>JAPTHN010000003.1:13468657-14801742 GCA_026936325.1 Platynereis dumerilii
CTTGAAATTATCATTCATTGCATGGTATTATGACCTTCATTTTTAAAACAAAAATAGCATTTTGGTGATATGAAATGTAACAAACCAGTACTAACACATACCGGTGACAAGTTTCGCCATGTTTTGTGGTCTGATGGTTTTCCTTATTACTTCCACAAATGCTACAATCCAGATACATTCTATGTCATTTTGCTTATGTCCTGGTACATTGTGAATAATCATAACTGACCTATTTATACATGTATGTATTTATGATACTAAATTAGTGCGATGCAGATCTATGTATCTATGTACAGTGAGCATTATAATCTGATTGTTATTTTGGATATATATGTACATCACTGGTGTTGCAAATGAAATTTAGGTTACGACTATCAGGTAATGTAATCAGTTGGTTAAATACATTGTATATATATATATGCATGTTTTTGTATGTCATTGAAATTGATTCATATATTTTTTCACAAACTGGTACTCTCTTGATAGTTGACACAATTACTTTACAGCAATATATATATATTTATTTATTTATTGCTTTGGTAGGTAAAATAAGTTGAGCAGAGGTGGAGTGTGATAAACTTCAGTCACTTCAACTAGACTGCAGCAAAGATGGTTAATTTTGACTAATTTTGACTAGCTATGTTTGGTTCTTCTGTAATATAATCCACCTTCCCTGTTAGAGCAGATGTCCTACCTACTCAATTTCTTCTGCCAAACTATTGGATACATTTGTAACTTGAGTCTACCTTATCATAATGTATAGTAGGGCGGCACAAGAAGCCCGGGTTAGGTGAGAAGCCCCCCCCCTAATTAAAATAGAAGAAGTCTTTCCGAAATTGAAACAGGGCAAAAAATATTTCAAAATTAATGTATGAACAGAAAAATTCAGAAATTCAGAAAAAGTGAATAGAATGTCTTAAAAGATAGAAGAACACCAAGAAATAACTTTAAAGCTGAATGCGCTCGCAAAAAAAAATTGCCATAGGATGATGGGTGGGGTAAGAAGGCCATTTTCAACTTTTTGCAAGAATTGGTAGAGATTTGTTTCACTAGTTATATGTAGAATCAAGTGATCCCTTCCTGACTTGATAAGCATTCAAATAATCGACCGTAAAAAGTAGGTCAAATCACACCTCGAAGTTAATATTCTACATTTTTGTTTATGATATCATGAAGCTACATTTTTTGTTCTTTTCTTTCCAGAATGCCCTGACTGCCCTGCACATTGCCTGCATCAATGGGGACCTGGCTGTCATCAAGCAGTTGTTGGAGAACAATGCCAACGTCAATGTGAGGTCACCAAAAGGGGAAACCCCTTTGATGTTCGCCGTCATGGCCAGACATAAGGAGATCATCACGCTGTTGATTGAGGTGAGATTTGGTGATTCTTACCAGTATGCATTCATGGGCAATTTTTTCTCAATTTTTGTTGAGGAGGGTGTTGCCTGTAAATAGCCCACACCGGTGCTGATGGGACGTAAAACACAAACTCACTCACTCACTCACTAGTTGAGGAGGGTTGGTTCAGTGGTAGCATGCTAGGCTGCCAATCACTGGGTCCATGTTTCGAATCCAGCTCTTGCCGGGTCACCTGGGCCTATGTTAGACGGTTGTTTCTGTCATCCTTGAACCTTCGCCTCATTGCCGTGTCCTCCTCATGTCCTAGTTAGCCTACCTAGTGTAAAATTACAGGATGTAAAGCCCCACTCATCAACCCATCCTCAATTTTAATGTAGTTTCGTTTTAATAAATAAATAAATATAGTAGGTTGATCTCTAAACCACAGCAGTGGGTGTGAAAAAATGCACCTTGCAACAATGTAATATCTTGGAATTTTGACATAAAGAACCAACCATATCAAGTGGTAAAATTCATCATGTTCTGCAGCATTCATGCTCTCTTCAGTTCACCTTTATGTGTTCTTTCAGTCTGGCAGTGATGTGAACATAGCCACAACCAAAGATCCAGCAGGTGGAGCTACATCGGTTGGCTTGACAGCACTCCACCTGGCTTGTCAATCAGGAGATGCAGAACTGGTGAAGACACTGCTGCACAGGGGGGCTGATCATGATGCCACAAGATCAGGTATATCAAAACTAGATATATGAAATTAAAACTTTTGGGACAGATCTGATATAATTTAAAATCGAGCTTGGAATCTGCATCATTAAAGTTCAGGCTGCGAACCTTGGTGATTTTCAATGTCCGCACTAGATGTTGATTGGGATTAAACTTAAACTTATTGCTCACTAATTTTTAACATGCAGTGTGATTAAAATATACAAGCTTTCTACTAATTTAACCTCATGAGTGTTCTCCCAGACAATCGCGTGTCGAAGTGAAATATCTTCATGCATTGCTATACAGAGCACCGTAGTATTTTCTAGTCTAAATATGATGGTAAAAAAATATTTTATTTTCTGAAATTGTTTCATATATTAAATATTGGCAATATTATTCTAGCTGGAACAGTATCGGGTATCCTGCCCATTCATGATGCAGCAGAGACTGGTAGTGTTGACATCGTGGAGTGCTTGATACAGGCCGGCTGTGACCCTGATGCGGAGAACAGCGATAGCATGACTCCTCTGCACAGAGCTGCTCTTTATAACAAGGTATACTGTGTGTGAAATAATTATACACTGTATAATATTAGAGTTGACAATGTCTGGCCATTCAATGGTTGCAACCTATCAATGTTTCTAAACTGTTATATTTTGCTGAAAGATCACTGCATTTTGATTCTTTTAGTTTCATACAAGTCTCAGAGACTGATATTATATATCGTGAGCTACTGAATAAAATTAGGGGGGAGGGTTGGTCTAGTGGTAGCGTGCTGGACTGCCAATCGCTGGGTCCAGAGTTCGAATCCAGTTGTTGCCGGGTCATCTGGGCCTATGTTGGAGGGCTGTTTCAATCATCCTTTGCCTCATTGTCAAATGGCAAAAATACAGGATGTAAAGCCCCATTAATCCATCCACAGAATAAAATTATCTCTTATGTTTTTGCTGTCTTCCGTTAAAGGTCGAAGTTGGTGAACTGTTGTTCAAACACGGAGCAGATGTTGAAAATGGTTGCGATGACGGAAGAGGTTCTGACACCAAAGCGGTTCACATTGCTGCAGAGCATGGGCACATGGAATTCCTCAAACTTTTGAAGGTAACTGATAACTAGAAAACTATTTTTCTCTTGATGAGCTGAGTAGTGCAATGCAGGCATTGGAATAGCAAGAATCCACTTGCAAGTTGATGCAGTTGGGAGTCAAATTCAAAAAGTTTTAAAAGTTGGCCTCATGTCATATGAGTCAGGAATTGTAGACTAAAATCTTTGCTTTGATTTGTTGAAAGTCAATGTTAAAGTGAACACAGATCTATGCTTCTTTCAAAATTTTCATTTGGTTAATTGCAAAATTACATAGATCTAAGAAATTTACATGGTGCTCTTTGTTGACTTACGGCAACTAGTCTTGTGATTTTGATCTGTAACTGTAAGGTCCATGGTTCTCTTTGTTAACTTTTAAGGTAACTAGCCATGCGATATTGACTTGTCAGGTTGAACTTTAGCACCTGTTAAAACTTCTCCAATATATTGCTCGGCTATCACATGTTGTTAACCTTTTGTACTTTCATATATTCCAGGAACATAATGCCAACCTGGATGCTGCGCGTATGCTGCACGGTCGTTCCAGCGTGACAGCCCTCCATATTGCTTCCCGTAAAGGTCACCTGAATGTCATAGAGTTTTTATTGAAGGAAGGATGTGACGTCAATGCCCAAGACAGAGATGGATTCACTGCTCTTCACCAGACCGCTCGTTACGGCCATTTAGATGTTGCCAAGTTGCTAATCTCTAATGAGTGCGAGCTCGATCTCGGAGCACGGTCGAAGCAAGCAGAACGGCAAACACCATTGCATTACGCTGTGAGGCACGGCTACCACAATATTGCAGAGTTGCTCGTTCAAAGTGGAAGTGACCCAAACATTTCCGAAGCGACACGCCATCGGATTGTCAAGGAAGATGCCCCGCCAAAAGTTCCAAAGAGTGAAGGTTTGTTTATTAATAATTTGATATAGACCAGGAAATTTCCGAAATAGTGGAACACTAGACTAAGTTCAATTACCCTTTGCCTTGGTAATCTGTCCATCTGTCTCTGTCCTTCTGTCTTTGTCCTTCTGTCTTAATTGGCCTACCACAACTGCTACTCGAACTAAACTTTTCCCTTGTATCATATGAGGGAGAATGACTCAGTGGTAGAGTGCTGAGTTGCCAATCGCTTGTTCCAGGGTTCGAATCCAGCTCTTAACAATTATTTGGACAGTAACTGTTTAGTATGTTATGCAAAATGTTCAGTATAGTTAGAATGGCTTGTTTTAACTTTAAAACACAGACAATGAAGAGTTGTCTCAGCAACGAAGAAGAAGGTCGGCCCATCCAGGGGTCCATGCAGCGAGGCATGAAGAGGAAAATGCAGAGGAAGATTATGAATTGATAGACGGGTACACTGCTCTCCACTGGTCTGCTGACAAAGGTTTGAAATTATTAAATTTTGTATGTTTGTTTTGCAACAGATGAGATGTGTAGACACATAATAAGCTATTCTTCAGTATGTATCTTTTAATATCTGATATAACAGGTGTTTTGATTGAATGACCTTTTGCTGCACATGCTTCTCTATCATTAAAAAGTTATTTTTAATTCCAAATGATGATTAACTGACTCATCAATTGTTGCTATTTTAAATGCCAATTATGATAACTCCTCTGCTAATAAGCGACAATTACATGTGGAAATTTAAGCTCTCAGTATTGTGCAGCACTGAGATTAGCTAAATCATGATCATGCAAAGTATATTCAGCAGAAAATGGGCCTACCTACACTGGCTATGAACAATTTTTAACATATTACCTTACTTTTTATCCTTATCCCTCTCTTACCAAGGTGACGCAAGCATGGCTAACCTGTTGTTGGAGAACGGTGCTGACGTAAACAAAGCTGCTGCCTTCGATGGCCACCGGGGGGTCACTGCACTTCACCTGGCCGCCCAAGACGGTCACACTTCGGTCGTCACTGAGTTAATCCGCAAAGGTGCTAATGTAGACATCGGCAAATCTACCAAAGACCGTACGGGGATCACCGCATTACACCAAGCTGTTTTCAACAACCACATGGACACTGCGGAAGTCTTAATCGATGCCGGTTGTGACGTCAATCTCCAGAGCAACAACGGGTACACGGGGCTACATTATGCCTCCCAGCAAGGTAATATCGAAATGGTACATCACCTCTTAAGCGCTAAGGCCGACGTCCATCTTAAAGCCTCGTTCCAGGATCATAAGGATGTCTCCCCTCTTCACCTTGCCGCCCAAAATGGCCACTGCCAAACTGTTGAGCTTCTCGTCAAGTCAGGAGCGCAAGTCAACGCCGGTAAAACGATGAATAATGTCACAGGAATCACTCCGCTTCACCAAGCAGTCAGCAATCAGCACGTCAACACAGTCAGGACTTTGGTCGCTCTCCAGTGTGACGTCAATGCTCAAGCTGCAGGGGGTTACTCTGCCCTCCACTGGGCTGCAGAAAGAGGTATGAAAACACTTCCACAAATATTTCAAGAGAGGATACTCTGCCACGTATAAGGCCAGGCATAATTGTTTTAGGTTTTTGGATTTACCTAAGCAACAAATTTTCCGACCAATTTCAAAGAAAGTGCTTCAAGGGGATCCAACATAATTGATTTTTAGCCTCTCGGATCTTCTTGAAGTAGTTTTCTAAAATTGGCCGGAAAATGTGGTTCGGCAAGTCCATTCGAGAAGCAAAAAATCAATTATATGTGGCCTTATTTTATTTTTTGCAAGAAATAGTAATTGAAAAGTTGTGCAAATGAATGCGTAAATAAGTTAAATAGATTACACATAAAATCAGTTTGATTTCTATAAGAAGGCCTTTAAGTTCAATTCAACAGTAATAGTATCTCGTTTCTAAATTTATGAAATAAGAAATTTGGAGTTTTGTTTTGATGCATAATTAATATGAAGATTTAATTGTTACAAAATTAATGCAATATTTCTTGAATATTTTAAAAAGTATCTTGTTGAATTCTTATCCACACAGGTGACGAACCAACTTGCCGAGTTCTCATTGAGAATGGGGCGGACGTGAACGCCCAAGCTGGTTTAGGAGGTCATTCCAACATGACGCCATTACATATCGCTGCACACAATGGTCACGCTACTATTGCCGAAATGCTATTGGACCGCGATGCTGACATCACGGCCAAACGACAATATCTCGACCGAGATAACATCACTTGTCTCCATCTTGCCGCAGAGAACGGCCATTTTGATACCGTCAGACTTCTGCTGGATAGGGGGGTCAGCAAAGATGACCAGGATAGTAAGGTGAGAATATATGATTATAATGCAGATAACTGTTTACAAAAGGGCTTAATCTGTCTTTTATGTGGGTCATGTATCAAAATTCCCAATTTTTTATTCAAGCATAGTGTCATATTTGTCATTTTTCTACTGCATTGTCCAAATATCTGTATAATATCCAGAGATAATGTACTATACTGTGACCCTTGCTTTGAATTGATGATATTTGTCTGTGGTAAAGATAGCCCAATCAAGCATTCCACTAAATTACATGAAAATATCCCAAACTTTAATGCCAAAGGCATGCTTTTTTCACTGAAATATTGCATTACTTCGACATTGCAACTTGTACGTCTTTCTCAAATCTCACGTTCCTTCTCTTCTTCCTTTAGGGTTTCACAGCTCTTCATCTCGCCGTTCAGTACGACTTCATCGACATTGTTCAAATGCTATTGGATGCCGGCTGCAGTTTGAAGAAGGTCACCATGGCTGGCTGGACCCCTCAGAAGTTAGCTGCTAAATTTGAGAACCCCCAAATGGTGGAGCTGTTGGCGGAAGAGAAGAAAAAGAGGAAAGGAAGCATCGATGAAGGGACGAGGGGGAAGAAGAAGGGCGGGGGTTTCTCCCTCAGTAGTTTGTTGTGTGGGTCGAAGAGGTCAGCGGCTACCCTTGATTAATTTTTCTGTATACGAATGTCTTATGTACTATTTCTATTTTATTCTTATGACATTGCGGAGAATTTTCTGTCCACTAAAGTCACTGCAATAATGTCAGACTAAAGATAATTTACTGCAAGGTGGGACACTACCATAGAAAGTATGAGACAAAGTTTATTATGCTGGCCAGTCATCGGCCTTGCAATGGCTGGTATTCTTAGAACATCATAACAATACAGATGGCCACAGGTAGCCATTGACTCATGCTTGCTGTCAGGGCTTGGGAGTCAAGAGTCAGTTAAACAGGCACTCCCAACTTACTCCTAACTCCTCATGACTGGCCATAAACCGACTCTTCACTCCTACACCATTAAATTTGTAATTTAAAACGGACTCCCAAGTTTCCGACTGGCAACTCCCCCCTAATTCTCCATTTTCTGGCATCCTACTCTTGAAGTCCTCTTTCAATTAAATTTTCAAAACCAAAGACCACATACAGCTGTACTATTATTTTAAGGAGTCAGGGGTCGTAGCATGGTTATTTTTGGACCCTTTAGTTTATTTTGACTCCACCATGTTTTGAAATTTGAATCTAACTCGAAGTCTCCAACTTCTGTCAAAATCCTCTTATCTCTATGACTCTGGACTTTTGTCTCAACTCGACTCAACTTCGATCCTAGAGGCCGAAGTCCTTCTTTCTTTTGCCTTAAAAATAACCTCTGCACCCTGTCTGACACATATTTCTACTTTATTTTTTGTGAAACCCTCAGAGTGATGATGTAACGTCTCGTTATGCCATTCTAAAAAAAACTGATGTCAATGTTATGACATCACCACATTGATGATGCAATAAACATTAAAGGTCGCTGTGGCCTTTGTGGGCTGAATAGCGCACCTTTGGGAACTTGTAAAGATTGACGCTTTTGTAGTCTCAGTCTCATTTTGGAAAGTCTGAGGAGCGGAAATTGTTATAAAATGCCAAAAAATACTGTGACAATTTACAAATGTATATATATACTGCGTAGGTGACCGAGAGTTATACATTTTAAAAGGCTGCTGCCTGTTGTGTAATTACAGAGTTGGCCTACTCAACCTAAATGTAAATTCTATATGGACTTATTAAAAGTATTGTTCATGTGCTTAAGGTTGAAATTTGATAACATTTCAAACAAATTTTGTAATTTTTTACTTCTATATCAATAATTTTTGTAAATTTTATGGGTTATTTGTAAAATTATATTATATTAAAACTTTACATTTACATTTTACTTGGGATTCCTCTATAATACTATGCATTTATCCAATCACTTGAAATCACCCATTTTCAATCACCAATTTGCTTAAAAACCACAACTGTATGACGGTATGACCTTGTACTGCAACACTCCACTTGAGGCACTTGAAAATCACCGAATTGTATACTTTCTTTTCATGTATTAAGACATATAAGGACTGTATAAAATACTATTGTTATGGCAATCAACTAAAGTGATTTTAAGATATTCCGTGCAATCAATATGATTAATTATTTATGCATCACTTGAAGATTTGTACATATTTTTCAGCATGTTTGTTGTTTTGTATTTAAGAGATTGATTGTTTACTTTGTTGATTGAATTCTAATTAATAAATTCAAGTCAATTAGAAATTATGCGGTTGTGCTTTTCATTTTAAGAAACTATCGAAATCACTTTGATCGAATATGTGCAACTTCAGAGCATGTGTCTGTATAATTATGTTGGGGAGACTAGGGCTGGTTGTCACAGGGAAATTTGTCACAAGGAGCAAGTTGCCACACCACTGGGCTGTCATCCAGAGGAGTTTATCCATAGTCATAGGCACATTTTTGAACTTCCACGAATCTATGAATCAATGTGTATAATTTGTATTAATTGCAGTTGTTAATAAGAACTAGAAAGTCATTTTCTGTTACCTTTGACAATCTACCCCTGTGACAACCAACCCCGGTCTCCCCTACACGAAGTACACACATTTTTAACATGGCTGGTGTGCAGACATTGATATTATCCCTAGCCAGATTTTTGACATTTTGAAGTGTTGAACTGTCTTGAGGGACCAATTCATAATGGGAGTAATCCAGGCTGTACTTGCATGGTGCATTGACCTATAGGACACAAAGTATACAAGAGAACAGGATCATTTGATATAGACCTATAGACAGGTGGATAGGTAAAATGTAACCCTCTTAAAGTACAGATCTGGCAGCTCATGCCTAGATCAGCAGCTTGATACGTTCTGCCTATGTGTTTCTGCAACCATCGTTTGCTATACACAATCACAACAATATTTTCCATGACACTGGCTATGAAAACATTTGTCATAGCCCACTCAACCTCAGCAATTCATTATCCGCAAATGTTATTGTTGAACAATAATTTTTTGTGAGTGATTTCTCCCCTGGGATCATTGCGTTACAGCTGCAACAAAAACGCATGACACCATTGCAGCAGGTATTACACACTTCAAGCATGCCGTGTGATGTGGAAAACTCGCAGATAGATCTGCAGGTTTCAATACTGTTGATGGGTATGGTATGGAATGTATTGTCTTTGAACATGACATATCAGACAAATGGACAATACAGCTAGTTAATTATATTTTTTGCTGATTGAGAGTAATCTTGATGAGATCGACATTGAACAATAGAGGAACCATTAAGATATTAAGAGAAATAAAATAAAATAGTAGCATTTCGCGGAGTACATTTCCATATCGATCTACTTGCCATGACTCACCAAGTCACAATGATATCATCTGGGCATTTATAAACACTTCATTGAGAGCAGGGCTTGAACCTTCATCCAATTAATGAAGTAATGTCCACATGGCAGACATGTGAACCACCATGCTGATAGTGGAACTCTCCCAGAGGAAAAAAGAGTACGCTTGCAGCACAGAAACAGTACAAAATCAGTATATACCATATATGGTGTTGGAGTACATTGGAAGCACAAAAGAAGTATATTGCGTAATGACCGTTTGCATGGTTGAGAGACTTTTTCACACGAAATTTGCATTTGAAGTACAAATGCAGTACTTTCTCAGTACAAATGCAGTATTTTCGCAGCGTATTTACAGTACAAAAGGAGCACATTTGAAGCGCTCGAATTATTTTAATTATGCTCCATTTATACTCCCGATATGCAAATCCATACGCTGGAAAAATACTTCCTTGCAGGGAGTACAAAAGGAGCATACTAGGGTGGCATGCTAGCAGGAAGCATTTTTGCAGTACAAACGCAGTACATTTGAAGTATCTAAAAATCAATGCTTCACCAATTGTATAGGCCACATATAATATCAGTTCTTCAGCCAAATCAATTTAATTAGAATAACTACACGTTTAATTACTTAAGCCTAGAGTAAAAAAGAAAACTGAACAATTTTATATCCGTTTTGTAATTTTGCCACTATAAATAGTAAAACATTTGTATTTAATACAATGGAAATTATGCCAGTAATTAAATGTATTGTAATTTATAACCTGGACACACCAGAAAATTTTCCCAAGTTCTGGAAGTGAACATGACCCACATGTGACTAAATCTAAGCAGCCTAAGTCATAGAAGTATACATTCAGTACATGGAATGTTCAAATGACATTTAGAAGTTAGAGGAGCACATATGCAGTACGTGATTATTGCACTGCGCCAGCCTACCGCTAGGTGGCTAGCAGTGCCCTTGTTTTCGTCTGTATCAAAATTCGTCAACTAACACCTGGCTCAACTGGGGAAAGTCTCTAAACAAGCACTCTTAGAGCACAGCACCGGCCATGCTGCACATGCTTTTTCAGAATGGACATGATTAAATTAGATTAATGTACATGTTTGGTGGGTGGGGAAAAAAGGAATTTCTTTTTTATGTTTACATTAACTGGTGGACTGTGCATAGTTTTAATCAATTGCAGAAATGTCTTTCTCTGTCTAATTAAAGG
The DNA here is from genome assembly GCA_026936325.1 of Platynereis dumerilii. Classification (NCBI taxonomy): domain Eukaryota; kingdom Metazoa; phylum Annelida; class Polychaeta; order Phyllodocida; family Nereididae; genus Platynereis; species Platynereis dumerilii. Next base: position 13,479,640 of record JAPTHN010000003.1, read on the forward strand.
TAAAAATTGTTTAAGCAATCCAGGCCCAAATATTTAGTCTTGTTTTGACACATGTACATTTTTTAAGACATGTCAATATTTTGGCCTAAATGATCATGTTCCCAATAAAAATATTATTTTATGCATGGGCCTATTTCACACTCACAATTACAGGGTGTTGATATATTTTATTGAATTTGCTTCACTAGCATAACACCCGTGAAAGCATGCATGAGAGAAGGGGGGAAAGAGAGGGTGATTCGCAATGGCCTTTAGTTAGATTATGAGAAAACATCACTTCAGCTTCTGTGACTGCAATTTGAGCATCAAACCCGGCTAAGGACATTGTGGAGAGTGTAGAAAAGAAGCTTGCAAGTTTTCATAACTGGGCAATGAGTAGTTTTATTGGAGTAGAGTAAGGGGTCCATGAATTAATAGTACTAGCATTATACCCGTGAATGCAGCCTTAGCCAGGCCATGAAGTTGGGGTGCGGGGGGGGGGCTGTTTTGAGGAGAGTATTATGATTTTGATAATATTGAAGTACCAAACCTGGCTAAGGACATTGTAGGGAGTTGAAAGAAGATACTTGCAAAATTTCATGGCTGGGAAATCAGTAGTTTGGTTGGAGTAGTGTAAGGGGTCCGTGAATTAATAGTATGATTCCAATCAATCTTCTTCTTCTTCTTCTTCTTCACGTTATATCCCGCCTTTTGATAATAGGCGAACCTCCCTTGGGAGTTGGTTTTCAGTCCATATCCATAGAGTTCCTCATGATGTCTATTTTTAGACATATAGAGTTTGAAACCTTGTTGGCTTCACATATAAACTTGTTAAAAGTATTCAGTTTAAAACTATTAAGATCACTAAACTGCTAAAACTAAAATCTAGCTTGTCAATTGCTGTTCAATGGAGCCCTTCAATTGTACTGAATTGTTCTTCACCATTCAGGCCTATTAAAAGTGCAATTCACTTTCACACCTCCCTGTAATCTGTCAGCTTACTTGTACCTAAGATTTTCAATCAACATCATACTTATCAATGCTTATTTCATATTACACTCCTATGAATAGTGCAGTAACAACGTGAATAGGCTTACACAAGAAAATGGCGGCGCAAACTCAGTCTGACCTGCCCAGCGCCAGCCATTTGAAGGGATGTTAATACATCTAATATTATTGCATATAACTAAAAGAAGACACAATAGAAATGATCTACGATGTCATAGCTGAGAAATACATATAAAAGAAACCCTTAGAATGGTCTTGTTAGGCCTGGAGGCTCGTGACTCACATCTGATGGATATCACTGCATTACCGGTCTATGCATAGCATGGCCGGTAATTACACAAATTAGCAGTTAAATGTATATATCTGAAGGCTTGGGGAAAAAACTTCAAGCCATATAGCAAAGATACATGTGAAGGAGACAAGTTGAAGTTCACTCAGTCATCCAGAAGCTGTTACATAAAATTAGAAATTGTGTATCATTCTACCATGGTTATTTCATGTCAATAGAATACAGACCCTGTAGGCATACAAGGGAAACCAGAGAAACACTATTTGGATTTCATTTATGACTTCTGCTGCATGTGAGAAAAGGAAGAAGGAAAGATTGATAGAAAGAAGGATAGATTGATAGATAAATAGATACATAAATAGATAGATAAATAGATAGATACATAGATAGGTAAATAGATGGATAAATAGATAGATAAATAGGTTGACTAATAGATAGATAAATAGATAGATAGCATTAATAGTCACCCGGGCAGGTACATGTTTGGAAGCTGCAAGTACACAGACACTACAGTATGTAAGCAGGCAGGTAGGTAGCTACTAGCTATGTAGGTAGGCAGACAGGTTCCAGGCACGTTTGTAGCCAGGTTGTTAGGTATAGGCAGGCAGGCAGGCTGCAGGCAGACAGACACATCTCTGTAGTAATTATTTTTAAATATCATATGAAATTCCTTTTTTACTCTTCCCCATGTCAATTGATATGGACCATATAGTCAGTTCTTATGTTTTGTATGACTCTCCTCTTTAAGAATTGAATTTTAATTTTAAATAGGCTGCACAAACTCTCGAGGATTGTTTCATTTAGTAGACGGAATACATATTTTTGACACCATCATTAAGTATATTCATGCAAAGAAATATTAAATTCTAAACATGGGAATATCTCATGCAGGTATTTGTTGTGAATAAAACATCACAACTAATTTCCATGTTTATAAAATTATATATACAGTGGTCCCTGCGTTATAAGACCCCCTGTTGTAAGACCGCCTTGCGTTATGTGACCGCCTTCCTCCCACACACTAAGTAGTAATTTTAGTGCATTTTTCACCCCAACGAGAGACCGCACCACCACGAGAGACCGGTTCATGACCACAGAAGGGGCTGTCTTATAATGCAGGGACCACTGTTTATAATTTTACTACAGTAACTGTGCTGACACAGACTCCCAATAGCCTCATGATAGTGACTCACTAGCGCAGTGCTTCACTCACCACTTTGTGGTTAGATCACGTCTAGTTCAAATTGGTTCACTAGAAGTATAAATTCAGTACACAATTTCCATAGAAGCACAAAATCAGTATAATGGAGTACATTTGCAGCGTGGGTCTACGTACTGCTTTTGTACTGATTTTGTACTTCCTCGCTGAGAAGCTGTGCTGCTTTTATACTCTTTTTTCCTCTGGGCTCCTTTTTCCAGCTCTCCTGTGTTGACGAGCAGAATAAAACTATTTCCGGGAACAAGCTGCCATTTTGTACAATTGCTGAGTCAGTGGAGTAAGCATTCCAGGCCCCAGGGCACTTTTAATCCATTGAAAACATTACAGATTTGCATTGCTGAGTCTTAAATGGAATGTTTAGCATGGATTGCCACCATATTCCAGTACGTTCAGGCTGATTAGACTTTGTTACGGACCTTAGAAACCCGGCTCCATTGTATGCTCCCAGGCTGATGTTTCCGGAAATAGTTTTATTCTGCTCGTCAACACAGGAGAGCTGGAAAAAGGAGAGTTCCACTAACGCCCGCTCTTAGACACACACAATCAGTTTTCCACATAGATGACACCTTTTTAACAACTTTTCAAACTGGTTAACTTATTTAGCAAAAAGTTCAGTCTCTTAACTATTTAGCAACTATTCCCCATCAGAGATGATGTGGCAAGAAGATTGAACAAGTTTCTAAAGACAATATGAAAGGTAATGGGAGTTCATTTTACAAACTCTCATGCAACAAATCCCTTGATAGATTTAAATGTCCATAGTCTGCATCTTTTTAGAGGTTTTGACCCCTGGAATATTTTCACACTTTCATTATTGTATGCGTATAACAAGAGAGCTTGGATTCAATGAAATTCAGCCACAGCATTTGATTTAAGATCTTGTACATTTGTTAATGGTAAGTGAATTATTGTGTTTATTTGTGCAACTTCAACGTTGGAAGTCGGACAATATGGCGGTATAGGCCTAGCTACTATCAGTTAGATCACTTCTTTATCATTCTATTTTCTGTAGCTATAAATAACATTTATAAACATTATTTCAACCTGTATACATGTATTTGCGAGTTTCAACATCAGACAGCACACTCTGAAAGTGTAATACTTTCTGGTGTCATGTGTTTTTGTTGCAGCTGTAACGCAATGATCCCACGGGAGAAATCACTCACAAAAAATCATTGTTCGACAATAACATTTGCGGATAATTAATTGCTGAGGTTGAGTGTTATGACAAATGTTTGCATAGCCAGTGTCACAGAAAATATTGTTGTGATTTTGTAGCAAAGGATGGTTGCAGAAATACATCCATAGACAGAATCTATTCAATGTGAAAATGAAATATTGTAGACAGGTATATGGAGAGTAAAATAACTAGCAAAATTCCTAGACCCCCTTTACGGTGGATTTCTTGGCTTTTGGCAGTGTGGCAACTGTTTGGCAACTGTCTGGCTTCTCATGAATGCTCAGACCATATGCACTGGTATGTGAAACTTTCGTAATAAAGCTTGTAACTTGTTGAGGCAATTTATAAACAGTTTTAGCTGAAGTTTGTAACATCTGAAGACTAAAATTTACTTAACGTCCCTTGATGAAATTATTCTTGTGGTGTTAAACTCAATAGGCAAGCAACTCAAAAATATTTTGTTGATGCAGCTACTACAAAGACAGAAAGTATGAGAAAAAGATGAATAATTTTAATTTTCTTACTTTGACTAGAAAGTTATACATCTAAGCTTACGGTTGTCAGCTCCCTTCGCAGCTAATGTTACCACATTCATTGTTCACCGACTCCTTTGATGAGTTTAAGGAAGCCTGCCCAATTTTAGAAGCTGTGGCCTCGGGATAAACAGGATGTAATATTTCAACAAACAGTGTTCTGTTATTCTGTAATTCGGTTACCAGGGTACTTTGTAACAGTTCGGCTAATACGATTTGTGAAAAGTTTGTTTTTGTTTTTATTTCAGTTGGTATCGTAAATTCATGTCAGGAAAATTCGAAAAGGAGATCAAATAATAGTACCCTTCATGTTTTAAAATGTTTGAGCTTCTTTAATCATCAACATTACTCATTTTATAAACTATGTAAATTTGACAGACTTTTAAAGTTTCAATGAGATTATTTGTTGACTATCCAAAGACAGTCTATGTACAAGATACAGTGCTGCAAAAAAGTTTTGGGCTCTTGGGTCAATGCCAAATCTCATCAACCAAACTGAATGTGGAAGCAAGAATTCTCAATAATCTGATGAACTGAAAATGGAGGATATTTTTACATCTAAGACAAATGGCTGCCATTTCCTTGCTGAACTAAGAGTTACAGATATATGGGTCAATATCTAATGTTGGTAATATAAGTGAAACCCACGGTGGGCCCCCAATCGCTGGGTCACACATTCGAATCCAGCTCTTGCCAGGTTGCATTGGACGGCTGTTTCAATCACCCTCTACCCGCTGTGTCCTCCTCCTATCCTAATTAGCCCACCAGGTGCATAAATACAGGAAGTAGGTCCCCAATCATCCATCCATCACTTATAATCTGGCAATACTGTGCTGGACTGTAGTATGCCAGCCACAGAAGACTGTCTTTGTTGCTTTTTTGGAAAACAAATTTCACGAAGTGTTGTAAATTAAGTCTCTTTTTTTTGTCCTTTGACTCATTAGGCCTTTAAGCAAATAAAAACACTTTTCACCAGGTCCAGAATACATTGCACAATTTCGTCTTCTTTGGCAGATCATGATTTATTCTGTGTGTATGTTGTGTTGCGGCCACAGATAAAAACTATGGACTAGCTGCTGCAGAAATTGGTGCTCTACTTGTCAACTCATTGGTCATTCATGAGTTGTTTGACAAGCTATTCCTTATGATATATAAGCTTTATTGGTCTATTATTAATAGGTTGGATGATTGATTGAATGATTGATTGGTTGATTGATTGATTGATTGATTGATTGATTGATTGATTGATTGATTGATTGATTGATTGATTGACGGATTTTTTTAATATCGATGGATGGATGGATGGATGGATGGATTGATGGATGAATTGATTGATGGATTGATTAATTGATGGATTGATTAATTGATCACGGTTTCCTAAATGTATTTTTATAAAATTGATAAATATTTACTGTTATCAAAAAACATACTGTCTGAAGCTTATAGTAAGTTATACACTTTAAGTTCTGCTTTGGAGACTAACTTTAAATAGGCTAATATTATAAAAGACATTATAAAATATGACTGAAGCACCTGGACAGGAAATTAATCATTAACTATTTAACTAATATGTACATCCGTCAAAAAAAAGTAGTAGAAATTTAATGTATACTCTTGGGATTAACCTTTTTTCTAAAACAGAACATTAATTTCCTTCAACACGCACCCATCCACCTACACAGTGCCAGTACCACTCATCATGCAGACTGCTGATACATTTTGTTCTGGCCAGTACAAGACGCCCCCTATGTGCAGAAACTGGAATGGGCCTATAAAAAGGTGCCAGAGCATTATGTGCCAATTCACTTTTAACTGCAGAAACAGCAGTTCAAACAGATCTGAGATAGCAGTGTCAACAGGCCAACTATTTCAACAGTAGCATTGTTTTAAATGCTTGGATTTTTGGACGCCTTATAGAAATATTGAGTTGAATATATGAAGTCATTATTTTAAGGGAAATACTGATACATTGTTAAGAATTTCACAACAGGAAAATAACTATACCATTCCACTGCTGGTGCAGTTTCTAGCTATTTTATAATTCCTGGAATAAGAATTGAATAGTTCAGGTTTGAAATAATTTGAACATCACTTCATTTCAACAGAAGCAATTAATATTGAACTTCAAGACAACATTGTGAATCAGGCCTTCAATATATATTGAAGCACTGCTAGGAAGGACAATTTAAAATGGCAATTCCAAGTTTGAAATCCATTATCTTCTTGGCTTTCGCTCTGTTTTTCATCGCGACAGAAGGATTTTCGGTCCGAACAGAAGACATGATGCAGGACGCCTACGAAAATGGAATTGACCCCCAGGACCTGTTTGAAGCTGAGGAACAACTTTTACGAGATTCTGAAGGTAAACATTTAAATTACTTACATTTCAGTTTTTATTTAAATGGCTACACCCAGTATTAATCTTGTCTTGATGGCTTTTAAATTAAAAACATACTTGTTTTTGTTTTTGGAAATTTCCAGAGCTCTACGGATTCACATTATTTCGCTTAAAAAAATAGAGATATACTCTTTTCTTTTTTAAAAAGATGAAAAAAGGATAGCCGTATTCTTTTGTCTTTCTTTTATACATTTTCCTGAGAAAAATAGAAGACTAATTGTCTTGGCTATTTGATGATACAGAATCACTCTCAAACTTGTTTTTTAGTATTTCAATCTGAAATCACTGATTCTTTCTTTCGAAATATCCGGATACAAATTCCATTATTTTGTAAAATTGAACATTGTTAAAACCTTCTCTGTGTAACAGTAATTGAAAACCTGACAGAATTGCCCCGTCATGTTCGTTGTGAGGTCAGGTCCTATACTTTCAATGTTATCAGAAACAGTCACCTTCTGAGTCACAGCACTCATCAATGAGGTCACCATAAAGTAACAAATTGACAGTTCATTTCAATGCAATGGACAGGGCCTACTGTGAGGCCATTGATGGTCACAAACCGCTGTATGTAAGAACTCACGATTCTTCGACTGTAACCAACTTCCACTGTTACATCGTATATATCTTTTAATAAATTTAAATTATGATTCAATGTAGAACACAAATTGCGTTGTTTGAACTTAACAATTTATGTCTGTTGATTAGAAAACCTACCCTGAAAAAATCAAAGGTCAGGATCAAACCTTTAAATGTTTTGGGTACGTTTTAATTTGCCCCATGGAAAGGAACCTTTGGTGATTTTTCCCAAGAGTTATTGCCCTTTGGGTTCAGTGTTGAACTGTAACTGTATTTAAAAGCTCTTTTAACAACGGAAAATTCTACAGCGCATTTTCCTGAAGAGCCGATACCTTCCATAACCCTTCTATTCAGCTGTTATAATAGCTTTCATTGATATGTGCTTTTCCAGGTTGCACTTCGTTTTATCCAAAAACTGTGATGTCACAAATTTAGTTGACTTTAGTCCGACAAAATCTGACTCAAAACGAAGTTCAATGGCTCAAAAGGAGAGTTACAAAGACAATGTTTAAAAATTAATTTGAAATTGTGATGACTAGTGTCTTGTGAAAAACAATAAAACAGACTTTGTTTGGGAAACATTGAAACAGAGACTCCTCTGGTAAGGTGTAACATTCAGCTCAGACAGAAGTTGTTTGTTGTGATTGTACACAAAAGGTAACATTGCATGGCAGTTCAAAATTCCTTTGTAATATACCATGATGTCGAAGTCTAAACTGGGTGTCACAGGTTGAAGATTAGACCAATCACATGTATGATACCCCGATCATGTCATGGTTTAACTGCATTAACGAAGTTTTCAAAAAACGAGAAGCTATGAAATGATAATAACTGATTTACTGGCCGAGTATTTTATAATTACGATAAAGAGTTTTGCCACTTGCAGAGACAATTTGGTAGCTTATAGTATATATAAAAGGGTCTATGAGACACAGATATAAATGCATTACCAAATGGATAAAGCAGAGGGACACCCTTTACACTACACTAATGATTTAAGTTATGTATTACATATATAAAAATCAATTTTTCCAAGATTTGCCTTTCAAAATTATGTGAAATTTGGAATGCAAAATTTAGTCAAATACTGATTGACCTCCAAGCAGTGCACGCGAAAATGGTCAGCCACGTCAGACACTACTGGCACTTTTTGCAAATATCTGACCAGCCTCAAGTTTAGGTCAGACAAATTTACTGGCAGAAAATCTCCACAGGAAATAACCAAATTGAGCGCTAATCCTCACTGAAATTGAATTGTATCGTAAGATCTCAAGAAACTTAATTGTGATGTTGCAGAACTATTGTCAATTAATAAAGAACAATATTCCATTAAAATGCCTTTCAAACATTTGAAAAATTATACATAAGATTTATTACGTTGTCTGACGAAATGCTAATTTGTCGGACCAGAACTATCGCTCCGTCAGACAAAGTGTCTGACAAAAGTCAATATGCTTACGCATGCACTGCCTCCCAGCCAAAGTATCTGCTTGCGGTATACACCGATGTTTTGTTGTTATTATTCAAAAATGTATATATCAAAAAAATTGAATTAAGTTAATATCATATTAAGACACACACACGTACAGTCATCTGGGATAAATACGTTGATCTGACCAAAATACTAATACATAGATGATGAAATTGTATCTTCGGATCTCCCAGTATTTTTAGCTAAAGCATAAATACTTCGTGTTTACAGCCTTTCATTGTCACTCGGTATCCATCCACTATTCATAACTGCAGCTTTCGCACTACTTTATCCTCGGATATTAGAAAGTGGCTTTCTAAAGAAACCAGAGACGACTAAAATACTATTTGCTTTCCCTGGAAATAGCTCCATTTCATTTGACAAGCATTCTTTCTCATAATGCTGGACTTCCTGCCAATTGTGTTATCTCAATTCGATCAAAAAAGTCTTAGGTTACAAAAGGTGGTATTAGATTAACACTCTGGAATTTTTTAATGTCGTCGTGAGAAGCCTACCTGTGTTTGCCTGAGATTAATAAGAAATAAAAAAAACGTGCAAATTTCCTCATATTTTTGGAGCTCAAATATATTTTTCATGCGTGTTTGTCAGGACTATTAGTATTTTCAATGGCCCATTCTAAATGTTTGATTTTTCTGTTTCAAGGAATTTTGGTTTTCGATGAACTGAATTCCTACTGGTCTCCTTCCCTCCTGCTTTTTCTCTCCTCTCCTCTCCTCCTCCTCCACCTCCTCCTCCTGCTCCTCCTCCTCCTCCTCCTTCTCTTCCCCCTCCTCCTCCTCCTCCTCCTCCTCTCCTCCTCCTCCTCCTCCTCCTCTCCTACTCCTCCTCCTTCTCTTCCTCCTCATCCTCTTCCTCCTCCTCCTCCTCCTCCTCCTCTTCCTCCTCCTCCTCCTCCTCCTCCTCCTCCTCTTCCTCCTCTTCCTCTTCCTTCTCTCCTCCTCCTCCTCCTCTTCCTCCTCCTCCTCTTCCTCTTCCTCCTCCTCCTCCTCCTCCTCCTCCTCCTCCTCCTCTTCCTCCTCCTCCTCCTCTTCCTCCTCTTCCTCTTCCTCTTCCTTCTCCTCCTCCTCCTCCTCCTCCTCCTCTTCCTCTTCCTCCTCCTCCTCCTCCTCCTCCTCCTCTTCCTCCTCCTCCTCCTCCTCCTCTTCCTCTTCCTCTTCCTTCTCCTCCTCCTCCTCCTCTTCTTCCTCCTCCTCTTCCTCTTCCACCTCCTCCTCCTCCTTCTCCCCCTTCTTCTCTTTTTCTTACTTCCCCTCCTTCTTCTTTATCTTTTAATTAAGAAGACGACTGATAGTAACATCAGTTGTCCAAGAGCTGCTTTACCAATTGCCATATTAACCATCTTTTCTATCACAAAGAAGCAAAGTCATGAATACTTGTTTTTTGACACCAACCTTCACTATAAAGATGCAGTAATTCCTGTGCACATGACACCTTTTCATTTGTCAGTTTTTGTAACAGCTCTGCAGTCTGCATGGCTCTAGACGAGATTTGAGGAATGCCTCAGGTCTTTGGCCTATAGGCATAACAGCATTCTTAGGCAAATACCATGGGATGGCATAATCCTTTAAGTCTGTTTTCCTTAGACTTAACATGTATAATATCCCTGACCTAATCTGGAATACTGATCTTTAGAATGACATCAGATTATGTCTGATATCTACGCCTACACGTATATTCTCTTCCTCAGCACAACTCTGTTGTCTGTACATTTCTTAATTCCTTTTCTATTTAGATCATTTGCAGGAAAAAAGGGACACATACTAGGCCTATATAACTCCTCCTTCTCCTTCTCCTTCTCCTCCTTCTCCTCCTTTGTACCCATTTTCCTCTCTTTTCATCCCTTTTCCTCCCTTTTCCTCCCTATCTTAATCTCCACCCCCCCCTCCTAGTTCTCTCTTTACTATCTTTTTTTCCTTCCTCTTCCCTCCTCACTTTTATCACTCTCCTCGTCCTCCCCTTCCACATTCTCCTCGATTATATCCTTCCCGTCATCTTCTGCTCCTGGAAATCCTTCTTTCTACACCTCCTCTTCTCCTCCTTTTCCTTTGTACTCTTCCTCTTTTGATGGGCTGCTATTTCTTCTTCTTTTGCTTCCCCTCCCTCAGCTGTTCATCCTCCTGTCTCATACCCGGTCCGTCTCTCTGCATAATCCATATTTGTGCTTCTTCTTTGTATTCTTCTTTTCTTCTTCTCCTCTTCCTTTTCTTCTTCTCCTTTTCTTCTTCTTCTTTTTCTTCTTATTTTTGTTCTTTTTTTTCTTCTTCTTCATTTTCTTCTTTTTTTCTTCTTTTCTTAGTCTTTTTCTTCTTCATCGTCTTCTTCTGTTTGTCATTCTCTTTGCCTCCTTCATTTCTTTTGCTTCCCCCCTCTTCCTCCTGATTATCAATTTATTTTCCATTCAGCCTCTCAGTAATTTTCAAATGCCAAACAACAATATCAGTACAATTTCTTCCCTGAGCTAATGAACTAATTAGCCAAATGTCTGTCACAGTGTGTACTGCTTATTCTTTTGAATGACAGCTTAATTTCAATGCAACGTCTTGCTTAATTTTTTTGTTATAAATTGCTCAAGCTGATGGCTATTAAAAATATGTCTTTAGCATCTCTATTAAGGAAACATCAAGATCTGGCTTTAACACTCTGTCACCAATCTTCCCTAATTCTGACTCACCCATTCTCCGCATCCTCCTCCTCCTCCTCAGACTTGGTTTCAACAATACCAAATTTGATTTTATATATATATAAATACCAATACCAGAATTAGAATAGAACTTTCAATGCAACACATTATGTACAAAGGACCTTCCAGATTCATCTAATAGAAAAATCGCATACGTTTGAGAAGGCATGAATGGTATGCTATCTATAAGGTATTGTTAAAACCTGACTGCTGCACCTATACCCATAAACTCCTATAATTATGGTCATATCAATAGGTCTATTATATTTTGTCGTGCTTTTCAAAATGAATATATATCTATTTTTCATGATTGGTTGATTAAATACTTGGAAATCTAACTTCGCAGTTTTTTCCACATTGTAACTTAAACAGTGTCTGCCATTCATGAGACAATCCCTCCAAAAATTTGTGACAATGGATCTGGTCTTAATCATCATCATCATCATCATCATACTATTAATTCACGGATGCTTTACTCTACTCCACCCAGACTACTGATTTCCCACATCTAAAAATTTGCAAGCAACAATGTGAAGTCTTACTACAACCATAAGTGGGTGTCGTTTCTCAAACTATTCATATTTTACCAGTGCACTAATTAGTCATTTCTACACGACTATCAATTTCTCCAGTGTTCTGTATTCCATCACTGTTTTATCTCAAGGTGTCGCTCCTGCATGCTGTGTTTCTCAGCTTATCACAAAATGTATGTTCAATCATAATTTGTTCATCACCCTTTTCTTATTCCACCTTTCACGGGTACTATGCTAGTGTGCCTTAATGTGCCAAAACGTGAATATTCAGCAGTTTCGTCCCAATTGGGGGCACGGGGGGAGGGGGTTCATGTGCCCGCCATATTGGACCTGTGCTCCCCCAGGTGCCCCCCATATGAAGTTTCCAACTCTGGCTAAAATATACAGTTGATATAGAGGGTGCCCCCCCCCTCAGAGAATCGCGTGCCCCAGGTGCCCCCCCCCCCGCTTAGACCCCCCAGTTACGCAACTGATATTAAGAGGAAAAAGCTGCAGTTTATAAAGATAATCTGACAGGATTAAATGGCAAGTGATATTATGAAATTGTTCTGAAAACATTCATTTGGCCAAATTTTTCTGTCTGTCTTTCAATTTTACATGTAGGCCTACTGCCAAAGAATCCCTGAATTGCCACAGATTTTACAACCTGAACACTATCATAGCAAGCATTGAATGTGCTCTCTTCATTTACGGCTGCACTGGCTGCATTGGCTGCAGGCCTGCAGCTTAATTTTTGGTACATTTTCATTTGTAACCCAGCCCCCCCCATCCTACATTTGAATGAGCCACTACAGATTCTTTATACATTATCTCTAAAGCTTGTTAATGTCGGTTAGAACAGCTCATTCTCAGCCCATCAATTTCTGAAATAATTTCAGCTGGCCTATCATCTCTTCTATTTTGATTAGGCCTATGATTCAACAATTTGCTTTTATGATATTGTAAATCAAGGTTTAATCTTTCACATTAAATTATAGTGGTTTATAGTGGGCAAATGCTTTGAAACTGATCTGAAAGGTGTACATCAAAATGTTGTTGTTGTTTTTTCCACAATACAGCCACCCTATAATGGAAATCTTGATACATGTGAAAAGGCAATTAGGTTCGCAGAACTTTTAAATGGGGTTTCAGGTATATTTGTAAGATGTGGTATCCTTCAGAATGTTGTGGTTCGATCCTGTATAAATATTATATTTAAAAACTTGTTAAAAAAAAGAAGTCCATTGAAAGTGAAACCTTTACAAGGATAGAAAATGCACAGCCTTTAGAATATGAATAACATATATACATCATGAGCAGTTCAATTATAGGCCTGCAAGCGCAAAATACAGATAAAGGTATAGTAACTCCGAAAGGAATTGTTAGCCTAGATGCCTCATATAAAATTATTATTTTCTTAAATCTTGTTTTTTTTTTTTTTCATTTCGCTTTTTATCTCCTCAATCTGTGCAGCTGTACGTGGGCTTTCTGTATTTTATATTTGGTTTCTATAACTCTCTAAAAGAAGGGAAACTTTGAAAGACCTTCACAGTTCCTTTTGACTATGGACATATTTAGCTTCACAAGGACACTTCCAAGAGTTTTGTAAACACAACATCATGTTTTGAATCTTTGCAAGATATTTCTCAACTTCTGAAAGCCATTCGTTTATCATTAAGATGATGTTTAGCCACTGGGTCAATGATAAACACCCTCAACCAAACTGCTTGTAAAAGCATGTAACGATATACTCATCCTATGTGAAAAGAATATAGATGGTCATAAAGGACGGTATTCTAGGCATGTGGAATATAAATGCATCCTACATGTAATTTTCTTTGCTCTATAAACAGATACAGAAATGTATTGGCTAAAATATCTGACAAGTAAAGTGAACCCTCCTATCCATTTAAATTGCATTTGCCTTGGGTTCAATTAATTACAAAGCCACTGGACCACATATATAGCAATAGAAATAAAGTTATGAACTTTATTGTTTCACCCAGGGTATATCATTGAATGTAGGCCTATATGAGGGACGAAATAAATCAATCAATCAAAAAAACCTTTGACGGATATGTAACTCTGAGTATTGCCAAGACGGTTTCGGTTTTCAAATTACGCTACAGTAAAGGCAGGTCAGCAAAAAAATTGCGATGAATTAAAAACCTTACATGGTTGGACGTCAAAATATGCTGTGAATGCTACAACATTAAGTATGTATGACATCAGCAGAAGGTCAGTCAAAATCCTGGCTGAAGGACAACGTTTATGTGACATAATTCCTTGGCATCATTGTGAGGTCCCTTTCTGACCTCAGTCTGATGTCAGTAGGAGATCAGTCAACGGACAATGTCATGCTGACATTGGCTTTTGGTTTCTGTGTGTGGGAAAATGGTAATGTCACAATGACTTTATATTTTAGTTAACGTCAGTCATGATCTAAAATAACCAAAATACAACACCAGACTGATATCACATATTGCCCCTGGGTAGGCCTAGTGAAGTGTTTCAGTAAATGAGCATGGTTACAGACAACTCCTTGAATACACAATCTTCAGGAAAAATAAGTCAAGGAAAATTAGTTCTTGTCAAAACCAGACGTGACTCAATTAAGACCTCAATAATGTCATTCCTACAAGAGGAAAACAATTAAATGTTACTATGTAAGTCGTGAATAAAACGTGCACTAATTGCCAATTACAATATGATATGACTGACGTAATTAAAAACCTTATGGTTGTATGAACAAAGAAAAACAGTTATCCAAAGCTTGATTTGAACAAACATTTTTCAATCAAATTATGTAACACCTGGGAAATGCTGCACCAATATCTTTTTTCATTTCAAGGTACAAATTATAAGTAAGCTGTCGTTTACTGATTTTTTGCGACAATCAGTAGTTTGGCTGGGAAAGACGGAGGGGTCGGTGAATTAATAGTATGATACGCACTTGATAATTGTTCATATTTTGAGGTTAATCTTTTTACGTCGCATTAAACTAATTCATAAAATCATAATAATCATTGCCAATTTGTGCACTGCTACAATTACCGCAATAATTGCTGATATTTTCCAGCAAAATGCATTGTGCTAGAAAACAATTAATTGCAATATAAATTTAAGAGTAGCCATTTTCATTGATTTTCCTGGTAATCATAAAATTATTTTAAATCATTGGATAATCGCAAGGAACAGACATATTGACAAGATTCAATCTAGATTTATAAATTTGATGAGATCAGATGAGATCAGATTGGACTAGATTAGATGGGATGAGATTAGCTTATATTAGATCATATTAGATTTGATTAGATAAGATTAGATTAGATTAGATTTGGTTGCATCAGAATAGACATGATAAAGAGATAAATGGTGCGAAAAGATTCAATGAGATTAGATGATGTGATTTAAGATCTGTTAGATTACATTAGATTAGATTAGATCAAATCAGATTAGATATTATTTGAAAAGAATGGATTAGATTGAGTTGCAACTGTTGCATCAGAACGAACATGTATGACAAAGAGATGTATTGTGAGATAAGAAAAGATTATTCGAATAGATTTAATTTGGTTACATCAGAATCGAAATAATGAAGAGATAATAAGATTAGATTGTATGAGTTTATATTAGATGAGATTAGGTTAGATTAGACTCCATTATGGCATCGGAATAGCCGTGATGAAGAGATATATGTGATGAGATGAGATTAGATTAGATCAGATAAGTTCACATCATATTTAATTTATATTAGGCAATGTGATGACAAGATAAGATGAAATAGGATGAGGTGACATAAAATTAGATACGATTAGGCCGATAGCAAAGACTTGATTAGATTAAATCAGATGATGTTGGAGGCAATTCATTTGATCAAAATGTTTCTAATTATAATGAATTTAAAGCCAGAATAAACATCAGATACAAAACTTTTTATGAGAACTTTTTCTAAATTCTAAGATTATGAAATGTTTAAAGCAAAGATGCAAACTAGAAAAACTTTGTGTTATAAGTTATATTCATTCACAAGTGCGTCATTTCTGCCAGCATTCAGCAACATAAGAATAAAGCATTAGAGGATCGGAATACATACTTTGGATATGTATGACATGTCAGCTATTCATTTAATAACAGCATTGTGATTCTATGAGACATCCAACACTGACACCATTATTAGGTACTTGGCAGCAATTTGTGTCTGGAAAAGTGACATTGTGATCGGTTCAAGATGACATTACTGTGCCAATTTCCAACAACATGTCAACTGCTGAGAGTTGTCAAGAAATAATAATAGCCTCAGTGTACGGATGTATCCTCCACCAGAAAATCAACTAGACCACAAGAACCGTGTCCTTAATTTGGACTGCACAAGTAAAGTAGATTGTAGGAGTAGTACACTCTAAAAAATGTCGGGACAAAAACCAACATGGATTTTTTTTTTAATCCATGTTGGTTTTGCATTGAAATTGAAATTTGGTTTTTCAAAAAACATTTTGAATCTAAAAAACCAATTTTGTCTGAATTTTTTTAGAGTGTATTATAGTGGGTTATAGGCCCTAATAGGCTGCTCCAAAGCGCTTGGCTTGGGGGCCGGCCCTTTAGCTCAACTGGTTAGATGGCGGTCTTTTAATGGGTCAGTAGTACTCAGTATAGGGTTAGCTCAGTGGTTGGTGCACTGAGATTCAAATAGATGGTTGTCGGGTTTGAATCCAGTTCTGGCAGAGTCTCTTGGAGCTATTCTTTTTGTTGTTTTTTTTGGGGGGGTTTTTACCAATTATTTCACAATGGTTGTTTCTCATTGCTCAGTATTATATAGAAAAGCTGTTTATAAGCTATAGCCATTAGCTGTACTACCTGTAGGCCTGCATCCTCACACTTAGTCAGTGCATGAAAACAATGTTCCTGCCTTTTTTGTTTAATATTTCATGTAATTTACCTTCAGTACCACAATCTTTAGTGCAGTTTATATTGCTGAGTTGCTGATCATTATCAAATTTGATTAAAATATTGCCTATCAATCAATAGATCGAGTTCATTTTTATTGACCAGTTGGGGAATTCCATTGCATTCTCTTCTGGAAATTACGATCTGCTAGATCCGGTTTTTATTGGCTACAATTAATCAATGGATTGTATGCAACTCACATCCGCGTTTTACAGGAACTGGACCAGAAACATGCAATCTAAATTCATGCTCAACCGGTAGCCTACATTCTTGAAAGTTTCAGTTTCAATCCCTGATGAAAACTTGGAGTCATTAATATCATACAATTGTGAAGGTTAGACATCCAGGTAAAATCCAATAATTGAACAATATAAGTCACTTACACTGGATAATAGGTTGAAAGTCTGACAGTTTCAGGGACTATCCAGTCCCCTTCCTCAGAGTTGAATGACAGTTCTATGACTTGTCCCTCTGGTGGTGGTTGGTGGATGTTGCCCCCTAGCAGAGAGAACTTGTGCTATCAATTGTAAAATAATTGGGTCTCATCAGTTGATGATGAGTTGTATGCTCATGTTTATGAGGAAAATTTCAAATGGCGTATATATATCTTTTGTCTTATCCGCACATAGTTCCAAGAGTGAGAACCAAATGCAGAACCCCACAAGACCACTCCCCGATGGTTTTGCCCGTTGTTTTCCAACTTAGCCACAAAGTTGCAATTTAGAACAACCACAACATGTTACTGTCACAAGTGAGACAATAAATTAAATTGGATAAAAATGGTGTGTCGATTTTCTTCCAGACAGAATGAGGATTGTCACAAAATCTGCCATCTCAAAGATTGTGTTACAGAAAATAATCAAAAATTAGCAGAAATTAAAAATTTAACCAAGTAGAAACAAAGGGAATGAAATAATGAGTTCATCGGATTGTTGCATGTTCAAAATTTTTTCTCTTTTCTCCCCTTTTTTATTTTGGTTGTTACCTTTTTTTTATTTCTTCTGGTTTTTTACTTTTTCTGACGTTCTAATTTTTAACAAAATATGATAGGTTGTGATGAACATATTACCGTAGAACGGGGTAAAAAATGCCAACTTTTCTCACTGACATATGTTTCAACTTTCCCCTGGCTTGCCAACTTTACCCCATTCTACGATACAGACCAATCCCAACTCCAATTGTAAAATATTTCCACAAAATAATTAATTGGGTCTCACAAATTGAGTAATACAAATTATTCTCAGTCAGCAGATGACTCACTTAGATCCAAATTCGTGCAGAAAGTGACTATTTACTTCTTGTTATCTTGTGTCAAAGACCACATTTGTGTTAATCTAACCTCAATTATAGCTTTATGGGATAAAAGGCTCTGGAAATAGTGCTGAATGTAGCTAAATACCTCCACATGAGTCATCTGTTCCGCACTGTGCATGCAGTAGTGTCAAATAGATGGCCAACAAATTAATAATACAGACCCCTAGCTGTCACTAATATGACAGGCAAATACTAATTTCTATGGCTCTAACCAGTTGACATGTGTTATAAAGACTTAATAAATTAATGTAATGCTGATGCCTATAACTCACTCATTCGTAGCTCTTTATATTAATGACGCTTTTGTCTGGACATTAGCCATGCCTACATGCATTTCCATTTACTATTCAAAAGCTTCAGTTAGTTATAATATAAAGGTATATTATTGAATTAGGGGAAAACATTCAGATGACTTAACAGTGTTTTTATAAATAATCACCCCATTTACCCCCATCTACAGGTCATAAAGTTCTACCCAATTGGCATACAGCAAAAATTATGGATACACAAAGTACCAGGATGGGAATACCCCAGTTTTGTCATTGTTGTGGTTAACCAGGGAAACCCCGAGAATTTTTTACCGCAGAACGGGGTAAAGTTGGCAAGCCGGGAGAAAGTTGGCTGCCCATTTTACCCACTTAACGACAAAAAAGCCTACTTCTTTCACGTTGGTTTCTTTGGGATATTTACCACCTCTGTCAGTGAGGATAGTTGGCATTTCTGCCATTAAGTGGATTAAAATGGGCGGCCAACTTTCCCCGGCTTGCCGACCTTACATCATTCTACGGTAAGGTTAGTTACACAATAGCACCCTGTGGCACTCAATGAATGGCTCCTTTTCAACAAATCTATTTTCGCTCATTTTGACTGCCTATTGCTTCCCAAATTTCCATTGTCAAATTTGGCAAGGTCCCTTTATTTTTAGAACAAACTTGTATGAAAGTTGGGTAAAATAATGAATAGTTGTTTGCTTACAGCCAATTACACTCCAGACCGACCATAGAGAAACTGAAGTTTAACGTTTATCACATTGTCAGAGAACATCTGATCTGGGAACATAATGGGCCCTACTAGTGGATGGTAAATACCATGTCATTACAAAATTAAAGGGATTATAGATGCTCCTTCAAGGTCAGCAAAAGCTGTCCTTGACATGCTCTTCAGGTTTAAATTGCTTCGCAGCACAATGGGTAGCATGTAGCAGATCTGGAAGCATCACTCAATGCATACTTGTAAGGAACCAGAGATTGATGAATGGCAAAACATTCTCAGTTGCTTTGGAGGTTCCTTATTAATTACTTGATGACAAGCCCTGAGTCAGATGAATATACTGTATAATCCATGTGAATTGTACAGTAACGAATAGAATAGAGTTTCCTGAGGCCTAATGGTTAAGAATGTTTGTTTGTGCAACACTGGTTCTGAACATCCCTTAAATTTAAATTATAATAGAGCCTCTATTATAGAGGTATGCGCCAGACGTTCAACCTTCTCATTCATCATCAAATTGCCAGTGAAGTAATACAAAATATCAAAAGAATGCATTTGTGTTTATATAAAATAGATGGATCAGGCAGACAAAAAAGAGGTCCCTTGTCATAGAACTTGTGAGTGTCATGAACTCCCATTAAGGGAGTACTTTGAGGGTGCACTTTCAAAACCAGCCTGGCAGCCAGAGCTACCTAGAAAGCTACATTTCCAGCAGCCATCTTCTCTGCTTTCCTGGTTGCCTGCAGAGGTATCTGATAACAATCCTTATAATGGGTGTCATGTTATGAAATGTATCCTTTCACCCACACTTTTCATAATTCTTTGAGGAAACCCTCAGAAGGCTGAGCACTACACCTAAAACGTGTCTGCCTTTTAGGAGTTTTCAGAGCTTTAAAAGGGTTTGTAACATTCTGCTTTCTGTAAAACAGAATTTCCTAACACAACAAACTCTTACAAACTATTGCTATTGCTGAGTGCAAGCTTGCCAGGTTGCTTCTGTCAGGTGCAAAAATCGTGGGTTTGAGCAACTGCAAAATGAGATATATATAACCATTATTATTTGTGTTCAGTATGACCAATGCAGTGTCCAAGTCAAAAATCATTTATTTAACCAGGATGACTCATTCAGTATGCACTGGTTTCCAATGAGGTCCTGACACAGAATAAAACACAAATTATTTAAGAGGACACACAAAAACACAAGAGTAAACACAATATAAGCCTATACAAAGAACATCGATGTAAAGGTAAAAAATATAAATATATCCTATTTAATAGGATAAAACATAATTATAAGGGTAAGGAACGGGTAAAAGTAAATATGACATTAAAACACAAGCTAATACACATACATAGTTAAACAGATCAATAAGGACCTCTACTGGATAAAATCTTCACTAAATTCAAAGTAATAACATGTACAAGTTAATTAATCCTTGATTGTCAGTCAAGTTAAGTAAGTGGTTGCTTGGTTTAAGTCTATTAGACTCAAGGCAGACGCAGGGAAATCAGACGTTTATCACATTGACTGGGAACAGCTGATCTGGGTCACAATGGCCTATTAGTGGATGGCAAATACCATGTCAATGTTATTGCCGCAAAATCAAATGGATTTTAGATGCCCTTGAAGCTCTCCAAAGTCTGCCTTTTAGGAGTTTTCAGAGCTTTAAAAGGGTTTGTAACATTCTGCTTTCTGTAAAACAGATATTTTCATTCAACAAACTCTTACAAACTATTGCCAAGTTGCTAGTGTCAGTTGCAAATGGCGGGTTTGAGCAACTGCTTAAAATTTGCGTAATGAGATATATAACTTTTATTTGTTCAGTATAACCAATGCAGTGCCAAAGTCAAAAATCTTTTATTTAACCAGGATGACTCATGATCATTCAGTATGCTCTGGTTTCCAAAAGTAGGCTCATTATATGCAATGAAAATAGATGTAAAGGTAAATAATATAAATAGGATAAAATGTGTAAGGGCAAGAAACGGTCAAAAGTAAATTTTATAGGACATTAAAACATAAGTAAATACACATACATAGTTAAACAGATCAATAAGGACCTCTACTGGATAAAATCTTCACTAAATTCAAAGTAATAACATGTACAATGTACAAGTTAATTAATCCTTGATTGTCAGTCAAGTTAAGTAAGTGGTTGCTTGGTTTAAGTCTATTAGACTCAAGGCAGACGCAGGGAAATCAGACGTTTATCACATTGACTGGGGACAACTGATCTGGGTCACAATGGCTCATTAGTGGACTGTAAATACCATGTCAATGTAATTGCCACAAAATCAAATGGAGTTTTAGATTCCTCTTGAAGCTCACCAAGTCTGTTCTGTGTGCCTCTAAAGGTTTAAATTAGTTGTCAGCACAAGAAGGTTTTTTATCACAGAACATTTTCGGTTGGCAAATGAATCAGTTGAACATAAACCTTCATAACAAATAGTTTTTACAAAATTGGTTATATTTTGTGCATCAATTTCAAAGTTTGGTTTTCCAAGCAAACCTACAGCATTCATGAATCATGACAACATTGATGTAGGGTATTTCCAAATTCCTTTTATTTTACATGCAAAAAGTAGTATGATATTGAGGACAAGACAAAAAGTCTGGCATAATTTTTGTACAGTTCTTAATGAATAATATGGTCACAGCCTTAAGTATACAAGATTCAAGATTTAGTTTTGTAAGTACAAATAGGTAAACATTCAAAGTTTGAAACATTAACTGCTTTTATTTGTATTTGTGGAGAATATACATATACAATGAAATGTTTGTCTAGATATCAAACAAGAAAGAGAACACAATTTTAAAAAGCATGAGTACAAAAGGTGGCCCAGATCTGTTTTGTTACAAAACTTCTAATTGTTTAATACAAACGTGACCCATTTTCATCCAATTCCTTTTAGACAGGGATGCAATGAAGCAGTTCTGAGGAGTTATAAAGAAGCAAGTAGAATTCTAAGAGAAATGGGACACTTAAATCTTGAAGATTCTATTAGAAATGTGGTGGTACTTAATATAGAAGTTATGCAAGTTATAGAATTTATTATAAGGTTACATGGAATATGTGACAAATGGTAAGTGAAATAGTGTCAAGACATCAAAAGAGTACATGTACGTTTAGACAATTATTTTGTGGAGGTGTTTCAAAGATTGTCTTTATTCTTTAGAAATGCTTGGAAGATCCTATGGCTTATGTCCAAATCTGTTTACGTGATAAAAGGTTCTGGATAAAGTAGATATATATAAAAAATGTGAAAAATACAAGTATTTTGATGTGCACAGTAACTGGGTGGCTGACCGGCTACACTCCTGACCTGGTCCACTGAAGGGCTTTACTTTCCTGCATGGGTTTGAACCGCAATATTTTTAGTGGACCTCCGTCAGGAAAATCCCAGATAGATGTTGTATCGGATGTCAGAGCAGTGGCCCATGTATCAGTGTCTGTGCTGGGCAAGTAAATGATCCCTACGCTATCTGATAAATGCCTCATTGACATAATATTCCAGATAGAGAAAATGAAAAAGAACGTTGCAATAGAAACTCCTCGATCATTTTGGATCAAAAAATCATTTTTATCTACCTGAAATCAGTTTGGGTGTTGATCTTGAAGATCTTATGATAAACTTTTACTCAAGATACATGTAGATAGTTTCGAACTTCTACTGGTGTGTAATAATATCGAGCAGCATTATCATGCATCGCAGGTAGAAAATGAAGTTACACACCCCCTCTCTCAATATTAGGCAACTAACAATGGTAGTGCATTTTTTTGCATCAAATAGGACGAAATATAGCACAAAAACTGACTGAATGCACATACAATGCTTGCTTAATCTTTCCTGATGGATCATCCACAATATGCTGAAAGTCATTCCCATGTATATATACAAGGTCAATAGGGTCCCAGTGTTATCCCAATATAATCACAATACGATCGCGGAATAGAAATTAGGTTGTGAGTTTCCCGAGGTATCCGTAGAATAAGTGAGTAGATCCGCAAAACAGTATAGTATAACTGACGTATTAACCGTGGTTGGGATTGATGGATGATTGGGATTTTACGTCCACTATTTATGCACTTGGTATGCTACAAAGAAGTTCAGGAGGACGCAGCAATGAGGTGAAGGATGACTGAAACTGCTGTCCAACATAAGTCCAGGACTCCAAGTCACCTGAGGATGTGAACCCGGGATCAAGCAATTGGCAATCTAGTGTGGTGAAAAATGAACTTAGCTTCTCCCTCATCCCAAGTAATTTTGACAAGCAAGCTAATTTGGAACTTTGTAAACTAGAATTGTTCCGTGTTAAGCCGGCTTATCCTCAACGAGCTCTATGAAAGTCTCATCTAGAACTACAGCAATCAGTTTTAAAATTTTGGATTTGGTGCACTCCAAAATAATAATGGGCAATTCTCTTACCATTCCCTGAACAAAGTCACCACTTTTCACCTTGCATGTCGCTGTACCATAACATGTGATATATGTATGAATATTCCTCAAATTGGTTGTTGTTGGTAGTAGCTACAATTTTGTCATGATACTGATTTTTTCCTTCAGTCATTTAATATGTGGACACTGAACAACACACAAAACCTTTTAAGAAAGCATCTAACAATTTAGCATTTTATCAAGGATAGCCCCTGCAACCACACCATCACAGCCTGATAGCCAATGGGCTGACAGTAAAACTACGCATCACAATTTCAACATTGATGTATTGAAGGAAGCATTACATTTTATTCTATGATCAGAACCTAACTGTTGATGTGATCCCAATGATCTATCTTTGGCAATCGCCAGTCTAATCTATCTAAATGGCAGCTTCGTGAGCATTCACTGTACACAACTGTTATAATCCTCACAGTTGTTTGATTAATCTGCAAACTTGCGACTTTGCAACTTTAAACTTCGATGGACCTTATTATAAACAAAAGGCTTTGAAAATGTTTTGTAAACACATGGATTATGTGATGTATATTTGCTCTTTCAGCCAATGATGCAGCACTTGCATAGGTTTTTCCAGATGAAATTTTCACTCTGACGTAGTGTTGAAACTGTGATGTTCAGTTGAGGTTGATTCACATTGCCTAGAAGACCGGACAATCCCACTTTGTTTGGAGGACTTCAAGGAACATTTATTTCAATGGGTCAGGTGTATGAATCAATGCTTTTGGTGAGCTTGGGAGTATTTTTTAAGGCTAATATTATATTTCTTGTGTCAAATATTGTCAATCTCACAAATGCAAGTGATAGAGAGAGGTCTCTCACAGTCAAAATTCGTTGGCTTTAGTGGTTTCAGTATTATCTGCCCCAAGAAGCTGAACTTTCAGTTTCCATGGCAACCACTGAATGACTTAAAAATGTCAAAATTGTCCAAAATTTTGGAAATCCATTCCAAATATGCTGAATTTTATCCTGTGAAAAATTCATAGTTCTAGATTGAAAATAAGTGTCCGTATAAAAAAAAGCCTCGAACTTTCTGAACCCCCCTCGTATATTGCTAATTTGCTATGCTAGAGGATAGAGTCATCTCTGACATCGTACTTCAACAGTATGGAAAAGAACTTGAGATTCCACATCAATATGATGAGGACAGCAACATACATGTATATTATATTTTGCAGGCCTAACCAAATTAAATTATTACCAGACTATATATTTCCAATTATCGCCCACTGACTGCATAACAAATGAAAACTTGATCTGATATGCAAATCTAGATTGTACAAGGCACCCTGGGAAATATCTGTGCACCCCAATTGTTTATGGACCGACCCTTTACCCTAATTTGTTTACCTGTCATGAAATATTAATCACTTGCCATTGTGAGGCAGAACAGCGCTAACTAGCAACGACTATATTGAACCAGAACAACTTCATCATCCTGTATTTCAGTTGCAATGCTGCCAATGCAGCCAGATCAGTATAACAATTTTTTTTCTGAAAAGATAATATAATTCTAATTTAGTATGATTAAAGTGTGTATGTATATATCAGTTTGAAGATCAGTTGTATCTTTCTTTAAAAAGGATTCAATTTTCAATGCTATAGAAATGAGAAGGATTTAAATTAATTTTCATCTATAAAATTTATTGAGAGCAACACGGGAAATTGGGTGTCAGTTCTTCATAGAGTCAATGCAGACTTACACAGTCTCTCTTTGTCGAACAGCTTTAGCTGGAGGAGACTGATGGTTTTCAGTGACCCAATTCCATGCATGAGCAAATCCATTTATTTGCTATGTAAAATCCGGGTGTGTTTTGGACACAGCATAACTAACAGCTTAAGATCAAACAAACAATGTTATACAGACAGCTTTGAGTATATCAGTGTGTAGTTTTAACACTAACGTTGCCAACACCTTAAACCAAACACATAATGTTAAATAAACAATTTGTAAGTATCTGTTTCAACTGCCAGTTGAGAATGCTTGCTAATCCTTTTGGGCAGTTGCTTTCTCATAACATAGCTGGGGGGGGGGGACTTAATTTGCTTTTTTGGGAAATTCAATATGTATACCAGCCCAATTTGTGCCCCATTAACAAAAAATCCATTTTTTTGAAAATCTGACTAGTGCTACACCCCTTGACATATGCCTTGAAGTTTTGATGATATAAAACGCTCACGAGAACGTTTACATCTACCGCGTTTAGTGACTATTAGACATATGAAAAAACAAATAGTACCATTGGATTCCCCTTGTCAGTTCTCAGAATATGCGCCTTTCTAGGAAAAGAAATGTTACGTCATATGAACTGGTGTGTGGATAATTAAATATAATTGTTACTCATGTACTATATGGAATTTCAAGACTGCCTGAAAAGATTTTTTGACACGGTGGCAGATTATTTATAAAAACACTGTTAAGTAATATTATCTGAATGTTTTCCCCTAATTCAACAATATATATACACACCTTTATATTATAACCAACAGTGAAGCTTTTGAATAGTAAATTGAAATGCATGTAGGCATGGCTAATGCCCAGACAAAAGCCTCATTAATATAAAGAGCTACAAATGAGGAGTGTGTTGTAGACATCAATATTGAATTAATTTATTAGTCTTTATAACACATGTCAACTGGATCGAGCCATAGAAATTAGTATTTACCTGTCATATTAGTGACAGCTAGGAGTTTGTATTATTAATTTGCTGGTCATCTATTGACTACATGCATGCACAGTGTGGAGCAGATGACTAATGCATGTGGAGGTATTTAGCTGTAGCAAGCACTATTTCCAGAGCCTTTTATCCCATCAAGATATAATTGAGGTTAGATTAACACAAATGTGGTCTTTGACTGAGAATAATTTTTATCATACTCAATTTGTGAAACTCTCTTAATCTATTTTATGGAAATATTTTACAATCTGTGTTGGCATAGGTCGATAATATGTTCATCAGAACCAGCCATATTTTGTTTAAAATTAGAAGGTCAGAAAACCAGTAGAAATAATTTTAAAAAACGGAAAAATCAAAAAAAAAAAAAGAGAGAGAGAGAAAGAGAGAAAAGATTAAGAACATGCCACAATCTGACAAACTAATTATCCCATTCCCTTAGTTTGTTTCTACTTGGTTATTTTTAGTTGTTTCTAATTTTTAAATTTTTGATTATCTTTTGTAACACAATCTTTGAGATGGCAGATTTTGTAAACAATCCTGTTGCTGTCTGGAAGAAAAACCACATACCATTTTTAGCCAATTTAATTCATTGTCTCACTTGTGACAGCAACATGTTGTGGTTGATCTGAAATGCAACTTTGCCACTAATTTGGAAAATAAGTAGCGAAACCATCTTGGTCTGCTATTCTGAAGTTGTGGGTTTGATTCTCACTATTGGAACCATGTGCAGATAAGATAAAATATTTAAGATATTCCATTTCGTCATAAACATAAGCGTACATTGATTCACAAAAATGGAGCAGAAACCAACTATATATGACTAAAACAAGGAGCTAATAAGCTGTATTGAGCAAAATTTCAGTTTATACATCTCCCTTAAGAATTCATTTTCCTGGGGTAACTGCAAGTTTTTAAGAGTGATATTTGTAGCTTGCTGCATCTGAATTCTGGCAGAGTTCGCTGCTGTGCAACTCACTGCTGTTACCTCTTGAATAAGTGGAAAAGCAGGTCTTTTTAATGAATGTAGGTCTATGTTGAACTCTGTGAAGTTCCCCCCGTGGCCTAATTGGTAAGTGCGCTTGTCAACTGGCTTTGAGGGCGTGGGTTCAAATCTCCCCCGGGAACTCACTTTAGTCCGAGCCCAGGGAACATTATATGGAGGCATCCCTGAATTAATAGGGTATGTGCCAGACTCACAGCCTTCTCATCTCATCATCATACGGCAATCACCTGCCTCGATATAGCCCACTAAGGTGCTGCAGAGGTGTAAAACACAAACAAACAAACAAATGTTGAACTCTGTGTGCAGAGTAGTATCACTGGGTGATGTAGCTGAGGTTTCGCAATTGGGTCAATGCGAACCATCCTAAACAAAACTGCTCGTGGGAGCACTGATTCTCAACCAATGTCATAAATGCAAATGCTTAAGATATATGTTTGACATGAATGGCTGAAAATGCTGTTCATTTTCTGTGCCATACTCATGGAACTTCTGGACATTTGCATGTAACATCATAAGAAAGAATATTCTGAATCTGGCGCGAAAAAAGTTTAAGTAGTTCAGTGTGTTATAACTTTGTCAGGAGACACAGATGAAACAACAGAGATGTGTAAAAAGCAAACAAAAGATATGCAATTCAGAAATATCATGTGTTGTCTTTGCTATATTAAGGCACAAAAAGTCACACGTGCAATTGATTTAAGAAAAGCCCACAACTTCCAGCAAAACTCAAACAAAAGATTCCATGAATATGTATTTAGCTTTGACTCACGTGTGCAGACATGCCTACATTTTACATAGAGTGACATTTTGGAGATTGTAGTAAGTTTTGCTTTTTGTCTCTTCATTGATTTGTCTCCAAAGTTCTCTGTTTGCCTCACATTTAGTAGTAGCAGAGGAACATGGTGTTTCCGGCCACAAGGTGGTTTCTGATCGTTATACATATAGTTTGAGAAATTCTCGTTCCAGTGGGTACAATTACAATGTGCATATTTCTTAAGCCTGCACATTCTTGTGATTCATAATGTAATAACCAATCAATCGATGCCACTAGTAGCTCCTTGTTATAGATAAGACAGTTAAGATATATAAATAAGAAAGATAAGAAAGATAAGAAAGATAAGAAAGATAAGATAGATAGATAGATAGATAGATAGATAGATAGATAGATAGATAGATAGATAGATAGATAGATAGATAGATAGATACTAAAGAAGTCTAGAGTTTAGTTTATAATGTTATATACTGTACGAGGCATAGGCCTTGTTCCAAAACAGAGACACAAATTCTCAACCACAGGTTTGAAAATGACAAGATCACTGTGTCACCAAAATGGCATGCTAAATTCTAATGGACAAATGAGCTCCATAATGGCCTTTTATTTAGAATAACATGATGACATGTTTAGTGCATGTTTGTGATGTAAATAAATACCACATTACAATAAATTAGGATTTGTTTACCTTCATTCGGCATGGCATGACACGCAAAATGGTTTCTGTAGTAAGCTTAGATTTAACATCTATAAACAATATGAATTGGTGGTTTGTTTAACATTGTTATGAATATTCATGTAATGCTGAAGATTGGTTTATGATCACAACCAACCTTTTTGCCTGAACAAATATATTACAATGCACAGAGCTGCTTACTACATTAATCTGCCCAATGTATTACGTCAGTTGTGATCATAAACCAATCAGATTAAGCAAAAATGTTATACAGCAGATTAGAAAAGAGACCCCGGAATTGCCTGCTAATTAAAACAGCAGTAAACTAGAGCTTTCTGTACCCCCAAGACAGACAGCTGCAATTCAGGTCCCCGTCGCTTTGATTTTGCACTAATAACATTGACATGGTATTTGCCATCCACTAATAGGCCATTGTGACCCAGATCAGCTGTTCCCAGTCAATGTGATAAACATCTGATTTCCCTGCGGTCTGCCTTGAGTCTAAATGTTTGTAACCAAGCAACTATTTATTTAGCTTGATTGACAATCGGATCGATTACAATCCAGGCTTAATTAACTTGTACGTGTGATTTTTATAAAGTCACTGGAAACTTCCTCTTCAAGGCTGAATTACTAATTAACAATAGGATATGCCAGTGGTCTCAAGTGACTTTTGAGATATCATTGAGGCCACATAAAAACCACATGTATATGTGGCAATTGATGTGACATATCCGTGACTTGGTTTATGACTGCGTACAGCCGGTTTATTGAAAAAAGCATGCACGTCAATTACTGTAAATGCATCACTGATGTTAAATTAATTGTTTACTTAATTTTTGTAGTCAGTGGAATGGCTCATGTTTAGGTGTGTTAATCAGAGTTTAAAAGTAACTCTCTCGCTGCAATGGGATAGTTGCACGTCTGTTGCTAGGGAAAGTTATAGACGAAAAGACAATTTCTCTGAATAATGGTGTTAAAACTATTCCATCCATGTTTTAGAAAATATATATAAATGATCTGAAATGTAGGAAGGTATTGACAATATAGCTGGCAGGTTCAGAGACTTAGTTCAGAAACTTGCTTCAGATACTCGGTTCAGATACTTGGTTCAGAGACTCGGTTCAGAGACTTGGTTCAGAGACTTGGTTCAGAGACTCGGTTCAGAGACTCGGTTCAGAGACTCGGTTCAGAGACTTGGTTCAGAGACTCGGTTGAGAGACTTGGTTCAGAGACTCGGTTCAGAGACTCGGTTCAGAGACTCGATTCAGATACATGTGCCTGTATCAAATTTCTGAAAGTGACTTGCATTTTAAAACCTAACCATTGCTCTCTTTCCACATCGATATAAATATAAAGCCCTGTCAATTCATTTCTTATGCATAATTAATTTTCTTTCAAAAAGTTGTGAATACATTTCACAGCGCATGCAGTAGTATGCTGAAATCTTATGAATGAAAAGCTATTGAACGCAGTTGCTCTGGTAGAGTGTAATTCAATGCAATTAAATACTAGGTTCAATATCTCCACAATCCACCCATCATCAGTCCACTACCAATGGCTATTTATAAGCTACTGCAAAATACATGACAGCATGGGCAATTTCTGAACAAAAGCACCTGCCATAAGGTGTATTAGTAACAGCAGAAAAATTGCTTTGTAAAGGTTGAAGAAACACGTTTTTACAAAATTTGGCAGATTTTAAACTTTGGTCGAAATGAAGGACTTACCTACCAATTTACAGCAAATACCAATCAATTGAGTTGAAAAACAACACAATTGGAAATATTGCCATGGATATTTACTTAAAAATAAATTATCTGCATACATAAACGCAACATTGCCACCACGGTGATCCTTCTAGAAAAAGTCCTTTTATGTCTTGAGTTGGTGCTTCGTTATAAAACATCATGACAACAACACTTTCATATACAGGAGAAATATTTTTCGTACAAACATATAAATCAAACCTCAGTGAACTTTCGAAGTCTGCAGATCAGACATCTGCTGATCTGGCATTTTTGAAATATTGCATTTTTATGGCAGATGGCAGTTCAGGGAATGTCTGGGCTCTCATATTAATGCTAATAATGCCACAGTGCAGAACTATTCCAATAAAGATGGTAACTGCAGATCTCAGGGATTTTTAAGTGCTACTTAAGAAGCATTGAAAATTGATATGTTTTACCAATGACACCGGCCATTGCATGCAGCACAGAGCAGAGGAACTGACTGATATGAAGGTATTTATCTATGGTCAGTGCTATTTCCAAAGCTTTTATCATATGAAAACGCATTTGGCATTATCATAATCATATTTATTCATACACATGTCATATTTGCTTTTACAAAGGCGAAGTACAAGTAATGTCAACTACCTGTCAGCAGAAAGGCATAAATTTGATTACTTCATCGACGAAAAAGGAGTTTGAAGTGGACTTATCTTAAAGAAAGTATAAAATAAGAGAAACTAAAAAGAGTGTGGTAAGCAGACAAAGTTTAAAATCTTTGGAAGGCAAAACGTTTTGCTGAATTGATTCAAGCATTGAATTGAAACTGCAGAAATGTCAGCTTTTATGTTTCTATTCAAATGTTGAATGTATGGACTGTTCTGCTGCATATGTGGCAAACTCCTCACAGGAGTAGCGGACATAGCTTCACCATTGAGCCGCATGCAATCATGTTTCAAAAAGGAAAGGCTGGTATTAGCAGATAGATAGATCTGATAGATAGATAGATAGATAGATAGATAGATAGATAGATAGATAGATAGATAGATAGATAGATAGATAGATAGATAGATAGATAGATAGATAGATAGATTCATTCATTCATTCATTCATTCATTCATTCATTCATTGCAATGTAAAATGTATGACCTGTAGCGATGTCATGTTGATTGATTGACCAATTGATTGATTAATTGATTGATTGATGGATAGAACTCTTTACAGATGAATTGATAGATAGGATGACAGATCTATATAGAATGTAGCAGATACGAAAAAATAAATTAATTAACATGTTTTCCTGTACATCTTTGGGAGCAGATGTTGATAGTCACGAATTTACTCAAGCGCAGCAAAAGCGAAGCCGAAAAGCAATGTCAGCACATAAGCCAGAACTATCAATGGACATCAGAGAGTTTCATGAACCATCAATTTAACCAGAGGGCATCAGTAACTGTTATAAATTGGTCTCTTGGCAGTGAGCCTGCATTTTCAGACTGACATGATCAGAGGTAACTTTTGAAGTTAGGCTAATAGTTACAATCTACGCAGAGCTAAGCATAATATCTGTTTATGACTTTTGTTTTGATATGATAGAGAACAACAGTTACTATATTACAGCCATGGATTTCGAGTGATAACAAAATGCTCCATGTGAGGTCATATCCACTTCTGATTTTGTACAAGCCATTTAAAAAACATGCTTGATGACTTTTGTTGTGCGATCCTTTCTATAGCTTGTAGAGAGAGCTGCACATTTATTGTTGGTGACTGCCGTTTGACCACCCCCCCTCCCCAAGATCGGGGGGGATCCAGAAAATTCCAGTGGGGGGTTATTGCGTCATGAAATGCATAGCTTTCGACATAACGCGATGGCGTTCTTGTAAAATTAACATATTAAAATATTAAATTTTAATTTTGGTATGGTGGGGAGGGGGGATTCATCCCCCAACCCCCCCCCCCCTGTGTCCGTCCCTGCCCCAAATTTTTGAGAAATGATAGTTGACTTTGGCTCAGCAAGAGTTGAAGATCAAATAAGCATTATTGAAAATCAATGGTTTAAAAACAATTTGAGTAAAGCTTGAAATCTAGAATGTGAACTTCAGGAAAATATTGCTCGCTCTTCCAAAAAATCTTCCTGCGACACCGTAACGCCTACGCCTCTAAAAAGTTTTCAAAGGGAACATCGTAATCCTGATTACAACAAAGAGATTACTGCACATTGGTTTCTTGGATGCTTTGGGCATCACTTTTCTCCAAACACTCTGCCCACTGGAAAACAAGACATTTGGATTTTCAACTCGTAATGCAGAAGCTTTAACTTGCAAAATAATTTCTGGACAAAAAATGCATTCATGTAACTTTCTTCTGAGGATTAGAAAGGATAGAAGAACCTGGCTCCTTCAGCTCTTTGCTCTTGTTTGATTAGGGGTAACGGGGGGCACATTGGGACGCGGGGCACTGTGGGACAGTGGGGTTTTCTTGGATCCTGGCAAGGTATATGATATGGTAGTGCCATCATATCTTGTAATTTCACATCCTGATGTTTCCATGGTTTTATAGACAAATTACAGCCACATGCAGAAGTATGGCGACAAAAGTTTGTTTTCCTACTACTAAAGTAAATATGGACGGGTTCAATTCGAACCATTCTGTGGACAAACCATGAACAATGAGGCTTTTTCAGTGCTTGTATGAATTTTATATATCGTAACGAACAGTTATGAATTGCTTTCATGATAAACGCACTCACTGGTGTCCGAGAAATTAGCATTTTGGTGTAAAAGTCATATCGGGGCTCATTGGGACAGTGAATTCGGGGCACATTGGGACGCACTTAATATGGCAGAATTTAAGTGTCCAAGGCAACTGAATGACCTGGGACAGCACACAACAGGTGTTCAGGCCACAGTGAATAGAGGTATAGTGATTACCATGCTCTGTGAACAAATTTGTCGCAAAGCACTATGTGTTACTTACATAGATGTCCGCACCCAGGACAGTTTATGTTAAATGTTTAAAGCTGTTTAAAGTTATGAACTATTGGCACTACAAGGTGCTAATGCACTGTATATTGTCTTACGCACTACTTATATGTGATATCTATTGCACATGGAGTGTTAAAATGATTTTTTAATTGATGTCCCAATGTGCCCCGGCTGTGCCACGCCAGGGCACATTGGGACAGTCATTTTTACGACTCTCTGGCTGCAAAAGGGTAGGTGCAGTCTAGTTTATTATGCCTTGCATTTAAGTTTAATAGTATTGGTGATATTCATGCAAACTTCTGAGTTCTTCAGTGCTTTCAGCATTGAGCAAAATCAGTAGACATCAAACAATCATACTATTAATTCATGGTCTCATCACGCTACTCCAGCAAAACAACTGATTGCTCAGTTTTGAAAATTTGCAAGCAGCTTGCATACACTGCCCACAAGGTCCTTAGTTGGGTTTGGTGTGCTTTTATTGAAGTCATAGAAATTGAAGTGCTGTTTCCTATATTCCTTCTTCCAATTGCATGTCTTCACGGATGTTATGTTAGTTAGTAGCTACGATAAAATTGCAAATTTGTACAACAAGCCAAACACTCTACCAGTCTACCATGGTAGTCTCTCACCAAACAGCATGTGAAGCTAATTCACCGTATGACATCCCTGTCGTCTCATATATATCTCAAAACTCTCTCCATCCCCAAACAACTGTTTTCTGTATATCACACAAGCTGTGCAATTA
Organism: Platynereis dumerilii; assembly: GCA_026936325.1. NCBI lineage: Eukaryota > Metazoa > Annelida > Polychaeta > Phyllodocida > Nereididae > Platynereis > Platynereis dumerilii. The sequence continues at coordinate 13,513,803 of JAPTHN010000003.1, forward strand.
ATTAGTCCACAGGAAAATGACATGTTGACAGCAGAGCAATGTTATTGGCATGGAGACTAAGTTTCTTGCTACACATCAACTTTTTCATCAAGCTTGACAGTTATTATACTTTCCACATTCTGAGCCAAATGATTTTCTGTCGCAAAGTTATGTGAAGAACAGATCTGTCCAGTGGCGTATTTAGGGGGAGGGGCATTCCTCCCCACCCCCCTGGCTCAAAATTAACATGGAAGAGGTAGAAAACAACGTGGAGCATCATTTCTAGATACGCCCCTGGGTCTACCGACTCATGGCAATAAACTCAGTGGCATCAGTGTAGGTGAGGCTGGTGGAGCATTTTCCCCACGACTCTTTAGCCAAAACATCTAAATGTTAATGCTCGAAAAAAATGGTAGGTTTACCCCGGACATCTTCCATGAAGGCTTTGGCCCAGTTTTTCCCAGTAAATCTTCAATAGCAATCTAAGACTCCCCAACATTTATAAACTGCGCGTTCCAAAGAGAATGCGAACATCAGCTCAGTTGATAAAATGCATATGGCCTTAAAATTGCTGGGTTTGAAGCCATCGCTAGCCGGGTCACCAATATAAGACAGCAGCTCAATTGCTTCTTCAATCATCCTTCCTTGCCTTCATTGCCATGTTATCCTCCTGTCCCAATTAGCCTACCAAGTTCATAAATGCAGGACATAAAACCCCAGTCATCCATCCTAAGTACGAAAGATCATGTGAGGCACATTTGTAATAAAAAAAAGTAAGGAGTTTTCCAACTAAGCTTATTATTCTTGACCAGGGCAGGCTATACCGTAAAACGGGGTAAAGTTGGTGAGCTATTTTGACCCACTTAATGACAGAAATGCCATCTTTTTCTCACTGACGCGTACAGCAACTTTGCCAAAGATACCTGTGTCAGTGAGGAAAGTTGGCATTTCTTCCATTAAGTGAGTCAAAATAGCATGCCAACTTGACCCGGATTGCCAACTTCACCCCATTCTATGATGCAATATATTTATTTGTCTATTATACAGACAAGACAAATTCTATCAAGAGATTTAGAATCTCTGCCACATTTATTGAGCTCGACCTACAATCTACACAATGCTTATTTTTTCATATTTCAACTTGGCATAGAAATAAAAATAACAATTTAGAAACAGGATTTGTGTCATTGATCTCACACGTTGAATGCACAGAGGTGAAAATATTCTCTCTTTTCTTAGAAATTGTCTGAGGCTTAATAATAATGTTGTTGTAAAATTTGCTAATATTGCAATAACAAGAAATGTTATTGTGGCTGAAAAGTATTGCAAAAAGTTAGATGCAAAATAAACTTGGCTGTGCTTTGTCCAAATAAGCTTAGTTTTGCAATAACTTGTGCAGAAGACAGCATAATACAATATAAAAAGAAAAGATAATAATTTTCAAAACTTTGTATTAGATTATGATATCCTTGTTAGAATTTTGCTGACATAGCTTATATCAAATAATAGGCCATGAAGTATTATTATCTATTAATCCAAAGTGATTTCCAGGCCCATTGCATCATGTGAGACTTTTTAGATTTTTATAAATAATTTATGTAGCCTAATAAATAACTAATGTAGGCCTGACTGGACTCTATATCATTCCTATGTTTATGTGTAATATATCAATTAAAAGAATGCTATATTACACCAAATATTGTGAAAGATGGTGACAAGAGAATGCCATAATGAGAATATGAATCAATATAATGATAATATACACAAGCCAATTTTATATTTGTTACGCCGATGCTATGCTCAATATGCCTGATGGCTCTAAAAATGTAGGTCAGAGGATATATCATTAGTTTATTTGTGGTAAATGTCAACATAACCACTTTCAGTACTTCCAAGCTTCATATATGAGCTGAAAAACTGAAATTGTGTACTTTTGGTTTGAACATATTTATTTCCTTTGCTAACGAGCCATAGGCTCAATTACAAGCTCAGGTGTTAGTAATACATCTTGAAAATAAAACACACGGCTACAGGCTTAGGTCATCACCAACACAAGCATAATACTTCACCAAAATTGTGTAATTTTCTAGGGCGTCGAAGTGGTGCAATGCTTGGGAAGGGTGCTGTATAAACGTAAGTCAGTTGTACATTCTGTCCGCTATCTTCAAAACTATACTCTAAAAAATTTCAGACAAAAACCAAATTTCAATGCAAAAAACCAACATGGATTTTTTTTTAATTTGGTTTTTCAAAAAACCATTTTGAATCTAAAAAAACAATTTTGTCGCGACATTTTTAGAGTGTATCACAACCACCCAAAGTATGACATTCTTGGCTTTGTATGCTATTAGTATCACTATTATGCAGGGACATGGACGGAGTAAAGTCTCTGTTATGGGGTACTGTCATGTCAGTGCATTTTTAGTGCATTTTGTGATGTTAAAAAGCAATCAAGAGTTATGTCAGAACAGTCGAAGCACAGCCCACAAACTCCCTCATAAAAGCACACACTGCACAGCATAAATGCACAAACTGCACGACAGCAGAAAGTAAATGTTTGATCACGTGACCATGTCCCAGAATACACTGCTCAAAATGGCTACCTGAGGCACGAAAGTTGTCATTGTTGAATGCTTTGATGGTTACCTAATGTGACATTATAGCAGTTTAGTCAGCCACCGACAAGCAATAAAAGGTATAAAGAGTATTTGTGCAGTTTGTGGAGTAAAAAGTAAACGACAATGCTTCATGTTATGTGTACTCTAGTGCCACTTAGTTTGTCTACAATATACATTTAACATTGTCTACATTGCAAACTGCATGAACTTAAACAAACAGCTACAGAGTAAGTAAATTTGAACAACATATTCCGCAGAGTCATAGTTGTTCTTTTCCGAAACTTATTCATCATAAATACTTTATCGCAGAGGTCTCTTTGTCTATGATGCTGACTTAATTCAAGAATACCACACACTCATCTCACTTATATAAGTCTAGATGTTACTAAATTTTTCGACAACAAATATTAAAAAAATCACCGATAGAATATGTTAATCTCCAAAATGCCAAATCAACAGACCACTAGAAACAATTCAAATATGTCATTCTTCAGATGACATATAAAACATAACACATTGCATCATATTCTCTCACCTTCTGTGTTCAATAAAACATTTATAAAACCTAGTTATTGTAAAGACATCGCATAGAGTTGCCTTTTTATAACACTTGAAATTTCACTTCCATGAATATAAAACACTTCTCTTTCTTTTTTTAGAGGAACAGTTGTAGGTTGTCCCCAGTCAGAAGTCATTTTTATTCCGGTCTATGTATTCATAAACACAGGCCTGTCATTAATATACATAAGTAGAAAATCAACAAATAGCACTGAAAATTTCACTTGTACATGAACCTGAGACATTTAAAGATATGTTATAACTGTTATGTTAATGTTGTTCTGCCTCGATATAGCCCATTTTGGTGCTGCATAGGCGTAAAACACAAACACACACACACATGTTAATGTTGTTACTTCTGCAGCCATTATCAGGAATGTCTAACTCAAACTCAAACTCATGAAATTCATTTCTTCCGAAAACATATATCAAGTTACAGTAAAGAGGGAGGACATCTCTAAGAAATGAATGAGGTACGGGCGTGTGGCGAAAATAAACTCAAGTGATTCAACATGCCCCAATTTCCCCTACATGCACTCATTCTCCTTATACAGGCAGACAATTGCCTTGAAAAACATCCGGAAATTCCACTTCCTCTAGCTTCCCTCTGTGAATTGTACAAAAGACAAAGATCAATGATTTCATCAGGGAAAAGAAACTGTAGCATCTTCAAATGTCACTGGCAGATGTACAAGTATACACACATCAGCCCACTCTGATAACACTTAACAATACTCTTTGTTGGTTATATGTGTCACTTTCTGACACATTTATATTGTAAATGTGGCAATTCTTTGTATTTACACATTTATCATTGTTTGAGAGACATTTATCATAAAATTAGATATAGGCCTATATTCCTTTTTGCGAAAGGTATCTAGGTTAATATTAATCATTATGATTATTTTTTACTCTGACACTTAAAATTTGTGGGTAAGGCAACATAATCATTTACGAGATATCTGTTGATTCATGCTTACCGCATGCGGACTTGTTGAGGAGAGCAAATAAAATTAGCTTGAATTATAAGATCAAGATTTCATATCATTCAAATGAAATCGCTTGGAAACCATATTATGACAAAGATTTTCAATAATTTTTAGCCTTTTTACCAAAATTTAGGTAAATTTTTTGACGACCGCCACCCCGCCCCTCCATTATGGCTTCGTGTTGATTGCAGTTTTTCTTGTTATAAATGTTAAATATGCCAATGGGACTAAAAGACTCAGAACTGATATCTGCAAGTCTAAAAAAAATAATATTATGATCAGGGTCTGATATCTATGGAAAATTACACAGCGAACAAGACAGTATTTTTCTTCATATCGAGATCTGGATTTTTTTCTAAACTTTCACAATATAATTTATATATCGATATACAATTTTTTCTGACAAATTTTCCCAATATATCTCATACAATGTTTCTATGGTATATATTCTATTCCTTCAATACTTCATGCACAGCTGTGGGACAACACAATTAATCAGTGTTCCAGATGATGACTTCCAGACAGTATTATTGCTCAAGGAAAACTTTGCATCAGGTTTAGACAGATACAGCATTTTCCTTGAGCCAGATGGCAGAAAAATGCTATATTCCATTGCTTTATAGCAATGACAAGTATAAGGCATTAAATCAAGTGCTAGATTTTCCGAAGGTCTTCTCCGGACCCCGCACACAGACGAAAGAAGAAAAAGACGCGAAAAAGCTGGCGACCCGTTGGATCCCTTCCCAAGTGCCCCCCCAAAAAAGACTATGAACTCACCCAGGTGGCCCATAAATCTGATCTTCGGAGAAGAAAAACAAGGCCACCTGGGTACAAAATAATGACAATTCAAGGCCACAGGGGCTTCGTGCCCATATTGGCCTTGGGCCTTCGGCCCAAAATGACACTATCATCATTCCAAAGGTCTTCTGCAAGACACTTTTAAAATTAGGGATTTTCAAATGATTACTTTACCAACAATCTGCAGACTTTCATAATCAAAAATTAAACTGCCAATTATCATTAATTGTCTTCTACTCTTAGAGGGCAACCACAAGATAGATATCCAGAAATGGCGGGGCTTTAATAAATAATTCTTTGCCCAGTTTTGGTGAAATAAATCAATTATTCCTTGGCAGTCTAGAAATAGATAACCACTTTGGGGTGAATTTCTTAACACTGTATTGTTCTCTAGACAAAAAAGAGTTTCAGGTCATTGCGTGCTCGAAATGAATATTTAAGTGTCAAGTTTCGGTGACGTAAATAACCAAAGAAAAATTAAACCCCCCTGGCTCCCCTCGAAATACCTATTTTTTGCCCGTCAAAATACATCTTTTATGCACTTTCTCTCAAAAGCTTTTGTCACACAATTTCAGTAATTTACTCTAACATTGACGATAGCTACATGTATCCAGTCAGGGATCATTTGATCAATCTATACTGATTTCTATTGCAATTTTAGTAGTAAAGGATCAGCTGCTGCTATTGAATCAGACTAACATCACCATTAACCATTTGGTTCATTTAGACATGCATCACAATAGACCTATACAGGTCCTGTAGTAAATGTGTCATTTTAGACAACATGCACGATTCAGATTGACACTAATTTGTAATTAGGGAGACAGCCATGACTTAGCATGTGCTGTGAATGTGATGAGTCACTTATGACCCAGTAAGTGAAATAAACACCTGCATATTGGGGCTTGTTCAGCAATAAACAGTAGATGGGACAAGCAAAGGTGAAATGCGTCAACTTGGCACAAATATTTATCAAATACACACAAAATGCAGTAAAAATGCATCACATTGTGGTCGCTTACTGCCCTATCATTAATTTTGTGTGTACCTGATGCCTTATACAATGTACATTTTATTCTGTGAGAATACAATTAAGAGTGATTAATAGATATTGCTGAGCTACAGGAATTCACTTGCGGGACAGCTGATATAATGCATCATGGGACTTCTATTATTGCCACATTTACTAATCACCAGTACAAGGCATTTAATTATTACAATTATTGTACCTCATATATCATATAGCCATTTTGAGCAGTGCATTATGGGACAGGGTCACATGATCAAACATTTACTTAGTGCTGTTGTGATGCGTATTCTTTTATGAGGCAGTTCATGAACTGTGCTTCAACTGTTCTGGCATACCTCTTGATTGTCTTGTAACATCACAAAATGCACTAAAAATGCGCAGCATTGTAACACTCTCATTATGGAGACCCAACTCAGTCCGTGCCAGTGCATTAAGTAGGCATATTGCTGCTGATGCTCTTTAAAAAGTTTTGTTGGAGATCATAAATTATTTGTACCTTGTACCTAAGGTATGATATAATACATACATTTCTGTGATATTTGTAGGTCTGTCCTTTTGTTATTTTTCTCTGTCTATCTATCAATCTATCAATCTATCAATCTATCTATCTATCTATCTATCTATATATATATGTGTCGGTTTGTCGTTTATCTATTTATCTCTTTAGTATTTGATTCTTCGCCTTTATAAAGGATCTTCTCAAGGCACTTTCTCGGATCGGCCTGTGGGACGAAAAAACTATGTTAGCTAAATCTTTTCTTTTTTTTTAAGTCAAATAAATGAAATTGTATTTTTCTTTTTGGCAGAAAATTATGTCTGGCCTCACAATAATAAAATCAATAAATGTATTTTTACCTTTTAATTAAAAAAAATCTATCGTAAATAAACGTACAAGTTTTTACATTGGAAATTTCTTTTTGAAATTTTGAAATAGCAAAAAAAAACATGTATCTGTATATAAATATCATTCCATTACACAAGGAATAGAAATTTAATATGTTGCTTTTAAAAAAGGATGAGAGTGAGACAGTTTTTGGTTGAATTTTTAGTCGAATCATATATATCTTTGTGACAGAATTTACCAAATTCTCATTGAAACACAATACGGTTATATTTCAACGTAACGCTAAAATTCAAATGTATATGATACAATCAAGCCCTATTCAGTCATATGATACAATCAAGCCCTATTCAGTATGCTCCCAACTTAAGAAAAAGGGGTTCATTGTGGGAGGTCAGTTCAGCTGGATTATCTCATAAGCCGTTTTTGTTTGCTGTTGAAACCTTTTTAAAAGTTGAATAATGAACCTTTTAGGGTTTCTTATCTATACAAGGCAAGCTTACATGTATATAGGACCCTAAAAGGTTCCATATAAAACCTTTTTTGTTACGAGTGTTGAATGCCTGACGATTTTCTTGTCTGTTTGGGTAAGGATTGCTTACAATAGGATGTAATGTAATGGGTTAAAATCGATATTAGATATACAATGAAACACTAAGGTAGGCTTCTCCTTAATTGTTCTGGGAGCGGACCACTATTTATTTACTGTACATTTTTAATGTAACACTTCAGTCATTTGCTCCTCCCCTAATTTACTGAAAAATATAGGCCTATTTTTCCATGAAAGTATCATCTCTTACAAACATGTAGGCATGCAGGGTATACATTGTTAGCCATCTAGATTTTTTGCTATGCGCCTCCGAAACTGAAACCTCCCTGTTTTGCCAAGAATCCTAGAGTAACCAGCTCACACCCTCCAAAAAAAAAAAAAAAATAGTCCCTCTCCCAACCTCAAGATAATGGCTAAATTGTGGTCTTAATCAAGTCCAGACAATCTAAAATTATTTATTCGGTAGCCTAAATACTGTTTCCAGCTCATTGGCTGTCTGTAAAGACAATCAGAAGACGCGCAATCTTTTTTTTTCTTACGTACTATTTTACACTGTGCAAGCCGCTTATATCAATAGTGGTCCGCATCCTAATAAAGAAACCTTTCCCCCAAAAGTTGTTAAATTTTCATATTTTTGAAAACTACACCAGATTTCTGATGGAAGCACAGCAACAATTTTCACCATTAAACCCACTGACCGCCATTTCCAAGCTTTGTTGGATACCCTCGGAGGTGCCGTCTCCGGAGGTGCATTTTGCTTCATTTTAGCTTTCCGAGGCAGGAAGGTTGATTGGCCACCAAATCAAGGCAATTGGAGATAACCAGGAAAATGCAACTGATTTATGTAGAGTACAAACATGAGAATCTGTCCTTACCATAACGACATTCTTCCCTTAATTAATTAGTTGATTAATGATCGTCTTAACGAGAAATTGGGAGTTTCCAGGTGAAAAATTACCCACATTCCACATATTTTTATGGAAAATGCCCAAAATGACTAAATTACTGCCTAAAACTTGCTTGAAAGTGCTCCAAATTATTGAAAACAATTCAAAATCTGAAGAAAGTTAAAAACATTGCCATTTGCAGGGTCCACCATGCTCCGCTGGCCCTTTTGCCACTTTTCGGGTCCCTGCTAATAGGGAGCGGACCACTATTTATTTACTGTACATTTTTAATGTAACACTTCAGTCATTTGCTCCTCCCCTAATTTACTGAAAAATATAGGCCTATTTTTCCATGAAAGTATCATCTCTTACAAACATGTAGGCATGCAGGGTATACATTGTTAGCCATCTAGATTTTTTGCTATGCGCCTCCGAAACTGAAACCTCCCTGTTTTGCCAAGAATCCTAGAGTAACCAGCTCACACCCTCCCCAGATTAAAAAAAAATAGTCCCTCTCCCAACCTCAAGATAATGGCTAAATTGTGGTCTTAATCAAGTCCAGACAATCTAAAATTATTTATTCGGTAGCCTAAATACTGTTTCCAGCTCATTGGCTGTCTGTAAAGACAATCAGAAGACGCGCAATCTTTTTTTTTCTTACGTACTATTTTACACTGTGCAAGCCGCTTATATCAATAGTGGTCCGCATCCTAATAAAGAAACCTTTCCCCCAAAAGTTGTTAAATTTTCATATTTTTGAAAACTACACCAGATTTCTGATGGAAGCACAGCAACAATTTTCACCATTAAACCCACTGACCGCCATTTCCAAGCTTTGTTGGATACCCTCGGAGGTGCCGTCTCCGGAGGTGCATTTTGCTTCATTTTAGCTTTCCGAGGCAGGAAGGTTGATTGGCCACCAAATCAAGGCAATTGGAGATAACCAGGAAAATGCAACTGATTTATGTAGAGTACAAACATGAGAATCTGTCCTTACCATAACGACATTCTTCCCTTAATTAATTAGTTGATTAATGATCGTCTTAACGAGAAATTGGGAGTTTCCAGGTGAAAAATTACCCACATTCCACATATTTTTATGGAAAATGCCCAAAATGACTAAATTACTGCCTAAAACTTGCTTGAAAGTGCTCCAAATTATTGAAAACAATTCAAAATCTGAAGAAAGTTAAAAACATTGCCATTTGCAGGGTCCACCATGCTCCGCTGGCCCTTTTGCCACTTTTCGGGTCCCTGCTAATAGGGAGCGGACCACTATTTATTTACTGTACATTTTTAATGTAACACTTCAGTCATTTGCTCCTCCCCTAATTTACTGAAAAATATAGGCCTATTTTTCCATGAAAGTATCATCTCTTACAAACATGTAGGCATGCAGGGTATACATTGTTAGCCATCTAGATTTTTTGCTATGCGCCTCCGAAACTGAAACCTCCCTGTTTTGCCAAGAATCCTAGAGTAACCAGCTCACACCCTCCCCAGATTAAAAAAAAATAGTCCCTCTCCCAACCTCAAGATAATGGCTAAATTGTGGTCTTAATCAAGTCCAGACAATCTAAAATTATTTATTCGGTAGCCTAAATACTGTTTCCAGCTCATTGGCTGTCTGTAAAGACAATCAGAAGACGCGCAATCTTTTTTTTTCTTACGTACTATTTTACACTGTGCAAGCCGCTTATATCAATAGTGGTCCGCATCCTAATAAAGAAACCTTTCCCCCAAAAGTTGTTAAATTTTCATATTTTTGAAAACTACACCAGATTTCTGATGGAAGCACAGCAACAATTTTCACCATTAAACCCACTGACCGCCATTTCCAAGCTTTGTTGGATACCCTCGGAGGTGCCGTCTCCGGAGGTGCATTTTGCTTCATTTTAGCTTTCCGAGGCAGGAAGGTTGATTGGCCACCAAATCAAGGCAATTGGAGATAACCAGGAAAATGCAACTGATTTATGTAGAGTACAAACATGAGAATCTGTCCTTACCATAACGACATTCTTCCCTTAATTAATTAGTTGATTAATGATCGTCTTAACGAGAAATTGGGAGTTTCCAGGTGAAAAATTACCCACATTCCACATATTTTTATGGAAAATGCCCAAAATGACTAAATTACTGCCTAAAACTTGCTTGAAAGTGCTCCAAATTATTGAAAACAATTCAAAATCTGAAGAAAGTTAAAAACATTGCCATTTGCAGGGTCCACCATGCTCCGCTGGCCCTTTTGCCACTTTTCGGGTCCCTGCTAATAGGGAGCGGACCACTATTTATTTACTGTACATTTTTAATGTAACACTTCAGTCATTTGCTCCTCCCCTAATTTACTGAAAAATATAGGCCTATTTTTCCATGAAAGTATCATCTCTTACAAACATGTAGGCATGCAGGGTATACATTGTTAGCCATCTAGATTTTTTGCTATGCGCCTCCGAAACTGAAACCTCCCTGTTTTGCCAAGAATCCTAGAGTAACCAGCTCACACCCTCCCCAGATTAAAAAAAAATAGTCCCTCTCCCAACCTCAAGATAATGGCTAAATTGTGGTCTTAATCAAGTCCAGACAATCTAAAATTATTTATTCGGTAGCCTAAATACTGTTTCCAGCTCATTGGCTGTCTGTAAAGACAATCAGAAGACGCGCAATCTTTTTTTTTCTTACGTACTATTTTACACTGTGCAAGCCGCTTATATCAATAGTGGTCCGCATCCTCTAGTTTTCCTTGGCCGAATGCTGGGGCATATAGCATTTTTCACTACATAGTGCATATCTTACATAAATGGTGTAACAATATGTTTTATCAGTTCAGCCTATCAAATTGTACTCTAATCTCAAATAACCTTCACATATATACTGGCTTAAACAATGTTAGAACCTAGAAGATATTTACCCGGCCTGAGAGATAGTGCCTTTAGTTCACCTTTTATTGCCAGTTTGTCAGGAGGAGTCTTAACACCCTTCAACTTGAAGAGCTTTTGCATAATTATATGAGGAAAATTCACATGCTTAGCATGGTTAAAACTCGGGTGATTCAGTCTGGCCTAACTGCCTTTATGTAAATAGCTTTAGCCATTTCTGTCAGTGAATTGAACTGTATTCCTAAGAAAAGCTTTATTCTATGAGATATTTATAATTCATAAGGCAACGTCAGCACTGCTGTTAAGAGATTTGAATTTATTTTAGTCATTTTAGTTTTGCTGGTCTAATTGGATTTTCCATTAAAGGAAACAGAACTGCATGGCACATTACTATGGCTGATGTATATGCTTTTTATGGAATATAGAAATATAGAACCTCTTCCAATACAGCCTACATAAATATCCATATTCCAAATGCATGAAGTACACTCAATTTATTTCTTTTTAGAAAGTCGAGTTACTCTAAAAGGTTTTCATTGTAATGGTGTCAGTATCGCATACACTTCATGCAAAAAGATGGGCATATTTTCTTTAAATAACACTCTTGTTTTTCTTTCTAGCTACTGTAGTATCAAATAAAATAAGCAAAATGCTTTTGAATGCATATATTTTCTAAATTTGTTTTCCATTATCACAACTTGAATCCATGGCACTTAAAAAAGAAGAAGGAAGAGTCTTCAAGAGACACTGTTAGCATGAAACCCTATTCAGTAACATTTTCTTTATATATTGCATTTTCTAGTGCTTTTCTCTATTCATAAACTGGATGCTTGATTTTCGTAAGCTCAAATACAATAGGACAAACGTTTCGGACAGCTGGGAGGCAGAGTTGTTAAGGTTCCTGGCAGCTGGGTGGCAGAGTTGTTAAAGTTCCTGGCAGCTGGGAGGCAGAGTTGTTAAGGTTCCTGGCAGCTGGGTGGCAGAGTTGTTAAAGTTCCTGGCAGCTAGGAGGCAGAGTTGTTAAGGTTCCTGGCAGCTGGGAGGCAGAGTTGTTAAGGTTCCAGGCAGCTGGGAGGCAGAGTTGTTAAGGTTCCTGACAGCTGGGTGGCAGAGTTGTTAAGGTTCCTGGCAGCTGGGAGGCAGAGTTGTTAAGGTTCCTGGCAGCTGGGAGGCAGAGTTGTTAAGGTTCCTGACAGCTGGGTGGCAGAGTTGTTAAGGTTCCAGGCAGCTGGGAGGCAGAGTTGTTAAGGTTCCTGGCAGCTGGGTGGCAGAGTTGTTAAGGTTCCAGGCAGCTGGGAGGCAGAGTTGTTAAGGTTCCTGGCAGCTGGGTGGCAGAGTTGTTAAGGTTCCTGGCAGCTGGGAGGCAGAGTTGTTAAGGTTCCTGGCAGCTGGGAGGCAGAGTTGTTAAGGTTCCAGGCAGCTGGGAGGCAGAGTTGTTATCGTTCCTGGCAGCTGGGAGGCAGAGTTGTTATCGTTCCTGGCAGAATCCTGTCTGCACCACTGACGGTCTGAAACTGCCTTGTTTGAAATTTTCATTGGGCCCTCATGAGCATAATCCCAAATGCATGTATGTCCCTTACATGGAGTAAATGTGTAGCGTGTTCAGGGCCCACTTTTATCCCCATCTCTTTAATCAGCCATCGTGAGCTCCCATGACTGGGCTTAGAGGGCTGCGCTTACCATATCTATCTATCTTCTTTCATGGAAAAAAAATATCAGTTTACATGTAATGTCACAGATAACCCATTTTGTTTACAGTCACATTATTTGCCTGGTGCAGGCATCATTAAATATGTCTATATCAGCTACAGGATTTATTTTCTGGGAGGAATATATTTCATAGTACAGGTAGACCTACCTGAAATCCGTCACAATACAGGCAATTAAATGAAATGTGCAACATCCGCCACTAAGGAAAGAAATGAGATTTTTGCATTATGAATAATGGAACGTAGTTATTAAATTTCTTCTAATGGAAGTTCATCCAATTAAAAAATGATGCCACTAATCCCCATAATCCTCATTAGATTCCTTTGAAATAGAAGCTGCACCTATTATCAGCCAAATGAAGACGAAAACTCATTTTCCCGCAGGAAAATGGTGAAACCTTGCATTCACTGGTGCATTCGAATATTAACTGCGTATGAGGAGCACACTGTGTCAGTGTGTGGACGGATAAGTTGAAATAAAATTATTTTTAGTGAAAGCGCTTCCAAAAGCGGTTTAGCATAGAATTTTAGTATTGACCCAATGGCAAAATATCACCCATTTCAGTTTACTTACAGGTGGTACTATATATGCTTGTTGCCTTGTAGAGTACAGAAAAGTAATCAAGGTTATGCATCACATATCTGCAAATGAGAAAGAATTATGACAAAGGGCTGCAATTATTATGTAATCAATCACAAACAGCATCCTTCTTCCATTGTCACATTAGTGTAATTCTTGCTGTCAGAACACCATCATTTTTCTTCATATATCATCTCCAAGTAGTTTCCATTTACTGTGTAGATATTTATAGTAGTGGTTGATTTAGTGGTTGATTGTCTTGAAGAAGCAACACTTTTTGTGACATTTTGTAAGCTCTTGCGTAAATCTGCTTTTATGGAAAAGATCGATAGTAGTAAGTAGGTGTAGGTGACATTTTTCCTCCCTTCCACCTTTCCACTTTTCAGTCCCTCCTTCCTCCTCCTACTCCTCATACTCCCCTTCCTCTTTCTCCCATTCTACTCTTTATTTCTCTTCTTGTTTCACCTCCTCCTTGTCCTCCTTTTCCCCGTTTCCCTCCTCCTCCTCCCCTTTCTCCCATTCTCCTCTTTCTCCATGGCCTAATGGTTTAAGGTGTTTTTTTGAGCTACCAAGTCTGGCTCTGAGGTCATGGGTTCGACTCTCACTCCTGGAACTCAATTTGTTCCGAGCAAATGGGACATTAAATGGACGAGAGTTGTATCCAGGATTCTGCACTGGAGCAACTGAAAGATCCTGGGCATCCCTGAATAAATAGGGTATGAGTCAGACTCCCAGTCTTAACATCACTCATCATCACACGGTGATTACCAACACTGGAGAATGCTATTATATATGGCATGGGAACCTTGTATTGGGCAATGTTCCTCTAGTCTCTGCCCATGGGTGCCGTTCTATGACTGCCCTGAGCTGTATCATTGTGGAAGGCTCACCACGAATTTCATGCCTGCATTGCAGTGCATGACTGAGAGTATTTATACAATTACAATTACAATTCTTCCTTCCCAGTTAATTTTTCTCCCCTCCTATTCCTCTTCTTCCTCTGAAACTCTGCCTCGTCCTCTTTTACTCCCTTTTTCTCTCTTCCTCCCCTTTCTACTCTTCTTCTTCCTCTTTTTCCTCTTTTTCCTCTTTTTCCACGTCTTCCTCCTCCTCCTGATCATTCTCATCCTCCTTTCTCTTTCTGTTTTGTCAAATTTCTTTCTGGTTTTTTCTCCTCCTTTCCCCCTTACTTTCTAATAATGAATAGAGTAGCGTGGGGCATGCAGCCCCCCTTAACTTCGAGGCGCGATTTGACCTACTTTTTGTGGTCGATTATTTGAATGCTTATGCTGTCAGGAAGGGATCACTTGACTCTACTTATAACTAGTGAAATGAATGTCTACCAATTTTAATAAAGGAGTTACGGCCCTTTTTGCAAAAAAATTAAAATGGCCTTCTTACCCCACCCATCGGGCAAGAAGCCCCCCTATTATAATCCTATGGCAATTTTTTTTGCGAGCGCATTCAGCCTGAAAGTTATTTCTTGGGGTTCTTCTATCATTTTTAAGGCATTCTATTCACTTTTTCTGAATTTCAAAATTTTTCTGTTCATACATTTATTTTTTTAATATTTTTTGCCTTTTTTCAATTTCGGCCAAATTTTTTCTATTTCAATTAGCTATTCTATCAGGATTTAAGGTAAAGTACACATTATTAAATGGTTCCTGAAGCAGCTTCGAGGCCTCAGTGAAGGGGGCCCCATGCCCCATACCATGTGGGGCCTCTCGCCCCAAACCCACATATTTTATTTTGACCTCTTTATTTTGAGCTAAAATGCAAAAAACATGATCCAAATCATATTTATGTGATGGTCATAAAGTGAAGTAATGTAGATATCCATTATACTTTAAAGAATTTCCAAAGTTATTTCTGACAACCACTTTCAAAGAATTAATCAAAGTTACAAAAACCATGCGCCTTTTTTTGTTTCTTTAATTACGACTATGGTTTGGTGCTGAATGCCTTGAAAATTTGTGACGTCACCTAAAAAGCCTCTACCTTCATTCCTATCAATAAGAAAAAGCACCATAAATGTAAGTTTAGATATAACCCTGGGGGGCTTCTCACCTAACCCGGGCATTTTGCCCCGACCCACTCTACAAAGATGAGTATAACAAAGCATAAAACAAAACAAATTCATATTTTCAAATGTGATTTCAATCTTATCAGCTGAGATGCAAAGCATTTATTTCAATGGGATGTCATGTAACTGAGTCTGCAAAACATTTCAACTGGAAAGATTAGTAGTACAGCCATTTTTCAAACACCACAAATTTAATTCTGTTCTTGGTGTGTTTTCCTTAATTTCAAGAAGTATGAAACACAAGGTTCTCACTTTCATTTAAGAATGAAAAAGTGTATGTACTTCTTCTTGGTTTAATTGTGCTCAGTTTTCTGTGTAACACTATAAGGTCACAGATGCACAATGCAATTGTCTAGAAACAAAAGATATGAAATGTCAGAATTTTGAATATCTTTTCTACAATTAGTGTCTTCAAGTTCCTGGAAATGAAAGCAAAGCTATGAAAAGGTGGCCATGTAAAACAATATAATATCAAATAGTACAGACATTTCTCTCTTTAATGCTTTGTAATTATTTTTATCTACCAATTTTAATTTTACACATCGGACTCCATTGGATTACAGGTACAACCTTATCACAATTCTTTTACCATGACAGTCTCTGTAGAAAATATTAACAAAACAATTTAGGTCTGAAGCCAATGTAAGAAGATATACACTCTTGATCAAAATGCTGGAATAATTTGGATTTTCACGGTGTCAGGACTTCAAAGTTCTAAAATTGGTAGTTGAATGTGTGGAATTGCAAAGATTTTTTCCTCAGACATTAGATTTATGTATCAATGATATTGTAAACCATTTTTAGTTGCTGAGAATTATTTGAAAACTTTCTTTGGGTGACCCGGAAAAATTGATAATTTTTTGTGAAAAATCATCAGAAATCGCATAGTGGCTCAACAGCACAGACATAAAATTTCAACATATATGCAAAAAATTTCTACTTAATCTTGATGTGTACAACCAAAAAACATAACAATATGAAGTTGAATGTCACATTCGTGACCACAGCCTTCACTTAACTTGACATGGAGTCCGAAAACCTATTTTTTGCTTCTTTTTGACCAATATGGCCATTCTTCAGAGAAAGTCATCCGCACCTGGTCCAGAGTAGTTGGCTGGACCTCCATCTTGTGTGCAGAATAGTCAAAGATGTCCCTATAATGTTATTTAGGTACTTATCAGGTGAAGTTGCCAATAACGGCAAATTCTCAATTTTCTCCATTTTCAAGGTTTAGAAGGATTTGTGGTGCCCTACGAGCTTGAGCATTGCCATAAGTGAATGAAATGTTTCAACTGAAGTGTTTTCCACACTGAGGTATCATTTTTCCTCTTCGGACAGGTGTACACTCTCAACAAAAACGCTGGAATATTTTGAGAATTTTTCAAGTAAATTCCATCTCAGTCAATATATCCTAGCACATGTTTCACAGAGCTTATGGAGAAATTTTTGTGTAATGGGAAGGTGGCCAGATACTGTCCAAAAACTGCCTCATGGCTACAAGGGCTCATGGTGGCAGTTTAATGCCTGTTTTGTGTGTCATCCATTATGACGGAAATTTGTGTCTGGAAGTGTGGTATAGAAACGTCCCGGCAGTCTCCCATCTAAGTTTGCTGGAAGATTAAATGGTACCTCAGCGTGGAGAACACTTCAGTTGAAACATTTCATTCATTTATGGCAATGCTCAAGCTTGTAGGGCACCACAAATCCTTCTAAACCTTGAAAATGGAGAAAATTGAGAATTTGCCGTTATTGGCAACTTCACCTGATATGAACCTAAATAACATTATAGGGACATCTTTGACTATTCTGCACACAAGATGGAGGTCCAGCCAACTACTCTGGACCAGGTGCGGATGACTTTCACTGAAGAATGGCCATATTGGTCAAAAAGAAGCAAAAAACAGATTGGCGGTATCCATGTCAAGTCAAGTGGAGGCGAAGGTCAATGAATGCGGCATTCAACTTCATATTGTTATGTTTTGTACACATCAAAATTAAGTTGACATTTTTTGCATATGTTGAAATTTTATGTCTGTGTTGTTGGGCCACTATGCGATTTTTGATGATTTTTCACAAAAAATGATCAATTTTTCCGGGTCACCCCAAGAAAGTTTTCAAATAATTCTCAGCAACTAAAAATGGTTTACAATATCATTGATACATAAATCTAATGTCTGAGGAAAAAATCTATGCAATTCCACACATTCAATCACCAATTTTAGAACTTTGAAGTCCTGACACCATGAAAATCCAAATTATTCCAGCATTTTGATCAAGAGTGTAGTAAGAAATCTCTATTTCTTAATGAGTTCATTTCATCGATGATGCACGCAATGCCAGAGATGTTATAGCTATTACCTAGATCTATTCAATGTAATCCATTAGCAAATTACCATACCAAGGTGTGAACTTCAAAATTTCAAGAGATAATTTATCTATCCAGCGATTTGTATGTCTATTGAACTATCTTTCAATCAATCAATCAATCAATCAATCAATCAACCAATCTATCTATCTATCTATCTATACATCTGTCTATCTATCTATCTATCTATTATCTATCTATTATCTATCTATCTATCTATCTATCTATCTATCTATCTATCTATCTATCTATCTATCTATCTATATACTATCTATCTTTCTTTCTTTTTTCTCTTTTTCTCTTTATCCATATGACTAGAGATCAAAGTCTCAGGAGCTTCTTTGAGAGTCTACAATGTATATGTGCGGTCTACCAAAAAGACTATTTATTGTACCAATGTGAGATTTCTGCTATACATGTCTCTGACACGGTCACAGGTTCAGCTTTCGATCAGACCACTAAATGTACTATTTCCATTTTTCCTGTGTACTGCTAAGTAAAAATACGTGTATGTTATGGTGTACTACTAAGCTGTTACATTATGTCAGTTCATTAGATTTATGCATACTCCAACCGTTAATGTGACTTGATATTATAACAAAACAACCCAAGTCAGGGTCACTGAGTAACAATATCACTCGCTGTTGTGTGAATTAATATCACTCGAGCCCGCAGGGCGAGAGTGATATTAATTCACACAACAGCGAGTGATATTGTACGAAGTGCCCTGACGCGTGGTTGTTTTGTTTTTATCACCTGGTTTTACCTCAAATTTTCAGTTATAAAGAGGGACTATTTTCTGCCATTACAAAAATCTGACGTCACCATGGAGCAACAATGGGCATGACGTCACAATCCCATTATTCTGGCCCTTGTTTGGTTTGTGACATCATCAGGCAGCTGAAATGCTGGTGATGTCATAACCATTGTTAAAAAATATCGCCCTTGAAGGGTGGTATTTTTTACAATATCATAGGCCCTGATATTTTGACTGTAAACAGTGATATTCACAGCCAACCAGGTGATAAATAATATATTTGTCGTTAAATCGTGTTACATTGTTAACATTTGAAATAAGACAGTTCAAGAAAGAAAAATAAGAGAAAAGAATGAAAGTCTCTGTGTATCGATGCTTACATTTATTTGAATGACGAACAAGCAAAAACTGTTTATGCATGGAAAAGAAATAAGATGAAAAATAAATTGAAAAAAAGCTCTGTTTTAAAAGGACAAAAGAAACGGAAGTGTGCACACAAAATAATTGTGTAGATCAGACTGTTCATAAAATATGATGAGCCAGAGAAATTGTAAATCGTGATCAATTTACAAAATTTTCACTTATGTTTTCGTTATTTGACCCAATTCCTGCATACCCTACTGTAGATTTGTATTCAGAGGCAGATGAGAGAAAACCTTAGAATTTTTGTTTTTAGGAACTATTGAAATTGTTGCAGATCAATACTGGTTTACCCTATAGTGGGCGGATCTGTCAAAGAAAGCCAGTGAGAAATAAATGAAAAAAAAAACTGATTTTTTTCATGTTCAGAAGCAAAAGAGAGAAAATCTTAGAATTTTTCTTTTTTCATGAATTATTGCAAGTGTTGTAAATCAATCTTGCTACCCCTGAAGTAGGAAGATCTGTCGCAGAAAGCCAGTGAAAAATATAAGAACAAAAAACACACACCCAAAATACAAACTGAGGTCTGTGTACGTATGTACTTCAAAAGACCATGATCAATAATTATTTCAGGTCGCCAAAAATGATGACAATAACAAATTGAACATGCGCAACACCCACTAAGATTTTCTTGAAAAAAAAATCCTTTGAAAGCTTGTCAAAAAGTCAACGGTGGATTGATGGTGACAAATTGGGGAAGCCCGACTCTTCAAGGTTAGGGATTGAGTTGGTCTCATTGGTATATTACAGTAGTGCAAGCATTCTGCAGAAAATGTATAGAACTGGAAAAAATTACGTGCAAGCACTTTAAGCGTGCTCAGGTCCAGATCCTTAGCCTGCAGGAGAGGGGGGGGGGGGGTTCATGTCTCTAGACAATTGTGTGAATTATGCTGTTGTAGTTATTTAATGTGGGCTACTTCCCTAGAAGCAAACATATTTCTTAGTCTTTTCTTCTTTTCATCTATCAATCAATTTATAGATGTATTGATCATCCTACCGTGGGAGGATATAGGCCTATACCAAATGCAACATTTTCAATAAAAGAAAGTTGGTATATTTCATATTACACATGTTTTCCTAAAGTAAATAAACTTCGTTCCCTAAATTTTAAAGCGAGAGTAACCCCCTGTCCATTCCATTGAATTGAAAGCTAGTGCCCCCCTCAAAGTCATGCAGAGCCTCAAACTGGGTCAGGTCACTGAGTGGGTGTGGCACACTGGAAACCTGGGAAATGCCTACATGCACGGCAGCCAGCAGTGATGGATAATCATCCATTTGGTTGAATAAAATGATATATTTGAAGAAGTGAGACATGATATGAGCCAGGTAATCACTGGCCCTTCTATAAACACTGGAGAACGTGTATTGGAGTTGTCATTGCGCCTCTGAAATGTTTTTGGAACCCTTGCAACTTTGGCATTTTTGTGACAGATCAATTGACCACGTGGGCCGAGAATACTCAATTTGCTTGCCAGGGGTCGTTCCTCCCACCTTTGCCTTCACTGGATTGCTATGAGGCCGATCGCAACATGCGCATATTAATTAGGAAGATGACCCAGTTTGTGACACCATTCAGTATCGTGATGACAATGCAGTTGAAAATGTCCTCAACTTGTGTTGTCAATGCTCCCACATACGAAATGCTTAATTAAATCAACTGACTTGATGTACAACTGGAAATATGCTTGCTCATTGCAAAGGCATAGTTCCAGCCTGAGTGCAACAATTTTGAAACTTCAGATTCATCCTCACGCACGTGCGAGCCTCTCCGGTGTGATTGGCCAAGACGTCACTCTCCTGTCACGAAGTTAGACTTGGTGAAGCAAGTCCGTTGGATTTGTTTACAATTCACGGGAACATTTACACTGCAATTTCGGCCGTTTTAGCGTTGGTAGACTGTTCCTGATGACATGAATGGGTTCCTGTACATCTACTAACTTGACAACAAGCCTATGGTAGGTGCGACAATCCAAATCCTTTGATTTGGCAATTTTGACAGATCTGAGCACATGGCCTCTACGGAATATTTTCGGCAGTGGGGGCAGCGATGGAAGGAGGCACGATGGGAGGCGCTGCAAGCAGCTTGGAGAATACTGTAAACATGCGCATGCGCACAGACTGTATAGGTGACCTTTGACCCGTGAAAAGAAGCCCATTTATTTTCTTTAACAATTTGTTTTTGTAACAGTGGGCTCCAAAAGTTGATGTACGCGACTAAAACTCCAAGTAAGCATGTATGCTAAGTTTGAATATGATTGGTGTAGAGGGGTAGCCACATGAGTTGTCATAACTTTAGGCAAAATTTCGTCAGCAACAGCTTGCGCTTCGCACGCTAAAAATGTAACTTAAAAATCCCTCACATATGGTGTGTAAAACAAACATAGGCTTTGTATATATATTGTACTCGTAACATGTTGAAGACTCTCGCCCTCTCTCTCTTCCGCCTCATCATTCAACAGAACTTTGTAAGTGCCCAGAACTGGTTTACTAGATAGAGGGCTGCACTTATCAAATCTTTTTATTTTCAAATTGAAGGTATGCCACTCAATATCACTGCACTCTCTAGGAAATTTTTTTAATCAGACAAAATAGAAAATTAGCTGGAGTGCAATACATTGCAAACAAAATCTTATTATATATGTATTAAGAAAATGTTAAAGGGAAAAGACAAAAGAAAATGTAAATCTAGAATAAATTGATGCATAATTTCATCTTGACTTGTTGAAAAGTCACAAATATTTCACAGTTTTGTCAAATTTTGCACAAAAAGTTCATATATATATATATGCCCGTTTTTACGACAGTCTTTTTAGAGTGTACCTGGAAATTCAACTGTTTAATTTTGTCTCTAAGTGAAATTGATATCTCAAAAAGGAAAATATTCAAAGATGATAGTTCCATTTATTTTGAGCACATTTATTGGATGATGAGTCGGTGCCTTTGTTACAATGAAAAGCTTTCACAGAAATTTTTTACTGAAAGACAAGTGTCACGCATACAACTAAATTCAATTAGAAAATATGACTATTTCAGTTGTCATATATATGCATCAAATGAGTTTTTATATATCAGCTTTTTTCAAAAAGGGTAGGCCTATAGCATTATGAATTTTGCATAGCAGAGTACCTTTATATAGACCGTTGAGTGGCTTTTTCTTTTTAATGGCCAAATCCAATGTAGGGCTCTAATACGATATGAAATTCACATTCCAAGTTTAAATGCCTTTTGAATAATATGCTTCATATCGACTCTTCTGAACAAGCAAAAAAGTCATTTCATTAAGATATTTTTAAACAAATAATAGAATGTGGAAATTTGTTATAGGCTTGTGAAAAGACTATTCTTCAAACTTGAAATCCTGCTATATCCTGTGGCAGTCTCTTCTGACATATTGTATTAGATTACAGCTATTCTGTACAAGTCTTACGACCTCTAGAGAATTCCTACAAAGTCTGAGGTTCCCTAAAAAGAAAATTATGAAGTGATTAAAACTTTTGTGAGTTCAGCAAGTTCCAGAGCTATCAACCAATTTGTTATTTCATTACACCTGTAGAACACTTTCCACATGCCTTAGACAGATAGATTTGTAAAGGCTCTAATCTATGTATTTAGTTGTCAAAAACAAAGAGACTAGACGCAGGTCACAAATCTAAAACCGAATTATAGAGATCAGAAGGAGTCCTGAATTTTAACATTGTCAGCCTGAGGCATATATGGAGTTCTACAGTGTGTGAAAAACACCAAAATCAAGAGCCCAGCTTGACCTGGCACGCTCCAACAGGAGGAACCTTTGCAGTGTTCTGTTCTTGACTTCAGGCACTTATCTGGCAAAGTCTGCAAAATGACAACACTAGCCATCCTTCCTGGCCAAACAAAAAAAACATCCTTTCACTCTATAGTTCCAGAGTTCTCTGAAAAGCAATGGCTTATTATATAATAGTGCCAGATGAACTGAGGAAACTAGGAAGAGAGGGAATGAAAAACTAATGTTTATAAAGGGCGAGAAATGCCAATGAAAACTACAGTCTTATTGTGTCAATTTCAACAAAACGAGTTCTTGAGCTGCTCTGGGCACTCTAACCCTGGATACTCATATCACTGCAAATTCAATTGCATACAAGTTAACTGGAACTTTACTTATGAATACATCTTGCAGAATATCATCATGTTACTTGCCTTTGCTTCAATGCGAAACACCTGCCGAAATAGTGGATGAGCCATTGAACAAATTCATTTGAGCTTTCCTCCAATTATAATTCCCAAATTTTCAATATTATCCTGCCACAGGCTATATAACTATAGGCCTAACCAAAAAGAGAGTTAAGATCTTTCATCCATTTTTACTGGGCCTGTTTGTAAAGTTATATTGAAAATCTTTCATTGGCTTAACAGCGCATTTATGCTATGCTATTAATTCTACCTATTATATCAACATTAACCAACCACTAAACATATCACCGTGTGAGAGAAGCCTTACTTGAAGATAGTCCGACAATTTCAGTACATATCTACATGCACTTAACTTTGCAACAACTGTTTGAAGATTAATCATGATGCATCGCATAAATGTACAACCATTTCATCTCCAGTGTCCGGTGACCATGAAGAATTTGATATTCTGCCTTTTAGAAGTGGAGCCTTTTCATGTTGCGGGAGGTGAATGTCACATGATAGCAGAAATATTCCGATGTACTTTTTATGACATCTAATAGCCTAATAATCACCAGGTGGCGTGTCATAAAATTGCAACCATTGCCCCTGCCGCAAATTGGCTTTATATTACATCGCATTGGTAATTGCTCAAGTAAGTTCCATGCAATGATGCCACTGTTCCATGATGCATTTATGTGAAACATAGAACTTTTATGATTTGAGTAACCAAAATAACTTCTCCCTAATGGCTTTTGTAGCATCAATCGATGTCACATCTTATGAACCAAAGACAATAATCCCCTTAAGTTTGTATTCAGATATTAATAGCATTCCAGCTAGAAATATTAAAGACAGTTTCTTCACAATCTTGGATGTGTCATCCAAAATGATTATCAATGGTAATAATTTGTATAAATGTTCTAACTCAGCCTTCATTTTGCCACTTAACCCTTTAGGAGCCTAGGTGGCACCAAAGGCATGGTGGATTGAAATGTTCATCCTTCCTTTCCTTTCCTCCTTTCCTCCTTTCTTCCTCTCTTCCTTTCTTCCTTTCTACATTTCTTCCTTTCTTCCATTCTAACTTTCTTCCTTTCTTCCATTCTAACTTTCTTCCCTTCCTCCTTTCTTCCTCCCTTCCTTTCCTTCTTGCTTCCTCCCTTCTTTCCTTCCTTTCATCCTTCCTTTCTTCCTTAATCATCTGATTTACATTGTCTAATTTGCCTCTCTTCAGTCCTCTTCTGATTCCATTGCCAACTTCCATGGAATAATATATTTGTTTGGTTAGGTGACAAAGCTGTTTCCTCCATACTGCTAGCAATTTGTTACATGCGTAAAACAGTAGACCACACGTTCACCTTGATTGGATGCTCATTCGATACCAGCAAAAATATCTCAACTTCATAATTATGGATCATGCATGGATGTGGCTCAGTTTATGAGCAAATTCTCAACACTGCTTGCCACTTGCTATAGGTGTAATGAAGAGGACCACACATTCAACTTTTGAGAAGGATGGTACATGCTCCTTTGATGATTTGACACTCATTCCACACCATGATTCCAAATTCCAAAAAAAAAGCTTCTCACCTTCATGATAGTAGATAAATTCATGTAGAATAGCTCATTAATTAAGTTTGGCCACCTGCCACAATAACTATTACATGCTCAGACAATCACCCCACCTGAGATGGGCTCTGAATTAATTGGATGTTTTATCTTCAAAAAGGGACTCACAACAGACACTGAACAATTATCTTGTGGTAATGAAGTGAGGCAATGTGATCAGCTTTCACAAAGTAATAATCAATAAAGGTATCACCAAGTTTATAATACCCTTAGTATCCATTTAAGTGATCAGATCCCTTTTATTTTCCATATCACAACTCCATGTTTTACTGGGATTCTGTTTCATAAAAGTCTTTTTATAAAGTGTACCTGGTTTTTTTTTGTCTGCAATTGCGGATACAAGGGGGGCCTAGACCACTGAGATTAATAATAGTATTTTGAAGAAAATACGCTGCGACTTGGGCCCGCGAATGCCGAAACATGCCCGGCCCCCCCTAGATGACCCTGTCTGGATCCGCCACTGGTCTGTAAGTGCCAGTTGATATCAAACTGAGTTCCAGGAATGGGAGTCGAACCCATGACCTCTCAGACAGACTGTACAAACAAGCATGTTTTAAAATTATTAGGCCATGGAGAACTCTCGTACGAGTACAAAATCAAAGTACGTATCAAGAAATATCTTAATGTGGAACAAAAAAAGAAAATGCAAATCTAGATTGACTCGAAACATTGGAATAATTTGATCTTCACAGAAATGTTACAAATAAATACTCTAGCTTTTGTCCAATCGTACTCGAAAAGTCCATTTAGAGTATGCATGAAAATTCAAGGGTTAACTTTTGTCTATAGATTCCAGTTGAAATTGTTGTACTGCGACTGATATCTAAAAGGGAAGGATTATCCAGAGATGATGTTTCTATTTATTTTGGCACATTTATCATGCAGTAAGTCGGTGACTAAATTACAACAAAAAGCTTTCATAGAAATTCAGGACAAGTGTCATGAATACAACTAAAAGCATTTAAAAGATAAAACTATTTAAGTAGTCATAAATTATGCATCAAAGGAATTTTTATACTTTCGTTTTCCAAAAATGTTAGCATTAGGAGTCTTGCATAGCAGAGTGCCTTTATATAGACTGTTGAGAGGCTTTTTCTTTTTAATGGCCAAATCCAATGCAATGTTCTATTAAGATATGAACTTCATATTCGATGTCAAAATGCCTTTTGAATATGCTGTCATATCGACTCTTCTGAACAAACAAGAAAAGTCATTTCATTAGGATCTTATGTAAAGAAATAATAGAATGTGAACATTGGTTGTAATCATGTGAAAAAGGTATTCTTCTTGCTTGAATCCTGTTTTATCCTGAGTCAGTTTCTTCTGACATACTTTTATTAGATAACAGCTATTCTGTATAAATCTATAGAATTTCTACAAAGTCTGAGGTTCCCTAAAAAGAAAATTATGAAGTGATTAAAACTTTTGTGAGTTCAGCAAGTTCCAGAGCTATCAACCAATTTGTTATTTCATTAACTCCAGACAACACTTTTCACATGCTTTAGACAGACAGATTTGTCAAGGCTCTTATAAAAATCTATACATTTAGTTGTCAAAAACAAAGAGACTAGAAACAGGTCAGAAATCTAATACCTCATTGCAGAGATCAGTACGAGTGCTGAATTTTAACATTGTCAGTCTGAGGCATGTATGGAGTTCAACAACGTGTGACAAACACCAAAATCAAGAGCCCAGCTTCACCTTGCATGCTCCGACAGGAGGAACCTTTGCCATTATTCTGTTCTTGACTTCAGGCACTTATCTGGCAAAGTCTGTAAAATGACAACACTGGCCATCCTTCCTGGCCAAACAAGAAAACATCCTTTCACTCTATAGTTCCAGAGTTCTCTGATTAGCAATGGCTTATAGTGCCAGATTGACTGAGGAAACTGAGTGGAGAGGGAATGAAAAACTAATGTTTATAAAGGGCGAGAAATGCCAATGAAAACTACAGTCTTATTGTGTCAATTTCAACAAAACGAGTTCTTGAGCTGCTCTGGGCATCACTCTAACCCCAGAGAGTCATATCACTGCAAACCCAATTTTATACAAGTTAACCAGTGCTTTACTTATGAATACATCACTGTGAATAACTCATGTTACATGCTTATATATATAAATGCTTCATTGTGAAATGCACGCAGTAATAGTAGATGAGGGCAATTCATGTGAACCTTGTTCCTATTCTAATTCCCAAATTTGCAATAATATTCTGCCATAGACTATATATAATATATAATTATATAGACTATAGGCTTAACTAGAGCGAGAATTCAGATCTGTCATCCATTTTTACCAGGCTTATTTGCAAAGTTATATTGTAAATCTTTTATCTCTGTCAGCATTAACTAACTACTAAATATATCACCATGTGAGAGAAGCCTTACTTGAAGAATGAAGATAGTCTAACAATTTTGGTAGGCTACGTATCAACATGCACTTAACTTTACAACAACTATTTGAAGGTTTATCGTGATGTATCGCATAAATGTACCACCATTTCAGCTCTGGTGACCACGAAGAATTTGATATTCCACCTTTTAGAAGTTGATCCTTTTCATGTTGTGCGAGGTGAATGTCAGACAATAGCTGAAATATTCCGATGCAGTTTTTATGACATCTAACAGCCTAATAATCACCAGGTGGCGTGTCATAAAATTGCAACCATTGCCCCTGCCGCAAATTGGCTTTATATTACATCGCATTGGTAATTGCTCAAGTAAGTTCCATGCAATGATGCCACTGTTCCATGATGCATTTATGTGAAACATAGTTATGATTTGAGTAACCAAAATAACTTCTACCTAATGGCTTTTGTAGCATCAATCGATGTCACATCTTATGAACCAAAGACAATAATCCCCTTAAGTTTGTATTCAGATATTAATAGCATTCCAGCTAGAAATATTAAAGACAGTTTCTTCACAATCTTGGATGTGTCATCCAAAATGATTATCAATGGTAATAATTTGTATAAATGTTCTAACTCAGCCTTCATTTTGCCACTTAACCCTTTAGGAGCCTAGGTGGCACCAAAGGCATGGTGGATTGAAATGTTCATCCTTCCTTTCCATTCCTCCTTTCTTCTTTTCTTCTTTTCTTCCTTTCTTCCTTTCTTCCTTTCTACATTTCTTCCTTTCCTCTATTCTAACTTTCTTCCCTTCCTCCTTTCTTCCCTTCCTCCTTTCTTCCCTTCCTCCTTCCTTACTCCCTTCCTTTCCTTCTTGCTTCCTCCCTTCTTTTCTTCCTTTCATCCTTCCTTTCTTCCTTAGTCATCTGATTTACATGGCCTAATTTGTCTCTCTTCAGTCCTCTTCTGATTCCATTGCCAACTTCCATTAAATAATACGTTTTCCTGGTTCAGTGACAAGGCTGTTTCCTCCTTACTGCTAGAAACTTGTTAAAGGTGTAACACAATAGACCACATATTATTCACCTTGATTTGATGCTCATTCAAAACCATGATACCAGCAAAAATATCTCAACTTCATAATTATGGATCATGCATGGATGTGGCTCAGTTTATGAGCAAATTCTCAACACTGCTTGCCACTTGCTATAGGTGTAATGAAGAGGACCACACATTCAACTTTTGAGAAGGATGGTACATGCTCCTTTGATGATTTGACACTCATTCCACACCATGATTCCAAATTCCAAAAAAAGCTTATCATCTTCATGATAGTAGATAAATTCATGTAGAATAGCTCATTAAGTTTGGCCACCTGCCACAATTACTATTACATGCTCAGAAGATCACCCCACATGAGATGGGCTCCCCATTAATTGGATGTTTCATCTTCAAACAGAGGAGGCACTACGGACACTGAACAATTATCTTGTGGTAATGAAGTGAGGCAATGTGATCAGCTTTCACAAAGTAATAATCAATAAAGGTATCACCAAGTTTATAATACCCTTAGTATCCATTTAAGTGATCAGATCCCTTTTATTTTCAACCATATCACAATCCAAATCCATGTTTTACTAGGGCTCTGTTTCATAAAAGTCTTTAGAGAGTGTACCTGGGTCCTGGGTTTTCTTTTGTGTTAAGTGCCATTTGATACCAAATTGAGTTCCAGGAGTGGGAGCCGAACCGATGACCTCTCAGACAGACTGTACAAACAAGCACCTTTAACCATTAGGCCATGGAGAACTCTCTTACAAGTAAAAAAAATTAAATTACATATCTAGAACAATCTTAATGTGAAATGGCAAAGGAAAAAGCAAATCTAGATTTAAAACTCAATGGAACATTTGAATAATTTGATCTTCAAAGAAATTATACAAATATATACTCTAGCTTTTGCCCTATCTTCCTCAAAAAGTTTTTTACATAAGTCCATTAATATTATGCATAAAAATTCAAGGGTTAACGTTTGTCTATAGAATCCAGCTGATATTGCTTTTCTGCGATTCATAAAAAGGGAAGGATTATCCAGAGATGATGTTTCTATTTATTTTGGCACATTTATCATGCAGTAAGTCGGTGACTAAATTACAACAAAAAGCTTTCATAGAAATCGGGATGTATACATGAATACAACTAAAAGCATTTAAAAGATAAAACTATTTAAGTAGTCATAAATTATGCATCAAAGGAATTTTTATACTTTCGTTTTCCAAAAATGTTAGCATTAGGAGTCTTGCATAGCAGAGTGCCTTTATATAGACTGTTGAGAGGCTTTTTCTTTTTAATGGCCAAATGCAAAGCAATTTTCTATTAAGATATGAAATTCACATTCGATGTCAAAATGCCTTTTGAATATGCTGCCATATTGACTCTTCTGAATAAGCAAAAAAAGTTATTTCATTAGGATCTTATGTAAATAAATAATAGAATGTGGGCATTAGTTGCAGGCATGAGAAAAAGGTATTCTTCCATCCTTGGTTTATCCTGGGCCAGTTTCTTCTGACATATTTTTGTTAGATTAGGGGACGACCATTAAATAATCAGGGGGTGGCTTGGAGTTTTCCTCAGTGGGCAATTATTTATTTCATGGTGACGGCGACCACAATTATTTATTCTGCATCTGTGATGTTGCAAATAATTCCTTTCTAAACAAGCATCACTCTGTTAAGAAATAGCCCCACCAAAAATTATTTATTTCAAGACTGCCCAAAAATTATTTATTTATTCCAGCAAAACTGAGCAAGAAATTAGTTATTTAAAAAAAACTCCAAGTTTTTTCCCTTGAGATCAAATGGTGGCCCCCTTGAAGCTATTCATGCAGAAATCTAAAACCAAATCAATTATAGACATTAGAAGGAGTGCTGAATTTTAACATTGTCAGCCTGAGGCATCCATGGAGTTCAACAATATGTGACAAACACCAAAATCAAGAGCCCAGCTTCACCTTGCATGCTCCGACAGGAAGCTTTTCCAGTATCTTGTTTTTTAATTCAGGCACTTATCCGGCGAAGTTGGCAGAATGAAAAGACTAGCCATCCTTCCTGACCAAACAAAACACATTCTTTCACTCTTCAGTTCCTAAGTCCTCTGGTAAGGCCAGACATAATTGATCTTTAGCTTCTCTAGAGGCCTTTTTCCCCAAGTCTGTCTTCATAAAAAAGTAATCATGGTTTTTTAGTCTCCCAATTGAAGAAAAATTCTGGGCAAACTAGATTTTTTTCGAAGGCTTAAAATCTGCTGGGTCGGTCAATCCAAGAAGCTATATGTTATTTATTCCTGGTCTGGGCGATGGCTCATAGTGCCAGACAGACTCTGGCACCTGGAAGCTAGTTAGAAATGGAATGAAAAACTAATGTTTATAAACATCGACCAACGCCAACAAAAAGTAGTCTTCTTGTGTCAATGTCACCAAAAAAAGTTTTCTTTAGCAGCTTAGGGCATCACTCTATTATTCCTACAGACTCAGAAATGTTACATGTACTTAATAATCCGACCAAATTGTACAAGTCAACTGGCATTACTATCACTCTTTACAGCCTTGACCTTTTAATTTCAGTTCAAAATACTTCAAGGAGAGAAAAACCAAAATAACTTACGATCCACAACAACCTATCTGCCATTCTAACTCCCAAATTTGTAATAATATTCTGCCATAGACTATATAGGCCTACTCTAAACCAAGAATTAGGACTGTCATCTATTAAAAATCTCGATGTTGTTGACCTAACAGTGTATTCATGCTATAATTTTATTTCCAGCTCGATCATCTCTGGCAGCATTAAGTTACCACTAAATATTTCACCAAGTGTCAAAAGCTTTATTTGAAGCTAGTCAATACATATGTAGAATGATAATACATGCATTTAATTTTGCGACAACAGTATGAAGGTTAATCGTGATGAATCTCATAAATGTACAACCATTTCAGCTCTGGTGACCATGAAGCATTTGATACTCTGCCTTTTAGAAGTCAAGCCTTTTCATGTTGTGTGAGGTGAATGTCAGATGATAGCTGAAATATTCCGATGCACTTTTTATGACATCTAACAGCCTAATAATCACCAGGTGGCGTGCAGGCTATTGTCGTAAATTGCGACCATGCTGCTGCTGCAAATTGACTTTTTATGACATCACATTGCTAATGAACACCAATGAGTTCCATGCAATAATGCCTCATAGTGCATTTCTGTTTAACATATTTGTAAATAAATTGAGTAACCAAAATTACTCCTCTCCTAACTAGGTCAAACAGCTTCAAGTCACTCAGTGGCGTCCCTATTGGGGGCACGGGGGGGGCACGTGCCCCCCCATATTGGACCTGTGCCCCCTCAGGTGCCCCCCCATATGAACTTTTCAACCTTGGCTAAAATATACAATTAGTATTATGGGTGCCCCCCCAGAGAATCGCGTGCCCCCCCAGGTGCCCCCCCAGGTGCCCCCCCATTCGCGACCCCCTAGTTACGCCACTGATTAGTCACTAAATGTGTCATTTCTCATAACCTTACGGTAGTAATCCTTCAGTTTGTATTGAGAATCTTACGGAATGTACAGCCACAAAATTGAAGACTGTATCTTCACATGTCTGCTTTTTACTTAGCTGACTACTGTATAATCCCAAACGTTTATCATATCTGGCATCAATTACTTTTTAAAAGTTCAATCAACCATAAGTAATATTATCATGTTTTATTTCAACTTTCCTCCTATATATGGACCTGGTGATTTAAAATGCTCTTCCTTTCTTTCTTCCTTCTCTTCTTCCTATCCTCCCCATTCTTCCTCAACTGATGTACATTCCCAAATCTTCCTGTAGTTAATGATCAACATGCATGTATGCGGTTCAGTCTTCTTCTTCTTCTAAAAGGAACTTCCTCCTTTATTAGGAGCACCCCATACATGGGTAAAAACATAGTAAAATCCTATTAAAAGCCACTAAAATCCATGTTCAGCTAAAATCCCCGTTCCACAATAGAAACCATTAAGACGAGCGTCTCTTGAGTGTTCCCGGGCCACCATCACCACTACTACCACTACTATATTCCTCACCACCACCACTGCTGCCCTAACTGTTACTACTTTTATTACCGCTGCACAATGCTAGCTTATTGTGTCTGGTTATATGTAGTTTTTGGCACATATTTGTGATTCAGTAAATAAGCAATTTCCTCAAAGCTGCCAGCAACTTGCAACAGGCGTAACACAGAAGGACATACATTCAACTTTTGAGCAGGATTGACGCCAGTGTTGATCTGATGCTCATTGCATACCATGATTCCAAAAAAACTTTTCATAATCATGATAAATTGATAATAGATCCATTCTTGTAGAATAGCTCATTAAGTTTGGCCACCTGCCACAATTACTATTACATGCTCAGACAATCACCCACCTGAGATGGGCTCCAAATTAATTTGATGTTTTATCTTCAAACAGGGGAGTCACTACAGACACTGAGCAATTATCTTGTTATTATAAAAGTCAGGGTTATCAGTTTTCACAAAGTACTGATCAATGAAAGTATGACCTAGTTTTATGATAATCTAAGTACGGTATATCTGTTTCAATGATGAAAAATTTGGTTGAACGGCTGCCATTACAAAAAAAAGTAACTGATTTAAATATATCTTGTTTTTCTTTAATCCCTTCTTTTTCAAAAATATCATCCTTCAATGAAATCTGTTTTATAAAAAGCAATATCACAACCATATCAGAACTTCACGTTTCAATGCTGCTCTGTTCTAAAAATACTCTTTAGAGTGTTCCTGAAAATTTGGGTTTTCTTCTGTCTAGATAAGTGCCAATTTTTACTGCTGTACTGCAACTGATATCTAAAAAGGAAAGGATCATCCAAAGATGATATTGTCATTTATTTTGAGCACATTCAGTTTTATCCGACTCTGAATAAATTCCAACAAAAAGCTTTCAAAGATATTCTACTTGAAGACAGGTGTCATGAATACAACTAAATGCATTTAGAAAAAAGAACTGTGTAAGTAGTCATATATATGCATCAAATGAGTTTTTTATATTAGCTTTTCCCGAAAATGGAAGCGTTACAGATGATTTCATATTTGTAGACTTTTCTCAAATAACAAAAAATTTTGCACAATTTTTGGTCTGACATCAGAGAATCCTGCGAGGTGGTTGGTCAAGCTGCACAAAGCGTGTCACTTTTTTCAGTTTGCTTCAAGCAAGTGATGTTGGCTTGAAAAATTATGTCATAATAGGCCAACTTGGTATTGTGGCAGTTGTTCACACATGTATGTCAAACCGCAATCCACATGAACTGTTACATTTCCTCATGAACTGTTGTATTTCACACTCCTCTGTTAGCCTACTATTGATTGCTTCAGTTTTATACAATCAGTCTCAAGCCAACTCTGAATGGCTTCACATCTCTGAACAATAAATTATCGTGCCTTGACCAAAAGTATTGTCTGTGATAACACAGTGAGGACTATTCAGAACTAAATTTTACGACTGGGTCGACGGAGAGTGGTAGTTTCTACGGCTTTACTTGATTGGGAACCACCTTTTTGCTCATGCTTCTTGTGACTTGGGACAATGGGATTTTTTTCTGACAGGGTACAGCATTTTTTCACCCTTGTGTCAAGGGGGGTACTTATTTTTCACAACATGCTGAATTGTCGAATGGAATTTTAACAAGAGAAAGGGAGGTACTACAAATATTCGTGAAAACCAAAGGGGGATATCACTTTTCACAGAAATTTCCATTAAAACTCCCAACCCCTCCCCCCTCCCAAGTCATAATTTCTCTATCGTCCCTTAGATAGGATGATCCAGTGATGTGGCCAACATTCATGAGAAAATCATAGTGGGGATCAAACCAGGGTCCCAGCGATTTTTAGCCCATTGTCATGTTGTCTGGGCAGAGCCCTCCTCTGAGAAAATGTTACATGCATGTGTTTGTTTTCTGTAAAAAAGAATCGTTATGTGGATCATCTGATCCCAATCATCTCAATGCATAGTATTAGACTTTGAGAATGTACACGTAGGTTGCAAAAAAATGTGTGAAACACTAACAGAAACTCTCACTTGAAACAGCTAGAGTCAGTTCCATTACAGTGAAACACTTAGATATAGAATTAGAGTGGACTGTGGAACTGTGAAAATGGCACTTCGTGTGTCATCATGCTGATGATTTGTCATGATCAAACCCAATACTTTCAATGTTAATTTGATTGAAGGAGACTTATCCCATTTGTTGGTGACAGCCAAACGAAAGGATTATGTATCTGATTTTCACTCTGAAATCAGTTTTGACAGGTCAAAAGGCCTTCTATTGATCATGACTAATCAAACAGCCTCTATTTTCCCATGTTGAGGTAGAGAAGACGACACTTCATCAGCTATCATTAGTCAAGAAA
Source organism: Platynereis dumerilii (assembly GCA_026936325.1). Lineage (NCBI taxonomy): Eukaryota > Metazoa > Annelida > Polychaeta > Phyllodocida > Nereididae > Platynereis > Platynereis dumerilii. The sequence continues at coordinate 13,548,422 of JAPTHN010000003.1, forward strand.
TGCATTTTTCGCAGTGATCTGATCCTCATTGTGTCTATATCAAAGTGTTTCACTGTAAGGAGATTAGAATGCCATGGTCACCCATGTAAAATGCTATGTCACTTTTCTGGAGAGAGTGGTGTCATGCCTTCTCTCAACCAATGAAAATTGCAGGAAAAATGATGTATTTTCTGCCACTAATGTCTATAAATATGAAATCATCTGTAAGAGTGTTGCATTGCGAAATGCTTAATACAGGCTGGTAAGTGGCTTTTTCTTTTCAACGGACAAATCCAATGTAGGTTGTAATAAATTAATATTCTAAGCCAAAATGCCTTTTTTTTCTGCTAAGAGAGCTCCCTATTGTCATTGAAATCCTGGAGAATCTTGTGGGTCGATTTATGGGCACATTACAGCTCCAACTGACTTCAAAACTTCACACATTGCATTATATCAGCCAAGAAAGAATTGATCAACTTTAGAGGGACATGCACATAGTTTAAATACCATTTCAGAGACCCAGGAAAACCATCCCAGAAAAACTGGGAAGAGGGAGTCCTGTGATGTCATTCAGGGGGGTTTCCCACACTCAGAATTTGTCAAAACAATCAGAGGTCAGCAATTGAGACAAAACATCTCTGCATGCTTAATCAATGGGTTGTAGTAGGTTGGATGGAAAGATATGTGGAAAGAAAGATAGATATACTATAGATAGATACATTGTACATAGATAGATGGGTAGAAACCTAGAAACACAGCCAGAGGCGGCGGAGCTGGGGGGGCACTGGGGGCACGTGCCCCCCCACTTTTGGGCCCAAAAATACATAAAGTGCCCTTTTTGCTCCTTGAAATTACCGTACACGAGGTGCCCCGGGGCCCGGTGCCCCCCCACTTTTCGAAACGTTCCGCCACCTCTGAACACAGCTCTACAAACACAGCAAGACTGACAGCTTGACATAGAAAAGAAGGAAAACAATGAAACAGTGAAATGGATTAGATGGTTAATGGTTTCTTTGGTTTTCAAGAACTTGCAGTGTCATGAGTTATAGGAGCGCCCTTTAAAGTGCCTTGTGCGCGTTATTTTTGAATATTGGGTTATATTGACTCTTCTGAACTGATGAAAAAGTCAGTTCATTCAGATTTTTTCCAAAAAAAAAGAAAATGTGTAAGGAGATTGTAGAACTTGGCTGTGGGAGTGTGAAGAGTCTATAATAGATTCTGGAAAAGGCTATTCTTTAAACTTGAAACTTTTCTTTATCCTGGGGCAGTTTCTTTCAACGTGCCTCCATTAGATTACAGACATTCTGGGAAAATCTTCCACATCTGGAGGATTTCAACAAAGTCTGAGGTGTCCCGAAAAGAAATTTTATGAAGCTATTTAACAGAACGTTTGTGAGCTGATGGAGTCCTAGAACTATCAACCAAGTTGTTATCACATCGATTGAGAACCTTTTTCACACATTTTAATTTGATTTTCCCATCTAGAAGTAATCCACCTGCTGAAGTGGAAGTAATCTAGATAAGAAAAAATATCTTAATGTGGTAATGTAAAGTCCATAACTTGTCCAGCTTAACAGAGTTGGTAAAGCGATTTTTTTACCAGAAAGCTATGATATATGTTGATTTAATTGTTAATTCTTCAACATTTATTAATAAGGTCTTCATTGAATTCATAATCAGGACGGACATGTGAACGATCAGAAATCTGAAACCAGGGGTTTGAAGGTTAATCGTGATGAATCTAATAAATGTAAATACAACCATTTCAGCACTCACCTTGAAGAATTTGATTACTGTGCCTTTTAGAAGTTGATCCTTTTCATGCTGCGGGAGGTGAATGTCAGATGATAGCTGAAATATTCTGATGCACTTTTTATGACATCTAACAGCCTAATAATCACCTGGTGGCGTGTCGGCTATTGTCGTAAATTGCGACCATGCTGCTGCCACAAATTGGCTTTTTATGACATCAGATTACTTAATGAGTTCTAGTATAGTAATGCTCCATGATGCATGTGAACCATAGTTACATAATTTGAGTAGTCAAATGAACAGTATACTTAATCAACTTTATGTTGCTACCAAATAAGTAGGTACATTCTATATAATTAGGTTGTATTAATAAACAGGCAACTCAGGCCCCAAGGGCATTCTTCCAAAAAAATTGCATGGCCTCAACAAAGTCTTTCTCAAAATCTGGGAGTATTGCTATGCCCAAAAGTCAAAACAGAGAAAAAGTGCCAGCCCATCTCTTTACCTGATTCTGCAAACAAACAAGTGGACCTACTGTACCCAGTCGACTTTATCCACCCAATAGTATAACATTCCCTTGATATGGACACATCAGTACCTAGAACTACAAATATTGCACTTTTTTAAGGTGAAATAAAAAAAAACTATCTACCATTTTGTGTATTTATCTATCTCTCCCTCTTTTCGTCTTTCCTTCCTTTCTTCCTTCCTTCCTTCCTTCCTTCCTTCCTTCCCTCTTTTCAGCCTTAAAGTTCTTCAATCCCCTCCTAACTTCATATCATGTATGTAAGGATGTTAAATATTTATTTGATACAATATGCCTAAGTAGGGAATATATATATGCAGACTATACAGTTTGTCTTTTCTTTATGTCATCTGTGTGTTTCACTTGTGTGTTGGTTTTAATGACTTTTTGTTCACCTTGTAAGCCCTTTGTGGGCAGGGTGCTTCCGTACATGTCAATAAAGACTGTCTGACTAACTCTAACTCTGTATGCGGCTCAGTTGAAAAGCAATTTACAAATACTCTTGCTGTAGGTGTAACATAAAAGGCAATCAATTTTTGAGCAGTATCACACCTGTTTCAAGCTCCAGTTTTGATTTGCTGTTATTTGAAACCATAATTCCGGCAAAAAACTTCTCACCTTCATTATGATAGTAGATCAATTCATGTAGAATAGCTCATTAAGTTTGGCCACCTGCCACAATAACTATTACATGCTCAGACAATCACCCACCTGAGATGGGCTCCCAATTAATTGGATGTTTTATCTTCAAACAGGAGAGTCACTACAGACACTGAGCAATTATGTTGTTATTGTATTGTGAAGTGAGAAAAGATTTTTTCAAAACTGAAAAGCAATAATCAATTGAAGGAGTAGCCCAAGTGCCATACAACGTAAGCACAATGTCACTAAGATATAATTGGTGGAGTGCTCCTAAGTTGGTCATGTAGAAATATACGGTAGAAATCATGTTGTCAAAACGTTGAAATTATTTTACAACATTGACACAATATTGCATGCTAATGTCATGTATTTGACATCGCTTCATACAGGCCTACTATTCTAAGAGACTGCAGAAAAAGTGCAGGATACAGTGCATTGCAGCAGTGTCTTTTACCCCTGGCAGTCCTGTATAGAGACTGAAGCAAGGCCATTAATATTAATGACAGTGTCTCCTGCAGCCAATAAGGGTAATGTGAGAATGACTGGGAATAGTAATAATGGTTGATTGATTAGTGTCACTTCCTGTATTTCTGTGGCGGAAGGTGTATCATAAGAAAGGAAAACGGTGATGGATGATTGAAATACTAGAATGTGGTCTGGCTGTTGCTTCAGCTGGGCTTCGGTCCTGACTCAAACGTCGATTTTGTTCCTAAAGCTTCATGATAATTTTTGGCGCTGGTCATCTTTATGTTTTAATGTTTCAAACTGTGCCACGATTGCACCTTGCCACTTTTTAAAATACCCCATTGGAGATTGGGCTTTAAGTCCTATTATTGACTCCTATATGAGCCTCTAGGTCAATGTTGTTGATTGAACAATTTACTAAATCATACTTCCCTTTGTATCGTTGCAGGTTTGATAGACAACGAAATGGTGGCACCAGCTGAGAAACGGTCGTTACGGTACTTCCCTGTTGTATTTTTCTGCACCCGAAAGACAGCTTTTTGCCGAAACGGAGGCCGAGGTCCCACGGTGAAGATGGATAAGAAGAAGAAGATGCCTCTGTGTGTTTGCAATTGTCCACCAGGATTTACTCTCCCCCAGTGCGGACGCAAACCGAAATCAAACTACTCATGACTCGACCGGAAATATCGCCCTCGCCAACGGGCTCAAAAGAAACTGAGAACTCAGTACGCGAGAAGACGAACGTCGTCCTGGTGAATTGGAATTAAAGACTAATTAGAACCGAAGAAATATCAAAATTGTTTAAAGCTAAAGAAAATTTTGGAAGAAGTTCTATTTAAAAGATCAAGAGGAAATGTTTGATAAAAGTAAATTTGGAATTTGAATTATTAATCATGGCAAATGGATATGATTCCAGTGACAAATTAAACAATTTATAACATGGGTCTAATGAAAATATAGGAAGATATAATTTATGAATAGAAAGAAAATGTGAATTATTAATGCATAATATTATATATATATCAAGCGTTATTTTTATTTTCAAACTGACATTGGACGAGAGTTGGTTAGAAGGTGAAACAAATTGACAAATTTATCAATTTACCAGCGATGCACGAATGGTGGCTACCAGGAAAAGTGGAAAATTTGTCATTATATCTTCAAACGAAGTAACTACGTAACGGAGAATATAATTAGATAATATTATGATATATAATTTCGGACAAGTTCAAAGGCTGAGCATTATCTGTAAAACCAGAAATTCTGGTTCAATTGTCTAATGTAAAATTTACCATTATTGACAAAACCTTTTCCAAATTTAAATGATTGACTGCAAGCAAATCGTCTGAATTTCGTCCATGGTCATGAATATGTAAATTTATTGATTGTCTTTTCATAGCAAAATTCACAAAATTGAGTTCAAAAATTGCATTTATTATCAATGTGAACTTGCATTTATGACAAATATTTTTATTCAAACATGATATTTTTTAAGACAAGAGTGTCAAATCAAAGATACTTTTAGGACTGTGCTGTCTGTGAATAATTATGTTGGTATCTCTGTACAGTAATAAATTGAAATGCAGTAAAAATAAGAACATTTTATTTTGTGGAATTGTAAAATAAAGGTTTAGAGTTTCTCAAGCAGTATTTGTTTCTTTTATGGGGTTCAAAGTGTTCCATTACTTAACTCTGAAGACTTAATCTTGACATTTGGAATTCCATAATATTGTGTAGAGTTCTTAGCACAAAGGTCTTAGTTTTAACCCACCAGAGCTTTCGCCCATCTCTCATAGGCTTCCTCAGCTATGACTGCCCAGTGTCAAAGGATGTCACACCTAAAGAACAAAAGCAGGTGTCATTTATCAAGTACAATGCCAGATGTGTAGCACCAAATGGACTGGAAAAATGTCACGATACGGAAAGAAGACCACTGGCTCAAACGCAAGACCAAGGAGTCCATAGAAATACAGTGCAAGAAACCATCTCCAAACAGGGACCAAGGCTGGGATCTCCCCCCCCCCATTTTCTGCAACTTCCTGTCACATGACTTGAACCTGGGCAGTCATGTGACCAATTTTAAAAGCTCTGTCAGATAGCTGAGGAAGCCCATGAGAGATGGGCGAAAGCTCTGGTGAGTTAAAACTAAGACCTTTGCGCTCTGAACTCTACACAATATTATCCCATTACTGTTCTGTTGTTGACAACCTGCATCTTAAAATACTTTGTAGTGCCTTTCATAAACCTGAAGTCTCGTGGAGCTTGTGGGTCCTTCAAAGACTGGTCGTCAACAAAGTACATTTGCGTTGACATATTTTTATCCCAAAGGAGGAAATTATAGAATAACCACAGTTTTAAATGGACAAATCTCATGTAACGAGTCATGTTACAAAGTATGTACACTGTAACACTACAAAGGAAACAGTAAACAACAATTAATCATTAAGATGTTTGCACTTACAAGAAATTTTTTCATTTCGTGTTATCACATTTGGTGAATGACACATATTTACAGTTGACGAAAAATTAGTGCGTACAGGAAAGCTGTTGGTGACCATCAATGACCAAACAACATGACCTATAGATCAAATGGAAACAAACCGTCAATTCGGCACAAGGCAGTGGCGTCAGTACCTACGGGGCTGGTGGGGCAAATGCCCCACCACTTTTTTGCAAAAAAAGGTTAAAAAATTTCAGAGTTTCCGTAACTCTCTTGTGCCCATGCAAACAATTCTAAGAAGTTGACAATGCCCCACCACTTTATTTTGAAAATGACGCCACTGACACAAGGTAGCTTGTGACTTCATTGAGGTCAGGGGCAAATTTTTTCCTCAGATCAATTTGGCCTAAATTGTCACTTATTAGGTTTTGCCATTGGATGCTGGTGCTATATTTTCTGTATTAGAATAAAAGCCAATCCCTCTCCATAAAGAACCAATTTTAATCAAAGTTTCGCCAAAATATGACTTTCGATATTCAAAGTTTTTAATGCAAAAATACTATTAATTGCCCATGTTATTATTACATCTGCCCATCGGGCGCCTCATGCAAACAACAGGGAAGTAACATGTGAAGCCTTGAAGCGGATGTTGTAAGCATAACATCAGTTTGCAATATCATGTCACAAAGATATATATGCGTCATATATATGCATGTCTACAAGAATTATGTTATTCAAGATTGTCTTATTACCAGCATTCAACCCTGTATCATGCTTCACGAAAATGTGTTCCTTGTCTTATAATGAAAAATGTCAAACAAGATGATTGCTATCTCACAAATTTGCAACAGAAGCAGAATATCAAGAATAAATTGATTCACCCAAAATTCAATTTGTGTTTGACAGCAATGAATTACATAACCAGATGCCACTTTACAACACAACGTTTTGGTTTTCTTCTAATTTGGGGTTAACAATGTCCTTGGGCTGAGCTCTGTGCTACACTGGCTAAAACGCCACACACACAAAAAAAGCGATTAACAAATTTTAAATTTTTGTTTAAATGGGTCAGGACAATAGGAACATATACAAATAAATATAAGCAAAATATATGTAATAAAGCTAAAATTACTGATAAGCAATAATTTATGAAATCTCATAAATTTGACAAGGTTAATGTAGCTTATGAATATCTACCTTGAAGATGAATTGAAATGAGTTTGACATTGAACATTCTTCAAGGCTACACGTTTATGTACAGTGTATTGAATTTCCATCAGCACAATTGCCTATGTCCTCATTACTGTGTCCAACAATAAAATGTTTCACAAGCAATTTTCCTATAAGAAGCGAAACAACTGAATAATCTGCCTCAAACTCAACCAAAGCACTGAGTAAGAGGAAATCATGTGTTCACCTCAGAACTCAAACTTGACTGTGTGATTCCCAATAAATCAATTAATCATTCATTTCATGTGGTGGTTAAATACAAAACTAGAAGTTATGAGACACTTTTCATCGAGACAGTGAAGCACCATGTCACCTATATTGTCAGGTGACTGCTCAACATTTTTAGCCTTTACACGGATGAAGGTCATTGGAGGAGTATGTATTGACTAAAGCACCTCAGCCAACATCTTTTTTCGAGTAAACTGTTTTAAATCTCTGTGATATAAATATTACATGTATGTTAAATAGACATATCACTGCAATGTTATATGACAAAGATGTATATTACACATTTCGACAAGAATAATACTAGATTTAAGATTGTCTCATTCGGCCCTGTATCACGATTAAGGAAATGTTTCCTTGTCTTATAATGAAAAATGTCAAACAAGATGATTGCTATCTCACAAATTTGCAACAGAAGCAGAATATCAAGAATAAATTGGTTAAACCAAAATCCCATTTGTATTTTGACAGCCATGTATTACAAAACCAGATGCCATTTTACAACACAACGTTTTGATTTTCCTCAAATTTGGGGTTAACATTGTTCTTGGGCTCTGTGCTACACTGGATAAAACGCCACACACACACAAAAAGCGATTTATGCATTAATTTTGTTTAAATGGGTGAGGGCAATAGAAACATATACAAATAAATATAAGCAAAATATATGATAAAGCCTAAAATTTATGATCATTTATGAAATCGTATAATTTAGACATGGTTAAGGAGATGTGTAACTCAAAAATATCTGCCTTGAAGATAAATTGATCTTTAAAATCGCAAATCTGCAGTCGACCAGTATTTTAGAGTGGTTGATCTCGATAGGTGGTCACATACCTTCTTTCTAGATTAATGGAGCTTTTGACCAACCACGTTTAAGTGCTCTCAAGAGCAAAGGTGTTCATGAAAATCTGTCAGCTGGATTAAAGGAGCAAGATTGAGAAAGGAGTTCATAATAAAATGACAGTTATGATAACTGTGCCTCCACTGCTCATAGCCCATGCAGAGCACGAAAGTAATGTAGCCAGGTGACTGGAATTATTTGATACATCAACCTTGGTCACAACAATGACCTCGGATGGCAATGACCTCCCTTTCAAGGTCACAGGATTTGCACACAAGAAATCGTTCTGTATGCATGGGATGACAACGCAATGCATAACATCAGCTAATTGTTGCAGATTATTCAACACATGGACCCCTTAAATCTAAAATGAGTTTGCCATTGAACTCTCTTCAGGGCTAAATGTAAATTAAGTTTCCATCAGCACAATTGCTTATAGATGCATGTCCTCATTTAACTGTATCCAACAAGAAAATGTTTCATCAGCAATTTTCCCTATCAAAAGCAAACCGATAGAACAAGTTGCCTCAAACCTTGAAAGCCATCCAGTCCAAAGACACATTTAGGCATAAGAGGAAACTAAAGGTTCACGTGAGAACTCAAACTTGACTGTGTGTGATTTCGAATCAATCAATCAACCAATCATATGGTGATTAAATGCAAAACTAGAAGTCATAAGACGGGACACTTTTCATCATAAAACAGTGAAACACCATATCAACAATATTGTCATATGACTACTCAACATTTAAACTCTATTCACCGATGAAGGAATATGGATGGACTTGGAAAGCTCTATGTACGACGAATATCTTTTATGAGTAAGATGTTTTAAATCTCTGTGATATAAATCATGCAATAAAGATAATTCATGAAAGCAACCCTCAATATAGATCTATAGATATCAGTTTGCAATATTATGTATGTCACAAAGATATATAACACATTTCTAGAAGAATAGTACCAAATTTAAGATTGTCTTATTACTAGCATTCAGCCGGAATCAGCTCTGTATCACAAAAATGTTTCCTTGTCTTATAATGAAAAATGTCAAACAAGATGATTGCTATCTATTAAATTGGCAACATTGCAACACAACCAAAATATCAGGAATAAATTAATTCACCCAAAATTCAATTTGTATTTTGACAGCAATGAATTATATAACCAGATGCCATTTTACAACACAATGTTTTTTTCTCAAAATTGGGTTAAACATTATGCTTTGGCTATCACAACAATATTAATACATACTAATTTATCTATCTCGCCTAAAATTCTATATCAGATGATTTATGAAATCACATAAAGTTGACGATGGTTCATGAGACAATGACATGTTATTCAAATATCTGCCTTTTAGCGGGTATTTAAAAAAATAGTGCATTTATACATAGAAGCATGAAACTTGGCGCACACTTAAAAAACAACTATATACAAACATATTTGGATAGGGAGCCACTTCAGATTTAGCTTAGGTGGCTACTGGCAGCCATTTTCCAAAATGGCGGTCAATTTTTCCATTTTGCTGCTTTCTGTGTAGTTCCTACAAATAGAATACATGTAAATATTGTTTTTTATTGCTTCTATAGGTATTCAGTACATTACTATTACATTTTTTGGTAGCCTGGACTTTATTCAGGCTTGTTGGAATCCTTTTTGTTAGAAATATTGATCTCAAAATAAGTTACATATTTGAATTCTTTGCAACAAGAGCTTTCAAATGAGTACCGGCATCAATGGGTTTCATAAACTTGGTACAAAAATGGAAAAAACGAAAATAAAACGTTTTTTGAAGAATTTCTTTTTTTATTTAATTTTGAAAAAGAATTCACGGAAACTATTAATGCAACCATTCATTCACACCTCAGGGGGGCCTCACATTTGGTGAAAAAATTAAAATTTGCCTAAATTAGATAATTTTAAGTCAAAAATAAATTGAGAAAAATCAAGAGGACAAGTTGGGCTCAAATGCACATCAAGGGACCCAAAATATATGATCATGGATCGTGTAGCCCAGAAATGTACCAGTGTAACCCACCAGTATTTCAGAGTGGCTGATCTTAGTAGGGGTCACATGCTACCTTGAAGTTCTGGAAAAATGAAGCTTTTTTGAGTAAGCAGGCTTTAGTGCTCTCAGCTCAGCTAGGTCTCATGGTGCTAATGAAGATCTGGATGAAAGGAGTCAGTTGGAGAAAAGAGTTCATCGCTCTTACAAAATAAGAAGGATACAATAATATTAACAAACCCAGGACCCAGAGTTCAGCACTTAGGTACAGACCCAAGTTTCTTGGCATACAAAAATAAAACAAATATCAAATCAAATATATATATAAATATATAATATCAATTACATGTAGATTGTTATTATTATCTATTTCTATTTGTTTATGTAAGCCATTTTATGGTATTTCAATACATTTGAAATTGAAAGAATTAGAGCTCAGAAGCCACCCAGAGATGCTGAAATGTCAGAAGCCTGTGTGCTGGTTTATTCAAGTATGCTGAGTCGCTGACACTTGAAAATCTAAAGTACATTTGAATGATTGAAACTATCAGCTTACCTTTAAATTCAGCCACATTTCTGTTAGATGGGTTACATTTAAAAGCTTTGCAAGACCTCGGTCTCTTGCTGTTTTAACCTTTTAACGTTTAAAATAGCTTTTTCATTGCATTTTCTGATGGTTAAGCATTTTCAGCTCATTTTCCGTGTCTATTGTTTATTTGCAGGAAGATGTTTACAAGAGAATGGATACAGTCATTTGCTCTAAATATTTTCTAACCTACATAGCTTCAAGTGCAATTTTTGTTTGACAGTTTATTGCCCATTTGCCTGTTTTAGTAACCACAGCATTTATGCTTGAAATGAAACTCTTGAGTTATTTACTTTTCTGAACTGACACAGCAATGAGTACAAGTGCAATTTGTGGTACTATTTAAATTATTGTGAAATGTTAAGTGTGAATGCTGCTTTCCTTCAGGAGTATGCAAGATTAAGGGGAAAAAACTAAAGTTGTTTCAAAATAAAAGCCTTATTTCTCCACTTTTCACCTACTTGTAAGTATTTTGTTTATTTAGCCACTCACTCTATAGATGATATTGGAGATTATTCACTGGGACGTGACAACAAAATCTTTGCAAACCTTATACAAAAACCAATACCCAAATAACTTGCACAACTTGGATACATGTGTGCTCAACTAAAATCAGTCTTTGACAGCACAAGGTGAACTTCAAAGCCAGCTATTACAGAATATGGCTTAACCAGCACTCCGTGTAAATATTGGGCGGAGCCTTTCGGATGATGTTCTCGGAATTTCCTGAAATTTTGCAAAAAGTTTAACTTACCTAATTATAGCTCAGTGGCAGGGTCAAAATTGGTCAAAAAAAATTTTCCTTGTCAGGGCTACCCATTGAAAAATGAATGTTTTTGGCCTTCGGACGGCCTTAATTTCATCAAAATTAACAAAAATTAAGGCATATTTTGTCCATCAAAATTTCACACTTATGATAAAGATAGGAACACAAGTGATACATCATTTTAAAGGGATATTTCATGACATTGCAAAAGTGATGTCATAACAAAGAATGTTTTGGTTGCTAAGCAGTGTCACCATGGCAACCGCATGCAAGTTTTGAAATTTTTTCATTGAGCTAAAATAGACCATTTTTCAAGGCCATATTTCTCCCATGATAACACCTAAAAAATTTAGGTGAAAATATCACCAGAAAGCTCACCTCCTGTGCTATATTAAACAACAATAAAACAGCTCTGAAACAATGAACCCTTCTTTTTATAGCCATGGACATTTTTTGTTAATTTTCATGATTTTTTTGATTTTTTGACCGAAAATTGCCCTCTTAATCACCTAAGACTGGGAAAACCATGCTCATTTCACTCAAAAAAAAAAAAGTTCATTATTGCAATTGGATGGAAATATTATTTAGAAAATAATATTCATCATTAGAAATCAGAAAAAATGTTCTATATGCAAATTAGTACCGCCATTATTGAAAATTCTAATTTTCTCAATATCTCGGCTAATATCCCACTCAGCAACAAAATTATGGTGTCTAACCCTATGTTTTAAGGGTCAAAGAATACTTTAGGACTATCTTGAAAGGTGTCAAATAAGTGTAGATAATATAATGTGACCTGGATCACAAGAATGAGTTCAAATGTGGCAATATCTACTTCCACGAAATGAGTCAAGAGGGGTTCATTGTCGCCGATTTTGGGTGCATTGATTCCTAATTATTTGATTATAATAGGCTTCATTTGTGTGAAAAGGGATATTAGAGGCAAATTTATTAAAAGAAAATAAATTTCGCCAGGCAACATATTCAGATCTGTTCATTTTACAACAACTTGGCCAATGCTTTTCAATGGAGAAGCATTGTTACAGGTTCGGCCAATATATATGTATCTTTAAAAGCACCATGGGAAACTGATGGTTATTTGCACCCAACTTGATAGGTTATATCATGCAGATTTTTTTAGAACTCAACGGTCATATTGGGGTAATTTGGTTTAGAGAAGGTCTATAATAATAGTAAGAAAGTGTGGCGCTTCCAACAAACATTGTCAGAAATGTATTTTTTAATGGCTTGGGCTACAATGTGTCCCAAAAGTTCTTTCACCTCTTACTTAGCTATCAGTTCACTTTTAAAAATGGTAAAAGTTCCATTTTTTGGGCATATTAAATATTCATTTTCAATACCAAACACTTTTATACAGTGCTTTTCCTTTGAATTTGCCATGGTTTTGAAATTTTGAAATATGAAGTAAATATTAGCCTCCTAATTCAGTAAAAAAGGTACTTTCCAACGCATATCGCTGGTTTTCAGCCATTTCTACCGGAAAATACACCACATTGCAGCTTTGGAAACACTTGTTTTTCTTTGCATATTCATGAAAGTCTATTAAACTGGAAATTACATCACTTGTTGGGCATGCAAATTTATATTTCACATTTGGAGAGAGCCACTGTCTCCTGAGACGTGTGTTACTAAAGTTTCGAGAGGATGCAGCCAATATTTTCGCTTTTTTGATGACATTACTTAATGAAGCCTGTTTTCAGCTTTGCAGTAGCATTTTAAACATGCCCAAATGAATTGGTTACAGACATTATTGAGCTGCTTGAAATTTATCAAAATATATTCTATACCCTTTCAGTGAGGCATTCACCAGGAATGACTAATTAGTCTGCTTGAGGTTTTTCTGAATGCCATTTGAGTGTGACTTTGGTCTAGCTATCAATCTTTTAGTGGAGACCAAAAATTTGCGGCATGTCCACTTGAAGTCGTTGTCATTACGAACATGGTCCATTTGTCAACACCAAAATGACAATTAATATCGTCCAAACAATTTCAAATTACCATTATCATGTTTGTCGGGTAGACAGAAGTCCAGAGGTCAAGCAGAAGGTCTTTGCTTGCATGGGTTCGAGCCCCGTATGGGAAACTCAAAATGTTCAGTGTACTTTCATGAGTAAAATCCCGGCTAGACGTCGTTCGGATCAGACTTTAAATTGGCGGCCCCTTGTATCAGTGTCTATGCTGGGCAAGTAAAAGACCCTTACGTGGAGCAAATGTGTAACATGTTTAGAACTCCAGCTCTCTCTCCCGTCTTATCAATCAACCCTTGCGAGCATCCAGAACAGGGCTTAGAGGGCTGCACTTAGTGCCACTTACCATATCTATCTATCTATCTGTCTACAAGCAGAATTCTTGGAGGATCGAAGTGAGGTGAACGAACTTTTGGGACGTAGTGTACAAAGCTGCTCATTATATGAATTTTGGGGTTTATTGGATCAAATAATTCATAGCTGAGTTGGATTTGGTAATTTGACTGATTTTGGTCAACAGAATCTTGAATTGGCTGGGAAACAATTTTTTCTAAATTTCATGTGAATTTTATGAAATCATATCCCTCATCAAGCTAATTATTGTCAAGGACAGGTGATACAATTTGAAGAATTCAGAGATCATTTTAAAAGTATTTGAAAGGGCAACTGTCAGATCAATGAGTGTTGTTGTTTTGTATACATGTATAGCTAACACAGTGTCCCCACACTTTAAAATAGCAACCGTGAAGCATTTCATGTTTATATCTTTCATTATTTGATTGCACACAAATTTGCAGCTTGGTGTTATAGGATAATTGTTATAAATTTGTTGGAAGCAGATGTACAAGATCTCAAACAAACATTACCAAGTGGGCACAATATAGGACACATCAACAGCTCTGCTTCTGACTCACATGCTTTCTCTCCTATGTTCAGCATTGCAGTGATGCACATCACTGGTAACATATACATGTCACTAACCCCTATGAGTCGGTGAAAAAAACCACATGTTTCAATGGTGAAGATTGGAGCAACACCTTCAATGACATCATCGACATCATTGACACTCTGAAAACAGCTAGATGTAAGCACTTGAAGTTCGTCTACTGTAACATTGTTGATATTGGATCTCTCTCCCTCTCTATCTCATTACAATACAGAAAATTAAAGAATGGCAACAGCAAGATTTCATCAACATACAAGCCTACAGTATATGTTATCAATTTTGGGGGCTTGGACTTTCAAACAGTCTGTCACTTTGATATAGAAAGAGAGTGGACTGTTTCACTCCGAGAATGTCACTTCGAGTGTCATAGTGTTGATGATTTGTCATGATCAGACCCAATACTTTCAATGTTAATTTAATTTGATTGAAGGAGACCTATCCCTCTTGTAGGTGACAGCCAAACAAAAGGATTATGCATCTGATTTTCACTCTAAAATCAGTTATGACATGTCAAATGGCCTTCTCTTGATCATGAATAATCAAACAGCCTCTATGTCTCCCATGTTGAAAGTAGAAAAGATGACTCTTCATCGGCTATCATGAGTCACAAAGTGCATTTTTCATAGTGAACTGGTCGTCTTTTTTTTCTCAATATCAAAGTGACAGACTGTAAAAAAGCATGCTGGTAACTGAAGTATTCTTCTAGTCATTGATGTCATTTTGTGGCAAGTCAGCAAGCTACGACAGTTTTGTCATTCAAACTGTTGCTATGGCAATGTAACAATAACAACAAATTGCAAATCAACCTGAAACATCATTTCAAATACAAGGGAAGCTCTTCTGGTCAAATGTTACCAATTGCAGCAGACATACACAATGTAGTAGAAATTTGTACTAATTTATGAACAAAGGAAATGGTTGCCTTGACAACCATTTTTCATGGAGATAGCCTCGGACTGGAGCGAAACGTATGCCATTTCCTGAAAAATCCGAACATTTGGCACAAAGGCTGAATTCCAGCTTGTTAACTTGCTGGTCCATTTTTGGTCCATATTCATGAAAGTCTATTAAACTGGAAATTACATCACTTGTTGGGCATGCAAATTTATATTTCACATTTGGAGAGAGCCACTGTCTCCTGAGACGTGTGTTACTAAAGTTTCGAGAGGATGCAGCCAATATTTTCGCTTTTTTTTTGACATTACTTAATGAAGCCTGTTTTCAGCTTTGCAGTAGCATTTTAAACATGCCCAAATGAATTGGTTCCAGACATTATTGAGCTGCTTGAAATTTATCAAAATATATTCTATACCCTTTCAGTGAGGCATTCACCAGGAATGACTAATTAGTCTGCTTGAGGTTTTTCTGAATGCCATTTGAGTGTGACTTTGGTCTAGCTATCAATCTTTTAGTGGAGACCAAAAATTTGCGGCATGTCCACTTGAAGTCGTTGTCATTACGAACATGGTCCATTTGTCAACACCAAAATGACAATTAATATCGTCCAAACAATTTCAAATTACCATTATCATGTTTGTCGGGTAGACAGAAGTCCAGAGGTCAAGCAGAAGGTCTTTGCTTGCATGGGTTCGAGCCCCGTATGGGAAACTCAAAATGTTCAGTGTACTTTCATGAGTAAAATCCCGGCTAGACGTCGTTCGGATCAGACTTTAAATTGGCGGCCCCTTGTATCAGTGTCTATGCTGGGCAAGTAAAAGACCCTTACGTGGAGCAAATGTGTAACATGTTTAGAACTCCAGCTCTCTCTCCCGTCTTATCAATCAACCCTTGCGAGCATCCAGAACAGGGCTTAGAGGGCTGCACTTAGTGCCACTTACCATATCTATCTATCTATCTGTCTACAAGCAGAATTCTTGGAGGATCGAAGTGAGGTGAACGAACTTTTGGGACGTAGTGTACAAAGCTGCTCATTATATGAATTTTGGGGTTTATTGGATCAAAAAATTCATAGCTGAGTTGGATTTGGTAATTTGACTGATTTTGGTCAACAGAATCTTGAATTGGCTGGGAAACAATTTTTTCTAAATTTCATGTGAATTTTATGAAATCATATCCCTCATCAAGCTAATTATTGTCAAGGACAGGTGATACAATTTGAAGAATTCAGAGATCATTTTAAAAGTATTTGAAAGGGCAACTGTCAGATCAATGAGTGTTGTTGTTTTGTATACATGTATAGCTAACACAGTGTCCCCACACTTTAAAATAGCAACCGTGAAGCATTTCATGTTTATATCTTTCATTATTTGATTGCACACAAATTTGCAGCTTGGTGTTATAGGATAATTGTTATAAATTTGTTGGAAGCAGATGTACAAGATCTCAAACAAACATTACCAAGTGGGCACAATATAGGACACATCAACAGCTCTGCTTCTGACTCACATGCTACCTCTCCTATGTTCAGCATTGCAGTGATGCACATCACTGGTTACATACACATGTCACTAAGTTCCCTAAGAGTCTGTGAAAAAAACCACATGTTTCAATGGTGAAGATTGGAGCAACACCTCCAATGACATCATCGACATCATTGACACTCTGAAAACAGCTAGATGTAAGCACTTGAAGTTCGTCTACTGTAACATTGTTGATATTGGATCTCTCTCCCTCTCTATCTCATTACAATACAGAAAATTAAAGAATGGCAACAGCAAGATTTCATCAACATACAAGCCTACAGTATATGTTATCAATTTTGGGGGCTTGGACTTTCAAACAGTCTGTCACTTTGATATAGAAAGAGAGTGGACTGTTTCACTCCGAGAATGTCACTTCGAGTGTCATAGTGTTGATGATTTGTCATGATCAGACCCAATACTTTCAATGTTAATTTAATTTGATTGAAGGAGACCTATCCCTCTTGTAGGTGACAGCCAAACAAAAGGATTATGCATCTGATTTTCACTCTAAAATCAGTTATGACATGTCAAATGGCCTTCTCTTGATCATGAATAATCAAACAGCCTCTATGTCTCCCATGTTGAAAGTAGAAAAGATGACTCTTCATCGGCTATCATGAGTCACAAAGTGCATTTTTCATAGTGAACTGGTCGTCTTTTTTTTTTCAATATCAAAGTGACAGACTGTAAAAAAGCATGCTGGTAACTGAAGAATTCTTCCTGTCATTGATGTTATTTTGTGGCAAGTCAGCAAGCTACGACAGTTTTGTCATTCAAACTGTTGCTATGGCAATGTAACAATAACAACAAATTGCAAATCAACCTGAAACATCATTTCAAATACAAGGGAAGCTCTTCTGGTCAAATGTTACCAATTGCAGCAGACATACACAATGTAGTAGAAATTTGTACTAATTTATGAACAAAGGAAATGGTTGCCTTGACAACCATTTTTCATGGAGATAGCCTCGGACTGGAGCGAAACGTATGCCATTTCCTGAAAAATCCGAACATTTGGCACAAAGGCTGAATTCCAGCTTGTTAACTTGCTGGTCCATTTTTGGCCCATCATACACCATACTACATTAAATCAAACATTCTGTTTCTTTCTCAGAGGTTTAAGACCAACAAAAGGCACAAATTGAGAACCAAGCACATGCTTCAACAAATTTTCATGACCTACATTTTTGGGTTCCACCTGGAAAAACTAGAGGAAACATAAGATAAAGGGTCACACATTGCATCATAATTCTGTCCAAAGGGACGAAATGGCGCCGTTGATATGCAAGCTGAAAAAATAGGTTTTTTAGAGATCTGAATAGATAGGGTTTTAGAGTGGAGTTCAAAGCCATCATACTCAACACAATATTTAAAGAACTAAAAAGAAGAAATAATAAAATGTTATTTGCAGGTCAAATAATTTGCAAAGATCTTTTTCATTTCCATTGATAATGAATTGATAGGTATTGATAACTGATCTGATTACCATCATTGTGTGCCATCAATGATTACCATCATTGATTGCCATGAATGATTGCCATCATTCATTGCCCCAAAGGTCCCTGTAGGGCTTCCCTTGCCATTGATTAGGGACAGTTAAACTGTCCCTGCATTGGTCATTGATCAAAGACACTTAAAATGTTAAATTAATTGATTTTATGTAAACTTGTATTCATTTACTTAATTTACTTAACTTATTTAATAATTACTTAAATTTGCTATCTTGTATACTTGTGTTCAATGCACAAATAAATGATATACATATATATATTGATTGTCATTCATTGATTGTCATTCATTGATTGCCATTCATAATTGATTGCCATTCATTGACTGAATAATTGCCACTGACTGATTGCCACCATCATCATTTATTGCCATCATTTACTTCCACCACAGCGTCCACGATGGGACGCAATAGAGCGTCCACGCCACAACCTGGTGTTCCAGTCCGAAACAGAGTAGCCGGCAAGATCTAACAATCTGGCCGGCGCCAAAAAATGAATTCCCATTTTCCACAATTACTGGAAAAGTATCGGTACCATGTCAGCTTGACAATCCACAGGCACAACAAATCTGCAAGGTTTTTTTAAGCTGAGCAACGATGAACTGTTGATTGATGGTAACCTTGCCTCAAAGAAGTAAAACAACAGACAAAATATCCAGAATAATGCCATATTCGGATAATTCTGATAATGTAAATAATTATCAATATAGGTGACGTAAAACTATGTGACAATTCTCATGTTAGTCTCGCTACATTCTTTGACCCTCAGAACAGAGAGTTAGACACCATAGCTGTAAAGCTAAGTGCAATATTTTCCAAGATATTAAGAAAATAAGATTCTCCAATTATGGCGGTACTAATATAGGACTTTCTGCTTTCCAATTAGGTTAATTATTTTCTAAATATTTATTAAATATTATATAAAATTTTTCAATATCTAGAGAAATTATACAAGAAAATTGAACCCCTCTTAACTCATTTCGTGGAAGCAGATGTTGCTACACCTTCACTAAGAAATGCCCGAAATGACAAATTTAATGCTCATTTCAAAGGATTTACTTTTTTCTCACTGAAAGTGATTTAAATATCTCGAGAAATTATTCAAGAATCTTATACCAAGAGCTAAACATCACTAAAAATTAAGTGACAATGGACCCCTGTTGACTCATTTCGTGAAAGTAGATAGTGCCATGTTTGAAATAATTCTGGTGAACCAGGTCACATTATATTAATCTACACCTATTTTACACCTTTCAAGATAGTCCTAAAGTATTCTTTGACCCTTAAAACATAGGGTTAGACACCATAATTATGTTGCTGAGTGGGATATTAGCCGAGATATTGAGAAAATGAGAATTTTCAATAATGGCGGAACTAATTTGCATATAGAACATTTTTTCTGCTTTTTAATGAAGTTAATTATTTTCTAAATAATATTTCCATCCAATTGCAATAATAAACATTTTGTTTTTTGAGTGAAATGAGAATGGTTTTCCCAGTCTTAGGTGATTAAGAGGGCAATTTTCGGTCAAAAATCAAAAAAATCATGAAAATTAACAAAAAATGTCCATGGCTATAAAAAGAAGGGTTCATTGTTTCAGAGCTGTTTTATTGTTGTTTAATATAGCACAGGAGGTGAGCTTTCTGGTGATATTTTCACCTAAATTTTTTAGGTGTTATCATGGGAGATATATGGCCTTGAAAAATGGTCTATTTTAGCTCAATGAAAAAATTTCAAAACTTGCATGCGGTTGCCATGGTGACACTGCTTAGCAACCAAAACATTTTTTGTTATGACATCACTTTTGCAATGTCATGAAATATCCCTTTAAAATGATGTATCACTTGTGTTCCTATCTTTATCATAAGTGTGAAATTTTGATGGACAAAATATGCCTTAATTTTTGTTAATTTTGATGAAATTAAGGCCGTCCGAAGGCCAAAAACATTCATTTTTCAATGGGTAGCCCTGACAAGGAAAATTTTTTTTGACCAATTTTGACCCTGCCACTGAGCTATAATTAGGTAAGTTAAACTTTTTGCAAAATTTCAGGAAATTCCAAGAACATCATCCGAAAGGTGTTTTTCATTTTGCCCAATATTTACACGGAGTGCTGGTTAAATTTCAAACAAAAATTTGGCATCGAAGTTTTGATATCAACTCCCTCAAACAGAAACGCTTCAAGAAAGGTAAGACATGCGGTTACTACTGAAAGTTAAAACTTAACATAAGATAGGACTTTTGTTTTTACAAGTTATACAAATGAGCAAGTATTTTATGTTGTAAAATAAGTCCTGAAAGAGTGCCCCTGAGATAATGATAATTATGTCAATTTTTCATTGCTCAAAAGTTGAATGTATGGACTCGTTCATTACAAACATGACAAGTTACTTCCACCGGGAGAGGAAAATAGCTTTATCAATCAACTGCACTTGTGACTTCTAGATCCCTTACTAAATTTGCTTCCAGTCCTTTGCAACGCAGAATCTCACCTATAGCTCACCTGACAACAACAAAATGTCCTCAAACTTTCCATATATATATAGGCCTACTATGTGTTTCTAATGACCCACATGCCACAACTATCACAGCTATCACCATTATGCATTGCTAATGCAAAAACTCTTGCCTTTGAGCTTCTGATATTTGGCAATATTATTCATAGAAAGACATTCTATAATTTTTAACTTAAAAAAACAAAACAGAAAAATCAGTTTTTTGTCAAAAAGACCCCTTTTTCCATGGACCAGCCCATATACAATTATGTGTTGTTTGTTTTTACAATGAATTTCTTAGTTGTTCATGTACGGTATTTCAATCAGTTTCAAATAGAAAGAATAACAGCTCCGAAGCCCGTGTGCCTGTCTTTTCAAGTATGCTGACACTCGAAAATCTTTAAAAAGTACATTTGAATGAATGAAACTATCAGCTTACCTTTAAATCCAGCTGCATTTCTGTCAGATGGGTTACATTTAAGAGCTTTGGAAGACCTTGGTCTGTAGCTGTTTTAACCTTTTAGCATTTAATTATAGTGTTTTCATTCCATTTTCTGCTGGTTAAGCATTTTCCATGTCTACTGTTTATTGTTTATTGGCAGGTAGATGTTTAGGAGAGAATGGATACAGTCATTTGCTCTAAATAGTTTCTACGTAACCTAGCTTCAAGTGCAATTTTTGTTTGACAGTTTATTGCCCATTTGCCTGTTTTAGTAACCACAGCATTTATGCTTGAAATGAAACTCTTAAGTTATTTACTTTCTGCACTGACACAGCAATGAGTGTACTGCTCTTTTTGGTATGGTACTATACAAAAGCAGGTACAGGCCAAGTTTGACACCGATTAGGAGGGTTCTGACAAAAATGCATGTTAGAACCGGACAATGAGGTGTCTAACCGACTCAGACATCATAAACTTCTTCTATTATACGTTTTAACTGATAAATTTTGCAAAATGAACAATAATCTGACTGTTTGTTTGCTGTTGTTTACAGTGTTAATCCTTAGCAGGGCGCTTACATGTATGCAAAACTATAGTCCAGGAGCCAAGGACTCAAAAAACTGAGGGGGTTCACCCCGAGAGCTAGAAAAATGCGGGTGGTGCCATGCAATTCCCAAAATACCCCAGATTACCACTGGGGTGGATGTATGTCTTGAAAGTGGTGCAGTTTTCTGTTATTTCACTTTTAATGCACCCTCCTCTTTTGATGTTGGGGAATTTTAGAAATGCAACAGGGGTGACTAATAATTTAATTTCTCCTCACCTACTGCAGCAATATACACATGCTATATATCACATTAAAGCTGAGAAACACAGCTTTCAAACCATTTATAACACTCGTGCGTAGTATAAAAATTCGCTGAATTAATTATGATTATTTTTGACATAATAGGAAAAAATTGAAGAATTTGCAAAATATCAAAATGCAAAAATCTTTTCAGGAATGAAAAAAAGAGCTAGAAAAATCCAAGTAACATCATTCATTTCCAAAAACACTACAGATAACTACTACTGTGGATTTATATCTTGAAAGTGGAGCAGTTTTCTGTTATTTCATTTTTAATGCACCTTTCTCTGTTGATGATAGGAAATTTTAGAACTGCGACAGGGGTGACTAATAATTTAATTTCTCCTCACCTACTGCAGCAATATACACATGCTACATATCACCTTAAATCTGAGAAACACAGCTTTCCAACCAACCATCTATAACATATATGCGTAGTGTAAGGATTCACCAAATTAATTATGATTCTTTATGAAATAATAGGAAACATTGAAGAATTTACAAAATATTAAAGTGCACAAAACTTTTCAAGATAGAAAAAAAAAGCTAGCTGGAAAATCCAAAAAGGCATCATACATTTCTCAAATACTATAGATAACTAATAGAGTGGATGTATGTCTTGAAAGTGGTGCACTTCTCAGTTATTTCAGTATTAATGCACCCTATTCTTTTGATGTTTGGGAATATTAGAACTGCGTCAGGGGTACATCATAATGTAATTTCTCCCCACCTGCTGTAGCAATATACACATGCTGCATACCAAATGAAAGCTTAGAAACACAAATTTCCAATAATAAATGAGTTGTTTATGTATTTTGAAAATCTTGAAATGAATTATAAACATTTATGTATTTAACTGTGTTGCAAACCAATTATTGCATTTCAGTTTCAGAAATTTATATGTGAATTGGATATTGTGTGATTGACAAATCTCATGTTTAATGGTGACTATATTGCAGGTTAAGATATTTAACTAAAACTAATATAAGAAATAATTAACTGGATAGATATTATGAACATATATGTATGAATATTTTAACATTGTCACATCTATGTGGGATGGCAAATTACCATAAAATAAAACAATAATGATAAGTATCTTTTTTTGTCCTTATTACCACGAGAAACTAAAATGCTAAGACTAAATATGACATAACTTGTACTTAATGCATGTCTTTTTGGTGTGCCGGATGACTGACAATACGTTTAATCTACCATTTGGTAAGTTAACAGTTTTTGTTTGAATATTTGAAATTTTACATTTAAATCATTTGCCTATTCCTTCTGAAATTTTTACTTATGATTCATGATTCTATTCTTGGTAAAGTGCACCATGTTCCTTATTGCAGATGGATTCCAATCCTTTAAAACTGGCCACAAAGAAGCTCCAATTGTCCATCAACTTATCAAAATGCCTTATTTGTCAAGCGACCAGTTCTGAAGAATTGAGGGTAGCTTCTGAAGCTGGGAAAGCAACATTTCTACAAGTTTTATATTTAAAGAAAGAAGCAGGTGACTTGAGAATCTTTGACAAACTATGCGACCTGCTGAAGATTGATGATGATCAGATCTGGAAATTCACTGAAGCAGGTGAAGTCAAGTGGCACAAAACTTTTGCTGTTGCTCCTAGAGATGTACAAGACAGTCTTTGCAGCCTCCGACAAGTAGGCAAGGAGCAAATGAAAGAATTCATCGTCACACGCCTTGATTCAGCAGCTGAGGATTTCTTTTCTTCCATTTGTTGTCAAAAAATCAAGTCCTTTTCTAGTCTGAATCGCCCTATGTCGGTTAGAC
Source organism: Platynereis dumerilii (assembly GCA_026936325.1). NCBI lineage: Eukaryota > Metazoa > Annelida > Polychaeta > Phyllodocida > Nereididae > Platynereis > Platynereis dumerilii. The sequence goes on from JAPTHN010000003.1 coordinate 13,572,328, forward strand.
AAAAGCAAAACCAGACATCAAGAATGATAGAGAATGACAGACAAGTCTTCAGTAGACTAGCAGTTTGTGCACGTAAAGCATGCTGCCAATGTTCTTGACATCAACGATGTTGTTTTGTGGAGCCTGGATTCTGATGTAGCAGCAATGTGCCCGACGGTTGCAATAACTCTAAGCATTAATCTGTATTTCAAGACTGGCTTGAAGACGAAGAAGCGTTACATTGCAATGCGTCTGGTTGCGAAGGATCTCAGACATGACCTGTCTTCCCTGTTACCTTGCTTGCATGCATTCTCCGCATGTGACTCAGTCAGTGCTTTCTTTGGACAGGGAAAAATGAAGTGGATGAAACAATTGTCATTAAATGACGACATTCAAGAAAGTCTCAGGGAATTTGGACAGGACCCAAGTGTGTGACAGAGAAGACCATGACAGCACTTGTTCAACTCACATCTCTGGTGTACGCAAACAAGAAGGTTGATTCACTTGATGACTTGCGCTATGAGTTGTTCTCGAAGAAGAGTCCCTCCAGTGAGAAGTTACCTCCAACAATGGACTCATTCATTCAGCATGTCAGGAGAGCAAAGTACCAGAGTTACATCTGGCTAAAAGCTACCGAACCCATTCTAAATCTTCCTTCACAAGTTGGGAATGGTCGGAGCATGGAGAATAACAACCTGATTCCTGTCCTCATGACGAAGCAGCCAGCTCCTGAAGACTCAGACAGACAGGTTTATTTTGCCATAGGTAATACAAAATGTTTCAAACAATTTTTAAAATAAATAATACAAGGCATGGATGACCTCTCCAAGATAAGCAAGTTACCGCTGTCACTTGTTGCGGTTGTAAAACTCCACATGCCACAAGGTATATTATATAAATTTGTAAAAAACAAGATGTAAAAAAATCTAAGAAGTAAATAGCCTTCCATACATGCTAGTTCTTTTTAAAGAAAATTGCTTTGTCTATGTTTCTTGTTGTAGACAGTTGCTTTTGGGGTTGGTCTTGGATTAAAATGGTTTTGGTTTTCAAAATCGCCGTGCCGCATCCCTATATATAGATGCAAAAGTCCGCGAAGTACCCCTCCCCCCGGGGAAGAAGACTAATTATTCCAAATAATGATGATCAGCAATTCAGCATTTACAAATGACTTTACATTCATTTCTTTTTGCCAAATGCATTTCGCTTAGTATGCATTGTTCTTCGGGATAACAATTATCTCATTTTCACCATATTTTGTCTTAGTTCCTGTAGTGGACGATATCACAGGTACATTTACTTCATGGTGCTTCAATATGAAGGTGTGCTCTCAATTACATTGGTTCTTTACTATATATGTATTTTATAAATGTAAATTGATTAGATTTGTGTATATTTGCCTGTAAAGTGAGTAAAATTGTGGATATGTTTTTCAACTTCCAGGTTAAATTTGCTGTCCTACTGTGTAAGGAAGATGACTTTTTGAATGATGCGACATGAGACAGATTTTTTTCCTGCAATGTATTTCTTGTGTTAACTGATCACTGGCTGGTCCTTTACAATTTTGAAGTTACATATTATATTGTAAATTATTGATGCGGTTGATTAACATGGGTGAAGATGTAAGAATGTGTGAGGATATGTTCTCAGCTAAGAAAAAATTGTTCTCAATTTGTTAGCTTCAAAAGATGGTTAAACAGTTGATAATGAAAAAAGTTTCATGTCAAATATGCAATACATCTTGTGTGTGTTCATTAATGTTAATCTTGTGACTTCTAGTTGAACAAACAGCATTTCTTCTTAGATTATTAATTAGTAATAATTACCTGCAATAGCCTTGTGACATATTTTAAACATTTTTTCGCAATTAAAGTTGCAAACATCATGTCTCATGTTTCGCTTCAGAAATTCTTTGCTGAATACGAACCATTTGATTGAAAAAATTCAATACTCGTAAGTCTGAATGCATGTGTTTAGGTATTTATTAATTGCGACAAGGTAACCACTAAGTAGGAAAAATTGGTCACATTTTCCTTTTCTTTCATAATGAATCGAAATCAAGTGAAGTCTACACATATGCAGTATATACCATTGGAGAGGTTTGTTTCTCTGCTTTAATATGGTGTGCAGCTCATATATATTGCTACAGCAAGTGATGAGTAATTAAAGATGCATGGCTGCCACAGTTCTAGTGTGCTCCCACACCGAAACGGCAGAGTGCATAAAACTGAAATAATGGAGTGGTGCACTAATTTGAAAATTTCCATCCACCGTCGTGGTTAACTTAAGTATATTGAGAAATTAATGATGCCTTTTTGGTTTTTCTAGCTAGCTTGTTTTTATTCTTGAAAATAGTGTGTACAGTTATATTTAGTAAAATCTTCAATTTTTGCTTTATAAATTCATAATTAATTGTCATTTTCAGTATAGTGTTAAATCTATGCATACGTGTTATATATGGTTGGAAAGCTGTGTTTCTCAACTGTAATTTGGTATGCAGCATGTGGATATTGCTACAGTAAGTGGGGAGAAATTAAATTATTATGCACCCCTGACACAGTTCTGATATTTCTAATCATCGAAAGAGTAGGGTGCCTTAAAACTCAAATAACAGAGAAGTGCACCACTTTCAAGATATACATCCACTGTAGTAGTAATGATCTATAGTGTTTTTGGAAATGCATGATGCCTTTTTGGTTTTTCTAGCTCTTTTTTTTTCATTCTTGAAAAGTTTTGTGCACTGTTATATTTTTTTTAAATATTTTATTTTTTCCTATTATTTCATTAATAATCATAATTAATTCAGCGAATTCTTATACTACGCATATGTGTTATACATGGTTGGAAAGCTGTGTTTCTCAGCTTTAAGGTGATATGTAGCATGTGTATATTGCTGCAGTAGGTGAGGAGAAATTAAATTATTATGCACCCCTGACACAGTTCTGATATTTCTAATCATCAAAGGAGTAGGGTGCCTTAAAACTCAAATAACATAGAAGTGCACCACTTTCAAGATGTACATCCACTGTAGTAGTAATCTATAGTGTTTTTGGAAATGCATGATGCCTTTTTGGTTTTTCTAGCTCTCTTTTTTCATTTTTGAAAAGTTTTGTGCACTGTAATATTTTTTGAAATATTCAATTTTTTCCTATTATTTCATAAATAATCATAATTAATTCAGTGAATTTTTATACTACGCATATATGTTATATATGGTTGGAAAGCTGTGTTTCTCAGCTTTAAGATGATATGTAGCATGTGTAGATTGCTACAGTAGGTGAGGAGTAATTAAATTATTAGTCACTCCTCTTGCAGTTCTAAACTTCCCTGTCATCAACTGAGAAGGGTGCATTAAAAGTGAAATAACAGAAAACCACTTTCAAGACATACATCCACCCCAGCAGTCATCTGGAGTATTTTTGGAATTGCATGGCGCAAGCCGCATCTTTCTAGCTCTCGGGGTGAAGCAACTCCTGAAATATGGCCCTTTTTGGGGAGTGGCTCCTGGACTATTAAGTATCTTGGTGCATGATGTCTGAACGTACGTAGTATATCATCTGTAGATCTGTATCAAATCTGACATAGATTGTGTTTGTTGTATTCTTGAAAGCAATTATAACCACTTGTGATTTTATCCTTTCATGGATCAATGAATACTGAGTTACAGAAGGCCAGCGCATACAGTTATGTTAACTTGTGTAGGCGTAAATGATTGTGAAATGCTATCTTAAGAGTCATTGTCAGAGAAAACTGCAGATTTTGAGAAAAAAGTGGCACGGGGTGGTCGACCAAATTCCGCGATACTTGGCTCATTTTACCCCTATAGGTAACTAAATTCCATGGTACGGTCATTTTCTTAATATATCGCCTGGTTGCCATGGCAACCCAGATTGACGATTTGGACCGATTCTGGCCGATTTGCACTTTTCAGCTTTGAAATTTAGGTAATGTTTGAAAATTCCCAACGGCCAAGCTATTAAACATAGAAGGTTGAAATTTTAGGTAATTTACATTTAGGAGTTGTACTTTACGTATAGCTTTTCACTTTTGCTATATCTGTTGCAGGTTTCATTTTATTCCACTTTGAAATATGCTAAAATCCCGTTTTTTTAGTTTTGTGGTAAAAAAGGAAAATAGCTCACTTTTGATTCAATATTACTGGCTTGAGCATCCCTCTCATAAAAAAGTGGATATACTGGTGAATAGAGCTACTTTAGTACATCAAAAAGCAAAAATAAAATCGTGGTGCAATTCATAAACTAATTTGTGAGATGTGAATAAGTAAACCTTGTTTTCATGAAATGCAAAAGTACCATAACTTTAACAAATTACCAATACACGGAAAATGATTTGAAATGAACGTCTATAGTCCTGGAAAATACTAGAAAACATCGCCTTTACAATGAGGGTATATAGGAGCCAATTGTGGGAATATAAATGGTCTTACAGAACCCTCAAAGTTGGCCCTGCATCACAATTTTCAGATGCTGCTGAAATGTGACGTCATCCTGCTGGGCAGAGATTATGAGAGTAACTATAACAAAATGGAATCTGTTTTTAGCTAAATAATTCAGCTCTCAATTATCTGATCATTTTCAAAGTTTCAGAAGTTGTTGAAAACAATATTCTGGATATTTGTCTTAACATGGCATAATTTTCTGAGTAATAAATCCGATTTGAGGGAGGTTTTTGTGAACAAAAGTCGGAAAAATGAGTGAAAATGCACAAATATAATTATCATGTTGTGGTTAGAGCTCAATTTCTGAATGCAGGATTAGCTCTGTATACAAAGCTATATATGAAAGCACTCAGGTGTAAAAATAAGACCATGTCTAACTATTTATAAGTAAATGAAATATCATTCTTAGGCATTGGTGACAAGGTATCAGCAGAGTAGGGTTGAATTTCCAATCCATCCTATTTCTACTTAAATTGCTTGAAAATATAACACATTTAGTACTGCCACAGCAGCACGATAAATTTAGGGTGCAGCAACTTTTAAGTAATGCAATAATGTTGTAAATTCAATTTTGTACAAGTTGATATAGGTTTCGCCCTGTAGGACAACTATTTCCATGGGAAAACAGCATCTGACACATGTGAAGTCAATGTTTTTCTGCATAAATCGGCCTGACAATACTAGAGCCAAGGAGGGTAAATCCATCCAATTTTGGATAAAGCTGTATTTCCTGGAAAATTGGAATAGGTACAAAATATTATTTAGTCCATTGGATGGGCACATTCCTTCTATAAATTCATTCCAAAAAGAAAACTATTCATACGGTGTTGCGGAATCCATGAACAAAAATTGAAAGTTAGTGCACCTAAATCTGTCAACCCTGCTGGTAAACCCGTCCTGTTAGGATTTATCATACTTGACTCCGTAAGAAGTCAAAGCGTTTTACTTAGGTACCCTATTCTTAGCATTACATGCCTGGTGGGCAGATGTAACAATGAGATGGCGAATTATAGTTTTTTGCATTAAAAACTTCAGGTAAGTCCAATTTTTGATGATGGAATTTTTATTAAAATCTTATCAAGTGGCATGCTTTTAATAAAGAAAATACGGAAAATGTCAAATGCTTTGTATATTTATAAGATTAACTGAAAAAAAAAGTTTGTTTTGCACATGAAAAAAAGAAAATATTAGCTTCAATCTGTAGCTGGGAAACTGTAATGTTACAATTACGATTAAAATGTTTGTCACTGGGTTATAAAAAAAAAAGTTTGTCGTCACTTTTTGTGAGAAAAACCAGTTTGTTCCAGGGAGTAAAATCCAGAGCCTTGTCTGACTGTCATAATATTGGTGACCCCTAAGACTTCATTTTGGTGCACTGTTAGGTTAGTATTATGGTATCCCTTTGCTTTGTCGCTCACCTATGAAGCAGTGAGATGCCATAAAAATCACTTTATAAAATAAATTATTATTATGATAAAAATGTAATTGTTACCTTTTCTTAAAAAGGTAACCTAAGGAGATGGGTGGAAAAAAGGGGCTGCTATAGTGATGTTACAGAGCCTCACTCTCAGTTTGGTTGAGGTTACTGGTGTGGAAATTTCCCAGTGCCAGCACAAGGATGGATTTTAAATACTGATCATAAATACATTAAAAGATTAATTTGTGAAATTTTAATTCTTGCACCAAATCTTGCAGTTGGAAATATCCCAGTGCCAGCACAATGATGGATTTTAAATATTGGACATACACATATAGTCATATATATATATATTCACAAATGATGATTTTCAGCCCGTTTTGGTGAATACACAGCTATTTATCAAAATATTATGTGAAACATATTTCTCTATTCAGCATTCGCTGATTTTATACTAGGTTATGTCCAAAGGTGTCTCCAAGTCAATTGGCAAAAAACGTTTTTGTCCTGAGGAATGTCTGCAAACGAAAAATGGGCAAAAACATGAAATTTCATGTGATGTTAAAAAATCTGTGACCAACCCCATTTCAAAATTGTGAATAGTGAGTGCACTACAGCTTCCAATTTCAAAATAGTTGATATGACTTCATATATTTATAATATGTCTTTATTATTATATTTATAATCTAACAGATTCACTGGATTACCAAGTGAATGTGTTCAATTCTGCTTTAATGTGATTACACTTGGACATGGATGACATGACTGGCACTTTAGCTGTCTATACGAGTATTCAGTACCTGCTGCAGATGTCACAATAAATGTAAGTCTTGCAATTGGGAAAAACACATAACCCATGGTTTAGTTACTTTGAAAATAGTGAACTACAAAAATGTATAGAAAAAATTTTGAAGATATTTTGTGCTTTTTTTAAAAATGCCGAAACACACTATTTCCAAGGCACTGTGCATACAAAATTTACACCATTTTTTATTTTTGGAAATTGGTTGATGCATCTTTTATTTCAACACACTTATACTAGATAACTCATGAATGGATGCTCAATGTTAGCTGTATGCAGTTATATTTCGGTGAAATGGCCAAATATTGAAATCTAACGTTTTTTTGAAAATGCGGAAACACCCAATATTCAAGATGGTGTGTATAAAAAGTTTACAATGTGCACCACTGTTTTATTTTTGGAAATTGGTTGATAAATCTTTTATTTCAACACAATTATACCAGATAACCCATGAATGGATGCTCAAGTTAGCTGTATGCAGTTTATATTTAGCTGAAATGGCCAAATATTGAAATTTAACGTTTTATTGAAAATGCTGAAACACCCAATATTCAAGATGATGTGAATAAAAAGTTTACAGAGTGCACCATTGTTTTATTTTTGGAAATTGGTTGATACATCTTATATTTCAACATAGTTATACCAGATTAGCCATGAAGGGATGTTCAAGTCAGCTATATGCTGTTATATTTTGCTGAAATGGCCAAATGCTAAAATTTAATATTTTTTTGAAAATGCGGAAACACCCAATATTCAAGATGGTGTGAATAAAAAGTTTACAGAGTGCACCATTGTTTTATTTTTGGAAATCGCTTGATGCATCTTATATTTCAACACAGTTATACTAGATAACGCATGAATGGATGCTCAAGTTAGAAGTATGCAGTTATATTTCGCTGAAATGGCCAAATATTGAAATTTAACGTTTTTTTTGAAAATACAGAAACACCCGATATTCAAGATGGTGTGAATAAGAAGTTTACAATGTGCACCACTGTTTTATTTTTGGAAATCGCTTGATGCATCTTATATTTCAACATAGTTATACCAGATTAGCCATGAAGGGATGTTCAAGTCGGCTATATGCTGTTATATTTCGCTGAAATGGCCAAATGTTAAAATCTAATATTTTTTTGAAAATGCGGAAACACACAGTATTCAAGATGCTTTGAATAAAAAGTTTACACAGTGCACCACTGTTTTATTTTTGGAAATCGGTTGATACATCTAATATATCAACACAGTTATACTAGATTATCCATGAAAGCACGCTCAGGTGAGCTATATGCAGTTATATTTTGCCGATTTGCAGACATTTGGAAATTTGACAATTTTGGGAAAAGTAACACTGCTCAGTGGCTACTGCAGATTTAACATTAAATAAGCTGAATTGTTTGTTAGGATATCCCAAAGCACACGTCATGCCATGTGCAAAAAATGAATAATATAGATTTTTTACTTTGAGAAAAAATGGACAGCAGAAATGGACAAAATGTTAAAATTTCATGTTTTTTGGAAAATTTGGAAACGCCCCATTTTCAAGATGGTGTAAAAAAAAAGTTTACAGAGTGCACCACGGTTTTATTTTTGGAAATTGGTTGACAAGGCCTATATTTTACCACAGTTATACCAGATTACCCAGGGACGGATGCTCAAGTTAGCAATATGCAGTTACATTTTGCCTATTTCCGAGCATGCAGCAAATTGGCAATTTTGAGAAAAGGACCCCGTTTCAGCGTCCGCTGCAACTTCAGTGAAAAACCCAAATGAGATGAAATTTACACAGAAGTATCTCCAAGTATTAGTCTTGCCACGGGTAAAACATTATTGCCATAACTTAGATACTTTGCGAACAATTGAAGAGCGGAAATGTCTAAATTTCAGGATGCTAAAAAGTTGAATTTTGTCGATTGACCGTCATTTGCTCAATTTATTCAAATAGCTCCAGCTCAGAGGGAAATGCATGTGGAAAAAAATCCTTTGGGGTAATTTAGTTTTTCAATATAAGTATTCAGTCCACCGAATTTCATCAAGATCCGCTGACCCCCCCGTGCCACCAAATCTGCAGTTTTCTCTGACAATGACTCTTAAATGCTGCTTTCCATCACGAGTCTGCAAGATAAAGGGGAAAAACGAATGGTATTTAAAAACTAAAAGTCTTGTTTCACCACTTTTAACCTATCTCTTTTTTTATTTAGCCACTTATTACTCTATAGATGGTACAGGATGTTATACACTTAGACATGACAACAAAATCTTTGTAAACCTTATACAAAAATCGATATCCAGATAACTTGCACAACTTGGATGTGTGCTCAACTTAAATCAGTCTTTGACGGCACGCATTGTACATCAAAGCCAGCTATTATAGAATATGGCTTCAATTTCAAACAACAAATTTGGCTTCGAAGTTTTGATATTAACTCCCTCAAACAGAAAGACTTCAAGAATGGTAAGACATTTGGTTACCACCGAAGGTTCTCAGTTAAAATAGAACAGAAGCCCATGACATTATGTGCTCAGCTGGTTTGCTCAAGTATGCTGAGTCGCTGACGTTTGAAAATCTAAAGAACATTTGAATGATTGCAACTATCAGCTTACCTTTAAATTCAGCTGCATTTCTGTCAGATGGGTTACATCTAAAAGCTTTGCAAGACCTGGGTCTCCAACTGTTTTAACCTTTTAACGTTATAAAATAGCTTTTACGGTGCGTTTCTGATGGTTAAGCATTTTCTATGCTTATTGTTAATTGGCAGGATGATGAATAGAGGAGAGTATACTCAGTATAGATCTTTGCTATTGGATGGTACTATCGTTCTATCTATTGAGTTATCTATCTGCCTACATGTCTATATAGATCTATACACCCCTAACTATGTATCTATCAATTGATCTACACTCTAAAAAATGTCAGACAAAATTGGTTTTTTAGATTCAAAATGGTTTTTTGAAAAATCAAATTTCAATGCAAAAAACCAACATGGATTTTTTTTAAATCACCAGTGAAAATACAGCAAAGATGTGACATATAATATGAAATGAATCAACATACAGGTGTTTAAATGAACTAAAAGGGTCTATATATTTTTTTTATCAGTACACTATTTTTTTGGCAAAACATGCCTAGTATAATAACAATGGTCATGGAAATTGAAGAACAATGTTTATTCACTAATATCTATCTCATTAAATTATCTTTACCAAATTTAACAACTTTTTATACCCCTACCCTGTCAGCATGCCTCGGCGGTCCAACGTCGGCCCAGCGTCAGTCCGATGTCAGTAGCATCGGACCAGCTTCGGGCCGACGTTGGACCGCCAAGGCACACTGATAGGGTATTTCAGCATGAAAATGAGAGTGTGAAAAACCAAAATCTTAAAATTCACATTACTCAAAATTCTCCCAATAGAATTTTTTCGTCGTCGTCTGAAAATATTCTCCTAACCTTGCTCTACAAAATTGCACTTATAGAGTTGTGTTCTCAAGCTTACTACCCAGCATCAAACCCACTGTACCAACGAGACGGTCTCTCTAGCTAGATCTTACTGGGGTTGCATGCCTGAGAGTGAGCTATTTTTAGACTCACAGACATATCCAGTACTGCAGAGCCACCCTTGGTGGAACCTACAACTACATGTTATTATTTTTTGGGCTTCATTTCAAATCCTAAACTTTTCTAAGTAAAAGCCTCATAACCACTGTCCTGCCTGACATTAAGTGCAATTTTTTTGTTGGCATTTATTGCCCATTTGCCTGTTTTAGTAATAGTAACCACAGCAATTCAGCTTAAAATGAAACTCTTAAGTTATTTACTTTCTGCACTGACACAATGACGAGTGCGATTTTTAGAGATGCTTGCTTGCTTGCAAGCGGCATCTCTAATGTGGGAGGAAGGCTCTGAAACTTATGACAACTGCCTTGGTCATGCTGTTTCATCTCTGTCATTAAAACTTTGCAAACAGTCTCAATAGAATTTTATCTTGCGTTGATTAACTTTTGGTGTCTTTCTGAGATGAAGAAATTAATAAAGAAAACAAACAGGCTGAGTTTCTGCAGGTCAAAGGTCAATCACTAAAAGTAGGTCACAGGCCAGATACCCTCCAGCAGGTCTCGCATGCCAGATACCCTTGTGCAGGTGACAGGCAAAGGGGTACATACTATCATGGGCAGTCTATCTACAAGCATCTCTTAAAGTGCTTGCACGTTATTTTTACTATTTGTAGAACTTTTTAAAACCAGGTACAGACTAAAGGTATGTTATCGCAAGATTATCCCAAGATATGAATGAAACCTAACAGTGATTACGAAATTATTTTTTTCCACTGCAGTTGCCTCCTTCCTGTAATACAAACACAAATTGCGAAATATATAATGTTGACTGGGCATGTGTCCTAAAAGGCTTCTCTTGTTTATATTTATAACCAACACTGCCGTTCAGAAATTATGACAGGGGGGTGGGAGTTTTGGCCAAGGGGGTACTAACTTTTCACATGTGTTCCAAGGGGGGTAGGCCTACTTATTTTTGACAACATGTCCCACGGGGGTAAGAAATGTTAACAAAACAAAAATGTTATAAAACGCGTCGTGCATATACTCAGTTTGACTGCGCATTTTTCGCACAAAAGTCCGCGAATCTGTACACGCGACTATACAAGGGGGACATCAATAACAATATATGTATGTATTGCTTTACACGTCGGGGGGCGGTACAAAAAATACGCATGGAATCTAAGGTTGGGGTACTAAAAATCCGCATGAAACTCAAGGGGAGGTATCAATTTTTGACGGGAAGTTCTGGCAAGACTCCCACCCCCCAGTCATAAATTCTGAACGGTCCTAATACTAAAAATCCTTCTCCTGCCTTATGTTAAATCTTTAATCAAGTTTCAGCAGTATCTTCCATAAAGCTTTTCTCTGTAAGGGAGTTAATACCAAAAACTTGTATGCCAAATTTGTTGTATGAAATTTAAGCCATATTCTATAATAGCTGGCTTTGATGTGCAACTCGTGCCATCAAAGGCAGATTTTGGTTGAGCACATTTTCAAGTGGTGCAAGTTATCTGGGTATCGATTTTGTAAAAGGTATTACAACGTTTTTGTTGTTATGTCTATGTGTAGAGTGGGTCGGGGCAAGAAGCCCGGGTTAGGTGAGAGACCCCCCCAGGCTTATATCCAAACTTACATTTTTGGTGCGTTTATCTATTGATAGGATTGAAGCTAGAGGCGTTTTAGGTGACGTCACAAATTTTCAGGGCAAACAGCACCAAACCATAGTACAAATTAAAGAAACAAAAAAATGTGCATGGTTTTTGTAACTTTGACTAATTCTTTGAAAGGGGTTGTCAGAAATAACTTTGGAAATTTCTAAAAGTATAATGGATATCTGCATTGCTTCACTTTATGACCATCACATAAATATGATTTGGATCATGTTTTTTGCATTTTAGTTCAAAATATAGAGGTCAAATTAAAATAAGTGGGTTTGGGGCGAGAGGCCCCACATGACATGGGGCATGAGGCCCCCTTCACTGGGGGTCAAAGCTGCTTCAGGAACCATTTAATAATGTGTACTTTACCTTAAATATTGATAGAATAGCTAATTAAAATAGAAAAAATTTGGGCCGAAATTGAAACAGGGCAAAAAATATTAAAAAAATAAATGTATGAACAGAAAAATTCTGAAATTCAGAAAAAGTGAATAGAATGCCTTAAAAATGAAAGAAGAACCCTAAGAAATAACTTTTAGGCTGAATGCGCTCGCAAAAAAAAATTGCCATAGGATTATGATAAGGGTAGGGGGGGGACTTAATCCTACTTGTGTATGTATACCGGCTCAAAATGTGCCATTAGGTGAGTTATGAACATAAAAAAAAAAAATTTGAAAATCGGAGCACTGCTACCCCCCTTGACATAGGCCTTGAAGTTTTCAGGATATATTACGTTTCCGTAAAGTCGCGGTTTGCGATATCTTCGACCCTTTCACAGATAGAAGAATGAGGATAACATATTTGGATTCTCTGGAAAATTTCCTTCAAAATGAATACCAGGAAGCTATATATCAGATAAACTAAGGGCGATACCATTCCGAACAATTTTTAATGTCGAAAGATTCTGGCATTGATATTTCTTAAGCAAACGTAACCAATTATGTACTTTTTTTTTCAGACAGGTCTCTTGCCAAGAGTCTTGCTCTTAAAAAATTAATTGATTTTAAATATTTTGTACTGAATATACCTTTAGGAATGGAAATGATAATTTACTTGGTGTTTCTTTTTCACTGTGAATGTTATGGTCGGTGTGCCGTAAAGCGTTTGTATGGCACTGAAACAAAGACAAGTAAGAATGACATCAACTGTTAATAAGCTTCCTATGTGGGTTGAAGGGTCCTAACTTATTTATCTAAATCCGGGCCCTTCTGGTTCAAAAGAAAATTGGTCTAAGACTCCCAAGTACCCAACACTAAGTCAACGCTTTGATAAATTGAAGATATTCCACAAATCATTGAAATACTAGTATCGTTAGTTGTATTGTGCCATTAACAGTTTAATTGTTATGAGGCCAAATGCTTCCAGGCAAAGAATAATCTCACAATGGACTATGTACAATAATAAAATAATGCTGATGTATATACTGCACTAAATAGATGCCATGAATAATTATTAATATAAGGTAATCATGCAAAATTAGGTCAAAATTTCATCTACATGGGTAGAAAGAATTACACAAATCATATATATCATATACATGATACTTTATGCATAGTATACTTCCATGAGAGATTCATAATGATTTATTTATTACTTAGGTTTCAGTATCAATTCACATTCATATGTCATGAAAGATTTGTAACATAACTTTGACTAAGTTATTCCATCCATTAATATTTAACTATTTATTTGATTTTGGATGATCGACTTGAAGCTTTAGTTTAGACCAGAGATTTCTGAGTCTATTGAATATATCATTTTGCAAAATGGACAGCCTACTTGAATGACTTGTCCTAATTTGTGGGCAAGGAATGTCTGATCTCACAGCAGACACAAGCATCAATGTTTTCATACATCCAAATTGCCTGTTTATTGAATATTGATATTTTCAGTATCCACATTACCAGGGCTCCACTACCTGGTCTGCCCTGTCAGAATGTAAGTCTAAATCAGAGTAGACCATAACATCTTGCTCATGCATGGATGGCTTGATCTTGAAACAGCTATTCTGTCATTTACATGAATATATATTATGCTATAAATTAGTTTTGGAACATATCATTTCTGGTAACTTTAATATTCATGAACCGATTGCCTGACATTGCAGTATATTCTAATTTTATTATACTTCCAGATTATTAAACTTATTACAGAATGATAATTATCAAAATTGTAATAGGCTATTTTCTGTTAGCCTACCTCAAAGAATTCATTTCTATGAAATGCATAAAATTATGAGTGTAAGTGAATAAATCAGCAATAAGGTGTTGTGCGAATAAAAGCAATAGTATTTCTGAATATAGCAATGACAAGTTTTCAAATGGCTAACCCATTAAATATGTTCAGATACCAAAATGAGATTGAAAAACAGTTGTGCTTGGTATTAGATATATCACTAAAACACTTTGACTCTCTAACTTATCAAGTTTGCCTGAATTTCATCGAGTTAATTTGAAGGTGCTACTCGCTGCAATTTACAGTAACAGTTCCTGATAACTGTGACAACAAATATCATAGTAGACCCATCATGTGGGTACTCATTTTAAAGCTCTTGACAAGAGGAATCCAATGGTACTATTTGTTCTGTCATACGTCTGATAGTCACTTAACGCGGTAGACGTAAATATTCTCGCGAGCGTTTTAAATCACCAAAACTTCAAGGCATATGTCAAGGGGGGTAGCACTTGTCAGATTTTCAAAAAAATTGGTTTTTTGTTAATTGGGGACCCAATGGCACAAATTGGGCTGGTATACATATTGAATTTCCCAAAAAAGCAAATTAAGTCCCCCCCCTAATAAGGGGGCTTCTTGCCCGATGAGTGGGGTAAGAAGGCAATTTTAAATTTTTTACAAAAATGGCCATAACTGCTTTATTAAAATTGGTGGACATTTGCTTCACTAGCTATCAGTAGAGCCAAGTGATCTCTTCCTGACAGCAAAGCATTCAAACATTCGCCCATAAAAAGTAGGTCAAATCGCACCTCGAAGTTAAGGGGGACCGCATGCCCCAACCTACTCTATACTGTATAATACCCAATACCATACCAGGATAAATGGCTAAATAAAAAGAGATAGGCAGAAAGTGGAGAAAGAAGACTCTCTTTCAAAAACCCCTTTGGGGTTTTCCTCTTTGCTGAGTCGCAAAGGAAAGCCTCATTCAAACTTAGCATTTCACAATCATTTAGACTAATACAGAACTACATACACCGACCCTCTCTTGCTCAGTACCTATCTCATTGATCAATGAAAGTATTAAATCAAAAGTGATTATAAATTGCTTTCAAGAATACATCACTCAAACTCAAAACTCAAAACTTTTATTGTGCTGCCTGCCCACCAGGTGGCAGGGCAGTGCCTTGATTTCGTAAGGAAGATTTTTTGCACACACTGAAATGTTAACATTTAGGCCTAATTTTATGTAACAGCTACTGGGCACCTGCCACTACTTTAACCGCCCTTCTTCACTGTATGTTATGTTATTGTCATAAAGTTTGTCCCCGGATCTTTAAACTAACATTTAGTGGCTTTATTGTGATATTTTGGAAGTATTTCTTCCACAGTTCTACACACACTGCTCTGCTCTCCCAGCATGGCTATGGCTGCATTAGCCTGATCTTCTGGCCTGTATGCATTCACATAGCAGGGCACTAGACTATGGCAGCATCACTGGCATCATTGAGGGGGGCACTCGCTTTCAATTCAGTAAGGATTGTTTTACAGCTTTTGGGTTCCTCTGACACATAGGGGGGCTCTACTGGACTAATAAAATGAATTGAACTCACTTAATTCTGAAAAACATGCAATTGTGTTGATTGGTATTGTTTCATGTCACCCCAATGTTGTGAATTTACCAGTTTGTGTTATTTTAATGCAAGTTGAATTCTATGTAGAATTGGCAGATCTAATTCTTTAATTTCAAATATAAGCACAATGATTATTTTTACTTGATTTGTGCAGTTGGTCTATGTCAGTGCTTCCTTGTACTCAATTAATTATTGAAAATGGGGCAATCATATTAAAAATCTAATGGACAATATTTCATGTGACATGTTATTTACTATTAGCTGACAATGATAAGAAAGCCTAAAGAAAAACATACCTTAATTCCTGTTCACATATCAAGTATTCCCTTAGAAGTGAAAAAGGCAGGTCAGCATATACTTTATACTTCAAGAATGTCCATTTATCACATGGAACTAGGTTACATGTGCGAGAAACATGACACACCTTGTAGCAGTCCTGTTTGATATTAACTGTAAAAGTTAGCTGTTATCAACAACTTGTGTATACTAAATTTGTCCTAAAGCATCCTTAAGTGCCAGCTTGACCCAGTGTTTACAAATTCGGTAGAAAGAATGCAGGAAGGAATGAAGAAAAGAAGGAATGAAGGAAGGAATGAACAAAGGAATTAAGGGAGGAATGTAGTGGGGGAAGGAAGGGAAGGCTTCGAGATAGATAGACAGCTAAACACATAGATAGGTAGACAGCTAAACACATAGATAGATAGATAGATAGATAGATAGATAGATAGATAGATAGATAGATAGATAGATAGATAGATAGATAGATAGATAGATAGATATATAGATAGATGCAAGCAACTCTTAAAAGTGCTTGCACTTTTTTTTAAAGGAATAGCAGTGTTGCCAATCGTAAATGAGAGAGCAATAACAAGCTGGTAAATTACTCCTGGGCAGAAAGACAGGAGAGTAAAATCAAAGACAGGTGGATAGTTT
The DNA here is from genome assembly GCA_026936325.1 of Platynereis dumerilii. Lineage (NCBI taxonomy): Eukaryota > Metazoa > Annelida > Polychaeta > Phyllodocida > Nereididae > Platynereis > Platynereis dumerilii. The sequence continues at coordinate 13,588,926 of JAPTHN010000003.1, forward strand.
GGGTCAGGGGGATGGCCAGGAAATGTGTATTTAGCCAAGACAGCAGTGATCCGGTGAGCCAAGATTTGACTGAAATATTACACAGAGGGATATACACTAACTACGGATACATGTGTGATTCACCCTTACTCCCTTAGGACTCAGTCCGGGCAGCGCATCACTCACCGGTTTCCGGTTATGACATTTCTAGTTTATAATCGGTGTTATATACAGACAACACTAGCGCCAAGGCTAATTTTACTGACTTTCGACATTGAAACAGTAGTAAAAATTAACACAAGTATAAATGTAAAAACGTTTAAAATTGACTTAGACGTAATACTGGATAAAAATATCTGGAGTAATAAGTAAAAACAATGGGTTACAAATAAACATAGGCTGCGCAGCAGCAAACCTTCAGCGAATAACACATTTAGAAGATTACAATTACATCATAAAATTGGTGTGTTTACCAAATTCCATATATTATAGGTATGCAACAGTGGTCGAGTAATGGCGTTCTATTATCTGTTATTTGCCTGCTGCCCTGCGATCTACCTGTGTGCTTGCCAGGGTTTGTAAAAGCAGGGAAAGGCCTTATTATACTAATTTACTTATATTATGGTACGGTTTTATGCATGCACCAATTTTTTTCCGATCATTCAAAAAGTGTTAAATACAAGTCAAAAAGCACTGCTACATTTTATAGGTGATACGTGTAGGAAATGACATTGCTGTATATGCAATAGTGAGCACGTTTTAGCTCCTATAAGAAAATAAGTATTTTTAATATTTTTTCTCAATATTACAAAAGGTATAGAATATGTATCAGTCAGACCATGAAAAGGCACAACTAAACCACATAAGTCATATGTGTATCAAACTTTATCCATTTACATTCAATAGTGACCAAGCCTTGGGCCAGAAACAAAAAATATATTTTTTCTCTTTTTTTTCAATATTTCAAATAGCATTTAATATTTTCCACCAGACCTTTCAAAGGGCACAACTAGACCTTATGGGCCATGTGTGTACCAAACCTTATCCATTTACATGCAATAGTGACGAGTCTCAGCCCAAAAAACTAAAAAAAGACATATTTTTCTATTTTCCAAATTTTTGCAAAAAGTATAGAATATCCATCAATGAGACCATCAAAAGGCACAACTAGACCATATAGGCCACATCTGTTCCAAATTTCATAAGTGCACATGCAATAGTGACTGAGATTTGGCCCGGAAACGAAGAAAAATAATTTTTATATTGTCTCAATTATTTCAAAAGGTATTGAATATCTATCAATTAGACCATCAAAAGGCACAACTAGACCATACAGGCTATATGTGTACCAAATTTCATCCATGTACACTCAATAGAGGCCGAGTGCTGGCCCGGAAACGATCTATCCGCCCGCCGCCGACCACCCGCCCACCCGCCCGCCCGCCCGGCGGACGGACAGCATTTTTACCCAAGTGATTACAATACCTTCTTCGAACTTCGTTCGCTGAAGGTAAAAACATTAGCCTTTACATGATACACAGTTACATTCTCTTGGTATCCAGTTAGAGATTTTTTTTTTAAAGACTTTCAAGTCGGGAATGTTTTTGATAGAGTCATTTAGCTCGTTCCAGAGCTTAGATCCAAGCTGAGAAATGGATTGTAGACCATTTGATTTTTAATAGTTCTACAGTGTACCCTTTGAACCTTATTTCTATTTCTCAAATCATAAGTTACAGTGCGTTCCCGATACAGATTCCATAAAAATGGGGGCGAGAGTTTATTAACGCACTTGTAGACAAGATTCAAAATTGAACGTAAACGGGAAAGTTCAAGGGTTGGGAGTCCTGCTTTCTTAAGCAGGTCTTCATAGGTAGAAGAAAAGTCACCATAAACAAATTTTAAGGCTCGGTATTGGATTCGTTCGATCTTGAAGTAACTATCACAGGAGACGAAACATCATTAACAGAGATATGACACCACTAATTTTTATGACTTAATAGCTGAAAATGGTGTCAAATGTAGGCCAGGACCCCTGGAGAGCAGCTCCTCTGTGATGGACCATGTATGTCGCTCTACCTCTCATTAAGCTGCACCCCTCTAATTGCTGATCTTTTCAACCCTTCAACCATTTTTAGGATCTAACTTTTTGAGGGGCAAATTTTGATCTTACCTGTCATGATAACTTTATGCACATTTAAATATGAACCACGGCAGTCTTTCTCCCATGAATATATGACCATTTTTCACTGAGTTAGATCAAAAAATTTATTACAAAAGTGAAAAAACTTGCCTTCTTAAAAATGAAATTTAACTAATTTCCCCACATTTGGCATCAATGCCACTTGGTATATTATCTGGTCTGAATGTCATCTCAAGCAAGGTATCAATTTTATTTTGTTCCAAAGTGTTCCAAAGACCTAAAAATGCAGTTTAAAATGATCAATTTCGGCGCAAATTTCATTGTAATTAAGACCCTAAAAAATGCATTTAGAGTGATATCTAAGCCATGAAAATGTGCAAGTAGGATCATATTATGGTCTTATTAGTATACACCATACTGTATGCTCTTCTCTATTAAAGCTTATGCTTTAAATTAGCAAATAAGTTGAAATTAACACTCCTATTAGATATGAATTTCATGGACACTTTTCTTGATTGGGGTAAAATTCTTGATAAGAACAAAGGGGAAGATGAGAGAGAAGGGGTGGAGTAGGAGGGTAATTAGGAGCTCATAGCGACGAACATGGAACACCATAAAACTGGAGCTTGCGCCTCCTGTGCTAGTTTCTTCAAGGTTCGATCTTTTTTGTGAACTGAGCAAAAAATTCACATTAAATTCCGATTTTTCGATCTCTGCATCACACTGCATGGGCAGATTCTTTGCACATTTTTTTAACCCTAAAATTTGTTCAGGGACACTGCGACTAAAAGGCCTTGAATTCAAGAATCTGAATTCGAGTTGAGGGTCAGCCAATACCTCAATTTACGCGTACTTGCTTTCAATGTCTTGTATTGATGTGATTCGGTTAACAGTGTAAAAAATTGTCAATTAGATGTGGTACCTGAAAGTTTTCATTTGTTTAAAACATAACTTTTTTTAAAACATCACAACCAACCCCATTGTTGGCTTAGTTCCACTCTCCCCAAAATTTGCTTCCTCAGGCCTGCCCACATTCAGAAATTTGATACATTTGTCATAATTGGCAAATTTTAAGGAAAACAATGGGATTATACTAAATTACAAATATCAGCCCAATTATCAAGGCAATTAAACTAAGCAAAATAAAGCCATGTTGTCATTGAATAATTATCACTCAATTAAAAGTCAGCACTTTTGGAAGATCATATTCTATTTTTCTTATTAACACAATTATGATTTCCAAAGGTAAAATTACCCTACCTGAATAAAAATGTCATAGAGAGGTTCATATCAGATAACATAACTAAATTGACTTGTAAAAGGTTTTAATTGGAAGTGCTAGATTTTCTGAAAGAAAGTACACATGAGAGCTGTAAGGATATTTTTAATTGTGAAAATGGAAATTTCAGATTCTGTGACTAATCATATCATCAGCATAGGAAGTCATGCTTTTGACTTAAAAGTTAAGATAATTATGTTGATTATGTTTTTTTGCTGGCATAAGCAAGAATTAATTCTTAGGAAGGTAAAATTAGTGTCAAGTACCTCTAATTATCAAAACATTTAATTGACACATCATTATCATACTCATTATGTTACTTTTACCTGTCATTCCATATGGTCTATAGATCCAACAAATCATTCTTAGTTTGAAATATAAGCCCACGAGAACACCACTGAGTCTGAGAATATAATAATTAGGTCTATGTCAATTATTATCCATTTCTCAAAAGTTGAATGTATGGCCTTGCTCATTGCAAGTGGTACAAGTTTCTCCAAAGGAGGTCGAAAGTAGCTTTAACAATCAACCGCACCTGTGCAAAGTGCAAGGAAGGGCGTCTGGAGAAGAGGCTTGGACGGCAAGAAAGCAAGTGGCATGGTCACACAGCTATTCTTATGGTAATCACATTTAAGTTGGTGTCAAGTTGGAGGTTCAACACAGGTAATTGTAAGAACCAGTCAATGCCAGACAATACAAGATATTCCAGCCTGCTATTTTGTGATGAGGGCCCATAAACCAGTTGAGGAAATGTGACAGAGCCAGATTTATTTATATATATGCACATTAGCCCATTAATTTATCCACATGGGATATACTTTGAATAGATTACCTCAAATGTAATACACAGTAGAAAACAAATTAAGGGTGAGGGTTACAGATTCGCCTGTGACAAGGTCGATGTTCACAGAACAATTTTACCAGCTCAACCAGATAGATAGATAGATAGATAGATAGATAGATAGATAGATAGATAGATAGATAGATGGATAGATAGATAGATAGATATAGATAGATAGATAGATAGATAGATAGATAGATAGATAGATAGATAGATAGATAGATAGATAGAGAGATAGATAGATAGATAGATAGATGGATAGATCTTGTTAAGCTTAAACACAGATTCCTTTTACCCACTGACAAGAACTTGAACAATTAATTATTGACTGTGATACTTAGTCAACTTTTTAAATGAGAAAACAATAGATAGGTCGAGACATCAAGTGCATGACAAGATGACCTTTAATCAACCTTTGTTGTCCCTGGAGAAACATTGTCTAGCATCTGAGCATGGTGGGGTAGTGTGGCCAGTTTATCCATTATACATAGGAGACGAAATTCACTTAACTGCCCATCAGTGCCGCATGAGCTAGCTGACTATGTACAACCCTCTTGATTTAATTGTAGCTCCTGAATAATGACATTGTAGGTACAGTGAGGAAAATAAGTATTTGACACCCTGCCATATTTTCTCATTTGGGCACTTGTGCTTGCTGCAAAATTCTGAAATTTCTCAGGTAGATCTGATCCAACATTAGAAGACACATTTTTCTGTTGAACTGTTTTTGAGAACATAATCAATACAGTGTCGTAACATTGATCCAAACATTCAACAAACACACCCATTAAGTCAGACTCCTGGACTTGGTCAACAACACCAATCACCTTGTTGAAAAGCAAAGGGGATAGCATCAGAGCTCCTATATATATTGCTTTGAGACACCACCTGTACATAAATTCAGAACGACAAATGGAGACAGACCTATTGAAAGGTCACTTCTTTTGCAAGAATAAACACTGGAATAAGTAATGAGCATTCCTGGTGATGGATTGCCTCTCACCTTGACCTGAACTTGACCTACTTCTCAGGTAACATGTTGCACGTGCTGTCTGTTCTGGACAAACTCCCTTAATTGCATTAACTCCAAGTTAACGTCGTAACATTGTCCTCAAAAGACAAAGACGGGAAAATAAAAAGGAAACTGGGACATTGCTTATTTTTACACATTAGATAGATATATAGATAGTGGATAAAAAATTTTCAGGAGCAGCTTTGATCCACTATAGCATAACATGGAACTCTCAGAGCAATTTTGATCCAATAGAGCATGACATGGATCTCTCATAGCAATTTTGATCTGATAGAGCATGACATGGAACTCTCATAGCATTTTTGATCCAAAAGAGCATGACACTAATCTCTCAGAGCAAATTTGATCCAATCCCTATCACCGTGCCTCGGCGGTCCAATGTCGGCCCGAAGCTGGTCCGATGCTATTGACATCGGACTGACGCTGGGCCGACGTTGCACCGCTGAGTTATGCTGACAGGGATAGACCGATAGAGCATGACATGGATATCTCATGGCAATTTTGATCCAATAGAGCATGAAATGGAACTCTCAGAGCATTTTTTATCCAATAGAGCATGACACTGAACTCCCAAAGCAACTTTGATCCAATGGAGCATGACACTGATCTCCCAGAGCAATTTTGACCCAATAGAGCTTGACATGGATCTCTCATAGCATTTTTGATCCAATAGAGCATGACACTAATCTCTCAGAGCAAATTTGATGCAATAGAGCATGACATGGATATCTCATGGCAATTTTGATCCAATAGAGCATGAAATGGAACTCTCAGAGCATTTTTTATCCAATAAAGCATGACACTGAAGTCCCAAAGCAACTTTGATCCAATGGAGCATGACAATGATCTCCAAGAGCAATTCGGATCCAAAAGAGCATGAAATGGATCTCCCAGAGCAATTTTGATGCAATAGATCATGCCAATGATCTTCCATAGCAATTTTGATCCAATAGAGCATGACACTAATCTCTCATAGCAAATTTGATCCAATAGAGCATGACATGGATATCTCATGGCAATTTTGATCCAATAGAGAATGAATTGGAACTCTCAGGGCATTTTTTATCCAATAGAGCATGACAATGAACTTCTAAAGCAACTTTGATCCAATAGAGCATACACTAATCTCTCAGAGAAAAGTTGATCCAATAGAGCATGTCATGGAACTCTCATAGCAACTTTGATCAAATGGAGCATGACACTGATCTCCCACTGCAAGTTTGATCCAAAAGAGCATGAGACAGATCTCCCAGAGCGATTTTGATCCAATAGAGCATGACATGGATCTCCCAGAACAATTTTGATCCACTTGAGCATGACACTGATCTCCCAGAGCAATTTTGATCCAATAGAGCATGACACTGATCTCCCAGAACAATTTTGATCCAATAGAGCATGACACTGATCTCCCAGAACAATTTTGATCCAATAGAGCATGACACTGATCTCCCAGAACAATTTTGATCCAATAGAACATGACACTGATCTCCCAGAGCAATTTTGATCCAATACAGCATGACACTGATCTCCCAGAACAATTTTGATCCAATAGAGCATGACACTGATCTCCCAGAGCAATTTTGATCCAATAGAGCATGACACTGATCTCCCAGAGCAAGTTTGATCCAATAGAGCATGACATGGATCTCCCAGAACAATTTTGATCCAATAGAGCATGACACTGATCTCCCAGAACAATTTTGATCCAATAGAGCATGACACTGATCTCCCAGAGCAATTTTGATCCAATAGAGCATGACACTGATCTCCCAGAACAATTTTGATCCAATAGAGCATGACACTGATCTCCCAGAGCAATTTTGATCCAATAGAGCATGACACTGATCTCCCAGAGCAATTTTGATCCAATAGAGCATGACACTGATCTCCCAGAGCAATTTTGATCCAATAGAGCATGACACTGATCTCCCAGAGCAATTTTGATCCAATAGAGCATGACACTGATCTCCCAGAGCAAGTTTGATCAAATAGAGCATGACACTGATCTCCCAGAACAATTTTGATCTAATAGAGCATGACATGGATCTCTCAGAGCAATTTTTATCCATTTGAGCATGACATGGATCTCTCATAGCAATTTTGATCCATTAGAGCATGACATGGATCTCTCATAGCAATTTTGATCCAATAGAGCATGACACTGACCTCCCAGAGCAAGTTTGATCAATAGAGCATGACACTGATCTCCCAGAGCAATTTTGATCCAATAGCGCATGACATGGATCTCTCGTAGCAATTTTGATCCATTTGAGCATGACATGGATCTCTCATAGCAATTTTGATCCATTAGAGCATGACATGGATCTCTCATAGCAATTTTGATCCAATAGAGCATGACACTGACCTCCCAGAGCAAGTTTGATCAATAGAGCATGACACTGATCTCCCAGAGCAATTTTGATCCAATAGCGCATGACATGGATCTCTCGTAGCAATTTTGATCCATTTGAGCATGACATGGATCTCTCATAGCAATTTTGATCCATTAGAGCATGACATGGATCTCTCATAGCAATTTTGATCCAATAGAGCATGACACTGACCTCCCAGAGCAAGTTTGATCAATAGAGCATGACACTGATCTCCCAGAGCAATTTTGATCCAATAGCGCATGACATGGATCTCTCGTAGCAATTTTGATCCATTTGAGCATGACATGGATCTCTCATAGCAATTTTGATCCAATAGAGCATGACACTGATCTACCAGAACAATTTTGATCCAATGGAGCATGGCACTGATCTCTTGGAGCAAGTTTGATCAAATAGAGCATGACACGGATCTCTCATAGCAATTTTGATCCATTGGAGCATGACATGGATCTCTCATAGCAATTTTGATCCAATAGAGCATGACACTGATCTACCAGAACAATTTTGATCCAATGGAGCATGGCACTGATCTCCCAGAGCAATTTTTATCAAAAAGAGCATGACACTGATCTCCCAGAGCCAACAGAGCAAGAACTTGATCTGCCACAGAAATTTCAATCTATTTTAAAGAATCACACTTTTTGTTAAGAGCACAGAGAGGTTCTGACACCACAGGAAAAGAACACAGCAATGAGGCGAAGGATGATTGAAAGTGTTGTCCAGCATAAGTCCAAGTGACCGAGCAGGAATTGAACCCAGAACCCAACAATCGGCAACCCGGAGCACTACCTACTGAGCAACCAATCTTGAGGCAAGAGGACTTTAAAAAGTTACGACAAAAAAAAGACGCCTTTACCATTAGGCAGCATGAAATACGTGGAAATAACAAAATAAATCTATATCTAAATGCCCACACATACAACTATTTGCCATTTCCCAACAAAAGTACCACTCAAACAAAGACTGAAGTACATTTTAACAGAACGCCCAAGGCAGTTTAACATAACAGTTTATATCACCTCTTTAAGAATCAGATTTCTGAATGGAGCACAGAAGCACGCCGTAAGACATGACACTAGGTGGCATGACAGAGTAACAATTAAAAGGCACCACCTGGTGTCACTATTTCCTGTTAGCAGTTGTCTTAAAAATTGCATTCTGTCTGCATTTGATACTGTTTGAATGAAACTTTGTCATTAGAAAGTCATAAAAGTTCAAAATCATTTTTCTTTGAAATCATACTGTCTCTGAGGTATAATTTTAACTGTCCGTATTACATCATATTCCAATATTTTCATAAATTTATTAAATAAATAGAAGATAAATTGTTTAATAAATTCTTTGGCGAATTGGAACAGTAACAATAGCACAAAAATTGATGAAATTACAAAACAAAAAATAATTGATTGATCCGAATTATGACGTTGATCCCAGAGCAATTTTGATCCAAAAGAGCATGACACTGATCTCCCAGAGCAATTTTGATCCAATAGAGCATGACATGGATCTCTCAGAGCAATTTTGATCCAATAGAGCATGACACTGATCTCCTAGAGCAATTTTGATCCAATAGAGCATGACACTGATCTCCCAGAGCAATTTTGATCCAATAGAGCATGACACTGATCTCCGAGAACAATTTTGATCCAGAAGAGCATGACACTGATCTCCCAAAACAATTTTGATCCAAAAGAGCATGACACTGATCTCCCAGAGCAATTTTGATCCAATAGAGCATGACACTGATCTCTCAGAGCAATTTTGATTCAAAAGAGCATGACATGGATCCGCCAGAGCAATTTTGATCCAAAAGAGCATGACATTCACCTTCCAGAGCAATTTCAATCCAATAGAGCATGACACCGATCTCCCAGAACAATTTTGATCCAATAGAGCATGAAACTGATCTCCCAGAGCAATTTCTATCCAAAAGAGCATGATGCTGATCTCTCAGAGCAAGTTTGATCCAATAGAGCATGACATGGATCTCCCAGAGCAAGTTTGATCCAATAGAGCATGACACTGATCTCCCAGAACAATTTTGATCCAATAGAGCATGACACTGATCTCCTAGAGCAATTTTGATCCAATAGAGCATGACACTGATCTCCAAGACCAAGTTTGATTAGATAGAGCATGACACTGATCTCCTAGAGTAATTTTGATCCAATAGCGCATGACATGGATCTCTCGTAGCAATTTTGATCCATTTGAGCATGACATGGATCTCTCATAGCAATTTTGATCCAATAGAGCATGACACTGATCTCCAAGAGCAATTTTGGTTCAATAGAGCATAACATGGACCTGCCAGAGCAATTTTGATCCAATAGAGCATGACATTCACCTTCCAGAGCAATTTCAATCCAATAGAGCATGACACCGATCTCCCAGAACAATTTTGATCCAATAGAGCATGAAACTGATCTCCCAGAGCAATTTCTATCCAAAAGAGCATGATGCTGATCTCTCAGAGCAATTTTGAGCCAATAGAGTATGACATGGATCTCCGAGAGCAAGTTTGATCCAATAGGGCATGACAATGATCTCCCAGAACAATTTTGATCCAGTCGAGCATGAGACTGATCTCCCAGAGCAATTTAGATCCAATTGAGGATGACACTGATCTACCAGAACACAATTTCTATCCAACAGAGCATGACATGGATCTCCCAGAACAATTTTGATCCAATGAGAATGACACTGATATCTCAGTGCAATTTTGAATAGAGCATGACACTGATCTCCCAGAGAAATTTCGATCCAAAAGAGCATGATGCTAATCGCCTAGAGTAATTTTGATCCAATAGAGCGTGACACTCGTTCCCCAGAACAATTTTGATCCAATACAGCATGATGCTGATTGCCGAGAGCAGTACCCAGAGCATGACACTGATCTCCCAGAACAATTTTGAGCCAATAGAGCATGAAACTTTGTCTCAGAGCAAGTTTGATCCAATAGATCATGACACTGATCTTTCAGAACAATTTCGATCCAACAGAGCAAGACATGGATCTCCCAGAACAATTTTGATCCAATCGAGCATGACATGGATCTCCCAGAGCAAGTTTGATCCAATAGAGCATGACACTGATCTTTCAGAACAATTTCGATCCAACAGAGCAAGACATGGATCTCCCAGAACAATTTTGATCCAATAGAGCATGACATGGATCTCCCAGAGCAATTTTGATCCACTAGAGCATGACACTGATCTTTCAGAACAATTTTGATCCAACAGAGCAAGAACTTAATCTGCCAGAGCAATTTCAGTATATTTTAAAGAATCACACGTTTTCTTAACAGAGCCCAGAGGGGTACTGACACCACAGGAAAAGAACACAGCAATAGGCCGTGATAGTGGAACTCTCCTTTTTCCAGCTCTCCTGTGTTGACGAGCAGAATAAAACTATGGCTCCATTGTAAATTCCCAGGCTGATGTTTCCGGAAATAGTTTTATTCTGCTCGTCAACACAGGAGAGCTGGAAAAAGGAGAGTTCCACTAACGCCCGCTATGAGGCAAAGGATGATTGAAAGTGTTGCCAAGCGTGAGTCCAAGTGACCGAGCAGGAACTGAACCTAATGACGAGCAGCCCTAACGCTACCAACTGAGCTAACCAATCAGGCTGACCAAGAGAACTTTCAAAACTTCCAACAAAACAAAGACGCCTTTACTATTAGGCAGCATGAAATACGTTTGAATTATCAAAATAAATCTACATTTAAATGCCTACAGATTCGACTTTTTGCCAGTTCTCCACTAAAGTAACACTCTAACAAAGACTGAAGCACATTTCAACAAAACGCCCAAGGCAGTTTAACATAACAGTTTATATCACCTCTTTAAGAATCAGATTTCTGAATGGAGCACAGAAGCACGCCGTAAGACATGACACTAGGTGGCATGACAGAGTAACAATTAAAAGGCACCACCTGGTGTCACTATTTCTAGTTCACAGTTGTCTGAAAAATTGCATTCTGTCAGCGTTTAATACTGTTTGAATAAAAATTTGTCATTTGAATGCCATAAAAGTTTCACAATAATTTTTCCTTGATATATTTATAACTCCGTATTACATCATATTCCAATATTTTCATAAATTTATTAAATAAATAGAAGATAAATTGTTTAATAAATTCTTTGGCGAATTGGAACAGTAACAATAGCACAAAAATTGATGAAATTACAAAACAAAAAATAATGGTAAGTTTTATAAAGACTCCGACCCTTGAGTGACAATAACAGTTGACTGATTATCAGAGGAAGACAATTGTATTACGTTCGATTGATCTATAGTTTGTCGTTCTATAGATTGAGTTATAGACTGTTGTTCTATAGATTGTTCCATGGGCTCGATATATTCCGACTCCTGTTCAACTACTTGTTGAATGTCAATTTGTTGTTTTCCCATATCTATGACTTCTCCCTCGGTAGTCGTGATTATCAATTCGCCCGTTTCCCCGGCGATATTAATTGTGACTTGCTGACCGCTGCTGCAAGATGCCGAGATGGCCTGCATCATTTCTTCCGAGAGTTGGTTCAACGTATGCACGATTTGACCTTCCGTGTGGGCCGCAAAGGTCACGCCATCTTGGGAGGCTAAAAAATAAAAACAACATGACGCTACAGTACAGGCTAATTTCTATCAATTCAAATTGTTGATATTATAAGCTAGTCCACAGTACTGCCAAATTTTAGTGACAAAACACAAGTTTTTTCTCTTTGAGTCATGTGATCAGATTCAGTGAATTAGAACGGAACTTTCAGAAAAGAATTTCAGTTAAAGTTATTTCAATGCGAGTCATCATGTGACCTAGTTTCAGCAACTAAGAATTACAGTGAGAAGGTAATATATAAGGACGGATGGATGATTGGAGCAATTGGGCAAAGGATGGTTGAATTTGCTGTCCAACATAGGCCCTTGAAAGCAACCAAATCAGAGGTTGGAACCAAATTCAGGACCCAGCAATTTGATTGGAAGCCCAGCAACCCTGATGTATCATGTGACGTAACTTCGCCTTCCAAGTGAGAAGGTAGGAATTACAGATTTTATGAGGTCATGTCATGTGACCAGATTCTAGCCAATCACAAGAGACCTCAACATGAATAGCACTCTCACCTGCGCCATCCTCTTGTATCATGACAACTTGTTGTTCATTTCCGTTGCTTATTTCCATATTCTCCTGGCCGTTGGGCATGTGTAACGTTATTGTTTGCGGCACTTCATTTGTAACTTCCAGATTGTCATTGCCAGCATTTACAGTCGTGTAAATCAAATGCGAGCCCGGTTCGTTCGGCTGTATAACATCAAGAGGTCCCTTTCGTATGACCTCTATGACTTGTCCGTACTGGTCGGCGGATGTGATAGGTTTCGCAGTGACTAGACCGTTTTTATGATCCTGGAATGAAAAGAAAGAAGTGAAAAGGTTAACGCTGGAAACTAGGCATTGTACCATACTTTAGTGGTCAACGCACTACAGCAATGTAAGCTTTGTGGACATTTCATTAAAATATACTACCGCAAACTGCAAGGAAAGTAAAGAGACTAGGCCTACCTAAATCAGGTACTGTGCTGAACAAAATTGTTACCTGCTCCACCAAAATGAGTTCAAAGTAAGCAAACTGTATTTTCCACAAATGAGCAAAATGTGTCAAAAGGTCATATTTCGATGATTCATAGCTAGTCCGGCTGCCAAACCCCAGATTTCATGGGAACCTCGCAGTAGGGTCTGGACAACGTTTTTTTGTTGATTCTATATCTCTGAGATGTGCTCTTTCAGAATCTGAACGATGCCACTCTGTCATCGTTGGGCAATCCGCATAATATGCAAATTAAGGCGGCCATTACCAAAAATCTTGTTTTTGATTGTATCTCAGTAACTATGAATGATATCAACATAATTTTGGTGTCTATCCCTATGTTTTGAGGGGTAAATCATCCAACTAGGCCATTGCCATAAATGTCACACCAATAGTTTTTGCAGAATTGACATATTGAGGCCGCCATTACTGAAAATCTTGTTTCTGATGATATCTCCGAAACTACAGGTGGTATCAAAATAATTTTGGTATGTATCCCCATGTTTTGAGGGTTAAAGAATGAGATGAAGCCATTTTAGTAAACATCACACCAATATTTTGTACTGAACAGGCATATTAACAAAGCTGCCATAACTGAAAATCTTGTTTCCGACAATATCGTGTTACTACAAATGGTATCAAAACACTATTGGTGCCTCTCACCATATTTTGAGGGATAAAGAAACGTATTTGGTTAATTTAATAATGAACCGAAAAATATTTTACACTATATCTCACAACAACCGGTAAAGTTCAGCTGAAAAACCATGTGATTTACACCAAGTGGTTCATCATTGTGAACCACATGAATATTATCTGACCTTGTCATGTACAAATGAGCAATGAAGTGATGGTGTCACAATGATTTGGGGCTCTGATTGGTCAGTCAGTGTGGTTGCCAGGGATATTCTTGGGCCTTCAAACAAAATAATGCCATATAAAGTGACTCAATATATTTTGACTGGTGGTCTTATTTTTATTCTGAGATATAACTTATTATCACTGATTGTTGTACTCTTCTGTAACCTGACATTGACGACTCACAAGGTTAACTGTCAAGAACCACATCCTTTTATGTTTTATCACATAATAAGCATATGTATATCAAAATAATTGTTGGGAAACAAACTGAGCCATTTCGTAAAGGATTGAGCAAAATATGTTGGATAAAAGTGAAAAGTCATTACAAAACACTTCTTGCGCTGATGCATATGGCCATTATTGATTTTTCGTGTACGGAAACAAGTCACTTGCAATAATTTTGTCACTGAAAACTGAACACCACCAATTGTCATGTCCAAGCTTCCATTTATTTTAATTCTGGGCTGATTAAGTGCTCAGGAGAGAGTTTGAATGCTCCAGCTGTAAGTATGTAATATCTTGAGTGCAAGAGCCAAGTAAATGTTATGTCAAATTATTAACGTTGACACAGTAACTACCTTATCAGATATGCCAGTTCCGGCAGTGTGCTTGCTGCAAAACACTGGTCAAGTCACTCAAGTGACTGGTCAAGTCACTCAAGTGGGCTATTGAACAAGATGTATCCATACCAAAATCACACCTTCCAGCACCTCTGGAACAGCAACTTGTCGCTTGTTTCCTATGATACCGGATTAAGCATTTACTGAATCAATCATGTCTTCTTAACGGACCTGATTGAATGCAGGAATTATGAGTAAGAGCCAACTTCCTAATGGCAGTCTAAATATACCATCATAACTTTATACATGAGTTATTTGTGGACAGTGTTGAAGCTCTCATGGCCAGATTATTTGGATGGCCTTGGTCTTGGATGCTCAATACTGGGCACGGACCTGCCTCAGGCCAGGTTTTGATGACCTTGGCCTCAGTTGCAGAGGCTCATACCTCGGTCTGGACGGCAGATGTGCCTGCCTCAACTACAACACTGACAGTGGAGTGTTTGTCACATTTTTCTACCAATCTGGCATGAATAAAACTTCTCCAACGATCACAATAATATTCAATTTGATCAATGCAGGCTACTGAAAGCTCATTGAAAGGTTAGCAAATAAGTATCTCTCTTTTATGCACTCCAATGCAGCAGCTGACATCACTGGAGAAGGCCATCACTCATATGTGCCCGCAACAGCCATTGTTGACATTGAATATATTTCTCGACTTTGGCAAAGTCTAATCATGCAAGATTGTTAGAAACATGTGACAAAAGCTCCAGTTTCAATTTTGTAGTTGAGACCAAAACATCTGACGGCAAAACCGAGGCATGAGCCTCTGAGACCGAGGCCGGGGCCATCAAAACGTGGCCTCGAGGCAGGTCTCAAGACTTCCATCACTGGCTAAAGGCACCCAAGACCAAGTCCAAGGCCGAGTATTGGATGCCCAATCCAAATATGACCTCAAATCTGGCCTCAAGGAGCTTTAACACTGTCCACTTTGTAAAAAAAGTTATTCAAATAGAAAGTGATGATGGTATATTTAGACTGCCATTTGGAAGTTGGCTCTTACTCAGAATTCCTGCATTCAATCAGGTCTGTTAAGGAGACATGATTGATTTAGTAGTAAATACTTAATCCAGTACCATTGGCTCCAAGTGACAATGTTACTGTTCCAGAGGTGCTGGAAATGATAAGGTGCGATTTTAGTACAGATACATCTTGTTCAATAGCTTACTTGATCAATATTTTGCAGAATGTCATTTCAAATTATAAAAACTGACACAGTAATTACCATATGAGGTATGCTTGCTTCGGCAGTGTGCTTCCCAATGAAATCTTGTTTGGCTGTTTCACTCAAGATAATATATGCTCACAGCCTGGAGCATTCAAACTCTCTTCTAAGCACTTAAGGTGGCTCGATACTCGTAAACTTTCCAAGATAGGATTTCTTAAAAACAGTTTAGAATGATCCAAAATATAGTTTATAGCAAGGATATTTAAACAAAAGTGGTCACTACCAGCCTTTTAAGGTGACTCAACCGTGGTAGTTCGATCATACAGATTTTTCTAAAATTTTGCACAGGTAGTCTATGGGACCCATACATTCCAAAAATGAAAAATAAAAAAATTTCACCGACTCGTTTGGTTGCCATGGTAACAGCATGTTTGGCCTGATGACTGCTTAAAAGTTATAAATTGAGTTTTTGGTTATGTACCACAGAATAAAGCATTACATGCATTTGTCACACAAAAATGTCAGAAATGTCTTCCCGTGGATGTAAACCAATACATTTGCCACAAATTTGAAGAAAAAGGTTAAAATACTTTTTTCTGTAAGAGCTCAAAGGGCACAAACACACTGATTAATTGCAGATTTTGCATGCATCAATTTTGGCAGTAATCAAATTTTAGGAAAACGATCATACAGATTTTTTTAAAAATTTGCATATATCATAAACAGGTTATTGTCAAAAAAATGTCCAAAAATAAAAAAATTTCACCGAGTCGTTTTTTAACTGCAGTACCATGACTATGCCAATGTCAATTTAAAGAAATAAAGACAATTTTAGACACAGTTGACTGAAATCAGTTGAGAAAATTCTTTTGATAAAGACGAGAAGCTGAAACTTTGAATTAGCATAGAGTAGGTGTTACTGCATTCAATAAAAAAATAATTATGCTTCCAGCTGCATTAGATCTCATTTAAATAGCAAATTACTGGCTGCCATGCTGTTAAAAAAAAGAGAGCAGAAAATGGTAACGTCACAACTTTTTCAGGGCCTGCAGCAGTGGTGACGCTATGTTGCTAGGCAACCAGGCTGCTCAGAAGTATGTGCAGTGTACCACGGTTGAGTCACCTTAAGAAAAATATTTGGGGTTATGTACCAGAAAGTCAGTCCAGGCAAACCTGAAAAACTAAAAAAAATTTCTTATTTTTCCTACTGTGAAGTTTGTTCTGCCATTCAGTGGTCATGCATTCCATATTATGCAATGAAGCATGAAATTAAAGAAGACACTTTCATGGAAAAGGTGATTACAATTTCAAAGAGATATATTTAGTTTAAAGGACTTTCCAAGGTGCTCGGAATATAAGTTTCGATTTTAACAATTTTAACTTTTTTTATAAACCATGGCGCTAAAAAAAATTGACGAGATAGGATATTTAATTTCTTTGTCAATTATTTCCAAAAATAGTTGGGAACAACATGATGGTATAGACAAGCCTTCCTACTGCACTTCAATTTGATATAAACATTTATTTATATCACTAAGTCATTTTTGAGAAATTAGACCCGGTTGCCGAAAATCGCCTGTAAAAATTTTCTCTTTTGACTATCAAGTTGAATCTCCGGCTGTATATAGTTCTCTTCATTGCGCATCTAATGCTCTAAACGAGAAGTCTCTAACCCCACTAGAAGTGGCGCAAATTGCGATCGAAGTGGCCGATGTATGAAATTCCCAAAACTAAAAAAAGATCATGAAGCAGTGTCTGCACAGTGGTGACGTCACGACAGATAGGGCCTGCCTGGCTGCGCTTGAATGTGCGCTCACTACCAGTTTGCACGAGTAGCGAGCCACCTTAACTAGCCTTGAATTAAAATAAATGGAAGTGTGGACATGACAATTGGTGGCATTCAGTTCCTAGGGACAAAATTGTTGAAAGTGACTTGTTTCCATACACAGAAAAATTTATAATGGCAAAATGTATCAGCGCAAGAAGTGTTCTGTTATGACTAGAATGCATTTTAATCCAATCATGTTTTGCTCAGTCCTTTATGAAATGGCTTAGTTTGTTTCTCAACAATAATGATATATATATGCTTATTATGTGATAAAACATGACGCTATGTGGTTCATGGCAGTTAACCGTGTGAATGTCAGGTTACAGAAGAATACAATAGTCAGTGATAATAAGGTATATCTCAGAACAAAAAAAACCACCAGTCAAAATATATTGGGTCATTTCATGAGGCATTATTTTGTTTGAAGGCCAAAGAATATCCCTGGAAGCCACACTGACCAATCAGAGCCCCAAATTGTTGTAACATCATCACTTCACTGCTCATTGTGTTTATGACAAGGTCAGATAATTATTCATGTAGTTCACAACGATGAACCACATGGTGTAAATCACATGGTTTTTCAGCTAAACTTCACTGACTGTTGTGAGATACAGTATAAAATATTTGTTTGATCATTATTAATATAACCTAATATGTTCCTTTATCCCTCAAAACATGGTGTCGGCACCAATAGTGCTTGATACCATGTGTAGTAACAAAATATTGTTGGAAATAAGCTTTTCAGTTATGTCACCTTCGCTAATATGCCTGTTCAGTACAAAATATTGGTGTGATGTTTTCTGAAATGGCTTCATCTCATTCTTTAACCCTCAAAACATGGGGATACATACCAAAATTATTTTGATACCACCTGTACTTTCGGAGATATCGTCAGAAACAAGATTTTCAGTAATGGCGCCTCAATATGTCAATTCTGCAAAACCTATTGGTGTGACATTTATGGCAATGGCCTAGTTTGATTATTTACCCCTCAAAACATGAGGATAGACACCAAAATTATGTTGAAATCATGCATAGTTACTGATATACAGCCGAAAACAATATTTTTGGTAATGGCCGCCTTAATTTGTATATTATGCGGATTGCCCAACGATGACAGAGTGGCATCGTTCAGATTCTGAAAGAGCACATCTCAGAGATATAGAATCAACAAAAAAACGTTGTCCAGACCCTACTGCGAGGTTGTAGCTCACCGCCGCCGGACTAAGCTGTTGGTACCACGTTTTAGCAAAAGTAATTTGCTTTAATTATTAAAGACCATCTTAACCAGAAACTTATTTTAAGCTATGTAAATTGGGCATCCTTCTTGATTTTCTTAGTTCTTTCATTGCAATGGCGGGAAATTCAAATGCCATTTTCTCAAAGTTCGATGTTTCGAATCATCAATGTTTGAGGTGCCATATCTTTGGATTGGATGGAGATATCAAGATATATGAAACATCATTTTAAATCCAAATTCAATAAGAACAAAGTCATTTTCACAACTGAATATCTTAGCAGGCCGACTTTGAACCCATTTTGGTTGAGCAGGTCACAATTAGCAAAATATTATTTGCCAACTATATTACATTATGCTAGAGTCAATAATAGGACAAAAATAAGACATATTTCAATTTTAAAGAACTGCTCTCTTCTTTTGTGATTGCTTGCTCCCAAAGAACACGTCCGACGGGGCCATTCCACTCATTTACAACTAACAAACTCAAATCATCCATTAATAAAAGACTGTTTCCAAATCGTACCTCCAAATGATTAAGGTAGAGACGTTCATTGACGGTGGCATAATTGCACTGACTACAACTGTACAAGCCCTGCCCTCCGTGCCGGTTCTTGATATGGTTCTTGAGCGAGATCGCCTGGATGGACGTGTGGTTGCATAATTTACACTTGTAGGGTTTTACCCCCGTGTGTCGCATGACATGGCGCCGCAGGGTGTTGTGGTCCGCCGTCTTGAAGTCACAGTGTTCGCAGCTGTGCGGTCAAAGAAAAATTAAGATTTAAAGTTATAAAGCAAGTGATTTGTAGAGCTAAGTATGGATGGATGATTGCGGCGTCCCGTATTCACACTAGGGCCCTGCACGGGACTAGATTTTTGTCTCACTCCCGCCCGTTCTTTCCAAATCTGCTCCCGTCCCGTTCTAGGCATTACAATGATAAAATTTTCCGAATTTTAACCCACTCCCGCCAAATTTTGTCAAGTTCAGTCCCGTTCCCGTCCCGTGCAGGGCCCTAATTCACACACCTGGTAGGCTGATTAGGGAAGGAGGACGACACAGCAATGAGGCACAGGATGATTGAAACAGCCATCCAACATAGGCTCAGGTAACCTGGTAAGAGCTGGATTCGAACCCTTGACCAAGCGATTGGCAGCCCAGCACGCTAAAACTTATCCAACACTCCGTCCTGCAGTGCTAATGGACTATTTGGTCTTAATATTTAGTAGTAGATACGCAGCTTTAGGTCTTTAGGGTAAAAAAAAAAATCATCGTATACACTTTGAGGAAATCCCTCTATCCTCGAAACTCTTGATTTGTCCTAAACTAATTTTCACACATGATTAATATGAGGCTCTGGAATAATTTACGATTGGAAAAAATTGGAATATTCAAATACAGTTTATCAAAAAAATTTTTGACTTTTTTTCAAATTTAACCAAACTAAAATTATTGATTCATAAGTACACATAAATAATTCCTACAAACCTGAACGGCTTCTCTCCAGTATGTGACCTTATATGCATCTGCATGTCCGCCTTCCTCGTTGCTACATAACTACAATTGGGGCACTGGAATAACTTGGACTTGTCATGCACAGCCTGAAAAAAATACATTAATACAGTATCGTCATAAAAACATCTGAATTGATGTGGAAAAGATCTGTGCTTCATAGATAATCATTCTGTCTATCGTATGTTATGTTTAATAGTCAGTGAGGGAATGTCTTTTACTCAAGTGCTCTATGCTTAGGCAAGTAGGAGACCCCACCATTGAGAAAAGAGACTAGGGGAGACCGGAGCTGGTTGTCACAGGGGCAGGTTGTCACAGTGTGTAAAACTTAAACATGCTACTATTTCTATATAAAACATGCCGGTGCACTGCCATTCTATATGAATGGCAAAAGGAGAGAGACTTAAACCTATCTGGTGAATACGTACCTATATCATTTGAAGTCTTGATGTCCTATTGGACATTTGTTTTAATTCAGCACTCGGGGCAGGTTGTCACAGGTTGTCAAACTCTCGGGGCAGGTTGTCACACTTTTGGTTAAGAGCTCGGATGCAGGAAGTGGGACTCTGTAAGGCAGATCTTGACAAAGACAAGTTATTTTGGACATATGAGGAATCCTTTACTTGCCCAGTGAAGACCTTAACAAACATGCTACTATGTACAAGGGTGCTGCAAATGAAGGCTCACCAAGCAGCAGGAAAGCACTCTGATCAGGAGGAGGATTTGTACGCAATTTTATTTTTTTATAAATTTGAAATTGATTTATTTAAGCACAATGCAATATCCGCATACATCTTCATTCATCAATAGCATGTATAAAGCACAAATTTATATTTTTTGGTCAAAAAGCCTGGTCCTAACAAGTAAAAACCAGCTCCCAAAAAGTGGGACAACCTGCCCCGTCTTTTTGTGACAACCTGCCCCGATTGATGAAAATTCCAAAAAAGGGTGGCCAACGCCGTTGTTATCAAAATTTTCACTATTTGTTCTGATGATGATTTAAAGAAAATACTTACATTTGAAAAAATACTTACATGGTAAGTGTATTAACTGTACATTTTTCAACAACCATTTGATAAAGACTAGCATTGCGTGCTAGTTGCAGGTAAAAAATTACTTTTTGTGACAGGAAATTTTTAACAGACTGTATACCTACCAGTACCAGACTCCCTTCTAGGGGTCAATATTTCTCAAAAAGACTCCAGTGGGTTATAAAAGCAGTAAACAATGATTGGTTGAGCTGTGTAACTGTCAAGTTTAGTGCAATAAAAAGTGTGACAACCTGCCCCTGTGACAACCAGCCCCGGTCTCCCCTACTTTGATGTGGACTCAGTGCAACTCACAGTCTGACCATCTCACCATTACGTCTGCTTCTAGCAGGTGTTCATTTTCCACTGACATACATACAAAAGCTTCAAAGCCAGTAGCATCGACAGCCACACTTCTTACAACATTTATATGACACTCACTTCTTCAGCATAAAATAATAAGACATGTCTGCGTTTTAATTCTGATGGCATAAACCTTAAAATCTTAAGAAATGTAGTAAGACAATTCAAAACATTACAGATCAACTCAACGCTCAACCAACAAATGCTCACCTCAATATGCTTATTCAAGCAGCGTTCATTTGCGAGCGTCCGATTGCAGATTGGACACCGTCTTCCGCTGAACCATTTGTCAGATTTTTCCGCTGTCTTCACTCTCCTATTCTTGTTGAGGTTGTTGGCTTTTGAATGGACTAGCGAATGGTCTCGTAGCATCCACCGACTTTTAAATACTTTGCCGCAGACGTAGCAAGTAAATTGTTTCTCCTTCTCCATCTCGTGTAACTGAAAAGTAAAATGGATGGATGATTGGGGCTTTACGTCCTGTATTTATGCACTGGGTAGGCTAATTAGGACAGGAGGAGGACACAGCAATGAGGCGAAGGATGATTGAAACAGCCGTCAAACATAGGCCCAGGTGACCGGGCAAGAGCTTGATTCGAACCCTGGACCCAGCGATTGGGCAGTCCAGCATGCTACCACTAGACGGATGGATGTTTGGCGCTTTACATCCTGTATTTATGCACTTGGTAGACTAATTAGGACAGGAGGACACGCTACCACTGGACCAACCCTCCCCCCAACTGAAACGTAAAATAATATTGTGTTGTACGAAATGAAAAGAAGAATCAAAATATTTATGAATTATTTAGAGGCATAATGTATAACATAATACCATCGTTAGGGTGATGCAAAAAAGTGAAGTTTTGAAATGTTAATGGGGCACCCCCTGAAGTTGTTCCAATATATGAAAAAAAAATTCAGTAAAAATTTGAGCTCAATCGGACAAAAATTAGAGGGTGCTACCGCATCATGAAAATTAACATTAGTATTCAATACAAAAATATCCAATTATTTGGCATGTAGCGAGTTAAACTATACCTGGTGCACCAAACCAATGCGGCATGGTGGTAATTTTTGAGTCTGGTTGTCAGAACAGCTGATCAATGCAAATCTGGATTATTTTTGACTTCTCCATGGTGCTACCACCAGACTAACAAAGATAAAATAGTCAAAATATACCAAATTCGCGGTATTTAATAACATTACGAGTTTCAATGTCACAGAAATGAAAGTTACTTCAATAGATGGAGCATGAAAAGAGCTTTAATTTGAATACCAACACTGCTATACTCTGACCATATGACCCCGTTGAATTAGCTTATTTGTCATTAACAATTATTTGCGAAAATTCGCAATATTTAAAGCACTGCTGTAATACTGTAGAATGTAGCAACATAGTAATGTTGGTATTCAAATTAAAGCTCTTTTCCTGCTTAATAAGATGGTGTAACTTAAATTGGTGTACATATATTCCTGGTTAAGTTATTCAATACCGCGTCTAACCTTAATGCTGTAAAAATCGGGCAAAATTTGTTGCTTTAGGAGTGCCCTGTAGCCTGAAATGACCGGATATTGGCAAAATATGAATGGATTTGTGATGAGAATAGTGAAAAGCTTAAATAAGAAAAAAATTATCAACACTCTCGTGGTTGGATAACTTCCTTCAACCCATCACCCATAAAACTGGGATTTCGCCCATTGCAAAACAATGTTATATTTCAAATTGCGGTAGCACCCCCTAAAATTTGTCCGATTTGGCTCAAATTTTTACTGAATTTTTTTTTCATATATTGGAACATATTTGGGGGGTGCCCCATTGAAAATTCAAAAGTTAATTTTTTTGTGCACAATCTGCATCACCCTAACCATCATGGTCCTGGAGTGCATGCAAACTTTTGATCCATAATTTTTGGACGACCCACAGATTAATGTTGCGTATTTTGAAGTGGATTTGGTGAAACTCACCAATTTTAGTAAAATTCATTAGATCAACATGTAAGAAATAAGGTACTAAATTAATGTGCCAGATAAGCAGACCCATATAAATACACCTTTAACGATTTAATGTCTGCCTGCATGCAAACTTTTTACCTTAACTGTACGTAACATTTCTGTCTTACTAATTCATTTGACCTACATGGTAATAGACTCATACCTCATTATGTGCATCCAAGCGATGTTGAGAATCACTCCGGAACTCACATTGCGGGCATTTCAGCAAATCAGTGTCTTGCTGGTGCTCGCTCCACAAATGCATTCGTATCTGCTTCCATTGGTTAAATTGTATTTTACATGTCGGACATTCCCAGGGCTTCTTTTCTTTCTTATCTCTAGGAAGGTGGCAGGTTAAATGCAGGTCTAAGGCTTCTTTGGTTTTGAAACATGCTGTGCAATGATTAATCGGACAACTTATGGGGTTACTGCGATGCCCTCGCGGATTGACTCGAGAGCTGCGAGGTTTATCCATGTAGTACAATGACGTCAAACTCTTGGGAGGTCGAACTTTTCTTTTGACGTTCGTTTCGTACTCTTCTATCTGGTCAGTCAGTTCCTCGCCCTCTTCATCATCACTGACCATGATAACGCTCGCCGGAGGACTCGGGGGAGGGCGCTCTTCTGCCTTTTTACGCCCTGGTTTCTTCCTAGGAGCTGACTGGGTCCCGACTGATACTAGATTAGAGAGGGGTTCTGTATGGCTGCTCAAATCATCTACGCTAACGTTATGATCTTGTATCATATGATCTTTGCATGTTTCAATGTTCGAGAAAGCTAGCCCACAGGTGGCACACACGAATAATTCCTTGTCAGACGCTTCTGCTTCAGTATTCAACAGCACTGAAGGATTGGAAGGGTCTATTTCGTATGTGATGACTCCGTCTGGACCTTGTCCTTGCACACTGTGGATCAATTCTTGCCGATTGCTATCCATCGTAGATTCCGTACCATCCTGGGTCTCTGGATTTTCAACCACCTGGACTTCTGAGTCTTGAGTGATACCATTAATAAGTTCACTTCTGTTCGTTTCAGCCACAAATTCCGAGTTGATCTCATGTACGACATGAGTTTGGTGCTGTTCAGGCTCCACATTTTCTATCACAGAAGGTTTGGCATCAACTGCAGCAGATACTTGAGCAACTTGCTGGTTGACATTACTTCTCTTCTTGTGAGCAGACTTGACGTGATAAGTAAACTGCTGCAAATCGACCGAACTGTAGTCGCACACTTTACATTGATACGTCGTAATGACACTCATGTATTCTTCTAGGTCATCTTCGTAGTCGTTCTCGGCTTGTTCTTGAAGTTGTTGTTGATCCTGCTCATCTCCCTCTTGCATGACTATTCCGCCAGTCTCGAAGACGACTGTAGAGACGTCTTGAGCGTCACCCTCCACGTAGACCCCAGGTGGGGCCGTGAGAATAGAATATGTGGCCTCCGAGGAGACAACTTGGGTTGCTTCATGCTGGCTCTCCATCTGCTCCGCAATGGTTCATGTCTGGAGTAAAACGGAACTCCATTTATACATTGGTTTTATCAGTTTATAGAGCATAATTGAGAGAAAGAAAAATAAGAAGCAGAACAGTAGGGCTTAACTATAATTTATAATTTTCGCGTAAATATTACAAGGTATCACAACTTGCTATATACTGCAAATTGATAAAGGTGATCTTGGATGATGAAAGGGCAAATCGTATTCACACGGCATACGAATAATTTTGAATATATGGCCATTTTGGTTCCCGGCACTCCATTCAGGGTGTGGGTGCGAGACGCTCAGCTGAGCATCCCCGTCATATTTCGGGGCGAGGAACCCCCCCCCCCCCCGACCACCTCGTAGTTACACTAGTTACACCAGTGGCAGTTGGTACTGCCTGTGTCACCCAGTTGGTCAATTTGGTGTGTCGCCCAGTTTGTCAAATTGGTGTGTCGCCCAGTTGAACGCACACAAATGGCATTACCAGTACTTTGCCAGTCTTTTGTCTTGAAATTAAACTGGCACCCATTGATTCAGGGACTAAATTGGGCACAGGGCTTCAAATGAGCTACCATTATTATCTTTCGGCGACAAGCCAGCTGAGCATCATTAAGCTTGAAAATGGGTTTGGACAAAATGCACTTCCATGCACAAATCGTTTTTGGCGGCCATCTTTAACCTCAAAACAAAAACACAAGTAGAATTGCCTTCAAACTCTTTACATCTACACTATTGGGTGTATATGATGATGCACAACTATAGTTGGGTCATTAAAGAATCTACAAACTTGAGACCGGTCGATACTTAGACCTAATATTCCCGAAAACTTACAAAATCTACAGCTCCATTCAGAGGCTTCAATGGCACTTTTCGACTTTTCCGAAAGAGGGCGCAAGTGCTTGTCAACTTCCTATTTACCCAAAATGCAATTTTAACGGCTGCTGCACGATGGCCGATCACATACCTAGCCGACACGAGAAAAGTTTAGGGTTGTTAACAACTAAGTTCGTAACATTATTACAAGAAGCTAAGGATGGTGTTTTAGATCTGAAAGTCGTAAGTATGCCTGCAAAATTTAGCGCTGCGTAATGCCGGCTTCGGTGAGAAAACCAATGCCGAATATCAACGATCCTTGTAAATAATTGTGCATCTTGCAGAGCCACGAGTTGATAGTCATTGATTAGGCCCAGTTTGAATTTGATTTTTAACTCCAAAACAAACAAACTCTTCAGACCATGTGGACTGGAACTGAGGGTTAGCTTACTCTCTGCTATCACATTATGATCCCAAGTCGGATCAGTTGTTGGCATGAAAAATGCTGATAAAATCAACCAAGCCTGACCAAATGCATCTTGACAGGTCCTCCCAATCACTTGGAGGGGTGAAAGTGGACTGACATGCTTAGGTACAATGAGCAATAATATAAACACAAAGGCACGGCTGCATAGCAGCCTTATGACTTGTGAAATGGCTTTGAAACGATCTCATGAGTTGAAAACTCCAATGGACTTGAGGATTTCATACTTCTGTTAGGCCCCCCCCCCCACAAATGGAGCATTCGCTTCCCCTGCAGTGGCGTATACAGGGGGGGCCTAGCGGGCCCGGGCCCCCCTAGACCACCAAGATATAGATAGCGGCATTTGAAGAAAAAATGCGATAACGTGGGCCAGCGAATGCCGAAACACGTCTGGGCCCTCCTAGACCTTCATTTCTGGGTGTGTGGTCAACCAGGCGACAGACAACCAGGCGACACTATGCCACTACCAACTAGGCTACACAAATTTTTGAAAACACCAACCACTTCCATCCAGGCGACAGACACTTCCATCCAGGCGACACAGTACTTCCATCCAGGCGACAAACTTTTTCACTAGGCGACAACCACTTTTTACTGGGTGACAAACAGTTTACTGAGCGACAAACACTTCAAATTGACTGGGAGACAGTCCAGCACAAATCTCAGAAGGCACATCATCGCTCAGACAGGCCGCCATGCCACCTGGTGCTAGCTCAAGTGCCCTTCAGAATCAATGATCTGCATTAATCATAGATCAAAATAAATATGCAGTAGCACAAACCTGAATATTTTAAATAAATACAAGTGTTTTATTCATATTTCTATTCCTTTATCATTGAAAACAACAAATTTCAGGAGAAAGAGTTGCACTATCTGTGCCCCCTCTGGTGTGAATTTCGTAAAGCGCTCTTCAACTGTAAACATCCTGTCTGATGGATCAAGAAATGAAAAAATTAAAGTTTGTCTCCTGGATTCGGGAATGTGTGTCACCTGGTTGGTACTTGTTGTCGCCTGGCTGGTCAAAACGTGTCGCCTGGCTGGTAGTGGTGTGTCGCCTGGATGGTTGTCGCCTGGTTGGTACTGATGTCGCCTGGTTGTCTGTCGCCTGGTTGACTGGCAATCTCATTTCTGGATCCGCCACTGCCCTGCCCCCCCCCCCCCCCCAAAAAAAATCTTGGGCAATAAAGAGGAAATTTTCGTTGTACGAGTATGATACTGGTTGTGACTGAATAACCAGAACCAATGAAAAGACGCCATTTGTATACATAGTATGTTGTGCACCATGTGTCGGTATTTTTGCAGTTTTATTAAAAATCTCACAGAAAAGTTATTTTATTTTAAGAGAGCCAGTCCCAAGAAGGTCTTAAATGATGAAGTGACTATCCTGCTTTCTTCTAAATATGATTTGAGACAAAAATGTTTACTGTTTTTACAGGCTGCTGACACATTAGCAGTTCGCCAGAAAAGAAGAATTTATGACATCACTAATGTGTTGGAAGGAATTGGGCTTATTGAGAAGAAGTCCAAGAACAGTATACAATGGAAGTAAGTTATTTTTATGTTTTTTCATTGATAAACATATATGATAAATCTTGATGTAATTGAAAACTTGTATATCCCATAATAGGCAGTGTAGTTCTGGCAAAAAACCATGTGGTTCATCGTTGTGAACCGAATGAAAGATGTCCTGAAGTTGCTATGTAAACAATGGACAGTAAAGTGATGACGTCACAATGTTTTGAGGCTCTGATTGGTCTGTGTGGTTGTAGGGAATAGGCTATTTTTGGCGCAATTCAAACAAAACAGTGCCATGCGAAATCACTGTATTTTTTTTACCGGAGGTTTATTTTTATTGTGGGATATAAATAAAACTCAATGGGAGTGTGGTTCACAGCAATGAACCTCACAAACGCTCGTCCTTCGGACTCGTGTTGTATTGTTACGGACTCGTGTTGTATTGTTACGCGACCTGAAATTCATGAGGTTCATTGCTGTGAACCACACTCCCATTAAGTTTTATCATAGAACTGTGCCCGATTTAAGCATGGACAGAAGGGGGGGGGCCGAGTGCATATTTGAGAGTGGCCTCCGCATTTGAACATTTAGAAAAATTGGAGAATTATCTATATATACATCTATATATACATTCAAACTAAATGCTAATGAGATGCAAATGAGGTCATACCAGGTCACAGGACGCTTGCCAGCTAAAAACTCCTTCCACAGGCCTGTCCTTCGCCTACACCCTACACCTACCCTTCTTTCACCCTTTTCTTCTTCTGATGCCATTATACATTGCTGTTTCTTTTGCTGTTTAATGCCTTTTGTGTGTAACATCAAAGGTACTTCCCTTTGTCTCCACCAGAGCTCCACTTATGCAAATCAGCTACTGGGTCAGAAATGTTTCCCCCCAAAAATGTTATGCCAGATGGCAGCACTGGCAAACACTAATTTTTCTGGCCCTTCACACTCTCATACCAACACTTTACTAACAACTTTTCATGAACATGCCATGAACATTTCCAGTCGCCTGTTTATTCCCTTATTGGTTGCTGTGCTTTTAATGGGCTTTACTAGTATTATACATTTAGAAAAATTACTTTAACAATATGGTTTGTATCAATTTGCCCCTGCATTTATCTTTTGCAACTTTGATTTCAATTGAGACAAAAATTTGAAACTACTCAATGCTTGTCAAAATATCTCCAAATGGTCAATTTCACAGAGGTACAGGCCAAGATATGAATGAGCCATCCTGTCTCGAAATTTTCAATTATAAATTTTCTCAGATCATGTATAAAGGTGACAAGGTATTCTGTAGTTTTCTTCTTGAATTCCCTAAGCATGCTAAGTGCAGGGTTCCCACTCAACCCGGAAAACCTTGAAAACCTGGAATTTTGGGTTGTGCTTTTCCCAGCCTGGAAAAACCTGGAAAATGTAATATTTCCACCAAAAACCTGGAAAAAGCCTGGAATTTGGAGTTCTCTTGCCAAAATTGAAACGGTCCAACAATTTGTGGACTTCGGCGACTGTCCGGGGCACAAAATCAGTTTGAAATAATTGCAGGTTTAGACCTTGAAAAATGGTTTTGGTAGCCTTGAAAAAACCTGGAAAAAACCTTGAATTTGAACTGGGCAAAAGAGTGGGAACCCTGTAAGTGTAATTGTGCTGTTATCATAAAATGTCATAATTATATTATATTTATATTATTTGACTTAACAGGGGTGCAGGACCAGGGTGCAATTCTCGAGAGATGACGGATAAGCTGGACATTTTAAAAGACGATCTTCACACATTGAAGGAAAGAGAAGCAATCTTAGATCAACACAAACGCTGGGTGCAACAGAGCATCAAGAATGTCACGGATGACATCTCTAATCATCAGTATCCTTTTTGATTGATTGATTGATTTTTATTAGCCTTGATAAACATAGAATAGCAGCCCAGATTTGGCTTAGCATAGCAGTGAACACTAGCTGTCTCATTCTATGGGCCAGAGAAAATGTGAATTTCCAGGCAATTTTATAAGGTAGGCCTACAGCAAAATTTCCTACGAATGGGCACAGGTCAAGCAACAACTTACAAGTAAAAAATTTGGACCTTTCTTAAAAATTTCCAGTGAGATTCAGAGTAATTCCCTACTCTTTCCTGGCATGCTTATTCTTCTGATCATATTCTTACGAGGTTTGATGTATTACATTAAATTTTGTAGCTATGCCATTTAGGCCTATTTAATTATTATGCCCCCCTCCTACTAAGCATTCGCTAGTGCATCCTCCATTAGGGTGGGCTGAAAAAAACTTTTTTTGGAATTTCAATATGCCAGTGGTATAGAAAGTTGGCTATGGCCAAAAAATGAAAATTTGTGCAAAAAAAATTTTGTGGCATGCGACTTGTGCCGGGCCACTCCGGCTTTTATGAAAATGCATATTTTCAGCAATTTCGCATGTTATTTTAGATCATTTTTTTGCCTGAGTCAGCTTCCATGGTTTCAGAAGGCTCAATGGCATACTTAAATCTTCTTTGAAGGCCATTTTGGATATGAAACACCATAAACAGGTTGTATATATTTAAGATATAGCCATATCTGGGTAAATGTTGGGAATCAGAATTTGGCTTTTTTCGCTAAAAATTGCCCAAAAAAATTGAAAATATCGGAATTGACCCGACAAAAAAGGATTCCAAGGGAATTGTAATTACCCCGAGTCCTCCCCAATGCCCTAAAAAGCATTTCCAGCGTATCATTTGCATCAATTTGTGGTTTTAGTTTCCAGAATAGGGGCAGTTCCGTAATGTCAGATTTACAGATTTGACACTTTAGCAGCTTGTGTAGCCCTACCATTAAATCTCAGTAACTTCATTGTTAAATAGGGATAAGGCCAGTTAATAGGGGTGTCAGACAAGCCATCAACCAAAGCTCCAAGAGCAATAGGAGCTGAGCTACAAGGCGGAATGTCGTTGTGTCGGACTTACTCGCACGATATACGTCCGACACATCGGTGACACGATGACATTTCGTCTTGTAGCTCAGCTCCTATTGCACTTGGAGCTTTGGTTGATGGCTTGTCTGATACCCCTATTACATGGCCTCATCTCTGTTTACCAATGAAATAAATAAGGTTTAATGGTAGGGCTACACAAGCTGCTAAAGTGTAAAATCTGTAAATCGGACTTTACGAAATTGCCCCTATACGGGAACCTGAAACCACAAATTGATGCAGGTAATACGCTGGAAGTGCTTTTTAAGGCATTAGGGAGGACTCGGGGTAATTAAAATTCACTCTGAATCATTTTTAGTGGGATCAATTCCGATTTTTTCAATTTTTTTGGGCAATTTTTAGTGAAAAACGCCAAATTCTGATTCCCAACATTTTCCTAGAAATGGCTATATCTTAAATATGAGCAACCTGTTTATGGTGTTTCATATCCAAAATGGCCTTCAAAGAAGATTTAAGTATGCCATTGAGCCTTCTGAAACCATGGAAGCTGACTCAGGCAAAAAGATGGTCTAAAAAAGCATGCGAAATTGCTGAAAATATGCATTTTCATAAAAGCCGGAGTGGCCCGGCACAAGTCGCATGCCACAAAATTTTTTTTGCACAAATTTTCATTTTTTGGCCATAGCCAACTTTCTATACCACTGGCATATTGAAATTCCAAAAAAAGTTTTTTTCAGCCCACCCTAATCCTCCATGTGGCTAATGAAAATTGCATATATTCATATATTTGAAAGCAAATCAGCCACACATCCAAACATTTCATTGAAAATTAGCCTTTGTGGCTAATTGAATTTTAGTCCTAGGAAAAGCACTGCTAAAGCCCAATATACACAATTATATAGAAAAGTTATTTCTCAGACGTCAAAACCACGCTACATGGTTGTAGACTATGTAGGCCTATGCATCTATTGGATTTAATTTTCTTGAACAATACCCTAATAATGCATGCCAGTCAATCTTCTTCCAGCATTTGTATTTTTCTTTTTTTTTGTACACACTCTAAATTTCCTTAGCCTAATGCAGAATGGCATATGTCACACACGAGGATATATGTCGCTGTTTTGACGGAGACACACTTTTGGCCATCCAAGCGCCGTCTGGGACACAGCTGGAAGTTCCTATACCAGAGACAGTAAGTGTAGAAATAAACTGCTTTCAAAATTCCCGTTGGCTGGTTATCGGTTATTAGCTTTGAAAACGAAGAGATATTGACGTCAGATTCTCTGCCTTAAGATCTGGTGTGTTTCACTGAATATATATTTGAAATGGCTATATTTTGGTGGGAACGGTTTATCAATGAAATCTAATGATTTTTTGCAGACGACAGGTCATCGCAAGAAATACCAAATCCACCTAAAGAGTCACTCTGGTCCAATCTATGTGTTGTTAGTCAACAAGGACACTGACACGTCCAGCCCTGTGGTCGTTGAAGTCCCTCCACCCCCGGAGAACCCCGCTTCTCAGGCTGTCACAGAGAATGTCACCGATCCCCCTAGTACTCGGCAATCTATAGCAGCAAAACAATTG
The DNA here is from genome assembly GCA_026936325.1 of Platynereis dumerilii. Classification (NCBI taxonomy): domain Eukaryota; kingdom Metazoa; phylum Annelida; class Polychaeta; order Phyllodocida; family Nereididae; genus Platynereis; species Platynereis dumerilii. The sequence goes on from JAPTHN010000003.1 coordinate 13,621,583, forward strand.
GCAAATGTTAAGAATTCTCCGAGTAGGTCACCGCTTCGGGCTGCACAACAGTTAGAATCTTCACGCATGGCAACCAGATCGTCACCAAGGAAGGCTGAAATTAAAACTGAACCTTTGACAGGTATGATACTATACATTTCTCGGTTATGCTGTGATGCATGATGAAGTGTACAATATTGCCAGTTTTACCACCTTTGTTGAATTGCCGTCTTTCACTTAAGGGCACATGCTGGTCGAAAAATGGTGAAAATATTTTAGAAAATGGAAATTCTGATTTTGACTGTTTCAATAAATACAGATGTCCAGACAACAAATGCAACTGAAACTACGTAAAAAATTGATATTCTAACCCTATAAACAACCATGTTAATCATACCTTTACAGTTAAAATTTATTTAGAATTTATTTCCTTTTTTGTAATTTTTCGCAAATTGTGAATTTGACTGACTTTGAGTGCTTACAAAAAATTCATCTCAAAAACCGCTGAAGGCATCATAATGAATTTTGGCATACTGCTTACTGACAAGTTCGCTTCCGCAATAAGGCTATTTTTAGAACTGTATTTGGATTAAAGGCCGAGGGACAGCGATTCAAACCTGAAAGATTGTGAATTAGCTCCATAGTCCCATGTTCGCGAACCCAGAAAAACCCTATAAAAACATATTTTTAGTCTGAAAATAGTCTTATTGCGGATCCGAATACCTCAAATTATGAAAATAAATGAGTTCTGATTATTCTGATAGCTCAGTCTTGAGATGAATTTTTTGTAAGGCAGAATACTTTAAAATATGTAAAATTCTTTGTTGCCATGGCAACCGTAACCATGGTCATAATTTGGTGCCCTGAAGATCTGTGTAAAATTTCATAGTTCTGGCTGCAACAGTTTCTTCTGGACAGCATACACACATTTTTCGACCAGCATGTGCCCTTAAAGTTATAATATTAGGTACAGGAAATTTGGTCTGTGGCCGATAGTCAGGCGCACATTGATAGATTTTCATATTAACAGATGAGCGTTGAAACCGCTTGCTGTTCTGGGTTTCATGAGCTTGATTTTCTGACTGCTGTGATATTTTTAATTTTCAGTCCCATCAATAACAGATATGGATCCTCTCAGAGACGTACCCTCAGATATGCTTTTTGAAAACGACACCAAAGGTTTGTGAAAGATAACCTGAGAATGCGAATGTGTAATTTTTTTAGATTTGTCAAGTTTTTTTTAATATTATGGCGTTAATTAAATGTTTATTTTCTTTTGCAGAGGGAGAATTCTTTGACCAACTTATGTCTTCTGAAAGTGAGTATAAACTTAGGTCAATGTAATTATATATGCATGCTGAAATAGATTATTAAACATTTTGGATCCTAGCTACACTGACAGTCCTACAACTTATTTTTCAGTGTTTGCACCTTTACTACGACTAAGCCCGCCCCCTAGTGACCAAGATTATTACTACAATCTCGCCGACACAGAAGGGGTTTGCGACCTTTTTGACGTTCCTCTTGTGTGATTGAAGTTTTCCGTCAACATGAAGCTGCCTTGTGTAAATAGGTTATGAATAAAGACATTTGTAATCATGTGAATCCATTCTTGCAGCTAATGGGTCTCACCAACCGATACTTTGTTCAAGAGACTGGGTAATTAAAGTTAAGTTTGCAAATGTGGTTGCGAAGAAATGTGTTTTTCACATCCAAGGATCTGTGTACGTATACAAACAAAAATGGGATGTGCTGAAGTTTATTCTAGACTATTTAAATTTTGTTAATGCTGTTGTAAAACATAATAGGCTTGTTTCTAAGAATCATAAAAGGTCAATGAGGGCTATTCCATTTAAAAACCTGGGGGGGGGTGGTCAGGTTACATTTTTGACCCCCCCCATGCATCTAAAGTGAATTAAGTTCGACCCCTCCATGCGTCAACTTCGATATTTTTGGAGACCCTACATGCATTAAATGCGAATTTTTTACCCACCCTACATGCATCAAATCCAAATTTTTTTCGCCCCCCCCCCACGACAAACATCTTTTGACCCCCTCCCCCCAAAAAAAAAATCTCAACCCTACATGCATATAATTTTTTTTTTAATTTAAATTTACTGGTTCGATTGCAGACGCCAAACTTTCCATTTTGCAATCCGATAAATGTGGTCTTTGGCTGCACTTTATTACCTTTTAACTTCCAAGTTGGAATTGCCTTCATGAACTGCAAGAAATTGTCTTAATCTTCTGTGGCTATTAAATGCAAACAGTAAACCTCTAAAGTCGGATTTGCATTAAAGTTAATGGATCTCTGCCTATCTCAGACAATTTTCATCGGAAAACTTGCTTCATATTTCTGACTAAGAGTTCTTTGTCTGATATCAGGGCCGTTGCCTGCAGAGGGGCAAGGCTGCCCAGTGCCCCCCCCCCTAGAATTTGGCCAGTAAAGGTGCATTACAATGATATATGTAAAAATTTCAGATATTCAAGGGTTTTCCAGGGTGCACATGCCTCCAGACCGGTCTCTGCCCCCCCCCCAGGATTCAGCCCAGCCTACGGCCCTGGATATTCTCTTAACTTGGACAGAATAGTGCAATCTATTTTTGTCTGACTTCCGCAAGGTTAACTGTTCTCCGTAATATGATGGGGGTGAAGCCAGCCAGACTTTCCAAAATTCTTGAATTTATTTCTTATTATCCAACCAGCTCTCAGAGATATGATGGAGGTTATATATAAGAGGCAGTTCTCCGAGACATGATGCAGGAGGAAGTCAAATCCTCCAAAATTCTTGAAATTGATATTTATTTTTGGAAGGGACTTAATTATTCCATTTTTCTTGGCCAATATTTTCTAGTGTCTTGATGACTCCATACTGAGGCAGAGGCTTCTCCGTGCGGAGGAGGAGGCCTCTCCGTGATAGGACAGGGGCCTCTCCCTGATATATGACAGAGGCATCTCCCTGATAATGACGGAGGCATCAGAGAAGAATGTTAATTTCACAAGATAGTCAAAATTTCCAATTTTGTTTCAAATGATTCCAGGGTGCTCCCTTGATTCAATTGATGATTCTCTCAAGAAAAAGTCATTTTATTCAATTTTTAGCATTTTCTGTATTACTGTAACTTGTCTTGAGGCAGAATTCAGATGTGAAGCATCCATTAAATTATAATATATATTGCCTCCTAAGATCTGGCTCAAGATTCAGAGCTGACCCCACCAGAACTGTCAAGATATACATTTAATTTTATTTAATTAATCACTGTCAATGAACTTTCTGGAGACTCACATGAAGAAGACCACAATGGAAATAAGAGTAATCTTTATTGTGTAATCCTACTGTTTCAGTGAATAAATTCAACTCAAATCAAATCATATATGTCTTACAAATTACCTCCTAACATACTGAAGAGGATGTATACCATTGCTCTCCAAGGGAGGTTCGCCCTAGACAGTGGGGGGAATTAATCTGAAGAAGAAGAAGAAGAAGGGTCTAACATGGCAATGCCAATGTTTGGTTTTGTTTTGATGAAGATATTTATAGCTGAATTTAGGAATAATAAGCTTTAGGATGCCTGACAGGTACCTAACATTTTTATTAAAGTGTTTAGGCACATTTTTGAATAGTTTTCTGGTGGTTTCCAGTCCATTTCAGGTCAACAGAGCGCCCGAAGTGTGGTCAATTTCGGCGCTAACGAATTTTGACAATGGCGACCTGTCAAATTTTGTCTGTTTATTTAATTTCTTGTAGCATGTATGTGGCAATTATTTATTTATTAGGTGTAGGAGGGGGTCAGAGGCCCCCCTACATGCATCTAAATCGAATTTTTCGGGTACCCCCCCTGCATCTATATCGATTTCTTTGGCATCCCTCCATACATCTAAAGTGAATTTTCGCCGACCCCCCCATCCATCTTACGAAAAAAAAATCAACCCGACCACCCCCCCCCCCAGAGTTTTAAATGGAATAGCCCTGATTTAAAATGAAATTATTTTAATAATATTTTTAATATCCTATTATAAATTCATGGATGCTTTACTCTACTCCACCTCGACTAATCATTACTCAGGCATGAAAACTTGCGAGCAGCTTTCTTTCACTTCCTACAAGATTCTTATCTGGGTTTGGTCTCTTGCAATTAAATTTTTTTTTAGTCATTTCTGGCCGAGCATCATTATTCTGTCTATTCTCCAGTCATTATGTTTCATTTCTATTTCAATCTTTATCTCAAAGTGTCATCCCTGCTTAACTTGTTTCTCATGCTTAGAAAACCATCTATATTTAATTTCTTATCTTTTTTACCCCACTTCACGGGTACTATATGCTAGTACTATGCATGATATAAAATGCCTTGATTTAGATGGCAATTTTTCCCTGAGATTTAGATCAAACAACCCTGCTGCACCAATTCAAATTCCTGGTTCTGTTTTCCAAGTCTCTGGGACATTCAGACATTGGGAAGGACTCCTGACATTTTCCATTCTGACGGTGTGACTTGAATCTTACAATATTAGAGAGCCAGTCTTGGACTGTCACCATACTGCCAGGCAAAGTGGTTGATTATTATATGAATTCAGGACAAAGTGAAAGTACCTTTATGGTAAAACCAACAATATATGATAATCATCTCTTGGCTGTAAACATGTTTTAATGGAGGTCTGTACACATCTCCATTTTTGCAGTCGCACTGAGATAATGGAAAGTTTTGACGAGAAATTTAAAATTTGAGCATTTTCAGAATGTCTTTTGGGCGCCCTGACTTGGCTATTTTGTTTGGTAGTGTTTGGAGTCAAGAAAAAACTATAACTTGATAGAGCATGCATCTAGCACAGGAATGGACAGCAGGCATGTTGTAATTTGGATGTGACTTGTGTGATATCTTGCTTAGATTCACTGCAGAGGGCATCAGACGTTTGTGTATTCGCCACTGTGCATAAACTATTGCACTTGTATTATATAGATAGTGGTTGGTGAGGAGACCAATATTGAGTTATGTCATATGGCTAGCGGAAATACTCGCTTCTCATTGGCCGACAGCCATACCATATTCTATGATATTGCACGCATGTTATTGCACGCTCATTTAACATGTAAAAGATTGGATGGACCTGAGAGGAAACACCATATTTTGATGCTGCTGCAGCCACAAGCAAACAACAAAAGTGTGTTTTTCAATTTTACTAAAAAATGCACTGCACAGCAACGGAGGGAGATAGGAGGATAATTTTGGCGGCAAAAGATGCGTCTATTAAAGGGCTTATCGGATATCAACTTTTTGTACTGATTATATTATTTATTTTATCAGAATAAAGCATTAAGTGGCCGAAAAACAGCATTTTTTTTCAGTGACTTCGGTGTGTTTAGAGATCCTAAGTCTGTTAAAAAGTTCGAGAAAAAAATTTAAAGAAACCCACCATCAAGCATATCATCTATGGATTCCAAAAGTGTGAACATTTTTTTTGTGGGTGAAATAGTTATCGACTTTCGACGACATACATTTTAAACATGCAGGTCTAAAGAAACACAAAAAAAAGTTGGGACATCAGAATTCAAGCCCTTTTCTTTGTATTTGCCACAAAAAACCATATGATATAACAGTTATTGAACATCACCTCGTGCAATATCAGTTTATAATGGTCCAACCTGCCCCGGTCATGCTGGTCCAACCTGCCCTGTCCCAAACTCTTTATGAAAATGTGCATGCCTCGCTAACAAGGTTGAATTTGAACTCGGGGAAACTTATATCAAACTTTACTTAAGTAGTGATAGTTTCTATTTATGAGACTTGTCTGACTGGATCTCCCATATTTGAAGAAGGGTAGCGTTTGGTAAAAATATTACTCAACTGTAAATGGTACTTGGTTAAGTAATGTAGCATCCATAGTTTTGAAAAATAAGATGCCAAAAGTTGTTTTCCCATTTTGCATGGGTTTTGTTGTTTGTTTCTACGGCTCATCAGTATGCACAAGGGTTGGTGGTTGCCTCAGAGCTTGCTATGTCAATCATTTCTTGATTTTTAACCTTTTTAAAAGTTTTAAATAACTTCAAACAAAATAACCATACCTTCATGCCTCCCAAAATAACCATACCTTCATGCCTTCATGCCTCCCAACTGGTCTGAAAAATTAGGTGTATCCTTTCAGGTATAAAATAAATAAAATTGCCACCAAAAAGCCCATGGCAGAAAACCAGATGTCTAGTTCAGAAAAATGTCTAATTTACTAGCGTTTGTCATTTCTGTCATCTGTTGCAGGGTGCCCACTCCTATATTTCCTATATTTTTTAAGGCCTCTATAATTTCCTATATTTTGGAAAAATTCCTATAAATTCATATGTTTTTTAAGTTTTCCTGATATTTTGCGTGTATACATATATGCACGTTTATGTATGGGGTACACAGTTTAAGCGTCTTTTCCCCCCGGATATATTAATTTTTAGACACGTTTTTGTCTGCGACATGAAGTTTTTGGCTTATGGTGGAAGCGATCCTGTAATATTATGCCGATGGTTTCGTTGTTGAATATTTCCTCTAATATCTTATTAAAATAGGCAAAAACCTCCTATATTTTACGGTAAAAAATTCCTATATATTCCCATAATATTTTGTGCGATGTTCGGTGGGCACCCTGCTGTTGGTCCTTGGTACCTTTGTTACTCTTCACACGGCGACAATTTCTCTGATTGTGTGTTACAGTGATGATGTCATCACAAAAATACTTTTGCGCACTGTATGTAACTGAATACCTTATAGGTTTCGTTTATATTTCAGATATATGTTGAATTTATTTTGTCTATTTGTCCTCGACACTTGAAACTTGTTGTTCTATGTTTGTATGTGTATTTATAATATGTTCATTACTTCATGTATGTGTTAGGCTGAGTACACATGTAGTTGTTTAATGTTTATTGCATTTATAGAAAATTGTAAATATTATTATGTTATTATGTTATATTCGTGATGATTGGACGATTTAGTTTCTTCTTGTTCTAATTGTATATGTCATGAATCATATCTGTTAATATGGAAATTTGTGAAAGACAGGGAAAACTATTTTAAAAACTTTGTGCTTTCTATGACAAATCTTGAAAGATGGTCATTAAATTTTATTTCAGGGGTGCCATTAAACTTTCTCATTCTATTGAAGACGAAGTGTAAGACCCAAGCTAACTCCAATAAAAATAGATAATGTCACATATATATTATTTTATTTTATTTTTTACTTCTTCAATATATATATGAATGTACATTTTATTGTTAAAGCTATTAGGCCTGCTGATTCTATGTAAAATGCTACCAGCAATAAAAAGCCATTACTGATTATTCTTGAGGCTATACATACAAGTCTTCCAACCAAGTTGAACCAACATACTTGAATTTTTTCTGAATTGAGAGTTTTATCATGTTTATTGAATTTTAATTGCAGGGAGCCCTGCACTGCTAACTTTTTCAAATAAAACACTGGTTTTTCACAGAATTAAACAGTTTTTATGGCCTCAGGATTTATCCTGGGACTTATCTGTCATCTTAGGTCTATTCATGCACTCATCAAAATCAGCAGCACAGCCTGCACAGCTCTGCACAGAAGCACTAATCACCTATGCCTGTGCATCAGTTCTAATAGATTTCTTCTTTCAGTGCAATACTAATTTTTAGGCCTCAACATTGGATTGGCCTTGAAGTAATAAATCCGGGAAGCGAAATGTACATCTGATGAGTGTGAAATAGACGTTACCTGAGGCAATCTGCTAGTTGGAGGAGTTTATTCTACCTCCTGACTCGAGAAGATTTGAGTAAATTTTCATTCCAAAATTATTTGTAGGCCTATACTAAAAAAACGCAACATTAATATTGGCATATAAGGTGACACTAAAACCAATTACCTGTTGCTATTGAAATTAAATAAAACATTTGTGCTTCTTTTTAAGTTTTATATTTCAAATTCAGTAATATTTACATACAAGAAGAATATATGTTCACAAGAATTTGTCATACATCAACAGAAAATCACGAAAATGTATCACAGACAGGTCACACAGTATAGAAGCGTGCTATCCAAATCTTCATACAAGAATCCGAGGATTCAAACCCTGGGTTCTGTTGGGAATGAGTTATAGACGGGACAGAGCCACCGGCTCACCGAGCGAAGCGAGGTGTCTCGTCCCTTATGGCTATCAGGCGAGTGGAGTGCTCCAGATGGTTCAATCAAAAAAAGTGATTCAGACATCCCATAATATGATCCTGGCACTTGCTTCTCTTCACGCGTGACTACAACGTGACTACCTTCTTCTTCTTCTGTTTGATATTCCCCCCAAAAAAAATGTCCGAAAAAAAAATTTTCTGAAAAAAAAAATTTTTTCCAAAAAAAATTTTTCCGAAAAAAAAAAAATTTTACGAAAAAAAAAATTTTTTCGGAAAAAAAAAAAAATTTCCAAAAAAAACAAAAAATTTTCCGAAAAAAAAACAAAAAACATTTTTTTCCAAAAGAAAAAAAATTATCCACAAAAAAAAATTCCACAAATAAAAAAATCTCCAAAAAAATGAAATTAGCAAAAAAATAATGCTTGGATATTGTCAACCAATCGAGTAGTTACAAGTCCCGTCTTCTATGCTGCGGCATTATCATATTAGACCTAAGCATAAGATCCATGGATATAACATCAAAGTAGCACTGCACTGTGAAGTGCAATCAGCTTTGACACCTGTCAGATTGCCTTCAAGTGCTGTTCCTCAATGGCAATTTGGTAAACTGAGGATGAAAATAGGCTTTAGAACTTGCAGAATTGCAATTAGCATTGTTAGACTGCTTTGAGAATAGATGCACTGCAAAAAGCAAATGCTAAATGCATTATTGGCCTTCCTTGAAACGCATGGACGATTGTCATGTGGGCGATATTATAATGCAAAGTCAGCTTGAAAACAGTCCCTCGAGACTCAAACAATCTATCAACAAACCGTAAAAAAAAAAAAAATTTAATAAAATTTTTTTTTTTTTTTTCAAAAATCAACTCAACCCAACTCAACCCAAACCTGAAACGCATTTTACTATAACATCATTAGAACATGAAGTGGCCATATTGGCTGTACCCACACCCCTATTCATGCCAGGACACAACTTGCTCAGAAAACCTCTCAGACTGGTTTTTAGCTAGCCAAAGGCGTAGCTATTGCAATCGGAGATGAGTGTATGGGATTCTGAGAACCATAAACCATGTAAACACTGTAAACACTGTAAACAATAAACATGTGAACCAAGAACAGGCCAGATGGCAGCACTGTCCACTGTTGTATGCAAAATGGCCCTCTGGTGGATATGGCTTTAATTATCTCGAGTTCATTCCCTGACAGGTCTAAAAGCATTCAGGAGTGTGATTAGATACAATACAATACATTGGATTTCCTGTGTCAATATGGTCAAGGTGTGAACTTGAAATGCCATTAACCAGCAATGGGCTATGGATAGATAGATAGATAGATAGATCCTTACAGAAAATCAGATGTGCAAATAGGAAATAGCTTGATATTCTATCTGCAAGCACCTCTTGAAGTGCTTGCACACATTTTTAGAGCGTAACAGTGAACATATTGATTTAGTGCCATGATTTTATTGATGAAAACAAATAAGTTATTAAAATCATCTTGATTTAAATTTTCCCAAATTTGGCCTGGTATAAAACATCAATTGTACAACCTTCTTGTCCCTCTAAAATGTGTGTTTTGATTGTGTGATATTTTTGGCTTTCATGCATTTTGTTTCCTGTTTTACCACATCAACAATTGATTTTGTCACTAATTTGTTTAAAAAGAAGGGCCCCATAGTTTTAACTTTACAGGAATTCTATCAGTTAACCCCAGGGGAAAAGTAGTGCTTGAATCCTTCAATCCCATTGGCTGATAGATTTCCCGACCATGCCTCTGATTGGTCCAGCCAAGGGACAATCTGTACCCAGAGATACTACCCAGACGAATCCTTCAATTTTCGTACATTATCATAAGATTTGCGTCAGAGCGTCACAGCCAATCAGCGAGTAGCATTCTCTCCAGTTCAAAACTTTACCGGCGATTTGCGAAGCATCTATTAACTTCTCAGAGACGTATGACCTATCATTTTGAAGCTCTCAGAGAGATCTTTCCATTCCAGTAACTTGCTAGTCTGTACGATTTAGGGAAGTCCTTGAATCGGTGAAATCGGCCTAATTTGCATAACCTGTGTGTGAAGGCCTGTTCATTGGCCAGGTTGGTGGGTGTGTCTGAATTATTCACTGAAGGCTTAGCTGAAGTGACAATCTGGAGTAGGGATGCAAAATTCCCGGAAATTTTCGTTAGGGAAATTTTCCATGGAAATTTATGGGAATTTACGGGAATATTCGGAAACATTGGGAATATTTGGAAATTTATCAGATTACTTGGGAAATTTCTGGGAATATAACTGGATTGGATAACAAGTCAGCTTGTGGAAGCTGTGAGTTTACACTGAACACCTTATTTCATCAAAGTCTGAAATGTATGCAGCAAATTATGAAGGTTATTTGCAACTCATTTTGAGATGCAAAATCCAAACATCCAAACATAAAAGTGCTATCTCTCTTGGGTCCATGTCTCAAGCATAACTCTGCTCCTGTTCTCATCACACTCATCAAACATTGCATGTGCCTCATCACTGACATTTACTTTGTTTTGCAATAGTACCTGTACTTAAACAATTCCTGACTTCTTTAAAATACACCTTCATTTGACACCTTTCCCCTCAACTTTTGATCAATGTGCAGAACTGGGTCATATGCTTTCTGTCAGGCTATCCAGGTGGCAGCATGGGCCAGAAACACTGCCAAGTGCTGCCACCACAATATGCCTCAGAAATACAAAGTGCATTTGTTTTCCACCCCAATCTCACATTTTCCATCAACAAGACACATACATGTATCACCTTTATATTTGCATTTTATGCACACTGTTTGATATTAATGTCTATTAATTCCAACAATTTCCACTACCATGTCCTCCATCACAGTCATATTCAGGCTCACACATCCTAGCTAAATGGCTTAAATACCTGCTTGCAACGGGTTTTCTAGTAATAATAAAACAAGAATTGCACTTTCGAACTAAAGGACACACAGTAAGCAAGATATTGAACAAATTTACAAAATTTTCACAATTGAGGTCAGTGTCCTTCATCATGTTGCCAATATGTATTGCTTGGTGTATTACCAAGTGATAAATTCATATTAATGCAACAAGAAACTTGACTTTGAGACTTTCAAAAATGTCAAGAAAATCCTAATTGAGACCAGTTGCTTTCTGCTGATGTGACTGGGATTAACTTCCGATTAAGAAGATGACATTTGCAATAGTCGATATTGCCTCCTTACCAGTTTGGCAAAGAAACTTTTATACGCACTAGATACGTACATTTTGTGCAATTTTGATTACATTTGCAGCAGAGGTCAAAAGCATAGAAGTGCTAGCGTTTTGTGTTTTACGTCTCATCAGCACCTGATTGGGCTATTTAGATGTAGAAGTGCTAGACTATAGACTATATCTCCATGCACTGTATACATGGTATAGCATAGTGACAGAGTCAAACACTTCTGGGTCTGTGCTTTAGACTTCTGATTCAAGATAAGACTCTCAAGACTCAAGATATTTTATTTCTTTCTGAAACAATATGTTACAGTAAAGAGGGAGGACACCTCTAAGACAAGTACTTATCGCTAGCGATGGAAAAGTGTTTATCAAACATCCTTTAATTGGAAATTAAACCAATCACAAATATAACCCTTGGAATTAAACAGATTCGTAAATTTCAAATGTTTCCTCCTGCAGAATAAAAAATTTCATAATCCTCATACTGCAATCAGCATATTCATTTAGATATAAAGTAAACAAGAATCCGCGGATTCAAAGCCTGGCTCAAGTGGCAGTGATGACCGCAAAATATGTAGCAATGCTGGTGAAATAGTTAAGTCTACTTTTTTGGAAATGGCAGAGAAAGGTGGTTCTGAATTGCGGCAAGTAAAGTGCTGTTATTGTGGTTGTTCCATGAACAAAATAATATCCAAATAACCACGAAAAGAATGTGTACGATTTTTTTAAATCTTGAAGTCACCCAATTTCCTCCTTTGAAAATATTGGCGAAATTGAAAAAAACTTGGAACAAAAAAATTGTTTTTTGTTTAATCTAGGAAAACAATTTTTATCTTTTTTTTTTAATTTAGGAAAAAAAATTTTAAATATTGGAGCAAAAAATGTTTAAATTTTGAAAAACAGAAGTTGCCCGATTTCCTCTTTTTGAAAAAAAAAAAATTGTGTAATTGAAAAAAAAGTTGAAATTTTTTTTTTTTTCAAATCTTAAAAAAAATAATTTTTGAAATTGAAAAAAAAAAGGAATTTCCATACATCTAGCTACCCTTACAAACCAATAAAACACAAAAACAGATATATTGAACCTGTAGTTATTGAACAGGAGAGTTGACAGACAATATTTTCAGACCATTACTCCTAAATTAGCCTGGTGAGCCAGGCTAAAAACTGTAAGACTCTTTGAGAAAGATACTGCTGCAAAAATTTTGCTGCACCGAATAGTTACTCTGGAGAAAACCTCCAGTATTTTGAGCAGCACCTAAATTTCGGAAATTTAATTTCCAATAATTTCACACCGGTTCTACGTGGAAAACAATATTTATCTGGATGAAAACTGGGCCCGAAACATGTGATGGTCCATCTATTATGGTCGACTTTTCCTTAGCACTGTCCCTCAATGAACAGGCTTGCGCAAAAAATATCTTGTTCAACAAGCTTTCCTTTGGCAAATACAGAATAATTTGATTTTTACTAAGCAAAAAAAAGAATCCCAAAATTTTGCCTAAAAGATTTTGAATTTGCTGCTCGAGAACAAATGGCAACGGATTTAACCCTCGTTGCCAGACCAATATATGGAACCTTGATATCCAGGAAGACCTAAGGACCACATACTGCCATACTGGCTATCAAAAGATAATGGCAGACATCCAAATGACTACTATTAACAGGACCAATGACAAATATATAAAGATTTAAGCAGTTTATTTGAAAATTCCCAAAATTCCCAATATTCCCGCAAGAATAAATTCCCGGAAATGTTCCATGGAAAATTTCCAATATTTCCGGAAATTTTCCCGGCCTTTGCATCCCTAATCTGGAGTATGTTTAGTGAATTTCAATGTAACATTAAAGCTTCACGACTTGGTCACTCCTTTAGGTTAAATTTTGAAAGTTGTGTTTCAGGAATTAAATTGCTATGTCTGCTTCATGTGAAAAGCAAGTTATGAATCACTGTTTTAACAAAAAGTTGTTTGGGGCCAATGTCCAGGCCACTTAGTGAAATGGGTTTATTCTAGGGCTCTATATCGTTGCCGACATTCAATACGATACGTATCATCGATACACTTGATTGATACACAATTCGTACTGTCGGACCTCAAATTCGGGCCGATCCACATATATTAGAAATCCGCCTCCCGAAAAAACAAATTTTTGGCCCGGAAAGTTCATCTGACACTAGAGCGGACGTCAAGATGACGATCTTCTCGAGTTTAGTGATTGATTTAATGGATATTTTCTGTCAAATCTTGGCAATAAACTGCTTTTTTTAGCTGGATATGGCATAATTGAGCCATACCGAAGTGCTGTTTCGAAAACCAGTTCGGGAACCGACCAGACTGAACCGGTACGACCGGTATTTATTGAACTGGTGTAGACCCTAGTTTATTCCTTTAATTGTACTTCACTTGCATTAAAATGATGGAGTTCATATCATCTTAACTTATAGTCAATGTCTGTTCTTCCAATCTGTCATGGCGGCAGTCATGCACATTCCTTCCTATTAAGGCAGAACCTCCCTCTTTCAAGTCCATCCGCCTATCTACATGATCTATGTTACTAGCTATTTATCTATCTTTATTTTATTGTATACTATTCTTTTCCCTCCAATTTACAAGAAGCTTCTCAGTTGCCTTTTATTTTGAGGATTTCATGATATTATTTACATACTTCAAATTGTTTTTTACTTGTCTTCAATATGGATATACTCTAGATTAGGTCAAAATTGCTATCAACCTATTCAATGTTAATCGCTGCCCCTTTAATATAAAAAACCAAATGGCTAGCTTTGAATCCGCGGATTCTTGTTAACTGAATGAGGCCTATGGCCTCATTCAGTTCTTCTGGTTACTCTTGGCTGGTTCTCACCAGTGGCAAATTATACGCAAAATCTCAAGTTAGGCAAGGAGTTTGGCCTTCTTAGTTGCTATTTTGATGCATATAGTGAATTGGCAAAAAAATTTGGAAGCAAAAATGAGCTTGGAGTGAATTAGATGGTGTTTTGATGATATTTATCTTGATGCATACCAGCCCAGACTTCCCTCTTCACTGGCCAGTCGAGTTCTGGCAACCCTCCATAGGTAAATATTGGGACTTTGCCAGTAATGCAACCCATTACATGCTTCAGTGACCACCAGCCACCTGTTGGCAGAGATGCAAACTAGCCACCAGTAGACAGAGAAGCAAACTCACTCATGCTGTGAGGCAATCCAAATGATATCTGACTTCTCTGTTGAGGGAATTGCCAATAATTTAACTAATAGCAAATGTCTTTCATTGCCAATCTGTCAAAGCTAGCTGACACAGGTTTGAAATAAATAAAGTGCAATCAAGTCTGCATTGGTCACCATCACTTTGACCATACATTTCCGGTAGGCCTATATAATTTATATCAATTTCTTTCATCATGGATATTTTGAGAAGATGTTTTTAGGAGTGTGATGGGCAACATCCATCTGATATTTTTATTAGAGAAAATATAATATTTGCATATATATCTACTAGTACTTATGAGTGGATTTATGTTTATATATGATTTTTGAAGGCATTTATAAAAAGCCTGATTTGTAAATGTATGTGTTTGTATGTCAATGTTTATAAATATAAAAGTATAAAAGTGAATCACAGCATAAATAAAATAAAGTAGAATTAATTTCATCACTAGTTAAAAACTGTTCAGTCCGTATGTTTGACTCAGCATTTCAGTGTCCCGAATTTGCTTAAACCGTTTAAAAAATTGCAATTAAAATTTCTTAAATTTAGAGGCAGTAAAATCAAACCTTTAGCTGCCTCTGATCATTATAGTTGCCAGGTACTTCACTATTCAATTGGATCACTGGTGGTACTAACCTTGGATTATAGATGGAGCCACTAGGACTGTACTTGCATGAGCTTGACATGTATGGTAAATAGAGTTAGTGAGTTACTGTGTTTCAAAGTTTCTAGGTCTTCGTATTTTCAGTTGAGAAAGTCAAATATTTCCATCTTGTGCAGAAAGTGTGAATCCGTTTGTATCGGATTATGTGAAACTTTAAAGAAGTTGGGAATAAACATTACCACGTTGAACAACAAAAAAGTATGCTTCTGGCAGCATTACGTAGATCTTGTTTAAATTACAAATTACTGGCCATCATGATATCTGAAGAAAAATTAAGAAAACCATAACCAGTCAAGGAAACTACCATCTGGTCAAGACGAGAAATGTCTTCAGCCCCACATGACACCCTAGCACTGTCATGACCCTCTCATGACCCTCTCAAAGTGTCATGGCCCAGCCATGACTTTGGCTGTGCTCAAAATTACCTTTGACAGGCTATTACAAATAACTGCTGCTACTATCACTTCCAAACTTGGCGTAAAGTTGTGTCACAGACAGTATCAACTGTTTTTTCTCTGAGATGAAAAGGGCAACCTTGCCCCCCCTGCCCCTCCTGGCCAAGGGCAGGAGGGGCAATTGCCCCCCCTGCCCCCCCTGTTTCGGCACCCTTGCACTAACTCTACAAATTTTGGCAGACCTATCCATTACATAATGAGGGAAAGAACCTGAAAGGCTCCAGTGAAAGTAGGGAACTGTCATCAGCTGCTGATGACTTCGCACTATTTCATGAAATTGGATAGAATAAGTCTGGCTAATGTGCTGCTGCGTAATGAGGATGGCTGCACAGAGATCAGACTGTCTTTATATACCCAACTGATCAACTCCACACGCTCAATCATCCTGTCAGGGCCAGGAGTTAGCCAGCCTGGAATTGCAATTGCCCTCTTATGACAGTAATTTCCCAGACTGATAAAGGTGATTCTTTGATCATAAAGGGACAAAATCATGTTCAGAGCAAGATATGTCTCCAGATTCCTTTTCCTAGTAAAAATAAATCTGTTAACCCCTGTGTGCCTTTTTCACTTTCCAACACAAGTTTGCACAGATATGTTGCGAATATGTTGGAAATTTTGGTTTTCTGAATATGGCACCACCACTGAAAATGGCTGTAAAAACTTGATTACACTTTGATTGGGTTGGCTTGTGATACCACATATGGGCATCATTCAGTTTTGCAACCCCTGGGTTCTTGTTCAAAAAAAGTACCCTGGGTGAATCACCCAGGGCAACAAAAACTGTTCAAGACTTCTTAGGCCTGTAACAAATTTCAGCAGCATTCATACCACAAAATAATTTACTACAGTACACATAATCATTATTCGTACAAAAAAATATTTACACGAACACATTTTTAGCCATTTTCTCATAATTGAATTTGAACTGAGATCATTATTCAACTTCAAGGTTGACATTGCAAAATAAAAAAATATATAAGGTTAGCTTTTTCAAGATAGTCCCCTCACTTGAAGAAAATAAATAATTAAACATTTACTTTCAAATGCAGAAGACGAAAAACTTCAACTGGTCCAATGAGTCCATAAGTGATCTCACAAATTTTTATAACGAGAATTCCATGACTTTTATATGATTTTCAGTGTCCAAATTTTCAATTTTCCACAACCAATGGTCCAGTCATCGAGATTGAAATTCACTCCAAAACAACTCTAATAGCAGAATGACCTTAGTCCACTGGTCAGCCATCCTTGCAACCAAATAATTGCGATAACCACAGAAATTGGTCATATTTTAGAGTGAACTGTCATCAAAATATACATTTTCCACCTATATATACGGCATTCCAAATGTTTTCAAAAAGTTATTTATATTTTACAACTTCCAACTTTATCAAAGATAGAGGAACGAGTTTGACAAATGTGCAACTATAAACAATCTTTTACAAGTTGTTAAACAGCTTAAACTTCCAACATAAACACCAAAAACGGAGTCATTAATCACGACACATCAATTTGCAGAAACTCCGCTCGTTCCGTGACGTGATCCCGCACAGCTCTATCCATGATATTGTGAATATCTTTACACCCCTTCGTTGCCACGTCGACAACTTTACTGAGGTTATCTTCATGCAAACGTCCGTTCATTTCGAGGAAGACCATTTGGTCGGATTTTGGCAATGTTGCGACCAACAGTTCAGGCCCCCCTAAACTTTCTTCCAAATGATTAATGTCCACCATAGCTGACTCGTCAACGAAGCTAGCCGAGCAAGCACAGACATAATCTTTCATAGGAATCCCGGCGTCTATAACGGCTAACGTAGCAGCGTTCACACAAGCACAATAGTTTCCTCCATCAGCTTGTAGCACCTGAAAATTGGAAACATTTATTTAGAATTCGTCATAAAATTAAGATAACTAATGTGAAAGTTAAGAACAAAACAGTTAACAATAACTTACAAGTAAATGGCGAGTTTAAAACAGTTTTTATACAAATCGGACAGAAAACTACGAAAAAAACATTTCAATCAAAGAGTAGAGAAATAAAAATTTTAATTAACCGACTTAGGGCTATTCCATTTAAAAACCTGGGGGGGGGGGTGGTCAGGTTACATTTTTGACCCCCCCCATGCATCTAAAGTGAATTAAGTTCGACCCCTCCATGCATCAACTTCGATATTTTTGGAGACCCTACATGCATTAAATGCGAATTTTTTACCCACCCTACATGCATCAAATCCAAATTTTTTTCGCCCCCCCCCACGACAAACATCTTTTGACCCCCTCCCCCCAAAAAAAAATCTCAACCCTACATGCATATAATTTTTTTTTAATTTTCACCATCAAAAATTAAATTTGCTGGTTTGATTGCAGACGCCAAACTTTCCATTTCGCAATCCAATAAATGTGGTCTTTGGCTGCACTTTATTACCTTTTAACTTCCAAGTTGGAATTGCCTTCATGAACTGCAAGAAATTGTCTTAATCTTCTGTGGCTATTAAATGCAAACAGTAAACCTCGAAAGTCGGATTTGCATTAAAGTTAATGGATCTCTGCCTATCTCAGACAATTTTCATCGGAAAACTTGCTTCATATTTCTGACTAAGAGTTCTTTGTCTGATATCAGGGCCGTTGCCTGCATAGGGGCAAGGCTGCCCCCTCCCCCTAGAATTTGGCCAGTAAAGGTGCATTACAATGATATATATGTAAAAATTTCAGATATTCAGGGGTTTTCCAGGGTGCACATACCTCCAGACCGGTCTCTGCCCCCCCCCCCCCCCCCAGGATTCAGCCCAGCCTACGGCCCTGGATATTCTCTTAACTTGGACAGAATAGTGCAATCTATTTTTGTCTGACTTCCGCAAGGTTAACTGTTCTCCGTAATATGATGGGGGTGAAGCCAGCCAGACTTTCCAAAATTCTTGAATTTATTTCTTATTTTCCAACCAGCTCTCAGAGATATGATGGAGGTGGAGGCAGTTCTCCGTGACATGATGCAGGAGGAAGTCAAATCCTCCAAAATTCTTGAAATTAATATTTATTTTTGGAAGGGACTTAATAATTCCATTTTTCTTGGCCAATATTTTCTAGTGTCTTGATGACTCCATACTGAGGTAGAGGCTTCTCCGTGCGGAGGAGGAGGCCTCTCCGTGATAGGACTGGGGCCTCTCCCTGATATATGACAGAGGCATCTCCCTGATAATGATGGAGGCATCAGAGAAGAATGTTAAATTTCACAAGATGGTCAAAATTTACAATTTTGTTTCAAATGATTCCAGGGTGCTCCCTTGATCCAATTGATGATTCTCTCAAGAAAAAGTCATTTTATTCAATTTTTAGCATTTTCTGTATTACTGCGACCCGGCGACCCGGGGTATCCCAGCACACAGCAGAAGAAGAAGAAGAAGAATGTAACTTGTCTTGAGGCAGAATTCAGATGTGAAGCATCCATTAAATTATAATATATATTGCCTCCTAAGATCTGGCTCAAGATTCAGAGCTGACCCCTCCAGAACTGTCAAGATATATATTTAATTTTATTTAATTAATCACTGTCAATGAACTTTCTGGAGACTCCCATCAAAAGGACCACAATGGAAATAAGAGTAATCTTTATTGTGTAATCCTACTGTTTCATTTTTAAGTACAGTGAATAAATTTAAATCAAATCATGTCTTACAAAATAACTCCTAGCATACTGAAGAGGATGTATACCATTACTCTCCAAGTGAGGTTCGCCCTAGACAGAGGTGGGAATCAATCTCTAGAAGAAGAAGAAGAAGAAAGGTCATGGCCGTCTGAATGTTTATTTCTTTTTTGATGAGGACTTTTATAGCTGCATTTTGGAATAATAAGCTTAATAATGACTGACAGGTACCGAAGATTACTTATTAAAGTGTTTGTGCACATGTCTAAATAGTTTTTTAGTGGTTTCATGTCCATTTCAGGTCAGCAGAAGCCCAGAAGTTGGGCCAATTTCGGCGCTCGCGAATTTTGACAATGCGGTGACCTGTCAAATTTCGTCTGAAATGATGGTTTATTTAATTTCTTGTAGCATGTATGTAGCAATTATTTATTTATTAGGTGTAGGAGGGGGTCAGAGGCCCCCCTACATGCATCTGAAGTGAATTTTTCGGGTACCCCCCCTGCATCTATATCGATTTCTTTGGCATCCCTCCATGCATCTAAAGTGAATTTTCGCCGACCCCCCCATCCATCTTACGAAAAAAAAATCAACCCGACCACCCCCCCCCCAGAGTTTTAAATGGAATAGCCCTTATTAAGAAATTTATACCAACACAAAGATTTTATAGAGCTTTTATAAAATGACAAAGACATTTCTTAAACGTCAAAATTCAAACATTGTATTACTTAACTACAGCATAATTTTGAGAAAACAAATTTGTCATAATTTACCTCTACAAAAATATCAATCTGTGACCTGGGGTACAATTGGGTCAGGATGGCAGCTTCGAAAGTCTGTTTCAAATGCTGCGTGACCTCTACTGATTTTCTGTCACCCCTCGGCCGTCGTTTGCGCTCTCCTGTGCTGAAGGTGGCCATGCTAAATTGGCAGTTGATGATCGCCGAATCATGAAGGGCTTTGCTCTTGCTGCCTCTCACCTGCAAGTGCAAAGAATATTAATATTATTGTCCCCTTATTAATTTTTTTATTTCACCATAAAAAGTACAATGTTTATAGGTTCCGAACATATGCAGGCATAAAACCATGAGCCTCGTGACGAGGGGCTTGTTAGCCTGGAAAACTGCAATAGCAGCAATAGGCATTTAGCTTCAAACACACACATGTGCAAGGCCTATGCAGAGGTGGAAATGGGGGCACCTGCCCCGGGTTAAGCGTTGGGGGCTCATTTAATGATCATGCAGGAAGGGCATTTCAAGGCCCCAGATTCCCGGTCATCCTATCGCTCAGATTTGGAGAAGGACGACCCAAGATTTACCAATATATTACAATGAAATGACAAGCTGGGCGCCCTGCATGTGGTGAAGGAGAAGGACGCCCAAAATCTGACACCAAATCTGGGACCCTGGGGCATTTTATATATATATTTTTTTTGGGGGGGGGGAATTTGTCGCAAAGGTGAAAAAGCACTAAAATATTGAGATTTTAATAATTTCTTTAAATTCACAATCCTGGGGAGAGGGAGGTGGGTTTGTCCTGAAAGTTAAGTAAAACCTCCCCCCCCCCCTGCCCTGGTCCTGGATCCGCCACTGCATGTTTAAATATTACAAAATCAACATTTTATGATTTATATCTTTTTCTAAAAAAAGCACAATCAAAGCAATTCATCAAGTTATCACAATCTCCAACTGGCCAACTCTGTCGACCACAACCGCAAAATTACTCCCAAACCAGCAAACCAAGCCAGGGCAGTCACATGTTTTGAGCAAAAACCACGTGTTCAAAATATTTTGAATCCACAAATTTTCTAACCTCGTGTGGGCCATAAACTGTGGC
The DNA here is from genome assembly GCA_026936325.1 of Platynereis dumerilii. Taxonomy (NCBI): domain Eukaryota; kingdom Metazoa; phylum Annelida; class Polychaeta; order Phyllodocida; family Nereididae; genus Platynereis; species Platynereis dumerilii. The sequence continues at coordinate 13,642,727 of JAPTHN010000003.1, forward strand.
CAGAACTTTGGTGTTTCCTTGTTCAATGTAAGCAGAGCCATCAGCTTGTTCGAATACACCTAATTTACATTCGATTTTCCTCAATTCATTAGGTCTGCGACCGTCTATTCTGTAGCCTTGATCCGACAGCAGTTCCATAGCCATTTTGCCAAAAATGTGTATTGCGAATTTTTCCATCAGGGGCGCAGCGGTCAATCTTTTTCGCCCCCTGTGGGATTGTTTGCGAAGTACAATATTTTTGCTGGGAAGTGGTTTTTGTGAGGTTTACCAAATATATTGGTAATTCTAGCATTTAGACAAGCTGACAGACTGTGAGAAGAATTGCAGCTGGTTCATAAGAAGACAGGCTTTCATTCAAGGTATAAAACTCATCTATTGGTAAAGTAATAGTGTGGAAATTGGTTGTGAAACTTCATTGATATTAATAGTAGTGCAGTGGTGCTGCCTTGGGCCATGTTGAAGGCTTGGCATGTGGCAGTCCAGGGCAATAAAATTGGAATAGGGTAAAATGGATCCTCCTTTTCCTTCTGAATTCTTCAATTCAAATGGCGACTTAAAATACAAGGACAGGTATTCACCATTTTCACCCCCATATTGCCATGCCGGGGGGGGGGGGGGGGGATGGTTACTCACTATGAAAGGGAATTCAGATTAATTTGGTTGCCCTTTTTGCACCCCCAACATGTTTGGTACCGTTAGAATCGGTGTCAATGGTATAAAAATCATAAAGATTAAATTGGTTGTGGACATATTTTACAAAAAGATTAAAATGGTTTGTGGTTTTGGTCGGTTTGTCGGATTAAAATGGTTCTGGTTTTCAAAATCGCGGTGGCGCATCCCTACCCAAAAGTCCGCGAAGTACCCCCCCCGTGATTGCCATGCCCAGCTATGCCCCAAGCGACTGTCCAACCCCCCCACATTGGTCCTGTTCTCCGAACCCCTCCCAAGTGAAAATTGTGAGTTGTCGTCTTTACTAATGAACTGTACAAGGGAACTGTACAGGATCGAAACAGAAACCATCGGTTATTGATCTCTCGGATGTGTTTCGGTCGACGGGATGGTAGCTTCCTTTTGGATGTCCGCTTCTGCGTTTAGTTCGTTTTTCGCCTCTGGAAAACTTTGATGACGATCGGCGCATTTGTCTGGATACTGAGAAATAATACATTTTTTTCGCAGATTAATCGTGATGGGCTCAGCCCACATAAATAACCTGCCTGTGTCCCATGAGCTGCTTGTGGCCCTAATACTTCTACTACTGAATAAAATACTGGGGAACAAAATAGGTAAAAATCAGCACAGAGCATTGACAATGGTCTGACTTTACAGACCGTTCTGAGCAGAGATGCGCTCATAACTAAATAAATAAATAAAGTCTAGTCGATCATCGGTTGGTTTGTCAACCAACTAATTGCTTGGAAAGAAGTTGTTTATAATCGGTTCAAGTCAGCTCCACAGAAATCTAGTGTTTTTTCTCTTGAAAATATTTCTGCCTGATGTATCTGGAATATTACTTCAAAACAAGTCTTACTTTTTGGATATCTTTTTAACCTAATTCCATATGTCGATATTATATTAACTTAAGAAGAAAAAAAAAGAAGTGTTTCAAGTGATCATATAAATGGTTTTATCCGTGCTGTTAAATTTGAAGGAAAAAGAAAAATATATGTGTGAAAATTGTGAAAAAAAAAACCAAATTGGAGGAAAAAAAGGAAAGTGGAAAAACGTATTTGGAACATTTTAAAAACAAAAAATTGCTATGAGCTGTGATATTACCCAAAATTCATTCTCGTATAATGTGCATGCTAAAATTTGAAAAAAAAGTATAGTTTTGGGAAAAACGAAAGTGGGGAAATATCAATTAGGGGAAAAAATTTGATGAAAAAAAAACCAATGGGAAAGTGTGAAAAAAATAAGAAGGTCAAAAAAAATTTTTAAAGACAAAAAATTGTAATAAGCTGTGAGTGTAAAGTTGGCATGCTATTTTGACCTACTTAATTGCAGAAATGCCAACTTTTCTCATGAATACGTATTGAAACTTTGCCAAGTACACCTGAGTCAGTGAGGAAAGTTGGAATTTCTTCCATTAAGTGGGTCAAAATAACATGCCAACTATACCCCGGATAGCCAACTTTACCCCGGATAGCCAACTTTACCTCGTTCTATGGTATTCAATTCAATTCAATTCAATTCAATTTATTCCAAATGTAAACAGGATACATGTATGTATTGAAACAATAAAAATAACAGTTACATCTGGGGGCAGATGTCCGGTGGACATATTTTGCCCAATTACAATACATAAATTGATTAAACAATTAAGGAGAACAAGAACAGCAATAACAAGTTCTTTTTTTTTTTAAAAGAAAACAAAAAGACTAGGGCTACAAATAAAAACAAATTGTAGGATTAATATTATTTGATATACATACATTAAGTTTAATAATAAGTGACAACATATTCAGGAAGTGTACCGGTGATAAAAACAAAACAGGAAATAGTTTACAGAAAATCGGGTAGGTTATTATTATTTAAATATAGTTTGGTCTTTTTTTTAAATGAGTTTAAAACAAGGCAATTACTGATCAAAGAAATGAAATAATTCCATATTTTAACACCCATAAATTTTAAAGATTTCTGACATGTAGTTAAGCGCATGCTTGGAGTATGGAAGTTGTTAAATGATCTAGTATTGTGCCTATGTATAGATGTATTATAGGAAAACATATTTGAGAATAATGGCGGGAGTAATTTATGGTCAATCTTATACATAAACAAGAGAACATGATAAACATATAACTTGGATAAAGGAAGAATATAATACTGAGTGAATAATTCAGCTGTATGGGCTAAATAATGGGAGTTTGAAATAATTCTAATAAATTTTTTTTGTATCTTAAATAAAGGGTCCAGATAAACAGCAGCAGCGCTTCCCCAAATTTCTATGCAGTATGTTAAGTAAGGATAAATAAAACAGTAATAAAGTGTATTTAAGGTATTTTTGTTAAACAGTTTTTTAACTTTATTTATGATCCCATAACCTTTAGATATTTTTTTTCTAATGTAGTTTAGATGACATTGCCAAGAAATATGAGAGTCTAAATGAATACCAAGAAATTTCACTGTATTAACTAAAGATATATTTTTGTTATTAATTATGAGATTATTGTTTATATCAATTTTTTTTGTTTCGCGGTCTAAAGAGCATAAAGTTTGTTTTATCAATGTTTAGAGATAATTTATTAGAAAGGATCCATTCATAAATTTTGGATAATTCCGTATTAATAGAATTATAGATATTAGTAAAATTTTTTCCTTCAAAAAAAAGGTTTGAGTCATCAGCAAATAGAAGAGGAATAGTAATTGAAGAGACATTAGGTAAATCATTAATATATAAAAGAAACAGAATAGGTCCCAAAATTGAACCTTGAGGCACACCACAAGTGATTGGTAAATGAGAAGATTGGAAATTATTAAACATCACATACTGTTTACGATCAGAAAGATAACTTTTTAACCAAGATAAGGGAATTCCTCTGATGCCATATTTCTCTAATTTTTGTAGCAAAATATTGTGGTCAATGGTGTCGAAAGCCTTTTTGAAATCAAGAAAAATTCCAACTATAACTTTATTTTTATTGAAAGCATCTGTTATTTTATCTAATAAAACTGTTAAGGCTAAAAGAGTATTATGTTTTTCTCTGAAGCCAAATTGATATTGGTAAAACAAATTATTATCATTAATAAATTTATCAAGTCTAACATACATGATTTTTTCAAATATTTTAGAAAATACACTTAAAACAGATACAGGTCTGTAATTATTTATAAGGCTCGGATCATTAGCTTTATATATGGGGGTGACTCTTGCAATTTTAAGTTCATTTGGAAATTGGCCTTGGCTTAATGAGAGATTAGTTAAATGAGAAATAATTCCGATGATATGAGAACTTGTTTTTTTAACTACATTTGCATTAATTTCATCATGACCTGGACTAGAAGTCTTCAAATTTTTTATAACATTGCTAATTTCATTTTCTGTAGTTGGATTTAAAAATAATGTATTCTCGTTCCTTTGGGGAATATATGATGTAGGATGATTATCAGATCGAGGAATTGATCTTGCCAAAGTTGGCCCAATATTAGTATAGAATTTGTTAAACGCATTGGATATTACTTGACCTTCATTGGTCGTATTACCATTAATGTGAAATTCTTGTGAAGGTGGTTTTCGTTTATTTTTATTTATTGCATTTTTAATCAAGACCCATGATTTTTTAATGTTACATTGATTAATTTTTAGGTTGTATTCATAATAATCTTTTTCTGCCTTACGTGTGATAGATTGTATTTTATTTTTATAAGTTCTATATTTATTTAAATTATTAGTAGTAGGGTATTTTTTACATGTATGATATAATTTGTTTTTTATTTTGATTGATTTTTTTAAACCATTTGTTAGCCAAGGTTTTTTATTTAAGTATCTGCTTTTAGAAACTTTTAAGGGAAAACATTCTTTGTATAATTTTATATAATTTTCATAGAACCACGAAAAAGCTGACTGACAGGAGTTTAAGCTGTACATCATGTACATGGCATTCCAGTCAAATGTCTGTAACTTTTGTGCAAAATTGTCTATATTTGTTGAATCAAAGATTCGATATTTATATAATGGGGGATTAGAATTTATTTTAGCGTTTGTATTAATGCAAAAAACAGGGAAGTGGTCAGAAATATCTGTAAAAATTATTCCATTTATGAATTTATTGTTAAACATGTCATTGCAAAAGATATTATCAATCAGTGAATTTGATTCATTGCCAATTCTGGTGGGTTTGGTAATCATGGGTAACAAAGAGTATGAATAAAGAGAATCTATGAATTCTGTTGTACTTGTATGGGTGTTGCAATTTAACAAATTGATGTTAAAGTCACCAAGAAGGTATAAACACTTACATTCATTTGTAACACGATTCATTATGATATCAAGTGCTTCAGTGAAATTAAGAATATCAGTACCAGGTGGTCTATAAACTATACCAACACTGGTTGGTTTATTAGATGTATGAGGCACAGCTTGTAGTTCTATAAAAATTGATTCCATAATATTATTGAAAACATCAAGATCAGACCGTCTTTTGTACTGAACACAATTCCTAATATAAACTGACACTCCTCCTCCTCTTTTAGTACTTCTGTAATTATGTTCACTATTGTAACCATCCATTTCATATACAGTCAGGGAAATTATCACCAGCTGATGACAATCAATGTCCTCAGCCCCACATGACAATCACCCCAGCACTGTCATCACCCTCCCATGACACTCTCAAAGTGTCATGGCCTAGCCATGACTTTGGCCTTGCTCAAATCATCTTTGACAGGCTGTTTAAAAAGAACTACTGCAACTATCACTTCCAAACTTGGTATAAAGTTGTATCATAGTGTCAGCTAACTCTATGAATTTTGGCAGACCTATCCATTACATAATGAGCTAAAGAACCCGAAGGCTCCAGAGAAATTAGGAAATTGTCATCAGCTGCTGATGACTTTGCAGTATTTCGTGAAATTGGATAGAATTAAGTACTGCAATTGACATGCTGCTGTGTGGTGAGGATGGCTGCAAAGAGATCAGACTTTCTTCTGAGACCCAACTGATCAACCCCACACAATCAATCATCCTGTCAGGGCCAGGACTTGGCTGGAATTGCAATTGTCCTCAGATGCTGGTAATTCCTCCATAGCCCGCTGGGCTATGGAGGATTGGACGGCTACGCCACCTGATCCGTCAGCGTTGATTTCCGACATTCGGTAAACATGACATACAGTGATTTACTCAACACACCTTAAATTTCCTCCTCCATCTCTTCACACACGACATCCTAAACGGTTAGAGTGATGTGGCAGATAGATCAGGGATATATCTATCTGTAGCGACTGTAAATCGATGCCGTCAATGCCGAGAATAGTCAGAAAACGGGCGTTTTCCGACACGTTTTGACACAGCGACGCACCGGAATCACAACAAATTCAATATGGCTGCCCCCGCCTGTCTCTAAATGGGAATGCGGTAACTTTTGGCTGATGTCATAGTCGGCGTAGTCGTGATGGGTCCCCGCCGGATTGAAGCGATCTGATTGGCCAGTCTGGCTGGTTCCCAAACTGCTTGCAGCGCCGCCAAGCGAGCGCCCTTCCAGGAAGAACCCCTGGCGACCTCTGGCGAGTATTGACTTCGGCAACCGTCGTGAAACTTCCGGAGATTACCGAAGAATGCAGATCTGGATGTGATGCTTCGTCTGGAAGGGTCATGGACATGATGGATGCACCGAGGAAGTGTCAATCGCTCGAAAACGACGTTGATGGACATCACCAAAAACATCGCGAAAGCCCGCCATGAAAACGAGCATCGTATTCAAGACAGACAGCCAGAGGCTGTCTCTTGTTGGTCAGTCTTTGTCGAACTAGGTGGGTTGTTATTATCTCAACCACAGAGATCCATAGAGGCGCCCAACCCACTGCTAGCGCCTGGCTGGCATGGTTACGTCACGACGCCATGTTGGACTTTGGAGCAGCTGCATGAGAAAAGGCTGCACTGCCCTGCATTTCTGCAGTTTTTTGCCATTTTAGAGACTTCTAATAAAGTTACAGACTTCTGGTTTTCACCATTATGTGCAGCAGAAATATGCCCTTTCCACCAGCACATTTCCAGCTTCCCGACTCCAATTGCCTTTTTTTCTGTGAGGGCTGTTTATTGAATTTGCATACTTTTCAGCTAGGAATTGGCTCTAAAAATGATGATTTATTGATATTTCATGACTGTCATCCCAGTTTTTATTTCCCAGTATAGTCTCTGATGATGTTCTGCATGTTCAGGAAAAAGTTTGTTATTTATAACCTTTTTTCTTTTGGTGAAAAAAAAAAAAAAGATCTTGTTGACAGTGTTGTATCAGTAGCCTACAATAAATACAGTGCTTACACAGGCCTAATATTTAAATGCCAAGCATGAGGACAGCACCAACTTTTTACAAAATATAGAAAAAAATGTGGGAAAAAAAATAGGCCTGTATATTGATTTGTTGTATCAGGTTCCCAAAAGAAATTATATTCTTGCAATATTTACTTATTAACCCTTGTAGCCGCAATGGGGGCCTCGGAGGCCCCCCTGGGACTTTTCGCTTCAATATCTCGCACAATATTTGGTCAATCACGTTGCAGATTTCATGTAATCCTAGTCCAACTAATCGTAAACAGCATCCAGACGTTGTGAATTGATTGATATTGAACATGGTCACTGATGATAGTTTGAGCATTTTTCCGTCACAAAGCTGCAATTGGGGCCTCGTAGGCCCCCACCCTTGTGCATGTCATATGAGTTTTAGAAAAATACTGCAACTGTGCTGCCACTTATGACAGATCAGATTATAGTCTATACAGTCACTTTTGTATGTTTGGAGAGCTTATATTTGTCTGTCAGTCCATTTCAACACAATTAAAATTATATATATTAGCATTTCGAGTAAAATTCTGATTAATTTACCTAAAAAGGGACAAAAATTGACCTTTTAGTGATCTTAAACCTACAAAAATGAATTCAGCATCATCAAAACTCCTACATTGATGATTTTGTAAATGTAGCTCGAATGATAGAAGTGCAGGCCCTTCATTCTCAGAAAAAAACTTGCCCAAAATGGACACCAGAAGGGGTAGATCTTGCAGAGCAAGGGCCAAAATGGCCATTTTTAGTGCTCCTTTTCTCATCTCTTGACATTTTTAGGGCACAAAATGGTTTATAATGAAATTAAAAGACAATCCCAATACTTTGCAGAATAATTTGGTCTCAAAATAACTTTAAAATATTGAATATTCCAAAAATGCATCAAAATGGACAAAATTGCAAAAATTTTATGAAATCTTGATATCGCATTTTTAGGTAGGCGTTCGTAAGAACGTCTACCTTTTGCAATCAGCAATAGACAAGTGGAAAAAAGCCCGCGAAAATCGGAAATTCGAAATACCGTAATGCAGATTTGTCTCAGAAATCGTCTGTGTGGCCATGAACCACCTGAAAAGCATTTGGCGGAAGTCATATGCCTCAAAGGAATAACATACAATCAAAATTACGATAGAGAAAGGATAATCCACGCATTTCTTCTGTTTTAGACAGGTGCGTGTGACACTGAGCTCATTCAGCTTTTGAGTGGGCCATTTTGACAGGTTAGGCACTGTTCAAACAAGGCTGGAATTCACGCTCGCCCGCTTGCTCCTTGTGACCAAATTCCATGGTTGGTGAATGGATTATGTTCCCAACTTCTCCTGCTGGTGATTTGCACTTTTAATGACCATAATAAGCTTTTATTTCCACTTTAAATGGCCAGTTTTGAGATCGTCACATCAACAACAAACTTTGGCGGATGCTGACCCTGACTGCAACCCACTGTGTCAGTGATCCAGCAGGGGGCTCCACCAGTCGTTCTTCTTCTTCTTGGGCTTATTTCCCGCCTCTGTGTCAGGCCAACTTCCCTAGGGGAGTTAATATTGTCAATGTGGTAGTATTGAAAAGTTACAGCAGGTTACAAACTAATACAAGTTGCAACATGCTAACCATTTGGTGGATTTTGTGGAACAATTACCTGGAGCTCAGCAGCTGCTTACCAATGAGATAGACCTCTGAAACTTGTGGCTTTACACTGAAGAGAAGAGCAGCTACCCTTGAAAATATGTTTTATTTTATTATTCCCCTACTCTTATGCCTTGAGGATCCTGAGTAAAATTTAATCTGAAATAGTGAAATGTAATCAATTGGTTTATTGGTAGTTCTATGAGCCAGATCACTACTATGCCTATGGTGGGATTGACTTCAATTTTCTGAATATTGAATAAAAAAGTGCATATATCCTGTTCTGCTTGCATTTTAAAAATTGTGTAAGCTTATATAGCCTATGTAATAATCAGTTTGAATTGTAGACATTCATTAGGCAAAATGCCTTATGGGAATCAGTGCATGACACCAATTTAATATATATAAAAGGCAGTGGTTTCTTTTTAAATTCTATTTCTTTCTATAATAAGACTCCAATCAGTACATAAAAAAGAAATATTGTGGTTAAGTGAGAATATACTTAATGATGGTCAGATATTTTACGTGTGCAGTCATGAGGAACTAGGCCTATTTCATTGCATGCTCCAATCTGGTTACACTTACATTGCGACGGCACATACGATAGATGTCTGGTTGATTTGAGATGAAACACAAACTTTTTTGTGAGAAAGACTTGGTTTTAACATATCAGTAGTATTGTATTGAATGGGACTGCATTGAACATAAACATTGTGCAGGTGCGAGAAAATATATTTGCTGCATGGAGATGTATCTTGTCTTAGTTGCCTTGTTTGTTCGGAGAACACTGATTCCTTTTCGGCTTTTTTACAAACCAAAACTGAGACCACAATTACAAAAGCATCATTTGTCAGATTCAAGCCCTATAGAATTCAAGCCCAGTTCTCTACATTGTTATTACCATAAAATGTATCACTTGTGTCATTGACATTCATGTAGGAATTTTGCACTGGAGAATTCGAAGATGTGTACTAATTGCATTGTCTGATGTATCAACTCCTAAATGTAACCTTCAGACATTTGGGTAGTAACCAGCATATTTTTACTAATCAGACGCAGTTTTTAAGGGAAAAATCCCGACAAACCAGTACTTTCACACACTCTCATCTGATCTGATCTGCTCCCTTGGCACTATCACCACATAGTCACACTTTTTCTTCTTTTACAAGTCACAACACTCACACCCATTGTGACTTCGCCACTTGTGCTCCAAGGTTATGGGACCTGTGCACAACTTGCCTTTCAACATTGAAGACACAATGTGGCATTAGTATCATGTAATCATAATTAAATGCCCTCTCTCCTTGTTTGGTTACCTAATTGTTATTCCTCGCAGATTTCCTGTTTTCCCAAATAACAACAATAGCTTGTTAATGTTATTTCTGTTTTACACCAACAACTCTTTTTTGTTAAACAAATTTTCCAATAGTTTCACTGAATGACAAAATAAATGTTTGTGTTCCATGTACATTCAAACCTCAAAGCTAATTTTTTGTTGCTGTTTTTACACAAAAATAAAAATGCCTTCATGTTGCTATTTATTGTTTATAAATAAACAAACAAGCCTGAACTCGATTTCATTGGTGTTATCAGCCACAATTTTACCTGCTATTGACAAATACCTTGAATATTCAAGTCAACAGTAAATGGACAAGGTGCAAGCCCATTTATTGTTGACTTTAATATAAATTTTGCTACATGGTCTAAAACCTGTCATTTTTTGCAAATTTCATGTTATTCATATTATTCAAAAATATGATAACCATGTCTCCAGTACAGATATAATATAGAGGAGTAGATCGCTATCACCCTCTCCATATTAATCACTGCATCTTCAATATAATACCGAAACGACTACCTTTGAATCCCTGGATTCTTGTTATCAATAAGATTTAATTTTTTTCCAATTTCACTGCCACTATCCTCCATTTTGACTTAATTTAATATACTAATACTATTATTGAAGTAAATTTTTTAAACCACTGTATATTTGAGGCTTGAGAAAGGGAGGGGGCCTCACAGGCCCCCATTGCGGCTTTGCGTACTCAAAATCGGGTTAAAATGATTCCAATTTCACAACTTCTTTGTGTCTGGAAATGTCCATAAATTTTAATCAATATTGGTTGCATATGACTGATACCGGCCTCCTAGCAGCCCTCCTAAAAAAGTAGGAGTTTGGCCAAGAAGAAGTAGGATCACTTATTGTGGGAAAGTATAGGAGCCTATTTTTGGGCATATTGTGCCCCAACATGACAAAAGGGCAAGATATTGTCGCCGTTTCTGATGCCTTCATTGAAAACTAGACAATTTTTGCCTCAAGATAAGTTCCAAAACTTATTCAAAGAATGTATAAGGAGCCTTCAAGATTTTTTCAGTCATATGTGCGAAATTTCTGTTCGAAATTTCTGACTCAAAGCTTGAACCTTGTCCTATGATGAGAAAAGATTTGCCAGTTCACTGAAGTTCACCCAAGGATGATTACTAAAAAAGTAGGATGGATGGATGATTGGGCTTTACGTCCTGCATTTATGCACTTAATTGGTAGGCTAATTAGGACAGGGGGAGGACACGGCAATGAGGCGAAGGATGATTGAAACAGCCGTCCAACATAGGCAAGGTCGACCCGGCAAGAGCTGGATTCGAGCCCTGGACCTGACAATAGGCACGCTATCACTAGACTCAGGGTTCCCACTCTTTTGCCAAGTTCAAATTCAAGGCTTTTTCCAAGGCGGCTAAAACCAATTTTCAGGTATAAATCTGCAATTTTTTCAACCTGATTCTGCACTCTGAACAGTAGTCAAAGGTCCACAATTTGTTAAAGTTTTTCAATTTTGGCAAGAGAACCCCAAATTCCAGACTTTTTCCAGGTTTTTGGTGGAAATATCACATTTTCCAGGTTTTTCCAGACCTGGAAAAGCACAACCCAAAATTCCAGGTTTTCAAGGTTTTCCAGGTTGACTAACCCTCCTCCCCCCTACTAAAGTAGGAGTACTAGGAGGCCTGCTGATATGAACAGTTTTCTACATATTTCAGATGCAGCCAAGTTACTTCATTCTGGAGAATCACAAGTCTACTTCAATGCAAATTCTCGTAAAGATCTGAACTCATGAAAGTCTCCATAAAAATGTCACAAGGCCTACACTTCAGGTGCCTCAAACAATCAGAAGCTCCAAGGTTAACATCGGGAGTAGACAGTCAATCGACTATACAACGCTGAGAGAAATAAAAATTTGAAAACTAAATCAAACTTTCCATTAAGTCTCGACCAAGTCAACCTGGGAATTAAAAATCAACAACCTCATGGGTTCAATGAAGCAAAAGACCTTCGTACAGAAAAAAAAAGACTCATCTGATAGCTTGTGCCTTTACCATTTGGCATCACTGGCAAGTTTAAATTTTCACCTGTGCGTCTTTGCTTCCGACTACCAAGCTTGCGATTATTTAACCAGAACCATAGACTGATAGGCAGATAATCTTCAATATCCGGAAAAAGAAAAACAATGGACATTTGATTTTTAGGAGATCGTGAAGTGCGTGTCAAACCATAATTAAGTATGAAATGTATGGACTCTAAATGGTCAAATAAAGTGTAATTAAGGACAAAATACTATAAATTTGCTTTCCTCCTTCCAGTAATAATTTGAACATAAATATATTATTAAAAATTTTATGTAGGCCTATGTTTCTTAATCAATTTTTCAGAAATAGGTTTTATACAATTAAATTAGAAGTCTTCTATAAAATTGCTGTCAATATTGCTATTTTCTAATAATAAACCAAATTTCAGAGTGAAAAAGACTGAGGAAATAAACAATTTAAACCAAAAGTTAGTGATATCATATGACAAGGGATATGAATAATAACGAAAAATAAAGAAGTTAAGCATAGACCCAAGCCTATTAGAATATTTTTCTCTATTTGTCACAAGTACGTTCAAAGGTAACATCCTCTGACTGAAACTGCTAACTTCTTATGGACAAAGTAGGTCACTAGAGGATTCAGCCAATCAGAGATGCTCTTACAAATCATACCTTTTTAAAAACTTCCCTGATTGGCTGAATTAAAAATGGAGCTATTTTCTGTCCACATGAAGTCAGCAAGCTCAGTTTTGAGTATGGTACCTTCGAATAAATAAATAGAGGAAAGCAATTATGTGTATTTAGGCTTGGGCCTATGAGTTAAGTGATTCAGAATGCCCTGCCAAAAGAGTATCCTTAATTAATATATGAACACAATGACAGCAGGATCATATCAAATTCTAAGGAATAATACCAGTACCAAACCACCTTGTAATATTAATAAGTATTTTAGATAGTTAAATAATTATGACATTGTCAATTCTTCGATTATGAAATTTAAAATATTTTTGCTCAGTGTCACACAATCACACTTATATAACACATTGGAAGGACCTTTAGTACCTTTGTGCCTATTGAGTCATTTAATGTTAAGCAATGTTTCTCTGTTGCAAGACCATGGTGGCTTTCGTCTCTCAGAATGGTGTCTGATGATTCATTGATGAAAAAATAGTCAAAGGTAGCCTTCCATTTGCGAGTATTTCGATGAGTTGAGCTTGTTTCCCAGGTCCACTTGAGAAGGCCAAATTTGTGAATTGTGGTTGTATTCTGCCTGCACCTGCAAAGGATACAATGACAATTTGATTAATCCAGTCAGCAGTTTCGACTATACATAAATTAACAAATTTTTTAAAGCTACTAGGTCCGCCGCAGCTTCTGAGTAAAATTCAAATATTTATTCAAAACAATGTATTTAAAAGTGACACCAACTAATTTCATTACTCCAGGAGAGTCCTCCAATCATTGCTCTACACAGATGACAATAAGGTGCCAAAGAATCTCATGATTAGGACTGGTATCCACATTTTTCTAATCTTATTGCACATTTTTAATGCAAGAATATAATATAGCCAAGACAGTTAAACACCCAACTTCCGGTAATCGGACCAATAAGAGAGCCTTATTTTTGACACATTAAACAGCTTCATGTATCACAACGGCCCAAACGAAACCAACAGATATTCATAGTGCACTGTAAAGAAATCATGGTCTTTTGGGTATCAAGACACTTCGTAGACACGCCAACTCGTAGACAAACCAACTAGTAGACAACCAACTAGTAGACAACCAACTCGTGGACATCAAGTACTACTAACCCGTAGACAACAGATTGGCAGGGTTCTCCAAGTCGTAGACACAGACTTTTTTGGTCAATGTGATATTACCAAGTCGTAGACACAGCAATTTCTCTGCTTACCAACTGGTAGACACCAGTATTTACAAAAGTCTAGATACTAAATACAGAAGAAATCGAATCTAATGCATGCACTTGGTAGGCTAATTATGACAGGAGGAGGCACAGGACTTAATAAAGAGTGAAGTACTTTTGAAGCTTTGTTGATTGTAATTTATTAATAGCACTGACACATTTGCCCTGCTTCTGGTCTCAACATACTCAATGCCAATTAAGTCAATTGGGTGTCAAAACGAAGCTCACAAAATTCAGAATTGCAATTCATTGTGTTAGATCTATGTCTAATTGGCTTACGTGAATTAACAGCAAATTGCTAATTTGGTCTATTAGATGTTTGCATATGCGGAAGTTGTGCTGTCTACGGGTTGATAGATCCTAAAATTATGTTATCTACGAGTTGGATGATGCTGCGTCTACGACTTGGTTAGTAAATGTTATTGTTTGTCTACGACTTGGTTATGACTTCTTTAATGAAAAATGCTGTGTCTAAGACTTGGGAGATAACTCTGAAATATGTCTACGACTTGGTGTGTCTACGACTTGGCGTGTCTACGACTTGACTTGTATTCGTCTTTTGATGTCATCAAAAATAAAAATAAATCATTTGTTTACTTTTTGTGAAGAAGGGGTGGATGGATGGATGATTTGGGGCTTTACATCCTGTATTGATGCAGTTTGTAGGCTAATTAGGACAGGAGGAGGTCACAGCAATGAGTTGAAGGATGATTGAAATGGCCTTCCAACAACGGCTGAGGAGACCCAGCAAGAGCTGGATTCGAACCCTGGACCCATTACCACTAGGCCAATTAATAAGACCAATACCAATAAATAAGACCGGTAAATAAGGCTACCTGTTAGAAGGGGCGGACTGACCTATGTGGCAATGGGGGAGGTGCCCCTGTTCCCCGGGCACTCATTGGGCATATATGCAATGTTCACATTTATGCCATGTACAGTTAAAAATAATTTCACAACACCTTTGAGGGGGGGGGGGGGCCTATTGACTTACTTTGCCACCTGGCCCAGTCTGACCCTGGTTCCTCCTCTATATCTTGTTGCTATGCACCTTCTTTCCCAGTCAGGACTTCAAAATGTGTTGCAGCATGCTGAATAACACTCAGCTGGGCCCGGATGATTCTGTTGAGAACTTTCTTTTTCTCGCTCATTGAGTCCAACTTTTGCTTTTCCATCTTAGCTGCTTGTATCTTCCTTTAAATTTTGGCATCTCAGCACCTGTGGAACACAAAAAAAAAATTAAAGTTCCTCAATCGTCAGGGGGGTTGGCCCCGTGTACCTGACTTCAAGGTGTGACCATAATTATGATAATCAGGGGGGCCTGGAGTTTTCCTTTGGGGGAAATCATTTATTTCATGATAACAGTGACATTAATTAATTAATGACTGATGATCAATTTTAGATAAGAATTGTTTAATCTATAGCAATTCTCCAAATACATGTCCAAATCTCAAGATTTTTAATGGGACGACCCATGCTATGCATGTGTCCCAGGGCTATGCTAGCCCAGGTATGATTTGCTCACTCAGGGTCATTCAGGGCTACCCTCCCCCACTTGAGATTTATATCAAAATATGGATGTGAACAAAACAATTTTCTAAGACCATGTTGTTGGTAAACACACTCTTAGGCCAGAAGAAAATCTTTTGTTTTCTTATTCTGCAAGGCTGTTTTCAGCTGGTCACTGCGCTTCAAATATAGCAGATACAAGCTTGTAACAAGGCAGAATGGCGGAGAGGGGCCTAAATAATATATAGCACCAAATATATTAAGTGTCAGTGAAGTAATTCAGGATCTACAGGCGTGTGAAGTCCATCAATCAGAGTGCGAAAATGCAGCTGTCACTGTCAAAACACATGCTTAACAAACTGTTTTGGACCAAAATATGTGTGGGATCCTCGTTTTACAGACTTAATACACTGACAACTATCACCAACAAACTTTCTGCATGTGCTACGATGTTCATTTTGTCATATACATACCCTTAACAATGAATTTGAAGCCTGTATCCTCCATAATCAACGAATTCATGCGGCCACTGCTGATTCTGTGACAATCCAAAGAGCAATACGGCGGCCGCTTGTTGCCACCAGTTTGCCGCTAGGGGCGCCTCTATGTAACTCTGTGATCTCAACAATGAAAGGGGGGTCTGGGGGCTCTCCCCCAGGAAAATTTTGAAATATTAAATGCTCTGAGATGCATTCTGGGGCATTTGAAGCCCAAATAACCTTGTCATCTTCAGTGTCTTTTTTAGGTTGAAAAACCACTTTTATTTACCAGTACTGAGCACTCATAATGATGTGTGATATATCTAATGAGTGGCACCTGTCGATTTTTCCCCCTTTTCTTGTGGTTCTGAAGGTATAGGCCTCCATATTAGTCTACAATTTATTTTTCTTACAATATGTCTCTTGGACATTGGATTGGCTTCCAGAATTTTTCCCATAGGCAATATTCAGGTACTGGCAGTCAACTGTCTCACCCTACATGTTGGCCTGTCCTATACACAACCCACTGTCCCTGTATTTGATAGCTGAAGTAAAAAAAAACCAGATCATACATAATACTGGTCTATATTATTGCTTCAGTTGATTCCAATAAAGGTTTAGCCCTCACAGACATTTACTTGGTGTGAAAACATAAGAAGTGGGATGCTATGTGCTGTCCATAGGCTATTCCTGTATAAAATAAAACCATGCATTGAAATGGATATTCCTTAATAAACCTATGCCTGTGCCAAACTTTAAAAAAAGTCATCTACCTTAGCATTAGATGTCCATAGCCATGATGTCTCCTCTGTCTGCTCTGCTGGAAGTGAATGATGAAGTCAAATGCCTCCACTTATATACTATGCAAATAGTTCAACTAGTGTCATCATGATTGCAATTTGTCTGAACTGCTGTCAACTTTTAGAGAAAAGCTCACCTGATTGCAATTAACTTTCAAGATCTGCTGCCAAATTTACAAGAATAGCTCAGCTGATTGCAATTTGCTTGAGCTCCTGTCAACTGTCATGGAAAAGCTCACCTGATTGCAATTTCATCAGTGTGACACCCAATTAGGTTGATAACAAAAATTGGTGAAATAAACTACAATTAACCTAATATAATGATTAACTTATTCTCCATAATGCAATTAACCTGTATACATCTGACAGGTCAATTGAATGATTGCCCTTGAGCTGCTGCCAAATCTAAATGTCATCAATGGCACTTTCAAGTAAGTGCCTCATGAAGTCCAATATCTGTTTGCTTTGATATTAGCCTTCTTTTGTCAATAATAGACTTTCATGTGCCATTGAAAAAAATGCATCATAATATTAAGTTACTCTGCATAATTCACTTTTTTACATGGCTTGTCAACCCCTACAAACTGTAATTTCTCTCAATTGTACATAAACAAGAGAAGGTGCCTGCAGTGCAGTGCATGACTGATAGTATTCAGGTCCATTTTGTCCTTTTCTTGTCATGCTTGGAAAGGAAGTTAAGGAAGCTGGCATACAAATGCCTTTGCAAAGTTGTTGACTTGTTGTTCTTTTAAATCTTCATGAGTTCCTTGAATTTAAATTAGTACTCCCAAATCATATTTTAAAACATGGATGCTGTTGGGAGCTTCAGACTGACCAGCTGAGTACATAATTGCCATGGCTATCAATAGGCTATCATTATCATTGTTTTTGAACTCTCTTTTCATGCATCAAATTGTCCTTATTTCTTATGAAAAGTATGCACATGTATGCAAGCTCTTTCATAAAATTTTTCTATGGTTCTTTGAAGCTGGTTCTATTAATAAGAGTTTATTATTCCTCCTAAAGTTATGTTTCCCATTGGGCTTCAGCTGCACAACTGTCTGAATGTACTTTGCTGCTTTGTCGTTCAATGCCTTTGAGGTTGTACTCATCAGCTTCAATTGTATTCTAGTAGGAACAGGTAGCCAATGACATTGCTTTCTGTGTTGCCCTACACAGTCTTCCTGTCTCTATGAGACATATTCATTCAGGGATGTCCAGGGTCTTTCAGTTGCCCCAACACAACTTTGGCCTAAGCGGACGGGGGGCAACCCAACTATCCAGCTATGGAGGTGCGGATTCCATCCGCTGTCTAGTTTCCCTGACTGATATAGGTCAACATTTGTTTCATTCAACCAAGTTTCTGAGAGTCCTATCACAGTGAATGAAATATTCACATTATGAAGCAAATTACATAAATCATCAAAGTTTTTTGGAGCACTCCTTACATTGTGGTGCAGAAGTGAGAAACTGTCACAGTTCACATTCATATGAGCAATCTTGTCATTAAGTGAATCTTCAAGATAATAGTCACAATTAACAACATTATTATATACAGTTGTATCATTAAAGATATTTAAATCAGGATCTATATCATTCAATGGAGAAATACTGTCATTAATATTCAATTCAAAAGGATTGAACATAAGTTGTTGGAAACTTGGAATTGAGTCTATTCGATTGGCATTAAAGAAATTAAATATAGTACATACAAATTCATCATCTTCATTTATGTTATTGAAGGGCAATTCATTTGTTGTACAAGTAATACATAGCCATGGTTTTGTAAGTCTTTCAATGTAAATAGAATCATTTCTAGATACAAAAGGTAAACATTTTATATGAACCAAACTTAGACAATTGCAACATTTCAGGTGACAGGAATGGGACAAAACCCTATTTCCACATACATTACAGTTCACCATTGAATATATCAGAAAAATTACTTGTCATAAAGTAATTAACCATTATATTTGAAAGTGAGTCATAAATACTATTATAATAGTATATAGTCAACAAGCAGCAATCAAGTTTGTTGTCAAGTCTATATAAAAAGTACAAGTAAGTTAAGTAAGTCATTTGTATCAAATAATCAAATCTAGTTCCATAAATAAAAATATAAAAAACACAAACAATTGAACAATGTATTACAGAATTCATTCTCGTACACATAATGTGCATGCACATGATTGAAAAAAAAGAAGAGTTTTTGGAAAACCTAATGTGGGGAAAAATAACTAAGAAGTAAAAAATTTGAAGAAAAAACAAATTTTGAAAGAAAATATGTGGGAAAAAAAATTGGGCGAAAGAAGAATACGGAAAAGCAAATTTTGAAAGTGTTTTTTTTTTTGAGGGGGGGGGGGAGTTGGGGGTTAATTTGCAACATGAGGTTTTTGAGAATTGAGAAATCTAGTAAAATATGTGCACGTGTCATGTCCTCTACAAATAGCAGTATTTTATGCACTACGAAAAATTAGTCTTTGTAAATGTTCGCTTTCAGTAACTTTTGGATGTGCATGATATCCTGGCCCCAGGGCCTAAGTTATAACATGGAAATTTAATAAAAATGTGCATGTTATCTAGAAATGAAAAGATTTTATGTACTACAAATTGGCAGTTCAAACATTGAATGACTAACCACTCCAGTAAGTGGGCATGCAATTGTATATCATGTGCCAAATATGAAAGAAAGGCAGATCTAAGTTTAGTTTACTTTAGGGGTCGGGGACTGGGGGCGTTGTTCCTATCTTTTGTGTATAATGCTATTGTGTAATTTTCTTTTATGTGAAAATACTTTTTCAAGGAACAATGCTGAAGTATTGTGCATTGCCAGACAGTCTGCAAAATACACATTGGGGTTATGTTATGAACTTGGCAGTCTTCTCTCATCATGTAAGGGGAGGGTTGTTCTGGTGGTAGCATGTTGGGCTGCCAATCACTGGGTCTATGTTGGATGTTAGATGGCTAGCTGTGTCAATGTTCCTTTGCCTCCTTACCATGTCCTCCTGTGCTCATTAGCCTATCAAGTGTGTACGTAGTTCAAGCATAGGACAGAAAGCTATTAGGCCCTGTAAAACATTAAACACCCGGTCTTGTGATAAAGGAAATACGGTACATGCTGCGCGGTTCTCTCTAAACCTTCCCTGTGATTCTACTCTTCTTTGGTACATTTAAATTTCATGATTTGCACGCTTTCTGCCTTTTATGTGTCAAGGCTATGCTACACGCATAAATTATTTGTAAATTATATACACATGTAGCCATGAAACTTTCTTTTTGATCGCCCGTAGGGGGGATCTATGTATTTACCTGGGTTACATGGCGGAGTGTCGGAGTTTCAAGTGTCGGAGGTTTAGTGTCGGAGGTTTAAGTGTCGGAGGTTTCGTGTCGTAGACATAGATAGACTGTATTACTTGTCAGTTCAGTCGCGCTTGCAATGGACCGTTCCATTTTGCTATGGGAGGGGCAGCTTCAGTGGAACAGTCTAGTGTGGGAGGCGCAGGTAGTACACGTGGTTCCGCATCACTGATTTCAGTTATATACTGTTTCATTGATGAAAGAATCTGTCAAATTTGTAATAGTGGTGAAGTAGAGAGCGAAGAACATTGTGTGATCATCCGATCAGGTGTGCCATGTATGAGAATGTTAGGAAGCCTTTAATTGATGCTGCTAGTAGGAACTGTCTGGAGTTTAGCCAGTTAGATGATGATAGGAAATTTATATTCTTAATGAGTGAGGAGTCAATGATTTATGAAACTGCCAAAGCTTGCCAATTGATCCTGAAAACCAGAAATGATTTTATATACTAATTTTAAAGCTGTTTTTGTGATAAGAATTTTTTTTTTTTAAATACATGTATGAATGAACTAAGGGACCGACCATTTAATATCTAGTAAGGGGGAGGGGGGTTGTAGCCCCTCAAATAGGCCTCAAAATTGGGCCCCCCTCAAATTGGGCCCCCCTCAAATTGTATCCCTTGAATGGGGGGCATAGATAGATAGATAAGGGGGCGACCATTTAATATCTTCTAAGGATAAGGGGGCGACCATTTAATATCTCCTAAGAATAAGGGGGCAACCATTTAATATCTACTAAGGTGCTAAGATAACAAAAGTACATGCATGAATGAACCAAGGGGGCAACCATTTAATATCTACTAAGCAATGATGATAGATAGATCGATAGATAGATACATAGATACATAGATAGATAGATAGGATAAGGGGGCGACCATTTAATATAAATGGGGACACGGCCCCGGGGACATGAGGACACGGCCCCCGGGACATGAGGACACGGCCCCCGGGGACATGGGGACATACCCATGCGGACAGGGGGACATACCCCCGCGGACATGGAGACATACCCCCGGGGACATACCCCGGGGACATGGGGACATACCCCCACTGATATGGGGACATACCCCCGCGGACATGGGGACATACCCCCGCGGACATGGGGACATACCCCCGCGGACATGGGGACATACCCCCGCGGACATGGGGACATACCCCCGCGGACATGGGGACATACCCCCGCGGACATGGGGACATACCCCGCGGACATGGGGACATACCTCCGCGGACATGGGGACATACCCCGGGGACATGGGGACATACCCCCGCGGACATGGGGACATACCCCCGGGGACATGGGGACATACCCCGTGGACATGGGGACATACCCCCGGGGACATGGGGACATACCCCCGGGGACATGGGGACATACCCCCGGGGACATGGGGACATACCCCCGGGGACATGGGGACATACCCCCCGCGGACATGGGGACATACCCCCCGCGGACATGGGGACATACCCCCGCGGACATGGGGACATACCCCCCGCGGACGTGGGGACATACCCCCCGCGGACGTGGGGACATACCCCCCGCGGACGTGGGGACATACCCCCCGGGGACGTGGGGACATACCCCCGGGGACATGGGGACATACCCCCCGGGGACATGGGGACATACCCCCGGGGACATGGGGACATACCCCCGGGGACATGGGGACATACCCCCGGGGACATGGGGACATACCCCCGGGGACATGGGGACATACCCCCGGGGACATGGGGACATACCCCCGGGGACATGGGGACATACCCCCGGGGACATGGGGACATACCCCCGGGGACATGGGGACATACCCCCGGGGACATGGGGACATACCCCGGGGACATGGGGACATACCCCGGGGACATGGGGACATACCCCCGGGGACATACCCCGGGGACATACCCCCGGGGACATACCCCCAGGGACATACCCCCGGGGACATACCCCCGGGGACATACCCCCGGGGACATACCCCCGGGTACATACCCCCGGGGACATACCCCCGGGGACATACCCCCGGGGACATACCCCCGGGGACATACCCCCGCTGACATGGGGACATACCCCCGCGGACATGGGGACATACCCCCGCGGACGTGGGGACATACCCCCGCGGACGTGGGGACATACCCCCGCGGACGTGGGGACATACCCCCGCGGACGTGGGGACATACCCCCGCGGACTTGGGGACATACCCCGCGGACGTGGGGACATACCCCCGGGGACATTACCCCGGGGACATGGGGACATACCCCCGGGGACATGGGGACATACCCCCGGGGACATGGGGACATACCCCCGCGGACATGGGGGACATACCCCCGCGGACGTGGGGACAAACCCCCGCGGACGTGGGGACATACCCCCGCGGACGTGGGGACATACCCCCGCGGACTTGGGGACATACCCCCGCGGACATGGGGACATACCCCCGGGGACATACCCCCGGGGACATGGGGACATACCCCCGGGGACATGGGGACATACCCCCGGGGACATGGGGACATACCCCCGGGGACATGGGGACATACCCCCGCGGACATGGGGACATACCCCCGCGGACATGGGGACATACCCCCGCGGACATGGGGACATACCCCCGCGGACATGGGGACATACCCCCGCGGACATGGGGACATACCCCCAACGGACGTGGGGACATACCCCCGCGGACGTGGGGCATACCCCGCGGACGTGGGGACATACCCCGCGGACTTGGGGACATACCCCGCGGACGTGGGGACATACCCCCGCGGACGTGGGGACATACCCCCGCGGACGTGGGGACATACCCCCGCGGACGTGGGGACATACCCCCGCGGACGTGGGGACATACCCCCGCGGACGTGGGGACATACCCCCGCGGACATGGGGACATACCCCCGCGGACATGGGGACATACCCCGCGGACATGGGGACATACCCCCGCGGACATGGGGACATACCCCCGCGGACATGGGGACATACCCCCGGGGACATGGCGACATACCCCCGCGGAGGGGACATGGGGACATACCCCCGCGGAGGGGACATGGCGACATACCCCCGCGGAGGGGACATGGCGACATACCCCCGCGGAGGGGACATGGCGACATACCCCCGCGGAGGGGACATGGCGACATACCCCCGCGGAGGGGACATGGGGACATACCCCCGCGGACCCCCGTTGCTGCTGCTAGGGTGCCTCCCCCCTGGGGTGCCCAACCTCCTCGGCTGCCCTACTTAGCATGGTGTCATGTACTGGTAGCAGAGCTCTGTTTGTGCATCTCATGCACACCATTCTAGTTAATACTGGCAAACTTCTGTTGCATAAATACCCAGCAACCCCCGCCCCTCGTAAAAAAAGAGAGCCCCATTTGTCATGCAAGAGATGGATTATTTCCTTAGTATTAGTGAACTTGGTGAAGTATTGCCCAATCAAATTCGCAAAACAAGGTTTTGGCTTGCGTATTATGTAACACAGGCGATCATTTAGTCCCTGTGGGACAGCATAGGCGATCAATTCAATCTCCACACTGCCTCTAGTTAATTAGTGTTAATATTAGTAAGGTGACTAAGGTTGGACCCATGATACTGGCTTAGGCTTTGAGAACTTACTGTCTATTTGAACTTGTAAGTACTACTACAGATTTCCAAAAATTTTGACTAAACATCAGCTGTCAATGACTGCATAAATCGCGGTTATGTTTAGATATGGAAATAACTTTCATGTAAACAATGCAAATTTTTCAGCTTCTGTATATATATATATTATATTGTTTGCATTTGATTCAGTATTCTGTTACTGACATAGATTTTTTCACTCTGCTGCTGTCTACTATGTATTTTATGTAATGAGAGATCAAACTTTTATTTCTTTGTATTCAGCTGAAGTTCTAATCAGTCGTTTGAGACTATGAACTCCAGTTAAAAGGTTGAGCTTGTTTTGAAGCTTAATTAGATTGTCGTCCGAACATGAATAGTAGATTAGCATTATTAGATTACAGTAGTAATTTCTATTGATAAAAAAAGATGTCATATAAAAAAACTCTGGCATAGGAAGGGGGGATACTTTTAACATTGCAAATTCCGCGGCGTCCCAATCTTTGTTTTTAGCCATGCCACCCCCTCCAAATACGCCACTGGGTGTATTATCGTAAATTTAGGCTGCTTACTTATTAAAAAGGTATAAGTCTTAGGTTTTGCTAGAAAAATTTATTTCAAATGACAAGTATTAATGTCAATAAACTCAGACAGGGTGTCTGCCAATCCTGGAAAAGCCTGGAATTAGGTTTCTCAATTTCCAGGCCTTGAAAAAAACGGCATTTTGAACAAAAAGGCCTTGAAGAGCCTGGAATTTACTTTGTATGGAAATAAAGTAGTCCACTGCTAAATGTTGAGCAATTTTTAGCGACAATCAGACATACGTACAAACGTCGTGTTCAGAAAAAAGTGTGTGTGTTGTGTCGTTAATTGGTCAGTTCATCAACAAATAGGCCTGGAATTTGAAAAAAATGGTTTGGAAAAGCCTGGAAAAGCCTGGAATTCTGTTTCAAAAAAGCTGCAGACACCCTGAACTACCATTTGGATCTGCAATTGCTATTAAATGTTATGCTGGACCATTTGTAATATATCTGTAAGGTTTCTTTATAACCAGCAAACTGTATGATCGTCTTGATGATTTCATGTAAACAAATTTTCTTGATTTCTTATTTTGTAGAGAGCCATGGACGGTGAGCCCCCAGGCACCCAGTGGGCAGTGGTCATCCTGACCTGTCCCACCAAAGACAATGCCCAGGCCTACCAGAAGGGTAAGAAAATGCTTGCTCTATATTTCATGCACTTCTTGCCTTGAAAGTTCGAGTTGTTTAACTGCAGAACAGCAAGAACTGCGGCCAAAATCATAATTTACTTGTCATTGTATTAATTCTCTATAGATTTTGAGAAGATGGCTAAAAGTTCATTTTAAAAATACAATAAAATGTCAAATCATTTTTGGCATTTAGTTAAATTAACCGGCTACTCATATAACTCAATGAATAAACTACATCAGGGGCTCAGATTCCCAGTCGCCCGACATTTGAGACGCCAAGATTTTCGGAGGGATTTTCACAATGAAATAACAAGCTGGGTACCCTCCAGTGTGGCGAAGAATGCCAAAATTGTGCAACAAACTATGTTAGTGAATTAAGTAATGCATAAGCAAGTTGCATGATGACATCAACATTTGTATTATTTTCTTTCCTGAATACAGAACTGGAGTCTCGACAAAGAAAGGGCTTCATCAGCCAGGAGACGTTGCTGTTGGTGATAGAAGACCCCAAGCAACAAGTCGGAAGTGGAGGGGCCACGTTGAATGCCTTGTTAGTGGCAGCTGAGCACCTTGGTGCTAGGAAGAGATTATCTGTGAGTGAACGTTTGTGCTTCTCTCTCTGCTAATGGTTTAAGATTTGATTGCCTTGTACTAGTTGATGATAGCCATGAGAAATTACTGTAAGGTTTGGGAAGCCAATATTAGGGATGCACGGATATCCGGCCGGATATTGGAATTTGCAGGATATCCGGTATCCGGCAGAATTAAGGTATCAGAACCGGATATCTGGGGTGCTCAAAAATAAGGGAAAAGCTGAAAAAACTTTGATAATCCTTCAAATGAAGGAATGTAACAAGAACACAGTCAAAAACATGATGTAATCGTCTTCAAAAATTTAATCCAGCTAAAGATGTTGATGTTTGATAAGCCAGAAAAACATTCCATCAGAGGAACAGTCCTCCCAACGGACATGATATCTCTCAGATCTCAGAAAAAAATATTTATTATCAATCCAGAATGCTGAAAAACTTCCTTTTTTGTATGTTTATTATCCGGGTCCAACTATCCGGTTACTATCTGGTATCCGACAGTTGGTGTTGCCGGATTATCAGGCATCCAGCTATTTTCACTATCCGTGCATCACTAGCCGATATATTCTTGTTATATCCATTTGTTGTAGTCACTGTACTAAGTGTAGGCTCACTTCCAGAACTGTGGAATGATGTACTGTCATAAATATGTCAGGTCATTGATCTGTCTCATTTACTTTTTCCTTTCTGAAAGGTGATTTCACCGGAAGTCTTTCACGATCAGAAGATTCTAATTATGCATATGGTAAGTCCTACTTCATTCAATTAAATTCTGTGTGATATGGTTTTCAATGTCTGTCTGTGCTATATGACACTCTGCTAAAAGCTCTGGAGCTTTCTCTGAGACTAATCCAGTTAATAAGTGTGAACTGATGCTCAGGAATTTGATACGGAAATATGTAAAGACTCATCGAGAAATAAATCTGTGTGATACATTAACCCTTACTGGACTGATCAGTCCCACCAAGAAAACAATCCTGTGCTTGTGATGTCACCAGGGACAACAGCAGATTTTAGGACATAAATGGCCCAATTGGCAGTAAGCCGCAGATGCACATAAATGTCCCTTTAGTCCGGTAAGGGTTAAAAGTGTAACAATTATTTGCAGGGACGCAACTTCCCCTTTGACCCGTGTGGAAGAGCGTTTAGTGCCGTGCCTTTGAAGGTCTCCAGTGAAAACCATGCCGACCTTTTGGTCTGCAACTTTGACCTTCTACTTCATACTATGACTCACAAGGTATTACCTTACAAACCTAAAAGATCTGAATATAACTCAATCTAAAGCACAATTAAAACTGCTGAAGAAGATCCAATTATCCAGGTCTCGCAAACTCTGTGTTCAAAATAAAATGGCATAATTTTGAAATTTGCAGGTTGCCTTAAATTCTCCTGCTGGTGTCTGGGTCTGTAGCACTGACATGTTCTTGGACATTCCTGAAGTTTTGGGTAAGAACTTAGTATTGGATATATTCTAAAGCTCAATTGTTACAATTTTGCAATATTAAGATTATTGTTTAGTGTCCACATCAAGTCAGCAAAAGGTTATTTCAGATACATAGATAGATAGATATGGTAAGTGCAGCCCTCTAAGCCCAGTTCTGGGCGCTCACAAGGGTTTATTCAATAAGATGGGAGGGAGAGTGGCAGTCCTCAACGTGTTACACATTTATCCCATGTGAGGGACCTTTTACTTGCCAAGCATATACACTGATGGAAGGGCTGCCAATTTAACGTCTCATCCGAACGACATCCAGCTGGAATATTGCTCATGAAGGCACACTGAAAATTCTGGGCTCCCCACCCGGGGTTCGAACCCATGCAAGCAAAGACCTTCAGCGGAGCAGGCGGGCACTTAAGCCACTTGGCCACCCAAATGGTGTTGTCAGTACATTTGCCTCTATTGGGTTTGGAAATACCTCATTGTTTTTCAAACAACTGAAGAGACACTTTCTTTTATATATATATATATGGGTCAAGCCATAAAGGTGCTGCTTCTGAGCTGTAAAACATGTCCTCTAAGTTCAGAGGTGGCTGGCTAGAAGGGAATTTAATTGAGGCAATCTCAATGAATGCCATACTGGACTATACATATTAGAATAAATTGTGTGAAAATTTGAGGTGAATACCACACAAAATAAAGAAGCTGTACCAATTTTTAGTCCTGAAAACAGGCCAAAAATGACGTTTTTTGGCGTTTGTGGCATGACATGGCCTAAAGATGACTTTACTAGCTGAAGGAAATTCTTTCTTTGTCCATTTTTAAAGTTTCAAATGATAATCCATGTCTTGAACTTTTATTTTATGCACAGTGAACTCCTCGGAACCTCTTATTTGATGAGATATAAGTAAATCTTCCAGAGTAACATTTTTTACTGTTTTTCGTTACTCGCCATTAGATTGTGATAACTTTTTATTTTACAATAATATTTAACTCAAAACAGTGTACATATGTCGGCCTAAGTGATGCTTACAGGATACAATCCAGTTTTGAGGATATTTTGAAGCAGAAATAGGAAAAAAAAAGATTTTGCATAATGTCCTTACTTGTCCCTGTTACACGGCCAACATTCTACCCCCTGTCCTTTCACATTTTGAAAGACTGTTATGACAGTTTTTATTTCACAAGAGTGTAGAAGAATGATGGAATAAGAAATATGCCAATTTGGAAGTATGGGGAACAACAATTAAGGCCAGGGCATAAAGAAAAAGGGGCATTTGTCCTTTTTTGTCCTTGTTACTCGCATGTTACGCCCCTGAAAAGCTAAAAATGTAACAGGACAGCCACTTTTTGTCCTGTTTGTTTAAGGTAACAAGGACATGTCCTGTTATGTTTTTAACAGTCACAAAGCATTTTAACAACTTTGATGGGTGTTACAGTTGCCCTATGACTTAAGAAACTTTGAACTAAATCGTACCTAACAGATTTGTTAGATTGCAGCTCGATTGTAAAGTATCTCTTGAAAAGGTTGTCAATATTTGGCGGAGTATTTTGTATTAAAACACAGTAACAGGACAGTAACAGGACAACAGCAATCTCTGTCCTGTCAAACTACAACCAATTAGTGGTACTTGACTGCAATGCTTCATACAGATTCTAGAAACACAGAGACACATTTCCACTATGGTTAACTGCTCACAGGCCACCATTATGACATGCCTGTCCTGTTACATGTCCTGTTACCCACATATGTCCTGTTACTTGTCCTGTTACACAGATGTCCTGTTACTGTTTGTTATTTTCATTCAATTGGTCAAAAATAACACGAAATATAAGCAATATAACTCAGATATAGATTGCATAAGGCACATGGTACATATTTTGAACCATTGCATGGCTGAATTATTAAAATTCTTCAACCTCCAGGGTTTTAAAGACATTTGAATGAGTCCTGTTACTGTCCTGTTGCTGTCCTGTTACTGTCCTGTTACTGCACTGTTAATTACTGTCCTGTTACTGTCCTATTACTGTTTTTTTTTGGCTTGAATTTTGAATTCTTTATAGTGGATGGCTATAAAAATGTAGTTGTACCTACAAAAATAGCATAGAAAATAGATGTACGTTCTATGCGTAATAAATACCTGAAGAGTTAACATCTCATCATTATGATTCGACCTATCGGGAGAATCATCTTGTTTTCTTTGATTTTATTATTATTATTAAACTTCACCTATTACATAGGTGAAGTTTCTTGTTTTCGTAAATATTATTATTATTATTATTCCAGACAAAAATGTCTTCAAAAAAATCTCAAAAAAATCACATATGGAGTGTTACATGACCATATTACACTGTCAAAATCGGAATGACCTTGACCCATTTTTCAAGGTCACAGGCCACTTCAAAGTCAGTTTTTTCACTTACTTTTAGTGATCATAGCACACAAAATTACAGGCAAATTTCATTTTCCATTTAAATTACTGGTCTTACATGTATATTACACAATCTGACCCAATTTCAAGAAAGTAGGTCAAGGTCAATATTGTACAGGTGCCATTTCACTCTCAGAGGTTTGCGCACGGGATGTCAGAATCCGCAAGTCACAGAGTTACAAGCATGACACCAAAAGTTGCCCGAATGACTTACGCATTGCGGAAAGGACTGTGGTGATGATGTCATACTTAGTTTTTGAGTTACGTAATTTTAAAGATTGAGCGCGTCATCAAAACAGGTGACCTTGGGTGTCTCACCTTGAAATATCGATTTTAGGCCATAACAATGTATAGTGAACCCCCCCAAAGTAGCCCCCAAAACCCCCATATCCACCTTCAAATTTGACCTTGACCTCATTTTTCAAGGTCATTTGGCTCTTCAAAGTGCAAAAAGTGCTTATTTTCAAAAATTCTGAAAATTATGTTTTTTTCAAGATATCACCTTGATATATTATCTCTAGACAGACAATAATATGTGCATTTAGAATATGTAATCCAAAGTCCTCTGACATTTTACCTTAATTTTCCACAAAATTCCAAATATCGCAATTCGGAAAACGTTGAAAAATGACAAATTATCGCGTTTTTGACATGGAAATATCGATTCGAGAGAGTTACAATAATTAATTGATCCCCCCATTTTTGCATCCTGATTCTGAAAATTATATTTGTTTTGACCTAGAAACTTATTTTCAAGGTCAAATTCAAGGTCAAATTCAAGGTCAAACATGATGAAAAATTTTACTATTTTGACATTTGATTTTTTTACACAGGCAAGGAATCAAAATATTGTTACAAAAATGTCACACAAACTTGCTACCATAGTCTAGAGGCAGCGTATAAATTTTCAAGGTCCTCGGATTAACCTACGTTAGACCGTAAAGGTCACAAGGTCAAAAAATTAGGGAAAAATTAACGATATTTTTTCACATTTCTCAATGATAGCGTTATTTCGATCGGCTGTAGCTCCGGTCCTAATTAAGTTACAGAGAATCTGAAAACAGATTCGGAAAGACCAAATTCTCCTCTAGTTTTCGTTTTCTGAACTTTTTGTCGTAGCTCTGACGGTTTAAAAGATCGCCGGACCCTGAAAATTTCATGTTTTTTGTCAAATTTTCACAATTTATCATCATTTTGACAAGGAAATAATCATTTTGTTTCAATGAAGCTATTTGAGCATACTTTCATCGTTCGTTCACATAATCCTGCCAAGTTATATATGTTTCCATTGAACCGTTAGGGTTCTAGAGTAATTTTAAGTGAAAAACAACATTTTTTCAGAAATTTCCGAAGTCCACATTTCTGAATTGTACCATAATTTCAATCGGCCTTATCTCCGGTCCTAATAAAGTTACAGAGAATCTGAAAATAGATTTGGAAAGGCCAAATTCTTTTCTAGTTTCCATATATTGAACATTTTGTCGTAGCTCTGACGGTTTAAAAGATCGCCGGACCCTGAAAATTTCATGTTTTTTGTCAAATTTTCACAATTTATCAATTTTTTGACAGGGACGGAATCATCCTTTTGTGATGAACCTGTCTAGACATATTTCTAACTTCTATTTACATAATCCTGCCAAGTTATATATATCCTCATTGAACCGTATTGGTTCTAGAGTGATTTCCAGTTAAAACTGCATATTTTCAGGAATATCTTAAAGGCCATATTTTTGAGTTGTGCCATCATTTCAATCCGCTCTATATCCGGTCCTATTTAAGTTACAGAAAATCTGAAAACAGATTCGGAAAGCACACTTTCACCTCTAGCTGGCATATTTGAAGATTTTGTCAGAGCTCTGACGGTTAAAAAGATCGCCGGACCCTGAAAAATTCATGTTTTTTGTCAAATTTTCACAATTTATCATAGTTTTGACAAGGAAATAATCATTTTATTTCAATGAAGCTATCTGAGCGTATTGCCATCCTTCGTTTACATAAAACTGGCAAGTTATATATGTTTCCATTGAACCGTTTTGGTTCTAGAGTAATTTTAAGTTAAAAAATACATTTTTTCAGTAATTTCTGAAGTCAATATTTCTGAATTGTACCATTATTTGAATCAGTCGTATCTCCGGTTCTGATAAAGTAACAGAGAATCTGAAAATAGATTTGGAAAGCCAAAATTCTGCTCTAGCTTTTATATTTGAACATTTTCTTGTATCATGGTCGGATAAAGAGATCGCTGGACCCTGAAAATTGTATGTTTTCAGAAATTGCAGTCATTTCCAAATGTTTTCAGGACTAGAAGTACTTTAGCCAAGAAATTCCTGAAATTCCAATATGAGAACGGTGCCAGTTTCAATCAGCAGTAACTCTAATTGATGTAACTGGTTGATGTAACTGGTTGATGTAACTGGTTGATGTAACTGGTTGATGTAACTGGTTGATGTAACTGGTTGATGTAACTGGTTGATGTACTGGTTCATGTACTGGTTCATGTACTGGTCCATGTACTGGTCAATGTACAGGTCAATGTACTGTCCATGTATTGGTCCATGTTATTCTCTATAATATATTCATGAAGCTCAAATCCTCCTCTTGTTTTCATTCTCTGAATTTTTTCTTGTAACTCTGGCGATTTAAAAGATCCCCTGTCCCTCAGAATATTTTTGAGTCAGTCAGTGTATCAGTCAGTGTATGAGTCAGTGTATGAGTCAGTGCATCAGTCAGCGTATGGCGACAAACCGATTGAAATGTTTCAGTAAGGGTTTATTGCAGGTTTTATCGGTCTGCTGACTATATGTCACATCACGACTAGTCCATGGACAGATTGTTTATATGTACTTTCAAATATC
This sequence comes from Platynereis dumerilii, assembly GCA_026936325.1. Classification (NCBI taxonomy): domain Eukaryota; kingdom Metazoa; phylum Annelida; class Polychaeta; order Phyllodocida; family Nereididae; genus Platynereis; species Platynereis dumerilii. The sequence continues at coordinate 13,674,865 of JAPTHN010000003.1, forward strand.
TGTGCACACTGCGTACATTTTAATTGACATGCAAAATTACTGGTAATGAATTGATATTGCATGTGATATGATTAAGCATGATATTGCAAGTGATATTGTATGTTTAATACATTGCATGTAACTTTGCATGTGATACTTCATAATATTTCAAGTGATATTTTGTGTGATATTGCATATTACATGTGCAAGACGTGTGCAATTACATTCATGTTCAAGTTCATGTTCAAGTTCATGTTCATGTTCATGTTCAAGTTCATGTCCAATGTCAGTTCCAATATCATTTCCAATATCATTTCCAATATCATTTCCAATATCATTTCCAATATCATTTCCGTGTTTTCTCACTTTCATTTCATTGCCAATAATTACTATGAAAGGTGAAGTTTTGTCACCGCATCGCGGTTACCCGATTTCTAGTTATTATTATTATTATTATTATTAGCATTCACCATCACTATGGTGAATGCTATTATTTTTGTAGATTTTTTTATTAGCATTCACCACCACTGTGGTGAATGCTATTATTATTGTAGATATTTTTATTTTTCCGTCATTTTCGGTTGAGTTCAGGGTTGTCCTTTTGTGGATGGATAGTGCTAGGTGAGATATTATGATCCCCCAAATTTTTTTGACCTTGACCTATTTTTCAAGGTCAGAGGTCACTTCAAAGTTGGCATTTTTGGAGTGCTAACTTCTAAACTAATGAAGATAGAAATGTCTGGATTTCACTGTTATATTACCCATCACTAGTACAAACAATATCAACCATCAAATTTGTAATTTTCGAAAAGGGGTAATTACCCCAACCCATTTAGTAGTTTACCCTTTGCTGTTCTTCTTCTCAGAAACCGGAAATGGTAGGATGATTCTGACAACTGAATTGTGTTGCTAAAAGATAGTTCTAGTGCTGCAGCAACTTTATATTTGATCACTCAAGGGGTTTTTGAGATATTGAACTTTCAAATTTTGATAATTTCACCAAAAATTTAAAATTTTGAAAATTTTGAGTTTGAATGAAGGGAAATTCTTGAAACTTTATATGGAAATAGCCTAATGCATAAAAAAGTATGTTGCAAAAAATGAATGACCTTGACCTTGATTTCAGAATTGTCATTTTTATAAATTTGGTCAATTTGCTACAGATGAGGTTCCAGCAAACTTCTAAACTAATAAAGATAGAAGTGTCTGGATATCAATGTATCATTATTTATCATAAGCATAAGCAATATCAATCATCAAGTTTGTCATTTTCGAAAAGGGGTAATTACCCCAACCAATTTAGTAGTTTACCCTTTGCCGTTCTTCTTCTCAGAAACCGGAAATGGTAGGATGATTCTGACAACTGAGTTGTGTTGCTAAAAGATAGTTCTAGTGCTGCAGCAACTTTCATATCTGATCACTCAAGGGGTTTTTGAGATATTGAACTTTCAAATTTTGATAATTTCACCAAAAATTTAAAATGTTGAAAATTTTGAGTTTGAATGAAGGGAAATTCTTGAAACTTTATATAGTAATAGCCTAATGCCTAAAAGAGGATGTTATGAGAAATAAATGACCTTGACCTTGATTTCAAAATTGTCATTTTTATAAATTTGGCCAATTTGCTTCAGATGTGGTTCCAGCAAACTTCTAAACTAATAAAGATAGAAATGTCTGGATTTCAATGTATCACTACTCATCATAAGGATAAGCAATATCAATCATCAAGTTTGTCATGGTCCAGCAGTATTTCATTTGTGGATAACGGACTTTGTTTTAGAGATATTCAACTTTCAATTTCCATAGATTTTCAATTTTTTGGTATCCGATGCGGGTGGCAAAATAAAGCACTGCTAGCACTGTGACAGGTAAGTGTCACAATGGCTGTTAGATGTATCACATGTATGAAGTCAATATGAAGTCAATATGAAGTCAATATGAAGTCAATATGAAGTCAATATGAAGTCAATATGAAGTCAATATGAAGTCAATGTAAAGTCAATGTAAAGTCAATGTAAAGTCAATATGAAGTCAATATGAAGTCAATATAAAGTCAATTTCAAGTCATTTCATTACAATTTCATTTCATTACAATTTCATTTCATTATAATTTCATTTCATTATAATTTCATTTCATTGATCATTTCATTATAATTTCATTTCATTGATCATTTCATTGATCATTTCATTATAATTTCATTTCATTGATCATTTCATTGATCATTTCATTGATCATTTCATTTGAGTGATAAAATGGTGAATGCTCATTCCCAGTTGTACTGGGAATATCTAATGTCTAGTTATAATCCCCCGCCGCGAGCGGGGGATTATATTGATATTGTTCGTTTTATTATTATTCTTATTATTATTATTCAGCTCAGGAAAACTGCGATTACTTCAAAACTATTAGAGATATTGGTTTACAAGTGAAGGGTAATATGCAACTCTATTGCGCGCTACTGCTTACGAAATTTCATGATCAAATTTCATGACACTTATGAGTTATGAGCAAAATATTAAAAAAATTTCCGGCGCAGGTTTCTGAGAAACTACGCATAACTGGGACCTGCTGATTTTTTCTAAGATACCTTGACAAAGTCTCCAGTGCAGAAAGGCGTCTCGTGGAGATTTCATGAATACATTTCAAGATATGATTTTTTGAAAATTGGACATCCCGAAAATTGACTGAAATGTTTCTGAAAAACAGGGAAGGAATGCTTGTAGAAAGCTGAAAATGGGTATACTTACAGACCTACTCTAGTGTACCAACTTCACAAAGTTACGGACCGCTCGGACAAACGGTCTCGGAGCTACGGACGTCCAAAAACCCAATTTTCAAGTGCTCATATCTCGGTCCCTATTTAAGCTACAGCAAAGTATCACATATCACAAGAAAGGTCTGTTTCTTAGCTTTCCAATGATGTATAGCATAATAGTGTCAGACGCTCGACGTAGAATCGCGTCGGACATTGAAAATTTCATGTCACTTTTTGCGCCTAAAAAACCTTTTCGGCTCAAAAAGTCGATGAAATTCTTCATGCACGTCCATGAATATTTTATGTGGGATACCCATATCAGCCCTCCATATTATCCCCAAAGATCAATTACCTACATCAAATAGTTTTTCCTGGAGAATTTTTTGAATTTCAAAATTGAAATGTACATTGCTCCGCTTCTGGTTATTCGAATTTCATGAAATTAATACCAAAAGATGCGTAAAATTATGGCCTTTACTGTCCTCCAAGGAAAAACACCTCTTCTGAATAGCCAATTTCAAATAAATGATTTTATATATTCAATTATAACTCATGAACTATTGTTTCAGATCACTTAAAACTGAATGTACATGTTGCTAATTTTTTGCCCTTTTTTGTGGTATAAGGGCATCCTCATATCTCCAATACTTTGCTGGTAAAATAAAGCTAAAAAAATTATTCACAGATGCATGTAAGTCATATACTGTCTCACTGCCACCTTTCCCAGCAGCTGACCTTGTGCCTGCCACGACATTTCATAGGCATATGCACCAGCAAGATTACTACATTCATACATGGTATGAAGAATTCATCATGACGGATATGAAGTGGAAGGACGGAGTAAGCAGGGCAGGGGAGATAAGGGGGGGCGCGGGGGATTATGCGATATTGCCGTACGGCAATATCAGTTATACTAGTTATTATTATTATTATGATTCGACATAAATGGAGAATCATCTTATTTTCTTTTATTTTATTATTAGCATTCACCAATACTTGGTGAATGGTATTGTTTTCCCTCTTATTATTATTAGCATTCACCATCACTATGGTGAATGCTATTATTTTTGTAGATTTTTTTATTTTTATTATTTTTATTTTTATTTTTCCGTCATTTTCGGTTGAGTTCAGGGTTGTCCTTTTGTGGATGGATAGTACTAGGTGAGATATTATGATCCCCAAAATTTTTTTGACCTTGACCTATTTTTCAAGGTCAGAGGTCACTTCAAAGTTGGCATTTTTGGAGTGCTAACTTCTAAACTAATAAAGATAGAAATGTCTGGATTTCAATGTTATGTCACTTATTACTAGTACAAACAATATCAACCATCAAATTTGAAATTTTCGAAAAGGGGTAATTACCCCAACCCATTTAGTAGTTTACCCTTTGCCATTCTTCTTCTCAGAAACCGGATATGGTAGGATGATTCTGACAACTGAATTGTGTTGCTAAAAGATAGTTCTAGGTCTGCAGCAACTTTCATATTGATCACTCGACGAGTTTTTGAGATATTGAACTTTCAAATTTCAATAATTTTACCAAAAATTAAAAATGTTGAAAATTTTGAGTTTGATTGAAAGGAAATTCTTGAAACTTTATATGGAAATAGCCTAATACATAAAAAAGTATGTTGCAAAATATGAATGACCTTGACCTTGATTTCAGAATTGTCATTTTTATAAATTTGGTCAATTTGCTGCAGATGAGGTTCCAGCTAACTTCTAAAGTAATAAAGATAGAAATGTCTGGATTTCAATGTATCATTACTTATCATAAGCATAAGCAATATCAATCATCAAGTTTGTCATTTTCGAAAAGGGGTAATTACCCCAACCCATTTAGTAGTTTACCCTTTGCCATTCTTCTTCTCAGAAACCGGAAATGGTAGGATGATTCTGACGACTGAGTTGTGTTGCTAAAAGATAGTTCTAGGTCTGCAGCAACTTTCCTATTTGATCACTCAAGGGGTTTTTGAGATATTGAACTTTCAAATTTTGATAATTTCACCAAAAATTTAAAATGTTGAAAATTTTGAGTTTGAATGAAGGGAAATTCTTGAAACTTTATATAGTAATAGCCTAATGCATAAAAGAGGATGTTATGAGAAATGAATGACCTTGACCTTGATTTCAAAATTGTCATTTTTATAAATTTGGCCAATTTGCTTCAGATGTGGTTCCAGCAAACTTCTAAACTAATAAGGATAGAAATGTCTGGATTTCAATGTATCATTACTCATCATAAGGATAAGCAATATCAATCATCAAGTTTGTCATGGTCCAGCAGTATTTCATTTGTGGATAACGGACTTTGTTTTGGAGATATTCAACTTTCAATTTCCATAGATTTTCAATTTTTTGGTATCCGTTGCGGGTGGCAAAATAAAGCACTGCTAGCACTGTGACAGGTAAGTGTCACAATTGCTGTTAGATGTATCACATGTATGAAGTCATATGATGTCATATGAAGTCAATATCAAGTCAATATCAAGTCAATATCAAGTCAATATCAAGTCGATATCAAGTCAATATCAAGTCAATATCAAGTCAAAATCAAGTCAATATCAAGTCAATATGAAGTCAAAATCAAGTCAATATGAAGTCATTGATCAATTTCAATCAGCATTTCAATTTCATTCTACTATTGGATTGAGCATTTCATTTCATTGATCATTTCATTGATCATTTCATTGACAATACCATCGATCAATTCATTGATCATTTCATTTCATTGATCATTTCATTTCATTGATCATTTCATTGATCATTTCATTGATCATTTCATTGATCATTTCATTGATGAGATAAAATGGTGAATGCTCATTCCCAGTTGCACTGGGAATATCTAATGTCTAGTTATTTTTATTATTATTTTTCCGTCATTTTCGGTTGAGTTCAGGGTTGTCCTTTTGTGGATGGATAGTGCTAGGTGAGATATTATGATCCCCAAAATTTTTTTGACCTTGACCTATTTTTCAAGGTCAGAGGTCACTTCAAAGTTGGCATTTTTGGAGTGCTAACTTCTAAACTAATAAAGATAGAAATGTCTGGTTTTCACTGTTATGTAACCCATCACTGGTACAAACCATATCAACCATCAAATTTGTAATTTTCGAAAAGGGGTAATTACCCCAACCCATTTAGTAGTTTACCCTTTGCTCTTCTTCTTCTCAGAAACCGGAAATGGTAGGATGATTTTGACAAATGGATTGTGTTGCCAAAAGATAGTTCTAGTGCAGCAGCAACTTTCATGTTGATCACTCAAGGGGTCTTTGAGATATTGAAATTTCAAATTTTGATGATTTCACCCAAAATTTAAAATGTTGAAAATTTTGAGTTTGAATGAAGGGAAATTTGTGAAACTTTATATGGAAATAGCCTAATGCATAAAAAAGTATGTTGCAAAAAATGAATGACCTTGATCTTGATTTCAGAATTGTCATTTTCATAAATTTGGTCAATTTGCTACAGATGAGGTTCCAGCTAACTTCTAAACTAATAAAGATAGAAATGTCTGGATTGCAATGTATCATTACTTATCATAAGCATAAGCAATATCAATCATCAAGTTTGTCATTTTCGAAAAGGGGTAATTACCCCAACCCATTTAGTAGTTTACCCTTTGCCGTTCTTCTTCTCAGAAACCAGAAATGGCAGGATGATTCTAACAGCTTGATTGTGTAGCCAAAAGATAGTTCTAGTGCAGCAGCAACTTTCATATTGATCACTCATGGGGTTTTTGAGATATCAAACTTTCAAATTTTAATTATTTCACCAAAAATTTAAAATGTTGAAATTTTTCAGTTTGAATGGAGGGAATTTGTGAAACTTAACATGGTAATATCCTGATGCATAGAAAGGCATGTTACAGGAAATTAATGACCTTGACCTTGATTTCAAAATTGTCATTTTTATAAATTTGTTAAATTTGCTATAGATATTTCATACTTCATTGGATTGAACATTTCATTTTAATTTCATTTCACTGATCATATCATTGATCATATCATTGATCATATCATTGATCATATCATTGATCATTTCATTGATCATTTCATTGATCATTTCATTTTAATTTCATTTCATCTTAATTCCATTTCATTTTAATTCCATTTCATTGATCATTTCATTGATCATTTCATTGATCATTTCATTGATCATTTCATTGATCATTTCATGGATCATTTCATAGATCATTTCATTGATCATTTCATAAAATGGTGAATGCTCATTCCCAGTTGCACTGGGAATATCTAATGTCTAGTTAAACTTCACCTATACCATAGGTGAAGTTTCTTATTTTCGTAAATATTTTTATTATTAAACTTCACCTATTACATAGGTGAAGTTTCTTGTTTTCGTAAATATTTTTATTATTATTATTTTTTTTTTTCTGTACGGAAATTTCTTCAAAAAAATTTCAAAAAATTCACATGTATAGCAGTACATGACCTCATTACACTGACCCAGTTTCAGTGACCTTGAATTATTTTTCAAGGTCACAGGCCATTTCAAAGTTCGTTTTTTCATATATTTCTCAAGAGCATATCACAGGCGATTACATGCGTATTTCATTTTCCACACAGGTTCTAAGTGGTACAAGTACATTACATAATCTGACCCAATTTCAAGAAAGTAGGTCAAGGTCAAGTTTGCACAGGTCCATATTTAGTGCTGGAGATTGTCACGCATGATAGCAAAATCTGTAAGCCACACGGTATCAAAATTGATGCAATGTGATGCCTGAATGTCAGGCCCATGGTAAGAAGTTATTTTTGTGATGATGTCATGCTTTGTTTTTGAGTTATGTAATTTTGAATAACAACCGCGTCATCCAAACCAGTGACCTTGGTAATTTCACCCTGAAATATCGATATTAGGCCATAACAATGTATAGTGAACCCCCCCAAAGATACCCCTAAAACCCCCATAACCACCTTCAAATTTGACCTTGACCTCATTTTTCAAGGTCATTTGGCTCTTCAAAGTGTGAAAAGTGCTTATTTTCAAAAATTCTGAAAATTATGTTTTTTTCATGATATCACCTTGATATATTATCTCTAGACAGACAAAAATATGTGCATTTAGAATATGCAACCCAAAGTCCTCTAACATTCTACCTTAATTTTCCACAAAATTCCAAATATCGCAAACCGGAGACTTTTAAAAAACGACAAATTATTGTGTTTTTGACATGGAAATATCGATTCGAGAGAGTTACAATAATTAATTGATCCCCCCATTTTTCCATCCTGATTCTGAAAATCATATTGGTTTTGACCTAGAAACTTATTTTCAAGGTCAAATTCAAGGTCAAACATGATGAAAAATTTTACTTTTTTGACATTTGATTTTTTTACACAGGCAAGGAATCAAAATATTGTTACAAAAATGTCACACAAACTTGCTACAATAGTCTAGAGGCATCGTATAAATTTTCAAGGTCCTCAGCTTAACCTACGTTAGACCGTAAAGGTCACAAGGTCAAAAAATTAGGGAAAAATTTACGATATTTTTTCACATTTCTCAATTATAGCGTTATTTCAATCGGCTGTAGCTCCGGTCCTAATTAAGTTACAGAGAATCTGAAAACAGATTTGGAAAGGCCAAATTCTCCTCTAGTTTTCGTTTTCTGAACATTTTGTCGTAGCTCTGACGGTTTAAAAGATCGCCGGACCCTGAAAATTTCATGTTTTTTGTCAAATTTTCACAATTTATCACCATTTTGACAAGGAAATAATCATTTTATTTCAATGAAGCTATTTGAGCATACTTTCATCTTTCGTTCACATAATCCTGCCAAGTTATATATGTTTCCATTGAACCGTTTAGGTTCTAGAGTAATTTTAAGTGAAAAACTGCATTTTTTCAGAAATTTCTGAAGTCCACATTTCTGAATTGTACCATAATTTCAATCGGCCTTATCTCCGGTCCTAATAAATTTACGGAGAAACTGACAATAGATTTGGAAAGCACAAATTCTCCTCTAGTTTCTATATTTGAACAATTTCTTGTATCACTGATGGTTAAAAAGATCGCCACACCCTGAAAAATGTATGTTTTCAGAAATTGCAGTCATTTCTATTTGTTTTCAGGACTAGAAGTATCTTAGCCAATGCATTCCTAAAATTCCAAGGTTGATGTACTGTTGATTTACTGATTGATGTTCCTGTTGATGCACTGGTTGATGCACTGGTTGATGTACTGGTTGATGCATGGTCAATGCGCAGGTCTTTTGACTGGTCCATGTACTGGTCCATGTATTGGTCCATGTACTGGTCCATCCACTGGTCCATCCACTGGTCCATCTACTGGTCCATGTACTGGTCCATGTACTGGTCCATGTACTGGTCCAAGTTATTTTCTGTATATAATATTCGGCAAGCTCAAATTTTCCTCTAGTTTTCATTCTCTGAATGTTTTAGTGTAACTCTGATGGTTTAAAAGAACGCCCAACCCTCAAAATTACATGTTTTTGGTCAAATGTCAGTGTATCAGTCAGTGTATCAGTCAGTGTATCAGTCAGTGTATCAGTCAGTGTATCAGTCAGTGTATCAGTCAGTGTATCAGTCAGTGTATCAGTCAGTGTATCAGTCAGTGTATCAGTCAGTGTATCAGTCAGTGTATCAGTCGGCAAATCAGTCAGCGAATTAGTCAGCGAATCACTCAGTGTATGGCCACAAACCGATTGACATGTTACAGTAAGGGTTTATCTGTCTGCTGACTATCTGTCACATCACAACTAGTCCACAGACAGATAGTTTATAAGTACTTCCATAATTATCTGTGCACACTATGTACATTCTAAGTAACATGCAAAATTACAGGTGATAAATTAATATTACATGTGATGTGATTTTGCATGATATTGCAAGTGATATTGTATGTTTAATACATTAAATGTAACTTTACATTTGATATTGCATAATATTGCATGTGATATTGTGTGATATTGCGTGTTATGTAACATGTGCAAGACGCATGCAATTGCATGTACAAGTTTATGTTCGAGTTCAAGTTCATGTCCAATATCATTTCTGTGTTTTCTCACATAAATTTCACTGGCAATAATTATATGATTGGTGAAGTTTTGTCACCGCATCGCGGTTACCCGATTTCTAGTTATTATTATTATTATTTTTCTTTCCGAAAAATGTTCTCGAAAAATTTTCAAATAATTTGTGTACATAGTCCTATGTGACCTAATTAAATTGTCCAATGTAACCCTATACCTCTGACCTATTTTTCAAGGTCATTGACCCCTTTGAAATAAATTTTTTCTATATTTCAATTGACCATTACTCATATAATAACTGATCAATTACAATTTCCTAATAAACTATATATAATAGACTTATACTAAATAAACTGACCTAATTTTCAAAAGTATAGGTCAAGGTCGAGGTCATACAGGTCAATTTTTACTCTCAGAGGTTTGCGCGCCTGATCTCTATATCAGCAACTTCGAAAATTGCAGAATTCAAGCCAATTGTTACAGTAAATGACTAATCCATGGTAAGCGATCATTTTTATTATGATATCATGCTTAGTTATTTAATTATGGAATTTTTAGTGTCAACCGCATCGTCAAAACTGGTGACCTTGATTACTTGACACTGAAATATCGATTTTAGGCCAATAAAATGTATTGTGAACCCCCCCAAATATGCCCATAAAACCTCCATAGCCACCTTCAAATTTGTCCTTAACCTCATTTTTCAAGGTCATTTGACCTGTTTAATGTTCAAATCACTCGATTTTCAAAAATTCCAACAATTATGTTATTTCCAGCATATCGGGTTCATATTTTAAATTATAATAGCCAGGAGCTATATTGTTGGATCCCTGAAATCAGAATTGATTTATCTCTTCATGCTGATTTATAAAAAAATTCCAAATATGGCATATCGCGCGACATGAAAAATTAGCCTATTTTTGCCAATTTGAGAGGTAAATATTGATCCTACATAGTTCAAATAATGATATGACCCCCCCTAAGTCATACACCGCGAATCTGTAGAAATTATAGATTTTGACCTTGAAAGGTATTTTCAAGGTCAAAATCAAGGTCAAATATTTGACAAAATTGGATATTTGAGATATTTAATTTTTTTTAAGTAGGAAATAATAAAGGGATTTTTACAGTCTTTTCACAGGTCAGTCCTACAATACCCTAGAAGAAATGTGTAAAGTTTTAAGTCCATCGGATTGACCTACATTGCACAATAAATGTCACAAGGTCAAAAAATTACTTCAAAATTGACCCTCTCATTTTCCAATTTCGCACTTGTACCCAAACTTTGATGGTCTGTATCTCCGGTTCTAATTAAGCTACAGAAAAGCTTAAAGCATATTCAGAAAGCCCGAATTCTCTTCTAGTATTCATTTTCTATACATTTTAACGTATCTCTGCTAGTTAAAAAGATCGCCGGACCCTGAAAAATACATGTTTTCGGTCAAGATTTCACCAATTTACATTTTTTTGACAAAGAAGTCAGTCTTCAAAAAATTTGATAATATTTCGAGATATAGTCCTAACATATTTACAGTATTTTGTGCTATTTTAAGTCTCTCCTTCAAACCGTTTACCTTTGGGAGCAATTTGGAGTTCAAAACTTGATATTTTCAGAGTCAATTTTTCGGTGAAATTTCATATTTTTACCATTACTTCAATCAACTCTATCTCGGGTTCTAGTAAAGTCATATGAATGATACAAGCCGTTTTGGAAAGCTCAGATTCTCCTCTTATTCTAATTTGTGTACATTTTGTTGTGTCGTGAAAAGGTAAAAAGATCGGTCAACCCTGAAAAATTCAACTTTTCCTCATCTAACCGAATGACTGTACTCAGACTGGAACACCAGTGATTACTAAAATTTGTGTATTAATTGCCTAAAAGATGTCAATAAACTAATCTTAAACTAAAGTAAACTAAATAAATTAAACTAAACTAAATAAACTAAGCTAAACATGCATTCACCGGGAAAGGGGGGGCTGTCCGCTAGCTTCATTAACTTGTGCATAGCAATAAATCACAAATAAATAAGGTACATTTTTTATGCTATTTTTTGTACCATTTTATACAATATTTTTGATACTATTTTATATTTTATTCATATAATATTTTATATATTATTTTATATCTTGTTTATATACTTGTTTATATACTTGTTTATATACTTGTTTATATACTTGTTTATATACTTGTTTATATACTTGTTTATATACTTGTTTATATACTTGTTTATATACTTGTTTATATACTTTTTTATATACTTTTTTATATACTTATATACATTTAGACTATTTTCACCCACTGAACTAAATAAACTAAACTAAACATGGGCATTCACTGAGCAAGCTGCTTAAACATGTACAATATACCTTCATATACTTGTTCGTATACTTGTTTATTTTTATACTTAAACATATTTAGACTATTTTCACCAACTGCTCGGTGAAGTTTTATTACCGCTAGCGGTTATCGAAATCTAGTTAAACTTCACCTATACCATAGGTGAAGTTTCTTGTTTTCGTAAATATTTTTATTATTAAACTTCACCTATACCATAGGTGAAGTTTCTTATTTTCGTAAATATTTTTATTATTATTATTTTTCTTTCCGAAAAATGTTCTCGAAAAATTTTCAAATAATTTGTGTACATAGTCCTATGTGACCTTATTAAATTGTCCAATGTAACCCTATACCTCTGACCTATTTTTCAAGGTCATTGACCCCTTTGAAATAAATTTTTTCTCTATTTCAATTGACCATTACTCATATAATAACTGATCAATTACAGTTTCCTAATAAACTATATATAATAAACTTATACTAAATAAACTGACCTAATTTTCAAAAGTATAGGTCAAGGTCGAGGTCATACAGGTCAATTTTTACTCTCAGAGGTTTGCGCGCCTGATCTCTATATAAGCAACTTCGAAAATTGCAGAATTCAAGCCAATTGTTACAGTAAATGACTAATCCATGGTAAGCGATCATTTTTATGATGATATCATGCTTAGTTATTTAATTATGGAATTTTTAGTGTCAACCGCGTCGTCAAAACTGGTGACCTTGATTACTTGACACTGAAATATCGATTTTAGGCCAATAAAATGTATTGTGAACCCCCCCAAATATGCCCATAAAACCTCCATAGCCACCTTCAAATTTGTCCTTAACCTCATTTTTCAAGGTCATTTGACCTGTTTAATGTTCAAATCACTCGATTTTCAAAAATTCCAACAATTATGTTATTTCCAGCATATCGGGTTCATATTTTAGATTATAATAGCCAGGAGCTATATTGTTGGAACCCTGAAATCGGAATTGATTTATCTCTTCATGCTGATTTATAAAAAAATTCCAAATATGGCATACCGCGCGACATGAAAAATTAGCCTATTTTTGCCAATTTGAGAGGTAAATATTGATCCTACATAGTTCAAATAATGAAATGACCCCCCCTAAGTCATACACCGCGAATCTGTAGAAATTATAGATTTTGACCTTGAAAGGTATTTTCAAGGTCAAAATCAAGGTCAAATATTTGACAAAATTGGATATTTGAGATATTTAATTTTTTTAAGTAGGAAATAATAAAGGGATTTTTACAGTCTTTTCACAGGTCAGTCCTACAATACCCTAGAAGAAATGTGTAAAGTTTTAAGTCCATCGGATTGACCTACATTGCACAATAAATGTCACAAGGTCAAAAAATTACTGCAAAATTGACCCTCTCATTTTCCAATTTCGCACTTGCACCCAAACTTTGATGGTCTGTATCTCCGGTTCTAATTAAAGTTGAATCCCACAGAGTACAGCTTCTCCACCTATTGTACTACATGTAACTAAACTGTTCAACAAAAATCCCCCAGCTGGTGGCTCCCCCGCTTGGTAAAATTGTTCATATGCATTGGAAAAGCCACAGATTTTTGAAAACAGGGGTAGGCTCACTCGAAGGCTGCTGGGTCAGCCAGGAATAATGGCACTAAACTATAAATACACACATTTTGGGTCGATATACAGGCCTATAATTCAATTCAACTTTCATAAAAATCGGAGAAGGAATCTTTGAGATATTCAAGTTTATTTTACGAGAGACTTATTTTTGTTGAACTGTTTTTCATAATTTTATCATATTGTACACCACGTAACTCTCAAAAAACATCGGTAACCCCCCTTCAAAAACTTGTTTTTCAATAAGGTGTATTTTCAGCTATATTCCTTTAATTTTTCATAAATATCTCATGGATATTGTTCGAGTGACGCTCCTTTTCATTATAAATGCCACACTTTTTTAGTATTTTGCTGTATGTTTAAATGTAATGACATAAGATTTTGAAAAGATCATAGTTCAAAAATTATGTTGGCTAGCCCGTCAATTTTTTTTAACGTTGGAAAGCTTTGGTTTTGAAGAACTTTTTGGCAAAGTCTCATGAATATCTCATGGATTTTAGATTTCTTGCCAAGTGTGGGATTCAACTTTAAGCTACAGAAAAACTGAAAGCATATTCAGAAAGTCCAAATTCTCCTCTAGTATTCATTTTCTATACATTTTAACGTATCTCTGCTAGTTAAAAAGATCGCCGGACCCTGAAAAATACATGTTTTCGGTCAAGATTTCACCAATTTACATTTTTTTGACACAGAAGTCAGTCTTCAAAAAATTTGATAATATTTCGAGATATAGTCCTAACATATTTACAGTATTTTGTGCTATTTTAAGTCTCTCCTTCAAACCGTTTACCTTTGGGAGCAATTTGGAGTTCAAAACTTGATATTTTCAGAGTCAATTTTTCGGTGAAATTTCATATTTTTACCATTACTTCAATCAACTCTATCTCGGGTTCTAATAAAGTCATATGAATGATACAAGCCGTTTTGGGAAGCTCAGATTCTCCTCTTATTCTAATTTGTGTACATTTTGTTGTGTCGTGAACAGGTAAAAAGATCGGTCAACCCTGAAAAATTCATCTTTTCCTCACCTAACCGAATGACTGTACTCAGACTGGAACACCAGTGATTACTAAAATTTGTGTATTAATTGCCTAAAAGATGTCAATAAACTAATTTTAAACTAAAGTAAACTAAATAAATTAAACTAAACTAAATAAACTAAGCTAAACATGCATTCACCGGGAAAGGGGGGGGCTGTCCGCTAGCTTCATTAACTTGTGCATTGCAATATATCACAAATAAATAAGGTAAATTTTTAATGCTATTTTTTGTACCATTTTATACAATATTTTTGATACTATTTTATATTTTATTCATATAATTTTTTATATAATATTTTATACTTGTTTATATACTTGTTTATATACTTGTTTATATACTTGTTTATATACTTGTTTATATACTTGTTTATATACTTGTTTATATACTTGCTAATATACTTGCTAATATACTTATATACATACTTATATACATTTAGACTATTTTCACCCACTGAACTAAATAAACTAAACTAAACATGGGCATTCACTGAGCAAGCTGCTTAAACATGAACAGTAAACCTTCATATACTTGTTTGTATACTTGTTTATTTTTATACTTAAACATATTTAGACTATTTTCACCAACTGCTCGGTGAAGTTTTTATAACCGCTAGCGGTTATCGAAATCTAGTTATTATTATTATTATTATTATTTTTCTTTCCGAAAAATGTTCTCGAAAAATTTTCAAATAATTTGTGTACATAGTCCTATGTGACCTAATTAAATTGTCCAATGTAACCCTATACCTCTGACCTATTTTTCAAGGTCATTGACCCCTTTGAAATAAATTTTTTCTATATTTCAATTGACCATTACTCATATATTAACTGATCAATTATAGTTTCCTAATAAACTATATATAATAGACTTATACTAAATAAACTGACCTAATTTTCAAAAGTATAGGTCAAGGTCAAGGTCATACAGGTCAATTTTTACTCTCAGAGGTTTGCGCGCCTGATCTCTATATAAGCAACTTCGAAAATTGCAGAATTCAAGCCAATTGTTACAGTAAATGACTAATCCATGGTAAGCGATCATTTTTATGATGATATCATGCTTAGTTATTTAATTATGGAATTTTTAGTGTCAACCGCGTCGTCAAAACTGGTGACCTTGATTACTTGACACTGAAATATCGATTTTAGGCCAATAAAATGTATTGTGAACCCCCCCAAATATGCCCATAAAACCTCCATAGCCACCTTCAAATTTGTCCTTAACCTCATTTTTCAAGGTCATTTGACCTGTTTAATGTTCAAATCACTCGATTTTCAAAAATTCCAACAATTATGTTATTTCCAGCATATCGGGTTCATATTTTAAATTATAATAGCCAGGAGCTATATTGTTGGAACCCTGAAATCGGAATTGATTTATCTCTTCATGCTGATTTATAAAAAAATTCCAAATACGGCATACCGCGCGACATGAAAAATTAGCCAATTTTTGCCAATTTGAGAGGTAAATATTGATCCTACATAGTTCAAATAATGAAATGACCCCCCTAAGTCATACACCGCGAATCTGTAGAAATTATAGATTTTGACCTTGAAATGTATTTTCAAGGTCAAAATCAAGGTCAAATATTTGACAAAATTGGATATTTGAGATATTTAATTTTTTTTAAGTAGGAAATAATAAAGGGATTTTTACAGTCTTTTCACAGGTCAGTCCTGCAATACCCTAGAAGAAATGTGTAAAGTTTTAAGTCCATCGGATTGACCTACATTGCACAATAAATGTCACAAGGTCAAAAAATTACTGCAAAATTGACCCTCTCATTTTCCAATTTCGCACTTGCACCCAAACTTTGATGGTCTGTATCTCCGGTTCTAATTAAGCTACAGAAAAACTGAAAGCATATTCAGAAAGTCCAAATTCTCCTCTAGTATTCATTTTCTATACATTTTAACGTATCTCTGCTAGTTAAAAAGATCGCCGGACCCTGAAAAATACATGTTTTCGGTCAAGATTTCACCAATTTACATTTTTTTGACAAAGAAGTCAGTCTTCAAAAAATTTGATAATATTTCGAGATATAGTCCTAACATATTTACAGTATTTTGTGCAATTTTAAGTCTCTCCTTCAAACCGTTTACCTTTGGGAGCAATTTGGAGTTCAAAACTTGATATTTTCAGAGTCAATTTTTCGGTGAAATTTCATATTTTTACCATTACTTCAATCAACTCTATCTCGGGTTCTAATAAAGTCATATGAATGATACAAGCCGTTTTGGAAAAGCTCAGATTCTCCTCTTATTCTAATTTGTGTACATTTTGTTGTGTCGTGAACAGGTAAAAAGATCGGTCAACCCTGAAAAATTCATCTTTTCCTCACCTAACCGAATGACTACTCAGACTGGAACACCAGTGATTACTAAAATTTGTGCAGTAATTGCCTAAAAGATGTCAATAAACTAATTTTAAACTAAAGTAAACTAAATAAATTAAACTAAACTAAATAAACTAAGCTAAACATGCATTCACCGGGAAAGGGGGGGCTGTCCGCTAGCTTCATTAACTTGTGCATTGCAATATATCACAAATAAATAAGGTACATTTTTTATGCTATTTTTTGTACCATTTTATACAATATTTTTGATACTATTTTATATTTTATTCATATAATATTTTATATATTATATCTTGCTTATATATATACTTGTTTATATACTTGTTTATATACTTGTTTATATACTTATATACATTTAGACTATTTTCACCCACTGAACTAAATAAACTAAACTAAACATGGGCATTCACTGAGCAAGCTGCTTAAACATGTACAATATACCTTCATATACTTGTTCGTATACTTGTTTATTTTTATACTTAAACATATTTAGACTATTTTCACCAACTGCTCGGTGAAGTTTTATTACCGCTAGCGGTTATCGGAATCTAGTTATTATTATTTTTCTTTCCGAAAAATGTTCTCGAAAAATTTTCAAATAATTTGTGTTGATAGTCCTATGTAACCTAATTAAATTGTCCAATGTAACCCTATACCTCTGACCTATTTTTCAAGGTCATTGACCCCTTTGAAATAAATTTTTTCTATATTTCAATTGACCATTACTCATTTATTAACTGATCAATTACAGTTTCCTAATAAACTGTATATAATAGACTTATACTAAATAAACTGACCTAATTTTCAAAAGTACAGGTCAAGGTCGAGGTCATACAGGTCAATTTTTACTCTCAGAGGTTTGCGCGCCTGATCTCTATATAAGCAACTTCGAAAATTGCAGAATTCAAGCCAATTGTTACAGTAAATGACTAACGCATGGTAAGCGATCATTTTTATGATGATATCATGCTTAGTTATTTAATTATGGAATTTTTAGTGTCAACCGCGTCGTCAAAACTGGTGACCTTGATTACTTGACACTGAAATATCGATTTTAGGCCAATAAAATGTATTGTGAACCCCCCCAAATATGCCCATAAAACCTCCATAGCCACCTTCAAATTTGACCTTAACCTCATTTTTCAAGGTCATTTGACCTGTTTAATGTTCAAATCACTCGATTTTCAAAAATTCCAACAATTGTGTTATTTCCCGCATATCGGGTTCATATTTTAAATTATAATAGCCAGGAGCTATATTGTTGGAACCCTGAAATCGGAATTGATTTATCTCTTCATGCTGATTTATAAAAAAATTCCAAATATGGCATACCGCGCGACATGAAAAATTAGCCTATTTTTGCCATTTTGAGAGGTAAATATTGATCCTACATAGTTCAAATAATGAAATGACCCCCCCTAAGTCATACACCGCGAATCTGTAGAAATTATAGATTTTGACCTTGAAAGGTATTTTCAAGGTCAAAATCAAGGTCAAATATTTGACAAAATTGGATATTTGAGATATTTAATTTTTTTTAAGTAGGAAATAAAAAAGGGATTTTTACAGTCTTTTCACAGGTCAGTCCTACAATACCCTAGAAGAAATGTGTAAAGTTTTAAGTCCATCGGATTGACCTGCATTGCACAATAAATGTCACAAGGTCAAAAAATTACTGCAAAATTGACCCTCTCATTTTCCAATTTCGCACTTGTACCCAAACTTTGATGGTCTGTATCTCCGGTTCTAATTAAGCTACAGAAAAACTGAAAGCATATTCAGAAAGCCCAAATTCTCCTCTAGTATTCATTTTCTATACATTTTAACGTATCTCTGCTAGTTAAAAAGATCGCCGGACCCTGAAAAATACATGTTTTCGGTCAAGATTTCACCAATTTACATTTTTTTGACAAAGAAGTCAGTCTTCAAAAAATTTGATAATATTTCGAGATATAGTCCTAACATATTTACAGTATTTTGTGCTATTTTACGTCTCTCCTTCAAACCGTTTACCTTTGGGAGCAATTTGGAGTTCAAAACTTGATATTTTCAGAGTCAATTTTTCGGTGAAATTTCATATTTCTACCATTACTTCAATCAACTCTATCTAGGGTTCTAATAAAGTCATATGAATGATACAAGCCGTTTTGGAAAGCTCAGATTCTCCTTTTATTCTAATTTGTGTACATTTTGTTGTGTCGTGAACAGGTAAAAAGATCGGTCAACCCTGAAAAATTCATCTTTTCCTCACCTAACCGAATGACTGTACTCAGACTGGAACACCAGTGATTACTAAAATTTGTGTAGTAATTGCCTAAAAGATGTCAATAAACTAATTTTAAACTAAAGTAAACTAAATAAATTAAACTAAACTAAATAAACTAAGCTAAACATGCATTCACCGGGGAAGGGGGGGGGGCTGTCCGCTAGCTTCATTAACTTGTGCATTGCAATATATCACAAATAAATAAGGGTACATTTTTTATGCTATTTTTTGTACCATTTCATACAATATTTTTGATACTATTTTATATTTTATTCATATAATATTTTATATGTTATTTTATATCTTGTTTATATACTTGTTTATATACTTGTTTATATACTTGTTTATATACTTATATACATTTAGACTATTTTCACCCACTGAACTAAATAAACTAAACAAAACATGGGCATTCACTGAGCAAGCTGCTTAACCATGTACAATATACCTTCATATACTTGTTCGTATACTTGTTTATTTTTATACTTAAACATATTTAGACTATTTTCACCAACTGCACGGTGAAGTTTTATTACCGCTAGCGGTTATCGAAATCTAGTTATTATTAGCATTCACCATCATTATGGTGAATGCTATTATTTTTGTAGATTTTTTTATTTTTATTTTTATTATTTTTTATTATTTTTCCGTCATTTTCGGTTGAGTTCAGGGTTGTCCTTTGGTGGATGGATAGTGCTAGGTGAGATATTATGATCCCCCAAATTTTTTTGACCTTGACCTATTTTTCAAGGTCAGAGGTCACTTCAAAGTTGAGATTTTTAAAGGGCTAACTTCAGAACTAATGAAGATAGAGAGGTCTGGATTTCAGTGTTATGTAACCCATCAATAGCTTGAACAATATCAACAAAAACAATATTCAATTTCATAAAGGGGTAATTACCCCAACCGATTAAGTTGACAAAACACCAATTTTTTTGCCGGACTTCTCCTCAGAAACCGCAAATGGTAGGATGATGCTGATAAGTGTATTATGTTCCCTAGAGATGGGTCTATGGTAAGTGGTATTTCATTTTTGGATCACACACTTTGTTTTGAAGATATTCAACTTTCAATTTCCATAGATTTTCAATTTTTTGGTATCCGTTGCGGCTGGCAAAATAAAGCACAGCTAGCACCATCCCAGGTAGTTGTCACAATTGCTGTTAGATGTGTCAAATGTGTGAAGTCAATCTGAAGTCAATATGAAGTCAATGCAAGTCAATATGAAGTCAATATGAAGTCAATATGAAGTCAATATGAAGTCAATATGAAGTCAATATGAAGTCAATAAAGTCAATACAAAGTCATTTCATTATAATTTCATTTTGAGTTCATTTCATTGATCACTTCATTGATCATTTCATTGATCATTGATCATTTCATTGATCATTTCATTGATCATTTCATTGATCATTTCATTGATCATTGATCATTTCATTGATCATTGATCATTTCATTGATCATTGATCATTTCATTGATCATTGATCATTTCATTGATCATTGATCATTTCATTGATCATTGATCATTTCATTGATCATTTCATTGATCATTTCATTGATCATTTCATTGATCATTTCATTGATCTGATGAAATGGTGAATGCTCATTCCCAGTTGCACTGGGAATATCTAATGTCTAGTTATTATTATTTTTCTTTCCGAAAAATGTTCTCGAAAAATTTTCAAATAATTTGTGTACATAGTCCTATGTGACCTAATTAAATTGTCCAATGTAACCCTATACCTCTGACCTATTTTTCAAGGTCATTGACCCCTTTGAAATAAATTTTTTCTATATTTCAATTGACCATTACTCATATATTAACTGATCAATTATAGTTTCCTAATAAACTATATATAATAGACTTATACTAAATAAACTGACCTAATTTTCAAAAGTATAGGTCAAGGTCAAGGTCATACAGGTCAATTTTTACTCTCAGAGGTTTGCGCGCCTGATCTCTATATAAGCAACTTCGAAAATTGCAGAATTCAAGCCAATTGTTACAGTAAATGACTAATCCATGGTAAGCGATCATTTTTATGATGATATCATGCTTAGTTATTTAATTATGGAATTTTTAGTGTCAACCGCGTCGTCAAAACTGGTGACCTTGATTACTTGACACTGAAATATCGATTTTAGGCCAATAAAATGTATTGTGAACCCCCCCAAATATGCCCATAAAACCTCCATAGCCACCTTCAAATTTGACCTTAACCTCATTTTTCAAGGTCATTTGACCTGTTTAATGTTCAAATCACTCGATTTTCAAAAATTCCAACAATTATGTTATTTCCAGCATATCGGGTTCATAATTTAAAGTATAATAGCCAGGAGCTATATTGTTGGAACCCTGAAATCGGAATTGATTTATCTCTTCATGCTGATTTATAAAAAAATTCCAAATATGGCATACCGCGCGACATGAAAAATTAGCCTATTTTTGGCAATTAGAGAGGTAAATATTGATCCTACACAGTTCAAATAATGAAATGACCCCCCCTAAGTCATACACCGCGAATCTGTAGAAATTATAGATTTTGACCTTGAAAGGTATTTTCAAGGTCAAAATCAAGGTCAAATATTTGACAAAATTGGATATTTGAGATATTTAATTTTTTTTAAGTAGAAAATAATGAAGGGATTTTTACAGTCTTTTCACAGGTCAGTCCTACAATACCCTAGAAGAAATGTGTAAAGTTTTAAGTCCATCGGATTGACCTACATTGCACAATAAATGTCACAAGGTCAAAAAATTACTGCAAAATTGACCCTCTCATTTTCCAATTTCACACTTGTACCCAAACTTTGATGGTCTGTATCTCCGGTTCTAATTAAGCTACAGAAAAACTGAAAGCATATTCAGAAAGCCCAAATTCTCCTCTAGTATTCATTTTCTATACATTTTAACGTATCTCTGCTAGTTAAAAAGATCGCCGGACCCTGAAAAATACATGTTTTCGGTCAAGATTTCACCAATTTACATTTTTTTGACAAAGAAGTCAGTCTTCAAAAAATTTGATAATATTTCGAGATATAGTCCTAACATATTTACATTATTTTGTGCTATTTTAAGTCTCTCCTTCAAACCGTTTACCTTTGGGAGCAATTTGGAGTTCAAAACTTGATATTTTCAGAGTCAATTTTTCGGTGAAATTTCATATTTTTACCATTACTTCAATCAACTCTATCTCGGGTTCTAATAAAGTCATATGAATGATACAAGCCGTTTTGGAAAGCTCAGATTCTCCTCTTATTCTAATTTGTGTACATTTTGTTGTGTCGTGAACAGGTAAAAAGATCGGTCAACCCTGAAAAATTCATCTTTTCCTCACCTAACCGAATGACTGTACTCAGACTGGAACACCAGTGATTACTAAAATTTGTGTAGTAATTGCCTAAAAGATGTCAATAAACTAATTTTAAACTAAGGTAAACTAAATAAATTAAACTAAACTAAATAAACTAAGCTAAACATGCATTCACCGGGAAAGGGGGGGGCTGTCCGCTAGCTTCATTAACTTGTGCATTGCAATATATCACAAATAAATAAGGTACATTTTTTATGCTATTTTTTGTACCATTTTATACAATATTTTTGATACTATTTTATATTTTATTCATATAATATTTTATATATTATTTTATATCTTGCTTATATACTTGTTTATATACTTGTTTATATACTTGTTTATATACTTATATACATTTAGACTATTTTCACCCACTGAACTAAATAAACTAAACTAAACATGGGCATTCACTGAGCAAGCTGCTTAAACATGTACAATATACCTTCATATACTTGTTCGTATACTTGTTTATTTTTATACTTAAACATATTTAGACTATTTTCACCAACTGCTCGGTGAAGTTTTATTACCGCTAGCGGTTATCGGAATCTAGTATTCAAGTTGCGTTCGTACTTTCCAAAAAAGGTCCTCGAAAAATTTTCAAAAAATTCATGAAGGAAGCCCACCATGCCCGTATGACACCCACCCGGTTTCGCCGACCTTGATTCATTTTTCAAGGTCGCAGAGCACTTTGAAGTCAGATTTTCCATACTTTTGAAATGCCCAAATCTCATCCGGTTACGCCCGGATTTCGTTTCTGTCACTTTTATTAGGTTCCACATGCTTTTTGCAAGTTACAAAGTGAGACTTCCGAAAACGCAGGTCCAGGTCCAAGATGGCTACGGCCATTTTTAGTACTAAGCGATTGTCGCACGAGATGTCAGAAACCGTAAGCCCCAGGGTTTTCAAAGTGAGGCCAAAAGCTGGCTTGGTGGCCGGGCCAGTGCTGTAAGTTATAACTGTGGTGATCCCATGTTTGGTTATGCAGTTACATAATTTTAAATATTGACCGCGTCATCAAAACCAGCAATTATCCTACGGTGCAACCCCCCCCCCCCTTTGAATTATGCTTTTTGCTGAAACTCCTGCGGTCTAATACTGTAGAAAGCCAAAATATACCTAATTCAAGCCTTCTCTATGTTATATAAGCAACCTGCAAGCTGAAATACTTGCAGAAGACTCCATTCTAGCAGACGACACATGTCTTATGGTTTCGAGTCCCGCAGTAAACAAAAAGCTGTGCTGTGATTGGCTGACTTAATGCAGGTGAACTTTGAAGTTGAGGCTGCAGGCCAGTAAATAGCATGGAAATTGGTTAGAATGGAGTAGATTAGCATCACTATGGCTGTGACATGGACCGGGATTGCCCCGGAAACAGGTCAAAACAGAAAAACCGCATATTTTTGGCGGGAAAAGCTGAAACACCGCATTGTGGGGGTGCCGGTGGCAGTTTAATGCCTTTCTGGACCCCTTCCCCCTAGAATTGCATGGTTTTGTGATTCTAGGCCTTTGCATAGGCCTATGTGGGTCCATTACGGCATTCGCATGCTAAAAGATAGGAAAATGGGCCTTCCGGTCAGAATCAACCTGAACGTACTCGGGCCAAATGTCTTGACACATTACTAATCCTCACTAGTAGAGCAGCATTTCCTGCAAAAATGATGAAAATCGCATCATTTCTGAGCCCCCAAATTGCCAAAAACCTCCGTTTTTGCATTTTTCAAGAAAAAATCGCCCCGTCACAGGAAATTGATTTTGAGGGCTGAAAGTGGCTCTGAAAGATTGCTTGGAGTCGGACCCATAACCTAATACCCTTACTTTAGTTACATTGTACCAATAACACCCCGATTATAGGCGGTGAAGTTTTGTCACCGCTTCGCGGTTACCCGGTCTCTAGTTATTTTTCTTTCCGAAAAATGTTCTCGAAAAATTTTCAAATAATTTGTGTACATAGTCCTATGTGACCTAATTAAATTGTCCAATGTAACCCTATACCTCTGACCTATTTTTCAAGGTCATTGACCCCTTTGAAATAAATTTTTTCTATATTTCAATTGACCATTACTCATATATTAACTGATCAATTATTGTTTCCTAATAAACTATATATAATAGACTTATACTAAATAAACTGACCTAATTTTCAAAAGTATAGGTCAAGGTCGAGGTCATACAGGTCAATTTTTACTCTCAGAGGTTTGCGCGCCTGATCTCTATATCAGCAACTTCGAAAATTGCAGAATTCAAGCCAATTGTTACAGTAAATGACTAATCCATGGTAAGCGATCATTTTTATGATGATATCATGCTTAGTTATTTAATTATGGAATTTTTAGTGTCAACCGCGTCGTCAAAACTGGTGACCTTGATTACTTGACACTGAAATATCGATTTTAGGCCAATAAAATGTATTGTGAACCCCCCCAAATATGCCCATAAAACCTCCATAGCCACCTTCAAATTTGTCCTTAACCTCATTTTTCAAGGTCATTTGACCTGTTTAATGTTCAAATCACTCGATTTTCAAAAATTCCAACAATTATGTTATTTCCAGCATATCGGGTTCATATTTTAAATTATAATAGCCAGGAGCTATATTGTTGAAACCCTGAAATCGGAATTGATTTATCTCTTCATGCTGATTTATAAAAAAATTCCAAATATGGCATACCGCGCGACATGAAAAATTAGCCTATTTTTGCCAATTTGAGAGGTAAATATTGATCCTACATAGTTCAAATAATGAAATGACCCCCCCTAAGTCATACACCGCGAATCTGTAGAAATTATAGATTTTGACCTTGAAAGGTATTTTCAAGGTCAAAATCAAGGTCAAATATTTGACAAAATTGGATATTCGAGATATTTAATTTTTTTTAAGTAGGAAATAATAAAGGGATTTTTACAGTCTTTTCACAGGTCAGTCCTACAATACCCTAGAAGAAATGTGTAAAGTTTTAAGTCCATCGGATTGACCTACATTGCACAATAAATGTCACAAGGTCAAAAAATTACTGCAAAATTGACCCTCTCATTTTCCAATTTTGCACTTGCACCCAAACTTTGATGGTCTGTATCTCCGGTTCTAATTAAGCTACAGAAAAACTGAAAGCATATTCAGAAAGTCCAAATTCTCCTCTAGTATTCATTTTCTATACATTTTAACGTATCTCTGCTAGTTAAAAAGATCGCCGGACCCTGAAAAATACATGTTTTCGGTCAAGATTTAACCAATTTACATTTTTTTGACAAAGAAGTCAGTCTTCAAAAAATTTGATAATATTTGGAGATATAGTCCTAAGACATTTACAGTAGTGTGTGCAATGTCAAGTCTCTCCTTCAAACCGTTTACCTTTGGGAGCAAATTGAAGTTCAAAACTTGATATTTTCAGAGTCAATTTTTTGGTGAAATTTCATATTTTTACCATTATTTCTATTTCTGGTTCTAATAAAGCTACATGAATGATACAAGCAGTTTTGGAAAGCTCAGATTCTCCTCTTATTCTAATTGATGTACATTTTGTTCTAGCATCAACAGGTAAAAAGATCAACCCTGAAAAATTCATATTTTCCTCACCTTACCAAAAACATGTGCA
This sequence comes from Platynereis dumerilii, assembly GCA_026936325.1. NCBI lineage: Eukaryota > Metazoa > Annelida > Polychaeta > Phyllodocida > Nereididae > Platynereis > Platynereis dumerilii. The sequence continues at coordinate 13,701,177 of JAPTHN010000003.1, forward strand.
AAATACCTTTAAAAAATATGGTAAATTGTTTTCAGTACTATTTTATATACTATTTTACATTCTTGCTTATATGCTATTTCCATTCTTGCTTATATACTTGTTTATATACTTGTCTATGTACTTGTTTATATACTAGTTTATATACCTGTTTATATACTTGTTTATATACTTGTTTATATACCTTTACATATTTAGACTATTTTCAGCAACTGCTAGGTGAAGTTTTATTACCGCTAGCGGTTATCGACATCTAGTTAGCATTCACCATCACTATGGTGAATGGTATTGATTTTGGTCGTATTATTATTATTATTATTATTATTATTATTATTTTTCTTCCCTTTTTTTTTGGAATTTCAACATGAAAGTTAGTGTATAGATAGTCCTTGATGAGTAGATTAATTTCCCAAAATATTTTTGACCTTGACCTATTTTTCAAGGTCACAGGTCACCTCAAAGTCACTGATTTTGGAGGTCTATCTCGTGAACTAATAAAGATAGAGACACCTGGTCTTCAGTGTTGAGTTAGTAGACCCCTATTGAACAAATATCAGCCATGAAATTGATCATTTTCAAAAAGGGGTAATTACCTTAACCCCTTTTAATGAAAACCAGTTTGCGCACGGTTTTGAGAAAACTACAAGCAGCACTTTCATGAAATTATAGTAAAAGGTGCTCTATAGTATGGGCCAATGCAGCGAGAAGTGTGGTGAAAATCATGCAAGGGGTTACTGAGATATTTGACTTTCAAAATTACAATATTTTGCACAAAAGTGAAAATATTTTTTAACTTTGCTTTGAATGAAGACAACTCAATGAAACTTGGAACATATATAGCCCTGTGGTTGAGGAATATTTTCATTAAACATCCATGACCTTGACATCAAGGTCAAGGTCACAGAAAGTGAATGAAAAGGCACGGTAGGTACATTTCACAACTTTTTCAAGCAAGGTTGTTCAATTGTGGTCTATCATTTCCAATCAAGAGTAACTTGAATGATCTAAAGTATATTTGACCTTGTGAAGAAGTTCATCAATTGTCAAGGTCATCACCAGTCAAAGACGGGAAAAATGAAGAAATAAGGTAAGTGCAGAATAGAATGAATTAAAGAATAAATTAAGGTCAATATGAAGTCAATATGAATGCCATTATGAATTCAATATGAATGTCAATATGAATGTCCATATGAATGTCAATATGAATGTCAATATATATGAATGTCAACATGAATATCAACATGAATGTCAAAATTAATGAATGTCAAAATGAATGTCAAAATGAATGTCAATATTAGTGTAGATATCAGTGTCATCAGTGCCACTATCAGTGTCATCACTCTCAATTGATATCAGGATCAAATGAATGTCAGTGAATGTCAATATGAATATTGATATAAATGTCAATATGAATAATGTCAATAGGAATGTCAATATGAATGTCAAAATGAAGTCAATTCAAGTGTCAATATAAAAGTCAATATGAAGAATTAAAGTCAAGTTGATAATCAAGTAAATCCTTGTTTATGGTGAATGCTCATTACTGGTTCACCAGTAATATTGATGTCTAGTTAGCATTCACCATCACTATGGTGAATGGTATTGATTTTGGTCGTATTATTATTATTATTATTATTATTATTTTTCTTCCCTTTTTTTTTGGAATTTCAACATGAAAGTTAGTGTATAGATAGTCCTTGATGAGTAGATTAATTTCCCAAAATATTTTTGACCTTGACCTATTTTTCAAGGTCACAGGTCACCTCAAAGTCACTGATTTTGGAGGTCTATCTCCTGAACTAATAAAGATAGAGACACCTGGTCTTCAGTGTTGAGTTAGTAGACCCCTATCGAACAAATATCAGCCATGAAATTGATCATTTTCAAAAAGGGGTAATTACCTTAACCCCTTTTAATGAAAACCAGTTTGCGCACGGTTTTGAGAAAACTACAAGCAGCACTTTCATGAAATTATAGCAAAAGGTGCTCTATAGCATGGGCCAATGCAGCGAGAAGTGTGGTGAAAATCATGCAAGGGGTTACTGAGATATTTGACTTTCAAAATTAGAATATTTTGCCCAAAAGTGAAAATATTTTTTAACTTTGCTTTGAATGAAGACAACTCAATGAAACTTGGAACATATATAGCCCTGTGGTAGAGGAATATTTTCATTAAACATCCATGACCTTGACATCAAGGTCAAGGTCACAGAAAGTGAATGAAAAGCCCCAATAGGTGCATTTCACAACTTTTTCAAGCAAGGTTGTTCAATTGTGGTCTATCATTTCCAATCAAGAGTAACTTGAATGATCTAAAGTATATTTGACCTTGTAAAGAAGTTCATCAATTGTCAAGGTCATCACCAGTCAAAGACAGGAAAAAAGAAGAAATGAGATAAGTGCAGAATAGAATGAATTAAAGAATAAATTAAGGTCAATATGAAGTCAATATGAATGCCATTATGAATTCAATATGAATGTCAATATGAATGTCCATATGAATGTCAATATGAATGTCAATATATATGAATGTCAACATGAATGTCAACATGAATATCAACATGAATGTCAAAATTAATGAATGTCAAAATGAATGTCAATATTAGTGTAGATATCAGTGTCATCAGTGTCACTATCAGTGTCATCACTGTCAATTGATATCAGGGTCAAATGAATGTCAGTGAATGTCAATATGAATATTGATATAAATGTCAATATGAATAATGTCAATAGGAATATCAATATGAATGTCAAAATGAAGTCAATTCAAGTGTCAATATAAAAGTCAATATGAAGAATTAAAGTCAAGTTGATAATCAAGTAAATCTTTTTTATGGTGAATGCTCATTACTGGTTCACCAGTAATATTGATGTCTAGTTATTATTATAATCCCCCGCCGCTTGCGGGGGATTATATTGATATTGTTCGTTTTATTATTATTATTCTTATTCTTATTATTATTATTCAGCTCAGGAAAACGACGATTACTGCGAAACTATTAGAGATATTGGTTTACAACTGAAGGGTAATATGTGACTCCATTGCGCGCTACTTCTTACGAAATTTCATGATCAAATTTCGTGAAACTTATCAATTATGAGCAAAATACAAAAAAAATTTCTGGCGCAGGTTTCTGAGAACCTAAGCATAACTGAGACCTGTTGATTTTTTCTAAGATACCTTGACAAAGTCTCCAGTGCAGAAAGGCGTCTTGTGGAGATTTCATGAATACATTTCAAGATACGATTTTTTGAAAATTGAACATCCCGAAAATTTGCGGAAAATTTTCTGAAAAACAGGGAAGGAATGCTCGTATCAATCTGAAAATGGGTATACTAACAGACCTACCCTAGTAGGATAATCTCAAAAAGTTACGGACCGCTCGGACAAACGGTCTCGGAGCTACGGACGCACAAAAACTCAAACTTCAAGTGGCCATATCTCAGTCCCTATTGCACCTACAGCAAAGTATTACATATCACAAGAAAGGTCTGTTTGTCAGCTTTCCAATGGTGTATAGCACTATAGTCTCAGACGCGCGACGTAAAATCGCGTCAGACATCGAAATTTTTTGGTCACTTTTTGTGTCCCTTGAAACGTTTTAGGCTGAAAAATCAATGAAGTTCTTTGTGAATGTTGATGAATATTTTTTTACTCATCCCCTTGTTATGCCTACATACTGTCCTCAAAGGAAATATGCCTGCATCAAACGGTTTTTCCAAGAGAATTTTTTGAAATTCAAAATTGAAATGCACATTGCTCTGCTTCTACTTATTAAAATTTCATGAAATTAATACCAAAAGATGCGTAAAATTATGGACTTCACTGTCCTCCAAGGGCATTTACCTATTCCTCATAACCAATTTAACATAAATGATTTTATATATTCGATTATAACTTGTGAATTATTATTTCAAATCACTTAAAACTCAATGTACATGTTGCTAATTTTTTGGCCTATTTTGTGATATAAGGACATCCTCCTATCTCCAATACTTTGCCCGTAAATGTTTTGTACTATCTTTGCATGTAAACACAATTCACAACTCGAATGCCATGGCTGCAACAGACCATTAGGATAAGACCAGTACGTTTGCCCACTACAGGTATGTCTGCAGGAGAAGCACAGGCCTGTAGAGTGAGCTTTTAGTACACAACTGTTATGTGACCTGCAACGCCTGGAGACGACCCTAGATGACCTCATTTGCATATTTTTACATATGTTTTGCACACCACACCAAAATGCCCTTTTGCACACTGCACTGATAATCATATGAGGGCAGTTGTTGCTGAGCTGCTGAGCAAGGAGGACATTTTGCCAGTGGATCTTACTCATTAACACACAGAATAATACCAGTACCAACTCATTTGAAGAACAACCAAGTTCACTTTTGTAGAAGGTAAACCTTGCTACCTTAAATTTTATGTTTCTTTCAATGGCCTAAATAGGCTTCTAATCATCTTGTCTTGCTCAACTGTATTGACCTACTTTTTCTGAAACTGTGGCTGCTTCATACATTGTATATTATATGTTTATTCAATTCTCACACTACTTGTTTTTGTGGCCTCCGACTTTATATTTCTGATTGCTGGTGACTACACTATCAACTGCCCGCATCTCCATGTCTTTATACTCACATACTCAATAATGTTTTTCTCCCCAGGTTTTCTGGCTACATGCAATAAAAGGCCTTTTGAGTGAGGAGCACCAGGACTACATTTTGCAGACAAGGGCTAAAAGAGCTGCAGGTGAGCAGCTAGCTGGACAACAGAAGACTGGTACAGCACAGCACTAGGACTGCACGTGTAGGTCAATGCTTGAAAGAGGACCTTGGAGACTGCACTACAAAGATACTCCACAGTAAGTTTACTTTTATTTGACATTTTCCTGATAGCACAGATGCATCATGTACTATATGTTATGGTTAAATATTCCAACTCCCCTGGATACTGAGTTATCAGGGGGCAAAATTAACAGTATCTACAAAATGTCTACATACAAGGAGCTGCTGAACAGTATCTGTGGCATCACTATCATAATATTATGATGATACCTGTAGATTTCCTCTGTATGATGTACGTTTTAGAGTGCATACTGAAATGCAGCTGTATTGTGGTAACATGCTAATTTCACACATTGTCACTTGCCTTTGTAGGATGGATCAAGACTTAACACAACCACTGCAAAAGAGGACCAGGACAGAAGAGGACCGCGCCAGTAGAGGACCTGGACAGTAGAGGACCAGGACAGAAGAGGAACGGGACAGAAGAGGACTAGGATGCTAGAAGACCAGCATACTATTAGAACCTTTGAGGGCCAAGCTTTTCGCAATTGTGCTAAATTCAATTGCACACCACATTGAAAGTGTAATTGCCTCAAGTGGTTTTATGTGCACAGAAGTCCTCCTAATCTATAAAAGAAATTGTTTCTTTACCCGCCAAACAACAAAAAGGCCAGGTTGATCAGTCAGTGAAACTGGTTATAAATAACAAAAAGGCCAGGTTGATCAGTCAGTGAAACTGGTTATAAATAACGAAGAAAGCCCAGGTTGATCAGTCAGTGAAACTGGTTATAAACAGCAAAAAAGCCAGGTTGATCAGTCAGTGAAACTGGTTATAAACAGCAAAAAAGCCAGGTTGATCAGTCAGTGAAACTGGTTATAAACAGCAAAAAAGCCAGGTTGATCAGTCAGTGAAACTGGTTATAAATAACAAAAAGGCCAGGTTGATCAATCAGTGAAACTGGTTATAAATAACAAAAAGGCCAGGTTGATCAGTCAGTGAAACTGGTGATAAATAACAAAAAGGCCAGGTTGATCAATCAGTGAAACTGGTTATAAATAACGAAAAAAGGCCAGGTTGATCAGTCAGTGAAACTGGTTATAAACAGCAAAAAAGCCAGGTTGATCAGTCAGTGAAACTGGTTATAAACAGCAAAAAAGCCAGGTTGATCAGTCAGTGAAACTGGTTATAAATAAAAAGGCCAGGTTGATCAGTCAGTGACACTGGTTATAAATAACAAAAAGGCCAGGTTGATCAGTCAGTGAAACTGGTTATAAATAACAAAAAGGCCAGGTTGATCAGTCAGTGAAACTGGTGATAAATAACAAAAAGGCCAGGTTGATCAATCAGTGAAACTGGTTATAAATAACGAAAAAAGGCCAGGTTGATCAGTCAGTGAAACTGGTTATAAACAGCAAAAAAGCCAGGTTGATCAGTCTGTGAAACTGGTTATAAACGCCAAAAAGGCCAGGTTGATCAGTAAGTGAAACTGGTTATAAATAAAAAGGCCAGGTTGAGCAGTCAGTGAAACTGGTTATAAAGAACGAAAAAAGGCTAGGTTGATCAGTCAGTGAAACTGGTTATAAACAGCAAAAAAGCCAGGTTGATCATTCATTCGTGAAACTGGTTATAAACGCCAGAAAGGCCAGGTTGATCAGTCAGTGAAACTGGTTATAAATAACGAAAAAAGGCCAGGTTGATCAGTCTGTGAAACTGGTTATAAACGCCAAAAAGGCCAGGTTGATCAGTCAGTGAAACTGGTTATAAATAACGAAAAGGCCAGGTTGATCAGTCAGTGAAACTGGTTATAAATAACAAAAAGGCCAGGTTGATCAGTCAGTGAAACTGGTGATAAATAACAAAAAGGCCAGGTTGATCAGTCAGTGAAACTGGTTATAAATAACGAAAAAAGGCCAGGTTGATCAGTCAGTGAAACTGGTTATAAACAGCAAAAAAGCCAGGTTGATCAGTCATTAGTGAAACTGGTTATAAACGCCAGAAAGGCCAGGTTGATCAGTCAGTGAAACTGGTTATAAATAACGAAAAAAGGCCAGGTTGATCAGTGTTTGGCTGAATCCAGTTTGTGAAGAAAAAGTTTCCTGCCTACAATTTTGCTACATTACAGATCCAATTTCTCCTAATCATTTGTGAGGTTGCATTGTCAGCAGTCTCAGATGTGAAGCAAATATTTAAGAGAAGCTAGTATACACAATCAACAAATTTGTATCATACTTCTGTCATAATGTGAGTTTCAAAGAACAATCTTGTGAAATTTCTATTTGTTTCCTTTAGGAAAACCAGGTTGATTGGTCTTTGGTGAAACTGGCTATACACACCTGTGCTTTGTGCAGTGCTCACGTGATATATTTTATAGTTACCACATTCCACATATCCTTTTATTCCATTTCCTTCATATTGTTTCATAGCCACTTTGATATCTTATTTGTATCAGCTGGTCCTTTTTGTCCTACAACAATGAAAGTGAAAAAGCAGAGCAGTAGAACGCGCAGAGCTAAGAGAAAGAGCACTGCAAATTCAGAAAATTCGGCAGCTGAATGTGACACCGAAAGCAAATTGCTGAGTCGCTCACACTCTGCTCAGATTCAGAGGACAAGATACCAGCAAAACCCCCTGGATGCAAAGAAAAAGAAGGATTCATCCATGCAGAGGTATGCTAGTCATCCTGAGTTTGCGGCACAAGTGAAAGAGGCATCAAAGAAAAAATATGCCGATGTTCCACAGTTTGCGGCACAAGTGAAAGAGGCATCAAAGGAAAAATATGCCGATAATCCACAGTTTGCGGCACAAGTGAAAGAGGCATCAAAGAAAAAATATGCCGATAATCCACAGTTTGCGGCACAAGTGAAAGAGGCATCAAAGAAAAAATATGCCGATAATCCACAGTTTGCGGCACAAAAGAAAGAGGCATCAAAGAAAAAATATGCCGATGTTCCACAGTTTGCGGCACAAGTGAAAGAGGCATCAAAGGAAAAATATGCCGATAATCCACAGTTTGCGGCACAAAAGAAAGAGGCATCAAAGAAAAAATATGCCGATAATCCACAGTTTGCAGCACAAGTGAAAGAGGCATCAAAGAAAAAATATGCCGATGTTCCTCAGTTTGCTGAAACAGTTAGACAAGCATCAAGGCTAAAATATTTCAATGATCCTACTTTCAGAGCAGAAGTTAAAATGGCCTCTGCAAAGCAATATCGGACTAGTGAAACTCAAAGGCAAAATGTTAAAAGTGCAGCAAAGAAAAGTTACCAAAGAAAGCAGGGCACAATCCTGGAAAAGGCTATACACAACTTTAAAGTTGACAGCCAGAGTAAACCCATTCATGTTTGTGCCTCCTGCCACAGAACTTTCTTTGAGAATCAGGTGTCTAGGCTAGATCCTTCCAAGTATTTGGAGTCTTTGCAGGCAAAGTGTCTCTCAATGAAATATGTCCACGATTGCAGTGAAAATTGTTCAGAGGCTTGTCCTTTGAGCTCTGGTCCGATGGGGATGCCTTGGATATGCAGTACTTGCCATAATCATCTGTCACAAAAGCGTATGCCGCCTATGTGTACGGCAAACAACCTCCTCCCCACTGAGATACCTCCAGCACTGCAAAATCTGAATTCTTTGGAGCAACAATTACTAGCAATTAATCTGCCTTTTGCAAAGATAGTCAACTTGCCAGTTGCTGGAGAAAAGGCTGTAAAAGGGCCGATAATTGTCGTAAAGTCTGACATCCACAAAGTAACAAAAGCTTTGCCAAGGCCTTTGTCTGACACCAGGATAATACCTATTAAACTGAAAAGAAAGTTAGAGTATAAATCCTATGTGGACTACAAAAATGTGAATGTGTCTCGGGTACAGGATGCTCTTTTCACCTTAAAGGAGATAAATCCTTTATACTCTGACATTACTTTTAATGCTGAATGGGAAAAAGACAGGTCTGAACTCGCAGAGCTCTTTGAGAATCCAGTATCGCAAAATGATAGATCTGATCATGGTGATGATTTCTTCTCGTTGCAAAATATGTTTGATACAGATGACTTAACAGACACCAACAGCAACCCTGATGCAAAAAATTTGGAACATCAAAATGTCACTGAGGTCACTGACATGATCATAGACAATGACTCATTCGATAGCAGTTCTACTTTTTCCATAAGGGATGGTGAAAATGATTCCAACTGTGACATTCATCATGCCTCAAATCAGGCAGTAGACCAAGCTGCTGATAGCTCTCAAGAGGAAATCCCACTGGATATTCAAGACAACATGAATGATACAGTTGCTGACCAGAATGATGGAGATGATCAGTGCCACATGACATATGACACCTGCCTTGAGCCAATTGACATGGCACAAGAAGCGTTAGCAGAACTAAATGCCATATATTCAATTGCCCCTGCAGAGGGTAACAAACCTCTCAGTTTACTTGATTGTGAGATGGGAGAGGCGAAGTCCTTCCCTGCACTTTTCCCAACCTCAGAGAACTCACTCGATGCAGACAGAGAGAAAAAGATTGGGAAAGGTACATATTTCAATGTGAGGCTGTTTTCTGCAGACCAGCGTTTTGCCGCTAACAGTCAATACATTTTTTATGCAAATTATGTCACGGAGGTAGAAAGAATTATTTCTAGCATGTCAATTTCAATGCGAAAAGGCACAAAATCTTTTCAAGGCACAAAAATCACAGCGGCCATGCTCGGTGACAAGCAGTTAATTTATGACATGATGAAAGCAGACGAGGGCTTCAGGTATATTGAAGCAGCACGCGGTAGCCCACAATACTGGCGCAAAACAATGTCAGAGCTGTTTGCACAACTGAGACAATGCGGTTTGCCCACATTTTTCCTAACTCTTTCTAGTGCTGAGCTTAGCCGATGGCCAGAAACTATTGAGGCTATCATGCTACTGGCAGGTACTCCTGTCATTTTCAGTGAACTTGATTGGTCTAGGAAATGCGAAATCCTTCGTTCTAATCCAGTGGTTGCGGTACGCATGTTTTACAACAGAGTTCACCTTCTCATGACAAACCTGATCAGAGGCCCAACAAACCCTTTGGGTAAAATATCTGACTGGTTTTACCGAGTAGAATTCCAGCAACGAGGAGCCCCGCATATACATGCATTACTCTGGTCAGAATCTGCTCCGACATATGGTGTTTCACCAGACCAAGAAGTCGTAGAATTTGTTGATCGGTACATTTCCTGTCAGTTGCCTTCTGAAAGGTCAGAGCTTCATGACATAGTCACCTCAGTACAAATGCACAAATCAACACATACACGTAGTTGTCAAAAGGGCCAACCTGGTCAATGTAGGTTCCATTTTCCAAAGCCAGTAGCTGAGCACACATTTCTAGTAAAACCAAACTCAGATGATGCAGCGACAGTACAGATGACACTTGATGGTGAGTCCTGCAATGTGCGAATGCCAAAGCAAGTTGCTCAAGCCCAATTGGAGGCTCTGCACACACTGTTAAATGACAAACAGAGCTCTCATTTCTCCACCCAGGAATTACTTGTGAAATGTGGCTTTCAGTCTACTGAACACCTCAAACAAGCAATGGATATCATTGCCAAGAAGCCATCCATTGTATACAAGCGAACTCCAGCAGATATTTGGGTGAACAACTACAACCCAGCGCTCTTGGCTGCCTGGAACAGTAATATGGATCTTCAAGTGGTGTTAGACAGTTACTCCGTCATTATGTATGTGCTTTCGTATATTTCCAAAACGGAGAAGGAGCTCGGAGATGTTCTCAAAGAAGCATTTGCCGAAATAAAACAGGGCAATGCTGACGTCAAAGCTCAAATGAAAAAATTGGGTTTTGTCTATTTCCAAAACAGGGAAATTTGTATTCAGGAGGCAATATCCAGAGTTTGTTCCCTTGAATTGAAACATTCTTCTCGTCAGACTATTTTTGTGCCTACTGATGAAGAGCAAGTGCGCATGACAAAGCCATTGTCACACATTCCAGATGAAGAGAAGGACAGCGAAGATGTCTGGATGACCTCTCTCTATGATCGCTATCTAGCTAGACCACTTGGTGACCCTTTTGAAAGCATGTCTCAAGCATATTTCGCTTCTCACTATAGGGTCCTTTCTACAACTGAGGCCACCAGAGGTTTGAAGAATAAAAACCCGAATATGTTTGCACTGCAGCATGACTTAGGCTACATCATGAAAAGGACCCGTGGAAAGCCAGCTGTGATCAGATATACAAAGCACTCCAAAACAAAATTTCCGGAGAAGTATTACCTGACACAGTTGAAACTATTCCTCCCACATAGAACTGCGAGCCAACTGAAGCCACCATCGTTTGAAACGTATGAGCAATTCTTCGAAACTGGAGGAGTGAAACTCCAAAATGCTGAAACTGCCACTGTATCCAGCATCATTGGTATCAATAGCAAAGAATTTGATGTTAATGCCACAGAGATGCAAACTGCATGGGAGCAACTTCAAGATTGTGGAAGGCTGGAGGATGCGTGGTCCGAGATAGCACCTCTGTCAGAAGCCACAAGGATAACAGAGCTGCAACAACGGAAGCCTGATCATGATGACGACAACATTCAGGAACATGATATTCCAGATTTGATGGACAACACTCCTACTGAAGGTCTTGCTTCACTATGCTCAGTTGATCTCATTGGTGAACAGGTCCGGGCTACATTTAAACAGCTGAACACAAAACAGCAGGCAATATTCTATTTTGTGCGCAAACACTGCATGGAACGCCTGTACAACGCAAACTCTAAGCCTTTCTACCTACACATTTCAGCACCTGGGGGATGTGGAAAATCATTTCTTGTCAAAGCCATCGTAAATGAGACACACAAACTGCTCAGCAAGCCCGGTAGTTCTCATGAAACGGTTACCCTTCTAGCAGCACCAACAGGCACAGCTGCAGTCCAAATTTCAGGTTTCACCATCCATTCTGCCCTCAAGATACCACGGAAGCTGCCTGCCAAGTATGAACCGCTCAGTGAAGATGCGGTCAATACATTGAGAGCACAACTGGCTAATCTGCAATTACTAGTAATTGATGAGATTTCTATGGTTGATAGACGCCTTCTGTCATATGTGCATGGCAGGCTGTGCCAAATCAAACACATCCGACCAAGTACACCAGATGCATGGTTTGGAAATGTGTCAGTACTAGCAGTAGGTGATTTTTTACAGCTGCCACCAGTAAGGGCAAAATCGCTCTTGATCCCAGAAAATGCACAACCCTTTGACCTATGGCATGACCTGTTTCGTGTTGTATTCCTGGATGAAGTTATGCGGCAAAAGGACGACAAGGCTTTTGCGCAGCTGTTGAATAGGCTACGTGTGAAAGGCAAGGCAGACACCATAACCACTGAGGATGATGCTGTACTGAAAGGTCGCACCAACTTACCACATGAACCTCTTGATGCTCTGCATGTTTACTCCACAAACACACAAGCAACCAAATTCAACATGCAAATGTTGTCGACAATCTCTGACAGTCCGAAGGAAATCAGGGCTATTGATTTTGAGAGAGATCCACGATCAGGGAAAATGACACCAACGGATGTTACAGGTAAAAACGACGATTTGTTGGACTGTCTACAAGTTGATGTCAATGCCCGGGTAATGCTCACTCGAAACCTAGATGTGGCTTCTGGCCTTGTTAATGGTTCTTTTGGCACTGTTTTGGCATTCCAACATGCACCCGGTGCAAGTGACATATCAACAATATATGTTCAATTTGATAATGACAATCAATTAACTCGGACAGGCAACACACGGAAAGTTGTGCCCATACAAAGACAAGAAGAGACCATGGCCTCGCACAGACACACTATACGGCGACAGTTTCCGTTAAAATTGGCTTACGGGGTAACGGTGCACAAGGTACAAGGTCTCACTACTACAAAATGTGTCTTCGACATGAAGGGCATTTTCTGTCCTGGTCAATCTTATGTTGCTTTAAGTCGTGTCACATGTCTTGATGGCTTATTCATCCAAAATTACAATTCCCAGAGAATTTACCGACATGACGAAATTTACAGGTATCTCAGTGAAATGACACAAGATCCAGATGCGGAAGTACAGCAGTTTCCCAAATCCCAGCTCTCCATCACTCACCAAAATATCCAAGGATTAAGATCAAAAATTCCTGACATCACTAACCACATCTACTCCCAATCAGACATCATGGTGTTTTCGGAAACATTCCTCAAATCACAAGTCAGTTCTTCATCAGTGCAAATTCCAGGATACACCATCGAAAGAAAAGATCGCCAAAGTGACAGCGGAAAAGGAGGAGTACTTGCCTATATCAAAACAGGAATCACATACACAAATTTCGTTATACCGGGCTTCTATTTAGAGCATATTGCTCTGTCCGTCAACAACACCTACTCAAATCAGGTTTTGTTGGTATTCCTGTACCGCCCCCACAGCCACAACATCACAACAACAAAGCAACAGTTGACTGTTCTTCTGAACCATGTTTCTGTGACCCGTCAAGGTATGCCAGTTGTGGTTGCCGGTGATCTCAATGAAAACTTGCTTGATCAAAACACCCACCCAATCTTTGACATATTTATGACGCATGGTTATGCACAGCATATCAGCCAACCAACAACAACACAAGGCTCCCTCTTGGATGTTGTTTATTCAAGAGGTTGCGATCTTACTTCTCTGGTTTTCCAGACCTATTATTCGGATCACGAAGCCATCAAGATCATGCTCTTTCCAGAATATCATTTCTCAAAAACATCCAATGCCATAGATGAAATCCTTTCTCAAAGTCATGAGAACACTGATAAACGCACGCTTGTCAACCCTCACTCTGTAACAGACAAACCAAAACAACTTCCGACAAAGTCTCCTGGAAGACCAGCTGTAACAAAGCGGCAGGATCCACAAACAAGAACTGCACTTCCCACAACAGCTCCATCAAGAAGCCGCAGTAGTTCTACAGGAAATCGCAGTCTTGTTTATGCTCATGGCTTCAAAGGAATTGAGAACTTGAACCAAACTTGCTATGCCAGTTCCATTCTCCAAGTTCTGTTGAAAACACCAAACTTGGATGTTTTGTTGCACACACAACGCCCATTATCGACATATCTTCTGTCGCTGCAACAGGCTATTCACGATCCACTGGTCAGAACCTTAGTTCCTGAGGAACTGTACAGAATGGAAATGATGGCAGTGGACTACCCCAGAAATGAGCAGAAAGACGCACAAGAATTTCTGATGTTCATTTTACAATGGTTGGATGATGAACAAGACGTGGCACCGCCACGCATCTCAGCGGTAAAAGCTTCAGTTTGGGGTGAAGTTTCCCATCTATACACCTGCCCAACCTGTGGTTCCTCATCTGTGGACAATGAACGGTTCAGCATGCTATTTACGCCAATGAGACTTTCTGGTTTGTCACCCGTTATCATTGAGCCTTCAGATGAGGAATCACAGCGGCCATGTTCACAATGCCATGATTCACCGATATTGTGTAATACTGAGATAACTGAAGCCCCTGCTGTCCTCTTCATTGTAGCTCTCAGATTTGATGAGGCAGGAAATAGAAGAAATCTTCAACTGGAGCTTCAAGCTGAAATGACAACAAAGCACAACTTCAAATACAACCTCACTGGAGTTGTGGACCATTTAGGACACCAAACAAACTCTGGACATTATCTTGTGACAATGAAACACCCCACACAACCACACTGGTATTGCTGTGATGATCATGATATCCAGAGAACTGTACTGCCAAATGCTAGCACTGATGCATATATTTTGGTTTACAGCAAAACACCCAACAACACATAAAATGTAGCATTCATTGCTACAACATTGCTCAATTATTTATTTGCTTTGAGGATTTCTGATCTCATGAGCACAAGTTCACTACTGCCCAGCTGAGTTGGTTCAGACTCTCCATCTTAAAAGGTCATGCCTCTGGTAATGTAGGCATTTCTTGATCCAGTATTGAGGATCCTTTCTTAACTGTTTTGCAACTATTCTTGCATTTCACAATCTGTCACACTGATATGTTTTGTACATGAACTGCTTTTTGTAAATGTGGATTATACACTTTGTATAAGTTTGATCTTATATCTGCATATATAACCCAAGTTCAACTTCCTTCCCCAACCGTCTTCCATGATTGTATATATGCACTGATAATTTGATCTCATGCTGTATGTTTACCTATATTATATTACTAAGAATTCCTGGACGTCCTCTGGTGTGAGGTCTTTGGGGACTCTGGTAAGCACACCCACATTGGTCTTCTGTTGAATACTTAATTGGAGACGTGAATTGGCAGGGTTTCTTTGGTCAAATTGGTCAGGGACTTGTCTTGATAAATTTTCTGAAGGGCTAGTTGGGCCTCTTGATCTTGGGGAGTGATTAGATAGGAGTCTACATTTGGCTTTGCTGTTATTTTCCCTGGACATACCTTCTGAAGGGTGATATGTTTTGTACATGACGTGCTTTTTGTAAATGTGGATTATACACTTTGTATAAGTTTGATCTTATATCTGCATATATAACACATGTTCAACTTCCTTCCCCAACCGTCTTCCATGATTGTATATATGCACTGATAGTTTGATCTTATGCTCTATGTTTACCTATATTATATTACTAAGAAACGTGTTAGTATAAGTTTTAAGTTCCTGCACAAGAACAAATGACAAACAGACATTGAACCATATTCCCAGCTTTTGCCCATCATTGTATATGCACAGATACTTTTCTCTTATGTTCTGTTTGTCTGTATTCTATGTATTGCCAGCTTTCCAAAGACATGTTCTATGTTTGCTGTACTCTATGTATGACCTGCTTTCCATATTAAACATTGTAGTGTAAGTTTCTTGTTCTTGCAAAATAATGACACACAGTGAACTTGCACTGAAAATTTCATTTTCAAATTATATGTGTGCCTTTATTTTATGTGTAATGTGTTGTGCACAACTATGTTAGTATAAGTTTAATGTCTCTATGCATTTATATGTAATTTTTGACTACCTTATGTTTAATTCCTCAGTTGATGTTCATGCAAAACCTTTTTCAAAATCTTCAAAAAAAAACAAAAAAAACACAAAAAACCCAAAAAAAGTTACAAAACCAAAAACCAAACAAAAAACCAGAAGCACCCAAAAGTCCTGGACCTCCACGTGGTGGGTGCGGAAACACTTGGGTGATATAAACTATCACCATGTGGCTAATCAGGGCTGTCACAATGACAACACATTCTTCATTAGCCACTTCAAGCACAGGGGCTCTGATTGCCTCACTTTAACCCAACAAGATGTGCACAAACTGTACTGCGAAAGTCATAGCATTCCCCTGAAGCTTCAATTCAATAAAGGTGGCATGACCTTTCTTTATACACTCTCCTCGGATATCGTGTACATCTGACCTTTGTGATCATGTAAAGCATCGTCTGGTCCATGAGGCGCTTGCATTCGCAATGCACAAGTATAATAACTACATTCACACAAAGTCTAGTATTCAGACAAATCACTGCAAACCATTTTTTCTCAACAATAAAGAGAATAATCAAATGGAAAGAGTAATTAAGTGGCCCCGGGGAGACATGGGGGCCGCGGGGGATTATCCGATATTGCCGTACGGCAATATCAGTTATACTAGTTATTATTATTATTATTTTTCTTCCCTTTTTTTTTGGAATTTCAACATGAAAGTTAGTGTATAGATAGTCCTTGATGAGTAGATTAATTTCCCAAAATATTTTTGACCTTGACCTATTTTTCAAGGTCACAGGTCACCTCAAAGTCACTGATTTTGGAGGTCTATCTCCTGAACTAATAAAGATAGAGACACCTGGTCTTCAGTGTTGAGTTAGTAGACCCCTATTGAACTAATATCAGCCATGAAATTGATCATTTTCAAAAAGGGGTAATTACCTTAACCCCTTTTAATGAAAACCAGTTTGCGCACGGTTTTGAGAAAACTACAAGCAGCACTTTCATGAAATTATAGCAAAAGGTGCTCTATAGTATAAGCCAATGCAGCGAGAAGTGTGGTGAAAATCATGCAAAGGGTTACTGAGATATTCGACTTTCAAAATTAGAATATTTTGCCCAAAAGTGTAAATATTTTTTAACTTTGCTTTGAATGATGACAACTCAATGAAACTTGGAACATTTATAGCCCTGTGGTAGAGGAATATTTTCAATAAACATCCATGACCTTGACATCAAGGTCAAGGTCACAGAAAGTGAATGAAAAGGCACGGTAGGTACATTTCACAACTTTTTCAAGCAAGGTTGTTCAATTGTGGTCTATCATTTCCAATCAAGAGTAACTTGAATGATCTAAAGTATATTTGACCTTGTGAAGAAGTTCATCACTTGTCAAGGTCATCACCAGTCAAAGACAGGAAAAATGACGAAATGAGATAAGTGCAGAATAGAATGAATTAAAGAATAAATTAAGGTCAATATGAAGTCAATATGAATGCCATTATGAATTCAATATTAATGTCAATATGAATGTCCATATGAATGCCAATATGAATGTCAATATATATGAATGTCAACATGAATATCAACATGAATGTCAAAATTAATGAATGTCAAAATGAATGTCAATATTAGTGTAGATATCAGTGTCATCAGTGCCACTATCAGTGTCATCACTCTCAATTGATATCAGGTTCAAATGAATGTCAGTGAATGTCAATATGAATATTGATATAAATGTCAATATGAATAATGCCAATAGGAATGTCAATAGGAATGTCAATATGAATGTCAAAATGAAGTCAATTCAAGTGTCAATATAAAAGTCAATATGAAGAATTAAAGTCAAGTTGATAATCAAGTAAATCCTTTTTATGGTGAATGCTCATTACTGGTTCACCAGTAATATTGATGTCTAGTTATTATTATTTTTTTTTTCTTGGCCAGTAGGTTTTTGTGCTAGAGACTTGAAACTTGGTACATATATAGTCCATGGTTAGTACTTCATTTTGGGAGAAGATGGTTGACCTTGACCTTGAACTCAAGGTCACAGGTCATCTCAAAGTCGAAAATTGGAAAACTTAAAAGTGGAATAACTTTTTTAATATTACAAGAATCAATTTGAAACTTTGGAATATATATATAAACATGTATCCCAACATTTGTAACCCATAATTGTTTTTGTGCAATGAGGGTAAGGGGGTAATTACCCCAATTTGACTAAAACAGGTTTGCACAGGTTTCCAGAAAAACTAAGCAAGCTAGAAACTCAGTTCTTTCACTGATAGGTAGCCTGACTAACCATTCAAGGTAAGTGATATTTTATATTTTGATTATGTGAAGGGGTAACTATGTAATGGGGTGTTGAAAATAGGGTGTTTTGCCCCAAGAGTGAAAACATTGTAAAACTTTGGTTTTAATGAAAGGATTTCAATGATAGTCTGGTAATATATTAATGGTTTCTGTATTATGTAATCCTTGTTGCCCGAAGCTTGGTAATTACCCCCCAAAAAGGGGTAAATGTCTATAACTTGTGATTGACCTGGACGATTTTCTTCAAATTTTGCACACGTTTGGGAATTTGACTCAGGCACATATTAAACGAATAAATTTAACAGTATTGCCAACATAGGGTATTTACCCTCGTAATCAATGCCAAAAGGGGTGAATATATATTTTGAGGAGTTATGTTGTTCAAAATGGAATATCAGCTGTATGTTTGGTCTACGGGTATCCGGTTGGATTTTACTGGATGAAAAGTTTCTGTTTTGGGTAATTACCCCCAAAAGGGGTAAATGTCTATAACTTGTGATTGACATGGACGATTTACTTCAAATTTTGCACACGTTTGGGATATTGACTCAGGCACATATTAAACAAATAATTTTAACAGTATTGCCAACATAGGGTATTTACCCTCGTAATCAATGCCAAAAGGGGTGAATATATATTTTGAGGAGTTATGTTGTTCAAAATGGAATATCAGCTGTATGTTTGGTCTACTGCTATCCGGTTGGATTTTACTGGATGAAAACTTTCTGTTTTGGGTAATTACCCCCAAAAGGGGTAAATGACTATAACTTGTGATTGACATGGACGATTTACTTCAAATTTTGCACACGTTTGTGACATTGACTCAGACACATGCTAAAAGGAAAAAATTCACAGAATAGGGTGATTTACCCTCGTAATCAAGTTCTAAGGGGGTAAATACATATTTTGAAGAACTTGGTTGTTTAAAATGGAATATTAGTTGCACGTTTGGTCTAGGTTATTCGTATGGATGTTACGGGATGAAAAGTTTCGGTTTTTAATAATTACCCCCAAAAGGGGTAAATGACTATAACTTGTGACTGACATGGACGATTTACTTCAAATTTTGCACACGTATGGGATATTGACTCAGGCACATGTTGAAAGAGAAAATGTTACAATATAGGATAATTTACCCTCGTAATCAAGGTCAAAGGGGGGTAAATACGTATTTTGAGGAATTTGGTTGTTTAAAATGGAATGTCAAGTTTATGTTGGATCTAGGCTTGTACTTAATGGATGTTACTGGATGAACAGTTTCGGTTTTAGGTAGTAACCCCCAAAAGGGGTAAATGGCTATATCTTGTGATTGACATGGACAATTTTCTTCAAATTTTGCATGGGCTAAGTGTGTCTACTTTACGACATAATATAAGTAGAAACTTCAGCTTACAGGGTCTCTACCATAATAGTCCGACATAGTCTCATATAATTTGTTTTACTCGTATATTTGAGGTCGAATCATTGCCTAACCTTTTTAAAGGTTGAATACTAGTTATTTCTACAGCTACAGTGCTCAGAACTCTAATTGTCCTGTTACGTTTTTTAAATTTTGAATCATTAGAATATTAAATATGTGTGTATAGGGAGCTGTCAAAACACTTATAAGGTGACCCAGTGGTGTTATATTTTATTCTAAGCATTTAATTTAAGATAATAGGCACCTGGAAAGTTAAATATGTAAAAATGTGAAAATGTTACGTTTTGTCAATTTCCCATTTGTATGGCTATTCCTAAAAAAGTGGAAGGTTTAATCCTTTGTTATCATATTTTTAGTATGGGTACATGTTTGCAGAGCATATATTTCACAATTTGGTATCAAAATTACAAGATTAATTTTTGACAGCTGTTTTCAGCTTTGGAGCAGCACCTTTGTGGCTTGACCCATATGTTCAAATTAAGTTTATTGAAAAAGGTCATGTTTATCTAATGCACAATTTTCAGAGAAACTTTAATTAAATTTTACTACCTTTTGATATTTATGATAACGGTTCTGGTTTCTTTCAGGGTCAGACCAATTTAGTGACTACAGCGTTTATGCTCTAAGTGTACCTGCCTCGCCCCAGTATGCTACTGATCATGGAATCTATAAATTGAATAAAAAGGTGAGTTTATAAATTGTATATTTTATAATGCTGAATTTATAACATATTCAGTCGGCAGTGGGAACAGCAGTCAATAATTGGCCATTATCAGGCGCCCACCTGCATGTATGGCAATTAGGCCACACATAATTGATCTTTAGCTTCTCGGATCCTCTCAAGGCACTTTTTCTAGGGTCGGACGGTAGGACAAAAACTTTTTTTTTTTTTTCTATTTTTTAGCCTGGCTTGTTCAGGAGTTACTGTCTGAAGATATTGTCATTCATTGCGATTGTTCAATAAATATAGGTTCAATATATCTGTTTTTGTATTTTATTGGTTTGTTTGGGATGCTGGATGTATGGAAAGTAATTGAAATTTCAATTTCAAAAAATTTTTTTTTCAAGATTTAGAAAAAAAAAATTTTTTTTCAATTACACAAATTTCTTTTTTTTTAAAAGCGGAGATCGGACAACTTCTGTTTTTTAAATTTTAAAATATTTTGTTCCAAAATTAAAATTTTTTTTTCCTAGATTGAAAAAAAAAACAACTTCAATTTCACCAATTTTTTTTTGGCTAGTCGAGGGACTAGCCCTTAGAGAGATGACAAAAAAGCCCGCGAAAATCGGAAATTCAAAATACGGTAATGCAGATTTGCCTCAGAAAGCGTCTGTGGGTCCAGAACTACCTTAGAATCATCCAGCGGCCGAGATATGACCGAAAACGATCGTCCACGATCATATTTACGATCGACAGAGCTAAAAACAATCCTGTGCGTTTGTCACCATGCATGCACCGCATGGTGATGAGGCGCAACGCTCGAGCTAGCGGTGGACCCAATGGTCCTGGTGGGATCCCGCAAGCCGGGGGGGGAACCTAAACACCGGGACGGCCGCCCGGGACGAACTAAACAACGGGACAGCACTCCGGGACAGCACTTAATTATGCAAAATATGACAAAGTAACACTTCTATGAGGTCTACAGAAACGGTAGACCCCATTTTAGATAGCTGAGAAGATTTCCAGTGGTGTTGTGATAATTTGGTAGGTCTGACACCAGTGACAATGGCTTTATAGGCCTATCTCGATGAAAAATATGGCTTATTAAGTTAATTAAAGTTGAAATTTGTGTAATTGTTACATCATAAAAAATGTTGATACAATTTTAGTTTTACTAACTTAGATAGAAAAGACAGAAAGATAGATGGATAGATAGATCTATAGATAAATAGATAGATAGATCTATAGATAGATAGATAGAAAGACAGAAAGAAAGACAGATATGTATGTATATTCAAGTGAAAGGAACCAAGAAATAAAAAAAAATTGTGGAAATGACAAGAAATATTTTGTGATTTCAATAACGTATGGATTAGGTCATTGCTTGGCAGCAAAATTGGTGGTAATTTAATTATAGAAATATTTAAGTCAGTGCAGGTGGGACATTTGCCTCACCACTTTTTGACCAACACATGGGTATTATTTTGTAGAAAAATTTGAGTATTCCCTGGGACACATTTCTGTGAAGGCATTGGCCAAAATATATAGGCCTACTAATAGAAAGATAGATATTATAGCCAGGCAGCTCACACAGAGGTTTCCAGTGAATCACACAGAGCTGTGATGTAAATTTTAACTTAAGAAAAAAAGTTCCATAAAATCAAACTCAATGACAAATAGGGTTGATTATTTATCAAAACGAACATGAATATTGGAGATAGAACATGACCTCAGCTTTCTGAAAAGTTGTCTGCCGTTTCTGTACCTCAAATATGGTTGCTTTCCTTTTTCAGCTAAAACTGCTGTCCCGGAACTCTGTCACGGCAATTCAAACAGACTGTACAGTCAGTCCAGGTGACTGCTTGCCTGTGAAGTTAAGATCTAACCAAGAACAAAATAGTTAATTATCCCATGAATAATATAATTCTGTTTTTTTTTTGTGCAGAACTGTTGGTATTAGGCCTAAGTACTGCATAATTTCAGCAGAAGTACTAAAGGTACTTTTCAGAAGGACGCTGGAGTCAATCATTTTTAAATGTATTCAAGGTCTTTGAAACATTTTGGAACCAAATAAAATTAATACCTTGTTTAAGCTGACATCCACACTTTATGATATATGCCAAGTTTCATCAGTATCAAAGGTGGGAAATTAGTCTATTTGATGTTTAAGATGTCAAGTTTTTTCAACCTTTGCGACATATTTTTTTATGTAACTTTGTGAAAAACGGTTGTATTTTCATGAATAAACGTTTATCATGCTTATTTCACATAGATAGGTAATCCTCTCTGGTAATAGTCTGTGCTATGGGCCTACATTTCTAGTGGCACTGTGGAGCATAGTTTACAGTCTCAGCTCTGACTGCCTGATGATCAACTAAGTTAGTCGAAAATGGTCAGCTAAGTCACAAAACTTGTGGAATAAGTTATGTTAGTCACAAATGCATGACTTGGCTCCAGGCTCTACATGATATTACTGCAAAAATTACATGATAAGTACTAGGTAAGCCTAACTTTAAATAATGTCTCTGACCCTGAGCATGATATGCAGTCTAGCCTTCTATGGGAAGTTGCTAATGGACATTGCTTGAAACAACAACCAGCACAAGATGAGCAGGCAAAACAAGTAGAAATCATAACATAAGCTACATTTACCTTGATTCTTAAGATGTACTGAAAATCCATTATCCTCTTTTTTTTTCTAATCCTCTTTGGCATGTTCTTCTTAAAGCATGTCTTGTTGTACACTGAACTGATGTACCAAGGCTGGTCTTTATATACTATTTACTAAGCAGTGACACATTCAGAGTTGACAGCTAGTGTCTAATGATTGCAATTACTCATTGAGCAGTGTCAAAGAAAATATCAACTCAATTGGGTTGAGTTGGCAGGTAGTGTCTGATGATTGCAATTAGTCATGGAGCTCAGTCACTGTTAAAGGTAATATCAATTAATGGCAATTGACTTGAGTTGGCAGGTAGTGTCTAATGATTGCAATTATTCATTGATCTGTGTCAAACAAAAAATCAAGTTATTGCAATTGCAGAATATCAAAATTCCTTGAAAGTATGACACAATGCTTTTAGTTAATTGTAATTATTTTGTGTTATATATTGTAAATTACACCACAGTGTGAATGAGAGTAAATAATTTTAAAAAAGGTGTTCATTAGTGTGATATCCAATTGAGCAGATTATAGAAGAAATATCATTTCAATTGCACTTACATCACAAGTTACATGTCTTCTTTGATTTATTTTGTCTTCTATCAAATAAATTACAGCCCAATAGAGCACAATTTATGCAATAAGTGCTACATTTTGATTTATCAAGACATAACTGTGTAAATAATTATACTTTTACCAATTTGGCCGTGTGGTCTTAATTTTACAACCTTACTTTCCTGTTGGATTGGAACTGTTTGGAATTTTTGGTTTCCAATATTTTGATTTCTTGTTGTGCCACATCACAACAATTGCTTGTTTATGTGTAGGCCTATAAACAAACAGGCCTGAACTCGGTTCCATTTGTATTGCAACCACAGTGCTGTTGTTTAGCAATTTCACACACAAGCTGAATTTAACACATTTATCAGACACAACTAACAAGACACAACAGATCAACAAAAATGTGCAGTTGGAAATGAACAAAAGTCAGTGTAACTGGTCTGCTAAGTGATAATATAATGATAAGTAATGCAAGGTAGACTGCAGTATCACAGTGATAACCATACCTGCTAGCCAGATGTAATATAAAGGAATATCGCTGTCACCCATTCAATGTTAATCACTGCTTCATCAATATAGGCCTTATACCGAATCGACTAGCCTTTGAATCCATGGATTCTTGTTTTCCAAAAGAGGAAATTGGCAACTATAGATTTGAATAAAAAATCGTACGCATTCTTTTCCCCTAATTTTCCCAACATTTTTCCCCAAAATCTTACTATATAAAGGCAGCTTTCTGGATGC
Source organism: Platynereis dumerilii (assembly GCA_026936325.1). Lineage (NCBI taxonomy): Eukaryota > Metazoa > Annelida > Polychaeta > Phyllodocida > Nereididae > Platynereis > Platynereis dumerilii. The sequence continues at coordinate 13,725,285 of JAPTHN010000003.1, forward strand.
TTCAGTCCCTGCTACGAAGTGTCTGTTTGAACCACGACCGCCAAACTTGCACACGGACAACATTGTTTACCTGAGGACATATTTCGTCATCATCACTGCCACTTGAACCAGGCTTTGAATCCGCGGATTCTTGTTTTTTCCATCGGCAGGAAATCTATTGTGTCGGCGGGTTCGCCAAGCTAAGAATCAATTATGTGTGGCCTTACCAATTTCATTTAGAGTTATCAATGATTTAAATTCCAGGGCGAATTGCAGGACATACTGTACAAAGGCAGTGAAGAAGTTCTGTCGGAGATGGCAGAGGAGGACAACACATTACCTTTAGTTGGTATTGTTGAAAACTATTGAAATTCTTACTTTTAACCTTATGGGATGTGTATTTGGTATGTTTTAAGAAATCATGATATATATTTTTTTTATCCAGGTTTGTGGAGTTCTATACTTCAATGTTTCTGTAGCGGAACTTCTTTTAGCTCTCCATACACAACCTCCGTTGGACGCCTGTACTTACATGGGGCTAGACAGTGGCGCCACTCCTATTCAGGTTTGTGAACGATGATAGTGATGCATTCTTGAAGTTCCTTGAAAGGCTCCCAAGTTTCAATGTTTCAATGTGTCTTCTTCCCCATTAACAATAGAATAGTTTCACTGTTTGATGTTTCAAGTCTTTCTAAGATAAAGTACCATTGATGCTATGATGAATTCTACCTCTCTCGACTTCAAATGTCAAATGTATTTTCTTCCAGTTGTCAATGTTCTTCGATATTCTCTTGGCCCTCTGTTGGCAAGTGAGTGAAAGTGATTTCATTCTAGAACATCGGAACCATCAAGTCAGTCGGCCAGATGGCGTCACTCAAAGTGATTCTTATGACAAACAACAGGTGGAGGCACAAGCAAGGACGCAACTCTGGAAGAGTATACGACACTTCGCTCCTGCTAAATGTAGTAAGTTGCTCATGGTTTTAGTTTCCTTTTGCTGTCATGTGCATCATCGATGTCTGTGACTCCTTACTGCACAAAAACAAAACAACTATTTAATGTTTGGATTGTGATAGATTTTACTGTTTATCTATTTCAGTTTATGTTCCGAAGGGGAAGCATGTCTATCTAAACAACAGCACTTCTAATTTCTACAAATGCATGACAGAACTCCCTATAACAGTGGACGCCAGTTTGCCTTTTACTAAAAATGATGTTTTACGTTCAACATTAAGTGATGGGGTGAGCGTAACATATCTGTGAGTGTTTTAATATGAATATGACTAAGACTAATAAAATGATCATTTAAGAATTATGAATCTTTTGACAATCCGGAGAAAGGAAAAGATAGAAATTTATGTGAATTTAATTATTTGATGATGGCGTTAAATGTCGAAAAAATCCTAGCTGGCCAAGATGCACATTTCCTGTGTTGTTTGACTGACTGAAACAAAATTATGAATTATTATTGTTAATTTAGCCTCGTAGCTTCATAAAATGTTGTTATCTTATTTTCATGCAGTGCTCCGAGTCTTCCTTATACATCAACACCATCATTGAGGAGCCAGTCCGGGTGGGCCAGGGCAGCATTTTGTGTCACAGTCATCTGAGTGGGCAGGTCTCAGTGGGAGCCAAGTGCATTATTAATGGCTTGATACCTAGTGATTTTAAGGTGAGATGAACAATTTTGTAGTTACTCTCAGTATCTGTCATGCACTGCGATGCAGGTGTGTGCAGTTATACACCTTCATGCAACTAGTCAACTAGCGAGTGGTGGAGAGAGGGTAAGCTCAGTGGTAGCTGCTAATACTTGGGTCACAGGTTCGAACCAGCTCTTGCAGGGTCACCTGGGCCTTTATTGGATGGCTGTTTCAATCTTCATTCAGCTCATTGTGGTGTCCTCCTGTCTCAATTACCCTATCAAGTACACAAATACAGGACATAAAGTCCAAATCATCCATCCAGCTGTTAAAAAGGGACGGGAAGTTTTGGCGGGAAATTTACTATCAAAGAGAAAACTCCATGTTTGTGAAGCCATTTTCACTAGTCACTCTGTTCAATAATCAATATTGTTTGTCTTTTCAGGATGTCACTGCATACAATTTCCCGGCGGACATAGTCATCCAGGCGTTTTCATTGAGTCTTCCTACAAAGACAGGTGATGGGTCAACACAGCGAGTGATTACGGCATTCGGCAACAAAGACAACTTGTTGGTAAGAAAATTGTCTATTTTGCTATGACTTGAGTTAACTCTAGTTGCTGCCTACAAAATCCAGCTGAGAAAGTCGCCATTTATTCAGGCTGATGTCGAGGTCAATATGCAGTTCAGGTTTGAATCCACGGATTCTTGTTTTGACGTCTTTGTTATCTTGTCTTACTAATGTGATTTAATGAGGTGCTACTTTTTAATGAATGATATTGATTGAGACATACTGTAACTCTGACATAGGTTATCATAATTATGTATTTTTGCATGTTTGTAAGATTTAAATAATCGGGTATGTTTCTTTCTTCTTTTTCAGCTTCCAGCGACCTCAGAGAGTTCAACGATCATGAACCAACCGTGGAAGGAGTTTTTTGCTCGCACAGGAATCTCAAAGGAAGAGGTGTGGAGTCCTGACAGTGTTAGTTTATTTGAATTTACAAAATGCCATTTGTGTAACCATTGTAAGGCTACCCCTTTTGTGGAATTAGACATCACCTGGGCCTCATTACCGTGTCCTCCTCCTGTCCTAATTAGCCTACCAAGTGCATAAATACAGGACGTAAAGCCCCGATCATCCATCCATCCAATTTATGGAATTAGACAGAAGTAAAATTTCATTTTGTCCTCTTCAGAATTCAGATGAAATGTGCCTGTTACATGCGAGAATATTTCCAGTCTCCCATATTCACCATGTTGTTGGTTTGTTCGAAGTGCTGTGGTTGCTTGGTTGTCATGAAGATCCGCAGATGTTAACGAGGTGAGTAATTAAATTTTCACAAAGTCAGATTTGATGAAAATTTGGTTAAGTTTTGCGATGTGACATGTGTTTACCACATATTGAATGACTTGTTGCATATATCAAAAGACTCTTGTCATCTTTAGATCTATTACTTTTCAGATGGAGGGCAAGTTGGAGGTTGTCATTAGCTCAAATTCTTTCTGCCGTAAACACTACGGCAGAGTTTGACCACCGACGGTAAGTGTTTCAAACAATAGAATTATGTTTGGGTTGAGTATTCTGGAATCATTCAGAGGAGTGACAGCCTGCAGACTTTTTTTGAGGAGAATGATGTGATGGTCCTAGTCGCTAGTCCTCGGTCAGTATGCTGGCCTTTAGAATTTGTGAACTATGTTTGATTCCGAATTTGGTTTTCTTGGCAGCTCCGTCTCAGTACCTAACTGTAGAAATGCAGAACTGTAGAAGACTTAAGGGGTAAACCAGGCAGGTTTGTTGGCCTGTCTTTTACATTAACTTGTAGTAAGCATAGTATGCCTTTTTGTTGACATTTTGATTATTTTTCAGACAGTTGTTCTACATGAGAGGCAAAGCCCACGTCCGAGAGACTTTATTGAAGCAGAGAGCTCAAGGGATGTCAGGGTTGTACTGGGGTGCTTGTGTGGATGAACATCATACCTCCATGTTGTCTGCCTTGGATGAAGGTAAGAGGAAAACTCTGTAAAACTATTTTGCGGTCCTAAGAAAAGAACACCTGGAGATTGGCACCCTGTATATCATTTTGAAGGTTTCAGTGTAATCTATTTGCTTATAGTAATAATTATTAAGAACTTATATAGCGCCATTTCCAGTAAACTGCTCATTAGCGCTTGCTTATGCATGAATCATGATTTACAGAAGGGTGTAAGTCAGGGGATGGCCCTAATTTGCATAATATGTGTAAAGGCCTATCCATTGGCCAGCTTTGTGGGTGTTTTTGACTTCTTCTCTGAAGGTTCTGCTAAAATTGACGAAAAAGAATATTCGTGTTTGATGTGACTACACCTGTCCTGTAGCGATGATCGTTACCACAATATGTAATGGATTGCACATATGTTTCTCATTTCTAGTTGCTCAGGAAACTGACTCTGCAGGAATCGCTGCCCGTGCCTTGGCAAGTATCGCAGATGTTTTGGGCCACATGGCGTCAGGGTTGGGTGGCATGAGGAGCGGTCCTGCAGCAAATCCAAGATGGACGACGGCATTTCAAATATTGGAAGTGAGTAAAACTTTTAAGTTTTAACCTTTCTTTCTGCTTTCTTTGAGATATTCTGAAATTCATCGCTGTTTGATAATATACTGACCTATTCATTTTGAGAGTTTTCTGGTATTAATCTGGAAGATAGACTAGACTACTGCATTTCAAATACTGGAAGTTAGAAAAATATTAAGTGAGCCTTCCTCGCTCTCCGCTTTTTTAATGCAGGTGCGCATGCGCAACTGCATTATACCAGTCAATATAATGGGTTTTGTGGATTGGAACATGCACGGGCATATTGCTATCAAATAATGCATTTTCGGTTTTGAAAATCAAATTTTCCGTCAGTAGAGAACCCCATGTGTTGTGCGCAGAAGCATTTTGGATAATGTATAGGTTATTTTTGGAAAGAAAATCGTATTTGTTATGATATGAGGTGAAATGATGCATTTCTGATGACGAAAAAATAAGATTAAATTTTTTCTATTCCCCACATTTAAAAAGGATGAAAAATGTATGGAGAATATATATCAGGCAATCTATATACCAATTTTCGCTTTGAAAAGTCGATTGGTTATTGCTCCAGGCCTGTTGAGAAATCGTTTCTGTAGAAAAATGGGTTTTGTGGATTGGGTCGAACTCCATGATCTTACCATCTGAATTGCATTTTCTTATTTGTAAATCAGATTTTCACTTATGGAGAATATCTACAATGGTGTATAAGAGCATTTCAGATTATGGACAGGGTATTAAGAGACAGATAAAATATTCTCGCCTGTAACCAAAATAATAAAATTATGTTTTTATAATAATATTTACTTTTTCCTTTTCCTGTTTTCTATGTAATAAATAAGAAAAAAAGTATCTTAAATGTACTTCAGGCATTCGATATAACTATATTTTGCTTACAAATGTTTTTAGCGCTCCATGTCCGATTACAGAGTGTTCTGTAGATGGGATTTGTGAATTTGATGGAGCTCTTTGATCTTGCCATTTAAATATAATTTTCAGATTTTCACTTATGGAGAACATCAACAATGGTGTGAAGGTGCATTATGGGTTATGTATAGCAATGTATAGGGTATTAAGAGATGGCTATTCTCATTTATTAGCAAAATTATGCTTCTCTGACCGAAAAAAATTAGTTGTATAGCATTCCGATTCTCCCTTTGTGAGATTGGAAAAAAGGCATTTGATTTCAAACTTCTAGTATTTGTCATACCCTAGTATAATCAGAGACAAACTTGATCTCACCAACATTGATTTTTGGAACTAGGGTTTTTGGCGCAAATCCAGAGGACAGCATACATAACCCTAGACACCAACTGTCAGATTTAACCTTGGCTTTTTTCAAGGTCATTTGCTTGTACACAATATCAAGATTTATATGAAAATCTCTAAGTCTCGAAAATATTGGGTCAAACGCAACCCGATATTAGTATATTGCACCTGCATTATGCAACCCGCGGGTTCTTGTTTGATAGAGAAATGCATCTTCGTTTGATGATACGTTAACCAATTTATTTTGAGAGTTTTCTGCTATTAATCTGGAATTTGTTTTCAGGTCAACGCTATTGCGTGTTTACAGTTTGAGAATAATAACCAGCTGTCGGTAAAACATCTGTCCTCTAAGTCATTAGATGACTATACAATAACATTTTTTTGGAGGGCATTATGGGGTATTAATCAGTTATGGCCAGAGGGCAGAAATCATTAAATTAATGCACGAGCCGCTAGGCGAGGGCATTAAATGATTTCTGCCCGAGGGCCATAACTGATTAATACCCCATAATGCCCGACAAGTAAAATGTTATTATCATTATTATATACTTTAAAAAAATTATTTTTCAACTTCCCAAATTTCATGAAGTACACTGCCATGGTTTTTCTGCCCCAAACCCCTGCAGATTTGGTTACATTGGCAATATTATGTAATGATTAAATAAAATCATGAAAAACGAAGCCGCGACAGATGATGGCAGCTGTATCTGAATTATTCATGATGAAATTTAGCCTAAAACTTACATTTTTAGTCCACTTTGTCACTTTTCGCGTTGCGTTTTTCGATCTGACGCTGTTATCTTTGCAGATAGAGCAAATCTAGGCCTTTTTTTGTTACCTGTGACTCACTACGATGTTCGTAGGCTTTTGAATTTTGCAAATCGGACCATTTTTCACCGATTTCTAGCCAATTCTGACAATGTCTGACGGAATTTTTTCATGCCTCATGTCAACAACGTCACCATGACGTCACGTCTGGTGATGTCACGATGCGTGAATACACCAGAGGGCACCACTTGCCCATGTGTTAATGAGATTATGGCCCCCATGTGTTAACCAGATTATGGCCCTCCATCAATTATGGCATCTGAAGGCCCTGAAAAATCCAGTTAACGGCCTACTTAAGGGGAGCATGGAGTCTTGCATTGTGGCCCCCTCTGGCTGTTAAATTTTCACTAATAACAATGTGACGTCATCGCACCAGCCGCCGGACTACTTGCATGACGTCACGCAGAGCTGTAAGGTCACTGACCTCATAGCGTCAAGATTAGCTGCAGCCGCCGATTACAGCTGCATTGCTAGGCACAGAATAACACAATGCTTATAAATGCAAAATAAGTAGGAGGCTATCACCTCAAGCAGAAATGCTGAATTGCAATCAGGATACCCTACTTCCATTGCTGCTTTTTTTGATTGGATTGATTTGTGCAAACATCAGAGTGTTGATGTGTGACACTTGAAGTGCAATTAAGGCAATTAGAGTCCAATGACAATTTGCAATTTAATAGCAGAAGACTTCTTACAAGTTTTTTTAATTTTTCTTATTATATGGATCAGATTGTATACCATTGTCTAATAATGATGTGCTGAGTTTAAGATCTACACAAACAAATATCATTAAAAAGTCTTAGGTCTCAGTAATTGTAAATGTAGCCATTGGACATCAATTTGAAGACGAGAGTTTTGATTTGAAAACGGGTGGGTTTATTCATGACATCCATCAAGTGAAATCCGTATAACTTTGTAATCCATCACAATCCATCACAATATCACCACCGTGAAACTCATGGCCTTAAAAGGCTTAATAAATCCATGAAAGTCCAATATTTACACTTGCGATTCAACCTTCAATGTTTTCATTGCATTCTAAACAAAGCGACGATGACGTCATAGATCTAGTGACGTCACAGAGCCAGTGACATCATAGTTTGAGATGGTGGCGTCACCTAGTGGTGCTCCTACATTTACATGGCTCCCTTAAAATCATATGATTTTACATAATTTACAATTCTAAAAAAAAACCACTTAAATTTTGCAACTCTTAAGTTACATTTTACACTTAAAAAACAGGTTCATAACACTTAAGTGACAATTTTACAACTCTTAAGTGACATTTTACACTTAAACAACAAGTTTATAACACTTAAGTGACAATTTTACAATTCTTAAGTGACATTTTACACTTAAAAAACAAGTTAGTAGCACTTAAATGACAATTTTGTAACTCTTAAGTGACAACATTACACTTAAATGACAATTTTACACCTCAAATTGTGCTATAAGAATCTCAGTTTCAAATTGTGAGAAATCAAAATTTTGACAACACACAAAACAGTAATACATCAATTTCAGGTGAATATTGGAATTTTTAAAAAACACTACATGTATAAGAACAATTCTCTGCTGCTCCCCGATTGGGATAATCCCTGGTCTAACTACAGGCACTAGCTTCTAAGAAGACTACAAGTTTCTGGATCGGGCATTGTCCATTTTGCTCTGGTCTGAAGACTTAAGGTGGCACTGTAGATCTATACTCTCTCTTCCATCTTTCCCATACTGTTCTGCAGTGGTTCTTCATAGGGCTATCATTGCCCTCGTCATCTTTGTGTTCAACTTTCTTATCTGTCATGTTCTCTTTGAAGTCTGTATCTTCTAAAGTTTCTGCTCTGTCTTCTTTCCTGATCCTTTCTTCCTTCGTATTGTGCACCAACTTGTGCAATCTTAGACCTCCATCAGGTTGTCCCACAACTTCTTTGACACTTTCTGTGGTAAGGTGACTTGCTACTTGGCCAACTATACCCCAGCCAAGATCTGTCTGAAGTCCAATAGGTTCATCTCCACTTGAGTCAATCACATCTCTTGGGGTCAAGGCTTGTGCGCAGTTGTATCCTATCAACAGCCCGATGTCAATGTCAAATAGAGGTGGTATCCTGTCCACTATCCCACGTAAATGTTGCCACTGCCTTGCCATGTCTTTTGTAGGAATGTGTTCTCTCGGTGCCGGCATTATCTTCCTTGAATAAGTTGCAGGTAACTTGATCTCCACATCTGAATCGTAACCTCGCACCTTCAGCCCTTTCAATCGGTTACTTCGGATCAGCTCACTGCTGGCAGACATCGTTGAAAGTCTTAGATCTACCAGTGGTCCTTTAGCTTGAAGGGATTCCATTGTGTCTTGCAAGATGAATGTGGAGTCTGATTGGGTGTCAAGCATTGCATAAGTCAATATCTCTCTTTGAGGGTCACTCTCATGTGATAGCCAAACAGGTAGAATTAGAGTTGCCTTGCTGGAGTTTCCTGTACTAATGCAGTGACTAACTGCTGCTCCTTCAGGCTTCTCATCATTTGTTTCGTCTGTTTCCGCCTGCCTTGGCATGTAATTCTCTTCGTGAAGAACTGTAGGATGTCGCTTTCCACATTTTTCACATGTTTTTCTTCTTTTGCACTCAGCAGAACGATGACCGAAGTGCAGACATCCAAAACACAATCCTTTTCTCAATATGAAATCTTGTTTTTTCTCTTTGTTCAACTTCTCAAAAGCTGAACATCTGTCAACAATGTGATCATTATTACAGTATACACATACTGCCTTTTCTCCTTTTCAGTCTTGTCAATTGATGTAACGAAGCATCGGCTAGTGGGTTTGTTCTCTTGAACCATTTTGGTAATCTTTTTAACACCGGAAGTAGTCGTGAACACAGGATCATTTGCAATTGTAGACTCCTTCTCCATGAAATCCACAAAAACTTTAAATTTAGGGAACACCCCTTCTCTTTCCCTGTGATCAACAACAATTCGACTCCAGCGATGTACCATCCATTCTGGTAATTTTCCAACTAGCTTCTGATTCTCATGACTGTCATCAAGAATTTTCAGTCCTTCTATGGTCCTCATTGCAAGCAAGCACTGATTGAGGAAATCTGTGAATTTTCTTAAACTTGTAGGATCTTTGTTCTGTATCTTTGGCCAATCATTTAGTTTCTCCCTGAAAGCATTAGCGATGAGGAAACTGTCTCCATATCTGCGGTGTAAAAGGTTCTTGGCCTCTTCGTAAGAAGTGTCATCATCTGGCATCAACAAGAATCCTTCTACAGCTTCTTTGGCCTCTTTATCCAAATATTTGATTAAATAGTACAGCTTCTCCTTTTGAGGAATCTTCCGACTCTCTATCAAAGCTTCAAATGCTGTTTTCCATGCAGGGTATTTCAAAGAATCTCCTGTAAAAATACCTGGTTCTGGAGGAGGAATTCTGCTCAAAATAATATGTTCCCCCATAGCATCGACAACATTATTCTGTGGCATGATGAACGTCTTGGCTTGTGGATTCAGTGCTGGAACTGCAGCTAATTCTTCATTCTCCAATGACAGCAAGGTCTCTCTTGAACAATTCTGAGGTGAGCTGTTTCTAACACCATCTAGAGATTTCAAGTATCTCTCCACTTTTTCCGATGAGCTGTCATTTTTACCATACAGAAATATTTCAGGTGAACGTCGTGTAGGTGTGAGATCTCCATCATGATCTGTATTCCTTAAAGCACCTTGCACAGAATCAAGTTCTCTCCTTAATTTCATCTCTTTCAGTTCACCAGTCAATTTAGTAATCTGTACTTTCTTTGCATTTTCTTCTTGCAATGAGAGCAGTTTCGCTTGAAGAGATGCGGCTTGTGAAATTGCAACTGAATGGACTCCGCTGGCCTTTGAACCTTTCACAGACGGCTGGAAAGCTAAGGACTTCTGGGACTGGGACTCATGAGTTCGTCTTGACACACTGCTTCTCCCTCCAGAGGATCTAGAAGACCTCATTTCCATCGAAAGTTCCCTCAGTCTTGCTGCTATTTTTGAGCCTAATTGACAAAAGTGTTCTTGTAGGCTTTCGACTCTGTCGTAACTTGTAGGAGACAACTCCTCCAGTTCTTCGAAAGCTTGGTTCACACATGCTATTGCATCCTCAGCTTTTGGCTGCAGTGATTTCAGTTCTTCTATTGTTCTTGCCTCTTCAATCTGTATTTCTATTTCAGCTCCAGTTTTTCTCCAGTTCGAAATGGCGCTTCTAAAATTTCTTTGCCTAGATTGAAGTAACATCTTCATCTGTTTGTCCTCGACCTCATACATTGAATTCATAGCTACGCTAATCAGTAACACTGGCTACACATGCACCTTTACAACAACATTGACATGCACAACATTGAACAAGACTTATTACAAGTCAGACAACATAACAAATCATTTGACAGGTCAAACGTTCAATCAATAATCAGGTAGCTATCAGGTCAAAAGTTCAAACAATAATCAGGTCAAAGTTCATTCAATAAACAAGTCAGAATCAAAGTTCATTCAACAGATATACACAAAGTCACAGTCATCAATGACATCATTAATATTTTTCAAGGAAGAGTTGTTCTTGAAAAATGAAGTCCTGACTTGAACACTTGAAGCAAACACAGTGACCAGCCTGGGCAGGTGACGACGATCATTTCGAATAATTTTGTGACAGGAACGGTCCTGTCAGTGTCAAACACGAAAGTGAAATGTCAAAATTCTACCTTGAATCCTTCAAACGTAGTGAGATCTGTATCCATTTCAAAAATACCAGTCAGTATACACGTAAACATCAAAAGTTTCTCTGAGAGTCTGAGTAGATAAATCACATCAGTGTCCAAAGGTGTCAACAAATTCACTTGAATTTTCCGTAAACATGGTAAATTTCCGAGCATCGACATCTTCATTTCACGCCATCAAAAACGGCATAAAATCTTCTAGGAAAAATTTGAAACTTCTTGTCATGGTCAAAAAGAAGATGATCTTTCAGAATATCACATCGTTTTTTACCTCCGATGAACGACCACGAAACGCGGGCCCTTCAAAGTCCGACGATCGACATCGTAAATTATTCGAAAATTCCCAACTTCCGAAATTATAAAATCCAGTGTAATGTATTATCCATTGATTGACATGTGGTACATGTTGCACTGAGTTTCACTGTAAATGTAGCCATTGGACATCAATTTGAAGACGAGAGTTTTGATTTGAAAACGGGTGGGTTTATTCATGACATCCATCAAGTGAAATCCGTATAACTTTGTAATCCATCACAATCCATCACAATATCACCACCGTGAAACTCATGGCCTTAAAAGGCTTAATAAATCCATGAAAGTCCAATATTTACACTTGCGATTCAACCTTCAATGTTTTCATTGCATTCTAAACAAAGCGACGATGACGTCATAGATCTAGTGACGTCACAGAGCCAGTGACATCATAGTTTGAGATGGTGGCGTCACCTAGTGGTGCTCCTACATTTACAGTAATGTTAAGAAAGAAATGTTAACAAATTAACTGAACGCAGGTCAATGGACCTCTATGTTCAGATCGAAGCAAGTAAATAGTTAATAGTACGTGCGCAAATGGACGGAAAGTTAATAGTAGGTGCGCAAATGGACGGAAAGTTAATAGTAGGTGCGCAAATGGACGGAAAATGTTAATATAACTATATACATTATATACAATATGTACAGTGCCGTGGCTAAGGGCCTAAGGCTGCTCATACTGCCTCGGCTCGATAGTTCTGGACGGATCAGGTTTCATAGCCTGAGATTAATAATGTTTAATCCAATGATGATGTAAATTGCGATCTGATGCGTCATGGTTTAATCCAATATCAGTGGCGATTTGATGAGTCATGGTATAATCCAATGATGATGTAAGTGGCGATTTGATGCGTCATGGTCTTCCGAATGGTACTAATTATTACAAAATAAAAAAACTTGGTCCTGGGTAGCCATGGCTGATCATGCATCTGTTAAGTTAAAATTAGCTTAGAAAGACAACTATTTGACGTACAGAAAAGGCAGACCCCTTTTTAGAAAGCCGAGACGATTATCTGATGATATGGGCGTCTTAAAAGACCGTGACAGTCTTTCTCCCATCTAAACATGACAATTTTTCATAAATTTCATCAAAAAATATTTTACAAACCTGTAGAAACACAAAATATCAAATTCGACTCATTTCCACACTTAGCATTAAATGATTATGATGTGGTGATGTATTCTAACACTTCTTAGTATGTGCCTTTGACTTCTGCTACTAGGCGTATAAATAAGGTGTTATAATGAATCCGATTTGGACCTATGACTTAAAGGTACATTTAACATCTTGGTTTGCTCATATCAACTGAGACGACCTCTTCCCCTTTAGGTGAAGTACTTGTTTTAGCTCTAAATATATATCCAATAATAGATGATAATAATATAGGCATTCAATCCATGGACCCCTTACGCTACTCCAGCCTAACCAGCAGGCCCAATAGGCCTACTTCAGTTATGAAAACTTGCAAACAACTTTTCTACACAATCTACAATGGTCCTAGCTGGGTTTGGTCTCTGAAGTTACAGGCACAGAAATTGAAGTGACGTTTTCAGTTGGACTACAGATCTAGATTGCTTGTTGTTTCAATTAAATTGCAATTCAGTAAATTAGCACCAGTAATGGCAATAAGCACCTTTACAGATGAAGAGTTGCACTTGTAAATGAATGCCTTTGTTGTTGGGACTTTTCTTAAATCTTCATGAATTTTATATTTAAAACTGGAAGAACCTAGGCTTTTCTCTTTTTGCAAAGTTTGGGAATGGCTTAAAAGCAGGCCGCCCAAAGCCTTTAATAGCAAAAAAATCCTAAAAATCACAATGCACTAGCAGGGTGGTAATTTAATTCAGATATCGATAATCCATATATACCTATATTTAACTTTTTATGTAAAGAATCCCAATTAACGACCGAGTCAACACTCAAGAGCAACAATACAACAGAAATGACTGCAAGCCAAGAGACAATATAGGCCTTTGTGAAGGCTATCATCCTATTTCATGTGAGGATCTTTGTGAAATCTTAGTCATTGGTTATCAAAACTTCAGTCAAGAGATTCAGACATTAAAATATTCCAAACTTCAATGAAATTCACATGCCAAGTATTTGCGGTTGACATTTTCATTTCATTACTATAAGTTAGGCATAACTAGTGGAAATTGACAGTCCATAGATGCAAGATATATATAGCCGCAGATATGCCCAGCCAACCACAATGAATCAAAATCTCTCAATAAAATTTACAAAGCATGGTCAGACCTCTTCCGATTTGTATAATTTTATTAATTCATATTATATGCTAGCAACCGATCCACCCATTTTGATATATATCAAATCGTGATTGGATGAAATTCACATGTGCTATTTAAAAACATTTTCATGTCCTCACCCAAATAAAAAACAAAGCATTCTATAAATAACATTAGGTTAACAATAATTTTAATTGCTTCACACCCAGGGTCTATACAGTGGACATCTAAGCCAGGTAATGAGTGATTTTTCTTCACCTGTGTGATCCCAAGGAAAACCCAAGGGCACATCAATTAATAACAAGAATTCATTGATCAAGAATAAGTATAACCATAATTTAAAAAATTCAGTTCAACTTAATATGTCCATTTATCAACAGTAATTAATTCATAATGATATTCATGACCCTTCAATGGCAGTTTCAATGGAATTGCTGTCAGTGCTGAGGTTTTCTGCTCACTCTGTTGATCAATGGGAGCGGTTTGCTACGAGGTCAGACTAGTCACTTGCAATCTCCATTTGCTTTTCTTGTTAGCCCTGGAATTAAATACAACAAACATGAACATTAAATTTAAAAACTTGGCATTTGGCACGAAGATTGAAATTGAAATGACAACCCTGGGGATTTAAAACTTGACAAATGGCCAGGAGAGTCCACTGGCAAAATCAAAATAGAAATTGAATTGGCTTAGTATATCTTGACGTGTGTCTTTTAGGCTCCTGCAGCACCTCATTTGACTTTATCAAGTAGCCATGAGCCATGGGGCACCATGAGCCAAGGCCCCTACACAGAAAACGGCACGCTACAATTGCAATCGCTCGCTAAGAGGACCAAAACACCTTTACTAGCATAGAAATAGCTAGGGAAATAATCATAAACTTTCTTTTCAATGTTGGACCAAGAATTAATAATAAAAAAACAAACTTTTGACCAATGAAAAGTAAAATATTGAGGGGTTCGAACTTTTTCTTTTCCAAATTTTTTTCGACCAATGACCTGTCAACTGTCACCTTGTCAACAATCAACCTGTAAACCCATCAACCTGTTAACCTGTCTACCTGTCAACCCATCAACCCGTCAACCTGTCAGCCCGTCTACCAGTCAACCTGTTAACTGTCAACCCGTCTACCCGTCAACCCGTCAACCTGTCAACCCGTCAACCCGTAAACCTGTCAACCCGTCAACCTGTCAACTCGTCTACCTGTCCACTGGACTTCTACTAAAATTAAGTCAAGCTAAAGAAATGATGCACACCAAAATGAAAAATAACAATCTGACTATTTTGACTATTATGGAAAAGACAGGAGCTGAGAATCCAAAAATTCTCATTTTGGTGAATGTCGCGCCAAGAAAATTTTTAAAAATATTTTCTCAGGATTTCATCAGATCAAGGATATCTATCAATCAAAACATCAAAAGACACAATTCCACCATTTAGGCTAAATCATTAATGAGTAGCAAATTTCATCCATGAATAGGCAATGGAGGCTAAATCTTAGTCCAAACTTATCTGTCCGTCCGCAGCTTGACTGCCCACCAGCCGCACGACCACCCCGCTGACAGACAAAATTTTATCCAAGTGACTAAAATACCTTTTCGAACTTCATTTGCTGAGTCATACACCTTCACAATGAACATTGTCAAATTCTGTGTCAAGTCTGTGCTAAGTCCATACTCCTGGTTCATCACGCTTGTCCGACCGTCCTGAAAAAGCAGAAACTTTTTATACTTAAATAAATATAATTTTTGCAATCAATGCGGAACATGTTATAATGGTAATTAAGCGTCAATGCATCCTTAAAAATGCACAAGTTTTAAAGAACAGATTTTCTCATTGTCAAATTAATTAATAATCAGGTGATGACCATTTAATATCCAGGAAGGGGCTTGGAGTTTTTCTTAAATAAACAATTTCTTGCTCAGTTTTGGTGAAATGCATAAATTCTTTTTTGACACTCTTGAAATAAATTATATCTGGAGGGGGTATTTTTTAACAAGGTGTTGCTTGATTTGGGAATTAGTATTCGGGGACTTTGCACCCTTTAAATAAAACATTATTACTCCCAATAAATAATTTCCCGCCAAAGAAAACTTCACATCAGGTGTCAATGTCATTGAATACAGAATCGGATCAAGACAGGGTAGTCGATCAAGGGGACATGGGCGTATGGGAGGGGGGCAGGGAGGGGAAGTCCTCCCCCCAAAAGTTTGGGAAACAGTAAAACTCGGGTAAAACAACTATTGAAAATTAATGATTTCCAGGCAATTTCAAGTATTTAGATCTTGAAATTCAGGCAAAAGTCACTAGCTCCCCTTAGAATCGCACGTGCCGTACATCTAAATTTGGGGGGGCCCGGGCATTATTTCAGCATTCGTGAGCCCGTGTCGGCATAATTTCGGCATTTGTGGGCCTGCGTGCTGGATTCATATTTTCAATCTCAGTGGTCTGGAGGGGGGGGGGGTCTGGCCCCCTGGGCTTGCGTGATTCCGATTTGACAGCTCTCTGGCGCCATGCCAATTATCACTGACTCATCGTTTTCTCCAGGGGGGATCCAGAAAATTCCGGTGGGGGGGGCGTCGCGAAACGCATAGTGTGCAACATAAGGTGACTGTGCGCTGATAAAATTAACACACTATGAATATCACTGGGTTACGTTTGGGTCGTTGCAACCCTTCAAGCACTTTAAAAGTTCAAAAATCTGGCTCTCTGATTGGTCAGATGACAAGAAGTCGGCCGTTTCACTGTCTTGGCGACGACTGTCAAGATTTTTGACTTGCACCAAAAATTAAGATGTCAGTCAAAATCATGACATTCGTTGGAACCTTATTATCGTCCTTATATTCATAGTGTAAAATGTAAAATATATAAATTTTGGTCTCGTGGGGGTGGTGGGGGGGGGGGGGGAAACATTCCCCCCCTTGCATCCGTCCCTGGTTTTCTCTCAGAAATTGACAGAAGTCTTGTCTCTTGACAATTAAGAAGCCCATCAGGCGGACCCAGAAAATGCTGTATGTAGAAAATGCACTAATAATATCTAGAATTTTTTACATTAAATGTACACAGGCCAAAGGGGGGGGAGGGTTGAACCCCATAAACCCCCCCCCCCCTCGATCCGCTATTGCCCATGCCCCATATTTAAAATTTTAATTTTCACAGTATTCTGAGTATAGGCCTATAAATGAATAACTTAGAAAACTTGCATATTATGTTGACCTACTTACTTTTTTTTATTTTGACTGGTTGATCTCAAGTTTGAGTCCAGACACGTGTGTAGCATTGGCAGCTGTCAAAATCAATCAATGTCACTGTCATACTTGCAGTGACAGATAACGTGGTTCTACATGAATTGGCATCAATTTCCTCAAATATTGCAGATCCTGTAACTTCAGTGAGTGTCCATCCAATATGCAGAGGTGGTTATTTGCATTTGGCCAAAATAGCAAGGATGCAATCTTCTGAATGCTACGACAGCCAACGAGCACATGCTGCAACTTCAATGACGTCGTGTGAACTGTCAAATGTTGATGACGTCACGACTAATCACAGAGCTGCAAAGCTGTTATTCTGCCATGAATGAAATAGTTCCTTGTTCCATTTTGTGAATCATGCTAGAAATTCCTTGTTGGTCTTTGTTGAATAGTCATGCCACAACATTTTGTATACATGTAAATAGCAGAAAGTAAAGCAGGCAGCTTTGTTCCTCCATTTGGCTATTCTTACAATCTGCCCACTAATACAAACGTCACAGCAAGTGTGAAGTGGTCAGACAAGAACAAAAACAACAAAAATGGAGACTGACATCATTTCGTAGGCTGCAAATTCAGAAGAATTGACAGCTGGGTAATAATTTCCAGTTATTGCAGATTATTTTTGACTAAATTTTGTGCAACTTGGTGTAAGGAATTTTTATTTTTTGGCCTCAGATGGAAGATCCAGACCCTTGAAGTTGAACGTCTGCAAAATTGATCAAAAGTTCATTTCATGACAGCTGAAATTCAACTGAATGTTCAGTTCAATGTCCATTTTCTTGAAGCACAGACAATTAAAAAAAGATTCCCTACACTAAGTTGCATTAAATATTGTTTTCTCCAATTTGGTTTGTGTCTTTAGCAAAGAAACAGCTGGTAACTTCTCAATTTTGCAGCCTACGAATCAGTGTCAAATTTGAAAAATGGCTGTTTTAGGGTCATTTTTGCTGAATTTTTATCCAACTTTTTTCATGTTTTGCATGAACATCCTTGCATATGCATAAAGTTTAGTGTTACTATCGACAAGTAAGGCATTTTGTTCACTGAAATTGTGACTGTCACTTGTATCAATGGATTATCCACATAAATGCACTACAGCAAAATGGTCAAGTCCAGATTTTCCCTGTCAGAAGTAGTTCCCAAATTGGCCACAGGTGGCAGGGTACCCGGTCAATCCGCCCTGGGACTAGCCGCCTCGCTACTACCCGCCTCAGGAAATCTCGCCCCAGCCCCAGCCCGCCCCAAGGCCGTCTGTCCGGCAAACCTCCAGCCGCGGCCCCCGTCTAATTGCTGCTCTAATCCCCTTCTCCCACTGCCCCCCTGCCCAGACTCACCCTGATTGCCAGGTGCCTGATTGCCAGGTGAATCTAGCTGAGAAGAGCCCAGTCTCTGGGCTGAGATGTTTTCCGCATGTTAACTTATACATTTACTGGTTTTTCAACTTCCGAGGCGAATAACTTTTTAACTACACATTTCCTGCAGATCCCCTTTGGCAAATGTTTAGAAAACATCTTTATCTCAATCTTTCAATCAAAAACGGGACACATACCGCGAGGATTACTCTTGTTTCAACCCTGTGAACATCATGCATTTTTGTCAACTTTCTCTCCCTTCTGAAGCGCGACATTTGCCGTGACGTCATAAGGGCTTTCCCGAGGCCCCTACGGGGATTCCTTGTTTATTGGTGGGGCACTGATGGGTGGAACAGATCCAGGGAAATGGTGAGTTCTGGCGGGAAGGCAGGGGCAGCAGAGGTGAGGCCCTTCATGAATGTGAGCCAGGAAGGGAGGAGACAATAAATAGATGAAAAAAAGAAGAAAAGAAATAGGGCCTACCCTACATAAAATCAAATCGATAAGTATAAATCTAAAGAATATAACTTTATGATTTTTTGAGAAGTTCACAAAGGGGAAGACCATTTAAAATCTGGGGGGGGGGGGTTGGGGGGCTTGCAGCTCTTTTAAAATAATTTCCTGTTCAGTTTTGGTAGAAATAAATAAATTCTTTCAGGGCAGTCTTGAAATATCTGGGGGTATTTCTTAAAAAGGGGTTGAGCACTTAATTTAGAAATGAATATTTGGGGACTTGCATGCTTGAAATAAATAATTACGGCCACTGTTGCTTTGAAATAAATAATTTCATGCCTCGAAAAAAAAAACATTTAGGTTGTAGATTGATGGTTAAAGAATATGATTGAAACACAAAAACTAGCCTGATGCTGTATTCAAAATAAGACTCCATTTTTTTTTGTTATTTATCAAAACAGTGTCTGATTAGTGATTAACCCAGTTTCGACTGTAACATGTGATCTATTTTGTAGGGTCCCAAACGCACCTCCTGTTTTTAGGGATGGTTATTTTGGAAATGGCATACCAGGCGTGGATCAAGAAAATGTCGTACGGGGAGGGGGGGGGGTTTACAAATTAAAATGTACTAAAAATATTTTACATTAATATATAAAGGCCAAAAGGGCGGGGGGTTTAAACCCCCCTCCCCCTGGACTGGATCTGCTACTGTCATACAGCAATTGCTGGGAAAGTTTGCTGGTGTCTTTCCTGCAGCTTGGATATTATAAAAATTTTCTGAATGTATGAGATGAATATTGAAAACAGAAAGACAGACATGTTGTTAATTTGATGAACAATTATGAAAATTAAAGTGGGTCACGAAATATTTGTCCATGAAATTTCCACAAATTTTTGTCAACTCTTGATTACTGCACCTGTTTTGATCAAATTCCAAATACAGTGCGGCTAATTTTCAGGATAACATTGTTGGTCCCAGCAGTTGATCTCTCTATTTAAAGTCACATTTTGAAATCTTGAATCAAAATTTAGGAGACAAGAAATCGTCGAAATGTTTGATTTACAGGTTTGCATGGAGCATACATGCATAGCAGGCTTTGCAAAGATCGTCGGACCGTCGGACCTGTCCGACTGTTTAATAGGCAGGTCCGACAACATCATCCTCATTGTCAGACCGAATGTCCGACACTCAATTCACTGGTATTGTAATCTAAAAAGACTTTATTCACCTCAAAACATCAGAAAAATCACTATCGCGGCATTTACGGACCTTTGCCCAGGTTGTAACCCGCCGCGGTGAAATGCGGGCAGCAGTCCAGGGTTTGCATGTAAAATGCAGATAAGTAGGGGAGGGACTCAATGAAGATTCATACATGTATGTGTGTATTTGGTATCGATTTAAAGCTCTTAATGAGTTGAACACAATTGTGCTCTCTGTGCAGTTGTTTCTGCACATAATGCAACACAACAAGCCATAATAAACATTTGAGGAGTTAGAGATCTATGAAGTCTGTGGACCTCTGGGAAAGTTGTCCAATATACATGACAATTGTACAGCTGTGATTTTTGCAAAGGAAAATTACTTGTCACTGGTTTCCCAGTCCATAATTGGAATTTTAAAATTTATATCAAAAGAATTCAATTTAGGCCTATTAATTTTTCTTTGCATTTAGGCCTAATTCAGACAATCAATAATATTCTTTTTTCGAAAGCTCGACAGTCAATAATTCTGTTTGTCTTAATGCAGCAATGACGCATACATTTTTCGGTCTGACAAGAATCCTTTCGGTCTGACAAGAGGTGCCTGTTTGTCAGACCGAATGTCTGACAGAGGCTTGAGGATCTTCGCAAAGCCTGATGCATAGGAACAAGAAGGAAAGCAAGACACTGTAAATAGTGTAAAGCCAAAAACAGGGGTGCCGGAACGAAACGAGGGTGACAGGGGCAGTCAGTTGAGAGAGGGCAAGTCCAATTCGCACAACAAAAATTGAATGTAGGCCTACCGGCAATGATAATTTTGAATATATATATATACTATGGATTATTCCAAAATTCACTGTAAATTAAGGCCGTAAACGTTTTTTCTTTGAGATCAAAAGGGCAACCTTGCCCCTGCCCCTTCTGGCCCAGGGCAGCAGGGGCAATTGCCTCCCCCCCCCCTGCTCCGGCACCCCAGGCCAAAAATGAAATAATTTTGGAAGCTTGTCTGAAATATTTGAACCACCCTGAACATGTCCACCAATAGACCATCACAGCAACCAGTATTGTTGGGCATACTGGCAAAGCAGACAAAGCGCAGACATTGTGTTTGTATGTGCAAAATATGAAGTTAAGATTTTTCAAATTTCTACAATTTTTGTTCATTTTATCAGCGATTGTCGCACATTATTCACGATTATTGCAAATATTTTAACAAGTGTTGTACATATTTTCATGATTATTGCAAAAATAAGTTAGCAAATTCAGTAGTGATGCACGGATAGTGAAAATAGCCGGATACCAGATACCGGATAATCCGGCAACACCAACTGCCGGATACCGGATATTAACCGGATAGTTGGAACCGGATAGTAAACGTGCAAAAAAGGACGTTTTTCAGCATTGGACGTTGATGATAAATTTTTTTTCTAAGAGCCGAGAGATGATCATTTTCACCGGCGGACTTTTCCGCTGATTGAATGTTTTTTGTTATGCTTCGTAACTGAATTTAAATTTGAATATGGTTACATCATGATTTTGACTCTCTTCTTGTAAAATTCTTTCATTTATTATCAACATTTTTCTAGCTTTTCCCTTATTTTTGAGCATCCCAGATATCTGACACCCCAATTCTGCCGGATACCGGATATCCTGCAAATTCCAATATCCGGCCGGATACCGGATACCTTGCCGGATATCCGTGCATCCCTAGCAAATTGAATGAAACATTAAAACATAGACTGCGCACTGCGCAGCAGCAAACCTTCAGCGAATGACATCTTTAGAAGAAGACAATTACACAATAAAATTGGCGTCTATAGCAAATTCTAAATAGGTATGCAATATTGGTCAAGTCGTGGCCTTCAATTATCTCCATTTGCCTGCTGCCCTGCCATTTGCCTATCTGCTTGCCAGAGTTTGTAAAACCAGGGAAAGGCCTTATCAGACTAATATGCGCATATTGTTGTACAGTTCTATGCATGTGCAAAGTACAGGTTATGACAACGACAATGACAATGATCACAAATGACACATAATTTATTTGCTCTTAAAATTAAAAATTACATTGATGGCATGTAGATAATTATACAATTTAAGAGCCAGGGGACCCTCTCAAGATAAAAGTACTTGTCGCTACTGGAGGGCCACCTTGAAGTAAAATTAATTAATATTGCGTAATTACATTTAAGTGTAAATGACTGGTAAATAGAGAAAAATATATATTAAGGTATTTAAGCAAACCATGACAAAAAACAGCCAGCCAAATTATGCAAGGAATTCTTTACTTCCGTAGAATTCTGCAGTTTCCCACAGAATTGGTGGTCCTCTGAAAAGTTTCTGCATAAAAAATGGTAGGCCTACTTCTGCTGGAATTATGCATTTTGGAGGTTTTTGCACTTCCGAAGGAAGCTGCAGAGTTTTGCTGCAGAATTTATGCTGGATTGGTGCAGAATAGCTGCATAGTTGCTGCAGAGTTCCTACAGAGTTGCTGCAGAATCGCTGTATACCAATTGCAGAACAGCTGTAGAAACGCTGCATAGTAGAAATGCTGCAGAAATTGCTGCAGAGTCACTGCAGAATTACTACATAGTTACTGCATAGTTTATACATAGTCTATACATAGTTGCTGCAGAATTCCTGTGTAAGTTCAGTAGCATTGGTGTTGAATTATTGAATATTAGCTGCATAATTGTGGCAAAAGTGCTGCAGAATTGCGACATTAGTTCTATTCCTGTGTAGCTGCTCCAGAATTGGTGCAGAGTAGCTGCAGAAGCAGAATTGGCTCAGAATTGGCTCAGAATTGCTGTAGAGTAGTTACTGCATTGTTTTCATATAGAAGAGTAGCTGCTGCAGAATAGCTGCATAGTTGCTGCAGAGTTTATTGACTTTTTAATTGATGTTTATATGCATTAGAGTAAGTTGACAATATAATATCACAAGTGCATCAAAACAATACAATAAACTCTAATGCTGGACAATTCCCCCAAAGCTCTAATTGGCTGGTTAATGGGAATTGCCAGTACATAGTTTAATACCTATAATTTCTGCATAATAGCGGCATAATTGCTGCATAATAGCGGCATTGCTACTGCGGAACTGCAGTAGAAATGCTGCAGAAATTGCTGCAGAAATTGCTATAGAACTGATGTAGAAATGCTGCAGAAGTACAGCAGCATTGCTGTTGAAATGCTACAGAATTTGTGCAACTATACAGCAATAATGCAGTAACTATCAAGTAACTATGCCATAACTATGCAGTAACTTTACAGTTGCTGCAGCAATTTCTGCAGCATTGCTGCATTTCCCCAGCATTTCTACATCAGCAGTTCTGTAGCAATTTTTGCATCAAATCTTGCTGCAATTCAAGTTCTGCAGCATTTCTACAACAGTTCTACAGCAGTTATTCTGCAGCTACTCTTCAGCAACTCTGCAGTCAGCAGCAATTCTACTGAAATTCTGCAGCAACTATTTACATTTTTATATGTCCCTATTTCAGCTATATCAATGTAACTGATATCACATGATGGTCTGTTTATTAACTTTCCAATTATGCATAGCATCATACTGTAAGTATATAATTTTCAGTAGACATATACATTTTCATCTCACTTTTTGAGTAAACCAAAACGTTCAATGTCAAAACACACAAAACTGCTTCTTGCAGAACTACTTGAACTGCTTCCCGCAGGACTGCTTGAACTGCTTCCTGCAGAACTACTTGAACTGCTTCCTGCGGACTGCTTGAACTGCTTCCTGCAGAACTACTTGAACTGCTTCCTGCAGAACTACTTGAACTGCTTCCTGCAGAACTGCTTGAACTGCTTCCTGCAGAACTTCAGTCAGGGGTTTTGGTGCTCCTCTGTCCCAGCAGCGTTTCTGAAAAATTTCTGCAGCAGAATCTGCAGTTCTGTAGGAGTTGTGCTGCTCGGGAGGTTTTATGCAATTCTGAAGCTGCCTGCAAAATTCTGCAGCAGGCTGCAGAATTCTGTAGTTTCTTAAAAATTATGCAGGAAGCTGCAGAATTTTGCAGTTCTGCAGCTGCCTGTAGAATTTCTGAACCTCTGTTACTTCATCCAGCTTGTTGCAATGCATCTGCAAAGTTCAGAGTTCGACATAAATCTTGCCACTATGCCCAGGAAATGTCAGTATGGGAAGGGGGGAGTAGCTGGTTTTTTTTCTTCGGGGGGAGGGGTCAGCTGGTTTTTGTGCCCGTCTGTCCCAGCAGCGTTTCTGAAAAATTTCTGCAGGAAACTCTGTACTTTTGCAGGAGTCATGCACCTAGGGAGGTTTTTTGCACTTTTGCAGCTAGCTGCAGAATTCTGCAGTTTCTTAAAAAATTATGAAGAAAACTACAGAATTCTGCAGTCCTGCAGCTTTCTGCAGAATTTTTAAGAAACTGCAGAATTCTCAGCCAGCTGCAGAAGTGCATAAAATCTCCCAAACTGCATACTCCTACCGAATTACATATTTTGCTGCAGAAATTTTTCAGAAATGCTGCTGGGACAGCAGAGCATCAAAACCAGCCGACCCCCCTGCTATCCCCCAAACGGTCAAACCAACGTTTCCAGGGTAGCGGCAAGATACTTGTCAAAAGAGGTCTGAACTTTGCAGATGCATTGCAATAAGCTGAAAGAAGCAACAGAGGTTCAGAAATCCTGCTGGGAGCTGCAGAACTGCAGCTGCAGAATTAAGCAGCTTCCTGTAGAATTATGCAGCTTCCTGCAGAAATTTTAAGAAACTGCAGAATTCTGCAGACAGCTGCAGAGTTTGAAAAATTCTGCAGGAAGCTGCAGAATTTGTGCAATTCTACAGCTTCTTACAGAATTCCGCAGCTGGCTGCGGCCAGTTTCAGATGTGCATAAAACCTCCCAAGCTGCATAACTCCTACAGAATAGCAGATTTTGCTGCAGAAACCTTTCAGAAAAAATGCAGTGACAGAGGACCACTTTTCAGAAACAATGCAGTGACAGAGGACCACTAGTTCTGAAGTTCTGCATATGGCTTGAGAAGTCTGCAGGCAGCTACAGATTTTCCTTGAAATTCTGCAGATTGCTGCCGAAGTGCATATACCTCCCATGCTGCGTTATTCCTACAGAACTGCAGATTCTGGTGCAGAAACTTTCAGAAACGATGCAGTGACAGAGGACCACCAAAAAATCTGCAGCTGCCTGCAGAACTGCAGAATTTTGAAGCTTCCTGCTTAATTGTTTGGGGCACTGTATAATATGTAAAATTCTGTAGCTTCTTATTGATTTCTGCAGCTTCCGGCAGAACTGCAGCTACCTGCAGAATTGCTGCAGAACTACAGAAAAAAATATATATATTCCTCCAGACAGCTACCCCAGCTGACAATGCACGTGAAGTTCATAAACACGGGGAGAAACTGGTGAACACGACATAACTGAGAGTTATCACGTGTTTGTGTTCACGTGAGAAAAACTCCCACGTTTTCACGGGATAACCACGTGATGAATGTCACCAGATTAACGCTTGACCATCTTCATGACATAACTGAGAGTTATCACATGTTTTTCTTCACGTGGTTAACTGTTGAAGATTGCCCCCCAGAAATATAGATGGAGCCACATGTACTAGAAACACAGCTGTTTACCGAGTTCCGCACTAAGTTTACTTTAACTGAGTTTAAACTAATTAAACAAATGTTATGATTTATAAATCTGAATTAATGTACAGTGTATGGCGCAATGAAACTTATTAGCTCAAAAAGGAGCACATATTGGATATTATTACAAAAGACTAGCTATCCGAAATGTGAATCATGTACGACTGCAATCTTTGATTCTGGTAACACATTAAGAAGACTGAAAAGAGACTCACTGCATCACACTGGTTGTGAAAAATTTTCAGCAAGTTCTTGTGGCTTTACTTCAGCCCCACAGCTATTGAAAGCCCAAGATATTGCTTGAAACGTCCAAGTTGACTGGCTTGATGAAGAGCCAAGTTAACTAGTTGGAGATTTTGCCTCTTCTCAAATAATTTTAACTGGTGAAGATTGCCCCCCAGAAAGTCACGTGGTTGACTGGTGAAGATATTTACCAGAAAATCATGTGGTTAACTAGTGAAGATTGCCCCCCAGAAAATCACATGGTTAACTGTTGAAGATTGCCCCCCAGAAAATCACGTGGTTAACTGGTGAAGATATTCACCAGAAAATCACGTGGTTAACTGGTGAAGATGGCCCCCAGAAAATCACGTGGTTAACTGGTGACAAAATCACGTGGTTGGCATTTGCAATAACCTATCAGTTTTCCACGTGATAACTGAGGGGTAATTTCACGTGATAACTCTCAGTTAACCACCAGTTTTTGTCAGCTGGGACAGAACTGCAGAAATCATGCAGGTAGATGCAGAACTGAGAATTCTGTAGCTTCCTGTAGAATTCCACAGTTCTGCAGCTGCATGTAGAATTTCTGCAGTTTCCTGTATAATTTCTGCAGCTCCATATACAGAAGAGCATAAAACCTCCCAAGTTGCATAATTCCTACAGAGTTAAAAATTTGGTGTAAAAATTTTCAGAAATGTATGCTACAGTGACAGCCCAGCAAACACTAACATTTATAAAAGGTACAATCAATGTCATAATTGTCATAAAAACGTTAAAAAACCAAATTAACATTTTCTAAATTAAAAAAATATATATTAGAGTGCTTGCTGGCAGTGTCAGGAGCGGACCCCAAATTCTGCAGCTTCCTACAGCAATTGGTCTTGGTTGAGGGCATGAAGTTCCCGACTCATTGATTGACTCACATGCAGTGGCGTAACTAGGAGGTCTCTGCGGGGGGGGGGGGCACCTGGGGGGGGGCATGCGATTCTCTGGGGGGGCTCACTTGCAATACTAATTGCATATTTTAGCCAAGGTTGAAAAGTTAATATGGGGGGGGCACCTGGGGGGGGCACAAGTCCAATATGGGGGGGTCCGTGCCCCCCCATTGGGACGCCACTGCTCACATGTCAGTGATAGGGGCTTTCAAAATCTTGGTTTGTGTCTTCAAAATCTTGGTCAGAATCAGATTATTTTCACTCAAAGCAATATACAGTGTATGTATATAAAGGAAATAGAAATAAATAAATGCGGATGATAAATTATTAAGTTCATGCCTTCCAAAATCTGGCTGATGTCTTACAAGCTCTTGGATATTGGCGACCTGTTGAGCTGCTTAAGGGGCGACCATTTAATATCCAGGGGAACCTAAAACGGCCTAAATTAATTTCTTGCTCAGGTTTGGTGAAATAAATGAATTATCTTTGGACACTCTTAAATTATATAATTTCTGCTAGGGTGCATTTCTAAACAAGTTGTTGTTTGATTTAGGAATGAATATTCGGCGACTTTGTGTGCTTGAAATAAATAGGCCAAATTACTGCCGCTGTTATCATGAAATAAATAATTTCCCATCAGGGAAAACTCCAAGACTTCTCCTGATTATTAAATGGTGGCTCCTTTACCACTCTGAACTTGGTGATTACCTACTTTTTGGTGAGGTTCTGACCAAAATGTGCTACGCCTCCCTTCGATCCCTCTGACCAAAATCTCTAAGGCCCTAAATTTGCAATTTGATAGCTTCCAGGAAATCCTTAGGCAGCTATAATAAATTGCTAATAATTTTTTTTGCTGTTTTAATCATCTCCAATGCATATTGTATTTCAGGAATTGAGATTTTTTTCTCAAGGTGCTTGGCCAAGGAAAAATTTTCTTATTCAATCTGATTGATCATGGATATGACACCATAAAATCAATTGATTTTTCAAAGCTCACTTTCAATTAATATATATAGCAATGTAGACAGTTGACCTGTAAAACATTAAGAAAATATAAGATGAAACATGACAGATCAAATGATTTCTTCTATTCTAAATATTTCTTCTTTATCAATATTGACACAATATTATGTATCTATGTTTGATATTTCTGTTTGTCATTAATTTGTTTTTTTTTTTCATATTATAAAATTAATGAAATTGCGTCCAATTTATTTCTTCTATCTCATATTTTTTATTTTTTAAAGTTTTACTTGCCTAAAGAATTCTGATGTATCAATGGTGACAATAAATATGCAGATGAATCTTTTAATTTCAACATGTGCAGCTTTTAATAGTCCATGCATAATATCAATAGAGTAGATTAACATAAAGAAATATGGAATTAGAAATAACTATTTTGCTAATTGCACTCTGTATAGTTCACACCTTTGGGGGAAGTGTGAAGCAATACAATTGTGCTCCTAATTACACTTTACAACAAGTATATACATCATACTGTTCAATTGCCATCAATCCAATTCATTGACACCACAGAATCTCTGCCAGGTTCAAAGCTGAAGGCAAGGCATTGAGTAAGCTTAATTTTGACACTAGGGGGCCGCCACGAGCGGAGCGACATCTGGTGAGCAAGACGTTGTGACGTCAGCCTGAAAGTCCCAAAATGGCCAAGCCTAATCATGTTAAAAACACTCGCGGATTTCCCCCTTGAATCGACGTTTATCTGAAGGTTAGTTACTTGACATTGATTGAATCTTTTAGATAAACTTTGTTTCTAAACATCTGCCAAAGGAATGTGTGAGATTCACTACGGTTCCTGAGATATTTGGGTCGCAAGCCAAAGAGCCAAGAAAAACCTGATTTAAATGCCTTTCGCGCCTCTGCTCGAGACGACTCGAGCCGCCTCTGCTAAGGTGAATCTGTGATCTTGATTGCCATCCACGGGTAAAAAACTAATTCATCTTAGACTTGATCTATTTGAACTATTTCAAACTTGATTAAACTCCTAGCTAGTGTTGTTAATTTAATGAAAACTGACAATTTGCAGAATAAACCATTAATTTTGCATGGTGCACATGGTAGGCCTACCCAGGCTATTCACTGATGGTTTCTAAACAAAATGCCAGTTGAAAATTATTGGCTTATGATTGCCCCGGCCAGTTCACCAGATAAAACTATTATAACGATGATCAAAGTCAATAAATCAAATCAAATCCTATCCTCAAACTCGACTGAAAAAAAGTCCAATAATAGGTCTAAATTTATAAAGGCCCACGATTTAATTATTTTTCTATTTATCTAAGTTGAACAAAAAAAACTTTGCAAAACATCACAAAATTAAAATATACACCTGTTGCAACTAATTTGACACGTTTTCTTTAATTAGGTAATGAATGACAATTAAAAGATGCATTCACGCCTCTGAGAACAATAGGTCTAGTGCTATTTGTTCATAGTAATTCATGGACCTAGTTGAATTGAATTGGTTTATTAATTTTGCAAATTGCAACAAAAGTTGAAATTGAGTGCAATTACATATTATATATATGATCCTTAAAACTTTAAAAAGTTAATTAATTTATAACATTTAAAATAAAATATAGTTGTTGCTAAATAAAACCATGAAACAATTAACAGACTTTCAAGATAAAACAAATTAAGTGTTAGATAGATTAGACAGATAGACAGATAGATAGATAGATAGATAGATAGAAAAAATTTTTTTCACCTTTTTTTTCCTGCCGACCGACCCTAGAAAAAGTGCCTTGAGAGGAAGGATCCGAGAAGCTAAAGATCAATTATGTGTGGCCTCAATTGTCTTTGTGACCATTGAGTCTTTAACACTTGTTCCATGGACTGAATTGTCAATCCACTTTTGCAGGCTGGTAGCATAAAGGAAGGAGTGATAGCGTTGGCGGCCGAGAGAGAAAACTGGTTGGACAGACCTGATCTCCTTGTCCGAGCTGCTCGTCATTATGAGGGGGCGGCCCAGATACTCATACGACACGCTGTAATGACAGCTAGACAAGTAGGTACTCTTCTCTGTGAAATAATTTCATAAATTAAATTAATTTTCAAATACCCACCCTCTTCAATATGTTGCCTTACCAATGCTTTGGCTATGTGCATAAATTCTTTTATGTTTTATGTTTACAGTTAATAAATACCACGCCCTGTGCCCCCTCTCCAATGGGTAAATGGGTCGTAGGACGTTGTTCGGCGCGGGCAGATCTCTCAGGGGGTTGGTCAGATACCCCTCCAATTACGTACGAACACGGAGGGGCAGTGACGAATGTCGCACTTCAGATAGATGGCCAGAAACCAATTGGAGCAAAAGTTCGGAGAATCCCTAAGTAAGTGGTATTCAAAATTTCAAATCAGAAAAAAGGTGACTACCGTTATTGCGGTCAGATTGGTCTGAAACGGTTTTTCAGCAGCTCTTTTAAACATTTTGTTTGGTTTGCCATTTCAGGGGAGAACTTGTCCTCCACTTGGGTATGACAACATTCACCGTGAAATATCTCTCTCAGATGTCCGACTACAATCAGCCCCATGCTTTAGGCAAGTACATGATTTATATTTGCTTGGAAGATCTTGAGCAACTTATAATTCTCAGTGTTGGTGAGCTGAGTGCTAATCTCTTCAACCTTGCTTCAATTTCCAAGATTTGTCAGATGGAAGTTTGTTTCACCCTTTACCTAGCATGTTCCTCAGGGGCACGTGCATACAGCACATAAAGCCCTGTTGACCACTCTTACTTCTCCTCTCTCCCAATCAACACAGGTAATATTTTTGCATTTCTGATTTTAAGCATTTCCTATTACTTTGCAGGTGCCTTATTAAAAGCTGCGTTCATCTGCGCTGAAATTGTGCAATATCCTTCTGATGTTCGTCTTGAACAGCAATTGATGGAACGATATAAAGGAGGGTTTGAACTGGAGACATGGTCCAACTTGCCCCATGGGTCAGGTATGAAACTTGCTGTTCAGAAATATATTTAAACATAATCATTTGACATTTATAATCACTTGGCACTTGATTGATTCCATGTGTCAGCCTCCATAACATGCCTGGAGAGGCACAAGGGTCTCATATTGGCACAACTTTACAGAAGACTGCACAGGATCCTGAAGGCTGATATGTTGGCTTGTATTATGGCAGGTATGATATATATATATGAAATGCCATCATGCCATGTGATAACATATTTATACCGTGATTGGAATCTTCATTTATTGTATGCAAAAGTCTAGTATCTAAAACTGTCAAACAGGTCAGATAGATGTACATTGTTTATCCCATCACGATAATTATGCAGCACTATTCGCTTGCGACGCAAGTTCTAGTTAAGTTTTGTGATCTTCCTGGATACACATTTCAGGTCTTGGAACAAGCAGCATCCTGGCTGGAGTTATTATGGGAGTGTTGTGGACGGCTGCTGGGAAGAAATACACGAACAGGGATCTCATTCATGCTGTGAGTGTTATTTTGTGCTCAGTCATTCAGAACATAACACCAAGGATTGAACATGGGACCCAGATGTTTGCGTACGAGCTTGCTACCACTGACCTAAAGTCAAGACATTTTATTTTGGCAGTAAGTTTTTAGCCAATAAAACAATCCATGATTAAGTCTGAGGTTTAATTTTTGGTTTATTAGGGTGAGTACACCATGACCAAGCATAATTTGGATTAAATATATGTCCTCTAATCCCCCAGCCTTATCATACAGGCACTTACAATGCTAAATTGCTGCTCCTCTTCAGCACATTTAGAGCTATTTTTAGCCTTCTGTTGTGACATCATCAGCATTGTTGGCTCTATGACATCACTGAAACAATGGTGACGTCACAACAGCAGCAATACAAGCAGTAGAAGAAAATGGCTTCTTGAGCTGTGTTGACAGCAATGTTATTCTAATGGGACTGCCTCAAAACCAGGGCTACAAGATGCCAATACTTCCAAATGTTTATGAAACTGTTTGGTCAAGGTGTCAGGAACAGGAGGAGACAAGTATTTTTGTCAAGAGTAAGATTTGTTTTTAATTATCAGCCAAAAACTTACTGCCACAAAAAATGACTTACCTATAGGCATCAGAGTCTGAGCAGGTCCCCGAAATCATTGCCTCACTGGACCCAGGTGCAAATTGGTACTTGGCAATATGGAGTGATGACAATTATGGAATGCTTTTGTCTAAGGAGCACATGAATTTGCAGCACACTAGGATAGGCCAACACATCCTTCCCTGGGTTCTGAGAAAGATTCAAACTTATAAGTGTCGGCCAAGCTCATAGATGGATTGCACACATTTAAATCAAATACATTTGTATTTGCCTCATTAAAATATATTTACAGTGCCGCCTGTAAGTAAGTGAAACGCATGACATTGTGCTATTGCATTACTGCTAAACATCCTCAGCCAAACTGCTTGTGGAGACATGAATTCTCATCGGATGAAAGGGAAACAAAGTGGGTCATAAAGGCCAATGTGTGAGGCAAGTGGGATAAAATTAGCAGCCCATTTTCTTCGCTGTAGTCGGAGTTAGGTATGGGTCAAAGTCTTTGATAAGTAAGTGAACCACCCTTCCCTATGTTTTAACATTGGGCCTGCGTTTCACTTACTTACCAAAGACTTTGACCCATTCCTAACTCCAACTACAGTAAAGAAAATTGGCTGCTATTTTCATCCCACATGCCTCACTTATCGGCCTTTATGACCCAAATGTTTTCCTCTCATCGGATGAGAATTTGTCCTTCCAGAAGCATTTTGGTTAAGGATGTTTAACATTGATGCAATGGCACAATATCATGCATTTCACTTACTTACAGGCGGCACTGTATTTCCTTAATGAATTTCATCTATAAGCCAAATGCACCATAAGGTGTCAGGCTATAGCTGATGTTAATAAATTAATTAAATACGCATGCAAGCTTCAAACGAATAAAGCTATCTATCTATTACCGTAATCTCTGCATGTCCGTATTAAGCCTCTGGAGTCAGTGCTCAGTCGTGATGTAAAATCGAAAAAAAACTATCCCCAACGTTAATTTCCAAAATTCATGTTTCAGGTTCTTCACTTGGAGCAGATGCTAACGACAGGTGGGGGTTGGCAAGACCAAGTGGGCGGTCTTGTCGGAGGGGTAAAAGTAGGTCATTCCGCAGCCTCTTTACCCCTCACAGTGGACGTCAAAGAACTGAACATTTCTGACAACACTGTCAAATTCTTGAATGAACATCTGTTGCTTGTTTATACTGGAAAGACGAGATTGGCGAAAAACTTGCTACAAGTGAGTATGGACTAGACTTATTATTATGTGTTCTTTTTATTTAGGGAAAGTCTGCTCCATCTCCCATCTCCTCAATCAACCCTTGTGAGTGCCAAGACCTGCACTTAGAGGGCTGCACTAACGATACTATCCTCAATTACTTGAAAACAATGTTAACATGCAAATATAGAAAACTTTGATGTCAAGTATCATTATAAATTTTCCAGAATAATGTTGTTCTAAAATAAGTGTCAGCATATTGTCCTATTTTCATGATGTATTTCAATTATTCTCTTGAGCAACATTCTTCAATGGCTGTTGTTCTGCTATTTCAAGTTGCTTTGTGTAGCTGCTTACGTGTCTCTAATTAAACATTCATGAACTTGTGTTGTCTTGTTTTAGACAGTTGTGAGAAATTGGTATGCAAGGGACCCTCAGATTGTAGCCACGGAAGACTCCCTGGTGGAAAACGCTTGGCAATGTGCAGAGGCCCTAGAGGAAGGTGAGGGACAATTCGATTGTCGGAGAATCAGATCAGATTTAGCATTTAAGAATAGGACAGTGTTTTAGTTCAATTCAATCCTCTAAATTTATGTATTCTTATCTGTACCCCAGAGTATGGGTGTGGTCGCATTTCTTGGAAGTGCATAGTATCATAGATGTCTGAAGGACAGAAAATTCTAAATAAAATGTCTACGTTTCCAGGCAAAATGGAGAAGTTAGGCAAGTGCCTGGACACCTACTGGCAACAAAAGAAACTAATGGCCCCTGGATGCGAACCAGTCTTCGTCAGCAAGATGCTAAAATATCTGCAGTCGTATCTTCATGGAGCATGCATGGCGGGAGCAGGAGGCGGAGGGTTCCTCTATCTGCTGATGAAGGAATCGTCGGCCATTGCTATGGTGGAGGGGTTACTGGCCAACATTCCTGTAAGTTTGTAATCATGTCACTAAATTGTTATTGTAGAGCTTTAAGCTGTAATTGAACTGCCTTTAAGTTGTAATTGAATAGGGTTTCAGTGGTAATTGAGGAGCTGTAAAGTTGAAATTGAAGAGCATTTAAGTGGTAATTGAGGAACCTTTAAGTTGTAATTGACGAGCAGTTAAGTTGTAATTGAAGAGCATTCAAATTGTAATTGAGGAACCTTTAAGTTGTAATTGACGAGCAGTTAAGTTGTAATTGAAGAGCATTCAAATTGTAATTGAAGAGCCATCAAGTGGTAATTGGGGAGTTTTTAAGTTGTAATTGAAGAGCCCTTTAGTTGTAATTGAAGAACCTTAAACTGTAATTGAAGAGCTTGTAAATTATAATTTACCGGCCTGTAAAATGTGATCTAGTGCATTCCAAATTGATAAGTTGGTAAATTTTGATTGACAATTGTTGAGCCTGTTTTAAATTGCGATTGATGTTGGCCTGTACAAGGCATTGACGGTTGAAGACTAGTTTTGTCATCAATTATTTTGCTATTTGTAATCACTGATGCATAACTGTTTTTTGAGTTCCCCCGTTGCCTAATTGGTAAGTGCGCTTGTCAACTGGCTTTGAGGGTGTGGGTTCAAATCTCACCCCGGGAACTCACTTTAGTCCGAGCCCATGGGACATTAAATGGAGGCGGGTTGTATCCAGTGTTCTATGCTGGGGCAACTGAAAGACCCTGGGCATCCCTGAATTAATAGGGTATGTGCCAGACTCACAGTCTTCTCATCTCATCATCATACGCCGGTCGCCTGCCTCGATATAGCCCACCAAGGTGCTGCAGAGGCGTAAAACACAAACAAACAAAACAAACAAACTGTTTTTGGATAAGAATTGTTTTTCCTTTCAGGGTGCTGAAAATGCAACTGTTCATAAAGCGACTGTCGATATGGAAGGTCTGGTCATTCGATCTGAAGATTGACGCAACTTTTGTCAATTAAAAATTGTGTATAAAAGAGCATTACATGTATTCACTTGAATTGATGTTGTTTGTTATTGTGGGAGTAACGGATATTTTTAAAAACTGTTGTATAGGGCATAGACATATATCGGAAGTTTTATGTTCAATTGTTTATGACTGGTCTGGACTATGCTGACATGGTCTGACTAGTTTAGTTGCATAATTTGGAACCAGAGCTTTAAGAAATATTTTGAAAAAAATCCAAGCTCTTTACTTCGTTTCATCGTGGTTAAACGATGCTCACTAATAATAAGACATTAAGACCATTGTGGTTGGAGATCAGCTGAGAGATTACATCCAAAAGTTCAGGTATGGATTATTTTTGAACATGCGTATACAGGATGGTATGAATGATTTAATTGTGTTTAAGGTCTGTTATAATGGATGTATCACATAGGATTATCATCATGTTATAAATATCTATAGATATCTATGGTTATATAAAAAATACATCTATTCATATTTAGCATGTTTAATAATTGTAAGGAGGGACCAAATGTTATAATGTGAATAGTTAGAAATCGGAGATTTTACATTGGAGTTATCATGATGTTGTTACTATTAATTGTTGATTTTAATTTTTATGCTGTTGTTATACTTGTTGATATAACTTTACCCTAAGAGTCACAAAGTTGCCAGAGGTGGCAAAAAAATGTTTGTGATGTGTAAATTGATATAAAGTTTACAAATTGTTTACTCTTTTACATTTCCACTCAAAGTTATTTTTGTCACAATAATGTGAGTCGTTATGTTGATGTTTCTCATTCCAAAAATGAGCAAGTTATCTAGTGAATTCAAGAGTCATATTTTTACAAGAATTTTTTAAAAGCTAAAAAAGAAGAGTTTAAGACTGCATGGTATACCCTTCAATAACTTGTGGAATTATTATTTTGTGAAAAGCCCTGTTCTTATTTAGTTTTGCTCATGAAATTTAATTAAGAGACTAGGCTGCTGAGATATTAATTCTTCTGACCGTGTATGTACCCAGAACCATAAACTGTACCTAATTGAACGACCTATAAATGTGATTCTCAGTTTTCTGTGATATAGGCAAGATTTTGATATTGTTGATTTTTTTTAAACTTTGGAAAATCTGATTACATAATAATACATATCTTGTGGATATAGCCCCATGGTGACTTTTGAGTGTGATGATCGAGATCTAGGCCTATAGACACTAAATGACAAGACAGGGTAGGCCTATATGAATTCAGCAGGGACGGACTGGCGGCATGTCAGGCCCCGCGGCAAAATTAGTCAATGGGTCCTATGTCCCTACCACCGGCGTTATTTCTAATTAAAAATTAAAATACTACAGGCCTAATTTGGCAAGTTGTTAATTTATTAGGTTGGGGGCCTCCGCATGAGAGGGTTCTGTCCTCTCAGTTGGTGTCGTTGCAAGACAAAATCATGAACCTGACAGTGAAATTTTCTCTTTTCTTTATTTTTATTTTTTTGACATCTTGCATGGTACCCCCTAAGTGGGTGGGCCCGTGGCAGTTGCCACTTTGCCACATAGGCCAGTCCGCCCCTGGAATTCAGGATTATCTAAAGAGGTAAAGAGGCCTCAACAATTTTGATAAAGATTTTATGAGCTCATATATATATATATATTATATATATATATGCTCGTCTCTGTGGTCACACCGTTGCTAAATTTTTCTAAGACTGCTTGCATGGGAATTTGTTGTCGTCAATTTTTAAAAGAAAATTGTATTTTTTTTTTAATGTGGAAACTGATGTGTTATAAAGTTAAAAAATTGTGTTAAATTTATTCGTATTCACTTGGTGGTGGAAATATAATATATACAGCAGTGCTTTTCCTAGCCGTTAGCCACATTAGCATTGGCTAATGCATCCTCCATATGGCTGTCAGATGAAAATTGCATTATTTTACAGCCACACATCCATGAATTTCACTGTTAATTGGCCTCTGTGGCTAACTGAATTTTGGTCCTAGGAAAAACACTGCATACAGGCCTAATGCATGCTGAAATTTTAGAAAATTGTAATTTTAAGTAGCGCCAACAAAAGTGTTCATGAATTTATGTTTGTTTTATCTATTGTGATTCTGTGTGACATTACAAAAAATGTGCCAGGTATGTGGGAGGTATTCTTCACGCTAAATAAAATATTTATTTACATAAACACTTTTCTTTTCTTGAAATATTTTTTTAATCTTGTCCAAAAAAATTTAATTGAATATTTTATTCTCGCTGCACTGCACTGGTGTAGTGTTACTTAGTTGATGATTATGAAGGCCTAGGCATTGACAAATGGAATATTTATTCGTTATTATGTATATCATTCATAGATCAGCAGAGCAGGGCTCAGTATCCATCCTACCTTTCCTTGTGCAATTGCTGCTTCAATGACATTTTGATCTAAGTTTGGGCTCTGTACGACCGTTCTTTCTATGTTAAAAGTGCGTCCGAAGCACTCGAGGTTGATGTCCGAAGTTTTGTTTACATGTTATAGTTACTGTCATCTCTCCATAAATCGGACTCATAAAAATATTTCAAGAATCCAGTGTGTTTTCTAAAGATAAAAGGTAGATGCTAGTATTTTTTTCGATTTTTCAAAGCCACAAATCACCGCAAAACCAGGCCCTAAAGATTCTGTTATTTCACCCAAGCAAAGATGGCGCTGGCCCAGACCTGTGTTTCCAGACCTAATCATTCATGATATAGATATTTAACTGATATATTTAACTATAATTAAGTTAGATCAGCTTCATTAGTGTTCAAAAAATTTGGTTTTTGGTGGTGGCGTTGCAGTCGATTTGAACACGCACCTGTCGTCCTCTGGTGTTAAATTCTGGAACCAGTGAAATCCAGAAAAAAAAATTTGAAAGAGAAATTGCTGTTTTTTGCAGAAATAACTGACTAGTCTTGAGTGTTAAGCTATTGTAAGTATGTTTTGTTATTTTCTCTAACTTTATAAACCAAATTAGCAACTTTTCAATGCTGTCTTCACTGAAATTGGGGGTGATTTAGTTGGTTAACTGGTATTATCGCCTCCATTGTGATGTCAGTCACTCAATTGTCAGAGTGATCAGGCTACATTTTACTCAATCATCTATGTCATGCATTGTATGTGATTGACAACTAATGGGTAAGTACCATGGCAGTGAGCAGGATACTAGTCAACGAGTTTTTCCCTTTTAAAAGTGTGTACTGGTACTCAAGTTGTCTCAATAATGTGATATATGTGATTGACAACTAGTAGTCTAGTACCATAGATGTAGTGATGTAGTCCTCTTGTTTGCATTATGTTTTATTTTATTTTTGATGACATATGTATCTGTGATGATATGAGAATGTCAATAAAAGATTATATATAATAAAGTTGAACCA
The DNA here is from genome assembly GCA_026936325.1 of Platynereis dumerilii. Classification (NCBI taxonomy): domain Eukaryota; kingdom Metazoa; phylum Annelida; class Polychaeta; order Phyllodocida; family Nereididae; genus Platynereis; species Platynereis dumerilii. The sequence goes on from JAPTHN010000003.1 coordinate 13,763,436, forward strand.
GGCTGCCAATTTGCTAGGTGACATGACACTCTGCAATTTTGAATTTATGGGGCACCATTAGATCCTTAGGTGGGCCGGGCTATTTCTTACCAAGGTGTAGCATGATTTAAAAAAAAAATTTCAGGGTACCGCATCCTCAAAATTTAATGAATAGTTACTGTCGCCTTTAGGCTTTAGCTCAACACAATAAATGATTTCCTGTTTGAAAAACTCCCCCCCTTACATTCAGGCGACACTAAGCTTATTTCTTCTGTCTTCTTTCCAGCACTTTCTTTGTTATACCTCAGAAATAACATGGACATAAATGACGTATTTGAGAGAAGTTTTGAGTTGCTGGACTCGTATGGAGAAGCAGAAAATGATGAACAAAAAGTATTGGTGTTGAAGAAGTTTGTGGAAATAATCGCAAAAGGAAAATCACCGAAAATCCCTGAATTTGCTGATGGTAGGATCATGCATTATATAAATGTCTTTCGGATAAATTGTTGGGTCCTGGGTTCGAATGCAGCTCTTGCTGTGTCCCCTGGGCCTATTTTGGATGGTTGTTTTAATTATCCTTTGCCTTGTTGCTGTGTCCTCCTCCTGTTCTAATTAATTTATCCGGTGCATAAATTGAGGACGTAAAGCCCCAATCATCCATCCATTCGTCAAATGTACTTCTGTTTCCTTCAGTGTAATTTTTGTGTTTTTTTTTTGAAAAGCAACAAGGTATTTCATATTTAAGAAGATAAAATCTGCAAAATATATTATGTAAAAAAATGTTGAAATATTCACTTTCTTAGTTGATGACTTCCAAGAGTTGTTTGATTTTTTAAAAGCAAAAATGAGGTTTGTTGCATTGTCCATTTGACTGTTTTATACCTCAAACTGAAATTATATCATTTGCTCTTTATCCTTTATAGGGCTGGATTGGTTTAATGTCAAGAAACCACTGAATTTCGATGGTCTCCTTCGCGGCAAAGTTGTCCTCTTGGATTTCTTCACATACTGCTGCATCAACTGCCTTCACATCTTGCCCGATCTTCATGCCCTTGAAAACGCTTTCTCTGAAACTGATGGTCTGGTTGTACTGGGTAAGAGTTTTCATACAGTGTTACATTTTCTTAAAATTTTAAATAAAGGTAATACAAAAAGATTTCTTTTGACGAGTCATGAAATGTTGAAATATTGTGAAATCAGATATTTTACACTGGGCGTACTGTTGCTGTGTTTTGGGCATGGCTGGAAAAAGTTGGGAATTTGGGCATGTCATTGCCTGGAAATATATCTGAACCTGAGTGGAAATTTTAAACTTGGCAGTAGTCGCTAGATTCACATCCAGTGGCGGGAAATTTTGCCATGCCTCATTTAATTTCCTGGAAATTCACATTGTTTTCTAGCCCTGGTCTTGCGTTTGAGTTTAGCTCTGTAAAAAAATAATTCTGAATTTTAAATCTTTAAATTTTTCCCCAGGAGTTCACTCCGCTAAATTCAACAATGAGAAGGACTCTGGCAACATCAGAAATGCCATATTACGCTACAACATTACTCATGCGGTAGTAAATGACTCTGAGGCGAGCTTATGGTCGTCTTTGATGGTTCAGTGTTGGCCAACTCTTGTTTTGGTTGGGCCAGAAGGAGAAATATTATTGAGTTTAGCTGGAGAAGGGCATCGGAAACTACTCAAAGGACTGTTGCCATTGATACTTCAGCATTACAGAGAAAAAGGGACATTGAGTGACCATACAGTAGGTAAGAAAATCATTTAAAACGTAAACATTGATGTGTATGTTAATTCATTCACGAACATATTGGAAACTTCTATTGCTGTAAATAATTTCTCTCCGAAGTAATATCTAAAGTTTAATATTGAAATATTTGTTTTGCTTGACACTTGCAGGAATTAGTCTTGAGAAAGACAGTTTGCTGCCCTCGCCTTTGCTGTACCCGGGGAAAGTTTCCCTGGATCCTTCAGGAAAGAGATTGGCCATTGCGGACACTGCTCATCACAGGCTGCTTGTCACTGACACTTCAGGAAATGTGCAAGTAAGAATTTACTTTTAACTGCCATGTTATTTTTTGATGCAAACTCTTATCGAGTAACTGAAGGACCATGAAAAATATGTTCATAAAAATCCCATCTTGCTATAGCTGAATTCTCTTTTGCTCTCTTGGAATTGCATTTTACACTTCGGAAATTGAAATGGTGAGACACATGAAGATTGTCCAGTATTCCAGTATCAGATCTTCGGATGTGCTATTTGAGCATTAGAAATGGATGTTTTTGGATCTTAACGTCCTGATAAACTTCACAAGACGTAGCATTGACACTTCAGAATGTACCTTGTTTTATTTTATTAGCAATGTTCAGTATATATAAACTTTAGATGAACGATGATTTATATTTCAGGAAACTATAGGAGGGCTTGCGATTGGCCACAAAGATGGACCTTTGGCAACAGCCCTTTTCAACTCTCCCCAAGGAATTGCTTGGCAAGGAAACAGCTTCTATGTTGCAGACACCGAGAACCACATGATCAGAAAGGTTAGTGATTTGTAGACCACTTGTAGTTTCTATTTCTTTTAACAGTCCTTCGGCATGCCAGTTGCTGCATCCCAGATTGTAATCCCACTTTGGCCGGGTCACAGGCAGCAGCTGGACTTATGTTTGACAGCCGAGTCGATCATCAATCACTTCATTGTTGTGTCTCCTCCTGTCCTAAATTAGTCTACTGAGTGCGCAAATACTGGATGTATAGCCCCAATGACTATCCGACCACCCTCTCCTCTCTAGCCTAATCAGACTTTACTCATAGCCCTTTTCAGTGGAAAGTTCTTCTCTCAGAGGAGTGTACTAACATTGTTATCTCCAATGCAATATTTCTTCAATATACAAATCATCAAATGAACTTTCTGTGCCTGTCCACCTTCAACAAATAAAGGTGGCCAAATTAAATGTTCTCTTTCTTTCTATTGCATTAGGGGGGAGGGTTGGTCTAGTGGTAGCGTGCTGGGCTACCAATCGCCGGGTCCAGGGTTCGAATCTAGCTCTTGCCGGGTCACCTGGGCCTATGTTGGACGGCTGTTTCAATCATCCTTCGCCTCATTGCTGTGTCCTCCCCCTGTCCTAATTAGCCTACCAAGTGCATAAATACAGGTCGTGAAGCCCCAATCATCCATCCATCTATCTATTGCAATAATTACAGGTAGACTTGGACACGAAGACCGTATCGACAATAGCTGGGACAGGAGAACAAGGACAAGACAAAGAAGGAGGAAACGACGGACTAAGTCAGCCGATAAGTTCCCCTTGGGACGTTGTCCTCTGTCCGTCAAGTAGTGGCGAGGATGACGCTGTGTTGTTGATCGCTGTTGCTGGAACTCACCAAATATGGGCGTACTTCCTGAAGGATTGTGAATTCTCTAAAAGAATGTGAGTGGATTTTGTTAACTACTGGTCTGCTGCCTGTTGTTGCCTCATTTCCGTGTCCTCCTCCTGTCCTAATTAGCATACGAAGACTTACGAAGTGCTTAAATACAGGATCTAAAGCCCCAATCATCCATCCACGTGCAGTTTTATTCCCAGAACTCAATGAGATTGTTTATGAAAAGATGCTTCATTTTGTTGGTTGTCTGTAAGAGAAATATAAATTGTATTGATCTCTTTGTAGGAAATACACTGCTGGGACTTGTGTGAGATTTGCTGGGAGTGGAAATGAAGAAAATAGAAATAATGCGTAAGTAGGATGGACAAAATGTTTACTCTTCTTTTTTTTTTCACAATTAAGGTTTTATCAGTTTCAGTCCCTGGGAGTCTGGGATGACCAATCACTCTCATATTTGGAACCATGTCTTTGTTGTGATCTGATCGCATGATGTCTTTGTCACTCAGACGCAGTTCCGGTATACTGTACCTAATAATTCTAACTTATTCTGTAAAATTACGCATTTTCAGATACGCAACAAAAGCCTCGTTTGCTCAACCTTCAGGCATTGCTGTTGAAAGTTCAACCTCTGAAAAGAAAGAAGTTTATGTCGCAGATAGTGAGAGTTCTAGTGTTCGCAGTATCTCACTGGCAGATGGCGCTGTTAAAGGTGTTGTAGGGGGCGCTGCTGATCCAATGGTAAGTCTTTTCGTCGTGACTTGTTGTTTGGATAAGATGCTAAATTGTCAGATCCATGAACAGTGCAAGAACTTCGATTGTTCAAAATCTCAGAAGTCTGAAATTAATTAACTGTTCAGTACATAATTTCAGAACCTCTTTGCGTACGGAGACGTTGACGGCAAAGGAAGAGACGCCAAACTGCAGCACCCCCTGGGAGTGACCATGAGAACTAAAGAGGATGGGTCTCAGAGTTTATTAGTTGCGGATTCTTACAATCATAAGGTGAGCCGCATTGGTGATATCTTTCTCAACAAGAACAATTACGTTGCAATGTGATTGATGTGGGTTCTTAATTTCTTCTCTGCACGTTTCGACACAGTTCCATTTATGTTACATGAAACTAAACGAATTTTCAGATAAAAGAAGTGAACCTTTCTACTAAAGAAGCTGTGACGATAGTGAGTGAAGGCCTCCAAGAGCCAGGAGGACTTATTGCGGACGCCACTGGAAGATGGTTGTACATAGCGGACACAAACAACCATGCTGTCAAAGTGTACGACATGGAGGCCAATCATTTGTCACAGGTGAGCGTGGAGTTGACTATGCCTGACTTGCGGTTTTCAGTTGAGTAAGCAAGTGTATGGCCTATTTGTTGCGGAGGCCATGCATGCTCTACTGAAGGTCTTTGCCTGCATGAATTCGAACCCCAGATGAGGATCCCAAAATTTTCAATAGTCATTCATGAGCAAAATCTCGATTGGATGTCGTTTGGGTAAGTTAAATTGGTGGCCTTATGTTTCGGCAACAGTGTCTGTGCTGGACAAGTAAGAGATCCCTCACATCGGGTAAATGTGTAACATGTTGAGGACTCCCATTCTCCCACATCATATCAATCAACCCTCGTGAGAACCCATAACTGGGCAAGAGGGCTGCACTTACCATATCTATCTAGCTACATGGTTGAAGTCTGCTCCTCGGGAGTCTAGTGGTTCTGTGTTCTATTCTGGGTCTTGGAACTCTAATTAAATTTGTTCGATCTTGTCAGCAAAATTAAGTCCGTGCATCTTGATATCTGTAAGAGTATCTATAATTCTTAAACATTTAAAGTATATAAAAAGTAAAGGTGTATCAGCGTATATATGTGAGAAAAGTAAAAGATCCCGGTTATTGGATTTCTATGTATTTTGTTATGAACTCTTGGTATTGTCACACGATTATATTTGGTGTATGATATGATGTTAAAAGGGAATTTGTGTTTTTTATGTCTCTTTTCTCTGTCTATGTTTATTTTCTATATGTTTATGTTTATTTTCTCTATGTTTATTCTCCCTTTCTATCTTTCAGCTGGTGATCACTTTCCCCATCCAGTCTGACGAGACAGATAGCTCGTTCCTTTCGAAGAAACAGCTGCCGAAGTCTGCGACAATTATCAACGAACCTGTGCTAGAATTACATAAGTCTATTGACGTTGTTCTGCAACTCTCTGTGTCTCTAGCTGATGGGTTGCATTTGACCGAAGGAGCCAGCGCCCAATGGAGTATTTACTGTCAGAGAGGTAGGTACTGATTTCCTTTTTGTTAACTCTGTATTTCTTTAGAGTAATGCAGAGCTGTCATGGTCACTCATCAGTCTGTTGTTCGGTGGAGGTTTCTTTCTTGTTGATTGTCAAATTAATATTTAAAAAAGAGACACTGAATTCAAATAGGGAAAACAGTAAAAAAATTATGTGGTCTTGAAAAAAATCTTAAAAGAGGAAAAAATGTGGTGGTCCTGGAACACAGAAAAAAGTCCTTCGTAATCAGTTGTGGAGGCTTCCCGAATGGGCAGCCACTGTTCTCAAAATAAACAAAAAAACAGCGTTATGTTTGCATCAGGATTTTTTTTTTTCCAAAAGTACTTTTAAACAGCTTTTTCTCTGTTTCTGATAATTTTCTGATTATTTGGGTAGATTTAGAAAAGATCGGAAACTTATAAGGAAGAAGTTTAAATTATAAGTTTGGATTTTGTGTCATAATTGTAGTTTGCATGCAAAATTTTCAAAAATTAATCCGGATAAGCATGATTTCTGGGTCAACATGACCTAGATAAAGTATATTAATGTGACATGCATCATTACATCGTAGGCCTGCAAGACTACAGGAAAACATTTTCTTTTTTTTTTGTTATAGATGACGATATCTCAGTTCTATTCCCCGATTCTACGCAATCTAAAGGAACTTACGACACTTTGGACAATCAACCAAAATGGACTATTATACCTTCTAGCGTTTTAGAAGAGACTGAAATTACTGTCGAGACAAAAATATTTTACTGTGATGATGCGGGGACATGTCGTTTCAAAGTTGTGGCCTTTATTATACCGGTGAAATTTTGTGGTGTTGACGCGGAAAATCAAAATATCACACGACAGTTGAACTACCAGGTTTCTGTGTCATAACAATGTGCAAAGATCATTTGGTACTTAATTTGCATGTGTAGACCTATCCTTACAGGGCCCAGTGAGTGTCCTCCGATTTTATGAGTATTTCAACATAAACTATCTATTGGCAGATTTCTGTCTCTCTATTGATACATATTCCAAACAGAATGTTTAAATGATTCAAGTAAATGTGTTGTAAATTTTCTGAGAAAAGAGTGATACTTAGCAGTTTTTTAAAAGTGAATTGTATGTGTTTTCACTTTTTTAATCCACTGCAATAATTGATGAATAGTTAAATGAAAGATCTATACGTTATAAAAACGATGTTAAATTTTTCATAGATTAATTGGGAAAATGAGTTCAAGTTGTGGTGCTATATATAGTTAAATAAGACTTATTAATTTTACTCAAATTGTGCAAAGAATTTTTATTTTATTTTATGAACAACTAACGTTCGTTTATGAAGAGATCAAACATCTATTTTCATTAAAAATTAATGTGCCTTCTCACTGCTACATTAATTGTGTTGAAATTAAGAGGTTATTACCAAAGACGTAATATAACTTATGTAAGTCTAGTTTCACTGCTAATGCCTATTTTCGTAGGATAGTAAGTGTGCTTTTATGCCTGATGTGGTGCCAATAATGTCTTTCAAGCACAAGCAGACTATATATTTGTTATAATTGATTAACAATCTATTCAATTAGCTTCTGGACTGATACTATGGTTATCAATCAAGTTATATTTTTTACATGAACTTTATATGCAAATTTGTTATACATACTGTCATGTTTTGTACGCTGCTTATAGATTATTGTACATTCTTCTACGTTCAAATGAGTTGAAATATAAAAAGTTTTTTTATCAAAATGCAAATAATATATTATGTTTTTAATATTTCAATTTAGAGTATGAAGGTTTTAGTACTAGGGATGCACGGATATCCGGCAAGGTGTCCGGTATCCGGCCGGATATTGAAATTTGCAGGATATCCGGTATCCGGCAAAATTAGGGTGTCAGAACCGGATATCTTGGATGCTCAAAAATAAGTGAAAAGCTGAGAAAACTTTGATAATTATAAAAAGAATGTTACAGAAACAAAGTCAAAAACAAGATGAAACCATCTTCAAAATTTAAATTTATTTACAGAACATAACAAAAACATTTCATCAGAGGAACAGTCCTCCTTTCGGACATGACATGTCACGCCTCTCAAAAAATTATCTATGATAATCCGCGAATGTTGAAAAACCTTTTCTGTATGTTTATTATCCGGTTCCCACTATCCGGTTCCTATCCGGTATCCGGCAGTTAGTGTAGCCGGATTATCCGGTATCCGGTATTCGACTATTTTCACTATCCGTGCATCACTAGGTTTTACCTTCAGAGGATTTGCAGTAAGTGGCATCATTAGAAAGGAAAGATTAATCTGGCGCCACAGAGTTTAGAAGCGTTGTCAGATGTGTGAAGGGTTGAAACACGAGCCGCCCCAGAATTCAATGAATTTGGTTGTTTGCGGAACTTTTTATATGATAAATAGATAATCTGCGGGAATGCATGTCTATGATTCAAATTTTTGTCAGTCAATTAGAATTCAGAGAAAAATCCATTGGGCCGGTTTAATATTTTGATGTCGAACACCTGCTACCTTCGTTGGGCAACCGGTGGGTTCTTGTTTTGTGTAGACCCTCAATCATCCATTTTGTACAAAGCTTGGGGCGGGGAATTAGCCCAGTTGGTAGCATGCTAGGCTTCCAATCGCTGCGTCCTGGGTTCGGTGCCAGCTCTGACCAGGTCCCCTCTACATTTGTTGGACTGCAGTTTCAATCTTCCTTCGCCTCATCAATAACATCATCGGACCCTCCTCGTTTCCTGCAAAGGTTGTCATCAATGAGCACCAGAGTGCAGAAACACAGGATGTAAAGCCACAACCATCCCTCTGTCCAGCTACCAATCGGAGGTAAGTCCTGATCATAGAAATACGTAGAACGGACATATCCACCATCTTGGAAGTGCCTGGCAGCCTGTTATTTGGTAACCATGATGTCACCAATAATAGTGACATCACTGGTAACATTGGCATCATGTCCCGTCACAGTCAGCCAAACACAACATCTTGTTGCTCCTGCTGTGACGTCACAATGACGTCATGTCTCAGGGCAGTTCCAATATGGCGGATTTGGTGACCTCATCTCGAGGTGGCGTCATACAGCCTCATGTCCGTTCTATGTATTTCTATGGTCCTGATTCATTATCAATCATAAATTCTCGGAAATTGGTCTGTAGTCATGGGAACGTTTGGTTATGCGCAGGTGTCACTCATAACTTGACAAGTTTGGAGTTTTATGTTCTTTTTGAAATGTTATCAACTTATCGTTCTTTATGGGTTTGTATTAGATACCCTGAAAGTCTTGATAACAAGTTTGAAGGAAGTATTGCCCATAAAATAAAACTATTATGAGCTGTAGCCTGTATCACTTGGTAATGCTGTATTGTTTCGATTAATTCTGTGGAGTCATTGTGATTCAGAGAAGACTGGACTGCCTTCTACTGTATATTATTGTACCATGACTTAGGTCTGAGCTAGACAGCTGTATTGATCATGTTGATCAGCATCAAAAGACTTGTCCAGATGCTGTCTTTCTGGTACTGAACCTTAAACATCGTATGTAGCTATTAATTTTGATTTTATTAAATTTCTAAAATCAGTTGATGAGTTATGATTGCGGAAATGTAATAGTTTGAAAAAAAAAGAAAAGCATTACATAATGTGGGGGTAAGGGGTTCTTCCGTGACTTTTATATAGGGATACGCCATAGGGTGGTCCAAAAAAATATATGTCTTAATTTCCTTGATGGTACCCCTTAACTTTTTTCCTTTGACCATGTGGAAGAAGTGTGCAAAATTTCAGCCAAATTGATTAATATTTAGAGGTGGCTCATCGAGGTTGAAGTTTTGCTATATTTTGCATTAAAATGCCTATATCTGAATAGTGAAAATTGTGTAAAATCATATCTTCCTTTCATTTGAGGCCTATTAAGGCACTAACCAACTGAGGAAAAACCAATATAACACTTGTTTGTGTATCTTCCTATCCACATTCAAAAAAAGGGAATTTGTCACATACTTCATTAACATTGTTATGTCAATTGATGTGTATTTGGCGAAAATTTTGCAAAATTGGTACATGCCAATACAGATTAATTAACAAATATTGAAAGTTAATGGAAAGGTTTTTGGATCATGACTGAGTCCTGCCATACTACTTTCAATAAATCATTTTAGTCCAGCATGATAAAGAATGTGAATCCCATCCTAGTGGTTGGTAATTATTATAAATAGCCCCTTTCCTCCAATAAGCCAGTCTTGGAAGTTTCACACTCCCGGAAGCTTCAGATGTGAACATTAACATGATTAGTTTACCCAATACAATTTGAGTTGTTTGACACCTTATTAAATTAGTAAGGCCTATCAGTTGAGAAAGGGTTCTTATAATCTAACAGCGTTTTTTGACCTGCTATTGTCAGTTACACTTCAATGTTTGAGGCAGTTTTTTTTGTAAGGATACCTGTTCGGGAAAGACGACTTGCTGTGTTCAAAGAACTAACTTTGATTTTATGAGTACTTGTAACTTTTGAGCAGGGATCTTTGTACCACAAACACAATTTTTTCTAGGGTATCTCTAATTTCCAAAGGGGTGCATGAATTACTTGGCACGTAAAACTTAGTCATTCGTCCGAGATCTCCCCTATTCAGAGGAGATAATTCAGTGGACATCAGCAGGATTTTATGTACTGTGTATTAGAAAGCTGTTGTGTCTTTTGATAGTGTGATGTTCTCAACATCTTTTTGATGCTGGACTATAATGATTTATTGAAAGTGGTATGGCATTGCTCAGTCATGATCCAAAAACCTTTTCATTAAATTTCAATATTTATTAATAAATCTATGTTGGGGTACCAATTTAGCCAAATTTTCGCCCAATACACATCAATTGACATAACAATTTTAATGATATAAGTGACAAATCACTTTTTTTTTTAATGTGGAGAGGAAGATATACAAACAAGTGTTATGTTGATTTCTGTTCAGTTGGTTAGTGCCTTAATAGGCCTCAAATGAAAGGAAAATATGATTTTACACAATTTTCACTATTCAGATATAGGCGTTTTAATGCAAAATATAGCAAAACTTCAACCTTGATGAGCCACCTCTAAATATTAATCAATTTGGCTGAAATTTTGCACACTTCTTCCACATGGTCAAAGGAAAAAATTTAGGGGGTACCATCACCACATTTTACACTTTTATTATTTTCCATTGGATGTTGGACCACCCTAATACGCCACAATAATTTTGAAAATCTGAACCATTTTAATCCAGATGCGAGTGCAAAAAAAACACAAACCATTTTAATCCTTGTCAGTGCAAATTTTTTACACCTAATTTAATCTTATAGTGAATCAGGGTTATTAATTGTTTTTGGTGCCATTGGAATTATCTTTTCATGGTGATTCTGAGGATACCAAACATATTGGGGTGGCAAAAAGCCAAATCGAGTTAACTGGCAACAGCAAAAAATCCAATGCAACAATGCAATTTTAATCCAAGAAGCTAAAAAGACCAGTAACATCCGGTGGTGCCTGTATACTATACACCCTTTAATAACAATAACAATATAATGAGATGATAGTGAGAGACTCGCCCCCCCCCCCCCGAGCATGATTGACAGTTATGATATGATTACAATAAATTTTTAATGTTACTTTTTTTGAGGGCGGCCAACAAATGTAATATTTTTTGAGGCCCAAAAATCTTAAAATGCTCAAGCTTTTTATCGGGTCAATTTAGTATTTGCCTCACCTTCACTTGTTTCAATCTAACTCTAAAAAAAAAACCACTTGAACACTTATCCTTTTCCTGACGTTATCAAAATTGATAATATATACTGATATGGGCCAACGCTTCAAGTTCTACAATTTAATTTGAGCTGAGCAATTGTTGATACCGATTTTCATGGCTGTCTTACTTTCTGTACAGGTAAGTGAGAAATTTATTAGTTGACGACTAATTTCTGTTATCATGTATGATGTATTTTATGTTGTATGTGTGTTCTTTGTTGGCACTATCAGACTTGTATTTTAGAACAATGCACTGCTACTGGTCTTAGCTTGTCTTAGATACCAAATGCTATGTACTTAGTCTATGTAAACATGTGGCAACTTCTATATTTATCAGTCGGCATGCTCTGGCACACTGTCGATGTTTTATCTTGCAATCTCTTACATAACATGTAAATGAAGTTGTCAGAGTTGTTAATGCATAAGTAATTTTCAAAATGTAAGTGCCAGAACAGTACCCAATAGTCCTGTTATAGCTATATATCCAGTATTCCTGTTACATTAAAAGGGGGAGGGTTAGGTCAGTGTTAGCTGGCTGGGCTGCTAATCACTTGGTCCAAGGTTTAAATCCAGCTCTTGCAGGTCATGCAGGATCACCTGGGCCTTTGTTGGACGGTAGTTTCAGTCATCCTTCATCTGATTACCCTGTCCTCCTCCTGACCTAATTAGTCGCCAAGTGCATAATTGCGGGACGTAAAGCCTAAAGTACAGATCCCCATACCACTTGCAATTCCAGATGAATATTCTTACTAAGTGCTCTAATATCTGAATATGTACGGTTGGGGTTGTTGGAAGGGGGGGGGGATTATTAAATTCACTCCCGTAAACAAGCTTAAAATACCACTGCCTTCACAGAATATAATTTAAGAATACTGAGTCGTTGTTCAGCTACAATTATGTCTGATATTAACTTAAAAAATTTAAATTGCTTTTTAAAATTTTTCATTTCCAGATCAAGATGTCTTGTTATTTGCCGTAAAGAAACCGAATCCTAAGTTGCTATACCAAACACATCATACCTCAAAATGTTTGTCGAAGATCTGAAAATGCTACATGTGGCATTGTTTTTAATTGTGATACATTGTTTACAGGTCAGTGATCTTCTTTATATATTATATTTTCAAAATATTTTCATGAATTACCTTCTAACTTATGCACCTCAACCTTATTATAACCTATTTATGCAAGGTTCTCGAGTGAATTCCTCATTCAAAATTCAGAAATTTCATTGTTGGCACGAGTTGAAAAGTTCACTCTTCCTATTGCGTCATGGATAACATGTTGTTTTGAGTTAGTGGGGAAATTTGGTGAACAGTTTTGCAACACTCGTTTAAAGATTGTTGCTTGAGGCATAAAAAGTATATAATTTATGAGGTTTCTGTTGTCGAGTACTTGATTTCCTCTGTCGGAGTTGACACTTCAAAATTTTTCTGTAAGCTTTGATTGGTGAATGCCTTTCCAATCACTGATTGATACAATCATTTAAGGTGTTAGAGAGTTGAAATGATGAGCTCCCCACAACTTAGATTTTTTCAGAAAATATGCAGGGGGAGGGGGTTGGTCTGGTGGTAGCGTACTAGGCTCTAAATCGCTGGGTACAGGGTTTGATTCCAGCTCTTGATGGTTTGAACGGCTGTTTGAATCATTCTTCCCCTCATCGCTGTGCCCTCCTCTTGTCCTTATTAGCCTACCAAGTTCATAAATACGGAACCTAAAGCCCTAATCATGCATCCATCCAACAAAAGCTTTGAAAATGTAATTTTTGAAATGGCCACAATTTTCTTGATTGTTATTCTGAAAAATTTACTCCATGAGTTAACAGTGGTATCAGTGTGTGGGAGACAAATGTATAATTGAACTACCGATATATTCCAGCGATGTTATGGTCGATGTCAGTTTGGCTCCACCTATCTTCTTAGAAGTACTTGACAATTTGAAGTACTGATAAACACCCTAGTAGCTGAGTAGCTATGACTTAAATGTCCATATATTTGACACTTTACAGACAGTAATCCTACGCATTTTTTTCTGGCCTGAATAAGTTGAATTTCTTCTCCTGGTTATAAATACATGCCAAGTAACTTATGGTTTATTATTATTTACATTTTCCAATTAATAGGTTAAGGTACATAGAAATTTTGTCTCATAAAGATTGGCCCAATGGCAATGACTGTGTCCTTCAGAGTGGGTGCTTTGAGTAACTCAAGCGTGTTAATGGGATGGTATGTCAAGACAGATTTTGATTAAATTTGGCTCATGTAATGGTGAAAGAATTATGGCTCTGTCCTTCCTAGCTCTCGCCCAAATTGACAGAAAATCAGCCAAATTCATATTTTTCAAAAACTTAAGAAAGTGATATAGTCAGCTGCAGCTGCGTTGTTCATTACTCCGTTACCAACATTGCAAGTCAAAACGGGTGAATTAGATCAAGTTTTAGTGTTTGAGCAGTAATTAGGCCTAAGATCGAAAGTTGCTCAATAATGACACTTATTAAAATGTTTGACGTTATCTTATGTTTCTACTTGACTTAATCTGATATCTATTTTTAACTCATTTCTCATGTTAATAAATGACTGTTTAAGACTATTTTAAGGTAATTAAAATGATAGCTGACCATTTATAGAAATCATGCTATTCTTGATGACATGATTTGTCTTAATTTAATTGTCTGATTGTTTATCCCAAATTCTAAAATAGATTAAAGGACCACTTGAGTGTCTAATCACTTTTTAGACAATGTTTAATTGTCAATTATTACCCGATTAGTTATGATTGATTAGCCCTCTCATGTTTGGCTGAATGGTCGTTATATGGTACAAAAGACAGCTGCAAAAGATAGTGATCAAATTTTATTCTGAATTAGCAATTTTTGATTGACTTCTTGAGAATTTGGAATGTCAAAAATTAAATTTTCCTTTCAGTGGATCACTTTCAACTTAAAAAACAAAAGTTCATTTTGATATGTAAACTTCAAACTTTCATAAATTTTTAAAAAGGCAAAAATTAACAAAAGGTTTGATAAAAAAATTACAGGAACGATTAATACTTATTTGAATACTTGAATAAGCCTAGGCCGGCTGAAGTCATGCATAACTTATAATATTTTGATATATTATGAATATAAAATGAAAATCTTTAACAAAAAAAGACTTTCTAATTCCACTTACAAACAATAAAACTTTTAAAATGAATTAATATTGATATTCTTTGGTTATTTCAGGTATATACAGCACCCTTATGTCCAGTTTGCCCACCAGGGCAAGGAATATCAGCGTTATGTGAATCTGGAGAAGCTAAGTGTGTTACTTGCCCAACAGGGACATTTTCATCCACGCACGATGATAAATTATGTGAACTCTGCTCCAAATGCGGACCTGATTTGTATGAGTTACGAGTGTGTAATGCCACCAGTGATACTTTTTGTGAACTGTGTTCCTGGCCCGAATCACCAAAAAGTAACCCAGATTATAAGTTGAAATGTGTGAGACGTTCAAATCCTTCACTTGCCCGAAAAGGCAATCATGACCGAGAAACTAACAAGAAATCTTCGAAATCACCTCGAGTGCGGCGTATGCCTCATTTACCCCCTCTACCATCAGACAGTGACGATTATGTAGCGGGTAATCTCCGACCGGCTCCTGTCGCAAATTTTTCTTTCATCTTCAAAAATGACCCCAAAAATGTGACTGAAACAAACAATGCAATACAAAATACCACTACAATAGATTTGGAAGTAAGTGGTTCAAATATCACGACAGCAAGTCCTGAAACGTTTCCTGAAAATGAGCCTGTTGGTGTGCCCCGTGCTGAGCCATTAATTGGTAAACTACCACAAGAAGAAAATTTGGAAGGTCAAAAAGACGTTAAAGACAATAAAAAGGACACTTTAGTGCCAAAAAATGCAACAAGAACTGACCCACCAATCAAAACTGAAGATTCGGAAAGGAAAGATTCAGAAATAATATTGGAGATAAGTACTAAAAAGCCAGCTGATTCTAAAGAATCAAAAGAACCAAATAAACGTAAACCAGATCAAAGTGTTAATGAAAATCAGTTGAAAGAAGGAAAAGATGACAAATTTGAAGATGAAAAATTGCAGGCAGATAGACCTGTTGACGATGATTCCCAAAATGAAAAACAAAAAGAAAATAACTTTATTGGTGGAGGTATCATCAAACCGGAAAAAGAAAATGAATCTGGTAAAACAGAGTTAAAACAAGAGGATAACAGCAAAAAAGAAGCTAGTAAGACAGATAGACAGGGCCAAGACAGACAAGAAATCAACGCAGACAAACCAACTGATCCTTTAATTGAAGATATCATAATTGATCCTGGTGTTCCGATAGGGGGTCAAGAGTCTTCTAACGTCAAAGAAAAATTGGACGACACTAAAATTTTGCTATCTACGGAAAGACCAATTACCATGGACTTGAAACGCAAAGGAGATTTAGAAGAGAACTTTGGGACTGCTGCTCCTGGTGAAGTTATTTTTTATCCTTCGAAGAATTTGACAGATATTAGAAATACGGAAGATGACATACACTCGGAAAAGGACATATTGCCTGAAAGTGAGTTGCAGGACCCACTGATTCAAAATTCGCCTCCTCAAAAGCGCAGTCATGGTCAACAAAGTGAGTGATTAAACTTTGGAATATTTTCGTGAGTGCAATGGCATTAGGCCTATACTTACATTATGATATAGTAATAGAGATATTAAGTTCATGATATGGGAAGACGAAATTTCTTTGTGTAGTGCATTTTGTCTTATTCTATTGTGCCTCGTGTATTCGTGGATTTATTTTGACATGAGCTTTTTTGTTGTGGCAGGTGTTGAAGTCAAGGTGGAGGTGGGAGAGTCGAAGGTAATCATCATACTATTTAATGGCTTGACTCTTCTGCAGGGTCTCAGTTTTGTTGTCAGCTCTTGGGCGTCCTTCCCCACACTGTGTAAGCCCAGCTTTTTGTTTCATAGTACAAAATCTGGTCGTCCTTCTCAAAAGCTGGACGCCCTTCTCTAAATCTGGGCGTCTCGGGTGACAGGACGACTGGGAATCTGGGACCCGCTCTTCTGTAATGGTGTGCAATTTTAACCAGTGCAGTTGACTTTAAACATGGTAGATAATTTTGGTTTTAAAATTGTTTTCTAGGATTCAGAAGAACGTCTAGAATCAGTGTGGGACTCGGTATCTCCTCTGGCATTGACAATGTCTGTTGTCACGACAGGATTGATATTTTTCTTCATTGGATTTTGCTACAACAGAAAGTCAACTGATTACCAGCAGCAACCTTTCCATAACACTGTGAGTGGTTATAATTTGTGACTCGGGAGACTGTCACTGTATGCAAGAATGTTTTCAGTGTTTATGTGAGTTTGTCCGTGTGTACGTGACTGTTGTCTTGGTGTGTAAGACTGTTTATTTGTGTTTGAACGACTGTTTGTGCCTGTAATCCCTGCCGGGTATAAGATGCAAAAATCATGGGTGCCATGCTCACACCTGCAACAGCTAAAAACTCCTCCCCGAGCAATGCCACTTACCTAAACTGTCCACCTATCCTTATTGATCTATCCTCTCCTTCTGATAACAGGAAATAACAGTGAAACAGCTCCCTTATTTACGTTTTCTGCCTCTACTGTTTTTCCCCACCAGGGGCGCATGCATCTCCATCGTAGTTCCGCTATTGCTCACGTTTGGGACTGGCGCCACCGTCTGCCTTCCCGCCAAAACGATCCACACACTTCACTCTCACCTACTGCTCTTCACGTCTACCTGGCTCAACCACTTCTACTCATCGTATCTTCCTCATCTTACCCTCATTTTAAAGCTCTTCTCAAGCCCATTCCATCTGTCAATGTCTCAATGCCCATACACTTTTACCTATTTGCCTAATTCTATACATTTCCATCAATCCACATTTGTTTTCAACAGATCTTTTCCTTTCCTTACGAGCCATGCCCTCAATTACAAGCTCAGGAGTAAGTACACTTGACTGTACCTTACACCAATAGTCCAATACACATATGCCAGTGCATTTGCGACTTCAAATCCTCTACCATAAATCTTCTTTACTTATATACTACAATTATTACTCAAATGCTATTTCAAATGGTCAGCATGCAACACGGGGCCAGATGCCCATGCAGGTAGAGGGGGGGGGGTTAATTATTCCCCATTAGTCCTGCCCCAAATCATGGGTAAATCTAGTGTTTATATATTATTCATGTGTGACTGTTTGTCTATGTTTGTTTGTGAGTCTGTCTGTTTGTGAGACTGTTTGTCTGTGTTTGTGTGAATGTCAGTGTTTTTGTTGACAGCATGTTTGTCGGAGATTGTGCAACTGTTTGCCTGTGTTAGAGCAACTGTTTATTGATGTTTGTGTGACTCTTTGTCTGTGTTTGTTTGGCTAGTAATTTGTGTTTTTGGGACTGTTTACGGTTTGGTTTGTCAGTAAGATTTTATGACTCTTACTTGTTTGCCATTTGAATGTCAGTGTATAACTGTGTGTGTTATTTTTTGTCTGCATTTGTGCAACTGTGTGTTTTATGCAGCTGTTTGTTTTGGGGTATAGGACTGTTTTTCTTGTGCGCTTGTCTGTGAGTGTCACTCAGGGAAAGTAAATTGATTCTCAGAGTGGTGTGTGTGACTTCACCTGAAAATCACCTTCATTCGTTTTTATCTCTTCATTTTAAATCCCTTTGTATGACAGCCCCGCCCATCGCCAATTCTCCCGAGGCGACTTCCAATCAGCCGCATGGTTCCTCCCACTCCTCCTCCCATCGTCAAGGTAACCACTGACGAAGATCAAATGACCTTCGATGAAGAAGAGAGTGTTGCGTTGTTGTACAATAGGAACAGGAAGCCCTCCATGGAAAATTCTGTTCATTTGGGTACGGACATTTTTGATTTAAACTTTTTTTTTGTCAAATTTTATTTTATTTTCAAAATTGTTTTTTCGGTGGTTATGGAAGATTAGTGTTGCCATCGTAAAACTGAGGCTCTTTGCATACAATAATTAAAATGACTAAAATTGTCTGCACCTGACTACTCTAGCTTCTTAGAAATTATATGAAGAACTCTTCTGTTGTTTTCAGTTGAACAATCACCTGTCGATATAGTATCCCAAGATGTCATGACAGACCTTGATTTGGAAATCAGTCCGTTGCGGTTTTACTACGTTCCAGAAAATGCCAAGTACATCATGAACACTGGATCAACCATCAAACTTGTCATGGATTACCATGGATCAAGTATGTTTTCTCATAATAATTATTTATTTATCAATACTGACAATAGACTAGAAGTTCTAAGCCTGTCAAAGAAATTTATGAAGTAAAATAATTTCATGAAAAAATATTACATTTATAATATATGCAGCCTCTTAGCAAATAATCTGGAATCGAGATTATTTGCTTAGAGGCTGCAGATTCAGGATTAGGTTGTTGATGAAGATAGTCAGGCCAAATAAAACCTGATTTGCAAAATCCAGATTTTGGCATGCTGCTATAAAATAAGCTGCTGAAAAAACTAAGTTATCTGTGTATTAAACTTTAACGCCCATCATGCAATGCGTTGTTCAGGCAATGAAGCCTATGAATTTCACATTATAAAATTTTATTGTTGAATTGGATTTTCAGGACTGACAGGCGGACCCCTTGAAAAGAGGAATTACCGTCTTGACCACATTACATTCCATTGGGGTGACACTATTGACCGAGGTTCCGAACATTCCCTGGAAGGTCGAAAATATCCTGCTGAGGTAACTGGCTTTGAGATCAATTATTCATGGGATATGGTCAAATATTTGATTGATTCCAGAAGGACACAGAAAAAAATATGAAGTTGAACTGGGGCTTGGAGTCCGCTTTATTTTTTACTGACTCAATCTCCCATCAACAGGATTCCTTCCAACACCCGACGCAACTCCCAAGGCCGTGTTTTAATCGTATTTAAAGAAACATTTACACCTGTGATCATGCCCATATATGCTTAGGACTTGGAAGTCACGATCATATTTACACTAGCTCTGCAATGTTTCTGTACAGCAAAAAATGTATCTTTTGTTAATATCAACGTAGATTTGTAGATATTAACCAAGAAGCTTTGTCCCCATTTACTTTTAAAAGCAATTAATGGATGTGTTTCCAATGGGTTTGTTACATGATTTACTGATAGTGCATTATTTTCCTTTTCAGTGCCACTTTATCCACTGGAATGAAGAAGATTACAAATCATATGAAGAGGCGTGTCGCTTTGAGCATGGTTTGGCTGTTATTGCTGTTTTTCTGCAGGTAACGTCAATTAGCCCTCCTGCGGTCCACCAGTTTGTGACACAAACTGTCAAAAATTGCCTCTGAGGCCCCTTATATTTATGCTCGCTGCTGAAAAGCACCGTAAATTGAGATTGATGTTTCCTTCAAATTTCTTAGACTTAGTGCTTGTAAGGCAAGTTGAAGACTCCACACTTGGGAGAACTAAAGTGCTGTTTTGTTGCCTCCGACAGCTCTTGGCCTTGGGGCGTTGCTCAATGGATTGATTACTGGTCCGCCGGGTCCGGTAATCCGTATATGTTATAGTGCAACTTGCTTCGTTACTGTGGTCTCTGACTGTCCCGTTAAGATTAGTCATTGAATAGATTCAAGACGTAAAACCCCAGGACTCTTCTGACAACTGGTTCAATAAGCTGTAACTAAGTTTTGGAAAAGCATCTAGACATCACAAATTGATATGATGCAAAAATTTAACAATTTCGATAATTTCTCAATTTTTGTCATTTTTGCAGGTGGACGGCAAACTAATCTCAGGTCACCTGGGGCTAGAAACGATCACTGAACATGTATCTGAGGTTCTTTACAAAGGACAAAAAATCAAGGTTCCAGGTGGAAAGTTTGACCCTGCTTCTTTATTTCCAGGTAAGTTTAATAATGGGTTTTATTGGAAGATTATTCTGCAGATCTAAAGTGAAGTCATTATGCCCCGCCCCCCTATGAAGTAAGGGGGCATACTGTTTTCTTGTACAGCTGTTGTTCTGACAAAAGAAAATCTTCATTTCAGAAAATCAAAGTGATTATTGGACGTACGAAGGGTCACTAACGTCAATGCCATACTACGAGACAGTCACGTGGGTTATATTCAGGGACCCTGTCATTATTTCAAATTCACAGGTATTGCAATTGTTATTTTTGAAAGTCCAGATAAATCTGTGTAAAATGTTAGTTTCAAATGTCAATTCATAATGATAGTTTAGAAATTCAATAAAGAAGAGAAAATATTATTCTCAATTGGTGAACTGTAAGATCCATGTCCTCATCTGGTGTTTTATTGTAATAATTATTGAGTGTATATGTATGAAGAATGAAAAAAAAAATTGCAATTCATATTGAAATTCAATTTCTTCCTTATCATATTTGCAGATTGAAAGATTCCGTCAATTAAACAGGTACGAAAAGGGCACGGAAGATCAGGAAAGACTCGTTAATAATTACAGGAGTCTCCAACCACTGGGGGACAGACATATAAGATGTAACTTCGATCCTGAATAGTAAAAAAAAAGCTCACGGACAAAGGATACACATAGTTCCTTTCAATGGAACAGTGGAGCTTCGAAGAGACCAATGATTACAATGATACTCCATGTTACACATGACTAAATCAAGTGCATAATGTGACGAAAAGGGTACTTCATATATTTCTGTAAAGCTTTTTCCTAGTTCCACAATCTGTTGCATCTGTGGGGTCAAAGCTGCTGATATTCTCATGTATTTCATCAGCAGAATTATACACTACACTTGTAGCAATCAAATGTGGCTATCCCAGATCAATGAGATCATGTGTGGGAAAAAAATATTGACAATGGGAGCTGCATATTCCAATGATTCGCACATCAGGACTTGGTTATCCATACCAATTTGGTAGCTTCTTCATTTACCAGATATTTTACATAAGAAAGACTGCCTTCATAATTGTGACTTCCATTGTGATTAGGGGGAGGGAAGTGGGTATTTACAGAATTTGTTGTTGTAAAAAATTTATGAATTGTGATCAACATCAGGCCTGAAGAAATGACAATATTATGTATTCAGAGGCCCGTCATGGGCGATGGCATTGATTGTTTTGGAAAAGAGCTATGTTACATTTATATCATTCTGTATTAAATGTATCAAATAGTTTGTAAATATATCTTATTTATTTATCCTCCAGATATGAATATTGAACAGTATTACCAAAATGTATTTATTTTATGTAAAAACTTGGATCACAATTGTACACATTGTTATATGAATCTTTTATTTAAGTTTTATAGTGTCTCAATATTCTCTATGACATGTTCGTTTTTCCAAAATCTCATGTTATGTAATTTGTGTGCGATAATGAATTATAATATTTTTGTTCTCCAATAGATCTCTTCACACCTCTCTTCATGTACTGTTTATCTAATTGTTCCAAGTTATGCTTTGTCAATTGCAATTGTAAATAATCTGCTAATTGCAATTCTAATTTGACATTGCATGTCATGAATAATAATAGGACTGTTTGACTTGTGTCAATAATTTCTTGAACTTTAATTAATGGATAGTTCAATCAATTGCAATTTATCTATCAATTGCAATTTATCTAAGGTGTTACTGGCAGATGCTGATTGAGCAATCAGTGGATTGATTTTATCAATTATATCATCAATTTATTTGTGCTCTCCGTCTGAAACTTATATAATTATTAATGATATTTTCCTGTCTTGTCCTGGATGTGAATATTAAAGTATTTATGTGATATTTTTCTGTGTAAAAAGGGGGAAATCCCAGAAAAATGCCTGCTTACAAATACATGTAACTTCATTTATTGTGAATTTGTATAGATGCATACTTTTGAATAAAATGTGTAATAAATTTATAATGAAATACAAAAACTTGTTTGTGCATTTAGTTAACTGTTCACATCAGTGCTTAATTAGGCCTGGTATAAATTAGCCAATAAATGGTTATCTCATAGTATTTTTTTTTCATTTCCAAAAGGGTGTGGAAGAATGTAACTGGTATTTCTGAATCACAATATTTAGGCCTGTTATATGTGAAACAGGAGCTGGAAAATCAAGAAGTAATATCCTTGGTTTTTTCGAGCTGGTCTTGCATGCAGATTGAAAAAATTGTACCGGGATTGGGAGGGGGGGGCAGGCTAGACGTAATTGATCTTCTGTACGTAGGCGTAGGAGGTCAATAAATTTTGGGGGGCCTGCCAAAAAAAAAAGGCCCAAATAGTCGCAAAAATATTATTTAAAAAAATTGTCTGCCCAAAAGTGCATGAAAAATAGATATTCCAAAATTGGGGGGGGGGGGGGCTGCAAGGTTGTTTGTTGGACATAATAGTTTTATAAAAGAAAAATCATGGTTACCAAGGTAAACTTAATTTTTTGGGGGGCAGATAATCTATTGGGTCAGTCCATCTGAGAAACTAAAAATAAATTGTCTGGCCTGGGCACCTGCTCGGCTGGGACCTGATCCGGCATTTAATGCCTATGTCTGTGCCCTTAATATTGGAGATGAAGTGGAATGCTTTAATTTTTTCTACTCCTTTCCTGAGATCTGTCAGTCCGTGTGACATTAAATGCTAACAGCATTGCATAGCCAGCATTCACACTTTTGGCGCCAAAACGAGCTTTGACACCTCTTGTCAAGGTTATTTTTAGAAAATGCATTCAACTGCGCATGCGCAGCTTTCGCGTCATGACGCATAGTGCGCCCTCACGTGACCATACGGGAACTACATTACCAAACAACTAACTTTATTTCTTGTGGGCCTAATTATTGTCTTACACGGGTATTTTGGTTAGATTTGGGCGTTTGGACACATTTCCCATCAGTTGAATCAATTTTGAAGGCCAAACTGAGGCGAACGAGTGGGAATGGTCCACAAACGTTTGACCTCATTTGCATAATTCTCGAGGCGACGTTTTTCAGCAGTTCGCCATCCTGAAAACCGTCTCGACAGAAAACGGAGAAATTACGCAGGAAAGTCGTAATTCACAGGATTGAGAATACGTATACATCTCCACAAGGTTACCAGTGACTCGTGTAGTCAGAGGTGAGTGAAATTTCCCAAGATTTATAGAGATATAAGCCGAGAAAGAGAGCCAACGCGACAAGGCAGCTTTTCTCCGGGGAAGATGGCGATCGCAGATGGCGCTGGGAGGAGAGTTGGGGGCGCTGAAGGCGGCGGGCAGGAGTGACACCTGTGGTGGAAGTCCCAAGGAGTCAGGGGCATTTGGAGATGCCATTATTTAACTTCAGGGTCTTACAAACATGGTACATGCACAGCAATGTCTACAAATTCGATCTAGTTTGTGATTCAATATGGCGTCGTTGTGAGGGGCGGTCGTTCTTCCTTGTAGACATGGCGGCTGCTTCATTTGCCACCCGGCTCGGTCATTTTCCAACCCAAAGCCTTCCATGTGTTAGTACCAAAAACCAACGTTGGGAGCGCAATCATTTTTGATTGAACACAATAAACATTGTGGATTGAGTTAAATACTGCTAAAGTGTGTATTTTATTCGATTAAAGGTGTTTTTCGAGAAGGGAAGTTCGTCAGCCACGAGCCTTTGCAACCGCCCAACCCTGCCTTGCTTGGGGACGGATTTTTCCATTCAATGGTTGGCCTGATTTTGAGGGAGGGATTTTAACCCATTTCCTAAGCTAAAACCTCTGATTCTGAGTCAATAAACACTCCCAGACTCCCCTAGAATGTTTCAGTTATGACTTGGAAGTACAGATATGGCCATAATTAGCACAAAGAAAACTATTTTGAGCTCCTAATGATTTTGTGTCCCAGTTTCGAAAAGATCAATAACAGTGTGCCGGTTCAGTGAGGGGCCCCAGATGGGATTTCACTGCAATGGTTGCCAAGACCAAGGGGCCTCATATGGGTTTTGGTTATGAATCACTGGCCTTGCCAGTGTTTTTCCATGCAAGATAAAATGCAATAAATTATTGATGTGGGCCTAATTGATAAAACTATCAAAATTATTGCCACTGGTACACAAGATTTAATAAAAAGGCATTTATCAATGCATTATGTGCCCTTAGAGACTTTGTAAAAACTTTGCAAATGGTTATTGCTCTGGCCTGGCAATTGTGCAATGTTGCTTCATCATTGCATGCAATGCATGGCTTTTGAAGTCCTCAGTACCTTTGTCACATGCTGCAAGGACTAACTACAAATGCATTATGTTAAAAGTATAATTTTGTTGGATAATTACTTTTCTGCAAGTCACCCTTAAATAGCTGCAGATTCAATTTAGACTATCTAGCCCATTGGAAAGGTAGTGCTGAGCCCTTATTACTGAAACTTCTCTTTACGTCTTAAAGTTAGTGACTTTTGAGTTGCATACTTTAAGATAAATAGCAAATTAGGAATTGTACGTTTGCTATGCCCAAATTTACAAATTATAATGATGATATTTTTAAAGAATTTTACAAGAAGTTAAAATAGATTTAGAAATTTTTGATCTTATTTTCCAGGCTGAACCAAGATGGAAGCGGGCAACGTCGTCGGGGAGGGGGGCCAGTCCTTACAAGACATCCAGACTTACCTGGCCAGTTTCAACAAGGAGATATCTGGAACAGGCCAGACGATCCAGAACCAAGACTTCATCCTCCAGAATGCGGGGGACTTCAACAACCTTATCGAGGGACAGGAAGGTGGCGCCACCTTGACCGTGGTCCAGGGGGAAGATGGGACTGCTCAACTGGTCGTTACGTCACAATCTCAAGTGCAGATGAAGCAAGAGGGGGTAAAGGAGGATGAGGAGTTCATCGAGGGCGAAACTCAAACCCTCGAACCGGGAGAAATGGAAGAAGGTGAAGAACAGCCGGATCACATCGAACTAACAAACGCTGCCCCGTTACCCACAGAAGAAGGGGAAGTCACTCCCGCCCCTATCCTTAACATCCAACCAGAGGCAGGTGAAGATGCCGTCAACGTCCTCGCCTCCGTAGCCGCCACAAGCATCCCACAGGTGACGTCAACTGTAACTACTCTAGGTGGCGCCTCTGTAGATGGACAGCAACATAGTCCTCAGTCTCTCGTAGACTCGCAACCGGTTGCTGTCCAGGTAGATACTGTCGTCTTTTTAGTCTCTTTCTTTTGCATGCACTTGGTGTTTTGGTAACATTTTGTTTCATCTTTCTGACCACATTTGTTAATTTCTGGTTTTAAAACAATTTGGTAAATTTGTGTAATCCATTTTTGAACAAAATTTTATCTTCTAACCGATGTTTTCCTTGTCATTCTTTTATAAATGTGTACTGTTTTGTTTGAAATTGTGTTGATATTAACTTCTTACATATTAATATCACACACTTCAAATTAATATTTTAACGTCTTTCAATGTTATCATGAATGATCATGTGTTGACTTAAGATTGATTACTGATTAATGTATAAAAATGTACACTTGATCGTTTTCCATTTGCTTACTAATTTTGTTCTCTAACAACATAGTTCTCTCTTACTAACTCTAACAATTTATAACATAGACTTCAATAATTAACTCAGTTTATTTGTTGCAGCATGATGATTTAAATTTTCATGCGCTTGCATTTAATGTAATTAATTTACCATTAATGCATATTATGGCATTTGTTTATAATGTCTTTATATCTTGACTTATACAGAGCACTCCACCAAGTTTGGCCACCCCTGCTTCCGCCAACTTGGCCCAGGCAGCTCAAGCACAACAAGTCCAGCAGGCCCAAGCAGTGCAACAAGCTGCCCAACAAGCTGCCCAACAGGCGGCAGCAGCAGCACAGCAAGCTCAGCAACAGAGCGTCGTTCTGAACACCGGAAACTCGTACCAAACGGTCACTATCGTACCCTCGGAAGTCAGTCAAGGGGGCGAGGTCAGTTATGTCCTTATCGTGTCCCAACCTGACGCGGACAGCAAGGATCTGGACAGGAGTGGCATCTCGGATATGTCCGTCTACGACTTCAAGGAAGATCGCGGAGGAGCTATGGAAGAAGAGGAAGAAGACTTCGACCAAGGAAGGAAGATCATCCGAGCTCAAAGGAAGTCCTATCCTGGCATGCAGGTACTTAAAAGTTTTCTTATGATTGTTGTTAGTTCTTGCATTGAATTGAACATTTCTGAAGACCATTTATTGTCTCCAGTTGTTTTCGAAACTTGATTTAATATAAATGATTTTTGCTTAATAAATAATGTCCAACTTTCTTTCTGAGCACTATTATATTAGTCTAATAATATTGTCCGAAGAAGCATTAATGTATTCAGTAAGACTGATCATAACAATTCATTTTAAGAAGTTTGGAAGTTGACGGTCAAGACAAGAGGTGTTTGGATAGAATTAGTCCTTTTACGTCTGAAATGTAGCATAAATTGCAGGTTATGGACCCAAAATTTGGTTTGCTCCCACTGAAAAACACCATCAAACATGCAAGGTCTCTGCTTGCTCTGCAGCCAAGCCACTGTGTATACCCCTCAATGTATTATACCTGTCAATTGTTGCTAATCTGTACGATTCTTCCTTCAGGCCCAGCTCATGTGTAACTATTGCAACTACACTTCACCCAAGCGCTACCTGTTGACGAGACATATGAAAACCCATTCGGAGGAACGCCCTCACAAATGTAATATTTGCGACCGAGGCTTCAAGACCGTGGCCTCCTTGCAGAACCACATCAACACACATACTGGGGTTCGTCCTCACAAGTGTAAGGAGTGTGACGCAGCGTTTACTACGTCAGGAGAGCTCGTGCGTCACGTCAGATATCGCCATACCTTTGAGAAACCCCATCGTTGTACCGAGTGCGATTACAGCAGTGTGGAGTTGAGGTGAGAATGGAGTTTATAAATTAATATTAAAAAAAAAAAAAGTAGGATTTCTGATTTAGCAAGTTCAGCAATAACAATCATGTTGACAATTGTAGATTTATTGAGGAAATCATAGAAAAAATTGCCTGATTTCTGTAAATGATCTAAAATTTAAGATAATGTCATAACCAAAATATCAGGGCAATGATAATGTTGGAAACATCACCCTCCATGGGAGATATTGATAAACAACGGTTATGACATCACTAGCATTGCAGCTGCCTGATGACGTCATAAACAAACATTTGCCTATACTTTAGGATTATGACATCATGACCATAATTTCTCCATGGTGACATAAAATTTTTGTAATGACAGAAGATAGTCTCTCTCTGTAACTAACATTTTTGAGTTGAACCAGGTGATAAAAACAGAACGACCACTCATCAGGGCTCTGCATAACAGTAGCTCGAGTGATATTAATTCGCACAACAGCTTGTGATATCGTTACACAGAGATCCTGACTGGTTGTTTTGCTAATATTACACCAAAGTAATTCATATACTTAACTGTTCTATTGTTGTTTAATTTTAGCAAACTGAAGCGCCACATGAGATCCCACACTGGAGAACGCCCCTACCAATGTCCGCATTGTTCTTACGCGTCACCTGACACCTACAAACTGAAGCGCCATCTGCGAATCCACACTGGGGAGAAGCCGTACGAGTGCGAAGTAAGTGCTATTTATAGATTGCTATTTATAGATTGCTATATATTAGGGGTGTACATCGTTTGCAAAGTTCGATACAATACATATATCGTCGACACTCATTTTCGGTTCGCGATACGTATCGCGATACACAAATTGTGCCATAAACTAATTTTACTGAAAATTCATGAGCGAAACTCACATTTTGCCTGTCAAAATGAGATCTTGCGTGAGACAGGAATCTGAAGTGGCAACAATCTCATGTGTTTCTCAACATTCGGTTACATTTTAAACCTAAACTGCAAATTAGCACATTTTTCAAGCAAAATAACGCAGTTGAGGCAGTAATGGTTTCGATAAGACATTGCCAATCATTCGATTTGGATTAACGTATCTATACGGTTTAACCAATATATTGTGAAACGATGTCCATCCCTACTACATATAGATTGCTATTTATAGATTGCCATTTATAGGAGCTATTTATTCACTGCTATTTGTAGATTGCTGTTTGTAGAAGTCAGTTATTCAGTGGTATTAGTTTGCTTTAGTCGATGTTTGCTTATGACAAATCTAACTATCAATTGTCTTTATCTTCCACCAGGTCTGCAATGCTAGATTCACCCAGAGCAACAGCCTTAAGGCCCACAAGCTTATCCACACAGGAAACAAACCAGTTTTCCAGTGTGAGTTGTGTCCGACGACATGCGGCAGAAAGACCGATTTGAAGATCCATGTGCAGAAGTTGCACACGTCTGACAAACCATTGCAGGTGAGGACTTGATTTGTATTGTTCTGTGTAATGCTATGATTTTGCCAAATCTGTAGATTTTCTATACACGGAAAGCTAGATCTATGCAGTCATAATGCAGATATCTTGCTGAATCTTCTGTAATCTGCATCTTATCTATTTTGGTAAATGTTATACTTTTTGTTTTCTCCGTTTAACCGTTGTTTGATCCAAATTTCTCTAATTGGGTCACTCCAATGTAATTAGCTGGAAATAACACTACACTTATCTAACGCTGCTAGTTTCTCTCTCTGACTTTGGATCATCAGATTCTTGTTAAAAAATGCACCCCGAGGAGAGATCAAAACTTTGGGTAATCTTACTGACCTCTCAATGTGCATAGAAGGTATAGAACAGTGAAGATACTACTGTATTAGCCACTTTAATGCTTAACACAATATTAAAATCAACTTTCTGTATCTTTCAGTGCAAGAAGTGTGGCAAGAGCTTCCCGGACAGATACACCTACAAGATCCATTTGAAGACCCACGAGGGTGAGAAATGCTTCAAGTGCGAGTTGTGTCCGTACTCCGCCCTCTCACAGCGCCACCTGGAGTCGCACATCCTCACTCATACCGGCGAGAAACCTTACAACTGCGACGAGTGTGATCAGGTTGGCACCCCTGTCGTAAATATGCCCTTTTATTTATTCATTTGCTTTTGTTTGAGTTGGGCTACCACTTGGAGGCAGCACTGTATCTTCTTTTGGAAGGTTGTGAGGTTGCTGTATTGTCACCAGATGTCACTGTGAACCATCTCAGTCCATAATTATTTGAATCTGATGTCAGTTCTGTTTGGCAACCCATGGGTTCTTGTTAAGCTTAAATCAAATTAGAGGTTCGTTGTTGCAACCCATGGGTTCTGGTTTAATAGTCAAAATCAAATTTAAGGTTGCGAGTTGCAACCCATGGATTCTTGTGTAAAAGTCCAAAAAAATTTTCAAGTTCTCTTGTTAATCATTTGTCCAAATTTGAGTAATGATTGTGCATAGGATTCTGACATCATAATGATTAGGCCTATATGGACTGATATGGTCACAGTGACTCCTGCTGGCAAAACAGTGACCCATTCTCTGGTGCTGCTTCCAAGCGAAGTCCCTTCAAATTGGTGCCGCAGCCTGCAGTGCCACAACTAAAATTTATGAAAGATGACGAAGCTCTTATTACTATGCGAAAGGTCTTTCATGATGTCACTACTTTTGCTGAGCAACTAGTCAGTTGTC
Organism: Platynereis dumerilii; assembly: GCA_026936325.1. Classification (NCBI taxonomy): domain Eukaryota; kingdom Metazoa; phylum Annelida; class Polychaeta; order Phyllodocida; family Nereididae; genus Platynereis; species Platynereis dumerilii. The sequence goes on from JAPTHN010000003.1 coordinate 13,793,378, forward strand.
TCTGAAAAGAGCGTCATGAAAGCCCTGCCTTACTGATTTACCAAAGTTCTGGTTACATTTTCGGCCCTAACTACACATTTATTAGTTAGTCTGTATGCAAGAATTGTACATTTTAGAAAAATTAGATCATAGACTAGCGCTGTGTGTTCGGTGTGCATAGTTTAAAAGTTGTATGAAGTTTAAATGGTTGTTGTGTGCATGAAAAGTGATCTTTTCAAGCTATCTTTTCAAGGCATCTGCTGCATCAGTTTGAATGTACATTTGTGTGTGTGATATGTCTCTTGTATTATCTACAGTCCAAACTGAGATTTCTCTGCAAGACTGAATGGGATACTTTCTTTAAGTAGTTTGTGCCTTTCCTGCTATGACTATAAGTTACACTAGGGTGACCCCAGATCCTTTTAAATCTGTAAATTTAATATTCTTTTTTAAAAATTTATTTAAAAAAGTTTAAAAAATAATTATTGTGCATTAAAGGTCTCCAAAGGTTGAAACTGGATACACATGTGCTTCAGTTTGCCTCTCAGAATTCACTGATTAATTTATGTCAAATTTTGTGGAAAACTGTTCTAAGGAAGTCCAATATTTGAGTTCAAGGAAGCTGGTGTCACCTTTTAACTTAAAATCGTAAATAGCTTGTAAATATTGCATTTAAGCGGTGTGGTTTTCAGCTTACTAGAATATTTTCCTTGTAATCTAAAACGTATAACTGAAACTTTCCAATCTTGCATTAAATATTCTCAACTAATGTCATTCGAGTACAGAATTATGTATCGTTTTAAAGTTACTCTTATCTCAGTTGCCCTTCAAAGCAAAAGTTTCATGACAATTCATTGACTGGACGTGCAATACAAACATGAATTAATTGACTTTTTTGTTTGCTATGATACTCTGTATACATTGTCATTTTGTCCCGTAATTTTTGATGTGATTAAAGACAATATTCATGCGAAGTTAATGTTTTTTACAATGCTACTCATCAATTTATTCAAACAGTAAGGATGGAAAGTTTCACATAGATAGGCTAACATCTACCAAATCAGGAGTTACAGTTGTCTTATTGCCCGTTTTGCTTTTTCAGTCGTTCCGCCAGAAGCAGTTGCTGAAACGCCACAAGAACCTATACCACACCCCGGACTACGTACCCCCGGCTCCTCGTGATAAGACACACGAGTGTCAAGAATGCGGAAAATCTTTTGCTCACAGAGGAAACCTCTTGAGACACATGGCCATGCACGACCCAGAGAACCCAGATTACCAAGATATCGAGGAGACTGAAGAGGAGGAGGAAGAGGATATCAGTGCACAGACCTTCATCCAGACCCCCGTGCAGATGGTCCAGGTACGTGGAATCATGGATCCGTAGTTTTGATCAAATATTTTGTGTCTCTTTTAATTTGAGTCACAAGAAAGCAATGGTTTGGTGACTCCGGTCTGCGGGTACTCTCAGGGGGAAACATTTCTACTAATCTAGACTAGGAAAATTTATTTAATTTTTCAAAACCGACAAAATTGCACAAACTGTATTTTAATGCATTAGCAGAGGGGCAGTTTTATAACTACCTATATCGTTGTCCCATGTCTGCTATTCTTAGCCAGCATGGCCCCAGAAATGACTTATAAATTTCAAGTAGCATAAATTCTTTATCAAAAATATGTTTGGAAAACAATTAGTACACCATTTGTGGGCCATTCCTGCTTTCAAAACTTGATAGAGAAATGCAGGATTAATATTATAAGCTATCGAATTGATTAAATGAATCGTGTATTAATCAATATGTGACATTTTTCAGGTGATGACAGAAGACGGCCAGCTCCAAGAAGTGCCAGCGCAGATCCAGCAAGTCTTGGACACCCCAAGAGGGCGCCCAGGTCGAGGTCAGCAGCAAGTGCAACTCGTCATGACGGAGGACGGGGAGAACGCCACTCAGATCTTCTTGCAAGTTGAAGAGGGTGAAGTAGGAGCTGTGAGTGCAGTCATGGAAGAAGGAGAAGTGCAAGAAGATCATCAGTTGATTGAAGAGCATGAAGAACACGAAGAGCATGAAGAGCATCATGAGATCGTGCAAGAAGAGCAAGAGCCGGAGCCAGGAGAAGTGCAGGAAGAGTTCGAGAGCCCTCCCGTCAAGAGAGGACGCGGACGACCACCAAAGACTCCCAAGGTATGTTTTCAAATTGATAATGAGAGAAGACTTAAGACTTGAGATTAATTTAATCAGGTTGAATAAATCGACAGTTGGAATATGAATTCCTGGTCTATCACCCAAGATCTTAGGATGGTATTTAATTTTACATTGTGCCAATTTTGCAATGATTGTCTGATTGATGATCTTTTCACCCGTCAGGGGAAAAGTTTTAGAGAACAGATCTGGGTCTTTTTAGAGCAAAATAGTGGTAATCTTTTCCATAACATCCATGGATGGATGATAAGTGCTTTACGTCCTGGATTTACCTTTAAATTAACTGGAATTTCTTCCATTTCTTTTGCAGAGAGAAGAAGAGGAAGAAGGGGAAGTTGTTCAAGAGATGGTGGAAGAAGTAATGGAGGAAGAAATGACTCCCAAGAAGAGAGGTAGGGGGCGCCCCCCAAAGAACACCTTCACCCCCAGGAGAGGGCGCTCCGTGAGGAGTGAGGAGGAAGGCGAAGAGGTCGTGGAAGAAGAGGAGGAGGGAGAGGAAGGAAGAGCCACTAGGGGGTGAGTTGATAGGATAGTATGCTGACTACATTCCTGGCTAGAAAAGAAATGAATTTCCTGGCAATTTCATGAAGTGCGACAATTTCCAACTAATAGTCGAGAATCAAGCGTCTACTTGCTAGTAAAATAACTTTAAAATTTCCAGGCGATGACATAGCCAAATTCTCTACTATATCCAGCCATGGCTTCTTTTAAACGAGGATAAAATCATCAGTTAGCCACATGGAAGTTTTGTCAAAATTTTTGGTACTTCCGCCATAACTAGGGACTCGCTTCATCAGTGAGGTGAGCTAGCTCAGTTGGTAGAGTTTGGGGCTTCCCATTTCTTGGTCCCAGTTTTAATTCCAGCTCTATCTGCTATCTCTGGATCACCTGGACAGCAGTTTCATACTAAGCCCCATAGCAGTGTCCTCCTACTGTCCCAATTAGCCTACCAAGTGCATAAATACAGGACATAAAGCTCCAATCATCCATACATCTTCACATTACTTTGTTCTTTTCTTCAGATCCAGAAAGAGGTCAAGTGAACAATCGCCACAAGCCAAACGAAGATCGATCAGCGAAGAGACGCCCAGCAAACGAAGAAGGAGAGCTGACTCAGCAGGTATGTAATCTTAATTCTTCTTTCACTTTCTCTGCTATGCTTTATAAACCTTTTATTTATTGTTTGTGTCTTGTTGCGTACACTGCACATGTTGTGTCGTCTCAAAAAGTTGTTAAGGCGCAGTTGTAGGCCAATTTCCGAGGGTCACTTTTAAAAAGTAACTCTTTGTGGTTTGCTTGAAGCTTATGGATGATGAGCTTTCTAAATGATTGGGTATTTGTATGGAAAACAGTTAATTTGAGCTTGCACTGGATTTATGTTAAAAAGCAAAATAATAGCCGAGTACTAGGCGAGTAGCTAGTCTTGGTAAGGCGGTATTCACTCATCCTAGTGGCTTTTTCGGAAACAATTGCCAGTCCGAATTTGCTTCTTTTACTTTTTCTGTCTCAGTTATATCGGCTTAAAGATTCACATTAGGACTAGGGTTGGGATGATAACCGGTATTTATACGGTATTTATACCGTACCGTGGTATTATCTCTGCTAGGAGACAGAGATCTTGTTAGTCCTGGCTTCCTAGAATCCCGTCCCATGTCACACTGTCACACTTACTCTGCTCCACTTATTCATTCATTCATTCATTCATTTTTCTTCAACTGAGTACCTGTGTGCTCCATCATACATAATTGCATGCACTTGACTCTTTTCCTTGATAAAATCTGACTTTATTTCAAGCTTATTTGCTTATTTTACTTTGAAGATCAATCACACTTTGGAGTAGTTCCTGCTTTTCCTGCTAGGTGGTGTATAGATGCTTAGTTTCATTTATGTCCACTAGGTGATGGCAGAGGAGGAATTTATTGTCAGTGCTGGGAGATAGAGATTTTGTTAGTCTTCAAGGCTCTCGGCTACCCCAGCTTTTAATTGGCGTGAGACGACCAGTTACAGATAGATAGATCTATAGAAAAGTAGATAGATAAGGGTGTGCCCTGCTGGGGTAACCCTGAGGGGTGGGGTGGGGATACTCCTTAAGGGTGGGACAGTGGGACAACCTCAAGGGAGGGGGCACCTCAAGGGACACCCGTAGGTTGGGGCTAACCCTAGGGTCAAAGTTTGTATGACTTACAGCAAACACTATCTGTCTGGCAATCACTGCTGACCCCCTGCTCGTAATGCTCCCATCTAGTTTAGTTCACACCAAATAGTCATTCCTAAATCATGCAACACCTCGTTCAGAGATCCCTACCAAAAATTATTTAGTTCAAGATGAGTCAAATAGAATGATTAGAATCTATTTATTTTCCTAGCAGAGATACTTTTGTGCATCTCATGCACTCCATTCTAGTTTTTCGTTTTGAACATCATACAGTAAGGTGCCCCAGTTATGAAGAGTGTTTCATCTTATCATATAACGGTAATAAAGATAAGTTTTGGTCAGGGTGCCTGTTTCAAAGTATCGCACGAGGGTGACATGAATTCAGAAGTTTGTGATTGTTCGCCAATTTTTGACCAACCGCCACAAATGCCTGGGGCCGATATGTCGTATTATAATGATATCACCATGAAATGATATTGTGGTAACAAAATACCGTTATTGTCTCAACCCTGATTAGGACATATCTTTACTTGAAAAATTGTGACTGGGAGAAATGCCAGATTTAATTGTTTTAATTATGAGGCTCTCCGTAACATTAGTCTTTGACTCTTTGTGCATGGTAGGAGTGGTAAATTCGGAGAGCTTTGGACCAGTAGTAATCGGAAGTGACTCCGAAGAGAGCAAAAAGATTGAATCAGCAGAAAGGACAAGTGTTGTGTCCAAAGAGCGAGAAAGACTGATTATAATTGAAAAGCAGAATGAATCTCAAGCAAGGAGGAGGTTGAAGTACACTTCTGAGGCAAGCATCCAACGCAGAGCACAGAAATCACGAAGTACTTCGGCTGAGAAAGCTCCTAAGCGTAGAGTTCCGTCGACTGCAAGGTTTCATCATATTGATCCAGAGCCTCGCCTCCTAGTTCCCCCTCGAAGCTACATTCCAGAGTTTGCCCAATTGAACATTCAGCCGGTTTTTCTCCATGAGTTAGCGGAGTTAGCAGGGTACTTCGAGTTTAGGAATGTGCCACAGAGCAGGGCACCCGCTACTCAGAGCAGAAATGTCGCAGAAGACAATCGCGTCAATCAGCCAAACGTTGTTGAAGCTTCCAGTGCTGTGAGAAATGATAGAGCGACATATCAACCACCTCGTTCTAGTTCGACTCGCATGCGAAATGAGCTTGAGATGATAGAATATCCCCAGAAACTGGCGATTTGCGATGTTGAAAGGCCAGTCAACCAAAATCAACCAAATGAAGTCAACCGTCCTGGTTTGATTCAACCAACTGGATCAACCGAAAACCGGGAAGATCTCAACCCAATGATGTACTTTCCCAATCAACAAACAATGCCTCGACAGATGCAAACATCAACATCGCAACCAGATTATCGGTCAAGTGCACGTCCGACTCCAGGTTACAGCGAGCCAGTGCGAATGTACAACGAGCCAATGCAACAAGCTTATAATGTACCTCAACCAACTTACAATGAGCAAAAGCTATTTGAGGCTGAGCAACAAGAACCAGCTTATGACCCTAAACAGTTTGAGGATGTGCATCAACCACAACAGGCTTATAATGCACCACGACCGACTTATAATATTCAACAACCAACGTATGATGCTCAACCAGCTTATGACACACAAAAATCAGATTATAGTGTGCAGCTACCAACTTGTCCACAGCAACCCCCGTATAATCTGCAACAACACGATTATCATGTGCAACAACCAGATTATAATGTGCAACTACCACATTATAATGTGCAACAAGCTGAGCAGCAATCAGCTTACAATGCGCCCGAATACAATATGGATGTACTCCCTGCAAATGTCAATCAACCAATGCCTCAAGATGTACATAATCAGCCTCAAAATGTACATAATCAGCCTCAAGATATGCATAACCAGCCTCAAGAAATGCATAACCAGCCTCAAAATATTCAAATCCATCCTCATGATACGCATAATCAGCCTCAAGATATGCAAATTCATTCTCAAGATATGCATAATGAGCCTCAAGATATGCAAATCAAGCCTCAAGATATGCATAATGAACCTGAAAACATGCATTATGAGCCTCGTGATGTGCAAAACATAACAAACATGCGAGAACCACCAGTTCCACTGGAGACGAACGTACAGAACGTACCAGAACCACAACTGAGGTACGCTCCTCCCCAAGTCACATACCTATCCTCGGCAACTGGCACCATAGTCCACGACACAGACAACCAAGAGTATGATACGATCATCTACGAACTACCCGCTGAACTGCATGCTGAGAAGATAGCCCCAGAAGGTGATGGTCCCACTTTGCGTGCTGATGATGATAAAGATGTGCTCTTTCAGTAGATCGTACTCAAGAGAGAGATGTATATAAATTATCATAAGTTAAAGAGATGTTCACATCTTTGATTAACCTGTTCAAATGTTTGAGAAGTTTATTGTTGAGGTTTCAGAATTGAGATTTTATAAGCTGTTCTTTGCTTGTTGATTTACGACGTTTAAATGAATAAGAGTATGAAGTTTTGAAAACTTGTTAGATGTTTTCTTACAAGTAAGGAGTTCATTGTTGCAGTTGCCAATTAGGTAATAAGCAGTTCAGTGGCTCCTATCAGAAGTTTATTTTTATAACATTGCTGTTCTGAAAGTTCTATCTGTTGTTTTGCAGTTGTTTGTTTCAAGTCTTTGGTTATGTTACTTTTACTGTTATGTTGCGATGTCTGTTCATTCTCAAAATGGTGTTTGGGGTGTTATGGTTGATTTTTGTTAAGAATTTGTTATTGAATTAATTTTGAGACAATGATTATTATTCGTAATATTATGATTTGGCTAATTCTGATGTTTGCGTAAGAGCTGCTCATGCGATTTAACAATCTCCCTGAAGAGACATGTAAATTGTATATGTGAGATCAATAATTGATAAATTATAAATCAGACATGTATGTTAATTGTGTTACAATTGATCATTAATTAGTAAATGGTTAATTAATGTTCCCTGATGTCAATAATGACCAAGTATATGACGGTCTACTACCACTGCAATATTCACAACTTAACAAGCTACTTCAATATATATATATATATATATATATATATATTACTTAAAATTCTTGATACTTGTAAGTGAGTTGAAACTAACGAAAAGTCTTTTCTTATCCAGTTTCAGGAGGCGAGGACGATGAGAAGAAGAAGGAACTCCAGAAACAGAGAGACATCGAGGAATGTTTTGGATTCGCTTAAGAAAATTGACTTTAAAACAATATGAAAACATTCGGGAGAAGATTTAACTCGGAATTCTGAATTAACTTGGACACACTTTGGAAAAATTCAAAGAAAAATATCCCAGACTTGTATTGAAGCAACTTGTACATATTTTTTGTTGCAATTAATGACATTATATGTCCATTTATACTAATACGATGTACAAATGCTATGGTAATAGCTGTGCAATTATATTGCAGACTCTCTATAACCACTATAGCGATAGATGTCTTTATTACAGTTTTGGATATAGACTCAAATATAGCACTATTATCCATTAATGTGATGAGCGATCTATTAATAATGTATTTCGTGTTCTGTAAGACTATAAGCTTTTGAATTTGATTATAAATAACTTGAGACATAACAAAATTTACAAGATTTTTATGAAATGATTGGCTTTGATTGCATATGATGGAATGAAGTTTAATAAGCTGCGAAATTTGTATGTTAAATTGATGAGCTGCACAGATACATGTATATATGTAAGCCTACTAATATTGGTGGCCAATCATATTTCATATTTCTTATTGATAATCTGTGTGACAAAATGATATAACCTAAAAATTGATAATACTAATTGATAAGATTCCTTGTAATCTAATATGTTGATAGGGAATGGCGTGTTATGTCTTGTCTTGAGCTGTATAGGTGCATTCATTGAAGCGTGACGTGAAGTCACTGAACCGTGACAATGTCTATTATTAGCCATTTTTGGCCTATTTGTTGTTGTATGTTTTTCCTTTGATGTTTATAAATTTGTGGTTTGCCGAAACAATTTGCGAAACAATTTGCTGTTCATATTGCATTGCGTGCTTTTCACTCATTGAATGGTCATTAAATAATCATTCAGTCATTGGATATTTCATTGGCTATTTCATTGGATATTTCATTGAATATTTCATGGAATATTTCATTGGATATTTCGTTTGGATGCATGAAGATATAATGGAAGTTCATTTATTTGATGTTCGCAGATAATTTCTTATAAATTTCATTGTTTATTCACCAATTATTCATTGAATATTTCTTTGAGCGATCTATTGATATGTGAATATTCAATGAAAATTCCTTAATCATTCATTGAATATTGCGATAGTATGTACTAGCTAACAAGTAACGGTGTAGAACTAAAAATAGACGATTATTTTCACTCAATCAATTAGTGTACAAATATAGTTGTTGAAAAAGATTGTTTAAATTGGCGTGCAATTCATAATTTCATTTTATGCTACAATATTGAACTTGTCTGTATATATTGCTTGCGTCCTTCATTCTGTCAGAAGTGTGTTATATTCCTGTTATTTGGCAAAATTAATTTATTAAATCTTCGTTCTTAAAAGTGTAAAGGAATTTTAAAAGGTCCGTTTCAGTTATTTCTATGTTATAGTTGTTAAGTGGCAATTAGGTTGTGTATTTCAATGTTGATTGAAATCAAGATTTTATTTTGATAGTTATATTAATACAAACTATGAAAATAAATGCCTTGTCAGTTAAAGAAAAGTAGTTGTTCTATTAATCATGTTGGACTTGGTGGTATTTGTGTGAATTATGTTTAAGAAGTTTGGTGAATCACTGTTTATGGTAAAGTGAATTGTTTACTCCAAAATTATCAATGTGAAGAAACATAGATCGTTGATTTCGGAGGAATAAAGAATGTATTCTGAAATGCTCATGGCACCAAAATCTTGAGAGGCATCTTGGCGAACAATTCCCTGTATCTCGGCCCTTCTGTCTTGAGAGCATTCAGGTGCAGGGTCATTTGATGAGAACCTGCTGTTTGCTTTTCTGAGTTTGAATCTATGCCCATGACAGGGGATACTAGAGCCATTGGGCTAATATGCTTGTTCACAATGTGGCATGATGTCCCAAATCTTCTAAAATTATTTATTATAGCTGTCTTAGACTGTTCCTTGTCCAGGCCTACGGAACCCTCCCAGGTTTGTGTGCAAAGTTCTGGCTTGATACTGTCACATGGTTCTTTTTAAACAGGGATTTGAATAACTAAGCAAATAAAATGGAACTAAGGTTTAAATATTAAAAGAAGAATGAATTTATTTACAAATATGTACAGTTGATTACTCTTTTAGCACTTTGAGTGAACTATAGTCCCACATTAAAACATTCAATTGTCACACATTATACTTCACACATTATACATCACACAGTCCACAATAGTCCCAAGTAAATCTGCCTGGTTGATGACTTTAACTTGCGCAACGATCTTCCGTGACCTCACTGTGCAACGATCTTCCGTGACCTCACTGTGCAACGATCTTCCGTGACCTCACTGTGCAACGATCTTCCGTGACCTCACTGTGCAACGATCTTCCGTGACCTCACTGTGCAATGATCTTCCGTGACCTCACTGTGCAACGATCTTCCGTGACCTCACTGTGCAACGATCTTCCGTGACCTCACTGTGCAACGATCTTCCGTGACCTCACTGTGCAACGATCTTCCGTGACCTCACTGTGCAACGATCTTCCGTGACCTCACTGTGCAACGATCTTCCGTGACCTCACTGACAAAACTGCACTGCATCCTGCATGTAGCACCGGCTTCCTCCGCCATAGACTATAACAAGACAATTCATCTTATGAATACATTGAAAATCTGGCAAGGTGTCTCCATACTTTTGCCAACAACTGTAAATATTCACAACTACTGCAAAAATGCCAAAGCTAACTAATACTAGCATTAAAATGACAAACAGTAATTTATAAATTGTGCTAATGCTAATATATAATTAATAACCAATTAATTATATGCCACATGGCTTATTTCTCAACATTAAAATACCATGTGCACCGAACATGTGCTTTTTCAGAACATGTGCTTTTCACAATTTTAACCATAAAACCATAATTAATTAATGTCTAATAATATCTAATTAATTATATGGCTACACATAATGTCATTACATTATTTAAAATAACCTGTGCACTAAACATGTGCTTTTTCAGAACATGTGCTTTTCAAACATTTAATTTTCCATTAAATAATTAATTTCTTCTGAAAATTAATACACACAATTAGCACACTATATTGTCAACTTTACCTTAAATGGCTCTCCTGGCTAACAATTATTAAATCAAATGACTTACTTTAAATTTAAGGTTGCTCTGTCAAACACATGTTGACAGCTCCATGGCTTGGTGGCAAATGGGCTGAGATCCCCACAGTAGGTCAGCATGTCTGGCTGGAGGATCAAAACCACTCAAGCATGAAATCTGGCAGGAGATTGGGAATGCAATCAAAAATAAAGCAAAAGAGTGAGGAGATTGGGAACTTGTCCCTTAAATGATTAATTGAACCCATGATTTTGTTACAACAACCCCCTCCTCAAGAATTTTCACACCTGAAAAATTAAGAGACTTGCAAAATCTTAAGTACAATTAATTTCAAAACAACTTACTCTTTACCACAACGGCTCAAATAATCAGCCACATAATTTTCAGAACCTTTAATGACTTTAACGACAAATCTATAAACCTGCAAATCCAGAGCCCATCTCATTACTCTACTGTTATTCATCTTTGCTGAATTCAAATATTTCAAAGGTTGATGATCTGACATTAGGATAAACTCCTTGCCATACAAGAACGAATGTAAAGTTTTGATAGCCCAAATTAGAGCTAAACATTCACGCTCAATCGCGGAGTAACGCGTCTCAGCAGGTTTAAGCTTTCTGCTGATATACATCAAAGGAGCAAGATGCCCTTCATGCTCTTGCATGAGAGCGCCCCCTATACCTGTTCCTGATGAGTCTACCGCCAAAATCATCTCCTTATCCAAATCCGGTAGATGCAACACTGGTGGATTTGAAAGCGTAGTCTTGAAAAGTTGAAAAGAAGATTCCGCTTCTTCTGTCCACTTCAACTTTGTCGGATGGCCCTTTCCCAGCATGTCGGTCAACGGCTTTGCCTTGTCTGCAAACGAAGGGACATACTTCCTTTGATACGAAATCATGCCAATGAATGAACGTAGTTCTTTCTTGGTCTGTGGCCTCTCAACATCAAGAATCTTCACAATCTTTGCTTCTTGCGGCTTCACCACTCCTTGTCCAACCTTCTGACCTAGAAAATCAATTTCTGAAAAACAAACAAAACATTTAGTAGGTCTTGCAGTCAAATGATGTTTTCTCAACCTTGTCAACACTTTCCGAAGTGTAACCATGTGTTCCTCCCATGTGTCTGTGAAAATCACCAAGTCGTCGATGTAGCTCTCAGCGTTGTCCAATCCGTCTAGCAGTTTACGCATCATGCGGCAAAAAATAGAACTCGCATTCACCAGACCAAACGGCATCACAACAAATTGTTTTAGTCCCTTCTCAGTAGCGAAAGCAGTTCTATGTCTGTCACTTGCAGCAATGGGTATCTGCCAGAATCCTTTGCTCAAATCAATTTTGGTGAAATATCTGCATCTGCCTAACTTCGCAATTATTGCCTCTTGGTTAGGAATAGGTTCTGAATCCAAAACTGAAACAGCGTTAACTTTCCTGAAGTCAATGCAGTACCTGTGACTTGAATCTGGTTTGCGGACAATAACATTCGGACTGCAGTAATCTGACTGTGATTCTTCAATGACTCCCATCTTTTCCATCTTCTCCACTTCTGCCTTCATGGATTCACGGATAGCAAATGGCACAGGATACGGTCTCTGTCTGACAGGAGTATCATCAATGACATCAATATGACATTCCACCAAGTCAGTTTTACCAGGATAATCTGTAAACACTGAGCTGAACTCCTCAATCAGATTCCATACCTCCTTGCTCTTTCTCTGATCCAAATCTTCATTGATCTTCACTTCTTTCCAAGTTTCCGTGCTTTCAATGGGACAGAACATGACGTCTCTTGCAGTGCCTTGTTCCTCCTCTTCTTCCTGAACTGTGACCAATGCTTGTCCTGCAACAATGTCGTCCTTGTCACCTTCACTTTCTCTGCAAAGATAAAGTTTCAACATGTTAGCATGGAATGTCTTTGCTTTACCATTAACATCAACTTTATAGTCATTGTGAGCTACTCTATCTAAGACATCAAATGGGCCCTTCTACTGCATAATCAACTTGTTATTATCAGTGGGCAACAACAATAATACCTGATCACCTGCTTTGAAAGTACGCATGCGACTTTTCTTGTCATAGTAGGCCTTTTGGCGGGTCTTGGATTTCTGAAGTGATGCTTGGGCTAAAGCGCATGTCTCCTCCAATCGCTCACGAAGCTCAAGAACATACTGGTATGTTGACTTCACATCTTCATCAACATCTTTACCAGCCCAAAGCTCTCTCAACAGCATCATCGGTCCTCTTACACTTCTACCATAGAGCATCTCAAATGGTGAAAATCCCAAGCTTTCTTGTGGAACCTCCCGGTAAGCAAACAGCACTGCAGGTAAATAGCGATCCCAGTCCTTCGGTCGTTCCTCACACATCCTCTTCAACATGGACTTCAGAACTCCATTACACTTCTCAACAAGTCCATTAGCCATGGGGTGGTATGGAGTTGTACTTAACTTCTTAATGGAGAGTAATCTTGAAATTTCTTCCATTAAACTTCCAGTGAACTGAGCACCCTGGTCATGCAATATTTCTCTTGGTAAACCCACTCTCGAGAAAATAGTCATCAATGCCTCAGCCACATCAACAGTTTCAATCCTCTTCAGAGCAATAGCTTCTGGATATCTTGTGGCATAGTCAACTAAAGTCAAAATGTACCTGAATCCACTGTTGGACACTGGGAGTGGTCCAACTAAATCAACTGCAACTCGTGCAAATGGAGTATCAATGATTGGCGTGCTTCCAAGCGGAACTCTTCTTGTGCGCCCTCTGGGGGTAGTTCTCTGACATTTATCACATGACGCGCAGAATCTCTTGATATCACCATTGATCCTTGGCCAATAAAAATTAGCCAACACCCGGTCCACAGTCTTCTGAGTACCAAGATGTCCTCCCAAGATGGCGTCGTGGGCAACCTCCATGACTCCTTCCCTTAGAAGCCTCGGCAATACGAGCTGGATCGTTGCTCGATTACCAGTCTTTTCTGATGACGTGTGCTCCCTGTATAAAACATTATCATCAAGAAAATAACATTCCTGCCAATTCCTATTTTGTACAACAGGATTGTCAACCAAGGCTCTTGCCTTATCCAGAGAATGATCTTGCCTTTGCAAATCAATCAACTGTTTTCTGTCAACTCTTACAAGATCGGGCTGTGCCACAATCAAAGGCTTTACTTTCCTAGCTTTTGACATTGATCTAGTAACTACACTAGCAGAAACAACTGTGTCAGATTGAACCTCCTTTGAAGTTACGGCATCATCCACATTACTCTTGTATCCTACATCAACTTCATCAGATACAATACCACTCAGCTTACAAAACTCACCATACCTTGAATGGTTACCTCTGGCCAGGGATGGGGCCTCACATCCTGCCATACTTTCCAACCTTTCAGTCTCCACTGACTGAAAAGAATTCTCAGCTGAATCTTCTTCACTCTTCTGTGAAGAATCCGCCATGCCACTAATCTCCGCCTTGTCCTTTGGCTTCTCTGCCTCATCCTGTGGCTTCCACATGAAGTCGGGATCTGACGCATCTCTGGCACCTGCAATATTACCAATTATGACATCAAAAATTGGACTACTCATGGCCATGGCTCGGACCTTTCCCTGATAAAAGGGAGTATCCAATTCTACCACCACTATTGGTGCTACTTTAACACTACCATCAACCATTGTACATGATCCATTATCCTTAGTGAAACTATTTGAAGGACACAAATCCTTTTTCACAATTACACCTGTGCAACCCGTGTCACGTACCACATTTACTTGGCCATGACCTAACAATTTACCAATAACCTGCGGAACATTAACCTGTTTCTCAAGACTCAGCGCACACTCCATGTCGTCTCCTCTTGTTTTGACATACTTGATACCATTTTTTACTAATACGGGTACCTTCCATCCATTTTCAAGTGTTACCATTTCCATTTCATTCACCACTGCTGGCATTGCTGTTACATTGTTCGATTGATCTTTCTTCTTTCTTAATTTGCAATCTCGCACATAATGCCCTGTTTGGTGACACAAAAAACAAGTTCTCTTTGATCTATCTTCTTCATACTTAATGCCTTTGGCTTCAGGCTTAGCATCAGATTTTTCCTCACCTTTGTTGGTTTTACCTTTCTTGTCACTCTGTTTTGATGACTTACTCTGGGCTTGCCATACATCATACACTTTCCCATGTACTTCCAAGTACTGTTCAGCCAGGATTCCCATCTCTTTCGCATTTGGTGGCTTTCTTTCCTGTAAAAACACTTGAAGATCTTTAGTAGCAACATTCAAGGCCTGCTCACGCAACAATAAATCTTTAAGATGTTCAAAATCCTCCTCAATTTCACTGAGTTCTATCCATCTCTGCAAATACATTTCTAACCTCGTGATGAACTGAGGAAATGTCTCACCATTTTCTGGAAGAGCTTTTCTAAATTTCTCTCTGAAACCCTTTTCCGTTAATCGGTATTTCTTAAGCAGCGCTACTTTTACTGCATCATAATCATCATAATCACCTTTGGGCAAACGATAGTAAACACTAAGTGACTCACCTTTGAGTAACGCACTCAGGCTGGTAGCCCATGAAGTTCTTTCCCAATTCTGTGCTGTTGCATAACGCTCAAAACGATGGATGTAAGCGTCAATGTCCTCCACGGTGTCATCAAAAGGTTGTATCTTGGGCTTGATGCTCTTCGCTGAAGATGTTGGTGCTTGGTTACGATTTTCTGCTTCTACGGTTGCAGCTGCTTGTTGTAGTCTGAGGACTTCCATTTCATGAACTCTTTCCCGTTCTCTTTCTTGACGCATTCTCTCATTTTCTTGTCGCTCCAGCTCTCTTTCTTGACGCTCCAATTTTCTTTCGTCGCGTTTCGCCTCATGTTCTTGCATATCTAGCTTGATCATGTCATCTTTGGCTTTCTGCTCACGTTCGGCCTTCTGCTTCTCTCTCTCGGCTGTCCGCTCATCGCGAAGGAAATCTGCCAAAAGTTGACCTTCGAGACCGTATTCGGCGCCTAGCTTTAAAATTTCCGCAATATTTACGCTAGCACTCATCTTGCTCATCAACACAGTTAAATACAAAGTGTACAACTAATAAAGCAATAAATGGGTTCTGGATAATGTTGTGGAGGCTAAAGTAACTACTCCACCGATGCTACTCTTATCTACTCAATTAAAATAAATTAAGTACTACAAGAAAATGCAAGTCATACAGGAATAATAAATTTTTCCCACAGTTTTACCAAATTTACCAATTTGTATGCCTAGCAGAAGTTCATCGCTCGAAAGTTCATCCAGTCACACATGTGGTCCACTGTAGAGATCTGCAACAACAAAGTTCAAGACTTAGTGCCAACAAAACAATAGAACTGTTTACAAAGTTAAATTCTCTACTTTACTTTTTAAACGTCACAATTTATCAATTTAATTAACAAATCCCGGACGAGCCCCCAAGAATGTCACATGGTTCTTTTTAAACAGGGATTTGAATAACTAAGCAAATAAAATGGAACTAAGGTTTAAATATTAAAAGAAGAATGCATTTATTTACAAATATGTACAGTTGATTACTCTTTTAGCACTTTGAGTGAACTATAGTCCCACATTAAAACATTCAATTGTCACACATTATACTTCACACATTATACATCACACAGTCCACAATAGTCCCAAGTAAATCTGCCTGGTTGATGACTTTAACTTGCGCAACGATCTTCCGTGACCTCACTGTGCAACGATCTTCCGTGACCTCACTGTGCAACGATCTTCCGTGACCTCACTGTGCAACGATCTTCCGTGACCTCACTGTGCAACGATCTTCCGTGACCTCACTGTGCAACGATCTTCCGGGACCTCACTGTGCAACGATCTTCCGTGACCTCACTGACAAAACTGCACTGCATCCTGCATGTAGCACCGGCTTCCTCCGCCATAGACTATAACAAGACAATTCATCTTATGAATACATTGAAAATCTGGCAAGGTGTCTCCATACTTTTGCCAACAACTGTAAATATTCACAACTACTGCAAAAATGCCAAAGCTAACTAATACTAGCATTAAAATGACAAACAGTAATTTATAAATTGTGCTAATGCTAATATATAATTAATAACCAATTAATTATATGCCACATGGCTTATTTCTCAACATTAAAATACCATGTGCACCGAACATGTGCTTTTTCAGAACATGTGCTTTTCACAATTTTAACCATAAAACCATAATTAATTAATGTCTAATAATATCTAATTAATTATATGGCTACACATAATGTTGTTACATTATTTAAAACTAGTAAAGCCCATTGAAAGCACATAAAGCGATAAGGGAAAAACAGGTGAATCAATATTTTGATGGCATGTTGATAAAAAGTTGTCAGTGAAGTATTTCTATGAGATTAAGATGGTATTACATTAGAAATGAGACAGTCAAGAGCATGGTCGACTTTGTAAAGTGAGAGTAACCTTTTTGTAAAGAGGGAGTTATTTGGTCGTTGGCCAAAGGAAATAAAACAATGGAAAAGTTGAAATGTTGACAGTGCTGCCATCTGGCATAATATTTTTGGGGCGAGACATTTCTGGGACAGTAGGTCATTTGCATAGTGGAGGTCTGGTGGAGAGAGAGGGAACTACCTTTGATGTTACACACAAACTGCATTAAACAGCAAGGGAAACAGCTATTGATGACGTCATCAGAAGAAGAAAAGGATGAAAGAAGGGCAGGTGAAGGCTGCAGGGGAAGGATAGGCCTGTGGAGGGAGCTATCGATGGACAACGGCCTGTGACCCAGGATGACCTCATTTGCATGTCATTAGCAAATTTAGTTTGAATGTATATATAGATAACCTGTGCACTAAACATGTGCTTTTTCAGAACATGTGCTTTTCAAACATTTAATTTTCCATTAAATAATTAATTTCTTCTGAAAATTAATACACACAATTAGCACACTATATTGTCAACTTTACCTTAAATGGCTCTCCTGGCTAACAATTATTAAATCAAATGACTTACTTTAAATTTAAGGTTGCTCTGTCAAACACATGTTGACAGCTCCATGGCTTGGTGGCAAATGGGCTGAGATCCCCACAGTAGGTCAGCATGTCTGGCTGGAGGATCAAAACCACTCAAGCATGAAATCTGGCAGGATATTGGGAATACAACCAAAATAAAGCAAAAGAGTGAGGAGATTGGGAACTTGTCCCTTAAATGATTAATTGAACCCCTGATTTTGTTACAGATACCCTGGGAGAATTTCATTTCTTGGTCGTCAACCGAAATGCGGCACATTTGTGATGAGCTTTCTGCCATTGATACCGCTCAAGGCAGCCACAGTGCAGTACCAATGGGCCAAGGACAAGAGAACATTGCCCAACGTTCCCATGCCATGGCACCCTCAAGTTTTAGGGATCGCTTTGTGATGAGAAACTTGAGGGTGTTGGGGAACTTCAGCGCATGCGCCAGGCTACAGTAACCTGCTTCTGTTGCGAGCGTGAGCGAGCAGGCTACAACATTTCACTGGTGGTGTTCTATTTCTCGTCCTCGCTTAAATGCATTTTTGAGAAACTCTAGCACAGCTGTATTGAGTTCTGCTGGGCACGGACCTGAAAGGCAGCAGTCCTACTGCCCTAGAAGCCAATTCAATACCCAGTTCGACTTGAATTTTGTCAGTCTGCAGCCTCGCTAGCTCGCCTGCCTCTACAGCAGACTGTTCTCAGTCAGCACATGCCCTATTCATTCAGGGATGTCCAGGGTCTTTCAGTAGCCCCAGGATAGATCACTCGATACGAAGTGTTACTGTTGGTTCCATCACTGAACCCCCAAGACATCCCAGCTACGCCACTGCTCCTAGTCACTACCGAATGCATCTTACTGATCTCAGGACAACAATTTACCATAAATGCAAACACTTTGTGGTTTACAAATGTTTTTAATCAACAACTTCTAAAACAGTTACAACAACATAGTACAAATGTATGGCAAGTTGTAGCAAATATGATAACGCTTCTTTCTCAAACATCTATCTGGAAAACATCCTTTGAAATTCGGAAACATTTTTATGAAAATACCTGACTGTATAAAACCTGCTAAAAATGTGTACAAGCTTATAGAAAGGCAATACTTAGGATACTATACTTTTTATGTACTTTGAATATAATATAAGTTGCAACACTATACACTGTTGATGCCTAAACGGGAATGGCATTATCTAGCTATTTTATCTGTTGCACTGTAGCTTCATGAAATACTTCAAAATACTATTTAGTTTTGTCTGCAGAATAAAAACGGACGGATTGCAGAACAAATGGAACACTTTTTAATGACTTGAAAGTTGAAAGTTTTAACATATTGCTTCGCTGTCAGACTACGTATATGTTCATAAAAATTCTATTAGAGACAGACACGCAGCTTTGCATAATCTTAGTGCTTTGTTCATTCCAATCAACAACAATACGTACATGATACGAGATACTCCTATCTATCTTCTTCCATGTGTATTGATAAGAACGGCATACAAAACATGTTTGCGACACAGAAATTAAATGAATTCTAAACAATTTACGCAGTTCTTTGGAAGGCTGGGACGGGATGGAGACCTTTTCTTCCTGAGACCAACTTAAAGTCCTTAAAGTCCTGCAGAGATTGGAGGGGGTCTGACGGAGCAGGTTCGATTGGAGTCACTTGTCTCGTACTAATGGGAGATTCCTGCAATTGCCAGTCTGTTTCTGTGGAAGTTCTGTTTTCTAAATTGTCCATTATTTCATGATCCGCTTGTGATTTGAGGCTATTGTCTTGAGCGTGAGTCAAGCGTAACGTCCCTGACGAAGGTGCAGAAGTTGTTCCGTTCGAAGGCGATTCGTGTCGCAGATTTCTCGCTGTGGTCAACTTGCCTTGAGATAACGATCTTGTTGTCTTTGTCACTGAGTTCTTATTTTTATTTAACGATTTAACGGTGAACAGACTCTCTAAGACGGGATGCATGTAATTGCCACGCTCTCCCTGCCCTCTTTGTGAAGCAGGTTCCGACCGACTCCTGAACGATAGAATACTGTCGTCTTGCGAACTCCGTATTACCAAGTCCCGTCTCATCTCTTCCTCCATAATACTGAGCCTCGTTGTGAGATACGCCCCCGGACGATGAGCTCGTAAACCGAGAGGCACTTCCAAAGGAGGAAGCTGTTTCGCTTGTTTGTCTTGTTTCTTTTCTTTCTGTTCTGAAGCGTTACTTACTTGAGAACTTGTCTCTAATTTATTTCTACTAATAGTCCGAACAACTGGATGTTTCTGTTCTTTTTGATGGTCAGTTTCTACGATGTATTGCTGTTTAGAGCTGGATATAGTAACAAGATTATTTGTGTGTAGTTTTATACTTTCTCCACCGAGCATATCGCCTTGAGCTCTGCCACTATCAATTGGACTTTTGTTCGATTTAGTTAATTTCGCACTCCGTTGTCTAATAGTCTCTTTCTCGTCAATTTTAGACTCCTTTTCCTCGTGCTGCCGTCGCAGCTCTTGTTGTATTTCCCGCTGCAGCTGTTTTTGTTCGGCCGTAACGTACCTGGAGGATAGTCTTTTTGAGGGGTCGGGAGATTGTCTATTTTCCGCTTTAGCTCGTCGATATTGAGCGTTATTCGGCATGTAACACCACGACTTAGTCGCGACGCAGTTCCGCAAGGAAACATACGGGACGTCGTACTTATCCACTTGCGACAGCTGTCGAGTGTGATACGACTTGTAGGCGTCCTCCTGGTGGTTGAATTTGGAAGCTTCATCTTTCTGTTTCCGCTTTCGCGGAGGTTGACTGACGATAGTTGGAGTGGCGACGATGTCTGCCCACGGACATAAACCTTCATCATCTGTGTTTAATACTTTCACTGGAGGTTTAACATCAATACTTATATCTAACAGCGCCTCACAATGAGGCCGATCTGTCCGTTCTTTTGTTAACTTTGTTGCGGTAGTTTCAGAGAGACGCTCACATTCCTTATTGTACCGCCCCGACGGCCCTGTCATAACGCATTTGAGTGATGCGAAGGCCTAATTGTTTTTTTCCGTCATTCTTGTTTGTCTGAGTGGCGGAAACGTATTTCTCTGGTGTCGTTGTCATTTGGGTGCAAAAGTGATTATTTCAATGATTCACGTCAACCGGGCCAGTAAATCATCTGAAATGTGAAAAAAAAAGATTTAGGAGATTCAAGAGAAAATTTGTATTATCCCCTAAGATAATCACTGACACTAAAGTTAATCCCGTCCACGAACTGAACATGGGTGAATAATTAGAACTTCAATATATTCACAAGGCAATGGTGAGAAGAGCTAGATAGGCATAATTCAAGTGTGTTTTATCAAGGACGGTGGCCTCCATTTGAGAGGGAGGGGGCTTCTATTCAAAGGAGGCCTCTATTTAAGGGGGCCTGTATAAAGAGCTATAAAGGGGTCCTTTTTTCGAGGGTACCTCTATACAAGAGGGCCCCCTGTATTTAAAGTGGGCTCTCTTCGGTGGGGGCCCCAACTAGAGAGGGGGGGGGGGCTCTATTCGAGAGGGGCCTTTTTTTTAAGGCCTCTATCCGAGGGGGGGGGCCTTTATTCGAGGGCCTCTATTTAATCCCCTCCACTCCCCACCGGCATCAGCGATTGAATTTATATTGGCAGAACACACGGTGATTGTACCTGTTGCGTGATTCTACACCAGATGACAGCACCTGCTAGTTGTGTTATATGCTCATGTATGTCTGTAGCCCTCTAGTGGGCAGTTGAGAAGCTGAGTATTAAAGATGTCAACCTAACTTCTGTGTCTCTACTCAATACAAGAACGAAACATGGTGGCAGCGGTGAAAAGACTGGCAAATCCCTACTCCTATGCTGAACTAAGGATCTCTGGAAGTTGCTGGTCGTCCTGCATGGCTGTCTGATGCGTCTGTGCTGGTGAGCTGTCTGTTTCTGGCCTCTGCATCTCTGACCACATGGTTTCATCTCGGAGCACATGGTTGCCTATTATCACCCACTCTCTGCTGAACTGATCTAACTGGATTCTCAAAGGTGATAATGGCTGTGAATAACCAACCCGTACTACCTGGTCTCAAACCTCCGCAACAGTTTGCGTTGGGCTCCAATCCTGTTGAAAACTGGAACTTATTCAAGCAACGTTGGACCTCTTATTCTGTCCTGGCAAGGGTGCCCAATCTGCAACGTGAGGAACAAGTGGCACTCCTGACCAACAGCCTGGCCGATGATGCGTTAAAGACTCTCAATGGATTTAAGTTTGAAACAGAGGATGATGCCCGTACAGTCACGGAAATCCTCGATAAGTTCCAGGAATTTGTAGTAGGTGAGCTGAATGAAACCTATGAACGTTACCAGTTTAACAGCAGAAATCAGACTGAATCTGAATCGTTTGATACTTATCTGGCAGATCTACGGACATTGATGAAAACCTGCAATTACTGTAATGATTGTGGTAACTCTTTGCTGCGTGACAGAATTGTCTTCGGAGTGAAATCGGAAGATGCACGCAGTGACCTCTTCAAGAAGCGTCCACTTGATCTTGCAACTGCCATTGATATCTGTCGCACTGTGGAGTGTGCAAACGCTCAGCAGAAATCTGTGAAACCAGACCCCGTGAACAAGGTGTTCTCCACAAGATCGAAGCACAAGGCTGACAGAAGACAAGGAAAGTCGAATGGTAAAACATCTGTACCTAAGTCTGATGGTGCAGAAAAGATGTGCAAATTTTGTGGCAACATGCATCTCATGAAAAAGGAACTGTGTCCAGCCTGGGGCAAGACCTGCAGCAAATGCAAAGAGTCAAACCATTTCTCATCCAAGTGCCCTGGTGGTAAGAAAGTGCAAAAGAAAGGTCGAAGAGTACACAATGTGGTAGAAATGGAAGACTCTGATGACTCGGACGCAGAGTGGATCTATGCAGTTTCGCCCGGTGACAAGCAAGCTCGACAGCTGAAGTGTAAGCTGCTTGTAAACAACAACCCTGTTGTTTTCCAGCTGGACACCGGCGCATCAGTCAACATTCTGCCGTCTAAGTTCGCATCTCATGTCAATCCTACTCCTGGGAAGAAACTACAAATGTGGAACAACTCCACTACGGTGCCACTGGGCACATGCCGCGAAATTATCAGGAACCCCAAAAACAACAAGAAGTACAATGTGGAATTTACAGTAGTGGACCACGGTTTCATGCCACTGCTAGGCCTAAGTTCAGCTACTCAAATGGGCCTAATTAAAGTGGTCAAGAAAAATGTGGATCTTGTTGCTGCTGTCAAGCCACTGTCTGTGGTAGAAGGATTTCCCTCTGTGTTTAATGGTGAACTGGGGTCCCTTCCTGGAAAGGTCCATCTGAAACTAAAAGACGACACAATTCCTGTAGTCATGCCGGATCGTCGAGTGGCAATTAGTCTCCGTCCAAAGCTGAAGGAGGAGCTTGACAGAATGGAAGACAATGGAGTCATTGTCAAGGTCACTGAGCCTACCCCCTGGGTCAATCAGATGGTTATCGTCCCAAAGAAGAGTGGAGAAATCCGGGTATGCATTGACCCCCGCGAGCTCAACAAAGTTCTTATTAGAGAGCACTTTACCATGCCTATCCTAGAAGATAAACTGCATGAAATGGGCAAGTCGAAGATTTTCAGCAAAGCCGATCTGAGAGCTGGATATTGGCACGTCTCGCTGGATGAGGAATCCAGTCTTCTTACTACGTTTCAAACGTTACATGGTCGATATCGCTGGAAACGCTTACCCTTTGGACTGTCTGTGTCCGCTGAGATCTTTCAGCGTAAACTTCTCGAAGTTCTGACTGGGCTGCAAGGTGTAGTCTGCATTGCTGATGATGTTGTCATTCATGGCAAAGACCAGACAGAACATGACAGGCATCTTGAAGCATTTCTGCAACGCTGTGCGGATGTTGGCTTAAAACTGAACAAGGACAAGTTGCACCTTAGGCAGTCAGAAGTGACATTCATGGGTCATGTAATGAGTGGTGACGGTCTACAGACGGATCCTGAGAAGGTGAAGGCCATAATCAACATGCCTGCACCGACCGATGTGCCATCACTGAGAAGATTTCTTGGCACGATCAACTACCTAGGGAAATTCCTGCCAAATCTATCTGGGACTCTCACTCCATTGACAAACCTACTCAAAACAGATGTGCCGTTCAACTGGTCTAGTGCACAAAGGGAAGCGTTCGCCAAGGCAAAACAGCTGGTGACGTCAGCACCAGTTCTCTCTTTTTATGATGCGGATAAACCGCTGACTCTCGAGAATGATGCAAGCAGCTATGGGCTCGGAGCAGCTCTATATCAAGACGGGAAACCGATTGCGTTTGCCAGCCGAACGCTAACCCCAGCTGAAACTCGATATGCACAAATTGAAAAGGAAATGTTGGCGGTGTGCTATGGGCTGACCAAGTTCCACCACTACACGTTTGGTCGAGATGTCACTGTGGTAACTGATCACAAACCCCTAGTATCCATAGTTGGGAAGCCTCTGGACAAGGCCCCAAAACGTTTACAAAACCTTCTTCTCCGCACTCTGGAATACAATTTCAATTTAGTGTACCGATCTGGGAAAGACATTCCTGTGGCAGACACCCTTTCTCGCAGTCCACTGCCTGGATGTGAAAATGGTAAAGAAATTGTGCATTCAGTTTTCTCTGCACCTGTCCGCAGAGAAAGCCTCTCTAAGATCAAGTCAGCCACGGCTCTGGACGAAGTGCTGATCACACTAAAGGAGGTGATCCTGAAAGGATGGCCTGAACACAAGGCCGAAGTGGATGCCAAGGTCACCCCTTACTTCGACTACAGAGACGAGCTCTCTGTCCATGATGGAGTAATCCTGAGAGGGGAAAGGGTAGTAGTTCCCAAAACACTCAGGCCGGAAGTGACAGCGTCAGTGCACGCCGGTCATATGGGTATCAACTCCTGTCTGCGACGAGCAAGGGAGTCGATATACTGGCCCGGAATGTCGGCCGAAATTAGACAATTTGTTGAAAAATGCCCAACCTGCTGCATGTACGCAACCAAGCAAACATCGGAGCCCTTGGTCTTAAAAGAGACTCCTGAGTTGCCTTTCAGCAGTGTGGCTACGGACCTATTCCACCTTGAAGGTCGTGAGTACTTGGTACTTGTTGACATGTACAGCAATTTCATCGAAGTGGACTACATGAAAACTGCCACAGCTGATGATGTGATCCACAAACTGAAACAGCACTTTGCCAGATATGGCATACCTGATGTGGTGTACAGTGACAATGGGCCACAGTACTCATCAACACAATTTGCCAACTTCGCCAGGAACTGGGAATTCTCACATGTTACATCGAGCCCTGGTAATTCCCAATCAAATGGTGCCGCTGAGGCTGCAGTCAAGTCCATCAAGAACATGATGAAGAAAAGCCTCGAGTCAAAACAAGATCCATATCTTGGGCTGCTAAGTTTAAGGAACACTCCAACAGAAGGCACCAATGCAAGCCCAAGTCAGCGCTTATTGGGTCGCCGAACAAGAACATTGGTCCCTATAACCAGTGGTGCACTCAAGCCCAGAGTGCCATCAAGCGACAGAGCAGCAAAGGACAAGCGCAAAAACAAGTCCGCTCAGAGTCAAATCACCAATCGTAGTCTACGTCCGTTGAAACCTGGTGAGACAGTTCGAATTCAGCCAATACAACCTGGCAAGAAGACCTGGAAAAAGGCTACGGTGACACAACAACTGTCACAACGCTCCTATCAGGTGATCACTGACAGCGGCTCAGTGTTGCGACGCAACCGTCGTTTGTTGCGAGCAACAAAGGAAGGCAGTGCCCCCACACAAGAACCTGCCATTCCTCAAGCACCAGGTCCACCTGCACCACCAGTTGCTCCCCCTGGGTCCCCGCAGATCGAACGCCCAAACCCCCCAAACGTAATGGTGCAAGCCCCCTCCCCGATGGTGGATCAAGGTGCAAATTCCCCTACAGTGCGTTCACGATCTGGTCGACAAATCAGGAAGCCTGCTCGATATGATGACTGAACGAAAAAAAAAAAAATCTGGACTCCGTAAATAATATAGTAATCACTGATTGGAATGATAAGAACACTAACTCAAATTTCTCAAATTTTGGACTTTTTAATGTAAACTGATATTTGATGTAAATTCTATAAAAATCAAAATTTTGCATTTTTGTGATATACATGTATCCAATATTTGAACTTATTTTTCTGGTGCTAGTTTGGGTATGCTGTCAGTATAGAGTACCTGTAGTCATAACTGTGTGTAAACATTTAGTCAAGATATTAGCTTATTTAGCTAACATGTTTTAGGTTACAGTATTATCATTGTTACTCATGTACTTTCATTTTAATTTCTAGCTCTCTGTTAGGGTTAGTAAAACTTGATGTATTGAAACTTGATCTCTCATACTGAAAATTCACGTATGACGTATGATGATGAGTCTTGTAATAGATAATTAAGTGCAGTTATCCATGTATGAATATTCTCTTAGTTTGATAGTTTCTGACTAAAGTTCACTTGTGGATCTGTTTCTAATTTTAATGCCCTAGTCTATCAGGCTATTCTAGCTCATTATCTATGCTTAGTGTTTAACTGTTTGTTACTAGTCAAGATACAAAAGGTTGCTCATTGATGATTCTATCTATGTTAACTATAATTACAACTGTGTGCTTTGTAATTGTAAAGTCTCCAAACAGAGGAGGATGTTGCGTGATTCTACACCAGATGACAGCACCTGCTAGTTGTGTTATATGCTCATGTATGTCTGTAGCCCTCTAGTGGGCAGTTGAGAAGCTGAGTATTAAAGATGTCAACCTAACTTCTGTGTCTCTACTCAATACAAGAACGAAACAGTACCCAGCTCTAAGCTGGGTCAATTTTCAGTTTTGACAGCTGTCAGATCAACTGGCTGTGCATCAAGACAGTGAAAATAGTGTGACTGGTGAGAGGTGTGACATGACATTGGACATTTTTGACAACTTACACCAATAATCCGCAGTTATCAACGGATGCCTTTCCATTGGACACTTCTTCACTTCATCATCAAACATTCAAGAAGTAAAAACACAGACTGATTAAGTGGAATATGTGTAAATCATCCTCCGAAACATGAAAACATTGACAGTGCCCTCCATAGATACACGACCCGGAAGTACTAACATTTGTGTCATGACACTTGCAACAAAGAAAATTTATGGAGCTTCTGAGGGGGGTTGCTTGCGAAAAATGTGAGTAATAATTTATTTATTTATTTAAAGATAAAAAATATAATATGCTGTCATTATCATTTACTTTGCTACATAATTATCCGCTTTTCATTCCATAGCAATTTGCCAATTTGGAGTCATCACTAATTGGAAGGACTTCGGAGAACTTGATGGGCAGGTTTTGGTGTTGCGAGCCGTGCGTAGGATATTGCATTAGAGCCAGGTCAGAAAGTCAAATTTGTTTTTTTTTTCGTTTCATAAAAAAGTGTTCAAAATGGATTTGTTTGTTAATTGTTTTTGCACAAATAAACACGCAAATCAATTTCGAACTTATTTTTTAAAAATAAAAATATTCACCCAATTTATGAGACAGTGCTGCCCAAGAAAATATTTTTTATCATTCGGTTGGACTTTGGGCACGTAATAAAATTAATTTTAATTATAACTGGAGTTCGGAGTTATAGAGTACTGCATCTGAAATATTCAGTAATGGACCAATATAATTTCAGGTTAAATTTATAAAATCTTGTCAGGCTTTAAAGAAATGGCATCGATTGTGGATTTGGGGCCTGAGGTTTTAAAGTGTCTGGATTGATGTAGACCTTTTGATGTGAACCGTTTTTTGACCAAAAAAAAATTCTAAATGAACAATTTGAAATGTCTTTGACTCGTAACACTGCTGAGGGACCGTTCAGAATTTATGACTGGGGGGGTGGGAGTTTTGGCCGAGAGGGTACTAACTTTTCACACGTGTTTCAAGGGGGGGGGGGTATTAATTTTAGACAACACTTCCAAGGGGGGTAAGCAATTTTAACAAAGAAAAAATGTTTTAAAAAATGCATAAACTCATTTTATTTGGGCTTTTTTACGCGCAAAAATCCGCGAATCTGTACGCGTGGCCGTGTATAATATTATGTGTGTTTTGCTTTTTTTTTCTTTTTTTTCGGCTTTGTGGTGTATGGAGTCCTTCGTGGTGTATATTCCCGTACCCTCGAAACGAGCAGGGTGTAACTGATAGTATTGCTTTGTATGTCGAGGGGGGGTACTAAAAATTAGTGTTGGGTATCGTGAGGATTTTTGCGATACAATACTTTAAACGATACTTAGTTAGCGATACAATACCTGAACGATACATACTATCAAGTGAGGAAACGATTCAATATATTGCCAACTATTGAGGTGCTCGATACAATACTATTGCGATAAGTGAATTACCCGAAAAAGCTTGAAAAACATCATTTATAATGGTGTCAATTCAACATCATTACTGCATGAAGCTATAGTGTTAGGAAAGTTAGGCAAAAAAATATTCTCTATTTCACAAAACTAAAGCAAAAAACTGAAAAAAAGTTGCGATTTTCTTGGGTTTCTCACAAGATAGAAGTGTGATGCGCATTAAAGCGCACATCAGAAATCAGCGGAACTAGGCTTTTAAGCAGACAATTACTATCGCAATAATCGTGATACTTGCCTTGGGCAATAGTGTATCCTGATATATCATGCCTAATTTTTCCTCACGATAGCTGTATTGTGACTGCATTGGCGATTAAGTATCACGATAGTAATAGCATCGTCCCAACACTGCTAAAAATACTTGTGAAACCTAAGGGTGGGGTATCAAGGGCCTTGATACTGAAAAAACTAGGTTTGTTCAGCACACGAGAAAAAAAAAGAAGTTTGTTTCTACCTGTAGGTTAGCTACAGTAATGTCAAAATTGTGGTAAAAATTAAAAAAGTTGGTCACGTGTTCACATGTGAAAGAAATTGTTCGTCGACGTTTCGCAAGCAAAAAAAAAACTTTGTCTCGACTCTCGGGCGTTAAAGTAGCCACTATCGTCTGGCCACTTATATTCTCCCCGACTGCCAGAAACAAATGCAGATTGATCTATTTATTTTCCAAAAAATTGTTTGAGAGTGCCCCCCTCATAATTGTGAATGATAGGAGGGGCAGACGGAAGTGCGCAGAAGGTTGCGCAGAGTTTACCGCCATAGCAGAAGAAGAGTGAATTTGGCGAAAAGGAGACATGAGAAAATGCCTTTTAATAGAACTTCCAGCTCTTTGAAAAGAAAGAGACCCTGCACAGAGGCAGTTGGCAATATGGCCATGGTATCTAGAAAGAGAACCAGGGCCGCAATGCCGGTCTTGGAGTTATTTAGGACATCGGAATACACAGGAAAAGCACTGACCAGTTTGAGACAGGTATTCTGAACTGAACAAGTTTACTGCGTTTTGCGTATTGTCATCAAGTTTTACGACCCAGTAATCAAAATACAGCCCCCTCTTTACTAAAATCTGTTAAATCATAACATACAGGTGCTTCCAAAGCCTTTACAATGGCTCTTTTCCTCTTATTTCCAGTAAATTTCTTAATTGGCCACATTGTCGATTCGTGAATTGTGACAAGTTGTGTCCTAAATTTTTGTTAACATTCCCCCTGAGGCATCCCTGCACATTGTTCTGAAAGACTCCTGATTGATCAGACTATAAGAAGCGTAATCTCACTGAAAGTGGCACGTAATCTCTAGAGATTAATACTCCGACAAACTGAATCCACAATGCTGAAGCCATGCTTGCAGTCTTTGCGAAGCCGAAGATCTGAATTTGTAGGCGGAACATCCAAATCAGCATTGACCTTTTGGTTACCTTCACAAATTTAAACGGGTCAAGCACTTTTCTGACGTGCCAATCCTTTTCTAAACTGTGAAGCATATCCATCAGACCGGCAGTTTTCAGAGACTGCATGCTGGGGTAATAATTATTCAAAGGGGATCAGTGGTTTAAGTTCATCGAATCGAAGCTCATCCATGGTGATAAAAGAGTTCCCGATTTCTAACCATACTCTCCAGAGATCTATTATCGAGCCTGGAGCCACCAACCCCGTATTCATGCCTGACTGACAGTCTGGCATTGTGCTCTCAAATTGGCTTACTGACATTAGATGTCGACTCAAACAGTCAATCTGTACAAACAAGAATTGATTGGCTTAGAGCAATTTTGGTTTTGAAATGACTAATTGGATGTGTGTAATGACTAGAAGCAATGTGGTTATGACGACCAATTAGGGATGCACCGATAGCACTTTTTCACTTCCGATCCGATACCAATCCTGGTATTTTGTTGCCAATACCACATTCGGATACCGATGCCATTGGTCAAATGGAGAGTAGTGCATCCGATTCGATACTGCCTTTTGGTGCTGGATCGGCACTGATACCGATCCTTAGTATCGGATCGGTACGTCCTTGCGACCAATACCCCACCAATGGAGTTAATTGCAACAAGGAGAAGCAGTGGGGACTCTCTGTCTTCCTTATGATTGTGTCTATTGCAATTAACCTTTAATTGATTTGTCAAGACAGTTGGCAATCTCAAGTTCAGATATTATTGCACAAGTGGTGCTCCTGAAAGAAAAGGAGCAAACTCCCAATGCCAGACAAGCTGGATTGTCTTTCAGGATTGCAGACACGTTGAACACTGTTTGAAATTGGACAGTCAAGTAGAGTCAACCTTAGTCAACTGACCTTGACATGACTCCAGCTAAAAACAGCCAGTGTCAGCCTGCCGTTAGCTGTATTGTTGAGGCCAGGGTGCAAAACATGCTGACTGCCTAAATGCTTGGCTAATGGACTGTCCTTTGCCTTGATTAAACTAACAATTTTCACTACATTACCAGCAAACTTCTTTGACTGTTGTTGCCCATTGCGGCATATTAGTGACGCCTTGAGCGTGTGGCCTTTACGTTGCTAGTCTTGAAGGCATGTGAGGAGAGCTCAGTTGTGCTCTGGGTTTCTAAGGGCTAGGTTCTAGATTCGAACCCAACCCTGGCACGGTCTTCGAGACTTAGTGCGTATGTTAGTCAGCATATCAGACTTTTAGCTCAGTTATTTTCAACAATATGCAGAGAATGATGGCGAAATTATGTGGTGCTATTATATTAGATTGTCATTGATAGTCTGAAAGGACATTTCACATAACCTTTCATGACCTCTTAATTGAAAATCTAAGGATAAATTAAATATTGATACTATTGGCTTAGGGCTGCACGATATATCGAAATGATATCGTTATCGCGATATCACATGCCACGATATTGATATCGTGAAAATTTCGATACTCACGATATCATTATTTTCCAAATACAACCCACTTTTTTGGCCGCCGAATGCCATTTCGGCGGCGAAAACGGGCATTAAACGTCCGTATAAGGTGGCGGAAGTTGCCAAAGCACTAAATTAGAAACGTTTCAACGTTTATTTGAAAAAAAATCCGACCAGAATTGACGAAATTAGCAAGAATTTCCATGAAATTTCAAAATCTCACGCATGCTGCTGCATGCATTCCTTGCTGAAATTGGCGGACCCACTGAGGTGCGCGGCCCCACTGGTTTACAATGGCGGGCGCCGGGAGCAGTCAGTGGAGGGAGCAATTCTTTAATTTTATCAAATATTGAAAATGATATCGTAATCGACAATTTAACCCCTAATGTCGATATTGACCATTTTTCCAATATCGTGCAGCCCTATATTTGCTCCTGTCTAAATAGGTGGATTCCCCAGTCATCCATTCATCATTTGTTTGGTAACTGCGTGATCAATTTCAAGTTTATGTTACTTGTTTTCGGTGCCTCTCTTAGAAGTAGTTGTAACTCTTCTTTAACCGTTACTTTCCTTTTTCAGCTTCCAGATGAAATTATGGGCCGACACCTGGAACTTGATGACCCCATGGACACTTCACTGGTCATCCGAGATCTCAGCGAATTCGCCGCCGACGTCAACTTCGATACGAATGCTTGTCTTTCCAAACTTAAGGTTAGTATCCATGTATCTACATGCTGGCTTTAGCTGGCCATTGTTCAGTTAGCATAACACCAATTGGGTCTAAATCTGGCAAAAAGAAATGACGAAAAATAACTTCCGTTTTTACTAAGTTTTCGTTTTCTTTAAGCCTAGGCCTAATTGGCTAAAAAAATTGGACAATTTCGCTAATTTTGCTGAATCGTCGTTAATAGTCAACTAAAGCTGGGGATTTTCCCAAAAAGCAGTATCGGTATCAGATCAGAGGCACTGCTCCATATTGGAGTGGTATCGGATATTGGTGATTCTGGCTACAAAAATCGGATCGGAAGTGAAAAAGTTGCATCGTTGCATCCCTAGAAATGGCTTGCTTTTTGAATGATCAGCCTGTGACTTTGTAAATTACGAGTGATATTATTTCTGTTCAATTCATTGAGACAAATAATCCTTGCCTTTGCAGTTTGTTCTCAACAAGATGACCAACTTCGAAGCGAGACGGCCTCAAGAAGAACCAGGCACAGAAGATAGACAGACAGCCTTCTGTCGCTATTTTGTGGAGAACGGGGGAGTTGATGTGAGTAGATCATACTTATAATTTCATGCTTAATTCAATTAATGACGCTTTTGCACACTGTAATGGTTTCTTTCTCTCTCCGTTTCAGGTTCTTGTGCAGATCCTCATGTATTCCTGTTTACTTCCACCCCAGCCTATGCTGAAATACAGTAGAGGTATGTTTCCATGTCAAGTCATAAATATTTCTTAAGATCTGCAGGGGGGAGGGTTGGTCTAACAATAGCGTGCTCGACTGCCAATCGCTGGGTCCAGGGTTCGAATCCAGCTCTTGCCGGGTCACCTAAACCTATTTTGGACGGCTGTTTCAATCATCCTTCACCTCATTACCGTGTCCTCCTCCTGTCCTAATTAGCCTACAAAGTGCATTATTACAGGACGTAAAGTTCTTCCGTGGCCTAATGGTTAAGAGTGCTTGTTTGCACAACCACTGGCTCTGAGGGCGTGGGTTCGAATCCCACCCCGGAACTCAATTTAGTCCGAGCCCATGGGACATTAAATGGAGGCGGGTTGTATCCAGTGTTCTATGCTGGGGCAACTGAATTAATAGGGTATGTACCAGACTCACAGTCTTCTCATCTCATCATCATACGGCGATCGCCTGCCTCGATATAGCCCACTAAGGTGCTGCTGAGGCGTAAAACACAAAACAAAAATTACAGGACGTAAATCCCGTATCATCCATCCATCTTAAGATCTGTCTGATGTTTGTAACATTAGAAGTCCTGACAGAGATCTGATTGGTCTAATACGGCTAACCAAGTAACGATGCTGTTCTGCTGATAAAATTTCTTAACTTGAGTGATCTTGGAGAGCTATGTCAGTTAATACAGACTTTTCAATCTAAAACATAATTGTTGCCATTCAAATTGTAATTCAACCTACGTTTTCCTTGTTTATTTCCAGAAACGGAACACCAACTGAGGTGTAAAAGTGTTGTTCTCGAGATCTTAGCACGAATCATAACTACGGTGAGTTTCTACAGGTCTCCTACTCAGAATGTCTTTCCAGAGTCACCTTACCTATGAACTTCTGACATGTTGTTGTTTTCATATCTACCTGATCAGTTTTCGTGGTGGTTAAGATGTAAACAACTCAATTAAATGTTATAAACAGCTATCATTGAGTTTCTCTTTCATCTTATCCAGGAAACGGGAGAGAAACTAGGCAAGAAATTGACGGAACACGCAGAGATAGTGAATTACGTTTTCTCTCTTCTTGTCTACGACAAAACTTGTCTGATGGCCTGTCAGTTCTTGGAGGACATGCTCCAAGCCCGCAAGAGTGTTTTGAGCTTAAACACCGTCGGTAAGTGTACGTGTATTGTTTTATACTTCTGTAGTTGTAGAACTTTAATCTTGCTTGGTTTGTCGTTGGTATTTGTAGAGTTGCTTTTACAGGTTTGCTACCCTGTATCGTCAGTCCATTGTGACATGTCAGTTCACTGTGACAAGCTTGCTACAGACAAAAATGATCACGGTGAAACAACGATCAAGGGTAGCTGTTTTGAATTGGGCTGTATGAATTTTATTTTTTGTTTTGTAAATTACAGACGACTTGAAGACTTTAATATCCGTTTTGGACGATCGAAAGTTGGCCAACTTCTGTCGGGTGCTGGCTATCACCATATCAGACTTGGACATCTACGAAAACAAATCATCATGTGAGTACAATATGCATTTAACTTGTTATTGTCTGACTTGTGAAAAAAACAAAAATCATGGTTCATATGGACGGCACTATGTCCTGAGGACAGAAGCGCGTTACAGAAGAAGTAATATCATCTTGTTCCTGTTTCGAGAAGTTGAAAAAATTGCATCAAGTGTGCCAATTTAGTTGCAAGGAAACTGCAGCCACCCTTGTCAATGGAAATGGATATATTCACATTGACATACAGATTGTTGTTTATGTTTCAAACTGAAGTTGTCAATTAAATGTCCACTTTTATTTCAGTGTTTGCACAGAACAAGCAGAAAAGAAGTAAAGGCTTCGTGAACATCCGAGACCAAAATCAAGGTAAGATTTACTCAAAATCTTTTAATTTGATTTCTTTGACATATTTAATTTACTCATTTGTAGGGCTTTAGAATCACATCAGCTTAATGCAACTGAGACTCCCAATTCCCGACTCTCCTCCTGTCCTAATCAGCCCCCCCCCTGTCCTAATCAGCCCCCCCCCCCCGCAGTGCATAAATACAGGACGTAAAGCCCCTATCATCCATCCAATCCATCCCAGTTTCATCCCAATTCCCAACTCAAAAATTGTGTGATTTGGCACTCAATCACTTCCAACTTCTGTGACTCTGCAAGTGACTCCGAAACCCTGGTCATCTAGACATTTTTCTTTTACAATGCATATTTGATATTTTTCTTCAGAACTGTTGCTGAGCATTCCAGACCTACTGCCAAGACTAGTAAACATTGCAACTGCCAAGAACTGTGAGTATTTTAAAGACTATTTGTGACATCAAAAATCTTTGAAAACTAATGCATAAGTTTTACAATTATTATATAAAGTTCTATATAAAATTATAAATCTGAAATATTTTTCAAAAAAATTTGAAATATTAATTTGAATTTTCAGATAAACCTCGTTACCCAGCCATGCAGAGTGAACTGGATTGTTGGATGGAGTGGATCGAGAATGCTTTAGCTGATGATGCGTTTGATAACCCCAGCTGTGATGATTTTGAAGACTTTGTTGGAGGTGCGTGGCTGTGTTCTCATTCAGTGTCTGATTGTCATAAAGAAATTGAGTTGAATATTTGAATTTTGGCTTTTGTTTTGGCAAGGTGGGTTATCTCTTGTTTGGGTCATCTGGACCAGTGTTGGATGGCAGTTTTCATCAAATTTCCCCTTAGCCTATCAAATGCATAAATGCAGGACGTAAGACTCCCAATCATTCATCCTTTGTCATTGCTGGATGCCTCTGAGTAGCTCATGCGTGTGGTAACAGGGGCGTAAGACTCCGTCGCCTCATTGCTGTGTCGTTCTCCTGTCCAAATAAGCCTTTTACACTGCATAAATGCAGGTTGTAAAGCCCTAATCATTAGGGCTGCACGATATATCGAAATGATATCGATATCGCGATATCACATGCCACGATATTGATATCGTGCAAAACACGATATTCACGATATCATTATTGTCAAGAATTGTCAAAATACAACCCACTTTTTGGCCAACGCATGCCGTTTCGGCGGCAAAAACGGCCATTAAACGTCCGTAGAAGGTGGCGAAAGGTGCCAAACCATTAAATTAGAAACATTTTAACGTTTATTTGATGAAAATCCGACCAGAATTGACGAAATTAGCAAGAAATTGTGGAAAATCCGAAGCATGCTGCTGCATGCAGTCCTCCCTAACACGATCTGACCTACTGAGGCGCGGGGTCCCACTGGTGGGCGCAGGGAGCAGTCAGTGGAGGGAGCAGTTCTTTAATTTTACCAAATATCGAAAATGATATCGTTATCGACAATTTAACCCCTAATATCGATATCGACCATTTTTCCAATATCGTGCAGCCCTACTAATCATTCAACCATCCATCTTGTCATTTCAGGAATTTCAATCCCTAGTTCAGAGGATGGTCCAATGGTGAAGCAGTCAGGTTTGGAGATCAGCACGGACCTGATCCTCCGAGTGGAAGTCGTTTACGTTTTGGGTCTGTTCTTGGTCGGAAAACACAGAAAAAAGGTAGGGGAATTATCAAAGAAGTGCAAAAATGTATGCAAAATAGAATTTTTGATGGAAACGTTATGGCTTATTCTGATCAGATAAGAAGTGTAAGGGAATTTACTATACTTTCCCTCAGGTTAACTTAATGAAGGACGCTGAAGTTCACAGCACAAGTGGATACCTTGTAGGAACTGCTCTTCTTATAATTTTTGCAATATTTGAAATTGTTTTATTTCAGGTTCAAAGGAAGTTAGCAGAGTTACAGCTGGTGCCTGGGCTCAGCGAATTGTTTGAACAGTTCATCTGGAAATGTAATGGGTACGTGAAGGACTTGAATTTCGCACTATTTATACAAAGATTTTTCTATTATAACTTGTCATGAAATGACACTGATTTGTTAGAGCTCATCTCTACTTTCGCAAGTTATAGCGGATGAATTTGTGTACTTTCGCAAGTTATAGCGGATGAATTTGTGACTGAATAATGTCCTCAATTTAATAAATTGGTATGGGAGTGATGTCTTAAAAAAGTTCCAGTCTCTTTGAGTTTATGAAAATTAACAACTGTTTTCTTTCTTGTAGTCGAAGAAATGCCACACGACACAGACCTCGAGGCCATAACTCAAGTTGCGAATGCAGTCCGGTAAGTTATTAGTTATTTGATAACTTTGTTTTTCTTAATTTCATGAATTTGTAAGTGTCCTTGTGATTCATAATATATATTGTAGTTTGCTTTTGTTAGGATTGGGAAAAATTAAAAAGTATTTGTTATAAAGTCTGATGTCTTGTCCTTTTCAGGAGGTTGCCTTGAAAATCCAGTTCTTGAGACTTGTTCATAGTTTCTGTGACCATTCAGAGTAAGTTGAGATTTTTCATTTGTCAGCTATGTTTAAGAATAAGAGTATTACAAAGATGTTTATACACATGCACTTCCTCTTTGGCCAACTTACCTGGAGAATTTTTTACACACCTCTGAACACACAATTGAGGTTAGGCCACACATAATTGATCTAGAGTCGGTCGGTAGGACAAAAAAAAAAGGTGAAAAAAAAACATTTTTATAATGTCAAAAAAAATTTTTTTTTTCGCCGGCAGAAAAATCTATTGTGTCGGCGGATCCGCGAAGCTAAGAATCAATTATGTGTGGCCTTATTCACTATACTAATGCCTTGCTAAGTTGCTAATGTGTACGTTTTCCCTCTTTCAGTTACAAGCATTTGTTGCTGTCCAAGAGTGAGCTGAGCGAGTTGAAACGAATCAATGGTAAGTCAAAAAAATCTGAAGCTGCAGTTATTATGCTATTATGATGATGTTGCACCTGTTTTGAGATATACAACTATTATACATTGTTCGAAAGTGGTGACATTTCAAATTCTTCTTTTCAGCGAAAGCCGGTCCGTTAACGGTGGACAAACTGGAAAATATCAACAAGTGAGTAGCTCACCTTATGTTTGTGGAAATGCAGCCTTTAGCTTTTGTGCTAAAGCTGAATGAAATTGACATGGCCGAGAGATGTCGTGAAATGTCACAACTGTTAAAAACAGCTGCTGGGTGTTTATCAAAATCTAGGCTATAATGCCAATATGATTTGAATGCCACCTTTATTCATGAAAGATAAAATACTTATTGTGAAGTGTTCCCTTCTTTGTAATCA
The DNA here is from genome assembly GCA_026936325.1 of Platynereis dumerilii. Taxonomy (NCBI): domain Eukaryota; kingdom Metazoa; phylum Annelida; class Polychaeta; order Phyllodocida; family Nereididae; genus Platynereis; species Platynereis dumerilii. The sequence continues at coordinate 13,830,935 of JAPTHN010000003.1, forward strand.
GTAACAGATAAGAGATATTCATTGTAATAAGTGAGAGATGTTCCTCGTAATAAAGTGTGTCCTTTCTTCAGGCAACTGATGTGCAGAGGAAGTCGGGGTCTACTCACCAAGATTGTTGACGTTATGAAGGAGGAACCCCAGGCCTCAACGTTCAGGTGAGATGTCGAAGATTAGCTCTGTAGTTTTTAGCCGATGCAGTACTGCCTCAGGCTATTGTCGAAGTGCATGACCTACATGGCCAAAACTTGCATTTGCCCACACGGCTGGATACAATCTTTGTCTTAGCACAACTCATCGCATGTCACACCTGCTGCTGTCAAACTATACATGTTGCTTTATTTCTGCCTAAATTCGGGAATGACAGAAGTTCAGTCATGTGCATTTCTTAAATCCACACGAAACAATGCTTTTCGTCACCTGGAAAAATAATGCTAACCTCCTGCTCTCCGACATGTTTTGATCTGAGCTATAAGTAGGCCATATGTTTTCTACTAAAAGGGGTGTTTTAAGTGTGACCCAAGCTGTCATCATGTGTCACCAGGCATAAATTGTGAGAATTGGTCCTTCTTGATGTAGACCTACCTCTGGAATTTATCATCAAATCCTGTTCTTTTTTACTTTTCTGTACTTTCTTATCTGGAGAGTGGACAGGGAGGGGGGGGGGGCAATATGAGGGAAGTGGTATGTAGGCTGCTGGAGGGTAATTGGCATGTTTACCACGGCTGGATCAGATTCCTTTGTCCTAGCACAACTTAGTCTGTGTGGCATGTCTACCCTGCACACTGCACATATACCTTTATTTATACCTATATTACTTCATTATTGATAATGGATATCATCAGTACCTCAGGCACAGGTATGCAATCTCCGAGCGCTTATTCTACTTTCTTTATATATGAACAAACTGAACTATGCCTCCAAGACTTTCTCAGCTGATTACAAAGGTACATAAATACAATTCATGGCAATTCAAGTCCATTCTACTTATTATCGTTTTCATAGCTATGTGTTTTTTGAAAAGTTCGTTTTGCGGTTAAACCATGACATCATCGGGTATCTGTCAATGTGATTGGTCTAATCTTCAATCTGTGACATATGAGTTCAGAGTTTGACATCACAGTTTATGACAAAGGAATTTAAAACTGCCAGGCACTGTTACTATTTGTGTACAACCACCACAAACAACGCATGTCTAAGCTGAGTGTTGCACCGCATCAAAACAGTCTCATTGTTTTCCAAACAAAATGTGTTGCTGTTTTTCACAAGACACCAGTCATCACAATTTCAAACAACTTTTGTTGTCAGTAATTGCAACTCTTCTTTGAGGCTAAGCGGTCTGTTTGGTTCAGTTAAAGTTCGTTGAAGCACCTTTCAGCCAAGCCAAGTTAAACAAGTGAAACATCCATGTGTCAACGCATTTTTAATGGAGGTGTTTACACACCGCCATTTATGTAGTTGGTGAGAAGGGGGGGGGGTAAGAGAGTGGGTAAGAGAGTGTAAGACTAAGATTTAGGCGGGAAATTTGAAATTGGAGAAGAAAATCTGAAATTACTCTTTGCATGTTTCAAATTATCTACTAATTGTTAAATTGCCCGAAACTAGAGGTACAGGGCTAATATTGCAGCTTACTTGTATTAACCTAAAATAATTCTAAGTACTCCTTTCATCAGTTTTTTGTTTGGAGTTTTTTTTTTGGTCTTACAGTCCACCATTTTGAAAATAATGTGTATTGTGTTTAGTGTATGCAAATGAGCTGTCCACCATTTTGAAAATTATGTGTATTGTGTTTTGTGTATGCAAATGAGCTGTCCACCATTTTGAAAATTATGTGTATTGTGTTTTGTGTATGCAAATGAGCTGACCTGGAACTATGTCATGGTGACATCAGGATGTGTATTGGTCAGTTTTCTGACCTGGAAATTGATGTCAACATAATACTAGGTCACAAGAGATGAGATTTCAATAGTTTTATAAATCTCCAACTATTTTAGTCAGATATATATATGGATGGGTAAATAGATAGATAGATAGATAGATAGATAGATAGAATCTGATAGATAGATAGATAGATAGATAGAATCTGATAGATAGATAGATAGATAGATAGATAGATAGATAGATAGATAGATTGATAGATAAGGGACTTTTTAAAAGGGTGTATTAGATAGATCTGATTGCATTAATTTGAAGGATAGATTATATAGATCAAATAGATAGATTACTCAGATTAGTTATATTACACAGTTTTATCAAAAGGGTTTGGTAAGCAGAGTAATAGGTTGCAATTTGGTACTTCAAACCATTTGTGACATGATCAAAAATGTCTGGGAGATGGGGGTAGGGTAGGCCGGTAGGGTTAGCTCAGTTGTAGCACACTGTGGTTGTCAGTCGCAGCCTGGTTCGCTGGTCCTTGGACTCCAGGGTCTGATTGACGCTCTCACCGGGTCAACTAGGACAGCAGTTTCAATCATCCTTCGCCCCATTGCTATGTCCTCCTAATTAGCTTACAAAATGCATAAATACTGGACATATAGCCCCAATCATCTATCCATCATTCTGTAATATTCATGCCTATCCGATATGAGATTTCACTTCATTTCAGCTGTTAGAGCTATTTTTGAATTCTGGATTTATAGATTTATTGTTGCAGTTGTAATTTTAACTTTAATCGTAACCATTTCTGGTCATGTTCCGCATGGGGTTCAAGAAATTTCTGGTGAGCCTTCTACAAGATACAGCTCAAGGCAGCTGCAGAGCAGTGCACATGGGCTGACATTAAGGGAACATTACCAAAGGTTCGCATGCCATCGGCATTCTTAAGTTTTGGTGACCGCCGTGTGATGATGAGTGATGAGAAGACTGTGATTCTGACGCATACCCTATTAATTCAGGGATGCCCGGGGTCTTTGAGTTGCCCCAGCATAGAATACTGGATACAACCCGCCTCCGTTTAATGTCCCATGCGCTCGGACTGAAGTGAGTTCCCGGGTTGAGATTTGAACCCACTCCCTCAGCGCCAGTGGTAGCCAGACAAGCGCTCTTAACCATTTGGTCAATTTGGCAGTCCACAAGTTAGCTGGCAGTGGTAGGAAGATTGACATATGTATAGAGCAGCATATTAGTGAGTAAGTCAATTTAGAATATTTTCAGTGGAATTTCAAGATCAAAATCCCAAATGTGTTTCATTCAAATGAGATCTTAAATTGGTGTCCCTTTTGATAATTTTAAAATGGGATAAATGTGCAACATGTAGAGAACTCGTGTTCTATCTGCCATCTCATCGATCAATCACTGTGAGCAACTACTGCTCTTAAAGGGCAGCACTCGTGTATATCTATCTATCTATATATTAGCTATCTATCTGTATATCTATATATATACATAATGCTGGATGTCTAATCTATATGCAAATAAATCTATATATCTATAAATCTATCGGAGTAGTCATAGCAGTGCAGGATGAATGATCTACTGGATTCATGGTATGCGAAATTAGTCACTACACCATCTCCATTTTGAACCCTTGGGTTCTTGTGTCAGTCTCAAATCTGTGCTTGTAATAAACAAAATTATTCACAGTTTTGTAATGAAGCAAATTGCAAACTTGAAAAACACGTAGCTATGAAAACGATAATAATGACATGACATATCTTATTTTTCTTCACACATAATTGGTCACTTGAACCATTCCGTCTTGTGGACTTTCTTTTGTAAAGCAACCATTTTCGTAACAAAGTCATTTATTTGTCTGCATATAGCCGAGGGTTTACGTGCTTGCACGGTATTTTCAAAATTACTCTGTGCATGTGCAATCATAATTTTAGCAGTTCAAATCTGCAAAGTACAGTCTTAACATGTATTAGTTGAGCAGTGCAACTTGTTTGTTGTTCCATTATCGACTAGGTGTTAGTATTGTTTTGCACTCAACATGTGGTTTAATTCTTGGTTTGTGTATTTCTTCAGGTTTTGGCTTGCCAGGGCTGTGGAGAGTTACTTGAGGGGGAGTACGTCTTACTGTGATCAAGTGTTTTTGCTCAGAAGAGGTCTGTTGCAGGTCTGTATGCTTGTTTCCTATTGTCAATATTTGAATAATTCATGATTTATTTTCAACTAAGTTGCAGCTTAATGAGTCTATGTTTTCCGAAGTTCAACTCTGCTTCTTGTTACGGATAATCTCCCACTTAATTTTGCTTTAGTTATATTTAATCCAGAAGTCTACTTTACTGGACTTCTGCTTCCAGGAGTCTTCCTGACTTAGTATGTTATAAGGTGATAAGGACAAGCTCATTGATAGCAGGTCGGGCTTCAAATTGCCTATCTTGGTGGCTGTTTGTTGTACAACAGTTTCAATCACTTGTCTGTCTCCTTGCCTTTGCCTATTCCTGTTACAAATTATGCATACACTCATAAGGGTGTCACGAAATTTCGATATATCGCAATATTTTGTCTTTAGATAAACATATCGTATCGTGGGGCATGTACCGAGACACATATTTTATTGAAAAGCTCCTGTAAAAAGCCTGTAAGCTCACAGTAAACACCTAAACTTTGTCGCATTTTGTAAACATTGCAAATCTGTCATTGGTGTCAAACAAAAGTTATACACTGTCGCCAGTGCTGCATCCTGGTCGTGATTGAATATTTTCGTATGTTGAAAAGCTGTCTGTTTCTATCTGGCTTGTATCGTATCATGTATCGTATCGTGGCTGCTATATCAAGGTATGCATCCTATCGTGGGATAGGTGCATCATTGCACCCTATACTTTATGATGTCATACCCATTCTCTAACTTGTGCCTTTCTTCGCTTCTCATATCTTTATTCTCTTTGCTAATAACATGCAAAATGTTCTCCAACTCATCTGTACATCATTCTTAAACGCTTCTTTTTGCTCTTCACAGCACATCGCGAGTAACATCGTGGAGCACGACATCAGACCCAAAGAAATCCTGCAGAGTAGTTTCGATCTTCTCGGAGAGTTGATCAAGTTCAACATTGATGCCTTCAAGGCCTTTGACAAGGTGTTGACCACCAAGACAAAGTTTGAGCGCTTCATCACCATCGTTGACAAGTACTTAGTGGACTCCAACATGTTCATCAGGAGCCTCGTCTTGTCCTACGAACACTTCTGCAACGTGCAGCCAGAATTCAAAGGTAGGGGTAAGAAAATGTCGTCCATTTGTATATATTTATCTGGTGTTGGTTGGGATTTTGTTGATTTTGTAAATTTTGTTTTAAGTATCTATAAATTAAGGATATTGATGTTAAGGTTGTTGCTTTGGTTTAATAATAGGCTTTGCTATTGGGCGTAGAGCTCTATAAGATTGTTGCTTCAGTCTGAGCGTTAGAATAAGATTGTTGCTGGCTTAGTGCTCTAGAATAAGATTGTTGCTGTCATAATGCTCTAGAATAAGGTTGTTGCTGTTGCCTTACTTTCTAGAATAGCATTGATGCTTTTATCTTGGGAGTTCCAGAATAAAATTGTTGCTTCCATGTTAGAGCTAAACAATAAGGTTGTTGCTGCTGTGTTACTACTCTAGAATAAGATTGTTGCTTCTATCTAATGTGTTTATGAGTCGTGTTACCATTTGTTATTTTAAGCAAATTTTTGGGTTGCTATTTTTGCTGCAGTGGGCGATAGACTACCCCTTGAAAATGACATAGCGCAAAGTCATTCTATTTCCTGCACATTTACGAAAGCATGTGTGTAGATAATGAGTTAACATTGCCAAAACTCTGATCACTAAATAATAGCCTCAATTTACTCCATATGTTTGTTGTAAATATTTTAGCAAAATTTCATGTTTTTATCCAACCATTTGATAAAAGGAGTCGATTCTTTCCCGTTATTATAAATGTTTTATTAATGAGTCCCCTCTTGTGCATTTCAGAATACTCACGAAAAGAAAACTGCTTATTAAAGCACGTGTCTGACTTCGATACACAGATGGGCTACTTGACGAAGCTCATCAACTTGATCAGTGTCCAAAACCTCACTCAGGTAATAACTACGACTATTACGAAGTCAACTTGCAATTGGTTATTTGAAATTTTCTTGATGCTTTCAAAAAACAGAAAGTTTCGCTTAAAATCGGCTGATTTGGCAATGAACAGTGTGCTTAGGTATTCATGAGATATTGATCTTTCAGGTATTTACCGAATTGTCAAGATGTGACGAATGTGATGAACAGATGCCACTTGTAAATGATCCTTTTGTGATTTAGTCATTTTCTTTTAGGACGGTCTCTTTGCCGTCTCTGTCTTCTGTACTTATAGCCTTCCTCAGTGCATGAATACAGGATGTAAAGTCCCATTCATCCATCCATCTTAAAATGATTTTTGAGAAGGATTAAATTTGTAGTAAATTGATGAAAAAGATGTCATCCATTTAGTCAAATATTATTTCTTCTTCTTATTCTAAAATCAAAGTGTCAATCGGCTAAAGTAGTTTCATTTTTAACCACCAGGAGAACGTGAGCTGCCTGAACACGACCCTGGTGTTTCTGATGTTCGCCAACCAGAAGTCAGCGATGCCCAAGTACTTACGAGGTCTCTCTTCCGACCGATACAGCACCAACAGCTGCACCAGTGGGTCGTCTCTCTTGAAGAACTTCAGGTGGGTCCTATTGTCATGTTAATGGACAATTGCTTTGTGTGAAATCCTTTGAAAAAAATTCACAAATGCCTTGTTATACTTTCATCCTTCTTCTACACCGAGATTCTTTGTATATTGTGCAACAGCATATTTTGCGGTCTCTTGGGGAAGGGAGGGTCCGCTCAGATAGTGCAGTGCCTGGGCTTTCTATCGCTGAGTCCAGGGTGAGAATCCAGCTCTTGGTGGCTCCCCTGTGCCTATGTTGGGCGGCAGTTTCAATCATCCTACGCCTTATTTCCGTGCCGTGTCCTCCCCGTCCTACTTGTCTACCATGTCCAAAAATACTGGATCAAAAGCCCCAATCATCATCCCTAGACCCTCATGTCCCTATAGTTATGCATTCCATTGATAATCTTTGTTTGATTATTAACTTACAATCATTGCTTTGTTGTTTGCAGGGACTTGCTGATCTTCTGGCAGGACCACTACCTCCACAAAGACAAGGATTGCAGTGCCTTGGAGAAGTCCTCGCGCATCAGTTTCGACTACTGGAAACAGACAGTGATCACCCTGGTGTCAGAAGACAGAAACTGTGACGCCTCTATCTTACACTACTTAGACCCAGGCGATTCAGCCTCACGCAATAGCTAATGTCCAATGGAACCACTATTAGGACTTTAGGATTATTCAATGTACCAGCGGACTAATCAATTTTGGCAAGGTCGTGTGTCATAAGTAGGTCAAGGTCATGTGATGTCAGAATTCTAGGTCAAGGTCATGTATCAAGGAGATTGCAGATCTTGTGACCTTGAATGACCTACTTTGACCTCAATTTGTGCTGATGTGACTGCAGGTTATACAATCAGTGAAGACCCATGAACACTTGATCAGTCATGAAATTTTTAAGTAGGTCACGACCTAGAACTTTGACCTTTTGACGTAGATGATGTCATGATCAAGAACACTGAAAGGATGCTATGCATGACAGAAGCTGTGGTCAAATGGGCTATGGTCAAATGGAATGATGTCTGACTTGGAAACTTTATGACCTAACGACCTTGACCTTTACAATTTGACCTTTTCAGGTCACCGTGACCTTGCGAGTGCTGCGATTTTACCTTTTGTCAGTTCAACTGTCTGACGCTGAACTCCAGAAACTCTTGACGAAAGTTAAAACTGATGCTGAAGGATCTCTCAAACTGCCTGTGGATTGCGATGTACATATGACCTTGGACTGGTTTTGAAGGTCAACGTGTAAATATAATAATGCTATCGAGATAATTCGCAAATGGATTAAAACGGGGATGTCTTGAACCACTGCTCTACTGAATGTCACTCCAAATAGTACTCCAAACTGTACTTGTCACATGACTCCTACACAATAGGTGCCGAATTGAGCTTATCAGCCACAAAGTTCGGTACTCCGTGCACTTTAAGCTGAAACTCTTTTAAGCTATGGTTTGTCTGACATTCGCAGTTTTATGGAACTCCCGTGACTAATACGCTTAATTCACAATGACCATGGTTTACTTAACAATCAACTGATACTGCAGTCGTATGCTCATTGGATATATACGCCCAGGATTACTTGAACGTCTACAAATACAAATGATTGTCAAATGACTGTCAAATGACTGTCAAATGATTGATTGCAATCGGTTGTCGTAAATTCCAATCATATTGATTATACTGATTGATATAATACAGTGATTGTGAGATTGTTCTATCAATTACAATTGATTGTCAAGTGATGGTCAAGTGATGGTCAAGTGATTGTCAAGTGATTGTCAAGTGATTGTCAATTGATTGTCAAACATTGCAATCATTGGTCAAGCTATTGTCGATAATTGTCAATAGTCAAAAGTGATTAATATGGATCCATAGTCGATGAGTTGGTCGATTAAAATTGGCTATCAAAGATTGTCGGTTAATTGAAAATAATTGCCAAATGATTTTTCAAGCGATTATCAGTTGTCTAATGATTGCAAATGATTGTAAATGATTGTCTGATGATGTCAAATGATTGTAAAGTGATCTTGGATCGATTGATTGCAATCCAGATGAGCATACTGTCCCTCGGACTTATATTCTTTTAATACGGAATGTGTGAAACACAACCATGTGTATGATAAGAAACCAGAGTATTACGGATATAATCTTGTACATTTCTTTTGCATCTATTTGTAAGGTTTTAGTACGCTGCATGTGTATGTAATTTGCATTTGCATTGTTACTTGGCAAGGTAAAAAAATGATTACAGTTTTTTAAAATGGAAAAAAAACTTTCAAGATCAAAGTGTCGCTATATTATAAATAAATATGTCAATGGTAATGCTTAAAAGATTTTATTTTAGCATGGAGCTTCGAGCCGGTCTTCCAGCCACTCAGTATTGGCTGATTGAATGTTACCATGCTGTATTATAGTTTTAATTCGCAAATTTAAGGGCGGGGGGGGAGGGGTAGGTATGTGTTTTGTGTTCAATGTATGACTGGGGTATCAATGAAACTATGACAGTTTATGCTGAAGCTTTGGTGTTTTTAAAGTAACTTTTTCACAAAATCATATTTTGTGGGAGACATTTGAGGAAAATAGCCTAAATGGACATTAATATTCGTTAAGTTTCTCTATTTTTAATTTTAGAATTGAGTATTAAAAAAAAATTAGCTATAAATACACCAAGTTCGCTAGTTCGCTACCTTTTGGCAATATTTACCTTAGACGGCCAAAATAATTTTACAACCTTACCAAATGTTTCAATAAACCCAATTCAGCCAGTTTATGAAATTTACAGGTATTTTTTTATCAATATAGAATAAAATTTATTCTTATAATTTTTTAACTCGAAAATTTATTTTGGTGGAAAACATGCCCGTTGATGTTTAATGGCATTTTTATGTGGCCTCTGAACAGCGTCGTAGGGTCGTTAAATAGGCCTAGCTCACAGGTCGGAGTGGTCTCTCAATAGTTGTGTAAAATTCTTCATTGTGTTTTAAAACCAAAGTTTCAGCATAAAGTGTATATTACAATCTAGAGATGGTGCTGAAGAATGGAAGATGATATTGTGTACCAGTTATTGTGAATGTCCGTCAATTTAAATTTAATCTCTTCAAATGTTTTATAAGTTATTTCAACTTATTTGCGATCAGAATTCCTAATCAAAACCAATCTGTATATTTGTAATGTAATTCGTAATGTAATTCGTAATTAATTATCTGTCTTGTTGGTGTTATCAATAATCTTGTCAATATCAGACCGCGATTGGTTAGTCAGTTTTGGAGTCTTGTTCAATTCGTGTAATGAGTCTTAAGTCTTCTTCTGAAATGATCTGTTAAATACTTTCATAATTTTACTGTGATGTGAGTGGTTTTAGTATCGTACGAGTCAGATTTGTCAATTTTGTGTGTGTAATTTTGAATATTTTTGGATATAATATGACCTGAATGTCGAGTATGAAAGACGGGTACTTGTTCCTATAGGTACAGAATTTGGGAATGCTTGTTTTTAGTTCAGTTTTACTGGTTTTAAGAAAAAATGTACGGTATAAATCCAAAATAAAGACTTTTATATGGATGCAAGAGTTGGAAGTTTGTTGGCTGATCTAAATTCAGGAGACCCACGGTCATTGAAAGTAATGGGAAAAATGTAGTCCTAGAAAAAATAATGGAAGGTCCAGACTGTCCTGCAAAATTTGTATTTTGACAACCAACAGGTGATGACTGAGTGGTTACAGTTCAGACCCGCTGCGCTGAGGGTCTTTTTTCTGCATGAATCCGAAGTCTAGTCATGGGACCCTTAAGAGTGTGAGTGAAATCCCAGCTGGATGTTCGGATGATGTAGCCTATCAAGTTTCAGGCCTAGGTAACGTGCTGAGAATCCAGTGCTCTCTTCATCTCACCAATTTGCCTGATGAGTGCCCCAAACTGGGCTTCAAGAGCTGGGCTCACATATCTAGATTCCATGAAAAGTGGCCTTCTCAGGCATCGCACGGGGAAAACCTGTATTTGTAGGGAATCCATTATTATAAATTCCCCCGTTAGGGGAATTTATATTGTTATTGTTCGGTTTTTTTTTCATCATCTTTGTTTTTTTTTCTTATTTTTCGTCAACATTTTGACAGGCTGTATTTCAGAAACTATTTCCAGTAACTACCTGAAATTGCAGAATAATTTTGCTTTTGCTGAACAATTTTATATACTGGAATAACAGAGCGTAATTTTCAGTGAACTGGTAATTACGCAGCAAATGCATAAAAAATTTGTGTTCACGGTTTAAGAAGAACCAATGAGTGAAATTACACCAAATTTTTACACAATCATCTCTAAAGATATACGCAGTGCGGAAAGGCGGCTTTTGGCAATATCTCTAAAAGTTTTTTTTATATGAATTTTTCAAATAAGGGAATTCCCAAAATTGCCACTAAAATTTTCCAAAAACTAGGAAGAAATGCTCCAATCAAGCTGAAATTGTATGCAGTTACAGTCATACTATAGTGTAACAATCCACTAGAATTTCAACTTTCTAGCGTTAACGGTATCGGCGCTATAGCACCACAAAAACGCTATTTTCAAGCGCGGATAACTCGGCCCCTATTAAAGCTACAGAAAAATAAGAAACACCAGCAGAAAGCTCTGTTTCTTAGCTTTCACATGGTATATAGCATTCTACTGTAGCGCCGTCCGTTACAAATCGCGGTAGACCTGAAACTTGTATCTCACTTTTTTCCTCCCCAAATGCTTCTTATGGCTGGAAACACTTTTGCCATATGACAATTTCATCGCTTCTCATACTTCACTGGCAGCACATTTTCTTTGTTGAAATAAATGCTCACCCAATTACATTTCTGTGTGAATCATCGGATGGGGAAGGTAGAAGGGAAGGGGCAGGGGGATGTAAGGGGGCAAGGGGATGTAGGGGGGTGGGGGAGAGGAAGGGAAGGGGGGAATTTATCTTTGTAATTGTGCACAATTACAGGTGTACTAGTTTGTAATTGTCTTTAAACAGCTCTGCAGATCAGAGATTTTGACTAAGGAAACAGCCTCAATTGTTCCAATACCCAAATGGAACCAAAAGTTACATGTACAGTAATGATAGTTGGATACACTAAATCCCTGCCGGGTATAAGATACAAAAATCACGGGTGACATGCTCACACCTGCAACAGCTAAAAACTCCTCCCCTAGCGATGCCACTCACCTAAACTATCCACCTATCCTTATTGATCTATCCTGTCCTTCTGATAACAGCAAATAACAGTGAAACAGCTTCCTTATTTACATTTCCTGCCTCTACTGTTGTTCCCCACCAGGGGTGCATGAATCTCCATTGTAGTTCACTGACTGCTCACGCCAGAGGCTGGCGCCACAGTCTCTCTTCCCGCCAAAACCATCCACACACTCCAGTGTCAGCTGCTTTCCATGCCTGCACACTGGCTGACCCACTTCTACTCATCGTATCTTCGTCATCTTACCCTCATTTTAAAGCTCTTTTCCAGCCCTAAACGCATGAAGATATCTCAACTATTATCCAAGCTCCTGCACGCTATCTCTCAAGTATAATCTGCATAGCAGAATCCAATCACCAAAGCATTTTTCACTTTGGCCAGGTTCATGTTTTAAAAGCACACTCTCACAGCAGAGGACTCAGTGCACACGACTGCTGTGTAGGATTTGGCAATGTGCCAAAATATCACTAACTCTTTTTCATCACCAATACTTCCTGAAATCCATTCACACCTTTTCCCTGCTCACGTATTTCTCTACTATTTCAATCAAAGCACATGCATTCAGACAAACTGCAGATTTTTATCATTTTCCTGTCAATATTTCCACTGCCATCACTGCCCATGCACCTTTTCATTTTCACATATAGTGGGGGGTCGGGAGGGGGGGGGCACTCCATTCCCCCTAAAAATGTCCCTCAATGGGCATGTCTAGTATCATGATAATATCAGAATGTGGGAAAAAAATACCAAGTTACATTCGGTTGAATGCAGTTTCCTTGGGTTTCCCTATGATTGTTAAATACCATTATTTTAAGTTTTCCTGTCAGAAAAGCTTTAATTCCCTCAAACAACAAATACGGTAACTTCTGTATATATTTCTGTTTATTGGGGGAAAAGGTTAAATTTAGCTTAATGTGTTATATTTCAATTCGTAACAAAGCAGATCTTTTTCTAAAGAAGTGAATATCCTGTGTCATTAATTCTCTAAATCGATATAAATACGAAGGCTCAATCCTGACCTTTGAACTGTGCACAATATATTCCTGTATTGACAATCAAATTGGTCGAGACTCGATATAACTTTCTTATATAAATTCACATACAGGTGCAGTAATATTGTTTGACCTGGAGAAGTACATATCTTCCAGGCCTAATACTAAATAATTCTTGTCCCTCCGTTTTAACAGCAGATTGCATTGAAAATCATGTAATATATAATGCAAAATTAACATTGACAGATATTCAAGTGATGACACAGTGAAAGTTACTCCCAACTAAGTTTAAAAGTATTACAATATTTCTGAAATTTTAGTATATTGTTACCGGGTATAAATGCGGCCAAAAAACAGTACTGTATTGGTTTTTTTTTTCGAATTTTATATGCTTTTCGACTTATCTGCAACAAATTTCTCAACAAAAAAGGAGGTACCCGTACTCAGTTTTGAGCAATGGTCAATCAAAGCCTTAAACTCCTCAAATATTTAGCTGCTTGTCTCTAATCCACCAGGGGCATGGCGTCACTGACACAATGGCAGCTTAGCTACAAGAAACAGAGACACCATCAGTAGTGGTGATTCAAAATTCAACAATGGACAGTCATGTCACACATGTCACTCTAGGGGCTTTGTTTGTAGCAATCAGTCCAGCTAAAATCAACAATAAGTGTCTCTGCTGTACTTTAGAGGAATTAACTTTAAACAGTTATTAATATTATCACTTAACTATAGCACTGTACAAATTTCATGACACCAAAACGTTCATAATTGTCACATAAAAAGTAGCCATGATAATAATTCATTTCAAATGAAATTGTAAATTGCATTGTTAGGCTCGGAAGGCAACGATCATAACAAGTCTTTCAATCAGATTTTTCCCTCTCCTCTTGTTCCTTAGATTTCTTGCACTTGGCGATAATGTAGTCGAAGTAACGGAGGTAGAGAAGAGAAATAGTTCTGAAAATTCCCATCAGGAGGACCTGAAAAGAAGCAGAAAAAGACTCAGTGATTAAAAAAAATCTAAAGAAGTTTAAGTAATGACTAGGGATTTAAGTAAAATAATTAAATAAGCTGTTGGCCTATGGCTTGCAATGAGTTTATTACACTGAAATTCTCTGCAGCACTAATTGTAAAATATTATGTTACTGAAGTTATGCACACTCTCCAGGCTATATACTAGGAGCTTGTCACATGACACAATATCAGCATTAGAAGGAGTTTGGATGGCTTGTGAAAGCATTTTAAGCCAATTTTATATTGTTAGTTAAATGTTCTACATCCCTGCAAGAAAGCTTAAAACAATATTTATAACAAACCTGTTGGACAGGTTCAGTTATGGAAGTAACAGGTGCCATGCCAGATGTGACGTTACATAACATCCAACCATCCATCCCCACGGAACTTAGAAATTGCCCTTTCTAAAAAAAAGAAGATAAATTAGGAAATTTCAATGATCATTGTCCCATTCAAAGGAAAGAGAAGTTCTTGACTTGCTAAATATTTTATGGACCTAGAAGTGGTTGAGTACTTACAACTACATCTGTTAAGATTGCCTTGGCTACGTGATCTGACTGGTACAGTCCTGCGGTTTCTGATATCATCTTTGTTTCTTGGGGCTGAAAATTACAAAATGTAAATTTAAAGAACACATACAATGCCTACTTCGAAGAGTACATTACATCATTGACATAAATTCAGTTGTGAATTAAATTAATCATGAAAATAATTAGCCCAGTAGGCTATAAGCTCGCCAGTGGGCCCTGGTTCTCTTACAGTTTATTTCCAACAAATCCTGGTTATTAGAAAACTATTTTAGACCGTTTCGCAGAGAAAACCAATCTTGCAGATTTTGTTTAACTTCTACCTATTAGTAATGACAATTAAGACACTTTTTACAATAATTATCGATATCAGATACCTAGTAGAAATATGTTAATATTTTGATTTACATTGGAATTTAAATTAAGCTATGATATACCAAACAATTTTACATTATTTTGTATGAGTCCTTGTTATACAGACCTTACTAGCATTTTCTTCAGCGAATCCTGGAGTGTCAGTGTCTGGTGGGAATGTGAGTGTGACGTGAATGTTGTAAGGTTTAACCTGGAAATACATGGATGGAATCAGGATAAGTCGATTATTTATTTGTGATGTTTCAATACCTTAGGCCACACATAATTGATCTTTAGCTTCTCGGATCCTCTCAAGGCATATTTTCTAGGGTCGGTCGGTACGACAAAAAAAAAGGTAAAAAAAACATTTTTTATAATGTCAAAAAAAAAATTTTTTTTTTCCATCGCCAGGAAATCTTTTGTGTCGGCGGGTCCGCAAAGCTAAGAATCAATTATGTGTGGCCTTATGGATTGCAGCACTAAACTATCAGTTTTTACGTTTGCATGAAACTCTGAAATTGAGAGGTTTGAAGAAATCGTGAGTCAGTTCAAAAAGGAGTTGTGAGTTGAGTCTCAGATCAGAATGGATTGGATTCTAGACTCTGGAGTCAGTCTGGAAAAGGTGAAGTCAGGAGCCCCGAGTCATACATTTTGAAAGGGGGGAGGAGTCAATCAAAATTACTTGATACAAACTCCGAAATCATAGTAGCTCTAGGTCAGTGCAAAATATCGCTCAATGCCAATAAGGCCAAACATAATTGATCTTTAGCTTCTCGGATCCTCTCAAGGCACTTTTTCTAGGGTCGGTCGGTAGGACAAAAAAAAAAGGTAAAAAAAAAATTTTTATAATGTCAAAAAAAAAAATTTTTTTTTTTTCCGTCAGCAGGAAATCTATTGTGTCGGCAGGTCCGCGAAGCTAAGAATCAATTATGTGTGGCCTAACTTTCTTATTATGTTATTTCTGCAATTACCTCCATTTGTAGGGACTCCGCAAGTCCCCTCAATGCAAATTTGGAAGCAGAGTAAGCCGTGTAGCCATAAAGACCCAGCTGTCCCGCTTGAGAGGAGACAAACACTATCCTCCCCTCCTGTCTGCTCTTCATAGAAGGAATCACGGCTCTTGTGGCGTATACTGTGCCGAGGTAGTTGATTTCCATCATTTTCTGGAAGCAAAAAATTACAATTATCTTTTGTTTTTAATATATCATTTTATTGTAGACCTGTGAATAATTTGTTTAAAATTTGTAATTGTTTCATATTGTTGTATTTTTTAATTTTGTATAATTTTGCCCGCACTTATGTATCCTTTTTTGGTCATTTAAACTATCAAAAGTTAAATTTAATTTTTTTGTAATTTTTTAGAAATATCAAGATCAGTGGATACTAACCTTGAAGTCTGAAATAGCAGTGTCATCAAATCTTGCACTAACTGAAGTCCCTGCGCAATTTATTAATACAGATACACCACCAAGTAGTTCTTCAGCCTAAAAATAAATTAACATCAATTAAATTAAAGCATATTTGTAAATCAGCTAATTTATCTATACAAACCATCTTTCAAACTTTCATTTTATACAATCACAAACCTTCTAGCTGAACAAATTACAGTTATTCACAGACAAGTTTTACTAGTATTTTTAAAAATGTAGTTTTGTCATGTGCTCACCTGTCTAACTGCCTTCTCTACATTATTATAATCTCGAGAGAGATCCACTGATATGCACACAACTCTCTGAAAAGGAAAAAAGACCTTTCAATTGCAATCATAGGCGGATGGATAGTTTATTGGGGTTTAACGTCCTTTATTGATGCAACTGGCAGGGTATTGAACAGGAGGAGGACATGATGACAGAATGATAGCACACATCAAAAAAATAACGTGCAAGCACTTTAAAAGAGATGCTTGTAGATAGACAGCCCATGATAGTATCTACCCCTTTGCCTGTCACCTGCACAAGGGTATCTGGCATGTGAGACCTGCAGAGGGTATCTGGCATGTGAGACCTGCTGGAGGGTATCTTGGCCTGTGACCTACTTTTGGTGATTGACCTTTGACCTGCAGAAACTCAGCCTGTTTGTTTTCTTTATTAATTTCTTCATCTCAGAAATACATCAAAAGTTTATCAACGCAAGATAAAATTCTATTGAGAATGTATGCAAAGTTTTAATGACAGAGATGAAACAGCATGACCAAGGCAGTTGTCATAAGTTTCAGAGCCATCCTCCCACAATAGAGATGCCGCTTGCAAGCAAGCATCTCTAACTAGATACACAAAATTTAATCTGTGATGAAAATAATTTAATGACAGGAAAAATTAACTTAAACATATTCGATTAATTTCTTGATAGTTGTAACATAATAATGCTAGAATTATTTTGAAAAATAAGCTGAATTTAGGGAATTCTACAAAAAAATAATACACAAAGCTAAAAACTTCAAAACACATGCAAAACTGTCAATACACAAAAATTTATTTCAGCGCAACTTTTTTTTCATTTTTGTACTTTTAAAAGGCTATTAGAAGATATTGTTGCTCTTATTATCCGTAACAAGTTTTTCCAGTTTAAACATTGTTAAAAGTACTTCACTTACTTGCTTGCTTCTTTCAACCAAGTGTTTCTCAACCTCATCTTTTGATTCTGACAATTTAGACTGAAAATAATATAAAAAAAAATGCAAAGAACAATTACATTAGAATTGAATTTTGACAGTTCTCATTTCTCTTTTGAAAAAAAAAATTAAACAATGCAACATAAATTTAACAATTAAAAAATCCTCTAGACAATTTAAAATCTGATGATCGAGTCGCATATATTCAACATTCAAAATGATGTTACAAGATAATACGTTTATTACAGTCTGACTCTGCTCAATTCGAATGAAATAAAGAGATCATTGTATGGCAGAGAGCGATCCATATAGCATTATATATTGGCAATTTGCATAACGCCAGAAAATTAAAGAGTCCAATAATTTGTAGGATTCCCAAGTAATGCTGCAGCCTCCTCATTGCAATACCTGATTGCGCGCAAGAAGAGTGACACTGCCTCCTTGTTTGACAACTTCAATCGCCAACGCTTTGCCTATTCCACTTGATCCCCCTGTGATCTGTAAAAAAAAAATCAATAAAATTAAAATAAAGAGCCATAACCATGATAACAACTAGGTCTTTTATAATGCCTACTAAATGAGATTTGCTACTTTGCTAGTGTAGGTGTTAATTCATGGCTTTATATGAAGGTCTGAAAATAATATTTATACAGGGCAAATTAGCCAGCGTTAAGGGGGTGCAACCTGTGGTTGTGACCAGGGCTGGGGGTGTGGTCGTCCTGAGCTTGGCAGTGGATAATATGCACGTCAGAGAACAATCATCATTTCTCTTAGCTCCTATGCACAGCCACTTATTCTGATAACAATATTACATACCGTGCATCAGTGTTTGATTTTTTTTTTTTTATTGTTTACCATGATCTGCAAAAATTTTTGGCTGCACTTCACCAGAAATGACCATTGTTTTGACTGTTTAAAGCCATTCTACTCAACAAAAATTTACCAAGACATGTTTTCCTTGAAGATCTATCTTCTTAGGACCAACTAGAGGTGACAGCAAGTATAAAAACAATATAAAACCAACAAAAAATGCCAAAATGACCAGAAATGTCATTTTGCACTGTTTTTGCAGTTTCCAAAATTAACGCAAGGGGCGCCACATGCAGGAGCACCTGTTGTTGAATTTGAGAACTTGCACAATAAGCAACGATTTTTTTGCGCTGATAGAAATGCTGTTTTCATTGAGAAAATAGCTCTGTCTTGTAATGAAGAAGATGTTGGCAGTTTAAACTACACACGGAGAACAATTTTGCCGACGGAGAACAATGACACTGTCAAAATAAGCCAAGAATTTTAAGGACATGTGAGCCTGAGCGATAATACAAGTTTTGTGGTATTTTGGAGTGTATAGTGGATTCCTGACGTCATCATGACAATGGATGAACCCTTCCTTCTCCTGGATTTGCTGAAAATTCTGACTACCAGTAAAGGTAAGAAAAGTATGACAACTAATGAACTATTGTTACTGTAGCTGAGAAGCGCCCAGCGGCAGCGCGCTCTCGAGCCGCCTCTGCTATATTTACTGCGCAGTGTGTTAAATTAAGTACCGGTAAAATTTAAAATATTTAACCTGAGACACGTGTCATCGGTAGTGATGCGGACCGTTCCGCTTTGTACCAATACGGTCCAGTACCACCACCTCTTTAGTACCGGACCGCCCCCAGTTGCAAAAAACCGGTCAAGAGGTTGTCCGTACCGGTACAGGGAAAATTTGTAAAAATGCCAAAAAAACTTAGAAAGTTATTTTTCAAACCTTCATTTTCGAACTTTTTTGGGGATTTTAGGCAAAAATTGCACATAAATCGAAAAGTGGTACGTACCGGTATACCGGACCACCTCTCCCCTGGACCAAACCAACTCACCTTTGGACCGGGTGGTTCAGGATCGGTGGGGGGTGGTCCGGTCCGGTCCGCATCACTAGTCATCGGACTCATCGGTGTTTCAAATCGTACGACTCAGTGATGCCTTGCTAATCTAATGGTAAATCCTGTCTCTGTATTCAGACGATCCGCCAAGACTCGCAATAAAAAAAAGCTATAAAAAATTATTTGATTAACATATTTGTAATAAAAGTTGTGTGATGCAGGCCTGTTTCTAAAGACGATTTTCATTTGTTAACTTTGTGCCGAGTAAATGTATACCAGGTACATGAGCTTACATGGTTTACAGCTATTAAGTATTAAAAGTATGATTTCGGATTCAAATTTTTTCAACCATCAATATTCAAGCATATTTTTTCTTCAGGAGGAATGCAACATGATGCGGGAAACTCGGAAGACACTTTGGGGTGGATGTTGGAAAACCAGTTGAAACTAACCCAAGAGAAAATTATCACTGATTCTAAATATGAAAAGTTATGCTCAGAACTTCAGCCATTTTGTTCTGGACCTGCAGATATTTATTGGAGATTTGCAGGAATATTGTTGAAGATCTTGGTACTTTACAAGCAGAAAGTGACGGAGTTGACTCCTGTATTCGAACAAAAAGTAAAAAATATGGAAAAGTTGAAAAGGACGGAAGATACTGCTCCGCCCATGTCCCCCGATACTTTAGGATCGTCTCACATTCAGATTGTTGTTGCTTCCCTGCAGTTCATAGCTTGTTTAGGAATATGTCCAGCTCTTTTACCTGGCGCAGGGGTACCCGTAAATAAAAGATCGCAAATGATGGGTAAAGTTGCTCAACCGCAGAGCAGCTTACTCCGAGAAGTTCGAGATCGCAGATTGACTCATTGTGTTGCGGTATTTCTGGAATGTTTGAAACTACAAACGACGTTAAAATCGCTCGTACTTAGTCACCACACTGGCGATATCCTAGCGATGTTGATACAATTGAGTTACGCTCCTTTGCCGAGACCCAAAGTGTTGCCGAATCAAAACTCTACAACTTCTCAAAACAGTGGCAAATCTGACAGTACATCTTGTGCGGGCGAACCTAACCTACCTTCCGAAGAAGCTGAATTACAAAGACTTGAAGAGTTATATTTGGAATGGAAACCTGAGGCTGATGAGCCATTAACTTTGAACGATAGAAAATGGGCACGGAGACAATTACAGTCGTTTACGAAAGAACTGTCCATCCAGGTGCTAGTGAGGGAAGTGCTCATTCTTCAAGGAGGTCCACTGGAAAATAAAGGCACTACAAAGGTTAGTTGTAGCCTAATTTGTGATGAATATCAAGATTTAGTCCATAGGCATAGGAGGCAGGGGGGCTGGGGGGTCTGCAGCCCCCCCCCCCCCCCAAATTTTGGGAAGTTGATTTTTCATGCAGTTTCGGGCAGAAAATTTTGGGAGTTTTTATTTTTGGGGCAATTTGGGCAATATTTTTGGGGCAAGCCCCCCCCCCCAAAAATTAATTGACCTCCTACGCCTTTGATTTAGTCTATCATCCAATCATGATAGGTAATATTAATAACTCAATGACTGATTTCCTATGTTTGATTGATGTCTCATCCTGTGCCAAAAGTGTGCTTCGCCTCATTACTGTGATACCTGCTCACCAATTTACCAAAGCAATGCATAAATACAGGACTATTCTCGATCTTAACATCAAAACTAAATTGAGACCTGTTTAATTTGTAAGTTCTAAGATCTCATATTTATTGCCAAAATGTCTTTTTTTTAAACTACTTGCCAATGCATGTTTTACTCTGAAAAATTAAAATAAAATCGCGACAGATATCCTCCTTTTATGTATTATAGTCCAACGTTTGTATATTTCTTTTCCACAGAAATCTCCGCTTGTCCCTGCCCCTCCGTGGCTGCGCAAGTATTGTGGCTTCCTTCTCTCAGAATGTCTCATTCGCCCCCAGGGAGTGCTCAATGTTCTCAGGGCTCTGTTGGAGGACCAGTCAGGTAACGGAATAGTGACATGATTTTGTGGTATCCACTAGTTTTGCTCAAGCTAAATTTTGTCTGAGTATAAGGCCAGACATAATTGATCTTTAGCTTCTCATATTATCTTCTTGAGCAATGTTGAGGCACTTTTTCTAGGGTCTGTCGGAAGAACGAAAAAAAGCTATATTAAATCTCAATTTTTTACAACATTGTCAATTTTATAAAAATTGTGGGTAAGCTCGATTTTTTTAAGTGAAAAAGCTGTTAGGTCGGTCAATCTGAGAAGCTAAAAATTAGATATGCCTGGCCTTATAGAACTTTGTGTGCTCAACTCGTAAAGATCCCTTGTAATATAGTAAGATGATATCAGCTAGTCATGCGCTACCAAAACAGTCAATAAAACATGGTAAGAAAATTAAGTGACTTGAGAGCTACCACCCCTTTAAACTTCTGCCCTTTAATGAAGTTTTCCCGTTTTCTTTCAGATTTCAAAGTTGGTCAAAAGGCAACAAGTGTTGATTGGAAGAGGTGCGAGGCTGTGGCCAGGGTGATCGCCAACTGTCCCCAACAGATTGAGTCCCCTGCTCTCTATTACGGACCTGTTGGAGCTCAGGTAGTGTGTGCAATCATCACATACATTTGTAATCAATGATGATGAAATCTTGAAGAGCTACAACAATCTTAATTTATTACTTTTGTCCTATAACATCCTGCCAGCCGACATGGCTAGAAAAAGTATTGAATTTGGCCATATATAAAATGGCTTGTAATTGTTTATGACATCATTGTAAAATTGTTTTCGGAGACTTTTTATTTCTGATAATGGCAAATGTGCACATTGTTTCTTGATTGCCTTGAAGTCCACATTCAAGTCCAGAACCCAAGCTCAGTGGTAAATTAATACATGACTTAGAGCCCCAATCAATGATCCTGCCATCCAAACTTAAAAACTTTGGCATATATTTATGTTTGCGAATTGAATGCATTCTAACGTTTTCACCCAATATCTTTCAGGTTTTAGAACTGCTCCGTCTCAAGAATGAAGTGGTTGCTAAGCAGCTGGTAAAGGTTGCTACGGCAGCTATCACTGCCATGATGGAGATCCAGCCACAGGTTGCCATGGAAACCGTGATGAAGCCATTGATGCAAACTTTATTGGCCCTGACTTCAAATTCAGGTATTTTAAAAACATAACTTTTAGCCCTGCGCAATGTTTATTTTGTCATCCACAGTATCACTGGGGCCAAACGGATGGGGCAACTGCAGTTTCCCCATCTTTCAATATGGCGGATGCAAATCCAGCTCAGCTGAACCACGTTGATTTAAGTATTTTCCCAACATAACAATGATGGGAAAGTGAATGGGAATGTCCTGTTTGCTATAGAAATTCGACCAGTGTCCTTTACTGACTGGAAAAAAGTCTATTATATCGTAAATTAGCAGGTTTCAATTTCGGCAGGATGGGGAAACTCATTCCCGGGGATGGGGAAACTTACATTTGAAAGATTAGAAAGATGGGGAAACTGAATCGAGCTCAGGTTAATTCAATGCTGCTTTCCACCAATATTTGCCTTCTATAGGACACTGCTGTGTCATATCCTCAAGAAAAATAATGCAGGAACCAAAATTAAATAAATTAATTCATTTGTTCTGCGGTACCTCTCTTTGAAAGGCTAAAAAATTATCTTTCACTTAATATAATCACTTTAATAAATTCAGAAGTTCGTAGTTGTATACAATGTTTTGTGGTGGACCAAGCTTCCCAGCCATCCGACATAGGTGCTTTGTAATAGTCTAAACTCCAAAGTTTTATTTTGCATGCTGGGCTCAGTGTGCTGCCAACTGCCGAGTCCAGGGGTTGAATCCAGGCTTATGCAGCTCTTCCCAGATTATCAGCACCTATGTCGGATGGCTGTTTCAATCATCCTTTGCTTCATTGCTGTGTCCTCCATTTTTCCTAGGGTCTGATTAGCCTACCAAGTAGGGGAGACTGGGGTAGGTTGTGCCTTGGGGTAAGTTTTGCTGCATGCCCACTGTCGGGCGAAATGAACAACAGGATAAATAAGGCAATGCTACCCATATAAACACACTTGACCAACATCATTACGCACCATGAAAAAAATGTAATGTTGCGAAAAGCCGCACTCACAAATTCAATTTTGTTGCTGAAAACTTGAAGTGCCAAAGCAAAGACTGACATTCATGTTTTTCAGTAACTTAGAATTGGTAAAAAGATGATGCCCCTGTATGGTAGGATGGAGTTAGAAGGTATATAGATCTAGCTTTTGTGTTGCTAGATTCAATCTTGCGTTGTACTTGTAGGTGTATTTTTGACAACCAGTTAACTCAAGAAAATCAATTTGGGGTAAGTTATGCCATTTTGACGGGTGTGAGTTGTGCTTATGTTTTTTTTTCTGTATTTTACACAAGGCCTGAAAATGTTATAATGAATTATTTATTGCTTAGAGGGTGGTACAACACTTTTAGTACTTCTTCTTCTTAGTGTAATATACAGGGGTGCCGGAAGGAATCGCAGGCGGCAGGGGCCGTCAGATGAAAAAAGGGCAAATCATATTCACGCCAATTTCGCGTGACAAAATTTCAATAGACAGTCGCTAGTAATTTTGAATATATTATGCTTTTTAAAACTTACAATTTCTGCCCAAAATAAGTAAAATAAGGCCAAATAATGTTTTTTTCTTTAAGATCTAAAGGGCACCCTTCTGTCCCCATGTTCCGGCAACCCTGGTAATATATTAAAATAGATTAATAAAAAATCGAATTCTACCATGTCATATCATAGGCACAACTCACACAAATCCAAATGGCTCAACTTACCCCCATATTGATTTTCTCGAAAAAAAAAATTGAAATGCCTACCATGATCTTCCCAATGGTCTGGTTGCCCTGAAACTTGCTTCGATTTGGGTCAGGGTATTATATTTTGATACCTGATTTTCAGATTACATGATTAAGATTTGGTTAGATTTTTTTACAAAAATCACCCTGAAGCAAAAAATGGCCCCCTAGATAAATACATGCAGTAGGCTATGTATGTAAAGCCCTGATCATCCAACCATCCACCCAGCAAACTGCATGAAGATAGGGAGTGATCATATACAGAGTTTATATGTATTTTGATTTTTTTTTTTCAATAAATAATTCTAATCCAGTAACCCCTCGAAGTCAGCTGTCAATTATTTTACCCGTAATGTAATAACAGGTTGAATTAGGACACATTTTACAGCATGGGCTGGGTCTAACATATTAGGCCTAGATGCCAAATTACTATTTCAGTCATCACTTGGTTACAACCATTTTTGAGATAATTCAAAGGCATTTAATTAGAAAACGAGGCAGCCTTGCTACTCTTTGATTTTCATCCTCCATATTGAAAGATGGGGAAACTGCAGTTGCCCCATCCGTTTGGCCCCAGTGAGTATGGGCAGGGCTAGGTCAGTGGCAGTGTACTGGGCTGCCGATAGCTGGGTCCAGGGTTCGAATCCAGCTGTTGCCGGGTCTCCTGGACGGCACTTTCAATCATCCTTCACTTGAGATTGCTGTGTCCTCCTCTTGTCCAAATTGGCCTACCAAGTGCATGAATACAGGATGTACAGCCTCGATCATCCATCATCTATTATCCACAGAGTTGGTGCCCACTACTTTCTCTCTCCATTAGAAATACATTTTCTTTTACTCTTCTGTTGCAGAATTGAAGAAACCCCCAGGAACGGATGTGATATGGGAAGAAAAACAACTCACTAATTGTCTGGAAGACTTGCATAAAGTTTTTGTGACTGGCTCTGCTCCAAATTCGACTCTCCTGTCCCACCTCAGCCTCATTCTGGGACCGTTGTTTGGGATCTACGTTTTTGCATCAAGTGGCGTATTTGCATTGAGGTGAGTCATGAATTTGGAAAATGTAATGATTTTATGTTGCCTGTGTTTCCCTTAATTAGAAATATACTTGATTAAGTTTCTCGAAAATCAGGGTTCTCACCCTAGAAAAGGTGCCTTGAGAGGATCCGAGAAGCTAAAGATCAATTATGTGAGGCCTAGGTGGTCCTGGAAAGGCCTTACATGTAGAAAACATAAAAATCGGATGGACCTGGAATCGTGATTTTCTGCAGAAAAAAGTCCTTGATATGGCATGGATGTCGAGTCATCCATAATGTGCAGCCAATGTTCTCAAAACAAACAGTGTTCAGTTTGCAGGAGAAATTTAATTAAAATGTCGCAAAAAGTCCTTGAATCTAAATGTGTTTTACCCTATCAATTTTGGGATGTTTGCAATTGTCTGTTTGCAATCTAGCCAAGAAATAAGTCAACCCTATGATAAATATCTTTTCTTGTCTAATTTTTTAGATCGCATTGTGAGGATATTCTTTGTGCCTATTTGAAACAAGCAAGTGTCAAAGATGCCAAGGACGGTCTTTGTCACTTGATATTCACAAGAAATCTTGAAGATGGTAATAACGTTTCGTCCATTCATCCTTGCGTTTCGTTCTCTGCTGGCCCTACAGGTGGCGTTGTTGCTGTGTACAAAGAACAAAGGTAGGTGATGCTATCTGCCTATCATACTGCCATTTCCTTTTAATCGTCGCTCACCAAACATTTTCCAAAGTTCTGATAAAACTTTTATGGGAGTCAATTTGAAGCTGGTAAGTGATAAACCCACTGTCCTCGCATCCTTCTAACTTCTAAATTGTTTGTCCAAGATACAGAAGTAGCACAGGTTTTACCCCAGGAAGACTTGGAAAAGTTTGACCTGATTAGCCAGGTCAAGAACCAACGATCAGTAATAGCTTTTGAATCTGACACAACCTTTCAACCAAACTTTTTGGAAGTTTGGTGAGCGACAATTAAACGGGATTGGCAGTAATTGGCTTTTAAGAATTATTTTACATTTGAAAAGGAAATAGGCCTATGCTGTGTTCATCAGTGTGGCATTCAGGCAATTTGCTGTTGTTGCATGAAGAAAAATTTCAGTGTTTCGTGATAATTAAATGTTCCATCGAAAGCATGCTGTTTGTCATTCATTATGAACATAGATCTCTTTAGTATTTTGAATTTATTTTCAAGAGTAAACCAAAGTCGGGTAATGCACATGTTTTTTAACCTTTTTGCTGTTGCATTGCAGGACAGAAGAC
The DNA here is from genome assembly GCA_026936325.1 of Platynereis dumerilii. Taxonomy (NCBI): domain Eukaryota; kingdom Metazoa; phylum Annelida; class Polychaeta; order Phyllodocida; family Nereididae; genus Platynereis; species Platynereis dumerilii. The sequence goes on from JAPTHN010000003.1 coordinate 13,857,237, forward strand.
TTGGAAAATGATGTTGAAACAGTTGCCAAATGTGTCAGCCTGATCTTGCTGAAATTAAAGCGACCAGAATTGACTGCGGAGCTATTCCTCTTGCTCCTGAAGGTAATAAATTGATCAATTTCAATTCCATTTTACAGCCATATTTGATGTTTAAAAGTTGTATTTATAATAATAGAAGTGTTATATTGAACAAAAACTTGTACATAAAATATTTCAGAGACTTGGAGGAATTGTCAAGGAAGAAATAGACCCTCAAGAAAACTGTGGTTTGGATTCCAAGAAATCGGAAAATGGTCGAGAGATGTTGGAGATTAACACGGGGCTGGAGAATATGAAGGATAATCTCATGGTGCTGAGTCTCATAGCCCACATGACGGACCAGTTGGGACCGGACTGCTTTACGAAAACTCAGCATATCGTGGACTTCGTGCAGGTATAGATCTGAAAGTTACTTCTAACTCAGTAGAATGATATTTTAGGTTCCAACTGATTTGATGTGCAGGACTGAAAATTGGAAATTGATATTTATTTTTCAATTTGTCCAGGTCACCCTAGAAAGAGCAGTGACTGTCTTGAAAAACACCGAAGATGAAATGTTTGGAGCTTTTGAAAACGAGACGGTTACCATGGCAATGGGGATGCTGACTGCTGTTATGGGAGGAGCTAAACAGGTGAATTGACCAAAACTATTAGAAAATTTGTAATTCCCATGGTTAATGATGATAATGAAATTATTTATAAAATAGATTGTGATATAATTTGAAAGAATTGTGCTCTTATGTGAATGCTAGGGATGGACATCATTTGTAGAGTTCGATATGTATCGTCGATACTCTTATTTTGCCTCTCTGAATGAGATCCTGCACAAGACAGGAATCCTAAGTTGCAACAATCTTGTGTGTTTCTCAACATTTGGGAGACATAAACCCAGGTATACTGTGTATATTATTAATTACTTTTTCAAGCATAATAACACAGCGGAGGCAGTATCGGTTTGATACGTTATTGCTGATATCATTTGGTTTCGGTGATTGGATCAAATGATCGATAGGGTACAAACGTTTAACCGATATAATGCGAAACAATGTCTATCCCTAGTGAATCAAGTATTAAACTTCCCGTAATTGAACAAATGTGTATGATTCACCTTCAGCTGACGACAGAAGAGAAGACTCATCTTAAGATTCTTCTTCCTCTGTTGCAAGAATTGTCGGAACAGCATCCCGACACAAGCATCCAAGAGATGTCTAGTGACCTCCGTATCGCCATAGCAACCCATGGTTTAATTCTGAGTGATGGTTTGAAGTCAACCAATCAGAAGACAGAATCTAAGTCACATGACATTGCATCAACCAATCAGAAAACAAGAGCATCAGCCAATCCAAAGAGAGCTTCAGCATCTAGCAGTGTTACATCAGCCAATCAGATGGGCGAATCCTTGTCACATGATATTGAATTGACAAATCAGAAGAGAGAAAGTGTTCCAAATCATCGTAGTTCAAAGAATGAGAAGAGGAAACCGTTAATTGAAGTTATATCATCAACAAACCATTCAGAAATGGTTGATAAACCTGAAATAAAACCTTGTAGGACTAATACTGACTCAGAAAATAATCAAATGGTCAGAGGAAAACCTTCCGAAAGTGCCATAAATGTTCTTAAGAAAGATGGTATCAAGCAAAGCAAAGTAGCAAACTACAATAGTGACATATCTCAAGAGTCTAATAATGAAGGAGACATGTCGCAGTATAAGGAAGCAATCAACTGTTTGCTAGATCCGTTATTACCCGTCCGAGGTCATGGGTTGATAATGTTGAGCAACTTACTACACACCAGAGACCCAGAAACTATGAAAAATTCAGAGATGCTCTTAAAAATATTCAGGGAGAATATCCACCATGAGGACTCGTATCTCTATTTAGCAGCTATTAATGGACTATCTGCTTTGGCTACACATGCCCCGGATGAAGTGCTGCCCGTTCTTGCGAAGAGTTATTGTGAGAAAGTTGGTGAAGTGTCTGGAAAAGATGTGTCTGTGAAAAAGGAAAGGAACATCGAATGGCGGTTGAAATTAGGGGAGACACTCGTGAAGACTTGTAAAGCACTGGGTAAGTACTAAGTCTATGAAAGTTGTTTTCAACTTTTTGGAAGAATATCCTGTTAATATGTAATTAGGCCTGACATAATTGGTTTTTTGCTTCATGGATCGACTGACCTAACAGATTTTCTGCATACAGAAAAAAGATTGAGCTAACCCACAATTTTTATCAAATTGACATTAATTTATAAAAGATCAGTGTTGGGGCCATATTTTGATGGCCTCGGCCTTGGCTCTGTGTCGGATGCCAAATCCTTGACCTTACCTCTGTCACAGATGTCCCACTGACTCCCAGCCTTGACTATACGTCACTGTAAATGATTGATATTTCGTCCTGCCGACCGACCCTGGAAAAAGATCTGAGAAGCTAAAGATCTAATAATTATTATGTCTGGCCTAAGTCTATGAAAGTTGTTTGCACATTGTGAAAGCATAATATATCCCATCTAATATAAGGCCTGTTATGTCTTTGAATATGGTATATATTGAAGTTGAATTTTCCTTTGTATGTTATGCAAAGTAGGAATAACATGACTATCTGGACATATTGACCTAATCCCCTGTGAGTTATGACCTGAACCCTTAACAATGGAAATTAACTAATTAACTGATTTATTTTCAGGTGAATTTGTGCCTTCCTACAGAGACATGTTGGTCAGCAGCTGCTTGACTGTAGCCAAAGACGAGGAGCCCCTGGTGAGAGCAAGTGCCGTCTCTAATCTTGGGGACATCTGCAAACTTCTGCGCTTCTCTTTGGGGAATATCATATTCCAGGTAATTATAAATTCACTTATTCTTTACCATTACATTGTGGTGATAATATCTTTTTTGGGATGTAAAAGTTTGTGGAAAGTGCATAGAGAATGTTGTTTCACTTTAAGATTTATTCAGAAATAAACAAGGGGAGCCTCACCAGCCTCACCTCAATTATTCTATGACTATTTTTTGCCAGGAAAAATATTAACTGATATAATATTATGGACTTCTATTGTAGGTCCTGGATTGCATTTCATCCCTGTTGAGGACAGACCCAGATGCTGAGGTCCGAAAATCTGCCGCCATGTTCACAACGTTGCTTCTGCAGGGACTCGGAAACGATGCAATGAAGGTGAGTGCCATTTTATCGTCTAGTCAACTTGAAGAAGTGATGGGAGTCATCAGATGTAGCTTACACATTAACCTCATGTGGGAGCTTTCTTACTTGTCAAGGAGGACGGTTAGCTCAGTGGTAACATGAATGGCTGCAGACCGCTGGGTTTGGGGTTCCAATCCAGTCAGGTAGGGTGGCCCAAAAAACAAAATTTTTGATTTTCTATTCGCATACCCCCTCATTTTAGGAGAAATTGTGAAAAAAGCACCCTGTAAAAATTTCAAGAAAATCGGTCAAGTCTTAGTGGTCTCTCAAGGCCCCTCCATTCTTAGCAAAAAGGAAAATTTCAACCATTTTCGCAAATTCGCGGTTCCTCATAACTTAGTCAATTTGTACAGTACTACATTTTCAATGCCATGGTTGGATAGGGCTCAAAAAGAGCTTCAATTTGCATACCAACATTATTGGTCTAAGATAATATCTCAACTCCCATGGTCTCTTCAGTTTACACTTTTCGTGAATGAAATTGTTGCTGAACGACCGATCCTGATAAAAGCCAGTCTTTTATTTTTTTTCGCTGTAAATTGCTGTGATTCTTATTTTCCCAGTTCCAGAATGACCAAATATTAAAAAAAAAAATTTTTGACCATGGGAATGCCCGGTTTATGAGTGATGAAATTTTATGTTGAAGTGTGTCGCAAACTCATGAAATAGCAGGGGGGAATTGTAGTATTTCAAATTCATATCTTCATCCAAATTTATTACAGGGCACCATGATGGGTACCACTTGAAAGACAATATTCTTATGTTTCACATGATATAAATTATGTTGTCCTATATTTAACTCTTATGAAGTTAAACTATGAAATGCAACAGCCACTCTCCGATGTTTTCAGCACTTTTGACAAAATCTAACATTAAAACTTTACAGCTCATAAAGCGGGTTTCTCCATGGTAAAAAAAAAAGTTTTATGTTTTATCGGGTCATTCTGCCTTTTGGAGAATAAGAAGATGTTAATTGACAGTGAAATTTAATGGAAATATTTTCTTGAACAGGTTTGATCATTCAGTAAACACTTTCGCACATTAGCGCTGTCAGCTGAAGAGTCCATGGGAGCCAAGATATCATCCTAGACCATTGATGTTGGTATGCAAATTGAAGCTAATTTTGATACCTTTCCAACCATGGCAATTAGAATGTTGTTCATTAAAAATTCACAAAGTTTTGGCTAACCGCGTATTGGCGAAAATGGTTGAAATGTTTCTTTTTCGTGAGAATTGAGGGGCCTTGAGAGACCACTTAGACTTGACTGATTTTCATGAAATTTTAACAAGGTGCTTTTTTCACCATTTCTCCTAAAATGAGGGGGTATGCGATGTGAATTTCAGAAAAAAAAATTTTCCTGTACATTTTTAGGCCACCCTACAATCCAGCTCTTGCCGAGTCAGTTTGGCCTATGTTAGATGGTTGTTTCAATCATCCTTCGCCTCATTGCCATGTCCTCCTGTCCTATTTAGCCTACCAAGTGCATAAATACAGGATGTAAGCTCCAACCATCCATCCAACCAAACGTGGCACTTGCTAAGAGACTGGCTTTTACCATGTATTACCAACTTGCCCACATGCCCGGCAGTAGCAACAAGTATAAAATAACTCTTATGGAGTTGAGATGGCGCCATTGAGCTATGCTGCAGCTCCCTCTTGTGCTGAAGTAGAAGGACTCCAGAAAGACTCTCCGCAAGCCCTCAAATAATGTCCAGCCCCAACCAATGACAATATTGATTACTGCTGATGATAAGAATAGCCGCAGCCGCCCAAGGTCATTGTTGTTCTCTGTGACCTTATTTGACCATGGAAGTCATCCTTCAGCGTGTACTGCCATAATGTTTGTGTTGTTGCCTGTTTTATTTGTCGTTGGGCCTGTCAACATTCTGAGATATTGAGTGTCCTCTTTCTAAACAGACTGGAGGCGATCTCAAATTACTTAGGTTCGATGGTCATCAGTCGGATCATGTCTGTGGGCGATGTGATGTTTTTATTTGCGAGAAGCGTGTGACTGTCAGTGAGGTCGAGTTAGGTCATGTGTTATTAACGCAATAAATTGATCATGCTTTGGTCGAGTTGACAGGCGCTTGAGGTCTCATGGCAGCTGGGTGGCAGAGTGGTTAAGGTTCCAGCCTGCTCTGCTGAAAGTCTTTGCCTGCATGGGTTCGAACCCTAGGTTTGGAAGCGAAAATTTCCATATTTAGTACCTTTATGAGCAAAATCCTAGCTGGATGTTATTTGGATGAGATGTTAAATCGGCAGCCCCTTGGATCAGTGTCTATACTGGGGAAGTGAAAGATCCCTCGCAAGGGGTTTATAATGTGTAACATGTTTAGGACTCCTGCTCTTTCTCTCTATGCCATCTCTTCAATCAGAGCTCTTGAGCGCGCCGAGTCACCTAGACTTATGTTGGACAGCAATTTCAATTATCCTTTGCTAACGTGTTAATTCTCCTCCTGTCCTAATTAGCCTACCAAGTGCATAAATACAGGACGTAAAGCCCTATAGCTCATTTAACCATCTCTTTTTCACATCAGACCGTCAATTCTATCTACTTAGAGCTAAATTCAGTCATCCTGGGCCCCCTTGCTGTATCCTCCTCCTGTTGTAATTAGCCTATCAAGTGCATAAATACAGGATGTAAAGCACCAATCGTGAATTCATCCATGGAGCTTTATCCAGACATCTGTGCGGACTACATTAAATTGTATTTTACTCTCAACTTGAATTTAGCACCCAGAGGATCTAGTGTAATTTAGTAACCTCAGCTAATCTGAATCTGGAACCAAACCCTTTCAGGTTCATCCCCATGCCTTTTGCACAGTGAGCCTACCATCTTTTGTAGAAGTTGTCTTTCAAAAATTTGTTGTTAGCGTTGACGTTCATTATGTGTACTCAGGTGCTTTTAGGCTTCTCCGTGTTGAATTATTTACTGGAATTTGCCAATTAGTCGAATAATTTGGTGGTTTAAGTCGGACTTGCCCATTCAGCATTCTCTGTTGCTTTACTGTTCTTGAGTTTCTGTATTTCCAAGGTTGTACTTATACTCTTGTTCTATGACTTCTATTCTGTCAGAGATGAGCTAGTAATGCTTGGTATTTTGATCATAAGGTATTTTAATTTGCAAGATATGTGTGTAATTTTATCAATGGAAATATGTGTCTTTCTGATGCTACTTACATTTTATATCAGATTGAAGTAATTAGTACTGGCCCTGAAAAAATGAACTCTTTATTGTTAAGTGTGTAATATTATATCCTTGAAACTTAACAACCAAAAGGAATTGTCTTGACGGTTTCAAAGTAGGGTATAGCTCAGATAACTGTGTTCTACCTAGTCCGCTGTCTGAAGTAATTAGACATGGAAAATATTCTGCTGCTCTTTTGTCATTCTTTATAGACTCATTCAGCTGATTTTGTTTGTTTCCAATTTTAAATCTTCCCCAAATAATCTGATAATACAATTTGCCTTCGAAAAATAGTGAAAGGTTCTAAATTTACTTATAAAAGTAAGGTGGGGTTTTTGGATGCCTATAACCCAGAAAAAATCTGACATTCAGTGTTTCCCTGATGTACAGTAACACTTACAGTGACTTGCCTGAGATATTTTTAAACATTGCCAGTCATTTGTATCCCACTTGCCTCGAGTATTGTCCTTCATTACCCCAAAATGTTTTTCATTTGCATCGAATGAGTCTTCTTGCTTCCCCAACCATTTCGGTTTGGATATTTAGCATTGACCCAAAGGAAAAACATTGCCCGTTTCACTTACTTACTGGCGGCACTGTATTTGCCTTACTGAATTGTGCATTGACCTACGATTCAATCATATACAAATACATGTATTATCTATGGCATTCTATGCAATGATGTTATCCAAGATGCTGCATGTCCATCAGCTGTCTGTAAGTGTGACAGAGTATTTCTTATTATCCATCCATACATCTGTCACGGCAGTATCTTTTGACAGGTCTCATAACTGCTTTTGACCCAGCCCATGACCTTTTCCCTTCTTCTCTTGTATCCCCTCGGGTCTTTTCCTTGACCGTCCAGTTTCTCGTCTTCTGCTTGGTTCGACGGGTAGTCCGAGTAACTGGCTGTGTGTACTGTGTAGTGTCCTTTGATGTTTCGGCATTGTTTTTCGGATTAACTTTTTCACATTACTGACTGAATGTTATCATTCATGCAGTTAGTTCCAAAATTATTGATACCCCACCCCACCTTCAAGTAACATCCTCCTGTACAGTGGTAGCGTGCTGGACTGCCAATCGCTAGGTCCAGGGTTCGATTCCCGAGAATGATATGAGTATCAGCACCAGTTTCTCAAATTCCAGGCCTTGACAAAAGAAGTGTTTTGCACAAAAGGCCTGGAAAAGCCTGGAATATAGTTCCTACTTTTATTTTTTTAAATACAGCTAAATATTTGGTAATTTTTGTGAGAGTTGCATTGTGGAAACATTATGATGCTCAGAAAAAAAAGTACTTTACCTTGTCTTTATGCTGGTTCGCAAATAAATATTGGCCTGATTTGGAAATATTGGATCTGGAAAATCTTGGAATTTGGTTTCAATAAAGCTGAAGAGGCCCTGAATGATATCAATTACTTGTTATAGACCCATTGTTTACCCGCAGTTGATTAAACCTTAATGAAATTGTTGTTGTTGTTGATGGAAATGTGTCAAGGTCTCCTCACTATGTTCTAATCAAATGTTTCAATTGGTTGACTAATTGAAAGAGAGTGTAACCATTCATAAGCAACTCAATTAGTATTTTTCTAATGACTTCATCATAATGTAGACATGCACATCCTCCATATATGGTAATGATCTTTCTGCATGTTTATTGTCTCATGAAGCAATTTCATGACAATATTCAAGGTGCAACCTTCTTAGGACAAGCATCATTATATTACCGTATTTTCTGTATTAAAAGCACACCCCTTAATAAAAGCCCACCCCCTCCATAATGAGCTAGGTTGGATGAACAATCCCAGGAATGCTCCTCTGATGCCAATATGGATACTTGGTGCTTTTCGTTCTGTATTTATGCACTGGAAGTCTAATGAGGACAGGAGGGGGACACAGCAATGAGACAAAGGATGATTGAATTTGAAACTGCTTTCAAAAGGAGGTCAAGATGACAGAAAATGAAGGAACAACATGTTACTGATATTCTTCCAACATGTCGCACATTTACAACGACATTTTACACATTTCCATAACATTTAAGCATTTTCAACTGCATTAAACTCATTTTCAACAACATTTTACACATATTCAATAACATTTTATCTGATTTCCATTATAGGTTATTATTATCCACTTACTAGATTTTTCTGTTCTGATTCACCACCAAGACCTTTCAATTCAAGATTGGCATTGAGTGAAATGAACAAGGGCCGTTATTGACTATAACGGCCCTTGGCCTTATAAACAAGGGCTGTTATTGACTATAACGGCCCCCGACTTTGTAAACAAGGGCCGTTATTGACTATAACGGCCCCGGCCTTGTAAACGAGGGCCGTTATTGACAATATCGGCCCTCGGCCTTGTAAACAAGGGCCGATATGGAAAATCAGCAGCCCTCAAAATTTTGCTAATGCTCTAGTGAACGGCCCTGCAAGTGGATAATAATAGTAATAACACTACTTTTTAGTTGGGCGCTATGCTGTTTGGATGGCCCTCGGTCATGTCCAGCAGCCCTCGTGATTGCACAGCAGCCCTCGCGCTGCTCGTGCTGCTTTGAATCACTTGGGCTGCTGGACATGACCTTGGGCCATTCAAACAGCATAGTGCCCTCAAAAGTAGTGTTATTGTTATACTGGTTACACATTTTCTACATGTTACTAATTTTCTTCAACATTTTTCACATGTTACACTTGTAAGTGTCCCACTTGCTGAGCGTGATCTTGTCAGCCACCATTTTGTCTTCCTCTCCCCTTCTGTTGCCTTATAATAGCTAGCCCACATCGGTGCTGATGGGGTGTAAAACACAAACTCACACCCCTCTCCTTCTGACCACCATCCACAGTATCCAGTGACCCATGCCAGTTATTACGCACTGTTCATTCTTCTTTTATGACCCCTTCCAAGTCCTTCCTCTTATCTGCTAGAGGCAGGTGCATCAGGGACAAGCGACCTTTTGTCCGAAATTGGACACCGCGATTGTGTGATGTCAAGATGCCGTATTTGGAGGCTGACGTGTAAACAGTAACCCAGCCTCCGCCCGCGTTCATTGATTAATTAATTTCAGGGTTAAATTCGGCAACGCTCATTACAGGATTCTTGTCAGTCGACACCGTGTCTTGTTGAGTTGTTTTGAACGGATATTTCTGAACTTTGCTTCTGTATTTAGTTTGGTATTGGATCGGTGTTAATTTCATGACATTGTGCCCTATTATAACTTAATTAAGGTAATTAGGGACATTTTATTTGTCTTATTTGGATTCAATTGTGATCTGGTTGGCCTTGTGGCACTCTTTATTCTAAATTGCTGGGTCCCAGGTTCGATTCCCACTCAGGCCGTGTCGTCTGGACTTATGTTGGACAGCAGTTTCAATCAACCTTCCCCTCATTGCTGCGTCCTTCTCCTGTCCTAATTAGCCTACTGAATGAATAGATACAACACGTGAAGCCCCAACAGACCAATTTCACGGATGGTTCTCCCAGTTAACACTAGGGGGAAAAGTGGTGAATACTCAAATCCCATTGGCTAATAGCTTTCCCGCCCTTGCCTCTGATTGGTCCAGCCAAGGTGACCCCAAGCTGGAGTATTTTTAGTGCATTTTAATGTAACTTCAAGGCTTTATAACTTGGTCATTATTTCAGTTTAAATTTTGATTTAGCATGTATAAATCTCCTGTGTGTGAAAGTCAAATTAAGAAATGTTGATTGGCAAAAAAGTTATTTGCGGTCCATGTTCAGGCCATTCTGTGAAATAGGTCTATCATCAATCCGCTCATTGTATAAAAGTATACAGTGTACAGGACCTCAGTGACAGTCACGTATCCATGCTCTTGAACAGCTTTTCTCCAAAGGCTCCAGTGGAACAGCTGGATACTTCCAAAAGCTAAATCTGTCTTTAAAAATGGCATGGATGCATGGCTGTCAGACCTTGCTTGGGCCTATTTTTAGCCTTGAAAAAGTGAAATTTGAAAAGTTGTTTAATGTTTTATTTCGTCTTATCTTTTTAGGTGTTGGAAGAAGCCCTCCGTGACCTCTACCGTTTGTTGAAAATAACCTTGACGACCGAAAGAGAAGAGATGGTCCGAGTGCACGTCCAACTGAGTCTCAATGAACTCGACTCCATCATGCGGGAATACCTCTTCCCAAAACAGACGCTGACCAAACACATCTATGTTGCTGATGCCCCTCCCAATTAAGGGACTTTTAAAAGGACATTGCATTTCTGTGCTTTTATCTTCATTATTTGTTAAAGCGATTTGCTCAATATGCATTTTGTAGGAATACAATATATTTTTGTAACTAATAATACTTTCAAGTAAAATAGCTTGGATGTCACTGCATGAAAAGATACACTTATTTCTATGTTCACTGTCCAAAGCATTGATGTAATATGCTGTCTGTGATAGAATTGGGCAATGCTGAGATTTGAAGTAAATGAACTCAAAACTGATGAATTTAATTTTATGATTGTAATATATATTGATAAACATAAAACTGAATTTTAAAAAATCATTTTTATTGTTAAGTTACGGCTTTTTCAAATCCCTCTTATCCTAATATAAGCCTAGTAGGTATAGTAGTGCTAAATCTTGCAACCTACATCCACAGGCCCAAGCCTATAGAAGTGTTTTTCTTCACTTGCCACTATTTTATTCAAAGGTATGACCCTCTGACCGAACCTTCTTCATCTGGACAGAAAGTAGGTCACTAGAGGATTTTGACCAATCAGAGATGTTCCTACTGAACTTGAACTTTGTAAGAACTTCTCTGATTGGTGGACTTAAGATCCTGTATTTAGGTTTGGGCCTGTGCTTTATGTAATTTGTAAAGCCAGTGGATAAGGAACTCCGTGAGGTCTTATTAACAACGCAAAATAACTGGACACCCTGTTCCTTGGGTTATGTAGACATGACATCTGCAGAGAGGCAAGAATGTCAACAGCATCTCAAGTGTAAGCTTTGTCTAGGTGTCTTTTTATTAGCTTTAGTTATGTATTGTCATACAAAATGTATATATATATATTCATTTTGGTGGCATAAAACTGAAGGATGTGCTGTCAGTTTTCATTATTCCATACATTTACACTTCACTTGTGGGAAATGCATCTTTTCATTTCTGGTGCCAGAAAGTTGCTTGGAATATCTGCATGGTAGCAATTTTGTTAGCCTTGTGGCTTAATGGTAAAAGCCTTAGATTGAGTTTGTGCGTTAAGTGGTCTGGAATTCTAATGCCAAAGTTGTGAAGACTTGCAGGTTTTCAGAAGTAAAAGCTGGGCATTTGACCAGGTTTTTGGACCTGCAATTAGGTTTTAGAGATGTAAATTCTGGGTGATACTGGCTGCACAAGTTTCTTGGATTGGTAGGCCATGGCAGCCTAGCGGTTAAGGCCTTCATCCATTTAGCTATTGAATTGACTCAGGCGAATTTATGAACACGATCGAGGACACCCAAGGGCAGTGAAAACTTGGAAATTCTTCATTTTCTGACAGGAGGGCAGGAGCCGCTATTTGTTGTTTATTTCTGCTTATGGATCTCCAGTATCACCTTTGAACAATGGCTTTTTATGAATGTTTGGCCTTTGTTGTACTGTTTTACTTGCACAATTTTAATATTAAACTTCCGCTGCTTGCCGTTAAAAGGCATTATCTGTGAATGTTAAGGATTTTCTGCGAAATGAGTCCATTCATTCTCTCCCAACATCGAATAATAATAGGAGGTGTGTGTAGGAGGATGGAAGGAAATTTCTTGTGTTCCAAAATGACAAAATACTTTATATGAGAGCGGTATAAATGATTGAGGCAGTCTACCGTGAAGTGTTTCTGAGGTCCCGTTTCATCCATATAATATCCAGAATATTTTTATTGTCTGGAAATCCTTGTGCTAACATCATATCTGGGTTAATAGGCTTCATTGCTAAAGACAAAGGCACGGGGTTATGGACACTGAAATGGAGTCTCCAACTCGTGTAGTATTTCGCTGTCAATTGTGGCCAAATTGATAATCAAAATGGCTGCCATCTGAGCACTCCTAAAGTGATCCTTACGAATTTGAAACAATTTAATTTCATTTTGTCTCGCGTCACATCTGAGGTTCTTCCTGTCCAAGGGGTCCAGGGTCCGGTCCGCTTGGCCACCAATCCCCACACTAAAAATAGAGTCATGAGAGATTTGTCAAAAACTCCTCAAAATGACAAGAAAGTGACAAGTTTTGCCTTGTCGGAGAATTTAAAAACTTTTGACAAGGCACTTGTCAAAAACTTCGCAGAAGTCCAGGGTTAGGTTATTCCCGCACGTAAGTAACACCCCCAGGTGACTAGTTAAAGACAGCCATCCAGTTGATATAATATATGCAGCATCACAGCCACTGCAAGGTTGGCGACTAGTTCCAAAGTAACAAAGAAACCAGCACACTTCTCCAAAGGTAAACTCCAAAGCTGTTTAGGCCTACAGACACGCATTCGATTGTCAGCTGCAGTTGATGTGGCTCTTGGCACCTAACTGGAGAGACGCCCTTGAGACTGGGAGGTGGAGGGAAAGGTAAAGGATCATCAGGTTGTCTCCAAGGTCACAAAAGGTCATTACGAGGTCACGCAGTTCTATTTGGGCGGTCTCCAAGGTCGTACTGTGTCCAAGAGGTCAAGAAGTCTCAACTGCGACCTACAGGGTCAAAACCAATAGAGGTCAAAGGGACTTCTGCTTACAAAGACCTGTGACTCGAGATGGATTAGTGCTGAGGCTCCTCTGGCACAGTCCCAGGGACCTTTCTTTTGTCAAGCGTTACAAAATATAGTCTTGGTATTCTCTGGGGCCTGGAGAGGCTGTGCTGATGCCGACGTGAACTGATATAGAGGTCCTTGTGGTCAACTTAAACAACTCATTGGACAATGGCTTGTGTGGCTTACTTGGCCAGGGGCCCAGAGCTCTCATGTGACAATTGTCGCGGTCCTGAGTGCATCACTGCATGTCTTTTGTGGCTGACATCTTGGACATTTCTTGGTTGTTCTGCTTTCTATGTGCCATGTGCAATAGTGGGCGTTAATGGAACTCTCCTTTTTCCAGCTCTCCTGTGTTGACGAGCAGAATAAAACTATTTCCGGGAAACATCAGCCTGGGAATTTACGATGGAGCCGGGGTTTCTAAGGTCCGTAACAAAGTCTAATCAGCCTGACAGTTCTGGAATATGGTGGCAATCCATGCTAAACATTCCATTTAAGACTCGGCAATGCAAATCCGTAATGTTTTCAATGGATTAAATGTGCCATGGTGCCTGGAATGCCAGCTCCACTGACTCAGCAATGGTACAAAATGGCAGCTTGTTCCCGGAAATAGTTTTATTCTGCTCGTCAACACAGGAGAGCTGGAAAAAGGAGAGTTCCACTATCACGGCCTATTGTATGAAAAATTCATGGCGTAGGACACAACATATTTAACCTGCTGCACCGGTTAATTACGACTTCCTTTAATAGTAATCAAAATGATCACTGTGCCCCGTCTCACTGGCTCCGTCTCTCTGCCCCGTCTCACTGTTCCCCGTTTTACTGTGCCCCGTCTCACTGTGCCCCGTCTCACTGTGCCTAGTCTCACTGTGCCTAGTCTCACTGTGCCTAGTCTCACTGTGCCTAGTCCAGTGGCGTAGCCGGGGGGGGGGCAAGTTGGGGCAATTCCCCACCTCTGGCTACTCTTGCCCCCAACTCTTGCCCCCCCCTCTGGCTCTGGAGTAAAAAAATAAAATTAGCATGAAATTTCCAGTGCATGACCGAGTTTTACTATTCTGCTAAGATTGCCCTCTTCCAAATAGTGTTTCAAATGCCAACCTAATTATTTAGTGGGCCAAGCGACTGGCGGAGATGAAAAAAATGCAGGGCCTCGAAACAACATCTGGACTCTCCCGAATTTGTCAAATTATTCAAGCAAACAAAGGCCATGGGCCTACAAGCTCTGTAATATCGCAATGAAGATCCCAGTGACCAGTGCATCTTCTGCCATGAAGAGAATAAAAACCTTTGTGTGAAAATCAATGGCAGATGAAGAGGCTCTCAAACTCATATTGAATGACAAACGTCAAATTTATTTTATTTGGATGAGTTTGGAGACATATTTGCAAACAGTCACAACAAAAGAAGGATAATGCTTCTTCAACTCATATTAGAGACTGATGTTGCTACATTCCATTTAGCAATAATTCCATGTGAAATTTAGTGTTTCTATTGTTTTTACACAGCTCTGTTCTAATGAAGGATCAAGACAGTTTTTTGTTGTTATATATGACACTATTCCGATATATATAATTATATTTACAAATAGCTTTTCGGCCTAGTCTAATGAAAAATGCAATTTTTCTGTTCTAGTGTGACCACATTGCTGAGATGATGATTGTTATTTCATGAGAATTTGACTTTTCTGTTTCTTATTCAAGACTGAAAGAAGATTTTCATTGTGATAACTGAATTCCTGTTTGATAAAAATGTAACTTTTCTGATGTTTTCGTTGAGTTTTCGTTGAGTTTTCGTTGAGTTTTCGCCATTTAAGGATAGAATCATCTTCATTCAATATTTAGTGACATTCAATAAAGCAAATTTAAGTGAGATATGATAAATACTTTGACGTTTAGCAGCAAAATATCTAGTGCCTTGAAATTATATGCAAATACAACATATAATTAAATTTCATGCACTTCATGTTCAATTTAACATGTTTAGTGATGACGAAAATGACCATTGTGGGAGTAATGTGAATTTTATTCAAAAATGTCGATAAATGTCGATAAAATCGGTTATGTATCTTGCCCCCCTCCCATCAAAAAGTACTGCCCTACCCATTGCCCACCTGTGGCAGAGGCCTGGCTACACCACTGGCCTAGTCTCACTGTGCCTAGTCTCACTGTGCCCCATTTTACTGTGCCCCATTTTACTGTGGCCCGTCTCGCTGTGCCCGTCTTACTGCGCCCCGTCTTACTGTGCCCCATCTCACTGTGTCCCTGAAGGCTGAAGCAGACACAGAAATTTTGTGAAACATGAGCGTAAATAAGGTATCATCAGCTTTCTAAAGCAGACAAAGTTTGAAATCTGATGATTGATTTGCATTATAGGTATATAATATATATACTTTTTATCATAATGATAAAAAGTCAATTGACAAAATGATTTACTTTTGTATGTTAAAAACCAAAATTTTGAAAGTTTATTCACCCTATGCTGTGCATCTTTTCCGGATATAGGACAGTGTTTCACTTACTTAATTGTTTCACTTATTTAATTTTGTACAACATAAAAGAGGGTAGTTTTGTAACGTTACCAAGTGCTTTGACACGATGAGGAAACTGAAAGTGAATGCACTTCTGTAGGGGAGAGCAGGCCACAGTGAGCCAGCAGGCACAGTCACAACAACTCCTATGGTGTCAAAGCTAGTTGGCCTTTAGAAATGAAAAATTTCAGGTTATCAGGTATCTGTTTTTATAATATGGAAAAAAATACTAAGTAAATCAAAAGGCAGAAAATAGAAAATTTCCACATAAAACGTTTGTTCAAGAAAAGGTAAATGTCATTGAGTAAATGCTATTTATAGTTCATGTAAGCCACAGCTCATAAGTGACGTCACAAAAAGACTGACATCACAATTGCTGGTTGTCGTGACGTCACCATTGATGACATCATCATGTTGCTAAGCTCAACTAGGTCAACAGTTGCATGTCAACTCATTCATGTTCACTCATTCATGGACATGAATGAATATTTCACTTGGATATTACTACTGATATGACATCTATTTATGAGTCAGTGCTGGCCATCATTTTGATAACTCTGGAAGGTACAAGACATTTAGGATTGTCTTACAAGAACGCACACGGGAGTTGTCCGAAAGCGCAGAGACAAGGGCAGAGAATAGTTGGCGGCCGCAATGCAAAGCCGAATGAATATCCCTGGCTAGTACGTTTATTAATCAACAAAAATGGCCGCTGGAGTATGTGTGGAGGCAGTATAATAAACACCCACTTTGTCCTTACGGCTGCCCATTGCTTTTTCGACGAAGAGACAAAGCAACATATAAATCCATGTGGTGTTTATGTCACTGCCGGATTACACGATCTACGGAAGAGAAGTGAGGACAGCCGGCAAAAGAAGTGGGGAGCGAAAGTATTTCTACCCAGCAAGTATACTGGCTTACAGACACACAATGACATTGCCCTACTGAAGGTTGACAAACCGTTTGAATTCAACAGCGTAGTTTACCCGATTTGTTTGACCAAGACGAGAGCGCAGGGAGGGACTCGCTGCCAAGTTGCAGGCTGGGGTGCCACGGCAGAGAATGGAAAAGGGGCGAAAGTACTACAGACAGTTACTATTCCTGTCATCGAGGATTCCGTCTGCATGAAGAAAGAGATTATGGGTAACTACATGCAGCCTCAGTTTGAAGTATGCGCTGGAAACCTAGAAGGAGGGCAGGACAGTTGCCAAGGCGACTCCGGAGGGCCCCTGTTTTGCAAAATCGATGACCGTTGGATTCAAGTGGGTATTGTCAGTTACGGGGTGGGATGCGCCAAGCCAAATAAATTGGGCATGTACACGGATGTTGCTAACAGCGCAAGCATAGAGTTTATTTTGTGTCATAGTAGTCTTAAAAAGTCTAATCGCAGTACTGGTTCGAGTGACGGGCAAGCCTTTGATGAGTGTGGTAATGTTAATGCATTTGGGTGTCGTTGTAGGTCTTCCGCGCTAGGCCTATCCCCGACCAATATCATCTTTTTAACCCCGACTCTGATTATTGCTTTAAATTTTTTAACGGTATAACTTTGTTGTATAATAAACGTACCCAGAAATGTATAAATCCTTCGTATGTGTCAGAAAGCAACAGTTTATGCTTTTCATAATTGAATTTCAGTCTAAGCGGATCAGGGTCCAGGGACTGTTCAGAATTTATAAATGGAGGGCTAGGCCTAGGAGTTTTGCCTGAGAGGGTCCGGGGCTACCATTGCGGCTAAGTTTAGTAAAAAAAATGACACTGATTTTATTTTGTTTCATACATCAAAGGTAGAGTGAAAAATCTTTTCATAGAGACCTAAAAAGTTCGACAAACTTTCTTTGCTTCGTAAAAGGCATTGATGTCACATTTCAATCAGAAATCATGGAATGAACAAGTTACAATATTAATTTTACAATTATGTATTGGTTATTATGGTTGAAATTTTTGTAAATGTGCAGATAATTATCTTTTGCCAAGAGATTTAAGTGGAGCATTTTATGACTTGCGATTGATGATATAAATCTTGTTGATGAATATATCATATTCTTGATGCAATTTATCTTAATGTGCATTCTTTTCGTGCAATCATGTGAGTGAATTGTACCACATCATCATTTTGTAAAAATATGTAAAAAAAAATATGTAAAACAAACCAACTGCAATATACCAGAACTTTATGTAGATTTCTCTGAACTTTTTGTACAAATATGTACCTGTAGTTATTATATATGTTATTAAAAAAAATGAAAAATCAAGAAAGCAAAATAAATTTTTTCATTTTTGTCTAAGTGATGCTTTGATAACTGAGCGACCGTTTTGAATTTGTACAGAATGTAATATTGGATACACCGAGAGATTTCTGGATCGGTGGAGGGATGGGGAGTGTATTGCTTTTTTTATAAATAATTTCCTGCTCATTTTTCCTGAAATAAATTCTTTTAAGGCAGTCTTGAAATGCGTGATTTAAAAACAAACATTTGTTGAAATTAATGTCGCCTTTACTGTAAAATGAATAATTTCCCATTGAGGAATACTTCACCCCCTTACATGTACATTTGAATTGTGTTTGAAAGTTGAATACAGGCCAAACTGCTTCAGGCCCAGTGGTTTCATACTGTCCTTATGCTGTAGGCCCAGTGTCGTCCTTATGCTCCAGGCCTGGTGGTGTCCTTATGCTCCAGGCCCAGTGGCGTCCTTATGCTCCAGGCCCAGTGGCGTCCTTATGCTCCACGCCCAGTGTCGCCCTTATGCTCCACGCCCAATGGCGTCCTTATGCTCCAGGCCCAGTGGCGTCCTTATGCTCCAGGCCCAGTGGTGTCCTTATGTTCCAGGCCCAGTGGCGTCCTTATGCTCCAGGCCCAGTGGCGTCCTTATGCTTTAGGCCCAGTGGCGTCCTTATGCTCCAGGCCCAGTGGCGTACTTATGCTCCAGGCCCAGTGGCGTCCTTATGCTCCAGGCCCAGTGGTGTCCTTATGCTCCAAGCCCAGTGGTGTCCTTATGCTCCAGACCCAGTGGTGTCCTTATGCTCCAGGCCCAGTGGCGTCCTTATATTCCAAGCCCAGTGTCGCCCTTATGCTCCACGCCCAATGGCGTCCTTATGCTCCAAGCCCAGTGGCGTCCTTATGCTCCAGACCCAGTGGTGTCCTTATGCTCTAGGCTCAGTGGCGTCCTTATGCTCCAGGCCCAGTGGCGTCCTTATGCGCCAGGCCCAGTGTCGCCCTTATGCTCCACGCCCTGAGGCGTCCTTATGCTCCAGGCCCAGTGGCGTCCTTATGCTCCAGGCCCAGTGGCGTCCTTATGCTCTAGGCTCAGTTGCGTCCTTATGCTCCACGCCCAGTGGCGTCCTTATGCTCCAGGCCCAGTGGCGTCCTTATGCTCCAGGCCCAGTGGTGTCCTTATGCTCCACGCCCAGTGGCGTCCTTATGCTTTAGGCCCAGTGGTGTCCTTATGCTCCAGGCCCAGTGGTGTCCTTATGCTCCAGTATGCTCCGGCCCAGTGGTGTCCTTATGCTCCACAGCCAGTGATGTCCTATGCTTTAGGCCCAGTTCTGTACTTATGCTCCAGGCCCAGTGTCGTCTTATGTTCCACGCCCAGTTGCATCCCTGTGCTCCAGTATGCTCCAGACCCAGTGGCGTCCTTATGCAGTGGCGTCAGTGTAGGTGGGGCAATTGCCCCACCACTTTTTGGCCAAAATATGGGTATTACTTGATGAAAATGTTTGAGCGTTGCCTTGGACACACTTCCCTGAGGCTTTGGCCCAACTTGCCCCAACAATTTAAAATGAAAATGACGCCACTGCCCTTATGCTCCAGGCCCAGTGTCGTCCTTATGTTCCGGACCCAGTGTCGCCCTTATGCTCCAGGCCCAGTGGCGTCCTTATGTTCCAGACCCAGTGATGTCCTTATGCTTTAGGCCCAGTGTCGTCCTTATGCTCCACGCCCAGTGGCCTCCTTGTGCTCCAGTATGCTCCGGCCCCAGTGGTGTCCTTATGCTCCAGACCTAGTGTCGTCCTTATGTTCCGTACCCAGTGGCCTCCTTGTGCTCCAGGCCCAGTGGGGTTCTTATGCTCCAGACCCAGTGATGTCCTTATGCTTTAGGCCCAATGTCATCCTTGTGCTCCAGGCCCAGTGGGGTCCCCCCCCCCCCCCACTTGAAACCCCCTAGTTATATATTATTGCCCAGGACTTAGCGTTATCTTGGAGAGCTGTGCCTGAGAATGAGTGTGTTGAAGAGAAAGAAAACAGGTCATTATGTTGCCACCAAGGTCACCAAAAGTTCATTACCAGGACGTGCAGTTCTATTTGGGAGGTCGCATCAAAGGTCAAATCGTGTCCAAGAGGTCAAGAAGTCTCAACTGCGACCTACGGGGTCAAAACCCATAAAGGTCACAAGGACTTCTGCTTACAAAGACCTGTGACTGGAGATATGGATCAGTGCCAAGGCTTAACAGTCCTACACAGTCCCAATTGTAGTCACAGTTACTGTATTTCTTTGCATTATCTAGGGCCTGGATATTCTGTTCTGAGGTCTTACTGAGCTGATCTAGAGGCCCTTATGGTCAGCTGGACACCCTCTGGACAGTGGCTTGTGCTGCTTACTCGGTCAGAGCTGTCAGTCGACTATTGTCAGGGCCCCCAGGGCTTGGATTTTGCTGCTGACATCTTGGCTGTGTTCTGCTCTCTATGTGTCATGTGCAATCGTCAGCCATTGAATATTATGGTTGTTGTCCATAATTTGGTAACATGGCATCCAGAAAAAGGCATAAGGGATGGTTGAATATGAATGGTTTCACGCGTATTTTTAGTACTCCCCCTCGACATACAAAGCAATACATATATACTGTTACACAAGGACACGTGTAGGCTACAGATTCACGCCATTTCGCGGAAAAGTCTAGATAAACTGAGTTTATGTGTGTTTTATAACATTTTTTCTTTGTTAATATTTCTTACCCACCTTGGAAGTGTTGTCAAAAATTAATACCTCCCCTTGAAACACGTGTGAAAAGTGAGTACCCCCTCGGGCAAACCTCCCACCATGTCATAAATTCTGAACGGTCCTTAATGACAAAATGATCTAAAAAATCTCCAAAGAGACCGTTTTCTCCCCTGATGGTTTTGTGTCCCTCCGCCCCTCATCCGTTTTCCTGTTGAATTCCCTGTCCCTTTGCAATTTTACTTTTTGGACTTTGGAGTGTCCTGTCCCCCAGCTGCCCTGGATGGGGTTTTATGTCCCCCTGTCCCTATAGAATTGGCCATTTGGGCCTATACTTTGGAATGCCCTGTCCTGCATAACCCCCATTCACCTCAATATGTTATGTATTGTCTTGTAAGCAATTGCTGGGTTACTATAATAAAACCCCATGACAGTGTAGTTCACAGCTATGAATATCATGAGTGTCAGGTCTGCTCTGAATTAACACGAGTCCGAAGGACGAGTGTTAATTCAGAAGCAGACCTGACACGAATGATGTTCATAGCTGTGAACTACACTGTTATGGGGTTTTATTTATATCCCGCAATGAATTTAAGTGTTTTTTACTGAATCTTAGTCTTATAACTTCAAATTCTCCCCAGTTCGGAGTAGCAATTTGTTGTAACGTCACTAGCCGCAGCCAGTTGTGACGTCATGACTTAAACAATCACTGCCCATTGTTTGCATAACAACGTCAGATAATTTATTTCATTGAGTTGATCCTGTGAACTCAATGGTTTTTTCATGGTGTTCACTCGCAATTGCGAGATATAGATTCGAATCCAGCTCTTTCCGAGTCACCTAGCTGGTCTTATGTTGGAGGGCAGTTTCAATCATCCTTTACCTTATTGCCATGTCCTCCTCCTGTCCTAATTAGCTACCAAGTGCATTAATACAGGACGTAAAGTCCCAATCATCTATCCATCTTGTCTTGCAAGTCGGAACCATTTGGCTTGGACTCTGAGCATCTCCTCCATCAGTAGCTCATAACGCAAAACCAAACACACCTGCTTGGCAGTGAGAATGAAATATTTACAGACCACTACAGGAGCACTGCTGCAAGGCTCTGTCAACACATTTGATGGCCAGGTCTATACATGGATATATTTTGGACCCAGGTATAACCTTTGCACTATAGGAATATATGCATTATTGCTACAATCTCCCAGAAAAAAGTGTCAATGAACAGTATACATTGTATTTGTAATTATCCTCAGTCCAGCGTGAATCCTTGATTCTGATTGGCTGAGAGCCGCGGTGTATGACACCGTACACCCTGTCTGTCGTCACCAGACAGGGTGTATGAGATAAACAATGATGTCACAATTGCAACCATAGGATTGTTATGATGTCATCCTTGTAGCAACAATAGTCATGACGTCACAATGCCATTGTTTGAGCCATTGTGACATCATCCTGGTGACAGCACTGGTGATGACGTCACAATGCTGTTGCTGTACTGAAAGATATTTCAGACTCAGTTTGCAAGATAATCTATGGACATCAATAAAACAAGAAGTCTGAGGATAAAACCGTTACACCCTGCTCGTTTTTCGAGGGTACGGGAATATACACCACTCAGGCCTCCATACACCACTCAGCCTTCGGCTTCGTGGTGTATGGAGTCCTTCGTGGTGTATATTCCCGTACCCTCGAAACGAGCAGGGTGTAACTGATAATATCTTTATCACCTGTGTACATATGCATAATATCCCAGCTATAAAACTTTTGAATGCACAGACTCGCAGGCTCATATCTTTTGAGATTACTCTTCCCACCGTAGAAAAGTGTCTCAAGAAGATCTGAGAAGCAAAAGATTCATTATGTCTTTTGCGCTGTCACGATATATGAAGATTACCTTATTAGGGACCGTTCAGAATTTATGACTGGGGGGGGGTGGGAGTTTTGCTGGAACTTCCCGTCAAAAATTGATACCCCCCCCCCTTGAGTTTCATGTGGATTTTTAGTACCCCACCCCTAGGTTTCACGCGTATTTTTAGTACCCCCCCTTGACATACAAAGCAATACACACATATATATATACTGTTATACACGGCCACGCGTACAGATTCGCGTCATTTCGCGGACTTTTGCGCGTAAAAAAGTCCAAATAAAATGAGTTTATGCGTGTTTTTTAACATTTTTTCTTTGTCAAAATTTTTTACCCCCCCTTGGAAGCGTTGTCAAAAATTAATACCCCCCCTTGAAATCCATGTGAAAAGTTAGTACCCCCTCGGCCAAAACTCCCACCCCCCCCAGTCATAAATTCTGAACGGTCCCTTAGAAATTCAAACTCCTGCTGCATTAAGAAGGTGGAACAGATCTGCTTTTAACAGCTGCCAAATAGCAGCAATGATAGTTCTAAATAACGAAGGCAGCTCAGACTGGCTTGACATAAATTCCCCTTCAGACTTCTTCAGACTGAGTGTTTTGTTAGTTCTGTCATTAGACCGCAAAAAAAAAAAAATTGAGAGTTCAGTTTTTTTTTTTTCATCCTACCGACCGACCCAAAAAGAGCCTCGAGAGGATCCGAGAAGCTAAAGATCAATTATGTGTGGCCTCATGGTCAAATCTACATTGGTTCATGCTACCATCTTGTTGTCAGTTATTCAGCACTATCATTTCCGACACTTCTGTTAAATTGCATATTTTTAGCTGTAGGCCTAATAGTGAATTATGGCATTTCGAAGAGCGCAATTTTCTCCTAATTCATTGTTTTTAAAAGCGCTTTGTCGCGCAAGTCAGTTTTTGACAATTACTAAAAGAGAGATATTTTGGTGATTTGTATGATTTGTGCAGTAACCATTTTTACAGTAATGGATCTTCTGTGTTACATAGAATAGGCCGGACAATTGCACATGGCACACAGAGGGATAAATGGCCAGAATGTCAGTAACAAAAGGCATACCCGAAGGGCCTGACAACCGTTAAGTGACAGCCCTGACCAAGTAAGCAGGCCCGGCCACTGTCCACAGGGTGTGTAGGGGACCACAAGGACCTCTAGATCAGTGGACAAAAGCATTAGCAGAGGTTGCATAGGCCCTAGAGAACACTGAGACACAATTTGGTGACCACGCACAAAAGAAAGTCAGGAAAGTGTCGGAGAGATTGTGTCAGACTGGCTCGACATAAATCCCTCTTCAGACTTCTTCAGACTGAGGTTTTCATCAGTTACATCATGGCCTGGACTAATGTTTTCATACACATGTGTCTATCCAACTTGTCCATCCGTCAGTCCATCCTTCTGTCTGTCAACAAGATTGGTGAAAAGCCACTGCGTGGTTTCTGATGAAACTCAGCGAGATTTTTCCATTCCCCAAAACGAAAAGCTGATTAAATTTTTGTAAAGATCTCAAGTAGAACTGTAGTATCTGTAAATGTACCTGTGACCATTAAAGATATGTTACGTTATTTTACTTCCTGGTCATTGATATAATGACCTTTTCCAGGATCTTTGGGGTTCTCATGTGAAACACTATAACTTTCTTTCAAATATCACTTCTGCAGTGCCTGACGCTGAAAATGTGTGTTTTCAAAATGTGTGGAGCTGTCTTCATAAGATATTAAGTTTTTGCCTCTTCCCCTGCGGGCATTCTGACCTCACCTGATGTCAGGATAACATCAGAATTCTGTGACGTCACACTGACGTGCCCTTGTGTCAAAATAGGTAAAATTGCTCATAGGGGCAATTCATAATGTGCTGAAGTTACAACTGAGAGTAACAATGCCACTGATCTTGTGTAAACCAGGCTCTTATACACATATCAGCAAACCAGGAGAACTGCTTATTTAACAATTAGCACTTAAATTATTTGTACCTTTTGGTGTAACACTGAAATTAAATAACATGGTCCTACTACTTCGCTCCGCAACAACGCAAGGTTTCCATTCTATTGACTAATAAAAATTTTGTTAAAGTGTCTACCAGACTTTGTTAACTAATACTTTTTACTTCATTTACAATTTATGGAATACTGATGCCTGTGATAGTAATAGCAATTCAAGGACAAGTGATTCTGATTCTGATTCTGTTGCAACCATGGTAACATAGACCACAGGAAATGGATGTAGAATTGCAAATGGCATATTATTGACTTCCCTTCAAATTAGGTCTTAAATTGATTGAAATATAACTGGTTCAGTGAGCAGACTCTCGTTGCTGGAGCTTTATTGCAAAGCAGCGAATCAGGAAATTTCTTGTTCAATCAATTGCGAGTAAAATCTGTTTCAATATCTAATCTCCATATGACAATGTATAGACTTGGAAATGATTCATAGCCACTTTGCAAACATCTGTAGCTAGTCATTAAAACAGCGCATTATGCTACAAGCTGGCAGACAAACGACGAGATATATAGAGAGATGGATAAAAAGCACTTTTAAAATTAATTTTTCAATATAGACTCTAGCTATGGGCCAGTCCATGGGAACAGGAGTCTTACTGACACAAAACTGAACTTTGATTTTTTATTAACTGAATTACCCGTGTCCCATGAGTAATTATCCAATATCATTAGCTTAATACTTGTAAATTCTTTTATATTGCATTGACACACAAATATAGTCAGAGAAATAATTCTCACACCGAAGACCGTTTAGTCAATGTGGATATTTATGACTTGACTAGGTCCAGCTGATCAGTTTCAAGTATCCGTCTGCAGTCAAACCAAGCTATTTCTGGCTCAAGACAGTAAATCTTGACTTAAAGTGTTGTTTGACCTATTGCCAGACAGGTGGTAGCACCATCACTTCCTGTCAACATAGCCTCCTTTCCATCCATCTTAGCCTCATTTCCAGGGCAATCCCTAGACTCTAGTTCTCACTAGTTTGAATTCTGATTCCTAGAAATTCTCATCAATGCTTTAATACCACACTGAATTGATTTCTGATACAGTAATATGATACTAAATCATGGATCCATGGCCTGTACATAAACTAAAAATAAGATATTGTATATCACTGCTGTTTTGTTCTTTTCCACATTAAATAAAGACCATTGTAGCAGACAATTGTAGGCCTAAATAGTGCTTAAAAGTCTTAGCTATCAAGTCAGCGACAAAAGAAAGCTATGTAGGCCTATACTAGTCTTCAGGTCCTCGGCAAGAGCCCTGAGGATGTGTAGGTACCATAAGTAAAGGACCTCTAGATCAGTTTGACAATGCTTTAGCGCAGACTGCTTAGTCTCTAGAGAATACTTAGGCAGCTTCTGTGACCCCACACAAAAGAAAATGTCCCTTGTACTGTGCTAGACGCTCCTTGGCACTAATCCATCTTGAGACATGGGTCTTTGTAAGTTGAGGTCTCTATGACCTGTGAGTTCTTTGACCCAGTAGGTCATTGTTGAGACTTCCTGATCTTGGGGAGAACAGCATGACCCTGAGGACCCCCCAAATAGAACAGTGGCCTCTCTTTGACCTCTGTGTGACCTTGACACCAACCTGATGACCTTTTCCCTCTCCATGCTTCCCTGACATTCCCAGGAGCTACTCTTTAACTTGATTTCCATGTGCCATTATGTTTGTTGCACCGTGTGATTTGATCTATAGAGATGCGCGAAATGAAGGGAAACTGCTGTAATTTTGAACAAATACGGGTGCAATTGAATCAGACTAACCTGTGATGCTGCTACAGCCAAAGTTACTGTTTTTTTTTGGTGGAAAATGCTGATTTAATCAGCATGAGCATACAATTCATTTTTTGTTTGTACCGCATCCTTAATTTACCTAAGTATCCATTTCCCAAAAAGGAATATTTTTCATTCAGAATATTCAGAATATGGATTGCAAAAGGAAAAGGTTGTAGCAAACTTCTTCAATTGTGAGAAATGCCACTCTCCATCACCTGTTTGTCATGAAGGAATAAAACGAAAAACCTTTTATCCTCCTACGAGGCGTTGTTATCCTTGCACCCTTTTTGTTTTCCATAAAAATTCTCAGAGGTGAAATCTCTAAAGCGAATCAAATTGTTCATTTTGTTGAAAATCTTGACATAAGTGTACTCACGTACGCACGAAAGGTCTTAAACTTCAGGTTAAACATACCTGCTGTGTTAGCTTGGGGTTTGCCTGGTTGACTTACGGATGGTATTTACCTACAAAGCTGCCACAGATTTGCTAATTTGAAGGCACTTTCCTTGAAATGAACACAAACTTGTATGTCCGGATGGCTTGTTGTCCGTCTCCATGTCTAGTCTGCAGTGAAAACAAATTACAACTGGCTCAGGCCCAGCAAATCATCAAGGGACAGTTTCCCTGACAGCTAACATGACTTAAATGCTGTTTGACCTATTGCCAGACAGGTGGTAGCACCATCACTTCCTGTTGACATAGCCTCGTTTCCATCCATCTTTGCCTCGTTTCCTGCACTACCAGTTTACTGGAGTTCTGATTACACAACCTTATAATTATATTCATAGGTTACCTAATGCGCAAACCATGGGATAATTTTTTTATCCCATTTCATATTTTCGCTCTTATTGTCATATTTTGTTCTAAATGTTATATTTTTCCTCTAACTTTGATATTTTGCCTCATTTCCCCTATGTCTCTTGGCCATTTTACTTTGGAATTGCCTGTTCCTTTGCAATTTTTCTACTTGAATTTTGAATTCAATGCCCCTCTGCCCCAGATGGCATTTTGTGTCCCCCCCCTTTCCCTTGGCCATTTTACTTTTGAATTCGCTGTCCCCCATAACCTTATTCAGAGCCTCCATTTGGTATCTCGTTGGCCTAGTCCGAATAAACCATTTGGCTTGGACTCTGAGCATCTCCTCCGTCAGTAGCTCATAACGCAAAACTAAACACACCTGCTTGGCGGTGAGAATGAAATATTTACAGACCACTGCAGGAGCACTGCTGCAAGGCTCCGTCAACACATTTGATGGCCAGGTCTATACATGGATATATTTATAGTCTCATTTCTTTTGAGGTTACTGACCCACCCTGTCTCAAGATCCGAGAAGCGAACGATCAATATAGATCCTTTTCATCCCTTGTCTAAATAGCTGTTTAATGCTTGTTTTAGCTGAATGTGGTAAGATAAGCCATTCCAGAGAATGCGATTTTCTCCTAATTTAAAAGTGCTTCGTCTGACATGTCAGTTTTTACAATTACTTATTAGAGAGAGATCTGTTGGTGATTTGCGCTGCAGCCATTTTTGTTGTAATGGATATTCTGTGTTACATAGAATAGGCCGGACAATTGCACATGGCACACAGAGGGATAAATAGCCAGAATGTCAGTAACAAAAGGCATACCCGGAGGGCCTGACAACTGTTAAGTGACAGCCCTGACCAAGCAAGCAGCCCCGGCCACTGTCCACAGGGTGTGTAGGGGACCACAAGGACCTCTAGATCAGTGGATAAAAGCATTAGCGGAGGTTGCATAGGCCCCAGAGAACACTGAGACACAATTTGGTGACCACGCACAAAAGAAAGTCAGGAAAGTGTCGGAGAGATTGTGTCAGACTGGCTTGACATAAATCCTTCTTCAGACTTCTTCAGATAGGTTTTTGTTAGTTCTGTCATAAGATCAAACTAATGTTTTCATTTGCATGTGTTAGTCCGTCTGTCTGGCCATCCATGTGTCCATCAACAAGATTGGGTACTGAAGTTGCAGTCCTGAGTAACTATGCCATTGTAGGGCTACTCATGCAAACCAGATACTTGTCAATTTACCTATCTAGAAGAACTGCTTATTTAATAATTGGCACTTTTCATTTTTTTTGTACGATTTGGTGTAAAACTGAAATAAAATAACTTGGTCCAACTGCTTTACATCACAAGGTTTCCAATGTTCCTATAGTATAGGTACTATAGACTAAAACTAATTTTCTTAAAGTTGCCTCCAGACCTTATTAACTAATGCTTCTTAATTCATTTACAATTTATGGTTCTAATGCCCGTGATAGTAATAGTAATCCAAGGCCAATACAGTGATTCTGATTCTGTGGCAACCATGGTAACATAAACCACAGGAAATGGAAGTAGCATTGCAAATGGCATATTATTGACTTCCCTTCAAAATTAGGTCTCAAATTGATTGAAATATAACTGGTTCAGTGAGCAGACTCTCGTTGCTGGAGCTTCATGGCAATACAGCAAATCATGACATTTCTGGTTAAATCAATTTCGAGCAAATCAAAAACTGTTTTGATGCTATAACTTATGCACTGACACACAAGTCTAGCCGGAGAAATTATTCTCGTTCCTCACACTATTGAGACAATGTGGACATTCATAACTTAAGGAGTCCAGCTGGCTAGTTTCAAGTATCCGTCTGCAGTCAAACCAAGCTATTTCTGGCTCAAGACAGTAAATCTTCTCTGAACAGTTATCCGGGCAGCTAACATGACTTAAGTGTCTATTGCCAGACAGGTGGTAGCACCATCACTTCCTGTCAACATAGCCTCCTTTCCATTCATCTTAGCCTCATTTCCAGGGCAATCCTTAGACTCAAGTTCTCGCTAGTTTTAATTACACTTGCTAGAAATTCTAACCAGTGCTTTAACACCACACACTGAATCTCTTCACAGGAACTTGTACGTAGCCCTTCAGTTTGTGTACAACATGGCTTTATTGAAGGACCTGTTACAACCATGTACCGTATCAGCAGATATGTACAACCCACTATTTCAGCTTTTTCAAAAATTTAAACAAAAAGTAATTTTCCCTCTATAATTTTCCCTCTGCACATTCTGTTTCTGTTGTAAAATATCGGCCTCTTTGTTAACATTGGGGGAAACAACTAAAATAGTTCAATTTGTGGCTGAAAGACAATTGCAGATTATATTGATCAGAGCCTTTATAGCTACACATTTTGGACAGTTTAAGATTAAAAAAAAGATCAAAAAGGGAAGGAAAAATCCACAAAAGGCCATAATTCATTGTTTCGGCACAGAAAATTGGGATTTTTAATGAATTTATGCTAAAAGTGACTTTTAAAAATATCTTAATAAATTCCTACTCCTTTAAAATAGTATTTCTGATACCAGTAGCCTATCATGAATTTATAGGTAGGTTTACGAAAGAAATAAACTCTTCTAAAAAGTGCTGTTTTGTTACATGATCAGGATAATTTCTTATATATATATATCAGTAATATCATGGATTCATGTCCTACTGAGCTGTTCTGTTCTTTGCTACATGAAATATGGACAATTATAGTAGCAGACAATTGTAAATGGTGCTTAAAAGTCTTAACTGTCATGTCAGAAACAGAAGAAAGCTATGTCGGCCTATACTTCAGCTCCTCGGCAACTGACAGCTCTGACCAAGTGAGCGCCCAAGCCGTAGTCCACAGGGTGTGTAGGTGGCCGTAAGGACCTCTAGATCAGTTTGGCAATGCTTTAGCGCAGACTGTTAGTCCCTAGAGAATACTTAGGCAGCTTCGGCGACCCCACACAAAAGAAAAATGTCCCTTGTACTGTGCTAGACCCTCCTTGGCACTAATCCGTCTTGAGACATACATAGGTCTTTGCCAGTTGAGGTCTCTATGACCCGTGAGTCCTTTGACCCAGTTGGTCATTGTTGAGACTTCCTGATCTTGGGGAGCCCAGCATGACCCTGAGGACCCCCCAAATAGAACAGTGGCCTCTCTGTGACCACTGTGTGACCTTAATGCCAACCTGATGACCTTTTTTCCACTCCATGCTTTCCTGGCTTTCCCAGGGGCTTCCCTCCAACTTGGTTTCCAAGCGCCACTGTTTTGTGCACCATATCATCCTCTGCCTTATTGTCGTATCCTCCTCCTTTGAGTCCTGTCCTAATTAGCCTACCTAGTGCATTAAAAGGGGATGTAAAGCTCCAGTCATCCGTCCATCCGTCTTGCACCATGTCATTTGATCTATAAACGGAATAAAGGGAAACTGTTATGATTTCAAGCAAATCCACACTCTAAAAAAATTCAGTTCCTCCTACTCCAGCCAAAAGCCAAAGGCACAGTTTTTTTGGAAAATGCTGATGTATTCAGCTTGAGCATACAATATGTTTTTTGTATGTACTGCATTCTCAATTTACCAAGGTATCAAAATCCCAACAATGAAAATTTTCTTTCAGAATATGGATTCAAAACGGAAACAAAATCTGTAGCAAACTCCTTCAACTGTGAAATACCACTCTCCAGCACCTATTTGTCATGAGGGAATAAAAGTAAAAAGCTCCTTTCATCCTCCTACACGGTGTTGTTGTCCTGACACCCTTATTGTTTTCCATAGAAATTGCCAGAGGTGAAATCTCTAAAGAGAATGAAATTGGTTCTTTTTTTGTTGAAAAATTTGGCAAAAGACTACTCGTGTACACGTAAGTCAATCTTCAACTGCAGAGGAACAATAACCTGCTTTGTTGCTAGTGGTTTGACTGGCTGATATATCGATGGTATATTACATATATTATATAGATAGTGGATGGTGAGGAGACCAATATTGAGTTTTATTGGCCGAAGCAGTAATATTGGTTGAGGCCGATCATTTATACATAAATCTAATGTCTGAGGAAAAAATATTTACAATTCCACACATTCAATCACCAACTTTAGAACTTTGAAATCCTGACACCTTGAAAATCCAAATTATTCCAGCATTTTGATCAAGAGTGTATATATATAACAGAATCTGCTAAAAGGAATTAAAACAATTATTTGAGATTAGAATTTTTTTAAAAAGCAGCCTGAAAATTATCTAGCAACCTATTTAGCAACCAATTTAGCTATCTATTTAACAATCTATCTAGCTATCTATCTAGCTATCTAGCTATCTAGCTATCTATCTAGCTACCTATCTAGCTATCTATCTAGCTATCTATCTAGCTATCTATCTAGCTATCTATCTAGCTATCTATCTAGCTATCTAGCTAGCTATCTAGCTATTTATCTATCTTATTCCTAATCACAGAGACAGACTTTATTATCATGATTTTTATAATTCAGAGGTGGGCCTGGTGGCCCCACCTCTGTTTGTTTTTCCCCTCATTGTCAAAATGCTCAATTTTAAGCATCAAACTTTCGTAGACTTTTGGGGGTTTTTTGGGCCAATTTAACCTTTAAAAAGTGTCGGCATTAGCCTTTTATCTTATTCAGAATTACATGTGGGTACTCACAATGTTGTCCTTGCTTGTTAACTTCACAATTCTTGCCCAGAAATTGCCTCATTTTCCGAGATTAGGACTCTGCAGATCGACTAAACTGTTTACATTTCGCGCTGCAGGAGGGAAACGGAAATAGCGGACGATCATTCACGCATGCGCACTCGCGCCGTTGCGTCATCACTCATATCGCTGCCAAAAGACACAAGTGCAAGTTTGAGTGATATGAACAATTATAGAGGAATATCGCTTGCAAGCTGTATCACAAAGATTATTGACTGGATTGTTATTAAGAAATTTTCTCCTCAGTTAGCATCATCAGACTTACAATTTGCTTTTAAGCAAAAACACTCCACATCAATGTGCTCCTTTGTTGTAAAAGAAGTTGCTACATACTACATGAACAGGGGTTCGGAAGTATTTACATGTATGCTTGACGCAAGCAAAGCTTTCGACAGAGTACACCATGGAAAATTATTTCATGTCCTGATGAAGAGGGAACTACCATTTACAGTTTTAAGACTTTTACTCGATATGTACGAAAAACAGCAATTGAGAACTACCTGGAATGGTGTGAGTACTGCATATTTTAGCTGCTCTAATGGTGTCAAGCAAGGGGGAGTGCTGTCGCCTATTTTATTTACATAATATCTGGATGAGCTTATTAATGAACTGAAGGAGAGTGGAATTGGTTGTCACATAGGGGGCACCTATGTGGGAGCAGTCTCCTATGCTGATGATATCACTCGGTGTGTGTTCACATGTATGGTGCTGCTTCCTGGATACTTGATGATAGCAATATAACCAAGTACCAAACTGCATGGAATGTATGCATGAGAAAAGTCTGGAATCTGGACCGGCAAACACACCGCTGTTTGCTCCCATATATTGCTCACAGTAAAGCTCTGGACGATGCCATTGGATGCAGGTTTGTGCAGATGATCAACAGCATAACCGGAGGCGAAAACCACACTATCTCACAACTTTTACAGACAGTCAGGTCAAACGTTAGAAGCATCACTGCCAGGAACCTGAATAAGATTGATGGCGCAGCCCAAGTCCCTTTAACAACTGGCCATCAACTGAAATGCCCCATCAGCCACGAAGACAGCTGTTCGAAGACAATTGGAGAGGCCATCAGGGAACTCTCACTTGCTGCCCAGGGTGTCTAACATCTCGACCAATGGACACTTGCTGAGATCAAAGACACTATTTTAAAATTTTCAATTAATTGACTTACCTAAACTTGTATTTATTTACTTAATTTACTTAATTATTTAAAAAATGACTTACATTTGCTATATTGTATACTTGTGTTCAATGCACGAATAAATGATATATATATTAGCGTTGTTTTGAATGGGTTAGTTTACATTTTGCTACTTGCTTTGATAAGTCAGGGTGGCAATCCAATCATCCAATTGCAATTCAGACTGTTCCAGCTCTTTTGACACCTCCTGAAGATTCCTGTTACCTCTTTCTGTCAAGTGCTATTGAGATGACATGTCAAAATGGACATTGGCAGCTGAAGTGCAATTCAGTAATTAGACTCTAATTAAGCAGGTCACTTTGACTTTAAATTTAGTTGTCAGTTGGTGCAAGATTGCATCTTTTTAAACAGAGAAGCTTGATTTGCCAGAGTTATAGGCCTACTGAAGCACATCAAGTTAATTGTAATATATTTTAGACATTTTGAGGATACAAATTGATAAATTCAACTCTTCTCTAAAATATGACCCAAATAATTTGGACCGGCAATAATTTATACTCTGATCAGTTGGTCATCAGCCCACCAGCTAATTCAATGAAGTTCAGATACTGGATCTGTTGTGTATTGCTTGATGCTGTATGGGACATACAGTTTGATGTCCTTGTCACATGTGAAGCTCATCAGACAGTGGTTAAATGTCGTCCAGACCTTCCTTTTGAGGATTAACAGGATTTTTGGCTGTGAACTTTCCATATTTATTTTGGCTAGGTTTTTTGACGTCTGTTAATTGATACATCGCTTAAAAGTCAGTTGTAGTCAGTTGAAATGACTTCAGTCACTTGCAGTAGACAAGTTATCAACTAGTCAAGTCAATGAAATGAAATGAAGGAAGTCAGTTGATTCATTAAAACAACTGACTCCTGGGTCTAATGCAGGCAGTTGGTAAGTGACACTTGAAGTTGAAGTGCAATCAAGTCATTTTTATTTGGCATTCAGCCTGCTCAGTACCAATGGCAATCATATCACTTTGAAATGGCTTACCATCCTTTCATCTTATCAAAAGCTTTGTTATTGCATTTTTAGCAGCACAGCTGCTCTTACCCCAAGAATTTCATGCAATCTCGTTAGCACTCAGGAGGTCACTCTCTTTCACCAATCTGATTCATTAACTTTCGACCAGTCACTCTTGGTGCCCTTCAGAAAATCTGTGATGAGCACAATTTTAAAGAAACTAAAATGGACTGGCTGCCATGGGTCAAAGGTCAACAATGCCTACTTCTTCTTCTCCTTAGTATATCCATGACCAGTGTGCCTGTGTTGGAACCATGCACTGTCTGTGCTGCTTAAAGTGCTAGCACGTTATTTTTTATCTACTACAGGGAATTGCTTGTTTTTCACGGTTTTGTCTTACAATTAACCTGTCTCACAGTGTCTGTGGTATTTTCGGTATTTATTGCTTAAGGCACCATTTCTTGTCTGTGCTCTGTTTTTGCTACGTTCATGAATACAGATAAAGATGATAAGTGCAATCCAACTTGAATGCCCACCTCTTTTCATTCCGCTTCGCGATATGAAGTCTAGTTTTAACTCTATTAAGCGCTTTTTTTCCTTTTTGCAAAAACGGTAAGGCTATTTAACTACTTAGATGTCATTCAAATGCTTTAACTATTTTTATGATTTATTATTTCAAGTTAAAAAAATATAAAATCTGTGTATTTTCTGATCCTTACAGTAAATAGATTGAATTAAACTGTTTAAAGCTTCACTCAAGAAGTGGCACAAGTTTCAATTGGAATTTGGTCAATTACCCTTGACAGCAATTAACATCTTCATAATAGAGAGGTAGTGTGTTCCCTTCAATGACAATTGAGAATTTGATTGGAAAGAAGTCGAAACGATCAATGAATACATTGATAAAGGGTGTATTACTGAATTAACTCAAGTGCATCTGCACCCAGGACGCCAATATTAGTTTCTGGCGCGCCAATAACACTTTTAGACGCCAATATCGTTATTTATTGGCGTGGCACGTGATTGATTTAACGTCACCTGATTGGCTAAGAAATTTTGGTGCAGAATATATAAAATTACAAGATAAAAGACGCAATATTTATAACAAATTGTCTGGTGTATTACATAGTATTGAGATCCCGGAACCTGACCTGGCAGAGGGCAGAAGAAGTAAGCCAAAACAAACTGGAGTCAGTCGTAAGGACTCACATGCCTTTTAGACGTCCAACCTTCGATCTCCTCCCACACAAAACCCTGGAATGGAAATTTAAGAAGAAGAGCTACAATACTGCAATAGATTTTCTGAGTTAAAGCCACTTGTCCTCCAATGAACACAAACTTGTACGTCTGGATGGCTTGTTGACTGTCTTCATGTCTAGACTGCAGTGAAAACAAGCTACAGCTGGCTTAGGCTCAGCAAATCATCAAGGGACAGTCCCTCTGGCAGCTAACATGACTTAGATGTTTGACCTATTGCCAGACAGGTGGTAGCACCATCATTTCCTGTTGACATAGCCTTGTTTCCATCCATCTTTGCCTCATTTCCTGAGTAATGCATACACCAGCAAACACTCAAGATGGTTCTCTCGAGTTCGGAGAAGCAGAAATTATTATATTGATCTTGTGACAAAAATTACAAAGAAGGCGGAATATCATATACAATGTACCTATGTATCTGCGCTCTATAGTTTGGGAGTCTGATCAATGCCTGTAATATCATAGGCACTGTAGCTGACCATTAGCCCGGCGACTGGCAAACTGTGCATTACGAAAACATCAGGTAGGCCGAGGATTTGGGCTAGCTGACCATTAGGACCTCCAGGTTAGCCCAATAATGCCTCAGCACAGACTCTCAAGGCGCTAGGGAACCTGGAGGACACTGGAACAGTATTAGACAAGTGACCCTGTACAAAAGAAAGGTCTCTGAGACTGTCAGAGCAGCCTTGGCAGTCGGCACTGATACTTTTTCGCCATCGGTCATTCCCTTCGTGGTGAGGTCCTTTTAGGCGTAATACTTATGACTTGTGGATTCTTTTAACCTGAAGAACCGCTTGACCTCTGATTGACCTTGATACTAACCAGAGGTCAAAGAGAGGTCATACAGTTCTATTTGGGTCACCAAGGGCATACTGGGTGACCTGGATGGTCAATTAAGCAGTGCTTCACGTTAAAGGAACCCTCAAGGTCATTCGGACATCGGCGTAAGGGGACTTCGCCCAGAGGTGAATGACCTAGGTTGCAAGAAAGGTAAGTGCCTATGACACAGTCTAACGGATCTTTCTTTTGATGCGGAAATACCAGAATAGAAAATTTCATGTTCTGCGCAGATACAAGTGCTTCATGTAAAAGTTCGGTGAAACTCTTTTACCTGTTTACTGTATAAAACATGTGTCAAAGCAAATCTGTTCTCCAGCTAGATTGCCCTAGATTGTTCATTAAAAAGATGAAAGGTAAACTTAATGTAAGGCTGGAATATGTTGATTGGCTCTTTGATGTCATGGTGTAATCCATGCTTCTGACAACTTATATGTGTTTATCAAGCAGCACACCATATAGGATTTATATAAGTATTTATACCTGTCAACATCTTTGCCAGCAAATAACAAACCTGTATTTTGCCGCAATAAATCCCATATTCTTTGTTGTCCACTTATTCTGTAATGTTTATATGTTTGAAGTGTTTGTATAAGCCGGTTATTCACATTGTCATCAGGAATAAGTTTATAACACCTCAGGACTTAGGTTAAAGCTCTTGCTGGATTGGATGATCACGTATTCTATCTCCGTGGATGAATACCTGTGCATGTATGTATAAAGCAAGATAATCTCATGTGTTACCTGTAGACCTATATGTTGCCTGTATATCACAGGTGTTATCACAAGTCAAAACCTTCTATCCCCTTCTTTCACAAGTCACTGACTTCTTGTTACCACTTACCACTTAATTGTCTCTTTAATTGCTCTTGGGAGTTGCATCTTGTCTGTCAAAATAACACAAATAGCACTGCTCCCCATCTAAGTGACTTCTTTAAAGAGACAAGCTACCATGCAGGATACAATATTCGTATTATTGTATGCACTATTTCTGTGATCTTGTGAAATCATTCACTTTTTTTTCTTTACCGAGGGTTATTGACCAGCGCACTTCACAATTCCATGTCTTTTGTCTTTGTGCATTCATAATTTCATATTAATATTTTGTTCCCACAGCCACAAAGATGTGTTTGATACCCCATTATTTCTGCAACTGATGGAATGGGCTTAGGGACCGTTCAGAATTTATGACTGGGGGGGGTGGGAGTTTTGGCCGAGGGGGTACTAACTTTTCACACGTGTTTCAAGGGGGGGTAAGAAATTTTAACAAAGAAAAAATGTTAAAAAACACGCATAAACTCATTTTATTTGGACTTTTTTACGTGCAAAAGTCCGCGAAATGATGTGAATCTGTACGCGTGGCCATGTACAACAGTATATATGTGTGTATGGCTTTGTATGTCGAAGGGGGAGGGTACTAAAAATACGTGTGAAACCTAAGGGAGGGGTACTAAAAATCCGCATGAAACTCAGGGGGGTATCAATTTTTGACGGGAAGTTCCAGCAAAACTCCCACCCCCCCAGTCATAAATTCTGAACGGTCTCTAATAACGGAATTTAAAAGTATTTTCTCTTTTCAAGATTGATGTCAAACAATCTATTGTAGATAGTTTCAAAATTTTAAAGGTAAAATTAATGAAAAGCTGGAATATGTTAATTGGCTCTTCAACGTCAAATTTCTAATCAATGTTTTCTGACAGATTACCCTCGACATACCAGCGTAAAGAATTACCATTATTTATTAAATTGTTTACGTTGTACGTATATATATATAAACATTTAGAAATCATGATGATATAGGCATAGTAGAGATGGCCTGTTTGGGGGAAGAGCAGGACATTATTTTGCCAATGGGGCTTTCTGCCCAATTTATTTTCCTCTTTGCCCATATTTAATGTCAAAAACAATGCTGCCAGATTTTTAGGCAGGTTGGAATGCAGCCACCAAATGACTTTAACATCAAACATATTCTTTGATCTTAAGGTAAAAGTGGAATATCTTACTGAGTATTAAACAATTCTAGGACATTTATAGCCAATCGATTCTGTCACTACCAAAAGTAGTTTGAAGAACTTTGGCCAAGAGTCCTCTTTTGATGGGAAGAAACAGGTGGGAAGTCAAATGGTCTGTGAAGGTGCTTTCTGCTTGTTAAACTTTTTGTATGAACTTTTTAAAAATAATTTATTGTGGTATAAGTCAGACACCAGACCCAATTTTCAGTTAACTGACAAAAATGCTTATAAGAACACAAATGATTGTGATAGAAGTCAGTGTTTATGTTCTTCTCTGGATCACAATTATTGGAAGCCAAAGAAAAAAAAACATAAAAAAACAATAATCCTGAAATACATGCAACAATTTCTACATTACAAAAATGAAATTTACAAAATGAATAGCGATCTTGGCTTTACGTGTGATCCTCATCACCACAACCTGAGTTTCGAAAAAATGGTGTACAAAACTTCTATATGTTGATAAAAGTAATATTCTTAAGCCTTAATTATCTGTATGATTATCTGCATGAACCCAATATTTTGGGGCCTTGATAAAAATACGTAATTTTCTATCCTAGTGTGCCTTTGGCATGTTGTCAGAAGCATTGATTACACCTGTGACATCAAAGAGCCAATCAACATATTCCAGCTTTACATTAATTTCACCTTTCATCTTCTAGACACATTCTACCCCAATCTAGCTGAAAGCACAGGTTTGCTTTTCCCCATGTTTTCCATACGATAAATATTAAAGGCTTCCAATTATAAGCTTTGCAAGAAGCACTTCTATCAACACAGAACACTGTACTTTCCACCTGGATCTTTCCCATCAAAAGAGGACACTTGATTCAAACTGGTAGGTCTTCAAATGTTTTTTAATCAAAATGTAGGAACTAAGAATTGATTGCTGCAGAGTAACAGAGATGTCAGACATATTCAAAGATGAGTTGATTAAGGTATCATAAAACTTCAGTTCAGAACTGCTTTTGAACAATCAAAAACCTAAAATCAGTGACTGTTCACAACACCTTGCCCTTGGACGACTACACATGCACATTTTTGAAGTCTCTTCTTGTTTTTGTGCTGTTGTATCTGGCGAGGTGTGTTATTCTTAGAAAACAAGGGGACAGCTCCGGGGAAGAGCAATCAGCAAAGGCAATTAAACAACAAGAAGTTGCTTGCGAGTGAGGAGAATGGCAATTAGAAAAGAAAGTGAGAGGTAAAAAGACGCAAAGAATTTGAAAGAAGCTTGGAAAGGGAAGTTGATTTATACTCAATGAAATGCTTTTCCACAATGTGTGTAAAGACACTGTGTACACTACACTTATTCAAGATCCTGTCATTGGTAAGTCATTGACCTGTTGTAGACAGACCATGCAACCAGTACACTTCTCCTGAAATTAAGCTAAGTTTCTTTCTTAAAGCAAGCATACTGGAGTGTCTAGGAATCCAGTTGGAGATGCTCTCGTGAATTTGGGAGATGACTTGAAAAAAGTGTAGTCCGATTTGCCTGTTTTTTGTCATGCTATTTTCAGGAGGTCACAGAAAAGCTGTAGGCCTACAGTTCTATTTTGGTCTGGAAGGTTGTACTGTGTCCCCAAGGTCAAGGAGTCCAGAAACCTTCGGGGTCAACAAAATGACAGGTCATAAGTTGGAGACCTGGGCTCAATAGATCCTGATGTGCCAGTGGCATGTCATCAGAAGCGTTGATTACACGTTTGACATCAAAGAGCCAATCAACATATTCCAGCTTAAATATTAAAAGCTTCCAATCAAAAGCCTGGCAAGAAGCACTTGTATCTATACACAGAACACTGAACTTTCCACCTGGATCCTTCCCATCCAAATAGGACACTTGATTAAAATTGGAAGGTTTTTCAAAAACATTTTTTTAGTCGTGATGTACTCAGAATTGATTGGTGCAGTTTGGCAGTGAGATTTTGACATGCTGAAAGACTAAATATTTAAGATATTATTTCATGCTAGCTTCAATTCACAACTGTTTTTAAAGCAACGATTAACTGCTTAGAAAAGTGTAAAGATCACTGATTATAATTATGGGCTCATGATGAGTAAGCTCTGTCAGTAACTAAGAAAAAATAAATGAATGAAGCAATTTAGAGAAAACAACCAAAACTTGCTGTTTTTGGAGTCACTTCTTGTTTTTGTGCTGTTGTGTCTGGGGAGGTGTGTTATTCTGAGAAAACAAGGGGACAGCTCCAGGGAAAAGCAATCAGGAAAGGCAATTAAACAACAAGAAGTTGCTTGCGAGTGAGGAGAATGGCAATTAGAAAAGAAAGTGAGAGGTTAAAAGAGGCAAAGAATTTCAAAGAAGCTTGGAAAGGGAAGATGATTTATTTTCAATTGAATGCTTTTCCCTATAGTGTACGCTGTATAGTATACTCTTATTCAAGAACATGTCATTGACCTGTTGTAGACAGACCGGTGTGCAACTGGTACACATCTTCTGAAGATGTGTACTTCAAGTTGAATTCCCATTTGTCATTCTGCCCTATTGTTACTGTCCTTCTCTGGAATATTGTGGACACATTTTGAGACAAAATACTGCACCAATTTCATTCAATCTTTGCACACAGGGTTTATTTTGCCTATGATTGTGTTGATTAACTTTACAGGAACATATACACATTGTTTAAATACCATTTTAGAGACCCAGGAAAACCATCCTAGAAGACTAGAAAGAGGGAATCCTGTGATGTCATTGAGGGGCTTCCCCAACCCAAATCTATTTATAGCTTACTGAGAATTTGTCAAAACAAGAAGAGGTCAGCAATTAGTACAAAACATCGTTGCATGCTTCTGATAGACCCCGGAGTCAGTCAAGTCATGCTTGGATAACTGACTTGATGTTCAATGACTTGACTTGACTGACTAAGTCGACTTAGTCATCTTCTGTGACTTCACTTGACTAACTATGAAGTTGGCTGGCTAAGTCAGCTTGGCTGACTAAAACAATAGATGAACATTGTTAATGTAGGTAATATAATGTTTAATCATGCTCATCGGATGGGCTTAGGCGGTGTGACCAACCTATAAAACATTTACAGAAATATTCTGTTTTAAAATGCAAACAACATGGTCTAGTTCGGACCAGAATCATCCAATTTTGACAATTTTGGTACCATAGGAATCGTCTATTCAAACACGCTGGGGTAAAAAAAAATTGGCGGCGGCTGACTAACTCATCACTGACGGCTTGGATTGTTCATGACTTGACTTGACTTTTTCATGCCTTGACTGACGGCGGCGGTTTTTGTCGACGGCTCCGGGGTCTAATGCTTCATCAATGTGTTGCTAACTTTTTATGCCCTGTTATGTAGTAGCAACATAACAGTTAAACAAGATAACCAGGACTTCAGATCAGTAGTAAGATGATGTGCAGAATGCCCTTTAAAGTGCCTTGTGCACGTTATTATTATTTTTTTATATTGGCAAGCATAGGCTACTTGTGTCAGTTAATACGGTGATCTTTCACTAGTTGGAGTTGCCCTTGTGAGTGCAAATTTAGGAGATGATTTGACAAAAGTTTGGTCTGATTTGTATGTTGGCGTCATGCTATTTTCCAGAGGTACGTAACAGAGAGGTCGTGCACTTCTACTCTGGTCCCAAAGGTCATAATGTGTTCCCAAGGTCCAAGAGTCCAGAAAGTGACCTTCTGGGTCAACAAACTCACAGGTCATAAGGACCGCTTCCACTCCCAGAGACCTGGGTCTCAAAATGGATTAGGACCAAGTCTCGTCTGACTCAGTCATACATTTGGACCTTTTCCTTTGTGTGCTGCCTTGGTATTCTCTTGGGTCTGGGCAGCTTGTGCTGCAACTGAACTGATCTGGAGTCCTTAAGGTTTGTAGCACACCCCATGGACACTGGACAATGGCTTGTGCTGCTTACTTGGTCAGAACAAGGGGTCAGAACTGTCACTTTACAACTGTCAAGGCCCTGGAAGTTGGAGAGGGCACCCAGAATGAGGGGTAGGGGTTACGGACGTGCCTTTTGTCACTGACCTTAGGTTGTTCAGCATTATGTGTGTCATGTACAATTGTCAGTAACAAGTCGTAGACACACCAACTCCTGGACATGCCAACTCGCAGATACTAGATAAATTGTCAGCTGACAGATGAACAACCTCAAAGCAATAAGATCTCCAAGTGATGGACAATGAATTGGTTTTTATGTTTGTCTACACATTTTCACTGTTCTAGATATATCAGGGATCTACTGACTACACAGATACCAGATATAGGTGTACATCGTGGCGCTAGGGTAGCATTTCCTTTATGGCTGCTTGAGCTGCACTGAAACCAAAAATGCCTGCTTTGCAACTTGAAATTTCTTGTTTTTGGATGATAAGGCAAAGTATAGGACAATTGGCACTTGTTAGATTGCTGTTGAGTACATGGAATATAGCAGCCAAGTGAATGTTCAAGGTTTCAAACAGCCATCCATCTCGATATGGCCCGCCAAGCTGCAGAGGTGTGAAACACACACAAACACATTCAAACAGCCATCTTAGTTTCATTTGTTGTCGTAGTCATTATCATATATTCATTCATTTATTCATGCCTGTTTATGCGCATCAAAGAAATACTCAATTGAAATTCATGTCACTCTGCACTCCATTTTAGGAAATTATTAGTCAGTTTCATCTCGTTCTTGGAGATTTTTCCTCTTTTTGCTTAGCTTTATGAGAGACAAGTACTCTGCAAGGCCTTTGGCTTCTTTTTATCTTGGTTTTAAATGCAAAACAAAACATAAAAGTCCAATAGCAGCCGAGGCAGTGGCCTTGATAACTTTGTTCATCAGATGGTGACCTACTTCCATATTCAATTTCATTTGCTGTTTGCCTTTATCACAATAATCACATATATTGACCAGGGACACTTGGCATTGAATCTTGCAATTTTCCATAGCATTAGAAACATTCATTCAATCACAAACCAGTACTTCACTTCAATACACTTAAATCCCATATTCTTTGTTACCCACTTTTTTCTGAAATGTTTTGTAGTTTGAGCGTTTGTCTCATGGTATAATATAGTATAAGGTGGGTTATTCACCATGGGATCAGGAATATATTTGTTTTTCACAGCTTGGACTGAATCCTCACTGGATAAATCACATTTTCCTTCTCCAAATGTGAATAACCTTTACTTAATATCCTCAAGTCCATGGCACTTCAACTCAAAGTAGGGGAGAGCGGGGCACAGTGAGACACTTTTTTTATTTTCAAGTGTTCCAAAGTGTTGGAAGTAATGAGTTAAATGAGATCAGGTCCACATTTTAGATAATGACGTTGGGTATATTGTCCAGTAGTTTCAGGTTCCTACCTTTTACAGGTTTGGAGAAATTTTGAGTTACGTCCAGGCTCGTTAAGTGTCTCACTGTGCCCCTTGGGCGGGGCACAGTGAGACAGCAGGCGGGGCACAGTGAGACAGGGCATCTGCTGCCATAACTGCCGATCCTCAGGACCTGCGGAATTGTTCTATCAATTGTTGCTACAGAAACTACTGTACTCTTATAAAAGCAGCTGACTAGGTGATTTTTTAGGTGCATTTTTGAGCATGTTTCAAAACTTTATTGCAAAGGACACATTCACAACTTATTTAACCTGCTGCACCTGTTACATACTTATCAAAATTCTTTCGGATGCTTCCCTTTGGATATGACTCACTAGAATCAGTAGTTTATAGCAGGCATTTTGTTTTTAATAGTGAATTGAGAGCCATGCATTACATTCAGATCGTTTCAAGTGTATTCTGTGATGTCTCACTGTGCCCCGCCTCAAACTGTCTCACTGTGCCCCAGGCAGCTCTCTTTATAAAATTTGGCCCAAGTGGCTATTGCTACTCCTACCATTGAATAAATGGCAATAATAAAGGGCAAAAGTAGCAATAGCTACTTGAGCCGAAAAATAATCAAGGTTTGAATCCTTGGCAGTTGGTTTGCATTATGCCATTTTTCTCTTGGGAATTATAACAAAAAGGCGTTTGGCAAAATGATTTACTTTTTCTGGCTAAAAACGAAAATATTGAAACTCCGCTCTCGATATGATGTGTAGTCATTCAGGATATAGGACAGTCCCTCACTTACTTACTATTTGAACTATACGAAAGAGGGTTGATCTGTAAACAGTACCAGCTAGATGCTACGAGCTTTGTCTCACTGTGCATGCCTCACTGTGCCCAGCTCTCCCCTACATGACATTGTATGTTGTTTGCTATACAGCAATTACCCAAGACATTGGTTTCTTTAGAAGTTGCTGCTAAATGCACTTAGGTTACTAAATGTCTTTTAGGTCAAAGGTCACTGACCTTATCTCTGATCTTGTCACCATGGCAACCAGAAATCGTGCTGTAAACATGTCACGTGCTAGATAAACCAGCCAATGAATGAAGGCCTTCAAGGATTGTCCCCTATATCTTCATGAGAACAGAATTGCAAAAGGTCCTTTCTGCTTGTTATATCCTTTGGGCTAGGGATCTTAAGTTGTATAGTTTATTTAAAAGTGATATAGGAATGGCAGTTAATGCCACTCAATACTCTCAGCTGTTCACTAATGTTTATTGGCAATTATTATTACTGTTTGAAGGTATTGAGGCTGTCAAAAACTTTTTTTTGATTATTGAAAGATGAGAAATTTCCATGACACAATAACTCAACTGCCTTCTGCTTATCATGGGCGAGGCGGGTAGCTCAGTAGGCCTAGCAGCACTTGGTCAGTAACCTTTGGGACCCGGAAAAGTGTGTTTCGCATGCGTTGCCCATGGCCTAATGGCAAAGCGC
The DNA here is from genome assembly GCA_026936325.1 of Platynereis dumerilii. Classification (NCBI taxonomy): domain Eukaryota; kingdom Metazoa; phylum Annelida; class Polychaeta; order Phyllodocida; family Nereididae; genus Platynereis; species Platynereis dumerilii. The sequence continues at coordinate 13,902,055 of JAPTHN010000003.1, forward strand.
ACTTGTCCACTGGCTCTGGGGTCGTTGGTTGAAATCTCGCCCTGGGAACCCACTTTAGTCTGAGCCAGTGGAACATTAAATGGAGGTGGCTTGCATCCAGTATTCTATGCTGGGGCAACTGAAAGACCCTGAGTATCCGTGAATCAATGAAGCATGCACCAGACTTCAAGTCTTCTCATCTAATTGTCATACAGCAGTCACCAAAACTGGAACCGCAATACCTGATGGCAATACACTTTGTCAGGAGTGAAAGCGAACCAAATCTTTCAACATTGCTCTTCATCACCCTATGGATTACACCAAGATCTCCTTATGGGAGCCAATAATTGCCTTGAAATGTACATGTAAGTCCTTCATGTCTTGTGATGACCTAGTTCCCCATTTGGGAGTTGTCTCTAATGTTCCCATGGCAATAAAAGATATCTGGTTGCCATGGTTATTGTAATGTAAACCAGATGACCATAGAATTTTACGACATTGGCTGCATTCCGGGTTATTGGCCACTTTATCTCATAAGCGATGCTAGATCGCTCTGTCTTGTCAATTTGTGAACGCTAACCCTTTTGGGGGAATTTAATAAACCCTCTGATGTCTGTAGAATTACATCCTGTCCATCTGGGCCACCCAAGGGTCATAGGTCAGGGTTTGTTTCTATGCAAATCAAGTTTGGGCTGTGTGGCACAGAGATATCTGGGCACAATGACACTGAATGAAGCGTCTTTGTCATGTTTTATAATGTGTATACATGATACAGACAGTATATATCATGACATTGGTTTAAATTATATAATTCTAAGCGGGCACACATTATAGCTAGCCAAGTCAAGCAGAGGACAGACATTTGGCCAATATCTCAGCAACCAAAAGTCCTACAGCACAGGAGAAATACACCTACCTTTATGCAGCTTAGCTGTATTGTAATATGCATATCACATTTTCACAACGTTCTTGTTCGATATTTGCCAATTTGTTGATATTGCAGTCCAATTTCGCAAAATGTTGACATTTGTAATGCTGCCAATCTGACACATAATGGGCTGTGACGTCACAAAAGTCCACTGCACTGCCACCTCATACTCAGTTCTAGTCACATTACTATTCCCAGAACTTCTTATCTCATTGTGTTCGTTTTTATGGACTGTACAAACAATGCTAAATTTCTGTCCTAATGCTTGACGTGACAAACTGTATCCTAAAACTTATCTTCCCACACATGTAGATCTGGAAATTTAACTTTGCTAGTTCAGTCATGCCTTATAAGTGACTAATGCTAATTTACTAGTAACTTATTACTCATTAAAGACTCTTATTATTTATTTTTGGCATAATTGTCACCCTTCTATTAATTATGTTGAGATCAAGGCAGCTGGGTGGCTGAGTAGTTAAAAAGCCAGGGCATGCTCCACTAAAGGTCTTTGCCTGCATGGGTTCGAACGTCGCGTAGGGAACCCAAAGTTTTCAGTGGACCTTCATGAGCAAAATCCCAGTTGGATGTCATTTCTAGAGATGAAATATTATATTAGTATCAGTATTTGTGCCGGGCAAGTAAAAGATACCTCACATGGGTATAATGTGTAACATATTCAGGACTCTCACCTATCTTATCAATCGGCTGTCATGAGTGCCCAGAACTGGACTTAGAGGGCTGCACTTGCCATATCTATCAATCAATATATATTAATGAAAGAGTGACTTTAACTTAGAGATTATTTCAATATTTTAGTCACCAAAGCTCGAAATGCATTATCATTATTATGTTGCACTAAGAACAAAAACTTTTAGTAAGCCAGGACGTCAATGTGTCTTTGCAGGGGTGCATCTAGAAATGGCCTGGGGGGGGGGCATAACATGGAGCAAATAGGCAGCACTCCGCGGCACTTTCATCTCTTCCATGTTAGTTTTTGTCCTGGGGGGGGGGTATGGCACCATGGCCCCCCTGAATACGCCACTGTGTCTTAGGAACCTTTTACATGCTGTAAATTGCTTTACCCAAAGCTTCTTGGCTGACAATATTGGTTACATTGTTCCCCTTTTGCATAGCAATCTAATAATATGAATAAATCAATCTTATGATGTCCATAAATCGACAATTTACTGTAACTAATGTAAACCAGACATTCCAGGAAATGTTTTGTGCAATTATGCACCATTGTGTCTTGATAAATCACTATAAATCAAAATAATAATGGCCAATATTATCAAATTATCATGACCCTTGTGTCATTGTCATCCCTTATCCTTTATATAATTAGAGTTCCTTAGAAACGAAATTTGCCTCTGGTTGTCAAGGCCTTTGATGCACATCTTCTGACTCATCTACACTCCTATGTTTCAACTAAGTCTATCAACTTTATCTTCTGACCTCATTATTTGACCACTTGGCATCCAATCTTTCTTCAGCATAATCACAATCCCATACCAAGCACTTAAAAATTCCACTGTATCTCCTTTTCTTGATAAATATTGTTTTTACCGCTCACCACAAAAGGGCCAATCCATTGCACACTCACTGCATGTTGGATTATTCTTACATTAATAATGTATGAACACTTAGCATCACAAGCTCAAAAAGCAGTGCATGCACTGAAAGAAAGAATTAGATCCACTGTTGGATATCTTTCACCAAATCTAAGTCTTAAAATGTTTGATACACATATTCTGCCTATTTTAGAATACCACAGCGAAATTTGGTTCTCATCTAAACAAAATGATATTTTGGAAAGAATACAATTGAAGTTTCTCAAAAATATGCTTGGGGTCAGAAGTCAGACCTCTACAGTAGCTATCTTAGCAGATACTGGCCGATTCCACTTATTATACAGGCAGCAAGCTGCTGCAATTAATTATTGGCATAGACTGAAGACAGGTAATTGTCCAAAATTACTTAGTGAATGTTACAACATTCAGGTTACACTAAAAGCTAAAAAATCACCATGTTGGTTGTCTAAAATACATCAAGTCTTTACTCATTTAGAAGTTACTAACTTTGAACTAAGTCCCAACAAAATCACTTCACTCCTATTTACCAAAGCTGGAGAAAATATGCTAGCTGAGATAAATGATAGTATGAAAAACCCTAAGCTAAGAACATACAAATTATTTAAAACAGATCTGCGACTTGAACCATATTTAAATCTGAACTTTCCCAAGTATATATATCGCAGTATAGCTCGCTTTAGATTAAGCTCTCACAATTTAAAGATAGAACTAGGAAGACACAAACGTCCTTATGTCCCTGCGGATGAGAGATTTTGTAAAAGATGCACATCAGGACTAGTTGAAGATGAATATCATTGTCTTATGATTTGTGATTATTGGAAAAAGGAACGGGTAGAACTGATAGAAGCAGCATCAAAACTTCTAGAAAACTTTGCAGTGTTAAGCTCTCACATACAATTTATTGAAATTATAACAAATAAAACAGCTGATATAAACTTTGTATTAGGTAAATTCTTAAACATTGTCAATAAAACAGATAATAGCACTTAGAGTAAAATTATGATATATAGGTATCTATCCACAAGTCTGGGTGGCTAATGGCACTGACACATTGTCTTGCATGTGGCCAGCCCGCATGAGTAACATTTTTTTAACTTGTGTATTTCAATGTGTATGCAACTTGTATATTTTGATGTGTATGTACAATGTATATTTCTATGAATCAAGTAGGTTTTATCACTTGTAGAATATTCCAGATTTATAAATGGAGTCTCTGACCGTAAAATGATCAGGTTTATGATTCTATGTGCCATTTTACTTTATACTGTAAATACTGTAATATACTTGGATGTTTTGATGTAGATTTGAACTATGGTATATGTATCCTTCATTGATTAAAGGTGCTACGTTGTGTACTATGGTACTAAAACCGCATAAGTGCTAAATTGACATTGTATGCCTACCAATTCTATAGACTGTGATTGATATGATGATGTATTCTTGTATATTTATTTAAAGAGAATGTGATATTATTGTTATTACTAGATGTAGTGTTAGTGTTAGTACTAGAACTAGTTCTTGCTTTTACTTGTACCCTGTTTACTCTTTTTACCTGACATTTTGGTCAAATGTGACCTTGTTTTTATGTCAATAAAAACGTATATATAATAAAATAACATCTCTTAAATCATTCAAATGCCTCCCTCCACTTAACTGGAACCCTCTTTGAATAGAGTCCAACCTCAAATAGAGGCCCCTCCCCCACTAGAGGCCGCATCAAATACAGGCATATACATGTATGTATAATCCTCTTCACTATTCCTAAATAGTTAAAAGCAATCAATGTCTTTTCATTGCTCATTGCTACCTTACGCCTTTTTCTGATGTCTTCCTCTTTCATTATATAATTTCAAGTATAATATATATTCAAAGTCCCATTCGTAGAACGGGTTTTATGCTAGTGACAGTAAAGGTGATAAAAAGAAGGGCTCATGTTATTTTCATGTGTAGGTAAGGTGGCACTGTTGTTGCACTTCCTGCTTGATCATAACAATGTCTTGAGAAAAGCACATGTCTCAAAAAAAGCCAAATTACTATAAATCTAATTGTTGTCAGCAACATAACACCATGTAGAACTGTCTATGTAGTCATTATTGGCTATATCTATGCAAAAGTACACCTTCAGATTTCTTTGTTACTGAATTAAAAGGTTTCAAAATTGCCGGGTTAATTGGCAAAGTTTTCTGTGTTGACATGGTTTTAGGAGAATTTCAATCTCTTACCTTGCATTTTATCATCTAGGCCTACAGGGCAATTTATGTTTAATTTGCCCAGGTATATCCCTTGCAATGACGGTTTAGTAAGTAGATAGTCCCATGTCAATAAATGGATGTTAAAATGTCCAATTAGGATTTTCTTTGGCAAAAAGTTCATGTCTCTGACACATATTTTTATGTTCTGACAGTGTTTCAAGAGGCCCTGTTACAAAATAGCAGGCTGGATTATCTAGTTTAGCATTGTTTGGCATTGACTGTTTGTTATAATCACCTGTTTCACACCTCAGGTCAACAGAGTTCACACTTGAAATGTGATTGCCAAAGCAATAGGTTGTGTAACTATGTATTTTGCCCAAAATGAAATACATCTTCTTGGAATATTATCAATTGATCAATCTAATACTTTGTTATTATACACAAGCTTCTTTTAAAACCGAACAAAAAACAAGCAGCTCCTCACTTGCATCCGTCAGGCTATTTGCCAAAGTTGAAATAGTAAATTTATCTTTTATGCATTGTCAAAGTGACAGAATTGATAAATCTTGGTCCTCATCACAATACATTTATATCTAGGCAAAACAAGCCCTCACAAAGCCAACACACTCCACACAAGTTGTGTTTACTTTGGGTTGATGTCACCATTAGGCAAAGAACAACAGCATCTGATGTCCTCTTGTTTGTCTACCTACATTAATCTCTGTCCCTCTGTCAACATGACGAGATTAATTGGATTTGCAGCTTTTGTCATTCCATCAAGATTATCTGGATAACATTTGGGCTGGATTGCACGGATAATAGATATTTTTCCCGAAGCATAAGACTGTATTCTATTTCTATTAGGCAAGTGTTACGTTCTTAGGTGACAATGATATAACTTATGAGGTGAAACTAATCATAATACAAATACGAAACTACTGCCGAGATCACTTCACCATACTTTCAGTACTCATGCTGGACTCCAGAGTGCATTTGTAGTTTACTGTGATCGATTTTATGAGTGATGTGCCATATCTTTCAAGTCTCAGGTCTGTGAAAGACCACTGATGAGAACTGAAGAAAATGGGGTGGTTCTTAGACTACTGAGGAACACTTAAAATTACTGCACTTCAGACCATGCAGACCAGCCTCATGCAGGAAATGTGTCAAGGACATGCAAAATGTGGCATTCTATCCTACTGATGACTAGTTTGCTTTGGAGAGACCACATAAGACGCTGTTTTTTGTGGTGTAGAAAGCTGACCCAGAGCACTACAGGTGAGGATTCATACGTGTATGTACACTTGTAACAAAAAGGTTTTATATGGAACCTTTAAGGGTTCTATAAGCTGGTATAGAAAAAGGTTCATCACTCAACTTTAAAAAGGTTCCAACAGCTAGTGAAAACAACATTTAGATAATCCAGCTGCACTGAACTCGCGCAATGGAACGCCTTCCTCTCAAGTTGGGAGCTGAGAGTTCTATCATAGGGCCTTCCTACCAAGTATTGAACCTTTTCAATTCAATTGAACCCTAAAAAGATTTAGAACCTTTTTTTGGCTATGGGTTCTTTATATATACCATAAATAACCTTTTTTGTTAAGAGTGTAGGAGAAGAGATAGTAGACAGTTGAGTGTGGTGAGGATTGTTTGTGAGACAGGTACACTTCAACCTCACCTTACGACCACCTCTCTAATGCAGGCACCTCACCATTACGACCACAAAGGCCTGGAACCGAATATTTTCCCTTTCTTTTATGCTTAATAAAACCTCTCCAATGCGGGTACCTCGCTAATGCGGTCACCACGCAATTACGGGCACTTTCTAGGGTACATAAGTGCCATTCTGACCTCATCCAATACGACCTGTGCTGTAATTAGGACCTGGTACTGTTGTCTTAAGAAGAAATGCGCATCAGCGACGCTATGTCTGGCTGTATGTTTGCTTTACTTGCAATAGAAGGACATACTTTTAGTAAGAGAGCTATTGTTGATTAGTTCAAAAGCAATTGAAAGGACGGGGTCCAATTAAGACAAAGTCAGAATTTCTTGTATTATGTTGGGATGTTGAGGCTTAATTGCATTTTAGAAAATAACACAATCGAACCTTACCCTTCATTGGAATTCAATACCAGTCAGGAAGCAATTAAGAGTGACACTGAATTGGGGCTTTTTGGAAAATCTCAATCGCTATCAATTAATATTGTGCAGGTTGTCACAAGACCAGGTATTTTTTTAAACAGTTACAATAATGGAATAGTAAGGACATAAATATGACTACAGACACAAAGGGTGGCAACATGATAAAGCAACAACAAGACAGGGCTGACTGTCAGCACTCATACTAGCACTAGCACCATGCATAGACACATTACATAGTCAATCTAAATTTTAGATAAGTATATATTTGGCGAATTCCTACTGGAGCACCAACATCATTTTCTTGGATTCCTGAGCTTTAACCTTGGATCAAATATGTATTAAACAGATTTACAAAGAGCAGATACTAGGCTAATTGGTTCAAGTACAATTTACAATTGGCAGTGGTTAGAAGACTTATGAGTGCTGTCAATTGGTGACAGTGCCCCCTAGTGGTGCCAGTGCCCCCTAGTGGACAAATGCTCCAGTGGCCCCTGGTGGTTCAACAGAACCTCTCCAATACGGCCACCTCGCTATTACGGCCAACTGGCCTTGGAACCATTGGTGGTCGTAATAGAGAGGTTGAAGTGTAGTTAAGTTAAAACTGGTCAGACTTTGCCAACCCGTGGTTAAATGGATTTGAATTAATGACTGATCTGACTTCCGTGAAATGAGTCTCGACTTTATTTAAAGATGAGACTAATTACATTTGAGCTTATAACTCTGTGGTTTTTGCCTTTTGGTAATCTTGATGGATGAGAAAGACTGGCAAGCAGTCTTAATAGTCCAGGCAACTGGTGAAAAAATTGAGGGTGACCCACCACAAATTGCAAAAGTTTTGATCTATGCATTTTCTGAATCCTTGGATGCCTGGCTTTAACATACTAAAAGTTTGCTCAGATAGTCCCGTGCGAACACTGTTTTCTGAGGGATTAAAGATAGGGCCCTTGGTAACGTCGTTTTCGCCGAAGAAAATCCCCACTAAAGAGTGATAGTGGCCTCTGAAGCAGCCTGAGTCCAATATAAATACATGAGCTGTATACCATCTTGTAGGCAATTAAAACAGCTTTAATTTAAGCCATGTTAGACGTCTGGGCAGGGTGACAGGCCTGAGCTATGATTGTTTGAATACTGGCTCTCGGACGTAAAAATCCTGAGGAACATACGAAGAGTAAAGTGGATGGCTAATCTTGCTTTTCATCACAGCCTGAGTCCAATAAAAAGATACAAGCTGCATACCATCTTGTAGGCATTTAAAGCACCTTTAATTTAAGCCATATTAGATGTCTGGGAAAGGTGACAGGCCTGAGCTATGATTGTTTGAATACTAGCCCCATCTCGGACATAAGATTCCCGAAGAACATACATAGAGTAAAGTTGATGGATATTCTTGCTCTTCATCACAGCCTGTGTACAATAAAATATATAAGCTGCATACCATCTTGTAGGCAATTAAAACAGCTTTTATTTAAACCCTATTTTATTATTATTTCTTTCAGTTTGGGAAAGAAGCTGGGCCTGAGTTATGTCTGATTGAATGCTAACCCGGTGTCAGACATAAAAGATTTAAGTGTGCCTTTTCCATGTTGAAGGCTACAAATATATGGCTAAAATGCACTTGAACTACACTGAATTTATATGAATTACATGAACCATACCTTTAGTCAGAAAAATGTGCAGTATTTCAGTACTATGATTAATTTAAGGAAAATCATCAAATGATTATATAGGGCGTAACTGCTGAAGCTCATGGAAGTCCTTTTTGCTGCCGTCCATTCACAAAATGATAGGTGGTTATTCTAAAATCATTTTGTAATGGAAAAAATATTGGATTTCAGCATGACTTAAGTTTTTTAGTGATTAATTGCAAATAAACTATTATCTAAATGCTTATATTTGAAAGAAAATGCCATCTGATTCTCTACAAACCGCACTTATTGTGTATATATATGATAATAGGCCATCCCTATCAATGGAAACTATAATAAGAGAATAATATTATAGTCTTTCACTTTGATAAAGAAAAAATGAGGACCAGTTCACTGTGAAAAATGCACTTTGTGACTCATGATAGCTGATGAAGTGTCATCTTCTCTACTTTCAACATGGGAGACATAGAGGCATTTTGATTAGTCATGATCAAGAGAAGGCCATTTGACTTGTCATACAGCTCATCTTCACGAAGCAGACACACTTTTAAAACTATAACAAAACTTGGAAGTGTCATAAAGGAAGGTAGGAAACAATTTAAAGGGGGTTAAAGAGCCCTAAAACTATTGACCAAATAACCTTTTTCTCATGACCCCAAATGTGTTTTCTTGTCTATTTTACTTCTTAGATAGGAAAATCTACCAACAATGTGTCAAAAGGCTTGTTGGTTAATGTGGAAAACAACTTGGTCAATAGTTTCAGAAATCAATTAACTCCATTTAAATTGCTTTATAACTTCCATTTTGGAACATCCCAGATTTTTGTTGAAGTTTTAAAAGCGTGTCTGCTTCGTGAAGATGAGCTGTAACTGATTTTGGATTGAAAATCAAATGCATAATCCTTTCATTTGGCTGTCACCAACAAGCAGGATAAGTCTCCTTAAATCAAATTAACATTGAAAGTATTGGGTATGATCATGACAAATCATCAGTATGACACACAAAGTGCCATTTTCACAGTGCAACAGTACACTCTTTTTCGGTATCAAAGTGACTGGCTGTAAATGGAAACTTGATAGATGACATATGCTAGTGACCACAAGACATGGTGCCTTCTACTCTATTTTCGAGAGGATCATCAGAGAGTTCTGCAGCCACTTTTGCGGTTGCACAGATCATTTCTAGGTACCTCGAGCATGTTGAGGGTACTGGAAGTCTATAAGTCATGATTGGCACAATTTTGACAAACCATCGCGGTTGAAGCTCCTCGCAACATTCTACTGAGAATAGCTTCCACCAAAGTGGTTGATCGAAGGTAACTATTATAACGGAATTGTGTTTGAAAGCATGGGACTACACAAACTTGAAGGTGGAATAGATTCAAGTAAGATCATTTGGATCCAAATCTAGCATTGGCAAAAACATGATCGCAGCTTCCACAGGATGGACGTCATTGTGCTCCCACTGAATGAAACCAGACCACTGTGGCCAAGAAAGTTTGAACAATAGAGACAACTTCCACAGGAATTCAATATCAATGAATGGATCTTGAATGTTGAGGCTTTTCAACTCCTGGCTGATAACAGAGAGATTCTATGGTTTTGCGTTCATCAGTAAGGTCGCTAAGGTGCTAATATCAATTCGTCCAATACTGATAATATCTTCATTTGTCACAAGAGACTGATTTACTGCATGTGTCGCCATTGCTATGATTTTCCATCCTGTGGATTGTGCCTTTCCCATCAATGCTTCTGATGTTGTGGTCTACATTGTTAGTTGAGTACTGAAGAAAAGTATCCATGCCCAGATTTGGTAGATCTGTCTCATGGGAAACTGATGCATATCTCTTGAATTTCTGTACTTCACTATATGAGCAGTAAAAAAAGTTATGTTGGGAGTCAATGAGCATCCTTGATAGGAATAGATGATGCATTTGATGATTTGAATGCCAAGTGCTGCATTTGGACAGGAATTGCGTATGGTCGAACAACTTGTATTATTGCCTGACCAACTGATGCAATCCGAGTTTCCACTTCTTTCCCACAAAACACAATCTTCATAAAATTGAGCAAGGATCCAGGCAAGAAACTATCAGTTTCTCTTGAATACTTTCAATGTTTGGGTTGGTCTCTTTTGAGGGTTTCAAGTCCTTGATATCTTGCTTTATCAGTTTTGCAGCTGCATCAATTATCAGACGCTTATTCACTATTAGAAAAGCTTTGCGGCGTTGTGTGTTACTTGGTCTTCCTCCCAAACGCTTTGTTTTAGTCTGCACTGATTCAGTTATCCTTCTCAAAAACTTTGGTAATTGACACTCTGTTCTGAAGTTTACATTGCATACGTTGTGATACACAACATCGGCAGCAGGCAAACCTAACACAAAAGCACACAACCTTTCGCTTCATCTGCCCATTTACCAGGGAATGAAGTACATGCATGCCGAATTTTTGAAATATTCTGATTGATCCATCTTTCAACACTAAGGATTCCACCACAACATTGCACTTTTAATTTCTTAGATTCACCCTGCAAATGAAAACACCATTGTTGCAAATAATGTTTAGTTAAATTCTCTTAAATATGCTTTCTATTCATCTGTATGCTTTCAAGTGTCAATAAATTGTAAAACAACCTGTTATTAGACTTTAAAATAAAATGTATTACTCAGACAACCCAAGCAGCTAACACGAAAGGTAGCTTTATTTCCAGCAAAATTATTCAGATATATTTAGCTGAGGTCAAGAGCAAGATTAGCCATCCACTTTACTCTCCGTATGCTCTTTGGGATTCCGAGATCCAGAACTCAAACAGTCATAGCTCAGGCTGCCACCCTTCTTAGACATCGCACATGGCTTAAAGTAAGGCTGCTTTAAATGCCTTCAAAATGGTATGTAGCTTAAATATACTTTTATTGGAATCAGACTGTGATGAACAGCAAGATTAGCCATCCACTTTACTCTCTGTATGTTCTTCCGGATTTCTACGTCCCAGAGCCAGTATTCAAACAGTCATAGCTCAGGGATGTCACCTTTTCCTGACATCTCACATGCATGGCTTAAATGAAAGCTGCTTTAATTGCCTAAAAGATGGTATGCAGCTTATATATTTTATTGTACACAGGCTGTGATGAAGAGCAAGAATATCCATCAACTTTACTCTATGTATGTTCTTCGGGAATCTTATGTCCGAGATGGGGCTAGTATTCAAACAATCATAGCTCAGGCCTGTCACCTTTCCCAGACATCTAATATGGCTTAAATTAAAGGTGCTTTAAATGCCTACAAGATGGTATGCAGCTTGTATCTTTTTATTGGACTCAGGCTGTGATGAAAAGCAAGATTAGCCATCCACTTTACTCTTCGTATGTTCCTCAGGATTTTTACGTCCGAGAGCCAGTATTCAAACAATCATAGCTCAGGCCTGTCACCCTGCCCAGACATCTAACATGGCTTAAATTAAAGCTGTTTTAATTGCCTACAAGATGGTATACAGCTCATATATTTTTATTGGACTCAGGCTGCTTCAGAGGCCACTATCACTCTTTAGTGGGGATTTTTTTCGGCGAAAACGACGTTACCAAGGGCCCTATCTTTAACCCCTCAGAAAACAGTGTTCGCACGGGACTATCTGAGCAAACTTTTAGTATGTTAAAGCCAGGCATCCAAGGATTCAGAAAATGTATAGATCAAAACTTTTGCAATTTGTGGTGGGTCTAACCAAGGATTGCCTGGACTATAATGTAGGGAGACAAACAAGAGGACAGGAGATGCAGTGGTACTTTGCTAATAGCAATATCAATCTGAAGTAAACACAGCTTATACTAGGCTTGTTTCCTTTGTAAGTCAGCTTGTGTTGTACTTGATTGTGAAGTTAGCTAAGTGCATATTGGTTTGTGTGACACCTGGTCTACACACAATTGATGTTTTTTTTTTCTCACAGAGACTTCGCTTCCATTAGTAGTCAATTTAAGTAGACATTTTAATTTAAACTGAGCATTATTCTAGCCTACCATACTCTTCTGTATGTTCAAGGCTGTCGGTAATTTAACAATTTGTTCCATAGAATAAATATTGAAGGGCTCAGCTAAATGGGCTTCTGTCAATATAGTTTTGTTCACTGGCTTTCAATAGATTTGACCAATGTTCAATGAAAGATCAAATAAATGATGCTTTGATGCCTGATGCTAAAGAAAATGTAATCTCGATGACCAGAGTAGGAATTTATGACAAAGTATCCTGCTTCACCTACTTTCTGTGGTTCCAAATGCAGAATCTGTGACCTATGACTCGAGAGATATTTTTGTCAATATATACACTGAAGGAAGATTTTTGATTTTTCTTTTTCACAATACTATATAATTATGCTCAATACAGATGTACTGAAAGGTCTGTGAGCTAATATTATACTAATGCAGGTGGCCTCCAGTTCCACTTGATGTCTTTCTGAGCATTGAAGCTGACCCACAGGCACAAACAATGTTTCATGTGTGGTGTTGCATTCCACTGGCTCTCTCTGATTGCTATAACTAAATATTAGAAAAGGTATGACAGCTTGCTTGGCAATGCTCCAAGATTCCAGACTGAACTGGTACGTTGTCATAGTAGCAGACGACCCAGGTAACTGTAAAATCCAGTCAAAAGACACAAGAGCAAGAGAGCGGACCATGCATGTGGACCTCCCCCCTCTCGTCCTCTAATTGTTTGTGCAATTTGAGACAAAACTGAGCAGCACTGTTACTTCGTTCACTGTGATAAACAGTACAATATTTTTAAAAAAATCATATATATGCCTAGCTGTGAACTTACAACAATGGGATGAAGCTTATATAACCCCCCATACATTTTGAGTCCCATAGAGTTTGATGGCTGAACCTTGTAGCTGAGTCTCCTGGCTTTCAGAATTTCACAGGTGGACGTTCCGATTTTACTGCGAACAGCCGCTAGGGGGGCGTTTTTCAAAATGGCCGCCATTTTCACTATCGCCATCCTATCTTCCCTAATTTTCAAGATATCATTTCATGCAACACCACTTTTTAGGGGTTTTCTGACATGCAGAATCCATTTCTGGCCTTACTTTTTTGGTACAGTGAGTATATCCTATGATATTGCAATGCTTCATGCACATTGATGAAGACCGATGGCCAACTTCACTAAAATTGTCATAAATCAGGCTGTTAATACCTGGTATTCTCCTTATAGTCATATTTAACCCAACCCAGCTACTGGATTGATTACTTGTATGGCTTGTTAAGGTCTGAGAACATTTATTTAGGGGTAGAACCTGGTTTATCTTGGATTATTGTTGCCCGAAAATGAATAAAAACTAGTAAAAAGCAAAATGGCCACTTAAAAACCACAAATTTCTTTATTTTGACAACAAAATCTGGGTAGAACTAACTCCCCATTAATGTTTTCTCTGCTTCTTACATGATTTCAGAGTGTTCCGTCCAAATAGAATAATGACCATGGTGGGAATTTGGATTTAAGTGTCACACTAAACGCTTTTTTAAAAAAAATGTCTGTCAAAATGTTCCGAATTACTCTAAGATGTGACATTAATCTACCTTATAGTCCTCTCCTTCTTGAATACAGTCACTCACAACTACCCAATTGATTTCGTGTGTAGCTTATTAAGGTTTGGGAACATTTATTTTAAGTAGAACCAGGTTTATCTGGGGTTATGATGGACAGAAAATGACTGAAAGGCCAAAATTATCTCTTAAAAACCACAAATTTGGTAATTTTGACAACAAAGTAGGGGTTGAACCAACTCTCAATTCATGTATTCTTGTCTTTTTATCTGACTTTAGAGTGTTCTGTCGAAATAGATTAATCACCATGAAGTAAAGATTTGGATTGAAGTGTCAAAAGTAATGTTAAAAGTCTGTCAAAATGTTCCAAATTACTGAAAGTGTGAAATAAATTGATCTTATAGTCCTCTCATTCTTGAATGCAGTACTCGACCAAATTGATATCTTGAATGGCTTATGAAGGTCTGAGATTAATTATTTTGGACGTATAACCAGGCGCATCTGGGGTAATAATTGGCAGAAAATGACTTCGAAAGAAAAATGACTAACTGAGAACCTAGGCTTTGGCTGACCAAAATAATGTTTTAGCCAGATCAGCTAAAGTTTTCAAAGATCTCAATTTGGCTAAAACTGGGGAAAACAATAGTATTTTTAGAATTTTTTTTGGCCAGATAGAGATTCAATTAGCATTTTGCTAACTGGCGAATGGCCAGCTAAAGCCAGAGAACTCGACATTCAGTTGATAGAACAGCAAAATCAGCTGATTTTACATTGGAAGTGACTCCGAATAAGGCTGTCAATCACAAGGAAAAAAATCATCAGTAAGCATTCCGCTGAATTGTATTAGGAAGAGTGATGATCATATCAAGTATTTCGTGTTTGCATGGAGAGTCTTGTTTTCTATTTGTCTCCTTGTAAAATTGAAATTAGGCCAGATAACTTGATGATTAACATTACAATTTACAAATGAAAGAATATTTCATCAGTTGGGAATCATTTATAATGAAAAATTAAGTATGCTTTGGCAGTTTTCAGTTTTAGTATGCTTTGGCAGTTTTCAGTTTCAGACACTATTTTGAACAATAACAACAAATATCAACACAGTGTCAATTGATCTGAAATTATATAAGCACACAAAAGATGCATTAATTACTATGAGTCATGAGTCAGTTCTACCTGTAAATAGTAGATTGTCAACATTGAAGTGATCGAAATTGTTTTTATGGTAATTAGTCAGTTTGCATTTCAGACATAATTTGCCTGTCAAGAAACATCAATATTAACTTTATGGGGCAAAATGCGGTTTTTATTTAGACAATTTTCCAGTCCTGCACTTCTTCTTGCTCACTTCACATACATGTACATGTATGATGCCTTTTCATTTTCTCAGAGAACTTTTAATAATTTGCTGAACATTATTGGACCACCTTATAAAAAAAGACCTTATCACATTAGTTGAGATTATGGCTATGTCCTGGACCAAACAGAGGCAAGTATGTTGCTGAGTATGGTAATTTGAAAATAGAAGAGGCTGGTTTTTGAGTCTCTGTGACTGCCCAATTGTCTCCCCTAAGCAGGTTCTTTTGTTCAGAGATAACTCCTCCTGTGGGAATGTCTCAAAAGTGACTGATTACAGGCCATCCAATCAAAATGTGTTGATTTCAAATTTTTCCATGGATTATGAAAATATGTTATTCTTTACAGTCTTGCCTGAGTCTATTTCCCTGAGTGCATTTGACCAGCTGGATACTAACATCCACGGAACAGAGCCTCCTCTTTACCGGTAACTCAACCTAGCCCTTTGCCAAAAGTCATGGATACGACTTGTGTCTTCTGTGATCTTCTTGATGACAAGAAGCATGCGCTTCTCATTTTAGGAATACATTTTGAAATTTTAATCACGAAATACATGCCCCTTCTATTAGCCAAATGGTAAAATCTTTAAAATGACTTGCATTGTTTTGGCAGCCTTTTAACGTTATTAGTATATTTTGACATTTGAAGTTCTATTTCCATTATGGGGATAACTCATTTTGTGAATGACACTCTGAAATAATCTAAGAAGTGTGTTATATTTTAATCAATAGCCATTTTCACCACAACATTGCAACAAAATAAAATGAAATACTATATATTAGGTGATCATATTGGCTTTCCAGTAGTTTCTGCCCATTATAATCCAAGATTCACCAAGTTCTAACCCAAAATATATGTTCACAATCAGTTGATATCATTAAAGCTACACAAAAAAAAAATCAATTGGTTAGTTATAAGTGCCCACATGCTAAAATGAGCATGATGCGTAGAGTATTAGTTCAATTACTATCAAACTTCAATCATTTTGACAGACTTTTAACATTACTTTTGACACTTCAGTCCAAATTTTCCTCCATGGTGATTAATCTATTTTGACAGAACACTCTAAAATCATGAAAAAATATGAGAATACATTAATTGAGAGTTGGTTCTACCCCGACTTTGTTGTCAAAATTACCAAATTTGTGGTTTTTAAGAGATCATTTTGGCTTTTCAGTCATTTTCTGCCCATCATAACCCCAGATAAACCTGGTTCTACTCAAAATAAATGTTCCCAAACCTTAATAAGCTACACATGAAATCAATTGGGTAGTTGTGAGTGACTGTATTCAAGAAGGAGAGGACTATAAGGTAGATTAATGTCACATCTTAGAGTAATTCGGAACATTTTGACAGACATTTAAAAAAAAAAGGCGTTTAGTGTGACACTTAAATCCAAATTCCCACCATGGTCATTATTCTATTTGGACGGAACACTCTGAAATCATGTAAGAAGCAGAGAAAACATTAATGGGGAGTTAGTTCTACCCAGATTTTGTTGTCAAAATAAAGAAATTTGTGGTTTTTAAGTGGCCATTTTGCTTTTTACTAGTTTTTATTCATTTTCGGGCAACAATAATCCAAGATAAACCAGGTTCTACCCCGAAATAAATGTTCACAGACCTTAACAAGCCATACAAGTAATCAATCCAGTAGCTGGGTTGGGTTAAATATGACTATAAGGAGAATACCAGGTATTAACAGCCTGATTTATGACAATTTTAGTGAATTTGGCCATCGGTCTTCATCAATGTGCATGAAGCATTGCAATATCATAGGATATACTCACTGTACCAAAAAAGTAAGGCAAGAAATGGATTCTGCATGTCAGAAAACCCCTAAAAAGTGGTGTTGCATGAAATGATATCTTGAAAATTAAGGAAGATAGGATGGCGATAGTGAAAATGGCGGCCATTTTGAAAAACGCCCCCCTAGCGGCTGTTCGCAGTAAAATCGGAACTTCCACCTGTGAAATTCTGAAAGCCAGGAGACTCAGCTACAAGGTTCAGCCATCAAACTCTATGGGACTCAAAATGTATGCGGGGTTATAGGCCAGAGCCTGGACTATTAGTTGTAAATTCAATCAATCAACACTATAAATGAACAACTACTGACTTGTCAAGTTTCTATCTATCTATATATCTATCTATCTATCTATCTATCTATCCATCTATCCATCTATCCATCTATCTATCTATCTATCTATCTATCTATCTTTCTATCTATCAATCTATCTATCTAGATCCATCCGTCTATCTATCTATCTATCTAGATCCATCCATCTATCTAGATCTATCTATCTATCTATCTAGATCTATCTAGATCTATCTATCCAGCTAGCTAGCTAGCTGGCTATATATGTATCTGTCTATCTATCTCATCTCTTTTTCTCTCCAATTCTTTATATCTCTATATCTGAACAGCAGTTCACGTCACATTTATAGACATTATATTTGACTGTTTGTGATATGTTTCAGGAAAGTTTATTCCTTAAACTTGGTGAAGTATTTAATAACATATAAAAGCATAACTTTGTAGTGCTATGAACAGGGTAATATATATATATTCATTTAGGGAAAAAGCAGAAATATGCCTGGATTGGAATAATAAAGAGGCCTGCACATTGTATTCTGTAAAAATGCGATCTGAACTTGTCAATTGTTGTCCAAGTCAGTCACTGTTCACCAAACTGTCTTGAGAAGCAACCAATCAGATCACGTTGTTTTATGGTTCGCTGATAATGATTGAAAGCTAGACATAGTACTTAATGGCAAAACTACTCACATACAAAGAGAAATAATAAAACACAAACAACATGTATACAGACTAAAAATCTTGTGAAACATTTCACTGTTTTCCACAATTTCAGTTGTCCTCATGTTTGTTTTGTCAGCTTTATAATTATAGCAGCAGAATCAATCAGCTGTTCTTTTGTCCGTCTGAACTGAATTTTACTAATATCTGAAAACTTCTCATTTATCTTGACATGCATGAATGCCCTCACTTCGACTTTTATAACTCTTCTATACACTTCTACATTAATCCATTTAAGCTGAAAATTGTGCAACACAATAAACTTTTTGTTCTGCAACTTTTGTAAGTGAAATTTTTATTTAAGATGCAACAATTAACTTGACATGTTTTTGTTATTGTTGGTGTGGCTGCTACAGCACTTCACTTCCGTGCCAGTTCAATCTGGAACTTGGATTTTAGATTAATTTCATGCTTAATTATGGTGTTTAAAAAACCTGTCAGCACTTCCAGGTATGTCGAAAATCTAGAAAATGTAGAAAAGAAAGTACTGAAATCATCATCTGGATGCCTTCTTTGTGAAAAGTGTGAATTTAAAGGTATTCTACAACTGACTCAACCCACTTTCGTCTGCTGGCATGGTTGAACTGTCATACCTTGTTATAGCTGTATAGTTAATGAGTGGACTGCTTGACCAAGTCAAAGCATACACGAATCTCGAATCACATTGTTTTTGCCTGTGGCTGGCCATGACTCATGAGTGACCACTACATGATAGTACATCATGGAAAGTCCTCCCAATGACCTGGTCCAACCTCCATCGCCTCACAGCCATGCATGATGACCATTGGAGGGTACTCAAGACCAGGATAAGAGAGAGCTGAAGACATGTACAAGATCAGTCCGCAGCAGGGAACGTGTCAAGTGCATGCCACATGCCATGTTCAAGGAATATGTGTCATTTTGCATTCCCTTTGAAGCAGACACATGAGATGAAGTGGTGACATGAAAGGCACGGACTGGTACTCAATTACTATATGTGAGGACTTGCATGCAGAATGTATATTTACATGTCATGGGTAGAAAATGTAATGCAAGATAAAGGGTTGACTCGGATTAAGAATGTACGAATGGGTAGAATGAACTACATGGTGACACCTTGATGAACCGCAGTGACATCAAGCATTAGTGATGCAGACTGGAACACTTTTCAGTTATTCTAAGTTTTGTCCGGTCAATATGATGTTTTCTGATTCTGTAACCGGACTGCACCTGAAGCAGTCTATCGGAATTTCTGAAACTGTGATAAAAACAAGGGCTTCAACAAACTTTAATGCCCTGACTATTAGGATTGAATTTTGTTTTTGAATGAATGTGATCCTTAACTGCTGTGACTTGAAAAACATTTGGTCCTTGTTCTCTGATAGTGGACTTTTTTTGTATGTAGTCCTGTATTTCTGTGGTCAAGGGCTGGACCTTGGACCGAATTGGCTTTTTGCTTCTTTGTCCCCCATCCTGTCAAAAATATTCTGAGTTTTAAGACAAATACTTTGAATCATATCTCTTTGCCTTAAAAAGGAAAATTGCAAATACTGTTGTGATATCTTTCTGCTCACAAAAGCTCAATATTATTTTGCTGCTTGAATCGAGATTTTACAAAAGCGAAGCTGCAGCAAGTTGGCAATTGCAAACCTCATCAATTTTGCAAAGACTAGGTGTGCTCAGCTCAATTGCAATTTTAAAAACAACATAACAAGGACACCAAGCTCCTCACAGGTTATGTTTACTTTGTGTAGTGTCACCATTAGGCAAAGAACAACAGCATCTGATGTCCTGTTGTTTGTCTACCTACATTAATCTCTGTCCTTCTGTCTTCGGATGAGATTAATTGGTTTTTTGCCAAAGTCATTCTATCAGAATTATGTGGATCAACACCGCCTCCAGATTACAAGACTAGTAGCTTATACACCATCCCAGATTAGAATGCACAAAATGCACCAGCCTTGGAATGTTGATTTTAATAATAATGTGTGTTTTCATGCAGTTTCATGAAATATCGCTGCTCATTACTGATGGCACGGAGCACTTTCATATTTCCTCAGTATTCGCAAAGACCATCACAGTCTTGAGGACTTCAGATAAGTTTTTCCTGATTTATTATGAGTGACTTTTTTCTATCAAGAAAATTTCAAGACTTTATTCATAATATAACATGGCTAATATAGCACTGTAAAGTCTGTGACCTTTTATGTCATTGTTAATGGAGGAACCTTCAGTTCTCCTCCATGTGCTTTTGGTCATGAGAAGCCACTACATCATGGAAAGTCTTCACACTAACCTGGTCCAACCTAAGTCACCAATGGAGGGTACTCAAGACCTGGATTAGAGAGAGCTGAAGACATGTGCAAGACCAGCCTGCAGCAGGGAACTTGTCAAGTGCATCCCACATGCCATGTTCAAGGAATATGTCATTGTGCATTCCCTTTGAAGGAGACACATGAGATGATGTGGTGACATGAAAAGGCTTGGACTGGTTCCCAAGTACCATACATGAGGATTCATAATGTATATTTATGTCACAGGCAGAAAATGTAATTCAAGATAAAGGATTGATTCGGGTTAAGATCGTACAAATGGGTAGAACGTACTACATGGTGATACCTTGATGAGCTGCAGTGACATCAAGCACAGACTGGAACACTTTTCAGTTATTCTAAGTTTTGTCCGGTCAATATGATGTTTTCTGAAATTTTGTAACCAGACTGCACAGTTTTATATATGATTGGATTTTGTTTTTGAATGAATTTATTATATGCCAGCGATAATTACTTGTCTTAGAGATGTCCTCCCTCTTTACTGTAACATAACGTTTCAGAAAGAAATAAAATATCTTGAGTCTTGAGTCTATCTGATCCTTAACTGTTGTGACTTGACAAGAATTTGACCCTTGACCTCTTGTTGTGGACCATTTTTTATGCATTCCAGTATTTTTGTGGTCAAGGCCTGGACTGTGGACCGAACTGGTCAGAATCACTATCAGGTAACTGCTGTACAGTGCATATGTCATGGCACTTGAACAAACTGACTTAGCAAGTACACACACTGCCCCACAAAGACAATATGCTCAGCACATATCTTGTTTACTTTGGGTTGATGTCACCATTAGGGAAAGAACAACAGCATCTGACATCCTGTTGTTTGTCTACTTGCATTAATCACTCATGCCCAGATGGTAAAAATAATTGTTATTCCTGCCCCTTACCTATAATCAGGGAGTAATCGGTGGCAATTTGCTGATTGTGAGCTAATGTTTAAACCTTAGCTGGTTTTGTGCATTGTGTAAGAATTCTGAAGTGGCTGGGTAGTCAAAAACTTGCTAAGGAAAGTATCAATGTAGTCTAGATTGCACTTGTATTGTATCGAAACCGAATAATTCTTGCGTGTGTAGACCAGATAGATAGATATAGATAGATTGATAGATATGATAAGTGCAGCCCTCTAAGCCCAGTTCAAAGCGCTCACGAGGGTTTATTAATGAGATGAGAGAGAGAGTGGGAGTCCTCAACATATTACACATTTACCCCATGTGAGGGATCTTTTACTTGCCCAGCACAGACACTGATACAAGAGGCCGCCAATTTAACATCTCATCAAGCTGGGATTTTGCTCATGAAGGTACATGTACACTGAAAATTTGGTTCCCCACCGGGGTTCGAACCCATGCAGGCAAAGACCTTCAGCGGAGCAGGCGGGAACCTTCACCACAACACCACCCAGCTGACCATTGGCCAGTCCTTTGCCTTGCCTGTCACAGATATTGTCAAATTTGCTGTCTTCAGATGGAAATGTTCATTATATCATTTAATAAAATGCCATGAGTTCAGCATTCTATTCATTCTTGGCACATTTCCTATTGGTGGCCGATCTTGCAGTGGTCCCCCATAATCTTCAGAATTGGTCTCGAGTACTCTTGAGTTTACCAGATGGCTTTGTTGAGGACTCAGCAGGAGGCAACCACCACTCAAATTCAACTTGAAGTGCACTCATAACACTCTTTGAGCTTCTTGTCAAGTTCAACTTTGGATCTCTAAAAGGATCTTTGAGTTAAAGTGAGGGAACATTTCCATTTAACCATCATTACGTGTGCATGTAAGTTAATAATAAATTCTGAGACATTTATTTAGCAAGGCAGAACGGTTAAGTTTTTCTACATTACACTTCCATCCAATTGATCTTTATTTTTCACAATAAATAGAAGGGATTAGAATATTGAAATTTAATATTTAAATTTTGAAAATTTCACTTTAATCGAATATGACAAATACATACCTCACTATATGTCATTGTGTTTTGGCAGAGTCTGGGCAAAAAGAAAGTCATGAATCAATAGGCTCAGCATGACTCAAGATTCGTTTACCCTAGAGATTTATCTTACCATTATGCACTGTTTGTCTTACTGAGTTAATATTTTTGTAATCAGGAAGTTAAGACTGATTGGTTTCCTCTCAGTATGTAATCCATCAAGATTATCAATGGCAAAGTTCTCAGTTCCACGTTATAGTCTTGGTCACCTTTTTGTTCTAGTGTGGTTTGGTAGACCCCAATATTAAGGTTCTGCAGAGATGAAAAACTGTATTCTGTGCAAGGTAAAGCCAAATAACAGTAAATACAGAAAAATACAGCTACCTGGTGAGACAACTACTAACTGCATAAGTAAGTGAACCAGCTACCTCACAAACATGCTTTGCATAAGTTGTGTTTACTTCAGATTGATGTTGCATCTCATGTCCTCTTGTTTGTCTCCCTACATTGAGACTGATCAGTTTGCAGTCATTGTCCTCCATCAAGATAACCAATGGCAATGTTTTTGGTCAGCTGTCGGTATGCCAGTCTTGTTATAGAAGTCAATTAGTATCAAGTATTAGGAACTCAATATTACTTGTATTTATGTAGTAATAAGTACTTTAGTTTCAACAAATCTGTTGAAGAGCAAGTTAAAAAACCAAGGACCAATTCGTACAATTTTTCAGGTTCAACACCAGACTGCCAAAAATATTCAAAGTACTGAGATGAGTTCTATTTCTTTGCCTTACCAAGGATAACTGCAGTTGCCATTGCATTATACTTTTATTCAATGATGCTTCATATTTTCTACATAGTTATTTTAGGAAAGCAAAATAACATAAACTTGCCAAATGATAAAAACTGCATCCATCTGGCATAGACAGGGCTCGCTCAAATTCAACTTCAGAAGCAACAAACAACCTCACAGGAGCAACGCACTCCACACAAGTTGTGTTTACTTTGGGTTGATGTCACCATTAGGCAAAGAACAACAGCATCTGATGTCGCCTTGTTTGTCTACCTACATTAATCTCTGTCTCTCTGTCAACATGATGAGATTAATTAGTTAGTTGCCATCATCATTCCGTCAGAATTACCAGATGAACAGGGTCACCAAATAGCAAGGCTAATAGATTATACAAAACTTAGATTGAATTACATACCAAATGCGCCAACTGTGGTTTGTTTTCACAACAATTTGGATGAAGATGACTTGCAGAGGAAAATGACAAACCATAGAACCTCATTTTGTGAAATTACCTATAAAAAGGACCTATGCAAAATACTAAAGCATTTCAACATTGCTGACAAAGCAGATGGGAGAAGATGAGACTGATTGTATGTGAGCTTATGACTCTGCCTTTGCTAATCTTGATGGATGAGAATGAATGGAAACTGATCAGTATCAATGTAGGGAGACAAACAAGAGGACATGAGATGCCATTGTACTTTGCTAATAGCAACATCAATCTGAAGTAAACACAACTTGTACAAAGCTTGTTGTCTTTGTTAGGTGGCTTGTGTACTTGTTTGTGAAGTTGGCTAATGGTTTCTGTCGCACCTGGTCTACTCAAGATTGATGTTTAAGTTCTCATAGGGATTTGCTTCCGTTTGTAATGAATTTAAGTAGAAATTGTAAACTGTTCTGATTTTTTTTTCTGAGCATTATCATAGCCTAATCTTCCCGGGCTGTCTGAAATTTAACAATTTGTTCCACAGAAGGGCTTACCCGGCTTATAGCTTTGTGCTTCTGTCTATATCTTTTTGTTTACTGACTTTCAATAGCCTTTGAACAGCATTGAAAGATCTCCTCAATGAAAATAAATAATGTTTTGATACCCAGATGAGAACACAAATGTCATTTCCATGACCAAAGTATGAATGAATGACAAGGTAGCCAGCTTCACTTATGTTCTGTATATTTTCAAATGTAGAATCTGGTACCTGTCAGTAGAGAGATTTTTTTTCTCATTTATATGGTCAATATACTTCACACAGAAAGATTTGTGATTTTTTTTCCACAATACTATATAATTATGCTCAATACAGATGTACTGAAAGGTCTGTGAGCTATTTTGTTAATGGCGGTACCTTTCAGTTCTCCTCCATGTCTTTTGGTCACTTGAGCTGGCCATGAGTGACCTCTACATCAAGGAAAGTCCTCCCAATGACCTGGTCCAACCTCAGTCACCTCACAGCCATGATGACGATTGGAGGGTACTCAAGACCTGGATTAGATGGAGCTGAAGACATGTACAAGACCAGTCCGCAGCAGGGAACGTGTCAAGTGCATGCCACATGCCATGTTCAAGGAATATATGTCATTGTGCATTCCCTTTGAAGAAGACACATGAGATGAAAATGTGACATGAAAGGCGTGGACTGGTACTCCACTACTATACATGAGGACTTCCAATGTATTTATATGTCACAGACAGAAAGTGTATGCAAGATAAGGGATTGGGTTTGGGGTAAGATCATACAAATTGGCAGAACATACTACAGGGCGATTCCTGGACCAGCCGCAGTGACTTCAGGGGATATTAGTAATGCAGACCGAAATACGTATGAGGTTTTCTGAGTGTGTTTGGGCATTGGCTTTTCCGAAACTATGATAAAAATAAGGGTTGTAAACTTACAGCCCTGACTGATCGCATGAATTTTGTTCATAAATTATAATGTATATAATTCACTTGCCGCCGCTTGGGAAATGTGAGGACCGTAGTGCTATGAAGGTTTTTTGAGAGTGAGAGCTGAACCACAAACCCAACTGATCAAAGCTGGTCTTGTCTGAATCACTATCAGGTTGCAACTGTATAGTACATACATACATCATGTCACCATGTGTACTATGCTAATATACAGTCATACTGTACTTGAACAAACTGACTTAGCAAGTGCACACACTGCCCCACAAAGACAACATGCTCAGCACATATCTTGTTTACTTTGTGTTGATGTCACCATTAGGCAAAGAACAACAGCATCTGATATCCTCTTGTTTGTCTACCTACATTAATCACAGGTGAAGATGGTAAATAACTGCTTCTCATGCCCATTACCTAATACCTAGTATCTATTTTTTTTCAGTAATGACTTGAACATTTCCAGGAATTGATACTGGAAAGGAGCGACTGTGATTATCATGGAGTGATTGGTGACAATTTATTGATTGTGAGCGGTGTTAGTTGATGTCTAAACCTGAGCTGGTTTTGTGCATTGTGTAAGAAGCACGCAGAGGCTGGGTGGTAAAAAAACTTGCCAAGGAATATATCAGTGTAGTCCAGACTGGACTTGTATTGTATTGAAATTGAATAATTCTCGCATGCGTAGACCATTGGCCAGTCCTTCGGCTTACCCATCAACAACATTGTCATATTTAGTGTCTTCAGACGGAAATGTTCTTTGTATTCACAAAATAGAATGCCATGAGTTCAGCATTCTATTCATTCTTGGCACACTTCCTATTAGAGGCCGATCTTGATGTGGTCCCCCTTTTAAAATCTTCAGAATTGGTCTCGAGTACTCTTGAGTTTACCAGATGGCTTTGTTGAGGACTCAGCAGGAGGCAACCACCACTCAAATTCAACTTGAAGTGCACTCATAACACTCTTTGAGCTTCTTGTCAAGTTCAACTTTGGATCTCTAAAAGGATCTTTGAGTTAAAGTGAGGGAACATTTCCATTTAACCATCATTACGTGTGCATGTAAGTTAATAATAAATTCTGAGACATTTATTTAGCAAGGCAGATCAGGCTTGGGTTAAGTTTTTCTACATTACACTTCCATCCAATTGATCTTTATTTTTCACAATAAATAGAAGGGATTAGAATATTGAAATTTAATATTTAAATTTTGAAAATTTCACTTTAATCGAATATGACAAATACATTAAGTGTACCACACTATATTATGTCATTGTGTGTGGGCAAAGTGTCTGAGCAAAAAGAAAGTCATGAATCAATAGGCTCAGCATGACTCAAGATTCGTTTACCCTAGAGATTTATCTTACCATTATGCACTGTTTGTCTTACTGAGTTAATATTTTTGTAATCAGGAAGTTAAGACTGATTGGTTTCCTCAGTACGTATAATCCATCAATGGCAAAGTTCTCAGTTCCATGTTAAAGTCTTGGTCCCCTTTTTGTTCTCGTTTGGCTTGGTAGACCCCAATATTAAGGTTCTGCAGAGACAAAAAACTGTATTCTGTGCAAGGTAAAGCCAAATAACAGTAAATACAGAAAAAAACAGCTACCAGGTGAGACAAGCAACTAACTGCATTATAAGTAAGTGAACCAGCTACCTCACAAACATGCTTTGCACAAGTTGTGTTTACTTCAGATTGATGTTGCATCTCATGTCCTCTTGTTTGTCTCCCTACATTGAGAATGATCAGTTTGCAGTCATTGTCATCCATCAAAATTAGCCATGGCAAAGTTTTTGGTCAGCTGTCGGTATGCCAGTCTTGTTATAGAAGTCAATTAGTATCAAGTATTAGGAACTCAATATAACTCGCATTTATGTAGTAATAAGTACTTTAGTTTCAACAAATCTGTTGAAGACCAAGTTAAAAAACCAAGGACCAATACGTACAATTTTCCAGGTCCACTACCAAACTGCCAAAAAAATATTCAAAGTTTTGAGATGCCATTGCATTATACTTTTACTATGAGATGCTTCATATTTGCTACTTAAATCAAAACTTTAGGAAAGCAAAGCTGCATCAACTTACAATATGGCAGAAACTGCATCCATCTGGCATAGACCAGGTGCGATCAGTCACAACTTCAGAAGCAACAAACAACCTCACAGGAGCAACGCACTCCACACAAGTTGTGTTTACTTTGGGTTGATGTCACCATTAGGCAAAGAACAACAGCATCTGATGTCGCCTTGTTTGTCTACCTACATTAATCTCTGTCTCTCTGTCAACATGATGAGATTTTTAAAATTGGTTTGTTGCCATTGTCATTCCATCAGAAATATCTGGATGAACACCAAATTGCAAACTAATACTTTGAACAAGACTTAGATTGAATGTAAATGCACCTTCTGTGGTTTGTTTTTCAACAATTAGGTGTGAGATGATGATATTTTGAGGAAACTGATAAACTATGAACACAGACCTAATCATCCATCCTTCCTTGCAACTGAATAGCAATATTATATTATTTGCACTGTTCAGTGTACACGTATAATGCCACTTTGCCGGTACATGGTACTTTGACCTACCGATATCATGGTAAACATTGTAGTTCAAACCTTTTAGACAGGAGTTGTCAAGTGTCAAGTGCCAAGCCTACACAGTGCAGTTCACACCCATCACCTCCGCTACATCCATTGCCCCAACCCTTCTCGTATGGCCATAAAGTCCTCAACTAAAGTACTCGAGGTCAGACTAGTGCCTCAAAAGCCACATACAGTGTAATAAGTGCAAGCTCCAATGGACACTCATCATTGAATGTCCAGAATGAAGTATTTCGTGCGTCCATGGCACGTTCTCTGGTGCAAATTGGCCTTATCGGACTTCATGAAGTAGGCCCACAAATAAGAAATGGATTACTAATGGTGCAAGGTACTTTTGCATTACTCAGTATTCATGAAGTCTACACTACATTCTTGAAGACTTCAGATCAGCTTCTTGTCACTCATATAATCCGTCAGAGTTCATCTTGAGGGCTCTTGGAGTCCTGCATGAGTGCGAATGAGCTGTGAAGTGGAACTCTAGATTAAAACTTTTTATGGCACAGACCAGAGACCTTCGAAGCGTAGAGGTGCCTGTGGTTGGCCAGCAAGACAACTACAGACCATGCAGTCCAAGTCTCGTGCAGAAATATGTCAAGGACATGAAGAATGTGGCATTCTATGCTACTGATGAATAGTTCTCTTTGAAGATACCACATTAGACGTTTGTGATGTAGAAGGCTGACCTTGGCCAAAATGGAGTAATGTGTAGGAGAAAGAAAGAGAACCTCAGAGAAGGTAGCCGAGTGTAGTGAAAAAGGCAAGCGGCTAAGTTCAATCGGTCAGAATTGGCCAACCCTTGGTGAAATGGGTTAGAATTACTGTTTGACTTCCATGAAATGAGTCTTGACTTCTACTCAACATACAGTGTGTAATAATAATGTGATTGTAATTTAACATTCTGGCTGATCACAAATCTGCAACATTGCTGACAAAGCAGATGGGAGAAGATGAGACTGATTACATGTGAGCTTATGACTCTGCCTTTGCTAATCTTGATGGATGAGAATGCATGGAAAACCGATCAGTATCAATGTTGGTAGGCAAACAGGAAGACTAGAGATGCCATTGTACTTTGCTAATAGTAACATCAATCTGTGGTAAACACAACTTCTACAATCCTGTTGTCTTTGTTAGGTGGCTTGTGTACTTGTTTGTGAAGTTGGCTAATGGTTTCTGTCGCACCTGGTCTACTCAAGATTGATGTTGCGTTCTCAGGGATGTTTCTTCCATTCGTATTGAAATTTTAAGCGGAAATTTAAGAATTTCTTCCACAGCAAAAATATTGTCCAAAGGGCTTAGTTTTATGCTTCTATCAATAGCTTTTTGTTTACTGGCTTTCAATAGCCTTTGACCAACAATGAAAGATCGCCTCAATGCAAATAAATTATGCTTTGACACCTGATCATATGCTAACACGAATGTCATTTCCATGACCAAAGTATGAATTAATGACGAGGTAGCCAGCTTCACTTATGTTCTGTTGTATCAAATCGGAATATGTGACCTTTCAGTCAAGAATTTTTTTCTCTCACTTATTGGGACGATATATTTCACATAGAAAGATTTTTATTTTTTTCACAATATTATGCGGTCAACACAGATGTACTATAAGGTCTGTGAGATATTTCATTAATGGAGGTACTTTTCAGTTCTTTTCCATGTCTTTTGGTCACTTGTGCCTGACATGAGTGACCTCTACATCAAGGAAAGTCCTCCCAATGACCTGGTCCAACCTCCATTGCCTCACAGCCATGCATGATGACGATTGGAGGGCACTCAAGACCAGGATAAGAGAGAGCTGAAGACATGTACAAGATCAGTCCGCAGCAGGGAACGTGTCAAGTGCATGCCACATGCCATGTTCAAGGAATATATGTCATTGTGCATTCCCTTTGAAGAAGACACATGAGATGATGTGGTGACATGAAAGCCATGGACGGGTATACTGAATTACTATACATGAGGACTTCCAATGTGTATTTATGTCACAGGCAGAAAATGTGAAGTAATGGGACTAAATAGGTGGGTTCACGTAAAGATTGTACGAAATCGGTAGAATGTACTTCATGGTGATTTCTGGACTGGGTCCTCCGATGTAAGGTATGAGTGATGCATACCGGAACACTATTCAGTTATTCTAAATTAGGTCCAGTCAAGGATGAGGAGGTCTGGTTTTGTAACTGTACCATGCCAGAAGCAATCCATTGGCATTTCTAAAACTTTTATAAAAACAATTATTTAAACAAACATTATGCCGTGACTATCAGGCCTATGAATGACCTTATTCACGTGATTTCTAACTGTTGTGACTTGAAAATTATCAGATTGTGTTTTATTTTTATAATACGGTCAAGTTTTTTTGTAGGTAGCTGTATTTTTTTTGGTCAAGGGCTGGACCGTGGACTGAAATGGTCCTAGCTGGTCTTGTCATATTCACTATCAGTAGGGTGCTCCTTCTGCCCCCAAAAATTGAAATTTTTTCTGGATCCAACCTTACTTTTTTTTGGTGGTGAGGTTATCAATGTAGACCATTTTTCTGAAATTTCATGAAATTTGAAGAATTCCTAGGTGTAGCACATTGCAATTGAAATTTTGTGGTTTTTTGTAATTTCGAGAGAAAAGGAAACAAATAGCCAATCAAGAGATAACATGGTTTTCATGATAAATCAGATTTAAACATACATAATGAAGTACAGACACCATTTGGGAAAGATAGAGGTCAGCTAAGTACTACGTACCACTTGCCAGGGTCATCAATATGATAGGTGTACAACATCAAGTTTGCACTGTTTTCTGTGATTTTGGCGATAATTCAGGAATTGTCGACCATGTAGTTCATTTTGAAATCGACCTTCCTTTCTTGATCTTAATAATCTGCTTCCAATTTTACCCTCTCTCTGCACAGTCATTTGTAACCCTAAAGGCACTGAAGATCTTTTTCCCTGAAATGCATCTGTCATCATATTGTCATTCAGAAGGTTCAGATGTGTACATCAATCTCCAAAAAGGATGGTTCAATCTTCATTAAGAAACAATGTGCATGCCTTAAGTCTGCAACCACTAACCCACAGTTTCATATTTTCCCTCAAGTCAGGAAAGGAATTTAAGACTTTTGATGTCTGACATTTTATGGTTGTTTTAATATATCTTGCACTAACTTACTGCATGTGTTTTTCTCATCAGTACGCAAGTGATCATCAAACAGTGTCAAAGCAATCATGTCAGGAACAAGAAAACAGAGACGATGTTTCAGTACTTTCAGCTCAGCTTCCCAAATTGTGGAGTGAGTTGTTAATAATTTGATGATATTATTGCATAGTATGATGTCATTGCTTGGGTTGCAGTTGAATTCAACCAAGGTGCATACACAAATACCTCAAATTTGATGTATCATTTAATTTTTTGCATGCTGCGAGCACAGGCAGAAGCCTCGAGTCTTGTCTTAATTGTCACTATTTCTTTATAATTGTCAAATAAAGACATGACTCTATTCAGGCAACAGCTAACTAGAGTACATAAGAAGCTTTGCCATCCAAGTTGCACCCTCCTTTTCAAGTCATTCCTAGTCGTAATTGAAGAGTAGAAATACAGCAAGACAAGATTAAGTATCAATACATCATCAGAATTAGGGTACCTTCTGAAGTTTTACAAAAGGTCTGCCACTATCTCTTTCAGCTCACTGAGGAAAGGCTGCAAACCACTATCCGCCATCGACAATGAATTTAAATCACTGAATGACATTTTTGGGGTAAATTTTCGCCTAATTTTGACATATAATGGTGAACATATTCATGGTCCTGTGGCAGGAGTCTTTCCTCTTTGATGTTTTATTTCAGTAACACTTTAAATTCCTCATAGCATTAAATATTTCCAATGTCATCTTATTTGGGGCTGACAGGAAATATGTGCTCTATCACAGAAAGATAAAACAAGTTCAGAGTATTTTTTTCCAAATATCTTCCCTGTGAGCTATGAAGCTCAACAAGATCTGCTTCCTTTGGGAAGAATTTTAGACACAGTTTCTTGTAAAACAAATACCTTGATCCTAGTGTCTTGACATGACTAAGAATGCAGCGCAAAAGGACTATCCCTAGGATCTGCTGAATTTGATGATTGACATCTTTGTAGGCCTTTAAGACTTCAGAAATGTCCTTCACACTTTTACCATGTGAGGTCCTGTGCAGCTGGTCACATTACAAATTAAGTGACTACTAGTGTCACAAGTAAATGATTTAATGTGTAAATTAAACACTGCATCTTGAAACTCTTGGCAACTTCTTATTTTTCGACTCATTTAAATGATCGAAATTCTAGTTTCCATTAAGATACAGCCTTATTTTGATAAAGGCATTCAAAGAAGTGAAAAAGTTTGATTTCTAACAAAGGTTACCATGTAATCAGGAGGAAAATAATTTCATTTGTTGTATAATATGCTATATATACTAAACCAGCCTTGTTATCAACAATTAATGATAATTTTATGACATTATGAGACTACGCAATCAGTGTTGCCACGTATACTGTGCCTTCCTGAACCTAAGCTGAGCCTTCAATCTGATGTTAAATTTAGAAATGAGTAAGATATGGATGGAAAATGCTGTTTTGACACAGAAATCTTCTTAAACAATATCCAAGGCTATTGAAAAAAAATGTATGATAGATGACCCAGTAATTCACAAGAAATCCCAAAATTTTTAGGAAATTTGACAAATTTCAATCCAAATGTGCTACACCTAGGCATCAATAAAATTTCCTGAAATTTGGCATGATTACTTCTATTGACTAACCTCACCCAAAAAAAAAAGTATACAGGGTTCTGAGCAAGTTGGGGCAAAAGAAGCACCCTAACTATCAGGTAACTACTGTATACATATTGTATATGTCATGTCAACATGTGTATTATACCAACACAGTCAATGTCTGTCATGGCACTTGAACAAACTGACTAAGCAAGTACACACACTGCCCCACTAAGACAACATGCTCAGCACATTTCTTGTTTACTTTCGACCGATGTCACCATTAGGCAAAGAACAACTGATGTGCCCTTGTTTATCTACCTACATTAATCACTCTGGTCCGGATGGTAAAACAAACTGATATTCCTGCTGGTCCAGTGCCGTGAGTTGGTAAAATTTCAGTTTTAGGCCAATATGCACTTACATTTTAGGTCATAACTCAGCCCCAAAATGGAATATATGCCAGTATTATGGATCGAATGATAGGTAAAAATATCTTCTTTGATGTAAATAGCAGCAATTGCATCCATATGTCACTGGTCTTGAGATAATGAGTGATACATGATTGTTGTTAGGGAAATTTTTGGTGTCCCGCCTGGACACTGCATGTAAAATTTCTGCATACAACTTTCAAATACAGGAAAAGGGATGGATTTAGGATCAAAATTGCAATGCATTACTGTTCCCTGATTAGGTGGGCATCTTGTGAATCCAGAAAAATGGCAATTTGGTGTTTCTATATTTTTTTAATACAGCTTTTGTAATTCTCAGTTGGTGTGTCCCGGGTGAAGCTTAAAAGTGCAATGTGATTTTTGATGCCTCAGATAAACCACTGATCGAAACACTTTTCGAAAATTTGATATACCAATGCATTGCTCATGACCTTGTCTGTCAGGAATATATCACTTAACGGCTAAGGCTGTTGTGCCAGAAGCTGTGATGGCTTGAGTAAGACTGACAACAGCGCGACGCTCTTATATTCTGCAAACATTCTGTTGGACTTCTCTTGTTCGGGTACTTCCTGATGAAGGCTTGTTGCTGGAATTCTTGCATTCTTGGTATTATTGTCATGCTCATGAGCCTGGCTTTGTATTAGTGTATAGGATAGGGTAAAAAGTCCAACCCATAATGGCATTAGAACCATATCTTTGAGACTGACAAAAAATGCGACGCTCCCACATTTTGTAATATTTATGAGGACCTTTCTTCTTTACACGCTTCTTGATGAAGGCTAGTGGAAGGAAAGTTACCTTTTCTGATATGATTTTGTTGCTCATGAGCCCAGGTTTCTTTCGGTCTATAGAACGCTGTTGTACATGTAACCTATCATGGTATTAGTGGCCTGTCTTTGTCACTGACAACAAATGTGGCACTCTTACACTTTGTAAAAATGTATGTTCAGACATGTCTTGTTCAAATGCTTTGTGATAAAGACTCTTTGCTGGAATTTTCACTTGTTTGATATTGTGTTTTTACACTTGAGCTTAGCTTTCCATTGGTATATACAATATGGTTTTTAGTCAAACCTATCATGGTATAATGGCCCTGTGTTTATTGCTGACAAAAAGTGCAAAGCTTGCTTTCGGCATTACCTGCTAATTACACCATAGAAGGTACGAAAAGGCAAATAATGAAAAATCTGTTTTTTGTTTGTTTTAAGAATATTATTCAACAAAACATGTGCAAGTTTCATTGTGATATCTTAAAACGTCTTTGCTGCAGACGTATTTGAAGAAACGAAGTTTCGTTTAGAATAAACTGCATTTTAATTTAGTATTTTCTTCACGTTCATGTTTAAATTTACTAGCATCATGTGGAATAGACGTCACAAAAACGCATGTACAACCTCAAATTTTTGGATTTGGAATCGAATAACACATAGTAAGTACATCAGTGATTATTGATTTTTGGCCAATTTCACCATAAATCCCAAATTTTACCAACTCGTGGCATTGGTCCCGCTCAGTATCAATCACATACTTTGCAGTAATGACTTTTAAAAATCTGCAGCATTGGCTGACTCCTGAAAAGGAGTGATAATCACAAAGTTATGGGTACGGATTTGTTGTCTATTAGTTTATTTCTAAAGCTGAACAAGCTTTGTGCACTGTGTAAGAATCACACAGAACTTGTGTGAATACAGTTAAACAATAAATAGGACGGATTAGATATTGAACTTGAATTTTGAAATTATTCTTATTTCACTTTACTGAAAAATGACACTGATATACGGCCATATGTAATGGTGTATGGGCAAAAAAAAGGTCACGAAGCAACAGGCTTAGCAGACTCAAGTTTTGTTCACCCCAGATTCATCTTACCATTCAGCAAAGTTTGTCTTGCTAAGTTAAGACTTGTCTTAGGAAGTTAAGCCTGATTGGTTCCCTTTCATTATATAATCCATCAAGATTATTAGTGGCAAAGTTGCCTGTAAGTTTTGGTCCCCTTGTTGATCTTGTGTGGTTCGATGTAGCCCAGTAAGGTGCTGGAGACTCTGCAGAGGCATAAAACATTGTTGATTTTGCACAGCTATTTTCATCATTATTCATCAGAAATTATGTAAGCCAATGCATAAATGTCAAATTGTCAAGCCTCATGTAAAAAAGATATGATTGATAGATTTAGAAGTTAATTCAAAAATGAAGTTTTGGCCAGTTGGAGCAAGCACATGTTTAGAAAACAACATCAACCCAGTGCAGTCAACTACATATAAATGTACCTAAGTGCAAAAGCAAGTACACAGGCTACCTCAGTACCTCACTAATGGAACAAGCTTTGTACAAGTTGTGTTTACTTCAGATTGATGTTGCTGTTAGCAAAGTACAACTGCATCTCATGTCCTCGTGTTTGTCTCCCTACATTAAGAATGATTTTATGTCTTCAAAGTGAACTAATCATCTAGTTGCACAATGGTTAATGTAACGGTCCCTCACTGTGAAACTTACTCGCGGCTTTGCCATCTTGCGAGTTCCTTCGCCAGCCAGACCACTCATGGGTTTCACTGGACTGATCCGGCACCCTGAGTGGGTTTTATTATAATATTTACTCTTTAAATTCTCTGAAAGTCTCCAAATCCCTGAAACTTCAGTTCTGCTGTTACTTTATAACCTGCATTGAAGCATATATTAGTAGTCTGGTTTTCACTTGTTTGTAGAAGAGCAAGTTGAAATACCAGAGACAAATACCAGAGAATAGAGTCATCTCTGACCTCACAGTTTAGCAGCATAGAAAAGAGCTTGAGATTCCACGTAAGTATGACAAGGACAGTAACTTGGCCACCATACTGATAAAATTCTGCATGGGATACAATCTATGAATCCTATCAATTTGCCTTGCAATGCAAAACTGCATTGCTGTTGCAATATTTTTCTGATCCAAGATACTTCATATTTGTGGCTTTTATAGAGATTTCAAATGCAGACACAAAGTTGTGCAGCAATTCTCAAAATAGTAAAAAATGCATCCATTGGGTGTAGACCAGGTGTGCTCAATTACAACTTCAAAAGCAACAAACAACCTCACAGAGGCAACACACTCGATACAAGTTGTGTTTACTTTGGGTCGATGTCACCATTAGGCAAAGAACAACAGCATCTGATGTCCTCTTGTTTGTCTATCTACATTCATCTCTGTCTCTCTGTCAACATGATAAGATAAATTGGTTTGTTGCCATCATCATTCCGTCAGAATTATCTGGATCACCAAGGTCACCAGATTACAAGACTATAATGGCTAATACAAGTCTTGAATAAATGATGAAAATGCACCAGCAGTTGAATGCTTTTCATTACAATTTGGTTCGAGATGACATACTATATAGAAATCATTATGAATCATGAAGACAATGGGTAGATCTTTCTGAAACAGTGTACATACATTATATTAAAAATTGATTTAGTCCCAAATTCTCCTAAAAAGTGGCCAGCAGATTCATTACTTTCTCATATCAATAAAGTATTTAAGAACAGCACTGTAGGGTTCATAACTAAACCGCAACAATATACATGCCAAAGTGCCAGTTTATTTTGAGTCACCCATCAATATCATTATCATGGCAGTGGTTAACCCTTTTAGCTCAGAGCTGTCAAGTGTCATGTCCAGCCTTCAAGTGACATTCACACCAATCACCTCCTCTGCATCCTTTGCTCACCCTTTTCACACAGCCATAAACTGGCATGAACGTGAAGTCCTCAACTGAAGTTTTTGTTTGTTTGTTTGGTTGTGTTTTACGCCTCTGCAGCACCTTAGTGGGCTATATCGAGGCAGGCGATCGCCGTATGATGATGATATGAGAAGACTGTGAGTCTGGTACATACCCTATTAATTCAGCGATGCCCAGGGTCTTTCAGTTGCCCCAGCATACCAGCATAGAACACTGGATACAACCCGCCTCCATTTAATGTCCCATGGGCTCGGACTAAAGTGAGTTCCCGGGGTGAGATATGAACCTCCTCAACTGAAGTATTTGGGGTCTGTCCAGTTTGTACGTCCATGGCATGATCTCTGCTGCAAATTGGTCTTATCGGACTGCATGAAGTAGGCGTACTCATAAGAAATGGATAACTAATGGTGCAGGGTACTTTCGCGTTCCTCGGTAAATATTCGCGAAGTCTATCACATTCTCTAAGATTTCAGGCGAGCTTCTAGTCACTCATGATCCATCAGAGGTCATCCTGAGACCCTCAGAGTCCAGCATTAACATCAAAAGACTTGGATGTTCCAACCAAAGCAGAGGCGTAGATTTTTCATTTTTGTAGGGGGGAATGATTTCGGCCTAAGCGTGCTGCGCGTTTATGCTTAGCGGGCCGAAAATTGCGCAGCGGAGAATTTCGGGGCTGCCTGAGGGTCCAGAAGCCAAAATTTTCAGATTATTGGAAGGTATAAATTCTGCACAACCTGAAGGATGTATTTTCTCCTAACATCCAACAAGTATTAATGCAAAAACAAATACTAGATATAGCTAATAATTCTCAGACCAAGTAGTAATGAGTTGAGATCATATGATCATCCCCCCCCAGGCTCACCCTAGGGGGGGATACATTCCCCCATC
Source organism: Platynereis dumerilii (assembly GCA_026936325.1). NCBI lineage: Eukaryota > Metazoa > Annelida > Polychaeta > Phyllodocida > Nereididae > Platynereis > Platynereis dumerilii. Next base: position 13,939,550 of record JAPTHN010000003.1, read on the forward strand.
CCCCCCAGGATCTACGCCCTAGGGTGAGCCTGGGGGGGGGGATGATCATATGATTACCCCCCTAGAATCTCAACTCATTACTACTTGGTCTGAGAATTATTAGCTATATCTAGTAGTTGTTTTTGCCGTAATACTTGTTGGATGTTAGGAGAAAATACATCCTACAAGTTGTGCAGAATTTTTGACACAACACTTGAGATTGTGCAATCTGCGTTGAAACCAGCAGCTTGCACAATCTCAAGTGTTGTGTGAAAAATTCATTCCTGTAATTCAATCAATTCTAAAAAATAACTTAAAATCAATTGTCATTAAAATATTCTCTTTTAAATTCTATCACATTTAATCCTTCTCGCCTTTTTTGTTAATTCTTTGATCTGTCCAATTAAATTATTGATGACTTGAAATAATTGCCAATTGGTACGTTATTTCTGAGAAATATGGCCCTGAAAAAATATGTTGCACATTATTTTGATGCACAGGAAGAAAGAATAATTGCTGACAGATTTCACACAATAAAATTTCCAATATCTATCATTGCTCTTGAATTCTGACAGAAACCATTCTTGAGGCCCCTCAATTTGATATGTAAAACCCTCTTGACAACTAATCTCATGTCAAAACTTATCTATTTGATAAAGCGTTCGCACAAAACCCAATGCGCATTATTCTAATCACTATTATGTTGTGGAGTCGGACTTCGGTATTTCGACAGTGATTTTATTACAGGGGACAAGAGGTGGACCACAGCCTTCACTATGGCCACATCCCTTTCCACAACTCCTTCCAACCGACTCCAGTCAAGTTGCATAACTTCAGTTTGAACCACACTCATGAATACCAGTACTACCCTATAACACAATACAAGCGTATGCAATTATAATTTGGAGATTGCTGAGGCAGAGCCATTTTGCAAATAACATACACTGTAAATTTTGAATTAGCTTAATTCATTGAGTGAGATGGTTGCACAATTCCTTTGTTGTTTGCAAGTTATAACAACATAAAGATTATCATAACTTAAAACAGCAAGCTATCATGGCTCAAACAAATTGTGCAACCGTCTAACTCAATCATTTGAGCTAACTCAGAATTGCAGAATTTACAGTGTACAGATATGGTGCAAATGCAATAGTTGACCCAGTTACTTGGACATCTCACTTATTTTGATAATGTTGTGGTTTGCAAACCATTTTTTCTTTTAATGTATTCGCATATTTTAAAGAAAAACAATACTTGTGGAAGCCCATTCCAAAATCACATGACAAATTCCAATTAACATACATCAATAGAAGTGATCACAAACTGTTATACATTGTTACTATGTGTGCTTTTAGCAGTAAGACACAAGATAGAAGTAGATAAGAATCTGCAACTTATAGAACCAACAACACCTAACAATAACTGAATTTTGAGAAAATGCATTTCATAATCAACTGTCAAATTGGACGGAATCTGTGACAAATATATCAAAACACACATGTCTAGGGCATTTCTTTGATTTGTTATATGCTAGTATATAGGTGCACTGAAGCCATTTGCTAGCCCTGATACATCATGTCTCTCTATGATTAGTATGGCCGCCTGTGGTTGAACCTACATCATACATCTATAGATCTGCTCAGGCCATTTGCAGAACCTTGGGAAGGAAAGAAATATGTAAAACAAATAGAATATCCATGTCAGCGTACTAACTGATTTCCTGCTGTGTCGTACATTATTCTACATCATGTCAAGCACAGAAAGAGAGCTCATAACATTGCATACAACATCCCTCTAAGGTTGCTTTGAAAACATTTCTCCACAGAAGGATACCAATGAAGAGCTGCATGTCACATGTGTGCTGTCTGAGAAGCTGAATAGGTCTGCTACTTCTGCTTGCTCTGGAACCTGCTGCTTGTGCCTTTGGCCTGGAGATCTAGACATCCTGTGTATATGCTGCCACCTGACGGTTGTTTTTTGCGGATCAATATCCTGGCCAGGGGGAGCTGATTGTTGTTGTTGTTGTGATCTGATGGAGATCAGTCATGTATTGTTTAGACACCATAGTATTGGAAGTGACATTACTCCCTTGTTTACTCCCCTGGCACCTTACCACTGGCACAGTATCAGCCTACCTCAACATTGCAAGGTAGGTGAATACTTTTGCATCTGTTGATTGGGTCTGAGCTGTATGTGGGCTGACATTCAATTTGCAGCTTCTGTGGTGCCTGTGCCTGGATTACTGGTGGTAGCAGAACTTATAAGGTCTCCTGTCCTATGTATTCTTAGTAGTGGAGTCTAATTCCCAGCAGACCTAACAACAATACTGACTTTTCTGTGCTATACTGAGCACTAGATAAAAGCTTTCACCATATTTCATTGATTTAATATGGTAGCACATTGTCTTTCAGCCTTATCTTTCAATGGATTGTATCATTCAAAACTATTGTCTAATTTGTCTTGCTCAAAACAGCAAAACCAAAAAAGTATAATACTGACTTCTGTATATAAACCCTATGTATAAATAATTTCCAAGACAGACTTAAGTTCTCATGGCATTTTATACAAATGTGTTCCAGCCACACCTGACATTGTCTAGAAAATATTCCAAGAAACATAGAAGCTCATAGAATGTACAAAATATCAGATGGTCCAGACAAGGATCTATTTAGTATAGTCTTTTGTCTGGTGGAATAAAAAAACACAATGTATGCTCCAGATTTATGGCCACATACATCTTTTGGTCTTATGTGCATATATGGAGAAAACTGTGTACTTTCTGTATTCTGTTACCATGGCAACAGTTTGCGCAGTCTTCGAGATCCCTAAGCTCTTGAGCTTGCCGCCGGAAGTACGGGGCTTTACTTCCGGAAGTTGCTTTTGTGTTTGGCTAGACTGGTAGAGCCGGGAATGCAGCCCGCTTTAGGGTCAATCTTCTGAATGGAGGGTTATGCTATTCATGATGGACAGACAGACAGATAATTTGATACGATAAAGGCCCCTCACGAAAACATAACAGACACAGACAGGCAGACATCTAACGGATGGTAGGCGACCGGAAGTGAGGCTCTAAAGCCCAAACAAGGACACTCGTTGTCATGGTTACAGCAGTTATATTATCAAAATCTATTCCCCCAGACAGCTACATTGTAAAAAGCAGAAATATACCTCACCCAATGTAAGGATATTGTTAAAAAAAGGGACATAATGGATGACATGGCAATTAATGATGTTTGAGTACAAATTGCAGTCTGGTGCAAATATGAAGATGAGTTGATTAGCTTCAGGTCATACAGTAGTAAACTCTGTTTTTGTGGTGCAAAAATTCTGCAAAGTGTATATATACTGTATATATACTGCATGTCTTGTCAAATCTGCCTGAATTTGCCTGTCAGTGGCATATTATAGGCAGGGGGGTTACAGGGGTATATATTATACGCCCTCCTACTAAAATTGTAAATTGTGACTTTGTTTAAAACAATTATAGCAGGTGAAGCGGCAGAAGCATAAGAAAATCGCATGCCCCTCGGCTACCCCCCCCCCCCCCCCAAGCTCAAGACTCCGTAGTTACACTGCTGGCCAGTGGCCATTTTCTGTTCGCAGACAAGACATAATATTCTCAGCTTGACTATTATTGAGTATTTTTACATGTTTTTCAGTACATATAAAGCCAGCACTCAATTTTGATGATTCCTTTATCAAAACTTCTCTGAAATACTCCAATATGGAAACTGCGTAACAAGTAAATTTATATTTGACGACATCGGATAATTATCATTATGCAGGAAATTAGAACTTCCTTGCCTCCATCTTATCCATGTCCCAATGTACCAAGTTCCCCCTATACATCTTAGTAATGAGATCATACAAATATGTATACAAAGAGTCAAAGACCATAGATACAACCTAGAGGGGCAGCGAAAAGGTAGAAGTGGAGTAGTTGGTAGCCATGATGGATGAGCCTGTGGCGACCCCTATGGACAGCAGACTTCGTAAAGCCCTTTAATATCCTCCGCTAATGTGGCTGCCTGCTGTAGGCATTATGCTAGCTCTAATAATGCCTTGGCTCCTTGCTCCTATAGCCTTTTTTGCTCATATGCCAGCCAGGGTTTTTTCTGAGCCTTCTCGCTCATATTCTTGGGATATTTCAAACGATATACGTCTTGCGTTTTTCTAAGGATATTATATCATACCTTTTCATCCCAGAAATTAGGCGTGTGATAATATCATTCTTTAATTCTGACACAACATTTTTTTAATTCTTTCAGACAGACAGTTTTTGTTTCAAGCCTTTTTTATCATTCAGGCAGCTGGGGAGCTGAATGGTTAAAGTTCCTGCCTGCTCAGCTGAAGGTCTTTGCCTGCAGGGATTTGAACCTCTGCTGGGGAACCCAAAATTTTTCGTTGGACCTTCATGAGCCAAATCCCAGCTGACGGTCGTTCAGATGAGTCATTAAATTGGTCACCCCTTGTATCAGTACCTGTGCTATGCAAGTAAAAGACCCTTCACATTGGGATAAATGTATATAACATGTTGAGGAGTGCCACTTTTTCTCAAATCTCACCAATCAGCTGTCATAGGCACTTAGGCCTGGGCTGAGGAAAAATTGCTTGGTTCACAACAAAATTGTTAGTCCTGATTATAAAACTCTGAAAAAAATCACGATTTGTTTAGATGTAGGTAAAAAACATGTAATGTTATAACCAAATCAGGAAAATGTACTAAAAATAGTAAAACTCATGTCAATGTGCCATTTCATTCACATGTAGCTTACAAAAAAGATCATGACATTATTATTCATGATAAGGCTGGATTTGCCATGATTGTTCTGAGAAGTAAGGTGTGGTCAAGAAATGTGATGGAATAACAAGTGCACCTGAAAGGTGACAATGTGTCTTATATTATAAGAGGCATGATTGGTTGAGATGTAGGCCTATATCATTTACACATTCTGTATTCAGAGTGTGCAATTACAGAAACAGCAAACTGACATTTTTTGCACCTGTCAACTGATTTCAGCTACATTCAAAATTTCACAAGTATCAAGACAAGACTCAAGACTCAAGAAGTTTCATTTGACATGAAATAAGTGAGATCTATACAATATGACAAAGTCATATGAAATTAATAATGAACATGCTGGAAAATTGATGCGCTATTGTGGAGTTGTTGAATAGGTTAAAATCCACAAAATTGTGGTAGAGACGCATTCATCAAAATTCATGAGATATAATATGGAGATGAAGGCGTCACACGAAAGAAAGTCTGGTCCAAATCAGTTTTAATCTGTTTTAGGGCAACAGAACGTTAGGCAAAGGATTCTGTATGTTTAGCCGCAGTTCAGACCAACGTTTCTACACTAGCAAAATCTACTTATTTCAATTTGAACACTGTATTTTTGGTGGGGCAGATTTGTCATGAATCTGGGCGAGTAATTGTGCATTTATACATAGAAGCATGGAACTTTGTCTCTTTTGATCTATCTTATACATTAATTCTCCTTAGGAAAAAAATATGTGTTTTGAAAGATAACCAACATGTGTTCATTGCTCAATAAAATATTTCAACAAAAAACTTCTGAAAAACATAAAACTGAGCAAGCATTTGGCTTGGAGAAGTGCTGCTCCATGTGAGATTGCACACTACAGGAATTCTGGTCAAATTCTCATATTGTCATGAACGCCTGTGCTGTCTGCGAGTTCCACTACCAGATCGTTATGCACGCAAAACTCGAATTATGTGGTATTTCTAAAACATGCAAAGTTGAAAATTTCTTGAGCATCCCATAAACATTTATGATGGAATGTTTGCATTGCGTGCTAATATACTAAACACGTCCCTTTTTAAAATTCCATTAAAACTGACGATATTGATGACAGCATGCGTGATGTCTGGAAATTGTAGAAAATTGCCACTGCTGATTCAGAAGCTGCGTAGTAGTACCTAGCGTGATGAAAATAAAATCTTGGGATTGCGTTTGAAAATAATATGCATATGCCTAAATTTCTATTTACCTGTAGGGCCTATATCTAAGAATGCTTTTGCAAGCTGGGGAGCTAAATATAGCTTTGTCAGAAATTATTCATCTCTTCCACATTGCAGGTGCATTACGGAATATTACCTGCATTTGACCTTTTTAGGAATCCCCCAGGAATCCCCTATGACATCATTACCGGCTAATGTGACTTCTGCTTCAGGCAAGTCTTGCCTCATAACTCTTGATGTGACTGCTAGATATCATGAGATTTCCAGAGGCCATTTTGCAAGAAAAAAGCAGGAGATGCATATGGTTACCATGGCAACACTTTCAAATTAGCTTCGGAATGATAATTTTAAGTATTATCTCTGAAACTTGTTTTAATGCAACTTGCAGAACTTTGCATTTCATGATTATTCAAATTTTTATGAGCTAAGATTCTCAAATGTTAAAGGCTAATTTGTGATTCAAGTCATAACCAATTAAGAACTCTTTTTTACATAATTATCTACAACAAGAAATTAGCTGAAAAGTTGTCAAATTAGTTCTTTCGCTGAGGAATATTCCAGTTGGATATTGTCTGGATGTTAATCATATGTTCCTTGTTCAGTATTTTGCCATCTGCCACTTCTGGTGAGGAAAGACTGCATGGGATGTAAAGGAAGGTTCCTAGTAGCTTCCTATTATCAACATGACACATTGTACAGAATTTCCAGGGGGAAATTCATATGAAAAATGGCAAGATGCCCACCAGATATTTTTAGTAAATTTGTAGTGTTGTCATAGTTAGTGACTGGAACATGTCAAATGATTCCATTAGATATCAACCGTTACTGGTACAGTGCAATAACATAATATCATATGAATGACAAACATGTGACTAACCCAATCATCCAATGGCATTTATTCCATGTTGTTCTTGCTCCTATTCAATAATATTGTATGATCTCCTGCTTTCACTGACTCCATGTGACTCCTTGTTACTTCTTGTGACTCTGTGATTGGCAGTATAATTACACTGACCATTCATCATGAACATGGGGTCCAGCGACCAAATTAGGTCAGTGTGGTAATCACCCTTTTCATCCAAGTAACATGAGACCACCTCCCCTTTCACAAACCATCCACCCATTTTGCTCCTGTATGATTGATTGATGTACAGTACAAATGATTACAATGAGATGAGGGATGATTTTGTGGGCTGTTCATTTGTTTCTGAATCAACCATCAGATGAAAACAAATCTTCTGATCATAATTAGGTCTGCATTAAGGCCGCTCTGGCCAATTGGATTGTTTTCCTTTTTTAGATAATGCAATTATCTTGGAATTGCTGGCTGTTCATGAGGCAGAAAAGCGCAGGCCAAACCTTAAAACAGAATTGCATTAGAATGCAATGAGAGGACACTTTTGTCTGTCTGGAAAGCAATGAGTGATGTTACTGAACCACTCATTCAAATTCTAAATGGAATCAAAGGTCTCAATTGTACCTGTAAGCATTGGCCATACATGTATTCTGAAATGCTTCATCATTTAACCATGTCACGTGTGACAAACATTTGAAATGATGTGCACATGCAGTACTAGATATGTAATTTTGCGAAGTCAACAGAGGACTGTCCCAACGCCAATGTTTGAAAAAGTCGATCAGACAGGCAGTCATTAAATCAGGTAATCTATATCTATCTGTGCCAATATTAATATGGATTAATTACTCCATTTAAATGTTGAATGTGCCCTTTTGTTCACTGGCTAGGAAAAAGGCAAAATTAAACTATTTATGGAATGGCTAGTAGGATCTATTTCATAATTAGGTCAGTCTATCATCTTTCTTCCCTGGAGGAGAGAATGTACACTTAGAAAAAAGAAACAACAACAGACCTGTGCACAATAAAAGGCTTCAATGGTTTCTGCATGTTTGTCAAATGCAAAAAGAGATGGGACATGGGCTCCAGCTTGTCAAGGCATTCTTACCAAGTTCCCATATTGTCATGAATGTTCTGTAGTGTCTGAGAATTCCACTGCTAGATCCTTATGCATGCAAAACTCAAATTGAATGGTGTTTTCAATGGATGCAAAGTTGAAAATTCCTCTTGCCAGACATAAACATTTAGAATGTTGGCATTGCATGCTAATATTCTGAACACTTCTCTTTCTAAAATTCCATTAAAAACTACAAATATTGATGACAGAAGCTGATGCCAGAATATTGCGAGACACAGCAATGCCTCAAGCGAAAGGTAATGTGATAAATCTAAGATCTTACTTGAGTTGTTTGTTAAAAAAACATGCAAAATGCTCATCTAGTAATATTTACCTTCGCCTATATCTCAGAATAGTCTCTGCAAACTTTAAATCTCACATCTATTTGAAATATTCAATTTTGGCAAGCTTTGGTCATGGCTTCTTTGCAATGGTATTATATTTATTTTTTTTATATATATGACCTCTACTTCCCAGAAATGCATGCTTCCATTCTGACTAACTCCTATTGATGCTGTGGGGGGCTGTTTAATTACACTGACCATTCATCATAGACATGGGTCCAGACACCAAATTAGGTCAGTGTGGTAATCACCCTTTTCATGACACCATCTCTCCCTTTCCCAAAACATTTCATCAATTTTTCTCCCAGATGATTGTTTGATGTACAATACATTCAATACAACAACAAAAGTGTGGCTTGCGTTATCATCTGTACACATTGCAAAGTATTCAATCATCCAATAGCTGAATGATCTGATGTGTTTTGACAATGCTAATGACAATTTTCCTTATTATATGTCAAATTTCCCTTAGTAGAAATATTTTATTTGAATAATATTTAAGTTCATTTTTTCCCAGACAAACCTAATTCAGTAAAAACATTTTATTTTTATAATTTTTTCTTCTGTCAAAGGCTCTGCAACTTGAGCTAACTTGTTTCATCAGTGATTTTCAAAACAAATTTCACTATTGGGCAATTCCGTAAAGTCTGATTCACAGATTTGACACTTTAGCAGATTGTGTAACCCTACAATTACACATCAGCTATTTCATTGTTATCCAGGCATGAGGCCAGGTAATAAGGGAATCAGACAAGTCATCAATCAAAGCTTCAAGTGTAACAGGAGCTGAGCTACAAAGCAAATATCATGGTGTCGGACGTACATCACACGGTGTACGTCCGACACCATGATATTTTGCCATAGCTCGACTCATGTTACACTTGAAGCTTTGGTTGATGGCTTGTCTGATACCACTATTACCTGTCCTCATGCATGGATAACAATGAAATGGCTGATGTGTAATGATAGGGCTACACAATCTGCTAAAGTGTCAAATCTGTGAATCAGACTTTACGGAATTGCCCTATTATCAAACCATTAAAATTCCGTAACTATGGCTAGGCGCTATGCCAGTATGACAGATTCAAATAAATTTCATCAAGATAAGTATTGATTTTTTCTATACTCTCTATGAGTCTATGACTCTATAATCGTAAACAGATCAGTGTAGATCCATAGATCTCAGTGTGCGAATCAGGAAAGGTATCAATTGATAATTTCAATAACATGTATGGATTCAATCACCAGTTGGCATCTACTAGCTATTGAAGGTCAAACGGAACCTTTTCTTGGATTTGTACTGTTAGTGCAGCGGCGTAGCTACAGGTATCATAACAATTGTGCATTTTTGGAGGAAAGCATGAAACTTGGCACAGTTTTAGAGCATAAAGAAAGGAACATTTTGAGATATAGGGCCACTCTGTATCTTTACCTGGGGCCATTTGACAGCCTTTTAAAGTTTATGCTTCAAAAACGCTAGATTAATATACATTTCTTACCCATATGACCCAATATCTTGGTGATTTAAGGCAATATTTGCATGAAATTTGGCACACTAATTGTCCTTTACCAGGGGAACATTTTGGTATGTCACACTTGTTTATATCTGAATGTGCTGATGGGTATATAGACACATTCCCAAATAAAAGCATTTCATGTAATGCAACAAAAATATGTTGTAATTCAATTGCCGATGTAGACATGAAATAGATTGTTTGCTGATTCATGATGTCATTTTCCTGAAAGTGCATCAAAATAGGGTCATTTTAACATATTGGGCCACTCTGTAACCCCAGTAGTTTCCAAATGACAGCTCATTGTAATTAAAAGTTACAAACGGGCATTTCTCTGGAAAAGGTCTACAGACAGCCAATGCCTGGATCCATAATTATACAGAGTCATGAGACCTTCATAATTTCAATTCAAAGAAGAATGGAACTTTATGGGAGTATTGTGGCACAAGGTGGTGGGTAATGGGTATACCTGATAGCCTGTTGACTATACATATGTCAGTGTAAGATTGAGCCTTGTTACAGGTTTACCGTTTACCGACACACTTCTTTTTCTTCTTTTTATCTGTGTGAAAAGAGAGTAAAGGGTACTATTGGGTAGGTTAAAAGCATAATAATGCTGATGACTCTCCCCACGGGCTGCAGTGTGTCAATGTAAAAATCTTTGTCTTACACCCATGTAGCATTTATTTCAATTTATACAACTGTTATTGTACTGGTCTTCCATCATGTGTAAAATTCTAAAATAAAATTCAATCAACTGATATCAAATGGCACTGAAATGATAATGAATACTATAATGATTCATTGCTTTTGCCTCTGCCGACCTGCTTGACAAATGTGTGAGCAGGTGAATTAATTAAATTAGAAGTGGTTCATCCCTTATTACAATCTGCATGTGCTCTGTACAACCTCAAAAAAAAAAGAAGAAGAAAATACTTTCCCCTTGTCATGTAAAGTGCTGTTGTACACAGTGAGACTGACATTCTGAAGTCCTGCCTTCTTTCTAAACTAATGCACAGTGGAGAGAGACTTCTTCAAATTAAAAAAAAATCTAAAATTCTTCTGGTTAACCTTAAACCTTCACATGTAGTCTCCAATATAGGGGACCATACAGATGTTACTCCATAAATTTAAACCCACTGATGAAATGAGTCTAAGAAGGCAATCCATTTTCCTTTGCAACTGATGCTTTGAGTTCAACTCCAGGACAAGTTTACAAGACCTATTGGAAAACAGCAATCCTTTAATCCACAAGTACTGGTATTCATTATTTCTTCATGTACTTCGCAGTTAAAAATGGGAGCCAGCGTACATTTATTAACTCATATAAATGCACTCGTACTTTTTTAATGGGATCTACTCACAATTCCAAAGAGTTTTGTAGCTTGCTACATTCTGAGATTGTTCTATCATCCTGTCTTCCTGTTTCCCTGATCAATGTCATGCTTGTCACGAAACGCGTAATAGTTCTGATCTTTGCTTGGGTCTGTCTCTTCTTTGGGAATATTTTGTTTGTCATGTCTGTTTGATATACTGATACACTAAAGATGGTCATCCATTCTTAGATTTCTGAGAAAATAGTTTAATCATTTAATTTTGCTCCAGCCTGATCAATGTTGTTGATTTTTCACCAGACAAGACTTACAATTGATTATCCTTCACTTTTGCATCTTTTTTAAATTATCAGAGTTGAAAATTACTCATTTCATCCAATGCATGGATTTCAATTTAACCACCACGCTATGAACAATGGTCTCTCATGGGAGCATCACAGTGCATCACTGTGCTGAATTTGTTATGTCCCAGGAAGAAAACAAGAAGAAGTAAGTAAAACTTGCCCCAAAAAGCATAATTATGGTTAGTATCATTGGTTACATCATATGGATGATGAAGCTGTTGGGACAGAAACACGGATCAAACAAAACACACTGAAACAGCAGAACTAGGCCTGACATAACTATGTTAGTGAACTTGCATATTTATTCAGAGTCTTTTAGTTGGATAGAGATATACAAATAAAACAATTTAACAAGCTTTGAAGATTTTTTTTAAGTTGTATGAAACTTATGACAAGTGTTACGTCAGGGAAACAGCAAGACGGGATGGTAGATCAATCTCAGAACATAATAAGTTACATTGGGACGCGTGTGTAGATTCCATTAAAAAGATTGAAGGATTGCTGTTATCCAATAGGTCTGGTAAACTTGTCTTGGAGTAGGAAGTTGAAGCATTAGTTGCAAAAGGAACCTGGACTGCCTTCTTAGACTCATTTCATCATTGGGTTTAAATTTATGGAGTAACATCTGTATGGTCTTCCATATTGGATACTATAACTGATGAAGTAAGGTTTCAATTGTGGAGCAACATTTGTATGTCCTCCTATATTGGACACTCCATGTGAAGGTTTAAGGTTAGCCAGAAGAATTTTAGAAATTTCTTTCATGAAGAAATAAAATTCTATAATTTGAAGAAGTCTCTCTCCACTGTGCCTTAGTGTAGAAAGAAGGTAGTCACAATTTCAGTCTCACTGTGTACAACAGCACTTTACATTACAAGGAGAAAGTATTTTCTTCTTCTTCTTTTTATTGAGGTTGTACAGAGCACATGCAGATTGTAATAAGGGATGAACCATTTCTAATTTAATTAATTCACCTGCTCACACATTTGTCAAGCAGGTCGGCAGAGGCAAAAGCAATGAATCATTATAGTATTCATTATCATTTCAGTGCCATTTGATATCAGTTGATTGATTGAATTTTATTTTAGAATTTTACACATGATGGAAGACCAGTACAATAACAGTTGTATAAATTGAAAAAATGCTGCATGGGTGTAAGACACAGATTTTTACATTGACACACTGCAGCCCGTGGGGGAGTCATCAGCATTATCAATGCTACACTGACATATGTATAGTCAACAGGCTATCAGGTATACCCAGCACCTTGTGCCACAATACCCCCATGAAGTTCCATTCTTCTATGAATTGAAATTATGAAGGTCTCATGACTCTGTATAATTATGGATCCAGGCATTGGCTGTCTGTGGACCTTTTCCAGAGAAATGCCCGTTTGTAAATTTTCACTTCAAGATAACTTTTAATTACAATGAGCTGTCATTTGGAAACTACTTGGGTTACAGAGTGGCCCAATATGTCAAAATGACCCTATTTTGATGCACTTTCAGGAAAATGACATCATGAATCAGCAAACAATCTATTTCATGTCTACATTGGCAATTGAATTACAACATATTTTTGTCGCATTACATGAAATGCTTTTATTTGGGAATGTGTCTATATACCCATCAGCACATTCAGATATAAACAAGTGTGACATACCAAAATGTTCCCTTGGTAAAGGACAATTAGTGTGCCAAATTTCATGCAAATATTGCCTTAAATCACCAAGATATTGGGTCATATGGGTAAGAAATGTATATTAATCTAGCGTTTTTGAAGCATAAACTTTAAAAGGCTGTCAAATGGCCCCAGGAAAAGATACAAAGTGGCCCTATATCTCAAAATTTTCCTTTCTTTATGCTCTAAAACTGTGCCAAGTTTCATGCTTTCCTCCAAAAATGCACAATTGGTTTGCTATGCCGCTGCACTAGTAGGTTTACTGTTCTGCAGTAAAAACATGTCACAATCGTTGAACAGAAGGATTAAAATTTGCCGTTAGAATGAGATGAGGAAAATTTTGTGGGCTGTTCATTTGTTTCTGGATCAACCTGCAGATGACGACAATTCTTCTTCTGATCGTAATTAGGTCTGCATTAAGGCCGCTCTGGCCAATTGGATTGTTTTCCTTTTTGGGTGATGCAATTATCTTGGAATTGCTGGCTGTTCACGAGGCAGAAAAGCAACAACAAATTTTAAATAGAATTACATTGGAATTGAATCAGAGGACACCCTCATTGGTCTTGAAAGCAATAAATAAAGTAATAAATATTCTTGAAAATTTCTTAATTAGACCAATGGTGTCAATTGTACCTTTAAAATGAAATGCATTTTCCATGAGATGAATTCCTTCAAATGTTCGCTTTTCATATGTATCTTGTCGTATGTGTTGCTATCTATCTGAGTATCCATTTATATATCTATCCGTTTCATCTATATAGGCCATTCTGTTAGTTTATATAGCCCAATTACTTTAGCTACTTCTTGGAATTACAAAATTAGATGATTTATAGAATGGTGGGTCAATTATTCTGATTTTCTAGACTGCCAAAAAAGGAACAACAATGACAAGAGCATGTTCTTATTAAAGGGTTTTAATGAAAAACCTGCGAAAAAGACAAATTCTGAAAAAAAAAAAATCGATTGCGCTCTATGCCCTGGGGGAAGCCAAATGCAAAATGAGATGGAATGGGCTTGTCAAGGTATTTTTCATAAATTCTCATATTATCATGAATTTTCTGCGCTGTCTGAGTTCAATGCATGACAAGTTGATTTTTAATGCCTGGAAACATTTAGAATAACATTTTTCCATTTCATGTGTGAACATAGACCACCTTTCTTTTTATTAGCCTTAAACGGATGGAATTGATAGCAACAGATCATGACAACAGATTTTGCAAAAATAACCCCTCAAGCAAAATGTTGCCTGACAAAATGAGTTCTGAATTTTGCTTTTGGGATTCTGCAAGTGAGGATATAACTATGTTTCCATGTATAACTCGCTTGACTAAATGTAGTGCTAAGGGACCGTTCAGAATTTATGACTGAGGGGGGGGAGGGGTGGGAGTTTTGCTGGAACTTCCCGTCAAAAATTGATACCCCCCCTTGACTTTCATGCGGATTTTTAGTACCCCACCCTTAGGTTTCTCGTGTATTTTTAGTACCCCCCCTCGACATACATACACACATATATACTGTTATACACGGCCACGCGTACAGATTCGTGTCATTGCGCGGACTTTTGCACGTAAAAAAGTCCAAATAAAATGAGTTTATGCATGTTTTCTACTACCTTTTCTTTGTTAAAATTTATAACCCCCCTTGGAAGTGTTGTCAAAAATTAATACCCCCCCCTTGAAACATGTGTGAAAAGTTAGTACCCCCTCGGCCAAAACTCCCACCCCCCCAGTCATAAATTCTGAACGGTCCCTAAATATTCTAGTCACACAATATGAGGCATCTCTTCAATGTTGCAGAAGTAAGCATTAGGGAATTTTTACCTGCAATTGACTTTTTTAGGAATCCCCCATGACATCGTTACTGGCTAATGTGAGTTCTGCCTCAGGCAGGTCTCGCAATTTTTGGAGTGACTGCAAGATCTCATGATAGTTCTTGAAGCTATCTTGTAAAGAAAGTGATGCAAGAAAAAAAGGCTGGAGATGCATATGGTTGCCATGGCAACATTTTTGGCTTTGGGGTGTTAATGTTAGCTGAAATTCTTTGACTCATCTTTAACTAGTAAATTAAAAGGATAAAAGGTTGGCTCATCACTGTTCTTTTTCACGATCTTCATTTTGTAGGTCAACTCGTACCCCAGGGCGATTGCAGGTTTTATGTCATGACGATATTGAATATGCCCACCAGATATTTTTAGTCCATTGGTTTGTGCTGTTATGGTAATCGACAAAATGCGTTCCAATAACATGCTCTATTCGTTATTGTTCCATGACCCCTATGTAACAAGCCTCCTGATTGGCCAACAACCCACCTGCATAATGTGATGTTCACCTGTATGTGTGGTGTGTGACAGGGCTGACATGCAGGTCAATAACAAATGTGTTATTCACTGATCAGTGAATATGACATTTGTTATAGACCTCCCGGGAAAAAAAATTTCCGAAAAAAAGAAAAATTTTCCAAAAAAAAAAATTTCCAAAAAAAAAAATTTCAAAAAAAAAATTTTTCCTAAAAAAAAAAAAAATTTCCCAAAAGAAAAAATAAAATTATCATGGAAGAAAACAATTGTGGACTTCAGTTTCGGTCAATATCAGGTTTTACGGACCTGACCTAGTGATATTCACCGAGGCCGAAGGCCGAGGTGAATATCACCGGTCAGGTCCGTAAAACCTGATATTGACCTCAACCGAAGTCCATAATTGTATAATAACCATTCAGTTGATTTTATTTGGATCTGCACGGTGTTCCTATGAAATATTTTATTCATAGATCAAGATAGATCTATGTAACTGTATGAGTGCATGTATAACTTAATGATTTAAATCAAATCTGCGGTTTTCTTTGAAATTGTTCATAAAAAATATTTTTCCTTGAGAATAATGTAATTTTTAATGAAATTCTAATTGATTGGCTTGCTTGATATGAAATGGTATTCTACTTGTTGTAACCTCTATTTCTCAGTTTCTCTTTGATGTGCAATAATTACACTGGCCATCATGAGGTCCAGTGACAGAATTGGGTCAATGTTGCTACTATCTCTTTCATCCAGTGACATGACACTTCCTCCCCTTCCCTGAACCCTAACACCCATTTTGCCCTTTAATGATCGATATGAGTTATTCATGCACAGTACAACCGACACGGTTTATCATCACAACCAATACGATGCTAAATCCCAACCATGTTTTAGTTGGATCGTTAATGTACAACTGATAGTATATTATATTATAATTATCATATCATCCTTATATCCATCTTTACGTATTTAATGGTTTTAAATAATTTTGAGTAAGTCAAAATATCCAATTGCAGTGTGCCATCATAATGGATGAGAATGCGATTTGTGCAACAACTAGCTCTGAAGGCATGGTTCAAACCCTTCACTGAAACTCAATAAAATCAAAGACTACAGAATGTTATTTGGATTCATATATAATATTTGCTTGCCGTGTATAATATGTTTTCACATCTTCAATACCAAGGCTTAGATTCTTGTCATCCTTTCCAACCACAATATCACATTTCCTAAAGGTTTCAATGAGTCAAGAGAGTTTTGGGTGCTCTCAGCTGATGGCCAACATTGCTACTATTCAGCTCTGGATCTGAACTTCCTTTGTTGCACTGAGATTTGAGATCCGGTTCTTAGAGTGCATTGCATGAAAGCTTGTTGTGCTGTCACATTTTGGTGATGTTTCCATTTTGACATTAACAGAAATTCTAAAATAAATGTCTTGCCATGAACTCCTGAGTTTATAAAAATGCCCGTCTGATTTTGTTACATGCTTAGATATCTACAGACTCAATGTTGAGAGGTATTAGGTTTTCACTTTGCAACTTGAGTGTGATGTTATAATGCTTGATGGATCAGCTAATTTGAAATGATAAAATGCATTTGGTAAATAAGCAAGCGCATTAGTAGGAATTGATCTACATTTTACAATAAGTATCTCAATTTTCTTTCATTACATTTACGGAATGTCTTATTTATTTAACCTAGTTGTCAATTTAATAGCTTCATGTCTGCATGTGTAAAATCTGTTGATGCAAGGTTCATATTTCACAGCAGTAAGAAATTCCTTCGGCATGTCATGATGACAGAATCTGAATTCACCATTACAGAAAGCAAAAGGATTATATTGTGGGTTGTTAGTTTGTTTCTGGATCAACCATTGGTCGAGAACAATTCTTCTTCTGATCGTAATTAGGTCTGCATTAAGGCTGCTCTGGCCAATTCGATTGTTTTCCTTTTTGGGTGATGCAATTATCTGGTGGATGTTCATAAAGCAGAAAAGCGCAGACCAAACCCTTAAATGGAGTTGCATTAGAACTGAACCTGAGGACACCTTCATCCGTCCTGAATGTTTGTTTTGTTTGTTTGTGTTTTACGCCTCTGCAGCACCTTGGTGGGCTATATCGAGGCAGGCGGCCGCTGTATGATGATGAGATGAGAAGACTGTGAGTCTGGCACATACCCTATTAATTCAGGGATGCCCAGGGTCTTTCAGTTGCCCCAGCATAGAACACTGGATACAACCCGCCTCCATTTAATGTCCCATGGGCTCGGACTAAAGTGAGTTCCCGGGGTGAGATTTGAACCCACGCCCTCAAAGCCAGTTGACAAGCGCACTTACCAATTAGGCCACGGGGGGAACTGGTCTGTCCTGAATGCAATAAATAACTATATTATTAAAATTTAAAGCATTTTCATATGCAGAAGTGCTTCATCAAACATTATCTATTTGTATTATCTAGCTTTGTATCTAGAGCTCTTTGTATCTAGTCATAAGTATCTGCCTCTGCCTATTTATCTATCTATCTCTCTCATATACAATGTACAGGCCACTCTGTCAGTCTACATGGCTCATCAGCTTCAGCTACTTGTGTTTATAGGCTAATCACAAAATAAGATGACTTTTTGAATGGAAGGTCCATCCCTTTATCCTGGAAGGTATGAAAAGGCTTTTTTTTAAAACAAAAGGAAAAAAAAACAAAAAAAAAACATGCTCTCACTAAAGGGCTTCGATGAAAAACACGCAATGCATGTCTGTAAGCATGAGCTTTGTTTTAATCAACTATAAGGCCAGGTTGAAAATTCAAGTTATGAAGAACTTACAGTTAAAAAGCCTCATCATAATGATCTCAGAACGGCAACCATGCTGTGAATAGTTGATCCATGTGGACATATTACTTGAGAGATACATTGTTTATATGATAGTGCTCTTGCGCTAACTCATTGGATCGACATTTTCAGTGTGTCTATACCTATTGAGGCGAATTTATCATTCTACACAATTCGTACTCTTAAAAAAAAAAACTATATTTATACCGTACAAGGGGCTGACTTTGAACAGTCCGGGGTGACTTTGAACGCTTTTCTGAAAAAGATTCATCCTCTGTGAATGCAAAATTAAATAAGATACTGGAAGCTTATATACCGTACAAGGGTAGCTTATTTAATTTTGCATTCACAGAGGATTAATCTTTTTCAGAAAAGTGTTCAAAGTCACCCCAGACTGTTCAAAGTCACCCCCTTGTACGGTACGTAAGTTACATTTAGAGTTTGTCTACTTTGGCTTTGTCGGCAAAAGCAAGACGTATCCAATTTCTGTTTAATTTTAAGAAGGCTGTACAATAAGATTACAATCATATCAAAGTCTAATTTTAGTTTGCTGAGTGCTGAAAATAGCTACAAACTCAGAATTTTGATTCTACACGATTTCATCAAGATTTCTTTGCTGGCAAGTGACATTTGAATTTTGAATCAGAAGCGTTTCTCATTTTATGTTTTATTTGTAAAAGCTGAATCAGCTGTTATGTAGAAATGACATGTCAGTCAAATTAATCAGATTAAGAATGTCGAAAATGATTGTGAAGAGGTAGTTTTAAGAAAAGTAGTATCCTATTATTTCATGCAGGTTTACTTCGTAAGTGTAGTGTGATACATGTAGGAGGACAGTTGGAAAGACAGATAGATACACTATGGATATGGTAAGTGCACTTAGTGCAGCCCTCCAAGCCAGTTCTTATTGCTCACGAGAGTTGCTTGGTGAGATGAAGCTGGCAATATTATATTAAGTGGTTGATTAAACTGTTCATTGTGGTATTTATATAACTAAGTGTGGAATACAAGATGAAGAGGTAGATGTTGCATAGATCATTAAATAATAACTAGAAAACCCGTTGCAAGCAGGAATTTGAGCCATTTTTGGTAGGATTATGTGTGGCTGAATATGACAGTGAAGGAGGGCATGGTGGTGCAAATTGATAAACATAAATGAATATTTTAATATGAAACAGTTTGCATAAAATGCTAATAGAATGGTTATGTGTCTTGTTGATGGAAAATGTTAGATTGGGCTGGGAAAACAAATTTATGAACTTTGTACAGTGTATTTATGGGCATATTGTGGTGGCAGCAGTTGTCAGTGTGCCTGGCCCCTGCTGCCACCTGGATAGCCTGAGAGAAAGCATATAACCCAGTTTTGCACATTGATCAAAAGTAGAAGGGAAAGGTGTGAAATGAAGGTGTATTTTAAAGAAGGTAGGAATTGTTTAAGTACAGGTACTATTGCAAAACAAAGTAAATGTCAGTGATGTGGCACATGCAATGTTTGATGAGTGTGATGAGAACAGGGACAGAGTTATGCTTGAGACATGGTGCTATGTAGCAATTGCAGCATTTTAGCTTGATTTGCCTGGGACTGCTTACCTCTTAAAAATCAGAGTAAAATGCCAAGTTTCAGCTAAAGAAGAACAACATGCTTATTCGAACTGCTATAAGCTGGTGACGTCACAATACCGGGGCAGATTAGTATTATGGAAATAAATGTAAATATACACCCGGCCTGATATATCAGAATTTCTTTTGGACTTTTATGACTTGAGTCTTGAACAGGGATTAAACTCATAATCTTAATTTACTATTTACTAAACCCCTGGAGTGCTCTCTCACATATTGAAAATGAACAGATGTAAAAAGACATTCCATGTGTATCTACATAATGCACTGGAAATTTGACATTTTGGACTTTTTACGAGGAGAACGGAGACAAAATAGAAATGCTCATAAAATGACAATATGGCTTTCATTGTTAAGTGTTTATAGACGTGCTTTCTTTGAGCAATCATATCCAGGGCACAATATGACATCTTATGACACCAAAGACACCAAATTAAAGATGTAAAGTTCTTTTGAAGAGTGGTTTCTGAACCCTGGTATATATTTTAAGACCGCCATCACAGCTAAAAAGAACCATTACATATAAAAGAGTAGACTCAGGGCTAGAAGGAACTGCAGCCTGGAAAGGCACTTAAAAGATTCTCTCTTAAAAGCCCTGGCAAAAGCCCAGACTGACAAGAATAGTAAATGTGCAAGATATATGATAGCAGATAACATGCCCAAATAGATATCTAAATATCCATTCAACTTCAGCAAAAACAGACAAGGTTTTAATTGTACATTTGATATCTTGCTTTACTTCTTCCACTAAGAAACTTATGAATTCATTTGTGTGTTCATATGTCTGCCCACCCATTTGTGTCGCTGTCTGATCGTTAAGAAGCGGAACAAAAACTTGCCGGGTAGTTTCAGTTGGTTTCTGGCTGGATTTTTGTGACATACCATGACAAAAGGGGTGATGCAACATTGATAATCACTGATTAAGATTAAAAATGCATAGATGTGTTAGCCTTAATATAACCTGAGCATATTTTTCATTTACATATGTAGGTTACTAATTATTTCGCTATCTCACACTTGGGGCCTCCGTGCTTTTTGGCACTAGACATGCTACCATCACAGTCATTTTTATTAACAGAACATGTGAAGATAAGGTGATTGACTGCATCATTGACTAGTTTGGTGGTCCAACTTACTGATTGACAAAAAACAAGAATATGTTTATAAATATAGATAGTGTCTGTCTGAAACAGGAGAAAGAAAAAAAACTGAAGAACGACAAATGAGGGCAATCAATTTGCTAAGAACATCAATTGCTGTAGGCTATTAACAATCTTTAGCATAATAGTTGAAAATGATTAAAAATTAATTTGTTAGAAATAATCTACCGGAAACTGGATAATCATTTTGCAATGAGAATGAGATGACAAATTAATTGACAGAATGAAGTTGAAGCTCCTGGGAAATTAGCCTATTTCACAGTCTAAACCACGTCACCACCAATTAACCAAAATGTCATGAGATTTGGAATGGATTTATTTCAAAGGTCTTGGGATCATTTTCTTGTATTTATGATTATATTGAAGCTTAAATGCCACGAGTTCACAAATGAGATTTAATAGAGACTTTGGAGAGATTGGAAGTCATCTTTGTTCTGATTGTACCATAATTTTCATAATGTGTGCACTGTTAAAAATTTTGCGTAGAGGTACTGCAACTTCTGTTAGGTTACAGAAAAACCTGTTGGAAATCTGTAACTTCAGTAATGCTTACAGACTCTTCTCTGTTGGCAGATTGCCAACAGAACATATCTGTAATGAACTTAATTACACGTGCATCTATACAAGAACTGGCTTTACAAGTACATGTACAGATATGTGTAAATGCCTCATCCATTGTAAATAAGGTGTTGTTGTATCACAATTTAATAATCTCTTCGATAGTTTTCCAATCACACCACTGAATAGAAACACAAGAGAGGATCATAAAATCAATTTTGGAGGACCTCATTTGTACTTTACAATCTAAACAGCTGAGAACAGTGAAAGGTAAGAGATGATTTCTTTGTTTTAAAGATATAGGCCTACATGAAACACAGATGTAGTTTTTTATAATCACCTAATTACCATAAAAGTGCAAATAATATTATTATGTGGATGCAGGTGCTTAAATGAAGCTTTAAAAAATGATGTGAAAGATTCAGAAGTAGCCAATCAACAAAGGGGAGATCAGGGTAAGTTGTGCCACCCGGTAATGCAGCAGAAAAAAAGGAAAGAAGGTCATCACACTCTGTGCCCATTACTATGCAACGCAATAAAAGCTGGTAAATCATATACTACAACAGGTTTAATTTAAAAATTAACTTTATTGTTGAAACTTAGATGTGCTGAGGAATGAGGATATGGACAATAATATTTCTCATTCAACATTATTGATAATCAGGTTATGTCACTCTGGCTCATTGCTGATAGTTGCAGCAGGTATAGGCCTATCTGAAATGTTGTGTTGTCGAATTTAATCTGGGATTTTTTCCATGATTTGAGTGGCACCTTATTTAGCATGATTTACCATGCAAGATTTTTATTCTTCACAATATTTTTCCCATATGTCATGACTAGCCTCAGGCATGATGTGAAATGAGTGCTACTAAAAACAACTTGTGTCAAAATTGTAATTCAACCCTCCAAAGAAACTCATAATTCTAGTGTTTGCCACATTTGATTTTCTAGTTTGTACATGACATCAATAATTGATAAGTTTCAAGTAATATATCAGCTTATTAAAGAAACAGTGATGGTTTTTCTCATCTATGATTGACTAATGAACATTTTTGGCATATAATTAAGTTTGCTCATGTACATATAGACTTGGTGATTGATATCTTAGAAAAGCATAAGCAATTATTGAACAAGGAAGAAAATTCACTTGTTAATACCATTTGACACCTCTGTCAGCCAATCACACGCTAGCATTACAGGGAAATAATTCCTATATTTTTTGTTGTCCATTTATCCTCCCATGTTTGGCTGTTTGAGTGTTCGTCTCACGGTATAAGCCGGTTATTCACCATGTGATCAGGAATATGTGTTTATCACACCTCGGGCTAAAGCCCTCGTGTGATAAATCACATATTCCCTCTCCCTTGGTGAATAACCTATACTAATTTGTTTACTAATTTGAAACAATATGATTATTTATTGTCCTAGTGGACTATCAAATTATGTGAATACCGAAATTATTGCTTTATAACTATTTCTGTCACAGTCACAGCAGGCCTATTTCAAGTGATTGTGTTAGTTAATGAGAAAACAAAGGGTAAACATACAAATCATTGACAAGATTAGTTGTGTACTTATAATTGTAATTTCTCTTTTCAGGAGATACACCAGAAGTGCCACGACAAAGGATGAGGCTTTATGTCCTGTATTTATACACTTGGAGAAAAACATTGGAATAAGGCATAGGAACATTGTAACTGCTGGTCAACATAAATCCAGGTGACCTGGCCAGTATGTGAATCAAACCATGACCCAGTGATTGGCAACTGAGCGCACAACTGACTGAGCTAAACCGCTCTCTCCCCAGATTTACAAATGACAACACAACAAAAGTCACTGGCAGATGATATGATAATGCTATCCTAAGTTTGTTGCAGGTTCTTTTAATATAATGAAATTGATGATTTGTACAATGTGTGAGTATTGAGAGTGACTATGTGCACTGTGCAGTTTTTTTACAGAGTATTTCAAAACATAGATTTTGAATATAAACTGTTTAAACAACCTGCTTTCATATTTATTAACCTGAATTATTTTTCTATGAAGTCTTACAAAATATTTTTACATGACGAAGTCGTGATAAATGTGTGCTTCTGTGTTTGGACTTATATGTCACAAAGATGCAAAAATGTTTATTTTGCTGAAAGATGATTTATACGAAATGAAAAATGCCATGGAGCATGTGAATCTCATCAAAGGTTGTGTATGTCAGTGTTGTCAGAAATTTGGCTTCTAGAGTCATTAACATATGAACTTCCAATTGTCATCGAACTTACATCTGAAGAATGGCAAGGTTGATGTCACGACTGATGTCTGAAGAATGACATGGTAGACTAATAATAAATATACAGCTCAGCACTTTTGAAGCCTTATGTTTATCAAATTTATGATTGCTGACTCTTTTTGCTATTCTCCGTATCCATGGTATGGGCTCTTCCTCAGTAACATTTGAATTCTGTGAATAAACTACTTTAGGCAATAAATTTGCCAATTTATGCCTAGTAGATATCACATTTTCATGTGTTCTACCATAAATTATTGCTTGATGTGGAACAAACTAATCTGTTAGAACTTACAATGTGTTGCCTAACTTCTTGGATCCAGATTAAACAGAAACTTTGCAAAGTTGGGTGACTGATTGGTTACAGTCCCTTGCTCCACTGAGAGTTCTGAAAGTCTTTTTAGCTTTATATATATGTTGTTAAAAATAAAATCTATTCTCTACTATGAGCACTACAAATGGCTATTGATGCCAACAGCATATTATTTATAAAACTGTGGTCAAAGGGAGATCAAGCGATATGCAGTTCATTCGAAATATACTATCATGAGGCAGAAGTCCCAAGGGTCCAGGGCAACAACTGCAAATTTCCCCCCTGGTCATCCCATAACATATTAATGGAGTTTAAGCCCAAAACTAACATGGATAAGTTGCTAATAATCCTGGGTGTGAAAAATGCCAACAATTTCATTTTTTCAATTTCCTAAATCATTGAACTGCTTGCAGACCATTCTTTTGTAAAGCAAATTACAGCACCCCTCCACCCTCCATTCAGGGACACAGCAATGAGGTTAGTGGTGGTTGAAACTGCTGTCCACAATATGTACTGGTGATTCAACCAAAACATGAATCAAAACTGGCAGCAGGGAGGGGTGGGGCAAGCAAGACAATTCTGATTTGAGTGATAATGTCCAGTCACCCATACCACATTAATGGTATTTTGTTGCCACTGAACTTTTTTGTCCACTCCATCGCTTGCTATTGCTTGTTTCGCTGTTGTTTCTAAGAAGTAATTTCTGCGTTAAGTCTGAATCCAAGGCACATTAAATGGAGGCGGTTGTATCCAGTATTCTATGTTGGAACAACTGAAAGACCCTTGGCATCCCTGGATTAATAGGTATTGTTCCAGACTCCCAGTCTTCTCGTTATCATCATCAAATGATGGTGGTAGAGCTGTCCCGGCTGATCCGGGGTAAACCAGCGCAACACAAGTCAAGTTGATAAATGTCATCAGACACACATGCACCAAATATGCCACTGCTTACAGTAGTTTTCCCTTTTTTGGCAAAAAAACAACAACAAAAATCCACTCTGGTGCCTCACTTCCTGTTCTGTTACTGGATAATTTGCAGGGCGCTTTCTCTCGATATTTAAGAATAACATTTAAAATCATTACAAAACTTCATCTGGTGGGAAGGGGGGTGATGCAAGGGAGATGCAATTGCGAAATATTTTCTGTTCATTTGTCTAAAAGCTTCATTTGCTTATTTGGTAAAATGACAAATTTCAATAGGCCTATACTGCCAATATATTTAAAATAGTTGTTATTGTCTACACCGGTTTTAACTTCAAGTATTTGATCTGTGTAAGTTGAAAGTAAACATTACAGTCTATCACTATGATATAGAAAAAATGAGGACCAGATCACTGTGAAAAATGCACTTTGTGACTCATGTTAGCCGATGAAGTGTCACCTTCTTTACTTTCGACATGGAAAACAATCCAAAACCTAGAAGCTGTTTGATTAGTCATGATCAAGAGAAGGCCATTTGACTTGTCATAACTGAATTTAGAGTGAAAATCAGACATAATCCTTTCGGTTGGCTGTTACCAACCAGTGGGATTATTTATTTATTTATTTATATTTATTTATTGGGCCATTATTAAGGCAGTACACATGAACATATAAATAAGACAATCGATAGCAAATAGAATGGTTGGTGGACACCTATCGCTGTATTTACCATGACCAATATTACAAAATAAAATAATTTTCAATAGACAAATCGAATATTTAGTTTGAAAAAAAAAATCAAGTGCCATTTTCACAGTGCAAGAGTCCACTCTTTTTCTATATCAAAGTGAGAAACTGTAATAATTTATTGATGAAAACCAGGAGGATGATTTGAAAAGCATATAAAAAAACACCTTGACCACTTATGATTGCAAATAATTTTCTGTCTCACAGATCTTAAAGCGGGCTTTTAATTGCAAAAAAGGTTTGCAGGGTCTCCTAGCTTTTTTCATGCCTCAGTGGATTTTGTTTAAAGTCCCAAAGTGTTTTGTAATGAAAATTATTATGTATTATAGAGTCTTTAAACTTCTACAAGCAGATTTTAAATGTGTGATTTCATCGTGAACTGAAGCAAACATGAAATTGTCAATCTCAGTTTTGGTATTTGTGACACCTTTCACAAATATGATGTATGACTGATTTTTCTGTAATCCGACAGAAAATTCACTACAGACACTGCTTGTGTGATAACAGAAATATCCAGTGTACACACAAATGGATTTCTGTAACTATACTGAGACCTCTGGAAAAAAAATTTCCCGAAATATCTGTAATGTGACAATTATTTTTTAACAGTGTGTGGCAAGAGGACTCATGATTCAACTCAACCTCATAGGCCTACTTGAGATAACTGTGTACTGACACTGTCACTGGAAAGATCTCATAAGAAGATGACCAACGTTCCAATACAAAAAAATCAAAGAGCACTCTCAACAAGAACTGTAAAGAAGTACATATTACCATTCGACTGAAATTTTAGAATAACTTAATCTGATTGGGTTGCATACATGGTTATGTTTTTAAGATCTTCCCGTTACAGGAGTTATTTTAGACAGAAGGAACTGATTGGGCCATTCTAAGTTATCTTTTTACATATTGGTTGATGAAAAAAAACATTTTCTTTATCAAGCGGGTCTTTCTTTGTAGGATGCTCAAAATGATATCCCAAGAAACAGTATCGTATCTGTTTCTGATATAGATATATCATATATCGCTTCTGATGGTATATAAGAAGACTTCTTAGAACTACCTTAGCAAACAACTTCTAATTAACCTAGATAGGCATAGCACCAAATTAGTCTAGATATTACACAAAGGCAGAGGAGATAACTCCAGATATCACAGATAGCAATAGATAAAAAGATAATGAAAGATAAAAGATCCAGTATGAAGGACGATTATTACAGAGCCACATTAGTGTCGTCAGTAGAAGAAAAAAATAACGATATACCTTTTTATCAATCTATGTCTCATGAAAGCATTGGCTGTATGACGTCAGAGCCCATTGTTTGCAGATATGATAAGAGACAATTTTTTATCTTGCTATTGTTTGGGACATCGAAGAAGATTGAATGCAGAAGAAAAAGTCCATGATTTATCAATATATATCTTCATCAGCTAATTGGTCGACAAGTGTTTTTATATGCCGTTAAAAAATGGCCTCAAAACACTTCAGGTCTTCATGCACAAAAAAAGACTACATCGACTTGTTACAGGTTGCCGGTTATCCAGCACCTCTATCTGAAATCAGACAAGGGTTCCTGAGATATGACTCCATCAGTTCAACAACAAATCCACATTGCAAGCCCCTGGTGAGAAAAACTCCATTCCAATCAATAAAGATCTGCCTAGGCAGTTGGGTATATACAGTACCAGTTCACTAGGTACAGACACACATATATGTATACTGTACAACTGCATTACAAAGGAAAGCAGGATCAAAGAATGAATACAGATCAGTGTATTGCGAGCAACCGTTCAATATGTTTGGTTCAGATTCGCATTTATTCTGTTTGGGCTCTTTTTTTATATATTTGCTCAGAAAGCCGTAGATATGGGTCTGTCAGTACACACTGCGATTTAAATTGTTGTGCTATGAGATCAGGTCATCAGGATCCTTAAAGAAACTAGAAGACATTGTGAACAAAGAAGTTGTATTGTCTGAAGTTATGTGTATCTTTTAACACATATTCTGTTTATATGGCTGTTTGCTAGTCTTATGTCCTATACTTCTGGCAATAGTGTCTCTAATCCTCTACAAACAATGTGAGAGCTGATCTTGTTAAAACTGCTTTCAAATTATTGATACAACATTTCAACAACATCAGGCAAACAAATTTGATTCTCTGAGATCGTGTCTCTCAACCTGTCTATCAAATCTTTTGTTTCCCCTTAACATGATTCAACAGTGTTTTGTGAAGCCTGTTGCTTGTTCATATTTCAGGAGCAACAAACACAGAACAAAAGGGTTCAAATTTGCCATTACAATGGGATGAGGATGATTTCATGGGCTGTTCATTTGTTTCTGGATCAACCATCAGATGATGACAATTCTTCTTCTGATCGCAATTAGGTCTGCATTAAGGCCGCTCTGGCTAATTGGATTGTTTCCCTTTTTGGTCTTGCAATTATCTTGGAATTGCTGGCTGTTCATGAGGCAGAAAAGTGTAGACAGACCAACTTTAAATCAAATTCTATTAGAATTGAACAAAAATAGTATCCTCAGTCTGAAAAGAATAATATATATCCTAACAATCTTACTCTACAAAGAGCAGTTGTAGAAAATTAGAAAATGCACCTTGTCATGTGCATCATTTGATTCACGGCTTCAGCGACTTATTCTATCTTTTTCATTCTATCTCTCTATCACTACATCTATCAATATGTTTTTCTATCTATCCAACCTTATGAATCTTTCTCTGATCAAAGCCTCCTTTGCCAAAGGAACTTCCAAATACGATGCCCAATTTACTTTTGTTTAAAAAAACTAGTATGATTCATATCTGGTTTCTTTGGAAATATTCATAAAGATTAAACCTACCCATCCAATGATTCATGATTCTTAACTGACATGTCAATTCTGTGTGAGAACTTATTCAACAGATAAACACAAAATGTGAAGGGCTTGCGATTCAAATGTCACTTGTTTAAAAGGAATTTTGATAAATTGTGTGGAATCCAACAAATCATGAAACCGTGGCTTTTTTTAGCTGACATGAGCCAAAAGAAGATTCAAGCATTAATGTAATTGTCTTGCTTTCCTTTTAAAATAATGTAAGTTTTTGTTCTTGGAAGTAAAATGAAATGCACACGGGACTGGAAATTTACTGTATAATGACATTATGATTATCTATTTTCAGAAATCAACATCCCTAATGCATGTTAACTTTGGTGAGAAGTATGCAGAAGACAAAGACTAACAACCAAATTGGAAAGTATTTTTATGAAATGATGATAGGCAAGAAGTAGATAGAAAGACATATAACACAAGATGAGTGGAATTTAATATATTATGAATAATCAGACAACTTATTGATCTACCTATTTTGTACTCATATCAAAATAGATATGGTCCATGGCTTGTGGATAGCCAAATTAGATGATTTGTTGAAAGGCTCATATTTCTAAATATGTGTGTCGTCTCTTTAATCCTAGAGGCATGAATATGCTGTCTGAAAAAAGTAGTTCACACCGTAAATGGCTTTAACGAAAAGAGCCTTTTGAAAAACACATACTCTGTGAAAAAAAAACATGTGTCTTGGCTGTGAGAGCAGTGATGCTACAGCCTTAGCATGCTTGATGAGATGATACAATGCTTATCAAGAAAGGCTGTCCAAATTCCATCTATCCCCTTTAGCTATTGTCACAATTCTCATGATTATGCACAGTGCAATAATATAATGAGTGCCCCATTTTAGTTCACAAAAAGCTAGCATAACAGTCTGTCCGCATGTTTTAGCTAAGATATACATGCAAGTGTCAAATTGCAAAGTGTGTAAATGCAATCATAGCAATTATAATGATTAAACTCCAAAGTTTGTGCGAATTTACCGATAAAGTAAATATTGATCACACCTTTAGACAGCATCTGTATAAGGTGATTGGAAGTGTGATAAAATAGTTTGTGAGTTTCAGTTCTGAGAGTATTGCACAATAGGCATTATCCTTGTTTACCTATACTTCCTAATACCTTGCAGCAAAAAATAATATAATGCATCTGAGCCACATTTCGGCTACACTAGGAGAATATTTGCTTGCATTTGACCTTTTTGAAAATACTCGGGAATCCCCTGGGACATCATTGCCAGCTAATGTGACTTCTGCTCCTGTCAAGTCTCGCCTCTTTTGGTATTACTGCGAGATCTCATGAGATTTCCAGAGGCCATTTTTTGTTAGAAGAGAAATATAAGACCTCAGAATTTCCTGAGATGCATACTGTTACCATGGCAACGCTTTACCTTTGAGGTGTTACTTTAAAGTATAATCTCCTTATTCTTTGAAAACTTTTAATGCAATTTTCACATTCACTCATGATATACACGCAATGCATGTCTGAATTAGCTGAGCTTCGTTATATATGATGAACCATTTGGCCACTTGAAAATTCAAGTTTGGAAGAACTGACAATTAAAAAGCCTCATCATAATGTGTGAACAGCAGAAAGAATTGACAAGTCACATGAGATAAATACTGTCAAAAGATGGTGTACTGGTCCAAAGCAACAGTTCAGGTAGATATCATTTGAGGCCTCAGTGCATCAGTTCATTGCGTTTCAATGCATTTCAATATTTGAACTGAGGTGAATAAATCATTAGACATATTCCTTACTCACTTTAAAAAAGGTTATTTTGCATAAAAGAGAGAAAATGTGAAAGGGACACTTCTTTGAGTTCTATTTATACCTAAGTTTAATTTAGAATTTATGTTTACTTTGACTTCGTTTGCAAAAGCAAGACGTATCCAATTTCTGCTAAGTTTAAAGAAAGCTGTGCAATGAAAATATCAATGTCTAATTTAAGTTTGCGGAGGGATGAAAATAGCCACAAACACAGGATTTTGATTCTGCACGATTTCGTTTTGAGCAAGTGAGATTTGGATTTTGAAACGGAAGCATTTTTCAATTTATGTTTTATTTGTTTAGGCTGAATCAGCTGTCACACAGAAAGGACATGTCAGTCAAATTAATACGATTGCGGATGTTAAAAAGGATTGTCAATAGGAAGTTTCAAGAAAAGCAGTATGATTTTATTTAATGCATGCGGGTTTACTTGTAATGTCTGCATTGGTAGGAGGACAGATGTGAAAATAGACAGATACACTATGGATATGGTAAGTACAGCCCTCTAAGCCATTTCTTGTTGCCCATGAGAGCTGATTTTTGAGATGAAGCTCAAATATAAAGTGGTATGTAATTGTGCATTTATTTCTGCTCCTCTGTATATATCAAATCTCTTTATGGACTTTTATGACTACAGCCGAGATCAAGCTCACAATCTTCATTTACTATTTACAAAACCCTATATATATACATGTACTATCTCACATATAAGTGACAGATGTATAAATACATTCCCAGTGCATATCTTCAAAGTACACTATAAGTTGGACATTTGAGATTTTACGAGAAGAATTTGGCGAGGAAATAGAAATGCTCATAAAATGACAATATGGCTTTCATTGTTAAGTGTTTATAGACGTGCTTTCTTTGAACAATCATACCTAGGGCACAATATGACATCTTGTGATACTAAAGACACCCAATTAAAGATGCAGAGTCTTTTTGAAGGGTGGTTTTTGAACCCTGGTATATACTTTAAGACCGCTATCACAGCTAAAAAAACCCATTACATATAAAATAGTGGATGAGGGGCTGAAAGGAACTGCAGCCTGGAAAGGCACTTAAAAGATTCTCTCTTAAAAGCCCTGGCAAAAGCCCAGACTGACAAGAATAGTAAACATACAAGATGTATGATAGCAGATAACAGACGTCCAAATAGATCTAAATATCCATTTGACTTTTAAGCCACACACTCATTTTTCTTACAAGAACACTAATGTATTTATGATCATATTGAGGGTTTAATGCCAGAAGTTCAGAAATGAAATTTTATAGATACTTAGGACAAGTCATCTTTGTTGATTGTAACATAATGTTCATATTGGCCAGGTTTTGGTTAGAGGGGACAAAAGTGCTCGCGACTTGACAGGCCTGCATGTGATAACCTTGCGCGGACACCATTTTGGAGGATCTCATCAACAGGTGACCCACATTGCTAAATATAAAGATCATGGAGCACTCTATTTTTGAAGAACTCAATCTGATTGGGTAGTAGGGATCTGTCTTAAGATATCTTTCCACAACGGGAGTTACTCTTAAAAAAAACAACAACACACATTCGGCTATTCCTGCTAATCAGTTATGCAGGAATAGCCGAATGTGTGGGATTAAAAACATTTTTGTCATCCATTGGTTCATTCTCCGTAAGATGTTCCGAAAGGTTTGGAAATAAACATCATCACACATCTTTTTCTGATATAGATATATTTCTTCTGATGAAATAAGGTATAGAAGACGACTTCTGAGAACTACCTTAACAAAACAACTTCTAATTAACCTAGATTGCACTAAATTAGACTAAATATTACACAAAGGCAGATGAAATAACTCCAGATATCACAGATAGCAATAGATAAAAAGATAATGGAAGATAAGAGATCCAGTATGAAGGACGATTATTACAGAGCCACATTAGTGTCGTCAATAACACAAGAAAAAATAACAATATGCCTTTTTATCAATCTATGTCTCATGAAAGCATTGGCTGTATGACGTCAGAGCCTATTGTTTGCAGATATGATAAGAGACAATTTTTTATCTTCGCTATTGTTTGGGACATAGAAGGAGATTGGATACAGAAGAAAAAGTTCCCAATTCATCAATATCTATCTTCATCAGCTAATTGCCTGACACGTTTTTTTATATGCCTCGAAAAATGGCCTCAAGGCACTTCAGATCTTCTTGCGCAAAATAAAGACCACATCAACTTGGTACTGGTTCCTGGTTATCCAATACCTGTACCTGGAATGGAACTTGGGATCCAGAGATATAACTCCATAACTACAACCACAGATCCAAATTGTAGGCCCCAGACATGTCTGGTGAGACAAATTTTATTCCAATCGATAAAGATCAGCCTAGGCAGTTGGGCATATACAGTACCAGTTCACCAGGTACAGAAACACATATACATATATATTAACTCTACGACTGCATCATAAAAAAAAAACAGGATCAAAGATTGAATACAGATCGGTATGTTGCGAGCAACTGTTCAATATTCTTGGTGCAGTTTCGCGTTTATTCTGTTTGGGTTCTTTTTTATATTTTTGCTCACAAAGGTGGAGATCCGGGTCTGTCAGTGCACCCCGTGATTCAAATTGTTGCGCTATGAGATCAGGATCCATACTGAAACTAGAGGATCTTATTAA
This sequence comes from Platynereis dumerilii, assembly GCA_026936325.1. NCBI lineage: Eukaryota > Metazoa > Annelida > Polychaeta > Phyllodocida > Nereididae > Platynereis > Platynereis dumerilii. The sequence continues at coordinate 13,972,722 of JAPTHN010000003.1, forward strand.
CACATAAAGTGTATTGTCTGAAGTTATGTGTATCTTTTAACACATATATTCTGTTTGTATAGCTGTTTGCCAGTTTTATTGATGTCCTACTGCAGGAAATATTATCTATAATCCTCTACAAACAATGTGAGAGCCAATCTTGTTAAAACTACTTTCACATTTTTTAAAACATCAGCTTAAGAATCAACATTTCAACAACATCAGGCAAACAAATTTGATTCTCTGAGATTGTGTCTCTCAACCTGCATATCAAATATTTTATTTCCCCTTAGCATGATGCAACAGTGTTTTGTGAAGCCTGTTGCCATTACAATGGGATGAGGATGATTTTGTGGGCTGTTCATTTGTTTCTGGATCAACCATCAGATGAAAACGATTCTTCTTCTGATCGTAATTAGGTCTGCATTAAGGCAGCTCTGGCCAATTGGATTGTTTTCCTTTTTTGGTGATGCAATTATCTTGGAATTGCCGGCTTTTCACGACACAGAAAAGTGCAGCCCAACTTAAAAAATAGAATTACATTCGAATTTAACAAGACTGTATTGTTGTCAGTCTGAAGATCAGTAAATTACATGAAACACCTACTGTGATGAGCAAGCAATACAAATGTCTCTCAGCATCCAGGTTTTGCACTGTCACTCTGTCTGTATGTTTTTCTTTCTATCTATCCACCTGTCCTTCTTATATTAAATTTCAAGCTGTTCGCAAAGAAACATCTGACAATGATTCCAAACAAGCTTACTTAAATGAAAAAAAAAAGGAAAACATTCCATAACATTTCATATTTCTGATAAACTTAATTTCTGAAATTATTCACAAACCTTCCAGACATTCACAATCCTTAATTGAGATGTCCTGATCCATAATTTAGATGTCTTTTCTGCATGACAGCTAATTCAGCAAATAAAATGTGAAACAGCAATTCAAATGTCACTTGTTTAACAGGAATCTTGATAAATTGTGTGGAATCAAACAAAATTGGAACTGTGGCTATTTTTAACTGCCAGTGAGCTTAAAATAGATTCCAGTATCGAAGAATAGTTTTGTTTAATTTTCCTTCAACTAGAAAGTCAGTCAGTTTCCTGTCCAAAAGTAATTGAACTAGCTTTCATGAAACCGTATAGGTATTCGAAGCAACCAATAGCAATACCTCTTTGCTATGACTGGGAAAATAAAATTTAAAAGTGACTAAAAATTACTTTTGTAAAAAACATTTCAGTTTTTCTTTTGAAAACGACATCCCTTAAAATACTGCAATTTCATTGAATTTTGAAAAAAGAAAATAAAGGATGAATGAATAAAGAAGTCATCAAATCATTAAATTGACAGATAGACAGAAAGTAGAAAGACAGATATAAAAGGCATATTGATAAATAGATGAATTGTCAGACTTAGCATCGTTAGATTGACATACATGCTCTTGTATAAAACATATCGCAACATGATCATGTTTTTGGAATTGTGTTTTTAATGCTCATACTTCTGAATAGGAGTGCCACTTCTTTAATCCTACATGCATGAATATGCTGTTTGATAAAAAGTGATTCACTCAATGAATGGCTTTATTGAAATAAACCTTAAGAAAAACACATGTTCTGTGAAAAAACGTGTGTGTTGGCTGTGAGAACAGCCATGCTGCAGCCTTGATGAGTTGATACATGCTCAAGACTCAAGACAAGCTGTCCAAATTTCATTTATCCCTTTGAGCATTTGTCACAATTCTCATGATTTTGCACCGTGCAGTGATATAATCAGTGCCCCGTTTATTCCGAAACGTTCATTTAACAGTATGTCAACTTGTTAAACTAAGATATATGTGTCTAATTACCAAATGTGTGAATGTGTCTATAACAAGTAAACAACAAAAGTTCTTGGATTTGAAGAAAAAAGGAAATATATTGATCACATCTTCAGACAACATGTGTAAATCATGGTGATCGAAATTGATAAAATAGTTTATGGATTGTAGTTCTTTACCAACACATCCCGATACCTTGCAGCAATGCAAAATATCATGCATCTGAGCCACATTTCAGCTGCATTAGGAGAATATTTACCTGCAATTGACCTTTTTGGAAATACTCGGGAATCCCCTGTGACATCATTGCCAGCTAATGTGACTTCTGCTCCTGGCAAGTCTCACCTCTTTTTCACAACTGCAGGAACTCGTGAGATTACCTGAGGCTAATTTTAAAGAATAAAACCTGAGATGCATACTGTTACCATGGCAATGCTTTATCTTTGAGGTGTTACTTACACAGAAATAGCCGAATGTGTGGGATTAAACACTTTTTTGTCATCCATTACTTCTTTCTCCATAAGATTTTCCAAAAGATTTTGCAAGGAACAGCATCATACATCTGTGTCTGATATAATATATAATCATATATTTCTTCTGATGAAACAAGGTTCATATAAAAGAAGACTCCTTAGAATTATCTTTAAGCTAGCAAACAACTTTTATATATGCCAGATAGGGATAGCACCAAATTAGACTAAATATTACACAAAGGCAGATGAAATAACTCCAGATATCACAGATAGCAATAGATAAAAAGATAATGGAAGATAAAGATCTGGTATGAAGGATGATTTTTACACAGTCACATTAGTGTCGTCGATATGCGAAAAAATAACGATATACCTTTTTATCAATCTATATCTCATGAAAGCATTGCCTCTATGACAACAGAGCCTATTGTTTGCAGATATGATAAGAGACAATTTTTTATCTTTGCTATTGTTTGGGACATAGAAGGAGATTGGATACAGAAGAAAAAGTTCCCAATTTATCAATATATATCTTCATCAGCTAATTGCTCGACAAGTGTTTTTATATGCCTCGAAAAAATGGCCTCAAAACACTTCAGGTCTTCATGCACAAAAAAAGACCACATCGACTTGTTACAGGTTGCCGGTTATCCAGCACCTATACCTGAAATCAAACAAGGGTTCCTGAGATATGACTCCATCAGTACTATAACAAAACAGCCCAAGTAAGGGTCACTGAGTAACAATATCACGAGCTGTTGTTTGAATTAATATCACTCGAGCCCGCAGGGCGAGAGTGATATTAATTCACACAACAACGAGTGATATTGTACGAAGTGCCCTGACGCGTGGTTGTTTTGTTTTTATCACCTGGTTTTAACTCAAAATTTTATTTAAAAAGAGAGACTATTTTCTGCCATTACAAAAATGTGACGTCACCATGGAGCAACAATGGATATGACGTCACAATCCCATTGTTTTGGCCATTGTTTGGTTTGTGACGTCATCGGGCAGCTGAAATGCTGGTGATGTCATAACCATTGTCAAAAAATATCACCCTTGAAGGGTGGTATTTCTTACAATATCATAGGCCCTGATATTTTGACTGTAAACAGTGATATTCACCGCCAACCAGGTGATAAAACAACAGATCCACATTGCAAGCCCCTGGTGAGAAAAATTCCATTCCAATCAATAAAGAGGCAGTTGGGTATATACAGTACCAGTTCACTAGGTACAGACACACATATATATATACTGTACAACTGCATTACAAAGGAAAGCAGGATCTAAGACTGAATGCACATCAGTATGTTGAGAGTAACTGTTCAATATTCTTGGCGCAGTTTCACGTTTATTCTGTTTGGGTTCTTTTTTATAGTTTTGCTCACAAAGGTGGAGATCCGGGTCTGTCAGTGCACCCCGTGATTCAAATTGTTGCGCTATGAGATCAGGATTCTTAAAGAAACTAAAAGATTCTGTTTGCACGGAAGTTGTATTGTCTGAAGTTATGTGTATCTTTTAACATGTATAATATTTGTATATATCCCGTTTGTATAATGACAATGACAATGACAATGACACATATTTTATTTAGCTCTTACAGTGTACAGTACATGTATATAGTTTTACAGAAAAATTAAGGAGCCAGGAGACCTCCAAAGACAAAATTCTTGCATATTCTTGTATAGCTGTTTGCCAGTCTTATTGATGTCCTACTGCAGGAAATATTATCTCTAATCCTCTACAAACAATGTCAGGGCGTGTCTCTCGGCCAACAGATCTTGTTCTTTCACATAATTAATATACATCAGCTTAAGATCTGTTGTTGAATCGACATTTCAACAACATCAGGCAGAACAAATTTGATCTCTAAGGTTGTATCTCCCAACCTGCCTATCAAATCTTTTATTTCCCCTAAAAATGATTCAACAGTGTTTTTCTTATTTCTGGAGCAACAAACACCAAACAAAAGGGTTCAAATTTGCCATTACAATGAGCTGAGGGATGATGTTGTGGGCTGCTCATTTGTTTCTGGATCAGCCATCAGATGAAGACAATTCTTCTTCTGATCGCAATTAGGTCTGCATTAAGGCGGATCTGGCCAATTGGATTGTTTTCCTTTTTTAGTGATGCAATTATCTTGGCCTTTCACGAAGCAGAAAAGTGCAGCCAAATCTAAAAACTAGAATTACATTCGAATTGAACAAGAAAGTAATGTTGTCAGTCTGAAAAGCAGTAAATTATATGAAACACCTACTGTGATGAGCAAGCAGTACAAATGTATTTTAGCATCTAGGTTTCGCACTGTCACTGTGTCTGTATGGTTTTCTTTCTATCTATCCACCTGCCCATCTTGTATTATATTTCAAGTTGTTCGCAAAGAAACATCTGACTATGATTCAAAACAAGCTTACTTAAACGAAAAAAAGAAGAAGGAAAACGTTTCATAACATTTCATATTTCTGGTAAGGTTAAATTCTGAAATTATTCACAAACCTTTCAGACATTCACAATCCTTAATTGAGATGTCCTGATCCATAATCGAGATGGCTTTTCTGCATGACAGCTAATTCAGCAAATAAAATGAGAAACAGCAATTCAAATGTCACTTGTTTAAAAGGAATCTTGATAAATCGTGTGGAGTCAAATAAAATTGGAACTGTGGCTATTTTTAACTGCCAGTGAGCTTAAAATAGATTCCAGTATCGAAGAATAGTTTTGTTTAATTTTCCTTCAACTAGAAAGTCAGTCAGTTTCCTGTCCAAAAGAAATTGAACTTGCTTTGCTTAGCTTTCATCAAACCGTATAGGTATTGGAAGCAACCAATAGCAATACCTCTTTGCTATGACTGGGAAAATGAAATTTAAAAGTGACTAAAAATTACTTTTTAAAAAACATTTCAGTTTTTCTTTTGAAAACGACATCGCTTAAAATACTGCAATTTCATTGACTTTTGTGAAAAAGAAAATGAAGGATGAATGAATAAACAAGTCATCACATCATTTAATTGACAGATAGACAGAAAGCAGAAAGACAGATATAAAAGGCAGATTGATAAATAGATGAATTGTCAGACTAAGCATCGTTAGATGGACATGCATGCTCTTCTTGTATACCACATATCGCAACATGATCATGTTTTTGGAATTGTGTTTTTAAATGCTCATACTTCTGAATAGGTGTGCCATTTCTTTAATCTTGGAGGCAGGAATACCCTGTTTGAAAAAAGGTAGTTCACTCCATGAATGGCTTTAATGAAATAAGCCTTTTAAAAACACTTGCTCTGTGAAAAAAATTGTGTCTTGGCTGTGAGAACAGCCATGCTGCAGCCTTAAAGAGATGATACATGCTTATCAAGACAAGCTGTCCAAATTTCATTTATCCCCTTTAGCTATTGTCACAATTCTCATGATTATGCGCTGTGCAGTAATATAATGAGTGCCCCGTTTATTCCGAAAAAAACTTTCATAACAGTATGTCCACTTGTTAAACTAAGATATATGTAGTCAAATTAACAAATTTAATGTGTAAATGCATTTATAACAAATAAACTGCGAAGTTTCTGTGAGTTTGAAGAAGAAGCAAATATTGATCACATCTTCAGACAACATCTGTAAATGGTGGTTGGAAGCTTGATAAAATAGTTTATGAATTGTAGTTTGGAGAGCATTGAGCAATAAGCATTATCCTTGTTTACCCATACCTCCTAATACCTCACAGCAACACATAATATAATGCATCTCAGCTGCATTTCGGCTACACTAGGAGAATATTTGCTTGCATTTGACCTTTTTGAAAATACTCGGGAATCCCCTGGGACATCATTGCCAGCTAATGTGACTTCTGCTCCTGTCAAGTCTCGCCTCTTTTGGTATTACTGCGAGATCTCATGAGATTTCCAGAGGCCATTTTTTGTTAGAAGAGAAATATAAGACCTCAGAATTTCCTCAGATGCATACTGTTACTATAGCAACGCTTCACCTTTGAGGTGTTACTTTAAAGTATAATCTCCTTATTCTTTGAAAACTCTTTAATGCAATTTTCACTTTCATTTATGATATACATGCAATGCATATCTGATAGTAGCTGAGCTTCGTAATGATGAACCATTTGGCCACTTGAAATTCGAATTAAAAAGCCTCAACGTGATGTTGAATAGTAGAATGAATTGACAAGTCACTTGAGATAAAAAAACCAACATTTTTTAAAAAATCCATGTTGGTTTTGTATTGAAATTTGGTTTTTCAAAAAACCGTTTTGAATCTAAAAAACCAAGTTTGTCCAGAAAATTTTTTAGAGTGTACCACACATTTCTTACTCTCTTTAAAAAAGGTAACTCTGCATAAAAGAGAGAATTGTGAAAAAGACGCTTCTTCAAGTTCTATTTATATCCCAGTTTCATTTAGGATTAATGTTTACTTTGGCTTTGTCTGCAAAAGCAAGCAGTATCCAATTTCTACTAAGTTTAAAGAAAGCTGTGCAATTAAATTACAATAATATCAATGTCTTATTTTAGTTTGTAGAGGGATGAAAATACCCACAACACAGGATTTTAATTCTGCATGATTTAGATTTTTTTGAACAAGTGACATTTGAAGCGTTTCTCATTTTATGTTTTATTTGTTGACGCTGAATCAGTTGTCACGAAGAAACGAAATGTCAGTCGAATTAATAAGATTACGGTACGTTATTCAAAGGGATTCTGAAGAGGTAGTATCAAGAAATACCAGCATGCTTTTACTTCATGTAGGTTTATTTGGGAGGTGAAATGCAGTAGGAGGAAAGATGTAAAGTAAGAGATAGATACATTGGGGACATGGTAAGTGCAGCCCTCTCTGCCAGTTCTTGTTGCTCATGAGACTTGATTGGTGAGATGAAGCTCCAATATAAAGTGGTATGTAATAGTGCATTGTATCTTCTCCTCTCTATAAGAATATTTTTTTATACTTTATGAATTGAGTCTTCTGCAGAGATGAACTCAAGATCTTCACTGACTATCTGCAAACCCTATATGTACTCTGTCACATGGTCAAAATTAACTGATAAAAAATACATTCCAAGTGTATATCTACAAAAATGTGCTAGAAATTGGATATTTAAAATCTTTTTACCTGGTAGATGGAGACAAAAAAAAGAACTCTCATAAAATGACAATATCGCTTTTTTCTTCAAATATTTAAAGACCTGCTTTCTCTGAGAAATCTTACCAATGGCACAATATGACATCTTATGATACCAAAAACACCAAATTAAAGATGTAAAGTCCTTTTGAAGAGTGGTTTCTGAACCCTGGTGTATATTTTAAGATGGGCGTCACAGCTAAAAGGAATCATTTCATATAAATAAGTAGACTCAGGGCTAGAAGGAACTGCAGCCTGGAAAGGCACTTAAAAGATTCTCTCTTAAAAGCCCTGGCAAAAGCCCAGACTGACAAGAATAGTAAACATACAAGATGTATGATAGCAGATAACATGCCCAAATAGATATCTAAATATCCTTTAACCTTAGCAAAACACACATGGTTTTGAATATCAGACTTTTAGTAACAGTTTCACTAAGAAACATTTAACATCCATTTGTGCTTTTTTCATCTGCCTGCCCACCCAGTTGTGTGTCTTGCTGTTGGTAAAGAGGATCGAGCCAAAACTGCCACACTTTTTCAGATGAATTTTGGCTGGATTTTGGGTTTGCCATGACAAGTAGGGGAAGATACTTGATAAAATATTGATAATCATTGATTCAGATTGAAAATGCAGATGTGTTAGTCTCAATTAGCACAATTTCTCAAATCAAAATATGCACTTAGACAGGTTACTTATTTTTTCCCAATCTCACACTTGGGGCCTCCGCATATTTTAGTACTAGACACACTGCCGTCACATTAATTTTGACACCAACGTATGTGTAGTTATTGCGATTGGCCAATTGATTGACCTGCGGTTGGCTAATTGATTGACCTGCTGGTTTGGTAGTCAAGCATAGAAAAGCTACATTTTTAATCCGAAGCATGATAGGCAAAGACGACAGAAAGAAAAAATAACTCACAGGTATAATGATAAACAAAAACAATCATTTTGTAATAAACATTGCTGTGTTATCTACAAAAACAATGATCTTTTGCGCAATGATTGAAAGTTCTTAACAATTCATTGGATAATCACCTTGCAATGATAATGTGATGATAAATTAATGTCAGAATGAAGTTGGAACTCCTGGGAAATTAGCCTATTTCACAGTCTAAACCACATCACCACCAATTAACCAAAATGTCATGCGATTTGGAATGGATTTATTTCAAAGGTCTTGGGATCATTTTCTTGTATTTATGATTGTATTGAGACTTAAATGTCAGAAGTGAAATTTAGTATTCGACTTTAGAGAGAATGAAAGTCATCTTTGTTCTCGTTGTAACATAACGTTCATATTGAATGTGTTTGGGTGTGGTGGAAAAGGACTTGCGATTTGACTCAACTACATGACATAACCATGTACTGACATGGTTATTGGAAGGATCTCATCAAAAGGTGACCCACATTTCAAATCAAAAATCACAGAGCACTCTCAACAAGAACTGTAAAGAAGTACATATTAGTGTACTTCAACTGAAAGTTTAGCGTAACTTAAATCTGACTTGGTAGTGCAGTTACGTTTATAAAATATCTTTCCACAATGGAAGTTATCCTAAGACAAGGGAACACATTTGGCAGTTCATAGTAATCATTTTACACATTGGCTGGATATGACACGTTTTTCATCCATTGGTTCATTCTCCGAAAGATGTTCCGAAAGGTTTGGAAAAAAACATCATCACACATCTTTTTCTGATATAGATATATTTCTTCTGATCAAATAAGGTATATAAGACGACTTCTGAGAACTACCTTAACAAAACATCTTCTGATTAACCTAGATTGCACTAAATTAGTCTAGATATTACACAAAGGCAGTTGATATAACTCCAGATATCACAGATAGCAATTGATAAAAAGATAGCGGAAGATAAATGATGCAGTATGGAGGATGATTATTACAGAGCCACATTAGTGTCGTCAATATAGGGAAAAATAACAGTATATATTTTTATCAATCTGCATGTGTCTCATGAGCATTGGCTGTGTGACGTCAGAGCCTATTGTTTGCAGATATGATAAGAGACAATTTTTTATCTTCGCTATTGTTTGGGACATTGAAGAAGTTTGAATGCAGAAGAAAAAGTCCACAATCTTCACGCGCGGAAAAAAGACTACGTTGACTTGTTAGAGGTTGCTGGTTATCCAATACTTATAGCAAACCTGGGCGGGTCTCTCAGCCAATTGGTCTTGTTCAAAATTTCGTTCACGTAATTAAATACATCATCTTAAGATGTTGTTGATCAACATTTTAGCAGAATGAAGCAAACAAATTTGATCTCTAAGGTTGTATCTCCCAACCTGCCTATCAAATCTTTTATTTCCCCTTTGCATGATTCAGCGTTTTATGAAGCCTGTTGCAGAAAGCTCATATTTCTGCAGCAACAAACACAGAACAAAGGGTTCAAATTAGCCATTACAATGGGCTGAGGGATGATTTACGGGCATTTGTTTCTAGATCAACCATCAGATGAAAACGATTCTTCTTCTGATCGTAATTAGGTCTGCATTAAGGCAGCTCTGGCCAATTGGATTGTTTTCCTTTTTTGGTGATGCAATTATCTTGGAATTGCCGGCTTTTCACGAAGCAGAAAAGTGCAGCCCAACTTAAAAAATAGAATTACATTCGAATTTAACAAGACTGTATTGTTGTCAGTCTGAAGATCAGTAAATTACATGAAACACCTACTGTGATGAGCAAGCAATACAAATGTCTCTCAGCATCCAGGTTTTGCACTGTCACTCTGTCTGTATGTTTTTCTTTCTATCTATCCACCTGTCCTTCTTATATTAAATTTCAAGCTGTTCGCAAAGAAACTTCCGAATATGATTCAAAACAAGCTTACTTAAACGAAAAAAAGAAGAAGGAAAACGTTTCATAACATTTCATATTTCTGGTAAGGTTAAATTCTGAAATTATTCACAAACCTTTCAGACATTCACAATGTCTTTTCTGCATGACAGCTAATTCAGCAAATAAAATGTGAAACAGCAATTCAAATGTCACTTGTTTAACAGGAATCTTGATAAATTGTGTGGAATCAAACAAAATTGGAACTGTGGCTATTTTTAACTGCCAGTGAGCTTAAAATAGATTCCAGTATCGAAGAATAGTTTTGTTTAATTTTCCTTCAACTAGAAAGTCAGTCAGTTTCCTGTCCAAAAGAAATTGAACTTGCTTTGCTTAGCTTTCATCAAACCGTATAGGTATTGGAAGCAACCAGATACAATATCTCTTTGTTATGAATGGCAAAATAAAATGCACAAGCGAATGAAAATTTCCATTTTTCGACATCCCTTAATTTTGGTGATTTGTGCAAAAAGGAAAATAGAAATAAAGGATGAATCAACAAACAAATCATCACATCAATAAATTGATAGTCGTTAGATGGACATGCAAGCTCTCAAGCTATCCCACATACCACAACATGATCATGTTTTTGGAATTGCCAATCTAGATGAGTTGTTGAAAGGCACACTCTTTTGAAATGGGTGTGTGATTTCCTTAATCCCAGAGGCATGAATACTCTGTTTGAAAAAAAGTAGATCTCACCATAAATGGCTTTAACAAAATAAGCCTTTTGAAAAACACATGCTTTATGAAAAAACTTGTGTCTTGGCTGTGAGAACAGCCATGCTGCAGCCTTAATGAGATGACACATGCTTATCAAGACATGCTGTCCAAATTCCATTTATCCCCTTTAACCATTGTCACAATTCTCATGATTATGCACAGAGCAGTAATATAATGAGTGCCCCGTTTATTCCGAAAAAAACTTTCATAACAGTATGTCCACTTGTTAAACTAAGATATATGTAGTCAAATTAACAAATTTAATGTGTAAATGCATTTATAACAAATAAACTACGAATTTTCTGTGAATTTGAAGAAGAAGCAAATATTGATCACATCTTCAGACAACATCTGTAAATGGTGGTTGGAAGCTTGATAAAATAGTTTATGAATTGTAGTTTGGAGAGCATTGAGCAATAAGCATTATCCTTGTTTACCCATACCTCCTAATACCTCACAGCAACACATAATATAATGCATCTCAGCTGCATTTCAGCTGCATTAGGAGAGTATTTAACTGCAATTGACCTCTTTAGGAATACCTGGAAATCCCCTCGCACATCATTGCCAGCTAATATGACTTCTGCTCCAGGCAAGTCTCACCTCTTTTTGTAAACACGACTGAAGCATCTCGTGAGATTTCTGGAGGCCATTTTTAAAGAATAAAAATTAGAAACATGAGATGCATACTGTTACCATGGCAACGCTTTACCTTTGAGGTGTTACTTTAAAGTATAATCTCCTTATTCTTTGAAAACTTTTAATGCAAATTTCAGACTCATTTTATGATATACACGCAATGCATGTCTGAGTTTCCTTGTGACATAAGCAGCCAATTAAAAAATTCAAGTCTCAAAGAACTTTTCATGAATTGTCTCAACATATTTTGGAATTGCAACCAAGCTAGAAATAATAGGAACAATTTACAAGTTACAGTAAGTTATATTGTCTCATAAGATAGATAAATGTCAGAAGCAGTCACTCAGACATACATGTATATCAATTGAGGCCTCAAGGCATTAAGTCATTGTTTATTTATTTCCTGCATCTATACTGAGGTAGATTTAGAATACAGAGACCAATAAAGCATTAAAAATGGTGAAAAATGACACTTCTTTGAATTCTATTTATACCTCAGTTTCCTTCAGGATTTATGTTTACTTTTATTTGCAAAAGCTCCCGAATTACTGTAAACATTTAAATTCGAAGCAAAAAGTATTAAATTTCAACAAAGTCTGAAGAAAACTTTGCAATAAATAACATTCATATCAAAATCTAATTTTAGTTTGCTGAGCGATGAAAATAGCCACAGACTAAGGATTTTGATTCTGCACGATGTCATCAAGATTTTTTTGAACGAGTGACATTTGAATTTTAAATCGGAAGTGTTTCTCACTTTGTGTTTACTTGTTAACGCTGAATCAGCTGTCACGCAGAAATGACATGTCAGTCGAATTAATACGATAACGGATTTTGAAATGGATTTTGAATAGTTTCCAGAAAAGCTTTCATTTTGTGTTTAGATATATTTTGGCAATTGGCAATTGGCAAATCAATGCAGCCCTCTGAGGCCAGTTCTTGACACTAACCATAGTTGACTGATAACATGGGAGAGAGAATCCACAACATGTTACACATTTACCCCAGGTGCTGGATCTTTCGCTAATTACCAGAATAAACACTGGAAGGGGCAACCAATTCAATGTCTCAACCTCTGAAAATAAATATTCTGGCTTTGTCACTTTGAGATTTGAACCTTCAGCAGAGCATGCCTGGACTGTAACCATTCAGACAGGCACCTGGGTTAGGTGTCAAAAGGGGTTGGATGTCAAACAGATACTATACAATTATGTTCTTTGGTTGAGGTCAATATCAGATTTTACGGACCTGACCAGTGATATTCACCGATGCCGAAATCCATAATTGTTTTGCTCCATGACTCAACTAAAAAAGCTGTTATTCAGAAGCCTGAAGTTAGTTTGTGTTTCTTCTGAACAACATCTTTTAAATGTATCTCATCATAAATCGGTAACTACATTGTACTGGACCCTTACAAAAATGTTTTTCATTTTTGAAATCTTGAAGTAATGACCAAAATAATATTTATTTTAGATAATTTTTTTCTAAAATTTTATAGCAGAGTTTTGACCTCAAAACGCAGCAATGTGAGACCATTCTTTATGGAGAGAATCTTCTTTCTCCAATGTTAAGATATTAGCGAATTTTAGATTCTTTTTGTATGTGCTAAAATGTTATTTATACTATGACTAGATGCTTCCTTTTTTCGTTCAAAAAGTTTAATGAGTGATTGAGTAGGGGGAACGGGGGCACATTGGGACGTGGGGCACCGTGGGACGGTGGGGTTTTCTTGGATCCTGGCAAGGTATATGATATGGTAGTGCCATCATATCTTGTAATTTCACATCCTGATGTTTCCATGGTAGGGTGCATCGTCTGCCCCTAAAACTGAAAAAATTGAAATATTCACTTGCACTTTTGCCTTATTGTACCTTTGCCCGGAGAAACATTCCGCAAAATTTCAATAAGATCTGATGTGGCTTTAGGGTGGCACTTTTGTGTCAAAGTTGAGTCCAAAATTGTCAAAAAATTATGCTTTGAAAAGTCGCGGTTAGAAATATCTAGCTTATGATTGGCTGTATGATTTCAAATCATACACCATTATTCTTAGAAGAAAATTGTCTTTAATTTGAATGGTAGAAAGCTGTATTTCTAAAAATTTCTCATGCCTAAGTTTTTTAGAGAGCCGAAAGTTTCTGACTAACATAGTGGCTTCGCTTTTGACCATTTGGCAGACCAGTCAAATGCCCCATGTTTTTCAGTCTTCTTATTCTTTTTCATTCTTCTAAGTTTATTTATGATTTTACAAGTGTGCGACTGTATGGTAAGCGAATCTGGCTAGTCAGTCGTCATCTATTTTGCATTGCTACTGGATATGCCATTTTCTCATGTCACTTGGTTACTTTGATTTATGTAAATCACTCCTTTTCACACAAAATTCAAAATAAACTCTCTCTCAAAACACTGGATTTGAAGTTTAAAGATTTGAATACTGAACATGTGTCATAAGATTAAGGCATTTTATCAAATAACTCTTAGGCAGGACACATCACACGCTATTAAGAATTTAGAAAAAAATGAAATGGGAGTTAAAGTCCACAGGTCTATGTTAAAATATTCAGGGGGACATCATTCTTAAAATCATCTCAAGGTACATTGTAAAACAAAATTAGAGTTATGAATAATTTATCTGAACTACAATCACTTCCAACTTCCCTGTATCATTTGGAATCATACTTGGGTGACTTGGTCAATTTGATTGAAATAAATCACTGTCCAACTGATTGAGTTTGAACAATTGCAGGAATTGTTTTGGTAATTATACATTCTCTACCAGCACTAAACTACAATTTGGAAAGCTGAACTAGCAAACTGTGATTTAAATAAATCACTCCAAAGAAATTCAATAGAGTAGGCTATACCAGGATTCAAGAACTATGACATTAGTCACAATCAAATATTATTCAGGGTGGTGACCCCAGTTCTCCTGTATGCTGTGAGGGGGACAAAGTTATCCTTGGTCCGGCACGACGCTGCACTGCGTTTCAGATATCAGGCTCATGATAATAGCAGATACTATTCTAGATCTATTTACAATATTGTTTTTAAAAAGTACTTTGATTGATCTTTCTCATGCCGGTTGTCAAATTGTTAATAATTCAATAATAATTTTGAGGATATTTTCCTGTTTGTATCTAATAATTATGGGAATGTAACGCAAGGAGTTTAAGCGCCATCCCTCATCCACTCTCTCTTATTGTTAAAATGTGCTATTTAACATATAATTTTTCTCGTTTTTTTTTTTTTTCAAATCATGTTAAATGTGTAATAATCATAGTGTTGAAACTTTTGTATCAAAGGTTAAAAGGCAAATACACCTTTCAGGTGTCAGCCTGCCATTTGTACATTTGGTCCAATAAACTTGAAACTTGAGGGCAATACTAAGAAATTCCCTTGAAAGATGGCCAACCTCCGACATGTGTAGAACATGCAGCAGAGTGGCCTATGATTATTGAGTTTAAGGAAATCACCTGGTTAGAGGGCAGAAATTGTCTGATCGAAAACATTGAATATGGTACTAATCCAAGAATGATTTCTTTGTAAACAGAGGAAAGCCAATAAAACTTCACCACAACTGCAACAGTTGAATGTGCCACTGCAGGACACGACTTGGAAATTTATATGTTTAGTCAATTTTTTTAACTGTCCAGCACCTTTTTCAGACCTGGCAATTGAGAACTCACAGCAGTGATTGAAAAAAATGACTTCAAAGAGAGTTAATTAAATTTCTGTGGTTCTAACAGACAAAAAAGTTTGTATACGAATAATTTCCAGACTGACAGACAGTTTTCACAAATCACCTGCCTATGAGTCTCATATTTGTTCAACACAGACTCTGAGATAACGGTCTTTCCATTTCAAGGTCCAATAATATAAAACTTGCTTTAGAAGTTCCACATTAAATTCAATACGTAGAAGAGGAATGGAGTAAAAAGGAAAAACAATACATGCAAAATTTACTACCTGTTATGCAATGCTACGATCATATGCAAATAAACTTTGTATGGTCTGTTATTCAGAGTTTGATTACACACCAAAAAGTTAAAAACATAAAACATCTACAAGAATCCGCAGATTCAATGTCTGACAAAGCAGAAGACTGGCCATTTAGAGGTATCCACAAGCTATAGCTAGCAAAAAAATCTTTTCATGAATACGGCCTTTAGGTGACGCCTAATAGCAATTTAAAAAGTTCACAATGACACCCTGACCCCTAGCCTAGTTGTATAACTAGCAAAAACGAAAATAGCAGCCATAATCTCTCTTTTTAATGTATTACAAAAAATTATTTTGACCTGTGAAAGTAAAATATTGAGTGGTGCAATTGTTCTCCTGGTAGAAGAGGTAAATAATACTAAATATGCACCAACAGATGAAATTTACAATTGGGGCACCATGAGCCATTTGAGATGGGGCACCTTGAGCCAGTTTCAATGAAGGTTTAATGTGTCTCCTATATTCAATTAAAGCTTAGCTTTCATCAGCAACTGTATTGAACTAGAGTGCAAGATTTTTGCAGCTAATTAGGACACATTTGTACTATTTTCATTGATTAATATTCATATACAACATCCATCTGAAGCATGAGGTTGCATGTGCCAAGTGGAAATTACAAGTGAATGATAGGGTTGATAAGGTCTCTCAACAGTTGAATGAGAGGGAAAAATATGTCAAGAGCCGAGATGATGGCATGTGTATTAATCTAATAATTTTGAGTCGATAAGCATTGTCAAATTTGTTTTCCTTGAATTTTTTATATTAATATATTATATTACAATTTATTAAGGTTACTCAAACATGGTAGTTGGATCAGATAATTAATAGCCATTAAAAGAGTCATTTAACTTGCTGCCACAAAGAATCATGAAAAAATGATGTTGAACATAATTCTTGTACTGGACAACGGCACTCGTTGGTGAAGTTTTCTCCCTTTACCAATTAGAATTCACAATTGATAAACATAATAGGCAAATTTTATAGATATGAAGAGGTTTTCTCCCTATGTAAAGCAAATATTGTGGCATTTTGATTAATATAGCATAGTTTATGGTGGCTCATGGTGCCCCACTGCCCAAGGGTCGGGACTCAATGAGCAGCTTGCATATTTTTTAAAGACAAAATTTACTATCTAAAAATTAAGAATATAATATAACAACACCGAATATTGTAGCTAAAGGTCTTACTATGTTTACATAAAGTACCCAGCTTTTCACCATCGAAACTTTAGCCTCACCAGTGCAAAATGTCCAAAGTGGCTCACGGTGCCCCACTACCCCCACCCCAAGGTGATCCCCAGGTTAGTGTGCATCGTCTATGAAAATTTGAATTTTGATGAATAACTATCTAGAATTAGGCAGAAGTTGACCTTTTTTTTTTAGTTGATGATTCCAAACATGTGTTCTACTTTCATCAATAAGCTAGATATTTTTTATCACAAGTTTTCAAAGCATAATTTTTGTCAATTTTAGACTCAACATTAACACAAATGTGCTATCCTAGGGCCATAGCCGGTCTTAATGAAATTTTGCAGAATGTGTTGCTACTGGAAAGGGACAATAGAGCCAAAGTGCAGAAAGAGTATGACAAATTTGTCATTTTTAGGGGGGCAGATGATGCACGCTACCTCAAGTGACCCTACGGCTGGCAAAATGGCCAAAAGAAAAACGATTTCACAAGTAAAACCCGAAGTGACCTCAACCCTTTTCATTAAACTGACAAAATAAATGTTTTTCATGAGGACCCCCCGACATGACCCCCCATCCTGGCAAAAAAAAATTTACAAATACCCTGAAGGTGACCCCCCGCTTAGTGATATAACTAGCAAAATAAAATTTTCAACAAGTTTACCCTGAGACCCCCCCACCTGGTGACCCCCAAAGCCCAGTTTAATTTATAATTTTAGGAGTACCAATAGAGTCATATAACTTGCAAAAAATACAAAATGTTCACAAGTAGCGCATTGTGACCCCTAGGACAGCCAGCACTGTGGCTTTCCAAATAAAATTAAAATCACGAGTACCCCTGAGGTACCTCCTCAAGCCAAGTAAAAAGAAAAATGTTTCAAGAGCACCCCCCATCCGAGGTGACCCTCAACCTGGTGATACAAGTAGCAAAAAGTAAAATGTTTGCAGGTATCCCTCCAGGTGACCCTCCTCCCAGGAAATCAGCCCACCTGAATTGCTTTGTACTATTAATTATCCACACTCTTATTCACCACACTACACACAAAACTGCGTTGATGACATAATGAGACGATGCCTCAAAAAATCAACAACACCCCAAACCCACTTATAGTAAAGCCTGAGAAGAAAACTTAATGATGACTCTTCATTGTGATGGTACATATTTCTTCAAGAATGAGTAATCATTATTCTTGGTTGGCCACAGCACATGGAAATAAGAGCGATGTACAGTTTTCCTCGATTATTTACTGGATCATTATAACTGGCTTTTTTTCACATGATTTAGAATGAATCAGAAATTCTTACCTGACATTTTTCTGTTGTAAATATGGCTCTACAGCTGGGTAAGTTCCATCATGATTATTTTTGACTATTAACTGAAGATGTAATAATGAGGATTTTACTTTTCATGTTGGCTCAAATAATATCATACTGGATTAAATTATGTCATCTCAGTTTTCTTTGGCTGTTGGTCACAGGTATGATGTAATGTCCTCATACCTGTGACAAGCAATTTATTGAAAACTGTCAATATAAAGGATTAGACTGCATATTGTCAAAAACAAAGGTATTGTATAACTTAGACTCATATTAATTGTTTGTTGCTGACTTTTTTGCCTGCAAAATGAGCAGACATGATATTTTCAACACTTGAAAGTGACATTACCAAGGCTGTCTCAGTGGAGTTTTTCATCGATTTAAGGTACGAATTAAATGTATCAAACATTTTAAGCATTTACACAGGCAAATTCAAATCAATTTGGTAATTCATATGATACAACAATTGTTTAAAAAAAAACCCAGTAAAACCAGATACTGATTAACCTGCAATATGGGCTTGAGTCTGATATACATTTAAATTCATAATGTCCTTTTTCAGTTCAACCATGTTACAAATAAAGGAAGCATTTTGCAATGGTTTGAGGGATGCTACATGTTCTACGTCCTGTATTGTTTGTTTTCACTCAGTAGACAAATAGGACAGGATGATAGAATATCATGTACGTGTACATACATTTTAAATATATAAATTATAGAGGTATGTTCCACATTTGTCATAGAGAGTGGTTGGTCTAGTGGTAGCATTCTGGGCTGCCAATGGCTGGGTCCAGGGTTCGAATCCAGCTTTTGCCGGGTCGACCACCTGGGCCTATGTTGGATGGCTGTTTCAATCATCCTTCACCTCATTGCTGTGTCATCTTCCTGTCCTAATAAGCCTACCAACCACAAAAACAGAGGACATAAAGGCTCAATCCATCTATATTTTTCATGCAGTGTATACCCATTTTCAAATTGTCTCCTTGGCCTAAAAATGGATTGTACTTTATTTGAGAGATGGTTTTTCCAAACAATTAAGAGACCAATGGAAAGGTAACTTGTGCAAATCAAAAATTGGCTAAAATAACTAAAAAAATCAGTCGAATTCAACATGTATATTTTTTTCATTATTTGGCATGTTCACGAATTCGTGAAGGTGTAAAAACTAGCATGTACGAATTTGTGGATATGAAAAAACGAGCATAGGCACTCATGTACATGTAATAATTAACACTTGTGAATGTGCTTTATTATTTATTTGTGTATCTGCCAATACTAACATTCGGGGAAGTGCTTTATAATTTGGTTTTAGTGTAAAAATTTTGGGTTAGAGTTAGTTTAAGCAAAGTTTCCATTTGCAATGTTTGTTAAGTACATATACACAAATTCGTGAAAAGCAATATTTGACATGCACACGTTTGCCTTGGTCATGTACGAGGGGTTTTCCATAAGTTCTGTCCAACTTGTCATAACTTTTGATATGTTCTTCACAAACACATGAAATTCAAGTCAATTAATATTGATGTACTATGGAATTGATTTTCCAAATATTTGTGATTTTTTGACACAACTAATTTTTTTGGTGATGTTTGATTAAAAATTGTCTTTTCGGTTTTGATGAATTTGCAAAAAAGGTTGAATTTCAATGTTGCCGTATAAGCAATGGTTCTTCCTAAAGATGGGAAATTCTCCTAAGCTGTTTTTTGGCATTCTTAACAAACTGTCCGATGAGAATGTTTGTTAATCCCACACCATTGATTCTTCTAAATTTCAAAAGCACTAAGTCCAAGTTTATTTAATCTTTGTTCTAAACAGATTAAATTAGAACAAAGCCCAATAAGACTGTCTGCTGTAGCTTGTAATGCATGGATGGATGATTGGGGCTTTACATCCTGGGTGGTGTAGTGGTTAAGGTGCCCCCCTGCTCCGCTGAAGGTCTTTGCCTGCATGGGTTCGAACCCCGGGTGGGGAACCAAAAATCCCAGCTAGATGTCGTTCGGATGAGATGTTAAATTGGCGGCCCCTTGTATCAGTGTCTGTGCTGGGCAAGTAAAAGATCCTTCACATGGGGTAAATTGTGTAACATGCTGAGGACTCCCGCGCTCTCTCATCTCATCAATCAACCCTCGTGAGCACCCAGAACTGGGCTTAGAGGGCTCCACTTACTATATCTATCTATCTACCTATCTATCTAATATTGGCCCAGGTGCCCTGGCAAGAGTTTGATTCAAACCCTGGACCCAGCGATTGGCGGCCTATCATGCCACCACCAGTCACCTGACCAACCCTCCCATCCGACACCTGCAGAGACCCACTCAGAGTAAAGTCTTTTTTGCCTAGTTTTGGCCATCCTTCCATTGCAGGGCTCATTTTCATTTACCCTGCCAACAAATGCTATAAAATTCTGAACAGTTTTTTTCCTGACGTTATTTCAATTATTGTTTATGGTTTTCTACAAAGAAAGTAATTGAAACAACTAGCAGTCAACAATTACACACTCAACCATCCATTTAGTTGCACTGAGAGATCTCAAACTGTTAATTATGTCTGTCACACCAGTGGAAAGTTAATCTTTTTGTTACAACTTCACAAAAGAGTGTATGTTGTGGTAAGGGTGAGCTTCACCAGCTTACACTGAGAAGTGACAATGTTTGGGCTGTGACTTTCTTAGTAGAGTGTTGGATTTTTAGTTGGTGAAACAGTTATGATGATTTAGACATGTTTCTTGAAATATAATAACATTGCATACATAGGCTTAACCTTTGGACTGGTCCAAAAGTGTGAACTCAACACTTGAGACTTGTCTCAAATTTCTCACTGCTAGTGAAATTGGTGAGGGCGTGGGTTCAAATCTCACCCTGGGAACTCACTGTAGTCCGAGCCCATGGGACATTAAATGGAGGCGGGTTGTATCCAGTGTTCTATGCTGGGGCAAATGAAAGACCCTGGGCATCCCTAAATTAATAGGGTATGTGCCAGACTCACAGTCTTCTCATCTCATCATCATACGGCGATCGCCTGCCCCGATATAGCCCACTAAGGTGCTGCAGAGGCGTAAAACACAAACAAACAAAAAAACAAAACAGCTAGTGAAATTGGGCCTGTACAATGTAAGTCTGTGAAATGCAAACAAGCATGACTGATAAGATGACTGGCAATTAATCACCTGTGCAGTACACAATTGTAATTACATGTATTTACTGGATATGGTATGGTTGGATAACTTGAAATGTCATTGAATGTTTCCTTGCCTTGTAAGGGAATGTGCTGCAAGATGGGGCAGTGATGGAAAACATTGTTCTTTTCTTGGAAGGTAATCATTCACTTCCACAAACAATTTTTGTCTTTAGTAAATGAAAATAATTCTAACTTGCATAATATAATTATTAGCCTTGAAACCCGAGGTATTGCCATATGCCAGGTTGGTACATGTTACATGTAGCAGTTCAGATTTCAACTTTTCGCCTGATTTAACCAAATAGATTACGCCATTATTAGAAATGCTCTTGCGCCTAAAAAACTCAATCACTTAAATGATCAAAAGAAATTTTTCACACAGTTATATCTCGCTTGTATGTCAACGGAGAGTATCTTATGCAGTGCATAGGTCAAGGTAAATGTTGTTACCATAGGATTATGTACATGAATACTTCTATGGGATCTCCTGTGTAAGATTTGGGGAACTTTTCACATTGTGGTAAGTGTGATTTTGTAAAGTCTGTTAATTTTTTTTTATGAGTCAGGAGTCACCAAATGAATTTTCAACTCCCTACTATACCTTAAAATTAAACTTCGACTCCACCCAAAAACCTCCGGCCTCAGACTCCGAAGTTAAATCCACTTTACAACATGTTCTACCTATGTCTGATATAGGCCATCTTCCAAGGCAACTTCTGGGTGTGTGCCCCTGCATAATGATTTGTTATTGTGACAAATGCCATAGTTATTGAATCCTGGTGTACTCTCTTACATTTCTTTCGAGTGATTTATTAAAATCACATTTAGCCAGTTCAGTTTTCCAAAACTGTCATTCTATGCTGTTAGAGCATGTAAAACAATTAATACAATTTCTACCATTGTTGAAAGCCTATAAGTATGACCGTGATTTATTTAAATCAAATTGACCAAGTCATCCAAACATTATTATTCTTAATGACCAGTACAAAGAAGTTGAAAGCAACTGTAGTTCTGATAAATTACTTGTTATGTTGATTTTTATTTATGATGTAACTTAAGATGATGTTAAGAATCATATTTTTTAAATATTTTAATAATGGTAGTCTCATATTGCCAAACCTATATACTTTTCTAAATTCTCAATAGCACATAATGTCTCATGCCCGTGATATGTGTCTTTCTGGAATTCTGGTAAACTTTCTTTAATTTCTTTGGAGTGATATATTTAAATCGAAGCTTGCCAGTTCAGCTTTCCAAAACTGTCGTTTGGTGCTGGTAGAGAATGTATAATAACAAATACAATTTCTGCAGTGTTGAAACCCTATCAGTTGGATAGTGATTTATTTCAATCAAATTGACCAAGTCACCCTACTAGTATGATTCCAAATGATACAGGGAACTTGGAAGTGACTGTAGTTCTGATAAATTATTCGTAATGATTAGTAATGCTAGTTTTTTGCGATGTATCTTGAGATGATTTTAAGACTCCCATTCCCCTTTATATTTTAACATAGGTAGATTCATACTGCAAAATTGTAAATAAACTTAAGACGAATTAAAAAGAACAAGAAGACTGAAAAACAGGGAGCAACTGACCTTTTGCCGTTATGGTCAAAAGCGATGCCACTGTGTTTGACTATTATGACAAAATGTTTGGAAAAATCAACTTAAAAGCTCAACTTCTGCCCAACTTTGACGTCGTCGTTAGAATAAAACATAAGGGACACTTTGCTGAAGAAAGTAGGAAATTGAAAATTTTTTCTAGATAGTTATTCGTCAAATTCAAATGTGCAAATTTTCATAAATTACATGTAAAAATGAGAAATTCGACAGTTCTTTGAGACACCGTTCTGCATATCTTTTTCTTCTGACTACCTCATAATGCAATCAAGGTTTTATCAGATAATGTAGTAGACCATATTTCAACTTTGTAGACTTCTTTGACTTCCCAAAGTCATATTAAAATCCTTTTTTTGATTTAACACATTTTACCCAATAAAAAAAGAAAATATCTCCACTCAATTTTGACTTCTACTGAACGGAAACCATTGATGTTGGTATTCAAATGAAAGCTCTCTTTCTAAGAAATCTAACTGTGCCATTCACAAATCATTTCATTTAAAATTGACAATATTATACATAACCGCGAATCGCTAAAATATGACCTAATACTGAAATTTCAAGGCTGTTGTGCCACCTTTTGGCATTAGAATTTTTTCCTAAAATTTTGCAGGGCTTCTTTTATGATACAAGGGAACAAACATGCAAAAGTGCATGATGTTTCGAAGATATAGGGGCAGACGATGCACCCTATAATCCATGGTTTTATTGACAAATTACAGCCACATGCAGAAGTATGGCGAGCAAAAGTTTGTTTTCCTACTACTAAAGTAAATATGGACGGGTTCAATTGGAACCATTCTGTGGACAAACCATGAACAATGAGGCTTTCTCAGTGCTTGTATGAATTTTATATATCGTAACGAACAGTTATGAATTGCTATCGCGATAAACACACTCACTGGTGTCCGAGAAATTAGCATTTTGGTGTAAAAGTCATGTCGGGGCTCATTGGGACAGTGAATTCGGGGCACATTGGGACGCACTTAATATGGCAGAATTTAAGTGTCCAAGGCAACTGAATGTCCTGGGACAGCACACAACAGGTGTTCAGGCCACAGTGAATAGAGTATAGTGGATTACCATGCTCTGTGAACAAATTTGTCGCAAAGCACAGCCTTTGAACCAACGCCAGGCTGATATCTCAGCCAACTCCATTTCTACATGCTTTTTTAATATTTTATGAAACTACAACACAGTGCAATGGACTCTCTTCATGTTTGTTTTTTCACAATTGTCCAATTTCCGAATGGGTCAAAGTTGTAAAGACATTTTTTAATGTTCCCATCAAAAGGCAGACTATGCTGCTTTTCAGTTCTATACCTATCTAAAAACTTCTTCTTTGTGCACTAATATTTGAGATCCGGTTCACCATGTGCACCAAGAGCTTATTTCGCTGTCAGATTTTGCAATAATTTTCAAAATTTGTGTCTAACCAACTGTTCCATTGATTAAACTAAACGAGTGTAATAAAATTAATATACAAATAGCTTCATAACTTGAGCGTTGAAATGCCTGAAGGATTTGCATCTTTGAATCAGGAAATAAATACAAATATCACCTCAGCAATTTCTTTCATTCAATTCAACAAATATCTCAAATTTATTTAACCCAGTTGTCAATTTGATAGCTTCATGTCTGTATGTTGTTGTAGATTAATCTCCCCAGCAGCAAATTCCTCAAGCATAGCATGAACAACAGAAACTAAATTAACCATAACAATGGGTAGAGAATGATTTTGTGGGTTGTTAGTTTGTTTCTGGATCAACCATTGGTCGAGAACAATTCTTCTTCTGATCGTAATTAGGTCTGCATTAGGGCACTCTTGCCAATTGGATTGTTTTCCTTTTTGGGTGACGCGATTATCTTGGAATTGCTGGCTGTTCATGAGGCAGAAAAGCAGTGACATGCTTTAAATAGAATTGCATTAGAATTGAATCAGAGGACAGCTCCCTTGGTTTGGAAAGCACTAAACAATGTTACCCTATTAGGGTATTTAGGAAAGGGGTGGAAGTGTCATTATCACTAGATGAAAGAGATGATTACAACATTGACCCAATTTAAAAAATGTGAAGGAGCCTGTAAATTAATTATGAATTGTTACGCTTTACAGTTACAAAAGTAAGCCTGTCTCGTTTTATAAATCAGTCTATTTCATGAGGAACACACTAGATTAAAACAAATGGACTGGATTGTGATAACAAATTTGAATTGGATATACTACTCAACTGAACTAATGGTAGTCAGATGTCCTCATACACAAATACATTCATCAACTACTTGGCCATGCTTCTTTACATAAAGACAATTGTACGAATGGAACCCAATTGCTTGATTATTTCTTCTTGGCTGATATTAAATGGAGTGTGTTATTAGCATGCATTTATCAATACCAATAATAAAGACAGCCAAACGGGCTAAAAATATCTGGTGCATCCTCAATATCGTTCGTTTAAACCTGACCTGGCCATGCTGCGCACATTCATACATCAAAATCGAGATCATGGGAAGAACTATAATAAATGGGATAATCTTTTTTGGAAGTAATAAATTACTATTAGTTGTGAATCATCAGAAATCCAAGACAGTTACAGCAGTTGCTTTGTTTTACTCAAGAGGAGGAAAAAATTACCAACTTAAGACAAGAATCAAAATTTCATATATTTTCCTGAAGTGAATGCAGGCCTACACTATAGCTTCCAGTCTTCTGAACCTGTGTTTTGTGGCTCTGTGATGTCATAAGGGAGTCTGAGGAAGATCTTTATGTCCTGAATTACAACTTGTTGTCAATATTCTGGAAGCATAGCGCAGGACAATTCTGATGCAAATTGCAAGAACGTAATAAAACAATAAAGAAAAATTGCATTGAATTAAATAAAAGAGAACCTTCCCATCACATTAATACCCCAAAGCTAAAATGTTGCCATGGCAACCATGTGCATCTCCAGTCTTTTTTGCAAGATAGCCTCCGGGAATCTCACGAGATCTTGTAGTCATGGCAAAAGAGGCGAGACTTGCCAGGAGCAGAAGTCACATTAGCTGGCAATGATGTCATAGAGGATTCCTGGGTATTCCTGAAAAGGTCAGTTGCAGGTAAATATTCCCAAATGCTTGTGCGGCGTTGAAGAGATGCATCATAATGCATGACAAAGTTATATTCAGAAAATATATATAGCCAAGAATGGTGGTGTTAGGAGACACACTATCCGAATAGTAACTAAAAAAAAAAAAAATTCATAAAACGATTATCAAGCAATTTTGCTTGAAAGGTTACAAGTTTTTTCTTGCCGTTTAGTCAAACCTGTTGATATAATATCATCAGTTTCTGATGCAAAGGCAAGAAGCTCCATGTTCTGACATGCAATGGAAAAATTTTATCCTAAATGTTGTTATACTTTTTCTTACAGCACATTTCGCACGCACAACACTCCAGGCATTTAAGCCTCGAAGAGAGAGCCTGCTTGTACCTGGACGAAGAAGAAGAAGACACAAAAACAGACCAGTGCACAACATTTCAAATTTGTCTTTGGCAAAAATTGCAAAGATTTGTTGAAGTATATCCGAATTTCAAGGTACAATTGATGCAATTGGTTTTACTTGGAGTTTTGGAGCTGTTCGGAAACATTATTTATTGATTTCCAGAGCGTTGAAGGTGTCCTCTATTTCGATTCTAATGCAATTCTGTTTTAAGGTTTGGTCTGCGCTTTTCTGCCTCGTGAACAGCCAGCAATTCCCAGATAATTGCATCACCCAAAAAGGAAAACAATCCAATTGGCCCGGGCGGCCTTAATGCAGACCTAATTACGGTCAGAGGAAGAAATGTTGTCATCTGATGGTTGAGCCAGAAACAAATAAACAGCCCAAAAAATCATCCTCATTGTAATGGCGCATGATTTCTGTTGCTCTTGTAATGTCTAAAGAATTTTCGCTGTGAAATCTGAATCAACTATCAACAGGTTTTACACATACATGTATGAAGCTATTTTTAAAAGTTAACAACAAGGTTAAATAAAATAAGACATTCTGTAGATATGATGGAGAAAATTTTGTAAAATGTTGATAAATTCAATGCTGGTGTATTTTGCTTTCTGATACTGTATCAAATTTGCTGATCAATCAAAGCATTGTAACATCATATCTGATTTGATTACCTCGCAATTCTGGTCGTTCACAGTTGCCTGTGAGGAAATGCAATGTAGGCACTTACTACGTTTGATATAATATTATTAGCTAAGTGACATTATGTTGTTCCCGAACCAGTCAGATTAAACAAAATTGCTATGGGTTTAGGGGACCAAGAATCTTAGAAACGCATGTGTGTTGGAAACACTGGTGAAGGAAAAACTGTTAAACACTGATAATCATAACAAACATTGTGAACTAGATTCAGTGAGGTGTCAAACAGCTGATTTCCTTGCTATTCTGCTCATTACCTGTTAAGACACCAAACTGGACACACTTTATTCTGGCAATTTCAATTCTGTAAGTAACATTTTAAATTCATTAATAATTCTTAGTAAATTTTCATTGCTGTGATTTAATTTGGAAATATGCACCACTTCATCTTATATTTTATATATACATGTGTGCTAAAAATACCTACAAAAATATGAATTGAATTATCTACTGTATTTTGTGTTTAAAATAATTCAAAATTATTTACTGGTCATTTTCGGTTTATCCATATTTAATCTTCGAGTTGGTTGACCATTTTAATTTGTTAGATTTGATTGTGCTATATTTAGATACACTCTCAATTATAACCAGGTCTGTTATAGGAGTTTGTGTTCTGCTTTTGTTGCATTCTCTTATGCACTGTTTTAATAATTTTGTAGACCTGGAACTTTCCTGAACTTTACCAACTTTACCTGAACTTAACTTCAAACTTCAACATGTCATCTTGTCTGGCAAAGGCCATCTAGTCAGTGTTTGTATGTAAATTTCAAACTTATTTTACTTAGATTAATATGATAAATTTAGTACAACTTTGATTAGTATAAATCTTTCATTCATATTCATACAGTACAGCCATAGATTAATTTGACAATGTCACCCGACACATTGTGGGCACTCCAAGACTGTCGGCAAAATGGTTGTCGCTATGATAGGCATTCAGCTGTATCGACCTTCCATATCATATTGCCCCTTCCCTATAAGAACACATGTTATGTCTTATCAGCCTCACATTAATCAGCTGTCAACTAAGTCCTCAGCTAGCCTCCTTGATTGGCCTTGAAAGGAACCATCTGGAAAGGGGTGCTAGTTTTACCCCCTCCACAATACAGCTAGATCAAGTTCTTCACCTAAAGGAGAAGGGCTCCCCCATGGTGTTATGAGTAAATCATAGATGTTGTAAAACTAACTTTGTTAAAAAAGAAGTGTTTCAAAAGTGCATTTCATAAGATTGAGATGAAGGAAAGAAGGGAAGGAAAGGAAGAAAAGAAAGGAAGGAAAGGATGGAAATTAAGGAAGTGGAGGAGAGGATATGAAGGAAAGGGAGAAAAGGAAGGAAAGAAGGACGGAAATTCAAATGAAGGAAATGAAGGAAAGGAAGAAGATGAAAGAAAGAAGGGAATGCAAAGGAAGAAAAGAAGGAAATGAATGCAAGGAAGGAAATCAAAGAAAGTGAAGTAAAGGGAGAAGGGAAAAGAAAGGAAATGCAAATGAAGACAATGAAGGAATGAAGAAAAGGAAGAAGGAAGGAAATGCAAAGGAAGAAAAGTAAGAAAGGAAAGGATGGAAATGAAGGAAGTGAAGGAGAGGAAGTGAAGGAGATGAAGCGAAGGAAAGCAAGAAAAGGAAGGAAAGAAGGACAGAAATTCAAATGAAGGAAAGGAAGAAGATAAAAGAAAGAAAGGAATGAAAACGAAGAAATGAAGGAAACGAAGGCAAGGAAGGGAATTAAAGAAAGTGGAAGGAAGAAGGAAGGAAATACAAAGGAAGAAAAGGAACAGAATGAAGGGAAGGAAGGGAAGGAAGGAAAGGAAGAAAGAGAAGGAAATACAAACAGAAAAAACAGAAAAGGAAGGAAAGGAAGGAAGAAAAAAAATCAAGAGAGAAAAGGAATGGAAGAAGAAAGTAATGGAAAATGAACCTGAAAACAAAAAAGAAAGAAGAAAGAAAAAAAAAAGAAGGGTAAAGGGAGAGGGAAGGAAGGAGGGAATGAAGAAAGTTGATCTCTCCCATCTATTCTTTTATCCATCCTCTCTTCCTTTCTTCCTTCTTCTTTCAGTCCTTTCTACCATTCTACCTCCATTCCTTTCAACCTAATTAATGTTCTTCCTTTTCTACCCCACGGAGTATAGGATTATCAAGGAAGGCAATACGCTTTTAAAATACGTTCTATGGCTATCTATAACATAAAATTATGTCACAATGACATTTAAGAATTTTAAAACTTTTCAAGACTTTTTGTAAATTGCCACTAGCACGTGGTCAATGTAGGCCTAAACTTGCGGAAAATCAGAATGATCATCGGCTGACTTCGACATAAGACAAACTTGATGATTGGTCCAATTTTGCTTGGCTGGACCAATCAGCATGCTTGTCTTTCAGCAGAATCTCCTGATTAAGGTAAACCACAGCCAAGCCAAAAATACTATCTATCTATCTATCTATCTATCTATCTATCTATCTATCTATCTATCTATTGATCTCTCTGTCTATCTATCTATCTATCTATCTATCTATCTATCTATTCTAATCTATCCATCTATCCATCTATCCATCTATCCATCTATCCATCTATCTATCTATCTATCTGACAAAAAAATAAATGAACCTTTTAATAGGCCTTATAATATATATATTTAAAAATGTTTTCCTGATAATTGTGTCCTTCAAAAAGTATTTAAGACAGGTGTCTTAGCAGACAGGTCTCAGTAACCCAGGTTTGTAATTCATGAACCCTTTGTAATTATGTAAAAGACTTTCCTTACCCCCCCCCCCCTCCCCTTCTGCTCCCTCCCAGCCTGATCGCAAGCACTCTGACTGGGGAGAAGTGATGTGGCAGACATGTCTCCTGGACAAGTGGAGGGGCCCAAATGACCCTTGTACCACCCCCCCCCCTTTCTCTTGATTTTAATCCCCATCTCCATTTTTGCTGATTAGATTGGCGTCTAAGTGACATAATAAGGACTACAATAAAAGTTAAATCAAGTTGAAAACATTTAGCCTGTAATATGAAGTTTTTAAAATTGGAGTGAATCACTCCGAATCATTTATCTACATCATATTTGTGCAATTGATAACAAATAATGGTCAGTATACTTGAAAGCTAATAATTTTAGCAGAACAAATTGCAAATTGTATGTCATGAAGCATTAGAGCAGAGATAAACTTTTGTTTTAAAATTGCCAAAATCCCTGTGGAATACTTCAGTCTTGAGTTCAGCCATTTAATTATTCAATGAAAAGTGTGGAGTCACCCAGATATATGTGTTACACAGTATGGATATTGCATTACATATCTATTTGTGAGCTGCTCCACCAAAATGAGTTTAAAGTGGGCCTCCTATCTTATTAATTGTGAAATTGACTTAATTATGTTGGAACTGGGCCTTAAAATGATTGTTCATATGTTTTTGTATCTCCATCCAATCCAAAGATATGGCACTTCAAACATTGAACATAAAACAATGAGAAAATGGCATTTGAATTTCCCGTCATTACAATGAAAGAAGTAATAAGATCAAGGAAGATACCCAATTTAGATAATTTAAGACCAGTTTTTGGAAAAAAGTTTTCATAGTCATTTAAAGAAAATAACTTTTGCTCAGTCTGTATGAAATTAATAAATGTTTTCTGTATATTTTCAATATAAAATTATGTGCAAAAAAATGGTATATCAATTAATCATAAAATCAATCAAAAACTGATTTTTTTTTCTCTTTCTTTTGTATTTTTTAGGCCCCAA
The DNA here is from genome assembly GCA_026936325.1 of Platynereis dumerilii. NCBI lineage: Eukaryota > Metazoa > Annelida > Polychaeta > Phyllodocida > Nereididae > Platynereis > Platynereis dumerilii. The sequence goes on from JAPTHN010000003.1 coordinate 14,003,549, forward strand.
CTTAATCGTTTTTGTGCATGCTACAATATGTATGTGATAAACATTCTATCATATAAACCCAGCCCTCATCATAAGATGCATGACCTGGGAAGATTGGGGGGGGGGAGCTTGAAGAGGACATAAAGGGAGGTCATACCAAGTGCCGGTGCAGCTGACCCCAGATAGAAGTAGACCTGCACTACTTTTTAGTGGACATAAGGTTTGGGGTATCAGTCGATTGTAGGATACCCCAGGAGAGACATGTTGCTCTAATGTGTTCTGTCTTAGACTGTCTATAACACTCAAGTTGTGACTTTCAAATCATTGACATTTAATAGAAATGGAAGGATACCTTCAATGTACATGAATGCACCTTTTGGAATGACAAGATCATCATGCAAAGTAAGTCAAGATTTGATGATGTCTTTTTTTATAGACGATCATCCCATGTTCCAATGTAGAAAGATAGATAGATAGATAGATAGCTAGATGGATAAATAGATAAATAGATAGATATATATTAAGCAGACAAAGTTTGTTTCAAAGACTGCTGTTTAAGACAAGCATGTGGTGGATTCGATGGTTATTCACCATTCATTGCTCTTTAATGTCTGAAAGTCCACTCATCTCTTAGGGGTCCATCTGAGGGGGCCGCCATTTCTCAAGGCTGGGGGGGGGGGGGTGGAGTTTTTTTAAACAACTAATTCCTTGATCAGTTCTTGTCAATTAATTGCAATTTTTTTCGGCGGTCTTCAAATAAATATTTTCTGGTGGTCCAGTGGTGGAGGCATAAATAACAACTGCCTCAGCAACCTTGAAATAAATAATATCCAGCTGAGGAAACTCCAACCCCCCCCCCCCCGAATATTTAATGAATGGTCCCTATTTGCTTCAATACTGCTTAAGAATTCCTTTGCTGGCAATGAATTTTATTAACCACAGAGTTAGAAAATCAATGATTTAACATAAGACCTCTAGTCATAATGAAAACCACACAGAGGATATGTGCTGTGTTGAGTGAAAGGACTTGTTTTTGTGTTACAATAAAAACATGGGACTGGAGGGACGAACGTCACTTCTATATCTGTGACTGTAATTACAAAAGTGAAACCCAGCTAAGGACCTTGTGAGTAGTGTAGAAAAGCTGTTTACAAACTTTCATATTAAACTGAACAATCATTAGTTTGACTGGTGTAGGGTGAGGGGTCAGTGGTATAATAATATTAGTGGTATAATAATATACCGCTGTCCACCTGGTATTGTAAGCACACATGTAGCCAAACACTTTCATCACAAGGTGTTCAGATAATTGAGGCATCCTTATACATGTATATCTGAATCGGTACTGGCAGTGCCACCTGTAGGCCTATGTGGGGACAGCATAAATAAGCCAACCCCCCCCCCCTCCCCTTCTGCAATGCAGCTACCCCCTAATGCTTCCCAGAATCAGCAATGTTGGCACAGGGCCAATTTCACTTAGTGGACTTTGATTTTTGTAGAATGCTTAAATTTATTTAGTTTTGTTTAATAACAAGCAATGGTATGGCTATGATTTAATGTTCAGAATCACTGAAATGCCTCTCACTGAAGTTTAAAAAATACATTGAATTATTATGACAATGGTATCCAGGGCCTACAATACAAGTTGCTAAATACAGCATTATGCAAACTTCTATACAAAAATGAAATTATTTTTATATGATTATCGTGATTATAAAACACATTTATGCTACAGCACATGTAAGTAAATGATGATTGAATGACTTATATCATAAATGCACCTAAAATGTACTTAGAAAGATAGATAGATAGATAAGTAGGATTGCTGTTTATGAGGTCCTATTGTAGATGTTTTGTGTTACTTTTATCCAAGCAGTAGAGCTTGGATTATTTCCAGAATTCAGAATAATATGAAATAAATTAAATATATTGTTTATATTTACATGGATATGCTTGTCTATCGGCATATTCTTCACAAAACCATCAACATGACCTTAACTCACTGATGAGATAGGTTAGAAGTTTGAAGTTGACAGCATGGGTCCACCGCAACTGAAAACAGTTTTACAATCTGATTTTTTTGGGATGTCCCTACCCCAATCAGCAAGAATTGGTTTTGAGAGATTCAACTGCAAGAGAAAGGGGGGGGGGTGGTATAAGGGTCATTTGGGACTGAACTTGCCCATGAGGCATGTTCGCGACAACCACTCTCTCCGGTCAGGCTGCTTGATTAGTCTGGGAAAGGAGATGGGGGGGGGGGGGTTACAAGATGGGAAGATGATTGCAACAGGGAAGGTATTAAGCTGAGTGTTCAGGAATCAGAAACCTGTGTCATAGTGCCTTGTTTGCTGATACTCATGTACTTAATTCTTTATCAACAAAACGTTAATTGAAGCAGTTAATTTTGTAGTAGACATGTTATGCAAATATAAACAAGGCCCAACAAAACTATCTGAAGTTCTATCAGATGGGGATAGATAGATAGATAGATAGATAGATAGACAGATAGATAGATAGATAGATAGATAGATAGATAGATAGATAGGTAGGTAGGTAGGTAGCATCATATTCATTGGTATTGAATATCAATTACAGATGTAAGATTTCATTTTGACTTTTATCCAAGCAGCAGAGCTGAGATAACTTCAGAATTCATAATTATCATTGTTCTAATTTGAGCATTTTCATAAAAAATATATGAGTGTGTTCCTGAAAATGAATGCTATCACACTGGTCAAGTTTAAAATGTGTAACATTGCAAAATGAAAAAAAAGTATTTTCTGAGCAGGGAAGGATGATCTGTTCCCTTTGATGTGGGAGAGGGCAGTCCCTATTTCACCCGTGACTGAAGATTGCTATCAGCACTGGAATCATGAGGGGGTTTAATTGAATGATTGACAGGTCACAGCGGCCAGCTGGGGCTTTTTTCAGTAGTAAATACCGACAAAAAGAAGCGAAAACTGACGAAACAGTCTATAAAAAGTGCATGGTCAATTAGAGAACAGCAGGGGGTGGCAAAATGAAGGGACATATCGGCAAAAGACCCAGACACGAAACGACAAGAGAGGGTTTTTGCCTACTATCAAATAACCAGTACTGTATTAATTAAATAGAATTTTCATGACTTTATTTAAACTTTTTGCTTTTGCTTTTACTTTAATGAACTTTAATTATTCAATAACTTAGAAGTTTATAAATCAACTTAGAAGTTTATAAATTATTTTGAACATTTTTCTTAATTTTATATATTTATTTTAAATGGTATATGGTTTATTTAAATTGATATGGTTCAATGATTACTGCTTATTTTCCTGTGTTTTATGATTTATTATTTATGTTTACTGTTTACTTAATTTTGTGTTTCCTATTTTTTAGGGAACCTATCTATCGTATCCTATCGTATCTTGAAATAAAGGATTGATCGAGTTTCCAAAATAGATGTTCATCGTCTTTGTCCGACACAGCATGGTAACTAAATCACCTGTAGAATTCACAAGTTGCTAAGTTATAACCTAATATCACACTGGGATCTCACATCTCAGTGCACCAAAGGAAGTTCAGATGCAGAGCTGAATGGTAACATTGTCCATTAGCTGATAACGCAGCTGGAAAACTGTCTTGAATAAACCTGGCTTTCATGCAAATTTAAGCTTCAGTGCTACATGTATATATGGACATGTTATACAGCGAAGGTAAAGACAATTGGATTTTATGAAACTTTATCTGCTTGACTGTCCCCATACGGTTATTATCAATTGGAGCATGTCAGAGGAACGCATTTGTCGATTATCATAACAGCACAACCAAATGGACCAAAAATATCTGATGGGCATCTTCAACATTGTCATTATATAAAACCAGCCATTGCCCTACGGTACATGTTGACCTGCCAGATAAAGATAATGAAGTGAACAGAACATGATGAGCCAAACGTTTATCCTTTTGATGAACAACTTTAAAGACAAATCAACGAAATTCACTTCACATTAAAACCCCAAAGCTACGCTGTTGCTGTGGCAACCGTATACATCTCCAGCCCGTTTTTACTTCTGTCTCTGCGTTTTTGCAAGCCAGATAGCCTCAAGAGATATCATGAGATCTTGAAGTCAAAAGAGGTGAGACTTGCCTGAAGCAGAAGTCACATTAGATGGTAATGATGTCATAGGGGATTTCCGGGTATCCCTTAAAAGTCAATTGCAGGTATTCTTTTGCAATGTGGCACACATACATCATACAGTGTATGCATTACTACAGAGTCCAACCCCACTACTAATTTTGCCAAGAAATGTTGTTGTGACACACATGCAGAATCACAGGAACAACATTAAAATTGTTTTATCAGTTTTAACATTTTGCTCCAAAGGATTTTTTTTCTTCCATTCCCAGTCATAATCTGTTGCTATACATATTGTCAGTGTTTAATGAAATAAGATAAAGTTACTCAATGTTCAAACATGCAATGGAAAAATCGATTATAAATTGTGCCAGTCAGAAACAAAAAACTTTCTTACAATGCATTGAAAACCCCTCAATGTGTGTTTTCATGCATTAAAGGTAAGGAACTCACAAACAGCACTGCAAATGTATTCACAACAATATTGGAAATTAGAAAGAATGCCTTGATAAGCCAATACCACCTTTTTTTGCAGTTTGTCTTTTTTGCGCAAGTTTTTCTTTTCATTGAAACCCCTTTTGAGAACATACTCATATTTGTTGTTTTTGATCTTTTAAATTTTAATAGTTTATTTATACCTCCCAGGAAGAAGAATGATTTCCCACCATTCGATAAATCATCTTATTTTTTGCAATACCAATTAGTAGCTTAAGCTGATATATCCTACATGGACTAACAAAATGGCTTGTATAGATGATATGAATAGATGGATAAATAGATTGATGGGTAGATAACAAGATAGATAACTAGGTAGATAGCTTGATCGATAGCCGGACACATAAAAATATAGCTAATATTTGATGAGACACTTAAGCATATGGGCAATGCATTAAATCAGAAGGTACATTGGACACCGGTTTCATTTAGAATTTTTCAGCAGCTGCATAACTTTATTTATTGCTTTCCAGACTGATGCAGGTGTCCTCTGATTCAATTCTAATGCAATTCCATTGCAAATTTGTTGGTGCTTTTCTGCCCGTTTAACAGCGACCAACTTGTCAGCAATAGGTTTAGCACATTGATGTCGATTTATAACAACTGGTTAGACAAAATTAAATATAATAGAGAAAGAAGACTCTGTCACAATCTGGTTAAAAAAAATCTTCTCCGTGCCTAAATGATATACAGAATCATAAATGACATATAAATTTGATTTTTACATTGCTGAGAAGATCTGAGGCTTCTGTAAAAGTAAAGATCAAGAGACAGCCTGGAAGCAAAGCTCTTGAACAAGATCTGACAGTTGTTGTGCACTGAGAGACCCGGATCTTCAACCCAAGTGCAATAACAAGAACAGAATAGAAATGCTGCAAATGGCAATGTTATACATTACAGCTCATGACATGCAAAACTATATTCAACAGGATCAAAATGGGAAACAACTTCAAATGAGATTATTGTTGTATGAAAGGTTAGAAGGGAATCAATTGCAGCCACGATGGTTCACAGTAAGCAGGTCGACAGTTCATGTATCACCTAGCTTTCTAAGACAATAAAGTTCATAGAAATGAATTATGATGGCTGGTAGGTGGGATGAGCAACCACTAAATTCTACTATAGTAATTATGGACGTATTTTCTCCAATTATGCGGATTTTTTTTCCAACCTAGCAACTTGGGTGCAGAGCATGTACTGCATACATAATGACTGACTGTTTTCAGACTTAACAAATGTATCTTCTACCTAATTTATAGACCAAAAAAGCCGCTTGAATCAAAAGTTCTTCAATACCCATTCAATCCAGAAGCTAGATGATCAGTTTGGGGCCAAAGAGAGCAAATGCTGACCGGATGCCAAGTCACATGATACATGACAGGTCATGTGACCATGACAGCCATTGCCCACAGGGGGCTATAAACAAAATGTGAATATAGAAAACACCCTCAGAACATCACTTCACATCATGTATCTGGCCTACAGTACACATCCACAAAAAGGCTCACTTTCGCTTTCCGTATCTAGGAAAGTTGTAGATGAAGACCTAATTCATGAATGCTATTTTAAAAAGTCATCGATACCTTTCCTGATTTGCACACTGACGTCTCTCCAATCTTATCCATTTTCAATTGTAGATAGTTATGGAGGGTATACAAAGATAAGACACCGAGGAATTTGAATAGCCACAGACAGGGAGTAATGACTTGATAAATGGAGATTTGATTTAAAATAATTGACATAACAAGCTGCAAAGCCCTTGACAGAAAGATACAATTTTAATGTAAATCAAAATTCAGTTTGTAAACTTTAATACCATACAATTTAAATGTTTCTACTGCGTAAATTTGTAAAATGAAAAGTTGTCATTACACATCACATCATTCTGCAATTGGACAAGACAAGATACTGCAATATGTTTACATAATAATGTCGTATCATCCTTTTAGGTTGTTACTGTACATCAATCAATCATGCAGGAGCAAAATGGGTGGATGGTTTGGGTAAGGGGAGATGGTGTCGTGTTACTTGTATGAAAGGGTCATTACCCCACTGACCTAATTCGGTTGCTAGATCCCATGTTCATGATGAATGGTCAGTGTAATTATACTGCCGATCACAGAGTCACAAGGCGTCACAGGGAGTCACAGGGAGTCACAGGGAGTCACTTAGAGTTAATGAGAGCAGGAGATGATAATAAATAGGGGCAAGAACAAGATGGAATATAACCAATTTAGAATTACATCCCCCATTGCACTTACTATAAAAACTGAGTAAGCACGAATGATTATTACAGATCTCGTATAAGTGTGCCATGTTCCATGTGAATATATGCCCAGATGATGTCAGTATTGCAATACTGACATCACTATTGGCACTCCAAGCTTGAGTGTTGATTCACACTGTTACCAACAAGTCAGGCGATGGGCTGTCTAAGTGTGAATGACAATTGATTAATCTGCATTCATTGGTATGGTTGTTTGATTCAGTTGGAGCAGGTGAAACTGATATGTTTGAGCCACTTGCTTGATCCATCATGGACATTCATGGTGTCCTGTTGTGAAATTTCTCATTGAGGGCAGCACCTTGTGGCTTTTCAGCCTTTTAGGTGAACTGTTCAGAATTGATGACTGGAATGGGGAGCATGGGGAGATTTTTCGGAAGTGAACGTGTTGCATAGGCATACCAGAGGACGAGAAATGGGGGGGGGGGTAGTTGCTCCCCAAAAATTTGGGAAAAGGCCAGACAAGGAGGCTAAGAATTCGATCATCAAATAAACATTATTGGAAATCAGTGATAAGGATGCCCCCAAGCAACCCCCCCCCCCCCATTAGGTCTTAAATTCTGAACGGTTCCTGAGTATATTATTTTTGCCAAGACACAGCAGCACATGATAACCTCTCAGACCAACAAATGAATGTGAGAGTGAATGAATTTGTTTTGTTGTAAAAGAGCTAAAACTCAAGCTGTTATACACAAATCCATGCATTATATATAGCTGGATATTGTAACTTTTGGATTTATTCAAAACATCAAACTGAATAATCAATGTTGAGCAACAATCCAACAGCTTATGTGTGAATTTGTAATGGTGTGATCAGTATGGGTTCCAAGTGACACAGCTGAAACTGCGAATGTACCAACTGTGAAATCATTAAACTGATACTGACATCACAAGAGCACTGTGGCAGTTGAAAAGAACATGGCACACTAATACGAGATCTGTAATAACATCTGATTCAGATGATGCCCAACAGGAATGTTGCTCTTCCAAAGTCCCAAGTAGTGCGTAATTGGTTAATGACTTGAATTTCAAATTGGTCCGACAAAAGAACTTGATTAATAATGAAATGCAACTACGAGTTGCATTAAAACAAGTTAAGAGAAATTCAAAGATTACACTTAAAATCAACATTCCAAAGCTTATCCTGTAAGTTTCACTCCTGTGACCAATAAAGTATTTATTATTATTATTATTATTTGAAAATGTTTGCCATGGCAGCCATATGCATCTCCTTCTTTTTCCACAAAATGGCCTCCAGAAACATCACAAGGTCTTGAGACTTGCGCGCAGTTAAGAGTGGTGAGACTTGCCTGCCTAGGCATAGGTCACTTTAGCTGGTTATGATGTCATAGGGGATTCCTGAGTATTTCCAAAAAGTTGAAATGCAGGTTAATATTCGCAACTGCACCTGCAATGTGGCACAGATGCATTATAATTCATGTTGCTGTGTATAAGCCAAGAATTGTTCGGAGGGAAACAAGGATAATGCGCAATATTCTCAGAAACACAATCTAACAAACAATTTTATCATGCATGCTGCATAATCATGAGAATCGTGACAATAGCTCAAGGGGATAAATTGAATTTGGAAAGCATCTCTTGATGAGCATGTGTCATATCCTTAAGGCTGCAGCTTTGCAATTGTCACAGCCAAGAACTCTTGAATGTTATTTTTCACAGAACACATGTTTTTCAAAAGGCGTTTTTCATTAAAGCCATTTATGGAGTGAACTACTTTTTTCAAAAGCATTTTCAAGCGTCCAGAATAGAAGAAATGATAGACCTATTCAGAAGTATGAGCATTTCAACAACTCATCTAGTATTGCAATTCCAAAAACATTTAGGGCATGCAACAATATAATGTCTAACAATTCATGTATTTATCCATATGCCTTTTATATCGTCTGCCTACTTATTGTCTGTCTATCAAAAACTAAGGAAAACTATTTCTTTGATACTGGAATCTATTTTCAGCTGATGAGCAGTTAAAAATAGCCACAGTTCCAATTTTGTTTGATTCTGCACGATTTATCAAGATTCCTTTTAAAAACAAGTGACATTTGAATTGCAAGAATTTCTCATTTTAAGTAGATTTGCTGAATTAGCTGTCATGCAGAAAAGACATCTCGATTATGGATCATGAATGTCTGGATGGATTTTGAATAATTTCGGAAAACCTAATCAGTAATATGAAATATCATTTGGTCATTGTTTTTCTTGTCCCATTTACCAGGTACTGTAAGCTTGCTTGGAATCAAAGTAGGAAGTTTCTTTGCAAATAGGGGGACATCGAAAATGGACAGATGGATTGACAGAATGAAAAATAACGTGCAAGCACTTTAAGCAGCACAGACAGTGCATGGTTCCAACACAGGCACACCAGTCATGGATAATGTCGAATATACTAAGGAGAAGAACAAGAAAAAGACATGGTTGACCTTTGACCCATGAAAGCCAGTCCATTTTGGTTTCTTTATAATTTTTCCCATCACAGAAGGGCACCAAAAGTGACTGGTCGAAAGTTTAAAACCTACAGAGAATGTACAATAAATTTGAATGAGATTGGTGAAAGCGAGTGACCTCCAGAGTGCTAAGGAGATTGCATGAAATTCTTGGGGTAAGAGCAGCTGTGCTGCTAAAAACAGATAGACTGAGTGACAGAGCAAAAGCCTGCATAAATCACTGTTGTCATGAATACAATCAGGATGCTGAAAGCCATTTCTATGCCTTGCTCATCAGAGTAGATGTGTAATGTTATTGATCATTTTCAAAACTACGACAATACTTTTCTGTTATATTCTAATGCAATTTTATTTAAAATTGGTCTGCACTTTTCCACCTCCTGAACAGCCAGCAATGCCAAGATAATTGCATCACCCAAAAAGGAAAACAATCCAATTGGCCAAAGCCGCCTAAATGCAGACCTAATTATGATCAGAAGAAGAATTGTCATGATTTAATGGTTGATCCAGAAACAAATGAACAGCCCACAAAATCATCCTCATTCCGTTGTAATGGAAAATCTGAACCCTTTTGTTCCGTGTTTGTTGCTCCAGAAATATGAACAAGCAACAGGCTTCACAAAACACGGTTGAATCATGTTTAGAGGAGATGAAAGATTTGTTAGGCAGGTTGAGAGATACAATAACAGAGAAGCAAATTTATTAGCTTGATTTTGCTGAAATGATGATTTAAAAACAACAGATCTTAAAATGATGTATTAATAATATGAAGGGAGTGTCAACAAGATCTATTGGCAAAGACAGCCATTCTTAAATGTTTGTAGATCAATGGAGATAATTATCTTAGTATAACAACAATAAAAACAGATAGATATTTGTACAGACATAGTATGTGTGGTAAAAGATACACAGACCATCAGAGGAAATCATTTCTATGTTCAAAGATCTTCAAGTGTCTTTTACGATCTAATCTGAAAGCACAACAATTTGAATTGCAAATGCACTGACAGACCCGGATCTCTACCTTTGTGAGCAAAAACATAAAAATAATGAGAAAAGAATAAACGCTGAACTACACCAGGAATATTGAACAGTTGCTCACAATACTCTGAACTGCATTCAGTCTTTGCACCAGGTAGGGTATTTTTTGTAACGCAACATTTTCATTTGGTAAATTGATGCAGTTGTATAGAGTGCACCTGTTGAACTTGTATTTTCTGAACTAACATGGCTGATCACCCTTTACTGGCCACTACTAGCACCCTGTCCTCAAGGTATCTCCGTGGTATCATGGTACCCGGGTTCAATTCCCATTTCAGACAACTCATGGCAGTTACATAGTTCATTCTGTGCCAGGCATACAGTTGTCGTCATTACCATGGTCCCTTCTTGTTCAGAATGTACAGACCTGCAGCTTACCAGATTCAAATGCTAATTCCAGATCTAAATATAATGGGCTAATCATACAGTACACATTTCTAAATGTGGCTCAACTTAGCTGTCTATAGCTATTCATTACTAGTCTTAGCCATATCTATCCATGGCTATCCTTTTCTATTCTTATGTATACACAGGAATCTCTTTACCCCTTGTTTAAAAAATAGTAATTGTGGATAGCTATGGCTGGCTATGGATAAGGGTAGCTTACTTTAGCTTGGAATGGCTACGGATAGATAGCTAAGGCTAGATTTTAAATGACGAGCCACTTTAAGAAAATTTGTACTATATTATTAAATGAACCAACAAATTTTCCCAAGCAGTAACCACAACATTTGGATAATCTACAACCTGTAACATGTGCATGTGGTCTTTTTTCACATGCAAAGATTCAAAATGTCTTGACTCCATTTTTAGGAGCATATTCCAAACTTCACAAACATGTCTGCCAATTTACTGATGAAGATAGATATTGATAAATTGTGGACTTTTTCTTCTGCATTCAATCTTCTTCTATGTACCAAACAATAGCAAAGATAAAAAACTGTCTCTCATCATATCAGCAAACAATAGGCTCTGACGTCATACAGCCAATGCTTTCATGAGCCTCAGATTGATAAAAAGGTATATTGTTATTGTTTCTTATATTGACAACACCAGTGTGGCTCTATAATAATTATCCTCCTCTGGATCTTTTATCTTTCATTATCTTTTTATCTGTTCTTATCCGTAATATCTGGAGTTACCTCATCTTCCTTTGTACTATCTAGACTAATTTGGTGCTATCATCCAGGTTAATTTGGAGTTGTTTGTATAGTTCTTGGAAGTCTTCTGATGTATCTGCTTTAGTCAGAAGATATCTATATCAGAAACAGGTATGTGATACTGTTTCTTGCAAGACCAATCGATCACATCTTACTGAGAAAGAACCACTGCAAAAATGATTTTAAAAGCACTGTTCCACTGAAATTTCCAGAAACTAATCAAAGTATCAAAGGATTATATGGAATAGAGCACCAATGCCTTTTGTTAGTCCCGAGAATATTCTTTTATCATAACCAGTCACACCAATCAGATTATTTGGAATGTCAAATTGAGTATATGAGTATACATTGTGATATGCTGTTCTTAACATTTATTGTGATTGTTAACTAATTACTTTATTTCGGAATATGTGTTGTCTCTTGATGAGAAACCGTCATTACATCTCTAGCCAAGTCACAAGTCAAGTTAACCGCTCTCCTTTAACCATATACAAATATGGTCTCCATGAGTCAGAACAAAGGCAACAATCAATCTCCCTAAAGTCTCTATAAATCTCATTTGATGTGAACTACTGACATTTAAGCCTCAATGTAATCATAAATACAAGAAAGTTATCCCCAGACCTTTGAAATAAATTCATTCCAAATCTCATGACATTTTGGTTAATTGGTGGTGACGTAGTTTAGACTGTAAAATAGGCTAATTTCCCAGGAGCTTAAACTTCCTTCTGACAATTAATTTGACATATCATTCTCATCGCAAGATGATTATTCTGTATCCTACAGATAATTTATGATTAAATGTTAAGGTATTTCAATTATTTTGCAAACGGTGATTGTAGATAATATTAACACAGCAACGTTAATTAAAATACAAATGTCTTGGTTTATCATTCCACCTATGGTAATATAAATGTCTGATGTACAAAACCATGTGTGTTTGGCCTAAGTTAAATGTATATTCCCCTATTTATTTAGGTATGCTATCTGCTATTGCATGTCTTAGATATTTGCTATTCATGTCAGTCTGGGCTTTCTGGAAGGGCTTTTAAGGGGGATTCTTTTAAGTGCCTTTTTAGACTGCAGTTGATTTTAGCCCTTAGTCTACTGTTTTATCAGTATAATGGTTCTTTTTAGCTGCAAGGTTGGTCTTAAGAGATCTAGCAGAGTGCAGAGACCACATTTAAAAAGAAGGCGTAATTTACAAATTTTCATTGGGTGAATTAGGTATCATATGAAAACACATTGTGGCACTTTATGGTTGCTCATAGAAAGTATATATATCTACATTTATATATTTAATGAATTAAGCTGTATTGACATTTTATTAATTAGAAAGTGTTCTGTGAAGTAGTGAATCTACAACTGGCTGACCCAATGTTAAATACCTCGGAGATGAATACTGATGTTATATTAATGCTGAAATGATTATTAAGCCTTGAACCATTCTTGACAACCTTTCCAATCATTTGAAATTAAATAATGCAGTGTATCCGGGTGCAACACCCATATACAAAATTCTGCAGATGCTGACTGTAAGAATTTAGAAATCAAAGATTAACCAACAGCAATTATTGTTTACAACAACTAATAAACAACTAAAACAGAATGAGAATACACTCTTCCTTTCAGGTGTTTCAGAACAAAATGAGTATAAATATCCAAAATTCTCAGATTAAACGAAAGGCTTGTCTTTTGTTAGTTTTTCAGCGGTCTGCAATTGATAAATAATTTGTCATGCTGAAGTGTAGCTGCTGTATCCATGCAACTTGGCTTTGATGTGCTCATGATAAAATACATATTATAATGAAGTATACTTTTGTTAACAATGCATATGTCTAAGGTCATTATGTTTACTCACAACAGTAACAAAGCTAAGACCAGCTGCCCAGTGACATTCCAGTGACAATAATTAGTCCCTAGGTGACCATGCCCCACGTTTTCCTACATAATTATTTTCTTGTCACCTTATTTTTGCTTCTGACAAACAGCGAGCAACATTCATTTTAAAGTCATAGTATTCCAGCCCTTGGATGAAGTCATATCTCTCACAGCCAGTTTTGAGTTGACAGTTCCCAACATGATGATGTCACTGCCGATTATGGCTTGATGTTCAGTTGTCCTGACTGTCACATGAATTAATGTTTGTATAGTATCAGGTTTTTGGGAGAGGACAGAGTGATTGGTCATAAGAGAGTGTTATTGAGTTATGTACTGAAAAAAAAAGCAGTTTTGTAGGCTTTCCGAAACATATACTTTCATATTTAAATGAAAATGTGATCTTTACAGATAGATGTTGCTAAAGTGAATTGATATTTGTGACCTGCTCCACCAAAATGGGTTCAAAGTCGGCCTCTTATCATATATAGGCCTAGTTGTGAAAATGACTATATTCTACTGGAAATGCGCTTTAAAATGATGAGTCATATGCTTTGATATCTCCATCCGATCCAAAGATATGGCACCTCAAACATTGAGGATGCGAAACATGAAACTTTCAGAAAATGGCATTAGAATTTCACACCATTGCAATGAAAGAACTAAAAAAATCAAGAAGAACACCCGATTTCGATAATCTAAAATCAATTTCTTGTAAAATGGTCTGAAATATTTAAAGGAAATGAATTTTTCTAAAATGTGGTACCAAGAGCTAAATAACATGAAAATGTGACCTTTTGACACGTTTTGCTCATATCTGGGAAATATAAATTGCCTACTTTGAACTCATTTTGATGGAGCAGGTCACATTTGTTCGAGGTCAAGTGTCACAATGCAACTTGACTTTGATCTGCTCATGATGAAGTATACTTCCATGAACAACGCACAGCAGGATATATGTTTATTCACAATAATAACAAAGCTAAGTCCAATGACATTCCAGTGACAATAATTAGTCCCAAGGTGACCAGGTCCCATGTATACATCATTCTTTTCTTACCTTATTTTTGCTTCTGACAACAGCCAGTAACATTCATGGCAAAACTTTAGTATTCAAGCCCCTGGATGTAGTCATGTCTATCACAGCCAATTTGGAGTTGACAGTTCCTAACATGATGTCACTGCAAATTATGACGTGATGTGAAGTTGTCCTGACTGTCACATGAATTAATGTACATGAGGTCTCATGTTTTGGCAAGTGGACAGAGTGATTCATCGTGACGTTATTCAATTATTTACTGATAAAAGCAGTTTTTCCATATCATTGTCCTATTTGCAGTAGACAAATTCATATTTTCATTAAAGCCAATTATGGAGTGAACTACTTTTTTTCGAATAGCATATTCATGACTCTGGGATTAAAGAATGGTAGACACTACAATAACCATTCAGGAAAACAAGCCTTTCAACAACTCATCTAGTTTGGTAATTTCAAAAACATGATGATGTTGTGGTACATGTATGAATTTATATCATGCATGCACGTCCATCTGACAATACATTGTCTGATAATTCATCTATTTATCCATCTGTCCTTTTATATATATCTGTCTACCTACTTCCAGTCTATCTGTCAATATATTTTTTATTATCTGTTGACCTTTCTTATTTTTTGTTCAGAAAATTTAATTATTTTGAGAGATGCCATTTTCAAAAAGAAAAACTTAATGTTTTTTAAAGGCAAATTCAATTTCTTTTGGATCAGAATCTAATTTAACAAATCCAACCAAAACTATTTCTTTGATACCTAAATCTATATTTAGCTCACGGGCAGTTAAAAAAGCCACAGCTCTAGTTTTGTTTGATTCCACACAATTTATCAAGATTCCTTTAAAACAAGTGACATTTGAATCACAAGCTTTTAACATTTTTTTGTTAAGTTGCTGAATTAGCTGTCACGCAGAAACAACATCTCGATTAGGGATCCTGAATTTCTGGAAGGCTTGTGAATGATTTCAGAAAAGGTAATCAGAAAAACAAAATAATATTATGTTTTGTTTCCGTTTAGGTAATCCTGCTTGATATCAAGATGGACAGGCACTGTAGTCATGAATCAGATTAGGATGCTAAAAGATATACTGCTTGATCATATAGGTGGGTAATGGGTAAAGTAATTAATCATTTTTCGAACTGTACCTTTTAAAAAAATGTTGACGCAATTCTATTTAGAATTGGTTTGAACTTTTCTGCCTCATGAACAACCAGCAATTCCAGGATAATTGCATCACCAAAAAAGGAAAACAATCGAATTGGCCAGAGCGGCCTTAATGCAGACCTAATTACGATCAGAAGAAGAATTGTCGTCATCTGATAATTGATCCAGAAACAAATGAACAGCACACAACATCATCCTCATCCCATTGTTATGGCAAATTTAAATCCTTTTGTTCTGTGGATAGGAGATTGAAATACTGCAGAACTAACAACCCACAAGCAAAAGGCCTACACATAGATGTTGATTTATGACAACTGGTTAGATAAAATGAAATATAATAGAGAAAGAATATCCTGTCACAATCTGGTTTAAAAAATTCTTCTTTATGACAAAATGGTATAGAATCATAAATGACACAGAAATTTGATTTTTACATTGCAAAGAAGATCTGAGCCTTCTGTTAAAGTAAAGATCAAGAGACAGCCTGGAAGCAAAGCTCTTGAACAAGATCTGACAGTTGTTGTGCACTGAGAGACCCGGATCTTTAACCTCAGTGCAATAACAAGAACAAAATAGAAATGCTACAGAATGGCAATGTTATACATTACAGCTCATGACATGCAAAACTATATTCAACAGGATCCAGATGGGAAACAACTTCAAATGAGATTATTGTGGTCTGAAAGGTTAGAAGGGAATCAATTGCAGGTGCAATGGTTCACAGTAAGCAGGTCGATAGTAAATGTGTCACATAGCTTTCTAAGATGATACAGTTCCTAGAAATGAATTATGATGGTTAGTAGGTGGGTTGAGCAACCATTAAATTCTACTATACACTCTTAACGCAAAAGCTTCTTGATGGTACATATAAAGAACCCACAGCCGAAAAAAGGTTCTAAACTTTTTTAGGGTTCCATAGAATTGAAAATGTGCAATACTTGGTGGGAAGGCCCTATGACAGGACCCTATGCCTCCAACTTGAGAGAAAGGGGTTCCATCATAGGCGTACGGCAGGCGGATATTTTGGGAGGACGAGCGATGTTTGCCCGAATTTCATAATTCAAATTCCATGCCATTTTATCATAAAATGCCTTGGAACCATTGCTTTTCAATAATGTTAGTTTGATCATTTTTAAAGTTGAGTAATGAACCTATTAGGGTTATATACCGGCTCATAGATCCCTTAAAGGTTCCAATTAAAGCCTTTTTGTAGAGAGTGTATAGCAATTATGGCCATATTTTCTCTTACGGAGATTTTTTGTCCAGCCTAGCAGACTGTTTTCATATTCAACCAATGTGTATATCTGCCCAATTTATGGACCAACAAAGCCACTGAAATCAAACATCCTTCAATGCCCATTCAATCTAGAAGCTGGATGATCAGTTTGGGGCCAAATAGAGCAAATGCCGACCGGATGACAAGTCACATGATACATGACAGGTCGTGTGACCATGACAGCCATTGCCCACAGGGGGCTATTAACAAAATGTGAATAGAGAAAACACCCTCAGAACATGACTTCACATCATGTAACTGGCCTACAGTACATTCGAAAAAGGTTTGGTTTGGCTTTCCATAGCTATCATGCTATTGAAATCCCCCATACCTTTCCTGATTTACACACTAACATCTCTCTACTTCTATCTAATTACAATTGTACATAGATATGGGGAGTTTATAAAGATAAGAGGTAAAGGAAACTTAGTTAAACCTGTCATACTGGCATAGCAATAGACAGGGAGTAATGGCTCGATAAAAAGCAAAGTGACATGATGAAACAATTTGGATAACCTTAACAGAAAGCTAAAATGGTATTGCAGATCATAATTAAATTCAGACAAAACTTAATTTGCATAGGAGATTTGATCCTGTAAATAAACAAATTCAAATATTTCTATAAAAGTAAAGTTATCATGATTATAAAAGAAAGTTATCCAGAAGCAATTTCATAACACATCAAATCATACAGCTATTAGATGAGTGAAGCCTTTGCAAGAAAAATGTGTACAATTGATAACATCAACCAACACTTTTAGGTTTGTACTGTACACCAATCAATCATGCAGGAGCAAAATGGGTGGATGGTCTGGGTAAGGGGAGGTTGTGTCATGTTACATGCATGAAAAGGGTGATTACCACACTGACCTAATTTCGTCGCTGGACCCCATGGTCATGATGAATGGTCAGTGTAATTATAAAGAGTTACAAGGAGTCACAGGGAGTCACGTGGAGGTAGTGAAAGTAGATGATAAAATATTATTGAAAAGGAACACGAACAACATGGAATATAACCAATTTAGAATTACATCCCTCATTGTACTTATCATAAAAACTGATGAAGCACGTATGAATGATTAACTTCTGATTCAGATGATACCATACTGGAATATTTCTCTACCAAAGTACCAATAGGGAGCCCATTCAGGCCTCTTCTACTCTAAGTTATGCAAAAAGTAGTTCGTAATTTGTTATGACTTGAATTTCAAATTGGTCTTTAACATTTGAGAATATCCGACATAAGAACTTGATTAATAATGAAATGCAACTACGAGTTGCATTAAAACAAGTTTAGAAGAATTCACAGATTACACTTTAAATCGACATTCCAAAGCTTATTTGTAAGTGTTTGCCATGACAACCATATGCATCTCCTTCTTTTTTCTTTCTGCAAAATGGCCTCCAGAAATATCACAAGGTCTTGCGACTTGCGTGCAGTCAAAGGTGGTGAGACTTGCCTGAAGCATAGGTCACATTAGCTGGTTATGATGTCATAGTGGATTCCTGGGTATTCTTAAGAAGGTCAAATGCAGGCAAATATTCCCAAATGCACCTGCAATGTGGCACAGATGCATTATAATTTGTGTTGCTGTGTATAAGCCAATCGTGAATTGTTCTAAGATAAACGAGGATAATGCGCAGTATTCTCAGAAACACAATCAAGAAACAATTTTATCATGCTGCATGATCATGAGAATCGTGACAATTGCTAAAGGGGATAAATGGAATTGAGGCAGCGTGTCTTGATGAGCATGTGTCATCTCATTTAAGCTACAGCTTTTGCAATTCTCACGACCAATAACACACATTTTTTCACAGAGCACATGTTTATCAAAAGGCTTTTTCATTTAAGCCATTTGGGTCATTCTCAAATTTCGGGACAATTTGCGTCACTCTAGCTCCCTGACATTAATATGAATGCGATAAATATCTGAAGCGTCACTCTACATCTGTTATTCATATTTCTACTTAGAACCACTGCATTTGGAGCAAAAAGTCATTCATTAGACTTTTTTTAATGCATTATGTCCAGAAATCCATGCAAAATCAATGGTTTTTCCCTGTCACTGGACCTGACATGACAAAATCAAGTGTTAATTTTCCTCCTAATATACCATTATTTTCAAAGTTTCTTTCCACGATTCATGGGAATATAGACTTGAATTTATATTTAGTTCATATTCAATTTTTTTTGCGATTATTTCATTGATTAAATTGATACAATAGTCGTGTCACTAATTTATGTCAATTTTTTTGTCCCCTCCGTTACTTGCCATAGCTCTGTTCATTATTGTTTTTTATGAGCTATTTTCACTGAATATCATCAGACACATGTGCGCCATAGTACCACTGCCTTGCAGACTTCATAAAACATGTATTCAATAAATTATGACATAATGTTCATAAAAAATGTTATTGGTCCCACTAAAATGTCCCCTCCGTTTCCTTCATTTCCAAGCTTACCAATGATAATTTTACAGAGCGATTTCATGTATATGTTGCTGAGGGTGGCAGGTTTTAATATTCTGCAATTGTTTTGTCTAATCTCCAAAATAAAAAGCAGTAATGAGCGAAAAGCAAAAAATTGTTCCCCTCCGTTACCGTCCACTCCGTTACCAGATAATGAGCAACACATCGACATTTGAACCAAAAAATCTATTGATACGTGATGAAGTAGTTCTGAAAATAATAGTTACATCAATCTGTAACAGTTATCATTTTTCCCTTTGTTGCTGTTCCTACAGTTGGTTTTTTACATCAAAATTCCCCTCCGTTACCACATTGTCCCCTCCGTTACAGGACAATTTTCCTATACCCGTTGTCCCGAACTTTGAGAATGGCCCATTTATGGAGTGAACCACTTTTTTCAAAAAGCATTTTCATGCGTCTAAAATTGAAGAAATGATAGACCTATTCAGAAGTATTAGCATTTCAACAACTCATCTAGTATTGCAATTCCAAAAACATTTAGGGCATGCAACAATATAATGTCTAACAATTCATGTATTTATCCATATGCCTTTTATATCGTCTGCCTACTTATTGTCTGTCTATCAAAAACTAAGGAAAACTATTTCTTTGATACTGGAATCTATTTTTAGCTGATGAGCAGTTAAAAATAGCTACAGTTCCAATTTTGTTTGATTCTGCACAATTTATCAAGATTCCTTTTAAACAAGTGACATTTGAATCGCAAGAATTTCTCATTTTAAGTTGATTTGCTGAATTAGCTGTCATGCAGAAAAGACATCTCGATTATGGATCATGAATGTCTGGATGGATTTTGAATAATTTCGGAAAACCTAATCAGTAATATGAAATATCATTTGGTCATTGTTTTTCTTGTCCCATTTACCAGGCACTGTAGGCTTGCTTGGAATCAAAGTAGGAAGTTTCTTTGCAAATAGGGGGACATCGAAAATGGACAGATGGATTGACAGAATGAAAAATAACGTGCAAGCACTTTAAGCAGCACAGACAGTGCATGGTTCCAACACAGGCACACCAGTCATGGATAATGTCGGATATACTAAGGAGAAGAACAAGAAAAAGACATGGTTGACCTTTGACCCATGAAAGCCAGTCCATTTTGGTTTCTTTATAATTTACCCATCACAGAAGGGCACCAAAAGTGACTGGTCGAAAGTTTAAAACCTACAGAGAATGTACAATAAATTTGAATGAGATTGGTGAAAGCGAGTGACCTCCAGAGTGCTAAGGAGATTGCATGAAATTCTTGGGGTAAGAGCAGCTGTGCTGCTAAAAACAGATAGACTGAGTGACAGAGCAAAAGCCTGCATAAATCACTGTTGTCATGAATACAATCAGGATGCTGAAAGCCATTTCTATGCCTTGCTCATCAGAGTAGATGTGTATTGATCATTTTCAAAACTACGACAATACTTTTTTGTTAAATTCTAATGCAATTCTATTTAAAATTGGTCTGCACTTTTCCACCTCCTGAACAGCCAGCAATGCCAAGATAATTGCATCACCCAAAAAGGAAAACAATCCAATTGGCCAAAGCCGCCTAAATGCAGACCTAATTATGATCAGAAGAAGAATTGTCATGATTTAATGGTTGATCCAGAAACAAATGAACAGTCCACAAAATCATCCTCATTCCCTTGTAATGGAAAATCTGAACCCTTTTGTTCCGTATTTGTTGCTCCAGAAATATGAACTAGCAACAGGCTTCACAAAAACGGTTGAAACATGTTTAAAGGAGATGAAAGATTTGTTAGGCAGGTTGAGAGATACAATAACAGAGAAGCAAATTCATTCGCTTGATTTTGCTGAAATGATGATTTAAAAACAACCGATCTTACAATGATGTATTAATAATATGAAGGGAGTGTCAACAAGATCTATTGGCAAAGACAGCCATTCTTAAATGTTTGTAGATCAATGGAGATAATTTTCTTAGTATAACAACAATAAAAACAGACAGACACTTGTACAGACATAGTATGTGTGGTAAAAGATACACAGACCATCAGAGGAAATCATTTCTATGTTCAAAGATCTTCCAGTGTCTTTTACGATCTAATCTGAAAGCACAACAATTTGAATCGCGAATGGACTGACAGACCCGGATCTCTACCTAAAAAATAATCAAAAAAGAATAAACGCTGAACTACACCAGGAATGTTGAACAGTTGCTCACAATACTCTGAACTGCATTCAGTCTTTGCACCAGGTAGGGTATTTTTTGTAACGCAACATTTTCATTTGGTAAATTGATGCAGTTGTATAGAGTGCACCTGTTGAACTTGTATTTTCTGAACTAACATGGCTGATCACCTTTTACTGGCCACTACTAGCACCCTGTCCTCAAGGTATCTCCGTGGTATCATGGTACCCGGGTTCAATTCCCATTTGGTTTAAACATATTTATTACTTTACCAACGAGCCAAAGGCTCAATTACAGGCTCAGTGGGTTAGTAGAGAGAAAAAAAAAAAATAGTAGTACCTTGCAGTTATCATTTAGAATCGATTGGATGCATTAATGTAGTTTAAAGTACTCATTATTATATTTATATTAACATTAGGTTCAAGTTCGTTACTACCATATAACAGAAGTTCAGTGGAAATGACATTTTCATGAAGCAAATCTCTTAATTCATTCATAAGGATTTCTCTGACAACTTGATACCTTGGGCACACAAAAAAGTAATGATGAATTGTTTCATCATTTTGCTGACAACTACACTGTGCTGAAATAGTACAACCTTTGCTAAACAAGTGAGAATTTAAATTGGAAAAGCCGAGTCGAAGTTGTGCTAATATAACTTCATCTTTTCTGGACAGCCCAGGGGGAAAGAACTCTGGCGGCTGTAGGAATATTTTCTTTAATTTAAGTTTAAAAGATAGCAGACTTGTCGAATTTTTTACATTGTCACGAAGACCATTCCACAACATAACTGATGATGGGAAAAAACTCTTTTTGTACAGTTCTTTGTGCATCTGAGGTAAATTTAAGTAAAATTCCCATTTCAGGCAACTCATGGCAGTTACATAGTTCATTCTGTGCCATGGTCCCTTCTTGTTCAGAATGTACAGACCTGCAGCTTACCAGATTCAAATGCTAATTCCAGATCTAAATATAATGGGCTAATCATATTATTAAATGAACCAACAAATTTTCTCAAGCAGTAACCACAAGATTTGGATAATCTACAACCTGTAACATGTGCATGTGGTCTTTTTTCACATGCAAAGATTCAAAATGTTTTGACGCCATTTTTAGGAGCATATACTCCACAAACATGTCTGCCAATTTACTGATGAAGATAGATATTGATAAATTGTGGACTTTTTCTTCTGCATTCAATCTTCTTCTATGTCCCAAACAATAGCAAGATAAAAAATTGTCTCTTATCATATCAGCAAACAATAGGCTCTGACGTCATACAGCCAATGCTCTCATGAGCCTCAGATTGATAAAAAGGTATATATTGTTATTGTCTTGTATATTGACAACACTAATGTGGCTCTATAATAATTATCCTCCTCTGGATCTTTTATCTTTCATTATCTTTTTATCTGTTCTTATCCGTAATATCTGGAGTTATCTCATCTTCCTTTGTACTATCTGGACTAATTTGGTGCTATCATCCAGGTTAATTTGGAGCTGTTTGTATAGTTCTTGGAAGTCTTCTGATGTATCTGCTTTAGTCAGAAGATATCTATATCAGAAACAGGTATGTGATACTGTTTCTTGCAAGATCAATCGATCACATCTTACTGAGAAAGAACCACTGCAAAAATGATTTTAAAAAAACTGTTCCACTGAAATTTCCAGAAACTAATCAAAGCATCAAAGGATTATATGGAATAGAGCACCAATGCCTTTTGTTAGTCTTGAGAAGATTCTTTTATCATAACCAGTCACACCAATCAGATTATTTTGGAATGTCAAATTGAGTATATGAGTATACATTGTGATATGCTGTTCTTAAATTTATTGTGATTGTTAACTAATTACTTTATTTCGGAATATGTGTTGTCTCTTGATGAGAAACCGTCATTACATCTCTAGCCAAGTCACAAGTCAAGTTAACCGCTCTCTTTCAACCACATACAAATATGGTCTCCATGAGTCAGAACAAAGGCAACAGTCAATCTCCCTAAAGTCTCTATAAATCTCGTTTGATGTGAACTACTGACATTTAAGCCTCAATGTAATCATAAATACAAGAAAGTTATCCCCAGACCTTTGAAATAAATTCATTCCAAATCTCATGACATTTTGGTTAATTGGTGGTGACATAGTTTAGACTGTAAAATAGGCTAATTTCCCAGGAGCTTAAACTTCCTTCTGACAATTAATTTGTTATCTCATTCTCATTGCAAGATGATTATTCTGTATCCGACAGATAATTTATGATTTAAATGTTAAGGTATTTCAATTATTTTGCAAAGGATGATTGTAGATAATATTAACACAGCAACGTTAATTAAAATACAAATGTCTTGGTATATCATTCCACCTATGGTAATATAAATGTCTGATGTACAAAACCATGTGTGTTTGGCCTAAGTTAAATGTTTATTCCGCTATTTATTTAGGTATGCTATCTGCTATCGCATGTCTTAGATATTTGCTATTCATGTCAGTCTGGGCTTTCTGGAACAGCTTTTAAGGGGGATTCTTTTAAGTGCCTTTTTAGACTGCAGTTGCTTTTAGCCCTAAGTCTACAGTTTTATAAGTAATGGTTCTTTTTAGCTGTGATGGTAGTATTAAGAGATCCACTAGAGTTTAGAAATCCCATTTCAAAAGGAAAAGGAATTTACATCGTTAATCGGGTGTATTTGGCATCATATGATTATGAGGTACACTTTTGAAAACAGTGTATCTCTGGAAATTAGTTCAGTCACAATAGTTACAAAGCTGAGCCCAGTGACATTTTAGTGACAATAATTAGTCCCCAGGTGACCACTGACCAGGCCCCATGTTTTCCTACATCATTCTTTTCTTGTCACCTCATTTTTGCTTCTGACAAACAGCCAGCAACATTCATGGTATGAATTTAGTATTCTAGCCCCTGGATGTAGTCATATCTCTCACAGCCAATTTGGAGTTGACAGTTCCTAACATGATGTCACCGCAAATTATGACTTGATATGAAGTTGTCCTGACTGTCACATGAATTAATGTACATGAGGTATCATGTTTTGGCGAGAGGACTCAGTGATTCGTTGTTAAGCTATGGCTTTCCAAAACAATCATACAACATATTTAGATACCAATATGTAATTCAGTGGTCCACTGTACAGCTGTTGCAATTAGCACTAGGTGACGTTTTCCAATTTCTATGCTCTGTCAAAGCATTTAGCTGTCTTACACATTCTTTACAGCTGCCCTACCACTGAATGGACTCATCAACTGCACTAATGTCAGTAATGAACAGGTGCAAACTATATCAGGATGTCTATTTCAGTTCTGTGAAATGCCAGTTATTAACCAGATCATTTAATATTCTCATGTATAAATCCTCACTAAAGCCTTAAAACTTGGCTGTTGACCTGGGTGACAAATTTTACAGAAAGTATAAAATATGAAAGCAAATACTCAGGCCCATGCATCTTGATATGAGGAATGATTGATGTGTCACTGAGCATATTTTCTGCTGTCAGAGGCACCTGGCTAGAATAGGAAAGATGGCTCTCTGAGTTCCAGAAATAGCTGGGAATATGTCTGGCTTGATTTCTGCTCTATTTGCCCCGTACAAGGCGAGAGAAGAATCAAGCTGTGTGGAATGTAGATTGATATATCACAATGTCATAGAGTTCTTATACTAGAGAAAAAAAAGAGAGCTTGGTGATAGACAATTTGGCAACAAAATAAATGGCACGGAATTATCACAATGTGGAATTATGTGAATACAATGTCATGCTTTATTTTTGTAAGGTTGATCTCTAATATATAGTTCTGATTAAAATAAAGCTGCATTCTGACTATAAAGAGAGTTGTCAGTTTTGACACATAAATCACATATTACATTGTATCCGTGAAATATACAGAAAAACTTGATGCTCTGGTATTAAATGAACTTGGTAAAGCAGATCTTTACAGATAAATGTTACTACAATGAATTGATGCCCACTGGGAGGGTATTATACGGTTTTAAAAATTGAAATATTGTACTACAGCAGGCCCAGTACGCTTTTCACATCAGTCTTCTGAAACTAAATAAGTCTAACTACCCAAAATGTTCAGTTTGAAGGCTAATGTTTTTTTCAGATTCTCTCGACTTTTGAATTTAGAAATAATTTGGGTCACAATGCAACTTGACTTTGATCTGCTCATGATAAAGTACATATTATGAAGTATACTTCTGTGAACAATGCACCTCAGGAAATATGTTTAGTCACAATAGTAACAAAGCTAAGCCCAGTGACATTCCAGTGACAATAATTAGTCCCTGGTTACCAGGTCCCAGGTACACATCATTCTTTTTTTGTCACCTTATTTTTTGCTTCTGACAAACAGCAAGCAATTTTCATGGTATGGAAATAGTATTCAAACCCCTGGATGTAGTTACACCTGACAGCCAATTTGGGATTGACAGTTTCTAACATGATGTCACTACAAATTATGACTTGTCCTGACTGTCGTATAAATTAATGTACCTGTGGCATCAGTTTTCGGTAAAGGGACAAAGTGTGAGTAGTTTCATGAAAAAAGTAGTTTTGCAGGCTTTCCAAAATATATGAGCATATACTATATTTAGATGTCAATGTGTGATTCAGGTGCAATTAAAAATGTGAGCTTAAGCTGAGGGGGTTTGTCCAACAACTGGTGCAATTAGCAGAAAGTTACACTGTATGTACGCAAAATGGTATATCTAAAAAACTACAAATACAATTATAGCGTAGGAAACTATTTTTCTCTTCCAATACTCTCTCAAATCTTTTGGTTGTCTAACACAATTCTTAACAACCACCCAAAAATACTGCTGAATTGACTTGTCAACTGCATTAAAGAACAGGTGCAAACTGTACCAGGATGTCTATTTCAGTTCTGCAAATGCCATTTATTAACCAGATCATTTACCATCCTCAGGTATGAATCCTGACTAAAGCCTTACAACTTGGCTGTTGACCTGGCTGACAAATTTGGCAGCAAGTATGAAATATGAAAGCAAATACTCAGACCAATGCATCTTTATATGACAGATGAGTGTGTGTGTCACTGAGCATATTTTCTGCTGTCAGAGGCACCTGGCTGGAATAGAAGAGAAGGATCTCCCAGTTCCAGAAATAGCCCCCTGGAATATGTCTGGCTTGATTTCTGCTCTCTTTATCCTTTACTAGAAGAGAGAAGAATCCGGTTCCTAATAAAGTGCAGAATGTAGATCTATAATATTACATAGAGTTCTGAAACCAGAAGTTGCATCCTGAGATAAAAGAGAGCTAGCTCGGTATTAGACAATTTGGCATCCAATTAAATGATACGAGGTTGGCGTTATACAAATCCAATGCCATACTTGCTCTTTTGACACACCATTTCTATAATATTGTATCCTTGAAATATCCAGAAAAACCAGGATGTAATCATTGTAATTGCATGGAATGAACATGATAATGCAGATCTTTCCAGAGTTGCACACCCTAATTATCCCTCATGTTCATGATTGATGCTGTTTTTCTGGAAAGTCAAAGTGAGAATGTCTGCATACAGCTGTGAAATAATTTTTACCACTAATTTACCATTTTGTTTGCATGACAAAACAGCATTTAGCATGTTTAGCTAAGTTCATATAAATATGAAAAACACAACAGAATTAAAAACAATTGTGTTTTTCAAGTTCATTGTGATATTAACAAATATTTAACTCGGCCATCAGACATCTTGCATGTTTACCATTCATGTCAGTCTAGACTTTCTGGAAGGGCTTTAAAGGGAGAACCTTTTAAGTGCTTTTGAAGACTGTAGCTACTTTTATCCTTTGAGTCGGCTCTTTTCTAAGTAAAGGCTCTTTTAAGCAGAAATGGTAGTCCTTTTGGAATATCTACTTTAGTGGAGAGGCCACACTTCTTAAGGACTTCACATGTAATTGGCTGTCTTAAACTCTGTCATATACCATTTCATAGCTTTGATTGTGTGCTATTTTTGTCTTTAAGTTGCTTGTACAGACTAAAAGATATTAGATTTCAAAGTGCACATTGTTTATTCTTCTGAGATATGATTACAGTAGACGAACTTCGAGTGTTTACATGCAATAC
Source organism: Platynereis dumerilii (assembly GCA_026936325.1). Taxonomy (NCBI): domain Eukaryota; kingdom Metazoa; phylum Annelida; class Polychaeta; order Phyllodocida; family Nereididae; genus Platynereis; species Platynereis dumerilii. The sequence goes on from JAPTHN010000003.1 coordinate 14,031,187, forward strand.
ACTTCTGGGCTGTTACTGACATCACAGCCCTATCCCAGCCATGTTAAGTGACCATAACTTTGATACCTCATAAACTTGTGACTGACTTATAGCCCATACATACCATGTTGTGTGATAGGTGTCATAGCATTCACCAGTGACCTCACTCCTGCAATCAACAGAGCTTGACCACTGTCAATGCTACTGATCCACAGCTGATCTTGGCGTCTGCTACTCCTGGCCATCCTGACCACAAGTGCTTCATTTTAGCGAAGTTATAACAAACAGATTAATCTTCCTCTGGTGTGACAAACAGAAGTCACAGTTTGAGATATTCAAAGCAATTGTATCTATGTTTGAATGTTTAATTGTTGTCTGTTTGTTGTTCGAAATATTTCTTTGAGGAAAAACACAAACAATTATCTAAATTATAGATATTTCATGCCAGAAAAAGCTGTGAAGGATTAGAATACTACAGAATTTTATTGAACTTGTTGGCTTGGCAAGTGTGAACGAGCTACGCAATGGAGGGATGCCCCTGGCTTTCTTGTGTAGCTCCCTTGTTCACCAAACAGGTAGCTACATTTTATATACACAAAAACCCTGCTTAGACACAAGCATGCATATAATTCCGTCGCACTTCTGCCATGATTTATAACTCACTATCGCAATTCAGATGGATAAGGTTTCATATTGACTGACTGTGTCAACACCACATCTTTCATGAAGAGAGCAATTATTATTGTCAAATGGGTCAGATTTATGACTCAGTGACTGCACTTCATATGACAACTGTTCTACTGCCCATTCACTTAGCATTGCTCTGATACACGTCACTGAGCCAGATGTTGGTCACTGCTGCATCTATACATGTCATTAGAAGTCCTATGAGTCAGTGAAAGAGCCACCAGTTTCAATGGTAAAGATTGAAGCAACAGCTTTAGTGACCTCATTGATACTCTGAAACCAGTCACTTGTAAGCACTCGAAGTTTGTCTACTGTAACATTTATTTATTTTGACAGGGTGTTAGAGAACCAATATCTGAGGTTGCATGAATATATAATTGTTTGAGTTTCACTGGCTACAGTTCTGATCTGCTCTGGTGAAGATCTTTGCATGAGTTCTGGACTTCTGGTCCAACACTGATAATATTATACTCTAGATGGACCTTCAAGACCGCAATCTTGCTAAATATGTTGTTCAGATGAAACGTTTTAAATTTTCAGCCTCTTGTATCTAAGCTGGCAAGTAATAAATCCTTCACACAAGTTATATCAGGTTGTAACTTCTAGAGTCTGGATAGCATGCACATTTCTAAGTTGATTGGTAAGAACTTGTCAAATGTGCAAATTGACGTATCAGGTGTGTCAAATAGCTGAATCTACACCTGGCTGACCAGATACTTCATATCCCTTGAGATGATTACTGATGTTGTATTAATGCTACAATAGTTATTCAGCCTTGAACCATTCCCAACAGCCTTGTCACCCATTGCAAATTCAATAGTGGAGTGTTCTATTGTGCAGCTCTGATGTGAAGTGAAAATGTGTCAAATCACAATATTTAGTTTTCTTTGTCTTGATAAAAAATAAACTGAAAATTTGAGGATTTAAATCACATCATTACTTCAAAGAAGGTCTTTATTATACTATTGACATCGCAGCGTCTTGTAAAATGGCAAGTTTCAGACAGTGTAGACCAGGAGAGGACTGGCGGCATTTCAGGCCCTGTGGCAAAATAAGTCAATGGGCCCCTACGTCCCTACTATTGGCGATATTTAAAAATACAAAAGTAAAATACTACAGGCCTAATTTGACAAACTGTTAAAATTAGGGTAGGGCCCCAACATGAGAAGGTGTAGTCTTCTCTAGTTAGTTTGGTTGCAACAAACAATCACTTTTTCTTGAAATTTTTATTGTTTTGCATCTTGCTTGGGCCCCCCTGAGTCGACGGGCCCGTGGCAGCTGCCACTTTGCCACATAGGCCAGTCCGCCCCTGGACTGTAGACCTTCCTATGCATAAATCTTTTTTATGCAGAAAAGATCATCCATTAAAGTGTGGTATACACGGTGACAAGGTTGGAAATAGAGTTCCCAGAATAGATGTTGCGTCCTGACTTCACGGCGAGCTCTATATTAGACAATTGTGTCGAAGGCGCGAGAACTCAAGTATGGTGTCCCCCAGGGGTCCGTCTTGGGGCCTGTTTTATTTTCATTGTATGTGACTCCGTTAGAAGAAATAATTGTTAAACATGGTTGTCGCACAGTCATCTTTGCTGATGACACACAATTGTACATTACATGCGAATCAGATGCTTCACGTTTGAAAATTGAAGCATGTGTGGATGAGATACGAAGTTGGATGTGCAGTAATTTTCTATCACTCAATGATTCTAAGACTGAGGTAGTGTGTTTTACTTCCAAATATAGGAAGTCTAGTGATGTTTTTAGGAGTGTTAGAATAGGAGATATTACCATCAATTCATCAACAGTTGTACGTAACCTAGGAGTTATGTTTGATGTTCATGCATCTATGTCTGACCAGGTCACAAGTATTTGTAAGTCAGCTTCCTTCTCACTCTGGCGTCTGGGCAAAATTAGACATCTCTTGGACAAAAATTCTACTGAACGACTTGTTCATGCTTTTATATCTTCACGGCTTGACTATTGTAATAGCCTTCTATTTGGTATCCAAGAATATCAGCTAAGAAAATTACAAACCATTCAAAATTCTGCAGCCCGGTTGGTAGCAAGGGCCAAGGTAGCTGAAAATAATCATGTGACACCTATTTTGTATTCTCTTCACTGGCTGCCTGTAGCATTACGTATACAGTTCAAATTATTGTCTATCATTTTTAAATGTATACACTGGGACTCATCTCCAGTTTATTTGAAAGAACTTTTGTGTCGTAACACTCCGGGTGCCTATAATTTGCGAAGTGACAATGGCGTATCTTTAAAACGACCATCATCAAAAACTTTGAAAACATATGGAGACCGCGCTTTTGCCATCTGTGCACCCTCCCTGTGGAACAGTTTGCCACAGGAGATTAGATGCATAACAGTGTATGAGACTTTTAAAGCCCGGTTGAAGACACATTTATTTAGATCTTACTACTTTTAATTTGTTAATTTGTTTTAATAGAGTTTTATCTGATTTCTTATCTTATTCCGGTTTTTAACTACAATTTTACTTAATTTAAATCATTGTATGAATTTTTGTATTATTGTACAGTGCATTGAGGTCGCTATTTTGATGTAGTGCACTATAAACAAATAAACATTATCATTTATCATTAACAGAATTAAATGGCAAAAGAAAGTAGGTCACAATAGACGAAGACATGGATCAATATTTCAGATAGGTCACAGGAAATTGTCCTATAAAAAGTTTGATGTACATCAAGGGACCTGTCAGCCATAGAATAGTACCATAATGTTTTTAAGCCAAGTTGCGAATGCAGGTGTGTCAGAATAGTTAGATAATGAAGTAAAGAATTTTTTTAATCGGAGCCAGTAGGATTGACGTAAGACATAATTTGAAAATCTGCTCTGAGATTGTAATTGCCAAATAAATTTTTCAGTGTCTTTGACAGCTACAGGGCATTCACCCCTCTGAAGCAGATGCCCAACCGGTCAAAGAAGTCAAAGCTGTCAGTTCAATGTCTGATGACATATTTTTGTCACCAGAATATCCTACTGTCATCTTGTGTCAACACAAGGCTTGGCCATCTGAACATCTAAAGCCTGGATCTGTCAAAATCAGAATACCAAAAAGATTGGTTGGACTGGAATATGACAAAAGAAGGACAGAGATAGCATAGAATATTATTGTCTCTGGGTAGTTGTTCTAAGCTTCAGTAAGCTTATATTGAAATAGTTGCCAGATGCAGTTCTAAGTATTTATGGGTACATTTTCAGTCAACTTTCAGGGTACTACCATACCCAAGTGAGGGATGGTTTGTCTGCCTCAGAGGTAAGCAGCCATCAATTGAACATCAGGGTTTAAAAGGCACTGCCTGTAAAAACCTGCAAAATCAGAAGATGGTGGCCGGGGACCCGTCAGACTTTGCAAAATGTCATATACCGGGGGTTAGCTTATAGTCTCAGGAGGCTCAAAATCATATTTTAAGGTTCAGAAAATTATTGGTATCCATAGCAACAGCCCCAATATTGAACAAGGTCAGACCCCCTTTTTTACAGCTGTTTCAAAAAGTGCAATTTTGCCAATCTTGATTTTATACATTTTTGTTGGCTCTGCCAAGATTTCTTACCAGGTGGATCAAGGTCTGTCAGTCATTTTTGGTCAATATAGGTCAATAGAATTTTCACAGACTATTACTGGGGTGCAGGCAAGGTATTGTGTTCTCACTACAGCGCCCCCTAGTGGCCATGTTTTCTCTATTATCTTATACCTCGAAAAGTCTCAACTTTAAGGCAAATTTATTTCTATATCCAACGAGACCCAGGTAAGTGGTGCATGTTGGGTTTTACCCCAATAGCTGTATTTCACAAAACTGCCATAAAACTCGTGGGCACTCATTCCATTTTCAGTGGCGCCCCCTATGTATTTTGTGAAAATTTCAATTTTTTGGAAAATTCCATGTATTTTAGCATGCTATATCTACAGAATGGAAAGAAATGAAATTCTGAAAGTTTTTGGAGAAAATGGTCAAAACAGCTGCAGCCCAGGGGCGATGCAAAATATTCCATGGGGTCAAAGGTTATAGAGTGATTAAAGCCCCCTGGTGGCCGTTTTTCACATTTTTGCAGAATTAATGTTTTTTACGCCAAAGACAAATACTTCGATGGAAGGAATGTGCTTTGATTAAGTTGCTTCAACCATGTAAAATTGAAATATAATGTAATGCCTAATTATGCAAATTAACAACTGCATCGATATATGGAAGTAGCACTACATTGTATCAACCCCTGGTGGCTCTATTTTCAAATCTGTTTTTGGTGGATATATGCATCTCACACATATATAGCAGGCTATCTCTCCAAAACTAAAGCATCAAGATGTTTGAAATTCATGGTGGTAACAAGGCAAGACATCCTCAGAAAATATATTCATGAAAACATTCCATGGGGCAAAGATGACTGCACTCTGCTGCCCCCTGGTGGCTATTTTAAACACATTTTTGAGTTAATATGCCTGTCACAAAAGTTTATTTGTTCACACCTCCCAAAAGTAAAGCAGTAAGGTGGTTCATATTCATGGTGGTAACAAGGCAGGACACCCTCAGCCAATATATTCATGAATACATTCCATGGGGTCAAAGGTCACCACACCCTACTGCCCCCTGGTGGCTCTCTTCTATATATTTTTCGGTGAATGCATGCATGTAAAAGATGTTCAGCAGGCCATATCTCCAAAATGAAACCATAAAGGAGTTCATATTCATGATGGTAGCAAGGCAGGACATCCTCAGCCAATATATTCATGAATACATTCCATTGGGTCAAAGGTCACCACACCATGCTGCCCCCTGGTGGCTCTCTTCTATATATTTTTCGGTGAATAAATGCATGTAAAAGATGTTCAGCAGGCCATATCTCCAAAATGAAACCATAAAGGTGGTTCATATTCATGGTGGTAGCAAGGCAGGACATCCTCAGCCAATATATTCATGAATAAATTCCATGGGGTCAAAGGTCATCACACCCTACTGCCCCCTGATGGCCCTCTTCCATATATTTTTCGGTGAATGCATGCATGTAAAAGATGTTTAGCAGGCCATACCTCCAAAATGAAACCATAAAGGTGGTTCATATTCATGGTGGTAGCAAGGCAGGACATCCTCAGCCAATATATTCATGAATACATTGCATTGGGTCAAAGGTCACCACACCATGCTGCCCCCTGGTGGCGCTCTTCTATATATTTTTCGGTGAATAAATGCATGTAAAAGATGTTCAGCAGGCCATATCTCCAAAATGAAACCATAAAGGTGGTTCATATGCATGGTGGTAGCAAGGCAGGACATCCTCAGCCAACATATTCATGAATACATTCCATGGGGTCAAAGGTGCCCTCTTCTATATATTTTTCGGTGAATAAATGCATGTAAAAGACGTTCAGCAGGCCATATCTCCAAAATGAAACCATAAAGGTGGTTCATATTCATGGTGGTAGCAAGGCACTCCAGTAACTTAATGTAAAAATTAAGGCAAAAATTGGAAAAAATTCCAAATTATTTAATTCCCTGCGATGTTTTAAGCCACAGAATGATTATTTCTTAAAAATATTCATGAAAATTAATATTTTTTGTCTCGCGCTGGAGAATTTTTGTCTTCATGCAATTTCAGGGCATTATAGGCCTATAAATAGCCTATAAATAGCCATATTTGGTACACATCCCCGGAGCCACCCTATGGCAACAGCTATAACAAAACAAATTTTTAATGATGTTTTCTTAGGCCTAAAAAATCTATTTTGTGGAGGGACAATTTTGCGATAGCCCCTTTTTGGTCTAAAAATAGCCAAAAACTGGTTTTCCCGCCAAAATGTCCGCCTTGGTTTTGTCGGGAAAACAACGTTTTGCCTGTTTTTAGCCAAAAAAAGGGCTATATCAAAATTGTCCCTCTAGATAATTGTTTTTGAAGGCCTCAGAAAACAATATTAAAAATTAGTTTTGTTATAGCTGTTGCCATAGCGTGGCTGCAGGGGTGGGTGCCAAATATGGCTCTTCATAGGGTATTTATAGGCCTATAATTGACTGAAATTGCATGAAAGCACAAATATTTCTAGCCTGAGACTAAAAATGTTATTTTTCATGAATATTTAATGGAAATTATTATTTTGTGCCTATAAAGTTCACAGAAAATTGAGTAATTCAGATTTATGGTAATTTTGCCTAAATTTTTACTTTAACTCACTGGAGCAGGACATCCTCAGCCAATATATTCATGAATACATTCCATGGGGTCAAAGATAACCACACCCTACTGCCCCCTGGTGGCCCTCTTCTGTATATTTTTTCGGTGAATGCATGCATGTAAAAGATGTTCAGCAGACCATACCTCCAAAATGAAACCATAAAGGTGGCTCATATTCATGATGCTAGCAAGGCAGGACATCCTCAGCCAATATAATCATGAAAACATTCCATGGGGTCAAAGGTCAAAACATCCTACTACCCCCTGGTGGCTCTCTTCTATATATTTTTTGGTGAATGTATGCATGTAAAAGATGTTCAGCAGGCCATATCTCCAAAATGAAACCATAAAGGTGGCTCATATTCATGATGGTAGCAAGGCAGGACATCCTCAGCCAATATATTCATGAATACATTCCATGGGGTCAAAGGTCACCACACCCTACTGCCCCCTGGTGGCTCTCTTCTATATATTTTTCGGTGAATGCATGCATGTAAGAGATGTTCAGCAGGCCATACCTCCAAAATGAAACCATAAAGGTGGTTCATATTCATGATGGTAGCAAGGCAGGACATCTACAGCAAATGTATTATGAAAGCATTCCAAGGGGTTCAAGTCACTGCAATTAACTGCCCCCTGGCACACATTTTTCAGTGAATATATGCCGGTCACATCTACATTTGCTGTAGATGTTCTACCTTGCTAACATCATGAATATGAACCACCTTTAGGGTTTCATTTTTGAGGCATGGCCTGCTGAAAATCTTTTACATGCTCGCATTCACCGAAAAATATGTAGATGAGGGCCACCAGGGGGCAGTAAGGTGTGGTGAACTCTGACCCCATGGAATGTATTCATGTATATATTTTGGCTGAGGATGTCCTGCCTTGCTACCATCATGAATATGAGCCACATTTATGGTTTCATTTTGGAGATATGGCCTGCTGAACATCTTTTACATGCATTTATTCACCGAAAAATATATAGAAGAGAGCCACCAGGGGGCAGCATGGTGTGCCATTGGTGTGGTGACCTTTGACCCTATGGAAGGTATTCATGAATATATTGGCTGAGGATGTCCTGCCTTGCTACCATCATGAATATGAGCCACCTTATGGTTTCATTTTGGAAGCATGGCCTGCAAAACATCTTTCACATGCATTTATTCACCGAAAAGTACATAGAAGACAGCCACCAGGGGACAGCAGGGTGTGGTGACCTCTGACCCCATGGAATGCATTCATGAATATATTGGCTAAGGATGTCCTGCCTTACTACCATTATGAATATGAACCACCTTTATGGTTTCATTTTGGGGATATGGCCTGCTGAACATCTTTTACATGCATGCATTCACCGAAAAATATATAGAAGAGGGCCACCAGGGGGCAGTAGGGTGTGGTGACCTTTGACCCAATGCAATGTATTCATGAATATATTGGCTGAGGATGTCCTGCCTTGTTACCACCATGCATATGAACCACCTTTATGGTTTCATTTGGAGATATGGCCTGCTGAACATCTTTTACATGCATTTATTCACCGAAAAATATATAGAAGAGAGCCGCCAGGGGGCAGCATGGTGTGCCATTGGTGTGGTGACCTTTGACCCCATGGAATGTATTCATGAATAAATATATTGGCTGAGGATGTCCTGCCTTGCTACCATCATGAATATGAACCACCTTTATGGTTTCATTTTGGAGATATGGCCTGCTGAACATCTTTTACATGCATGCATTCACCGAAAAATATATAGAAGAGGGCCACCAGGGGGCAGTAGGGTGTGATGACCTTTGACCCCATTGAATATTTTCATGAATATATTTGCTGAGGGTGTCCTGCCTTGTTACCACCATGAATATGAAGCACTTTACTGCTTTACTTTTGGGAGGTGTGGATAAATAAGCTTTTGTGACAGGCATATTAACTCAAAAATGTGTTTAAAATAGCCACCAGGGGGCAGCAGAGTGCAGTGACCTTTGCCCCATGGAATGTTTTCATGAATATATTTTCTGAGTATGTCTTGCCTTGTTACCACCATCAATGTCAAACATCTTGATGCTTTAGGTTTGGAGAGATAGCCTGCTAAATCTGTGTGAGATGCATATATCCACCAAAAACAGATTTGAAAATAGAGCCACCAGGGGTTGATACAATGTAGTGCTACTTCCATATATCGATGCAGTTGTTAATTTGCATAATTAGGCATTACATTATATTTCGATTTTACATGGTTGAAGCTACTTAATCAAAGCACATTCCTTCCATCAAAGTATTTGTCTTTGGCGTAAATTTCATTAATTCTGCAAAAATGTGAAAAACGGCCACCAGGGGGCTTTAATCACTCTATAACCTTTGACCCCATGGAATATTTTGCATCGCCCCTGGGCTGCAGCTGTTTTGACCATTTTCTCCAAAAACTTTCAGAATTTCATTTCTTTCCATTCTGTAGATATAGCATGCTAAAATACATGGAATTTTCCAAAAAATTGAAATTTTCACAAAATACATAGGGGGCGCCACTGAAAATGGAATGAGTGCCCACGAGTTTTATGGCAGTTTTGTGAAATACAGCTATTGGGGTAAAACCCAACATGCACCACTTACCTGGGTCTCGTTGGATATAGAAATAAATTTGCCTTGAAGTTGAGACTTTTCGAGGTATGAGATAATAGAGAAAACATGACCACTAGGGGGCGCTGTAGTGAGAATACAATACCTTGCCTGCACCCCATTAATAGTCTGTGAAAATTCTATTGACCTATATTGACCAAAAATGACTGACAGACCTTGATCCACCTGGTAAGAAATCTTGGCAGAGCCAACAAAAATGTATAAAATCAAGATTGGCAAAATTGCACTTTTTGAAACAGCTGCAAAAAAGGGGGGTCTGACCTTGGTCAATATTGGGGCTGTTGCTATGGATACCAATAATTTTCTGAACCTTAAAATATGATTTTGAGCCTCCTGAGACTATAAGCTAACCCCCGGTATATGACATTTTGCAAAGTCTGACGGGTCCCCGGCCACCCTCTGCAGGTTTTTACAGGCAGAGCCTCTTTAAAAACTTCAAACCCTAGGGAAAAACTATGAAAACTATGACCAATTATAGGCTATCTAGAGTAGTGAAATGATTACAAAACAGGCTGATATTGCTGTTGGTGAATAAATCTTGATTTGTTTATAAATAGCACAGCTCCTAATGGTCTGGCCACATTTTAAGCACGTGATAAATAAAATAAAATGCCACAGGAATTGCAACTTGATTCTCATATTGGCAGAGAGATCTGCACTACAATGTCCGATCCATCTTGTGCAAGGATTAAAAGAGACTTTGGAGTAATCCATTATACTTGGAAGGGCTTTCGTTGGCATTGTCAGTCACTCTGTGATTACAGTTAGAACAATACTATGGAAAGGCAATCTAACCATCTATAGTCAACATTTATCAACCAAACAGAGTCATAATCTGTCTTTATAAATATCATTGTAAGAGCTAAAAACATGGGAAGTTCTTATATTAATAGGCATTTGATAAATCAAAACAGGTCAACTGATTGAAACTGGTTAAATCAAAGATTTCTCAGTAGTGATGATGATACAAGTTTATGTTTCTTTTACATATCTTCTTCGATCCGGTTCATTGAGGGACTTCTGCTGATTAATAGCACCTCTGATTATTTGAAGCAGTATTCCTAACCAAGCTTTACACGGTGCTGTACCAACAATTATATAGTCCAACATGTTCACTGTTCAGCCAACATACTTAATCTGAAAGCCTACATTGTATGAAGTTTCCAGCACAGTCACCTTAACCCCAACAACTGTGAAGTTTCCAGCACAGTCACCTTAACCCCAACAGGCCCACCCAAACTTCATCATATTAATAATATAATATTATATTTATTTGCCTCAAAAATTTGAGAGATACAAGTAGTTTAAAAGCAATATCACAAATAAAAAACAGAGCAGTCAAAACAGTTGTTCGTAAAAAACGGATTAGGAGCTAAGAACATGGTGTAAGCAAAAGCTTTAAAATTGCTTTGTCTTCAGCACTATAATTGACTAGAAGCATTCTACAGCTATCGAGTAGACCATTATCAGATACAGGCGATTTGAATTTTTTAACACAAAATTTGAAATACTCATCACACATCAGAAGACAAATTCGAGAAAATCCATTAGTAGAACACACATTAGTTACACGGGAAACCAAACTCATACACTTACATCGATTAGTCATCAGATGTGTGAAAATGGGCAAAGGCAGCTGTCAAAGATGGCAGGGCTGAGATGCATGCTAGCGGGCTGCTGAGTACACAATGTAGTACTGATCCATCTACATGTAGTACTACACATCAAAGGAGGAAAGGGGTCAAGGTGGTACAACTGTATGATGAGGGACTGCTTGTACACTTAGATGGGCAGGGAGTGGGGGCTGATGCTACTAGTGTACATTGGGAGGATATAATCGGGGACAGGCACGCCAGTCCAGCTGCAGAAACTCCAAAAAAACATTTCAGGATATAATTGATTTTTTAAATACCAAATGGCTTTTTGAAACAACCATGCTGGATTTTTCAAAGAATTTAGTTTTTTTTTAAAAACATGCAACATTCATGATAGTGCAGTTGTAGAATATTTCCACAAACTTAAATTGGAATTACATGGACGAAGCCCAACCAGTATATTTCATACATATTTAGACTAAAACCAAAAGCTTTATCAACCAAGTTCAACCACCAACACATTAGAAAATTATCATTGTCGTAATTGAAATTTCTGGTTATCAATGTAAGTCAGTTGGTCACTCGGGGCACCCAGAGAATAGCTGTGCTGAAGTGAGTCTGGGCTTAAGGTAAGGTAAGGTAAGGTAAAACTTTATTTAACATCGGTGGTGACAATAAAACAATAAACACAAGCTATAAGCTTTTTGCCGACAAGTTAAAATAACAGAACAAGGTTAATTGATGAGGTTATATACAAATGAAAGCGATGAGTGAAATAGATGGATAGATAAAATAATGATATATAATGTAGACATATAGATAGATAGATAGATATATATATAGATAGATAGATAGATAGATAGATAGATAGATAGATCTAGACAGATAGATAGATAGATAAATAGATAGACTGACAGACAGATAGATAGATAGATAGATAGATAGATAGATAGATAGATAGATAGATAGATAGATAGATAGATGGATAAATAGATCAACAAAGAGATTTCTCACATTAAGCATGACAAACACTATGTAACTCAATGTAACTAACAAACTTAGTCTTGATCGCTTGACATTCTCCTCTTGCCTGCTTAAAGTAAAGAGGAGATAGCAGACTTCCTAAGATAATGCTACAGAAGTCAAAGTGGTCCAGCCAGAGCAGGAATCAAATATCCGACCCTGTGATTGGCAGCCTTGTGCACTATCAACTGAGAAGGAAGGCACATGGACATGTAGAGAGCTTGGCACATAAATAGATCTACGTATTCGAGACATAACAAGCGTTGAGCAACACACTAAACCTCTTGAACCTGGTCTTTGTCACTTGACATTCTCCTCTTGTCTTGTGAAAGTATAGACGAGACAGTGGACCTCCTTGAATAATGCCTCGAGGGAAGGCTAATGGCTAGTTCTCACGGAGACGTAACAGAGGGTTCTTGTCGCGTCGCTTCTTGCTTTTCCAGGAAAGAGGGAGGTTTTTAAACTACATTCAACAATTCGGCGACGATATTTTCGTCTACGGCGCTTCTTAAACTTCCTCGCCAAAAGTTCCTAGAAGTCACATGACCCTGTGGTGAGGCAAGAAGTTGCTTCACCAAAGATTCAACCGGTTGAATCTTTGCGAAGGAAGAAGCCACGATGCAAAAGACCAGAAAGACCCCCAAAATGATTGGGCGAAGTTAGAGACAGCTTGGGCGAAGTTAGAGACAGGTTGGGCGAAGTTAGAGGCAGGTTGGGCGAGGCTACTTATCATTGAGTCAATGGAAATTCGGCGAAAAAAGAGAACAACTCGCCGACGCAAACAGGCTGTTTAAACGCCGAAACAGGCACTTGCTTCACCGTAAAATGTATTTGCTTGGGCGTAATTGAAGATTAGGATGAAGTAAGAGGATGCTAGGGCGAAGCAACAGCATGCTAGGGCGAAGAAAGAGACTCCTTGGGCGAATCTAGTTTAACATTGAAGCAATGGAACTGCGTCGAGGCTCCTGACAACTCGCCGACACAAGTCTCTTCTTGCCTCGTCCGTAATTACGAGCGATTCGGCGTAAAAAACGAGAGCCTCGTCGTAATAGGAACCATCAACGACGATTTAGCACCTCTAATTGATTATATAATTGTACAAAAATGGCTTGAAACGCCGAAATTGGGCGAAACTTGATTTCCTGGCACCTCTACAACTTCGCCGTCACTTAACCACGCTCGTGTGATCTAGGCATAAGGAAACAACATATCACCAAAACAAGAGGGAGCCTAAAAAGGGAAAAAAGTGTTTTCGAAATGAGAAGCTGAAATTCAGGACATGGGGCCAATGTCCATTGGCCATCATATTGACCCTCGATGACAAGGCCAGTAACTGACCTGATCACACAAGGCCAGTAACTGACCTGATCACAGAGTATATTCAATAGAATCTGCCCAAGTATTGTTGACCACAGTTCATTATGTATATAAATGCTTGACAAGTCTAGTATTAAAAAAGAGCTTAGATACCTAATCAGTGAATATTTGCAAATTCTAAACACAGCAGATTTTTACTCGTCTCTCAGCACTGCTTTTCACAATATTCAAGCAAGTCATGTTTTAATCCAGGAAATTGCTGAATTTGTACTTTTGTGATTTCATAATTACTTTGTACTTAACTGCAAGAATCAGCAAAGCTTAGTAAAGTTCTTTATTTTTCAGATAAAATGTGTGGATTATAACAAGATCTGTAAAAACATCAAAATGGACTTAATTGACTGGGTGCCTCGTAACAATGCAACAATTTATCACAATTAAAGGTGAGGATCTGTGAATTATACTATTTTTCTTTATTCTAAACAATCCTATTCGAGAAATAAACGAAATTCTATATCAAAGTAATGAAGATTCTGAAGGTAATCCTTTTGAAGGTAATTATACTATATGAGGTAATAGCATGTGTAAATGAGTAAATTCAGTATTTCTACATTCTCCACCACCTTCCACCCTCCCTTATGTTCTATTGACCTTATACATCCGACCTCAACCCAATTCAAGCCAGTTGCCACAAAGCACAAGAGTGCAGACCGTTCCTGCTATATTCTGTTGCCCAGCTTCAATCATCCTATTGCATGAGCAGAGCCCATTCAGACTGTCATATACCGCACCACTGCTACCAAAGAAATTCTGAATTGTAGAAATCATCCTAGTTCCTGGGGTGAGTAAGACAGTAACTTGTCATGGTATGCATATCTGAATATTCAAGAAAAGGTCTCCGTTGATTAATGATTATAATAATTTATATCTTGATTTGCACGGTATGCAAAAGCAAAAGCACTCTAGATTAGATAGGCCTCTGGGTATTTGTTTCCAATTTCAAAAGTGAGGCTGCAGGTATTGCTGAAAAGCTGAAGAGTTGACTAAGAAGCAAGAAAACTACTTTCCAACGTAAGAAGTTATACTCTTTTGCTGCCAAAAATGTTCCTCTAAAATCTAAGAAACACCTGTAGGGAAACCTCGAAATTCCAGGTTGTGGTCTACGTTTATTAAATAAGGAACACATCCATTTGTTTGTGCACCTGTAAATGTTTGTCAATTTCAATTGTTTTTATTCAAGATTTAAAAAAGATACATGTATTCAAACAATAAAAATAGCAAATTACATCTAGGGGCAGATGCCGGTTGGACATATTTTGCCCAATTATAATTAATACATACATTGAGTAATACAAATAGGGAGAACATGAACAGCATGAACAATAACAATAGTTCTTTGTAAAAACAGGAAAACAAAAAGACTAGGGCTTACTATAAAAACAAATTGTAGCATTGATATTATTTGATATACATATATAAAATTTAATAAGTGACAACTTATTCAGGTACTATACTGGTGTTAAAAACAAAAAAGGAATCTTCAGGGCCCCCTTCTATAACCTGAATTGTGGATGCCATCAGTGTTAGCCATGTTATAATCGCCTGAATTAGTTTAGCAGAGGCAGCTTGCAGGCCTTCCATGTCTGGCGACAACATGCTATTAGCAAGTCTTATCAATGTCACTGCGATAAAGACAAATTGCAATTCACTTGAGATTACAAAAACATCCAGCTAAAACCAAAGCAGAGAAAAGAAGGAAGAGCAGAAAGTCCAGTTTTGTATTGAACTGGGATTGATCGAGCTATCTTCAGTCCCACTTATCAGTTCTTAGCTGCTATTTAAGGAGCAGCTTTTTAGTGTTGCTTAGCAACGGTCAGAGGGAGACCATATGAGCCATTTCAGGGCAACAAGTCCTAGGAGCCAGGACCACTAGCCGCAGATGGTTGTGATGTCTGCCAGGAGGACTAGTTGCATTCAGGCCAAATGGGCTTTAGGCTGAATGGTAATACTGCTTAAATGTAACACCTGATCAGTCAGAATAAATCTATTATATTCTGAGACATCTCACAAGTAGCTGTCAAATTTCTTAATTGATTAATGCAAGCCTCTTAATCATTAAAAACTTATAAACACTATAAGCATAATTGACAGATCTCTTAATCATCAAAAACATGACCTTCAGAGGAAATGTATGTACAGACTATTTTTACTTTACTAGATCAACATCATGTGGATAATTACTCATGTCATCATCGAGGTATATACCCCAACCCCTTCCCGGCTTAAATTTGTGATTTACGGAAAAGTTCTTACCTGAATGTAAATGTGTTAAAGGTTGTAATGAGTTATTCGCTGCATAGATTCGAAAAAGTGCAGTACGCATATCATCATGGCCTGTTGCTTTTTTAATCTCAATTCACACAACCTCTGCTGTCCCTCAAAAAAACAACAACAACAACATAAAGTCCTGCACTGTATGACCCCACCTTAAATGTAATCCTCAACAAAATGCTTATCTTATGAGGTACAGGACATCTGACCTCAACCAATTTCATGCCAATATACAACAAAGATTCTGATGCTCAGCTTCAATTGTACAATTGTGTGACCACTGCCCATTCAGACAGCCATATTCCCAACAGTTACAGCTACCAAAATAATCCAAGGTTGTAAAACTTCCTATGATACACTCTACAGTAACTTTTGACATTGTAGCATTTTTCTGTAAAATTTCTAGAGCCATTCTAATACATCCTAGGTAATAATTTTATTACTAACCTGTTCAATAGACAAGTTGTCTTTTATTCTACACAAATATTCACCATCTATGTTCTGGGGCGGTATCTTCCGAACCTGAATAAACAAGATGAAAAAAAGATTTAAATGATTTTTTTTCTTCAAGATGAAACTATAAGTGGGTTTGCCAAGGTATCAATGTAATACTTTTCATGAAATCAATTTCATCATCCGAGGAAAAGAATATGCCATATGCAAAAATTACATGCATATCAAAAATATATAGAATATTTAATTTAAGAAATCGAAACACTAAATTCAAATGTTTTTTTTATGTTTCTCTTTCTGTTATTGATCATTTATTTATATACAAAAACCATTTCTTTGTGAAGTAAACAGCTTCAGTGTTTATTTATTCACATTTCCAGGCAAAATTCAAAGGCGTTATATAATGGAATTTAGAATTCTTCCAGTGTCTTTTTATATTAGAATTCCCTTTTATTCTTCTATAGTCAGGTATGAGTTTCTGTAACATAACCGAACAAAATATTTGAAATGGTATGTTGTTTCACCTTTGGATTCGGTTAACTTTTTCTCACAATCAAACTGTTTTTTTGGGCTTGAATTCTTATGTCATGACCAGAAACAATCATCTTAACAGGAATATTTCAGGTATGTGTCTTACAAAAAGCACTCCATATCCAATATTTTTCCCTAAATCACAGAAGGGTTAGGCCACACATAATTGATTCTTAGCTTCGCGGACCTGCCGACACAATAGATTTGCTGCCGATGGAAAAAAAAATATTGAAAAAAAAATAATATTTTTTTTTGACATTATAAAAAAATTTTTTTTAACCTTTTTTTTTGTCCTACCGACCGACCCTAGAAAAAGTGCCTTGAGAGGATCCGAGAAGCTACAGATCAATTAAGTGTGGCCTTAGGTTCTATGCCACACACAGAGCCATTATCTAACCTTCTAGTTGCTTAAGAGCAAAATCAATAAAGCCACTGAGTACTTAATGACCAGATGTAAACTAAGTACTCCCAGGCACAACTCTAGTACAACCCTCCTAAAGATAATGATCGTACAGGGCCTAAATAGGTGCTTCAAAGTGACCTTGCTTATTGAATGTCTTGTGGGAAATTAGCCCATTTCTTGTGACCTGTTGAACCTAATTTCTAGTCCATTCCAGGTCAATTTACTCCTGGTGGAACTGACACTAACTGATGACCTAGTTTAGAACTTAATTATTGCCCAGTCATGATAGAGATGCTGGGTTGCCATGAAGAGCCACATGGTCTTTAACCATGCACATGACCTTAACTTTAACAACATCACAAAGGCAAAATTATAATGACATAATTATCGTAAACAGCCTGTTGCATGACCTTGTGGCTATCATTAATAACAAGCTTTCATGAATAATTATTTCTGTGTGAAAGAGTGAGGTAATTTCAAGTCAAACATTACCAAATATATGTGTGTCCTTGTATTCTGATTGTTGGGCACCGATAACTCATTTTTATTTACAGGTATTCCAGAAAATCCATTATTTTATCATTGCAATAGTATTGCTGTTATTCATAAGATTGTATGCTTTAATTGCTCTGTCATGATTTAGGAATGTGTGCAATCATTAGAAGAACTTTGCTATCTGTAAATAATATAAATAATATCAAAAAATTGTTTTGAAAGGGATTTGAATCTGGAACCTTACTAACAACGAGCAAGGCTATTACCATTCAGACACTTAGATGGTGGCGAAAGCACCTTCATAAAACAAGAATTTTGCTAGTTCCCAAAGAGTTTCACCACTGAGATTACCAGAAGGTGCTTGTGGGTAATCTCTTTGCTAATTCTACATCCCATAATAGGTTGTGCAGCTTAAACCGAGCATGAATGCACACTTGTGAGAGTACAACACAGGATGCACTTGGTAACACCTGGGGGGTATTGTTGAGTGTGAAGATCAAAGATGTAATTAAGGGGGATCCTAGAGCCTTAAACAAAGTGTGGGTCTTTAGGGAGGAGCGAGAGAGGGGGGCTTCGGGGGTTCGGGGGTTCGGGGGTTCGTTGTCTAGTAGACAATGTCTACTACTTCCACTTGTTCTACTTAATGTAACACTGTCTTCAGGGTATATTGCGTCTTTAACTGGAGGTTGTTCCTTCTTTTTAGAACAACCATAGCTAAGAGCACAAACAACCTCTTATCTGCCATAGCTTACCAGAGACCCTGAGGTATATTTCTATTCATCTGACAAGTGAGCTCCAAGCAGGGTTGGGCACGAGTACACATGTACTCGTGTACTCATGTACTCGAGTACAATTTTCCAAGTACTCGCATGTACTCAGTACTCGTGCCAAATCATGAGTACAGTACTCGTACTCGTACTCGAGTACATTGCTAATGTACTCGTACTCGTAGTGAGTACATCACGAGTACAATTGAATATTCAAAAGAGCAAAATTGAACACAAAAGCCAGTGTCTAACTCTAACATGGAGAAATGCTTTAGTTAAATGATATAGAACTTTCAACTTTTTAAAACCCTTCAAAGATGCTTTTTAAATTGTTTCTCAACTAAAGTTACATTTAATGTGTCAATAATGCTTTTATTTCTTTAAATTATGTTTAAAAAATTTAATTGATATAGTGAGCAGTCCTTTGTAATCTTTGACAACTTTTTGAGTCACACACGTTTATAACAAGCTTTAGAATTGACCAAATTGTGGAATAGTCTAACACATGTGTTGTCATCTTTATAACTACCATGTGTGATTTTCGTTATGAAGTTTTAAAAAATTATTAATTCATTAACACATATTTGATATCGGAAGCACTCCAAGGATGAACCATATCGATTTTGAATTGAACACATTGCCGCCAGTTGCTTTTTTCACACCTTTTGGCGCAAATCAAAACATCATAACTTACAGGCTAATGCTGGCCTTATTATTAAAGATTCTACTTACACCATTGTATTCAGCTACTTCTTAATAACAAATCTTAGTTATTAAATTATGTTTCTACCTCAATTTTAGCCATAACTAGAGTTGTTTCCATTTCAACCTTTTTTTGGTTGAATAGACGCTTTTACGGAAATCGGAATACAATATTTAATCTACAGGCTCAATGCTGGCTTATCTTAATTCCAAAAAGTGTGATTTTAATTCTAATACTACATTATTATTATATCTAACGAAAAATGTTTTTAGCTGAACGAAATAACCAATTCTACACTTGCAATAAATTTATATTGTATTTATATTTTGCTAAATCTGCCTTGCCTGGCTTTGAAATGTGTTTTAAACGAAATATTGGCAAAAAGAAAATATATTGAAATGAAAATAGCATCATCCTTACTTCTCAGTCTCATCTTGTGAAAGCTTACCCTGATTACAATGTCATCGAACACTGTTGCAGAACAAATTGAATCTGCAAAAACGGTATTCATCTCGACCAATGAAATCTCAAGGGCAGTTTTCACTTAGAAGGTACAACCAATCACAAGAGATCTACATCGTAGTACATGTTCCTGTTCTATCTATCTATCTATCTATCTATCTATCTATCGATCTATCTATCTATCTATGTATCTATGTATCTATCTATCTATCTATCTATCTATCTATCTATCTATCTATCCGTCTATCTATCTGTCTATCTATCTATCAACAGCTGGAAATCATCAAAATGTGACCATTTCGACACATTTTGCTAATTTCTGGAAAATACAGATTGCCTACTTTGAACTCATTTTGGTGGAGCAGGTCACATATCTAATTTGGATTTGTTTCGTTGATAACAGCTATAAGAAATATATGAAAAAGGTCAAATCAAAATTCTCAAATAATACAGAGTATTGGAGGAGTGATGAATATAATTAGCTTGTTAGCACACTAGAACCAAAATGACACAGGTGCATGTTGTATAAACAATGTGTAAACAATAGGGGCATGAAACAATAGGGGTACAACAAAAGTCGAAAGTATTAGACAAAAGAACTGTATCTGCTCTTTTTTAGTTTTCATGACATCAGAAAAGAAATAAAAATGTCAAAATCACATTTATGTCTACATAACTTAGTATAATGATTTCAGTTTATGCAATTTTAATTAACTGACTAACAAACTTGTGTGCATCAAGAGCATGAATTTCTGTTCATAAATAATTTTTTAACTTTCAGGCTTTTGATGCACTTTATACCCAACGTGATCTACCTGTATGAATACTTTTGTCATGCTGAAAGTCTACATTTGTGTGCCTGCTGAGCTTGAAAATGGACATATGCTTATGTTTGCAGTGTTTGAAAATGACAATTGATTAGAGCAATGACTTAAAAGTGACATTTTTCTCCTCGCATCCCTGAATCAAGAGTAAATAACAGTAATGTGCAGAATATTCTAAGCTGTATGAATATTTTTGTCCGCAACTGTAGTCCTTCATTTCTCCAATCAATGTTGCCACTTAGTTTTTCATTTCGCATTTGAAAGCAAATCTCAATGTTCTGAAGTCCTATAGACTAAATCTCGATTCAAATAGCTTCAATGATGAATGGATGGATGACTGGGGCTTTAAGTCCTATATTTATGCACTTGTTGGGCTAATTAGGACAGGAGGAGGACACGGCAATGAGGCAAAGGATGATTGGAACTGCTGTCCAACACAGCCCCCTCCCCTGTGGGCAATTTGACCTACTGTGACGTCAGGGTGGGTAATCTTTGGTCTGACTGCAGGTGACATAAGATGCCAACTGGGCCAGGTGACCCAGCTGGAGCTGAATTCGAAGGCTGGACCCAGCGATTGGCAGCCGAGGAAGTAGCTTCAAAGGCCATTTTAAATTAGCACAGTTCACTTTTGATTAACAAAGCAGCATAAGTAGTAGCCTTCACTGATATTCTTTATTGGTGCTCAATTATTTTATCTTAAAAATGCTTTTATTTCTTTAAATATTGCACAAATAAGGTTCGAAACTGCAAAAATGTACTCGTACTCGTACTCGAGTACATTTGAAAGTACTCGTACTCGTACTCGAGTACATTCAGAAAAGGCTGTACTCGTACTCGTACTCGTAGATGTGGCAAGTACTCGTACTCGTACTCGAGTACATTTGCATGTACTCGTGCCCAACCCTGGCTCCAAGGTAGGTTAGCAGCAAGTTTACATTCTCAGTCATATTTGTGATTATTGAGTGGTCCCATCAATACATGTAAGTACCCTCTAACAGGAAACCTCCCGGGTGATTACCTCTATACTGGAAGCAACTATGATTTGGCAAATTGGTAAAAAGATCCGCTCTTTCAGGATGGGTAGATATTTGGATTTTATGTCCTGTATTTATGCATAAGGCCAATGGGGACAGTAGGAGCTTACAGAAATGAAATGCGGCTCTCATTTCAGGAGAAATCCATCCATATATCTACAAACGGCAATTAATAACCCATCACAGGGACAAAAGACTGAACCAAATGGTAAGACTCAAAATTTCTAGGAATAACTACGATGCCTACAATGGGATAATTTGAACAACAAAGTCTCATTCTGTGCTCTTGATGTTAGAAAGCTAATTGTCTTTAAAGACAGACGTCATATTCCATGTCCTGAGGAGCTACTTAAAGTTCATTGACATGCCAAAATGTCAAAGGCGTAAAGTCACCATTTAAGAGCCGAAGAAATGGAGGATTGCAATGCCAATTGATCAGCTTTAAATTGAATGCTAAGCTTCTGATAAACCTGTTAGTTCTAAAAGCCACACCATGAAAGTGGAATTTAGGATAAATTAAATTGTCTAATTAACTATTTGTATAACTCAAGCCTAAAATGTGAGTGTAATAGGGCCATTCAGAAGTAGACTTATATCAGGCAAATGAAAATTTTTACAAGACATTTCTGATTCCTATGAGCGTGTAACTATTTCTAATGAACTGCATGCGAAGTTGCATGCAATACCTGCTGCACATCATAAGCTCCCTATCTACAAATATAGGCTTCTCTATTCATTCATGCTTTCAGAGGATGCGCTTCATTCATTCATGCTTTCAGGTGATGCTCTTCATTCATTCATGCTTTCAGGTGATGCTCTTCATTCATTCATGCTTTCAGATGATGCTCTTCATTCATTCATGCTTTCAGAAGAAGCTCTTCATTCATTCATGCTTTCAGGTGATGCTCTTAATTCATTCATGCTTTCAGATGATGCTCGTTATTCATTCATGCTTTCAGATGATGCTCTTTATTCATTCATGCTTTCAGATGATCCTCTCCATTCATTCATGCTTTCAGATGATGCTCTTTATTCATTCATGCTTTCAGATGATGCTCTTTATTCATTCATGCTTTCAGATGATGATCTTCATTCATTCATGCTTTCAGATGAAGCTCTTCATTCATTCATGCTTTCAGGTGATGCTCTTAATTCATTCATGCTTTCAGATGATGCTCTTTATTCATTCATGCTTTCAGATGATGCTCTTTATTCATTCATGCTTTCAGATGATCCTCTCCATTCATTCATGCTTTCAGATGATGCTCTTTATTCATTCATGCTTTCAGATGATGCTCTTTATTCATTCATGCTTTCAGATGATGCTCTCCATTCATTCATGCTTTCAGAGGATGCTGTTCATTCATTCATGCTTTTAGGTGATGCTCTCCATTCATTCGTGCTTTCAGGTGATGCTCTTCATTCATTCATGCTTTCAGGTGATGCTCTTCATTCATTCATGCTTTTATTTCAACAATGCTGCTGTTACTTCATGCTCCCTTGTGCGTAGGCAGACTGATCGCAGTGCCCTCCCAACCAGAAACTGTGCACCACTTCCGTTTTAGTACAAAGCAACTTAATCTTGCAAGTGAGTTCATTCAATTGAAAGTTCAAACTTGCCTGATCCAAGTCTGGTTCAAAGAGCTTGTGAAACAAAGGGGACATGCAGAATTTCAAAAGGCAATAGGTCATACACAAGATGTAGCTTTCGGATATCAGAACTTATGTCTTACTTTTTTGCAATGTTATATTTTATTCAGGTACAGCAGTTCAGTAACTTTGCGCTAAATTAATTTCAAGTGTGTATACATCCTTAACATGATATTTAATATTTATTTATTATTTTCTCGATCTTCATTAATAATTATTTCAAAAGATTTTCTACAATTATATATGCCATTCCGGTTTTTTTTCCTGATTTTACCCAGCAGTCTTCTGTCACGATCACCAAATGTTGGTCATCACCATGCTACTCAATCAAGGTTGCTGTGACTGCTGTCTGTACTTGTTGATATGCTCAGTATCTCGTTGCTCTCTAAGGTATATTGATGAGAAGGTGGCAGAGAAGAAGAAGAGCAAAGTGCACATTTAACATGAAAAAGTAGAGTAAAAGTTTAAAAATAACCAGCAATGCTTTTTAAAGATCAAAAGTTTTGCCATTTCTTGAGGAGCATGGAGAAAACAATGAAATGAGAACCTTGAAAGACCTACTTAACAATTCAAGCTGAAATAATATTGAAGGATCAAGAAGATCAAGGAATGCTTCTTTCTTCTCGTATTTCAGAGAATCGCATGAACTGCATCTTAATAGAATGTTATCATTAGAAGCATCAACCTTGGGCCTTTTTCAGGGTCATACATAGGAACAGGTCATTGAGCATGCACAGTCCAGCATTATGCCTTTGCGGTTTATGATCCTTCAATGATATAAGGCCTCGTTTGCCCAGGAATGAGTGAAAATTAATAGCACAAAAATGGACTAAGGCTTGGATCAATATTTCATATTGGTCAGTAATAACTCGGACTGTATCATAGCAAGCTATCCTGTAAAAAGTTTTTAAGTACATATTCATAAATAGAGACAGTAGCATTGACCTAAGACAGAATATTATAAAAGCATTCACCATTTACCAAAAGCATGTTACAGTGCCTTCAACAGATACAGAGCATTCACCCATATAACATTATTCTGGAAAACCAACCAGTCAAACAAGTCAACCTGTCAGCTGACATATTTTTGTCACAAGAACATCCAACTGTCATCTTGTGTCAACCTCATTCTTGGCCATCTAAGCATCTAAAGCATGGATTTGTCAATCAGAATGCCAACTAGATTGGTTAGACAGCAATATGACAAATGCAGGACAGAGAAAATAGAAATATTATTGTCTCTGGGTAACTGATCTAGTCTGCTTACATTTATGCAGCTGCCAAAGGCAGAATTATTATGAGATAAGGCTTCAGTCAACTCTCAAGGTACCGCTGTTCCCAAGTAGGTAAGTGATACATCATCTGTATTAGTATAAGCAAAGAAGCAACAATTAAACATCAGGGTTCAAAATTCAAACCCTCAGGGAAAGACTAGAGGCTGTAAGACAACAACCTGAACACCATAACAAATTAGGCCATCCTATCAAACAATTGAAAAACAGGCTGATATTGCTGTTGATGAATTGACTGTGATTTATGTTATTTATAAATGCCACAGCTCCTAACAGTCTTGATAATCAAACCACATTTTAAGTGGGTGATAAATAAAATCCAATGCCCTGGCTGGCAACTTGTTTTTTATATTGGTTGTGTGATTTGCACTACAATGTCCAATCCATCTTGTGCAAGGATTAAAAGAGACTTTGGGGTTGATACCTCACAGTCTGTGGCTCTAGTAGGACTAACACCATGGAGAGACAATCTAGCCATTTACAGTCAAACTTTATCAACAAATATAACCAGAATTTATGTTTATATATATATACATTGTACCTTCTGACTGTAGCATGCATCACAGTCCTGCCTGCTTTGACAACTGCCCTTGTCCAGGTTCAACATATGATGAACTGGCTGAGCCAGTTGGGGTTTAGGTGTTATGCTTGAAATTTCTTCCCATGTATATATATATATAAAACTAGACTAATAAGAGTATGTTGGCTAAACATGTCAGTAAAGCACTTGTGTAAAGCATATAATTCCTTTAACGGGGTACTATTGATTTGCAGAGATCTCTCAGAAAATTAGACCTCAGAAGATTATATTATGTAAAAGAAAAATAAACTTGTATATCATCATAACCACATGAAAATCTTTTTCAATCAGATGACCTGTTTTGGTCATTATAGGCCCATAAGATCTGCTTATCAAATTAAACAATTGTCATTAGTACAAGCCTATGACAGACCCAAAACAAGCAACCAATATATTTCAGACATATGGCGACTACCAACCGGTAGCTGAATCACAGAACCAAGAAAACCAACTACAATCACACAAGAGAACCAACCAATACATTGCAGAACTGTACAGTGCTTGAAGGAGTCTATCCAGCTCTGGGGGTCCACCATTAGTGGGACAGTACTGGCTTTCCAAAGGGACTACGTCAGATCTAAGCCATAATAGAATTCCTGCAGCCCAATAAGCCTTCATGAATGGATGTCAGTCTAAGGCATTATCGTGCTCCTGGCTTGGACAATAGCTACAGGACTTCTGTTGATACAGTCAATTCAGACTATTCTACCCCATATTGACAGAGTGCTACAGCTATTTAGTGGAACAACATTTCATTACTCAGGATGCTTTTTCACACAATGGCGTCTAGAATATGGTCAGATTTGGAAAGATTCCATCAGGTCTGAAGTGCACCGAGATTTCACAAAATTCATTGCAGAGAATGTTTTGTGCGAGATTAATTATCCAAGCTGTTCTACAAAACACCAACCAACCAGGAAGTACCAGCCAGACAGACCGTCACTGCCAGAGAACAGAGTCAGAAAACATTTCAATTGATATCGCTGAATTGCATGACATCAAAAAGAATAACAAGTCTGTAGTGTCGACACTTATAACTGTCACATTACGATTTCTAGTTATCAGTGTAATATAGGTCAGTCGGTCAGTAAGGCCATCAGTCGAATAGATTGATAATGGACAATCGATAGACAGATAGATATATTGATGGACAGTAGACTGATCGATAGACAGCAGGTTTGTGGTCAAGTCAATTTGATAGATAGATAGATAGATAGATAGCTCGATCGATAAACAGATTCCTAAACAAAACATAGCAAGGACTGTACAAGAGGCTAAACCTCCTTAACTTAGTCTTGGCTATTTGACATTCTTGTCTGGTCTATTGAAAGTGTAGAGGAGACAGGTGACCTCCTTGAATAATGCCTAGAAGGAAGGCAAGGAAAACAACGTCAGCAAAAAATAGAAGAAATAATAAAAAAGGGAAATTCTGGACATTGGGGCATATGACCATCATATTGACCAAGGGCGACAAGGCCTGGAACTGATCTGATCACAGACTGAATATACCACAGGACATGCATTAGTGTTGTAGACCACAGTTCTTTATGCATGTAAATGGTTGGCAAGTCTAACCTTATTCTAGTGGAGCTTACATGTAGCTACTAGTGATAATGCTAATTCTAAAAACAGCAGATTTCACCTCTTCTCTCAGTGCTGCTTTCACAATATTCAAGGAAGTCACATTCTAGTCCAGGAATTGCTGAATTAGCACTTTTGCGATTTCATAATCACTTTCTACTTAACTGCAAGAATCAACAAAATTGAGTAAAGTTCTTCAGCTTTCAGATTAAATGTGTGGATTATAGCTAGAGAGTGGCATTAGTGAGAGCTGAAAAAACATCAAAATGGATTTAATGGACTGAGTGACTCTGTAACAATGTAACGATTTATTGCAATGAAATGTGAGGATCTGTAAATTATATTCTCTTTCTTTATTCTAAACAATCTTATCCGAGAAATGAACAAATTCTATATCAAAGGGATGAAGATGCCGAAGGTAATCCTTTGGAAGGTAATTATACTATATGAGATAATAGCATGTGTAAATTGAGTATTCCTAAATTCTCCCCCACCTTCCACCCTCCCTTATCTTCTATTGACCTTATACATCAGACCTCAATCCAATTCAAGCTAGTATGCCACAAAGCAGATGAGTGCAGACCGTTCCTGTTAGAATCTGTTGCCCAGCTTCCATCGTCCAATTGCATGAGTAGAGCCCATTCAGAGAGCCATATACCCCACAACTGCTACCAAAGGAATTCTGCATTGTAAAATTCTCCTGGTCCCTGCGGTGAGTGAGACAGTAACTTGTCATTGTGTGCATCTCTGAATCTTCGGGAAAAGGCCTCCCTTGATTATAATAACTCATATCTTGATTTGCAGAGTCTGCAAAAGCAATTTAACCATTATATATTATAGATAGGCCTCTGAGTATGTGTTTCCATTCCAAAAGCTAGGCTACAGATTATGCTGAACTCATCATTGACCACGAAGTAAACAAAAAAAAACAGCCCAATTTTAGAAGTGATACTCTTTTAGAGGCAAAAACAAAAATGGTCCTCTAAAATCCCAAGGGAGACTGACAAGAAACACTGGGAAACCTCGTTTTTCATTAACATTTAATAAATTAGGAAGACATCCATGTTATGTATTTATGCTCCTGGAAGTGTTTGTCTTAAAGAATGTTCAGGACCCCTCCTTTAACCTGAACTGTAGACACCCTTGCCAGTGTGATAAAGGCAGAATGCAATTCACTTGAGGTTACAAAAACATCCTGCCAAAACCAAAAGCAGAGAAAAAAGAAATAGCACAAGTCCGGTTTTGTATTGAAAAGGGATTGATCGAGCTATCTTCACTCCCACTTATCAGTTGTCAGCCGCTATTTAAGGAGCAGCATTTTAGTGTTGCTTGGCAACGGTCAGTCTGAGGCCATATGAGCCATTTAAGGGCAACAAGTCCCAGGAGCCAGGACCACTAGCCACAGATGGTTGTGGTGTCTGCCAGGAGGACTAGTTGCATTTAGGCCAAATGGGCTTTAGATTGAATAGCAGTACTGCATAAAAGGAATGTCCCGATCAGCCGGCATAATATTAATTTACTACCGTCTATGATAGCTGACAAGTAGTCGTATAACAACTAAATTTCTGAATTGATTGATGCATAAATGACCGAGCTCTCTTAATCATCAAATCATGACCTTCAGAGGAAATGTACAGACTATTTTTACTTTACTAGATCAACATCATGTGGATAATTACTCATGTCATCATAGAGGTATATACCCCAACCCCTCCCCGGCTTAAATTTGTGATTTACGGAAAAATTCTTACCTGAATGTAAATGTGTTAAAGGTAGTAATGGATTACTAAGTTATTCGCTGCATAGATTAGAAAAAGTGCAGTACGGTATCATCATGGCCTGTTGCTTTTTTAATCTCAATTCACACAACCTCTGCTGTCCCCCAAAAACAAAAAAAATAAAGTCCTGCACTATGTGACCCCACCTTCAATGTCATCCTCTACTAATTAATGCTTATCTTATGAGGTACAGGACATCTGACCTCAACCCAATTCATGCCAGTATACCACAAAGATTCTAATGCTCAGCTTCAATTGTCCAATTGCATGACCACAGCCCATTCGGACAGCCATATTCCCAACAGTTACCGCTACCAAAATAATCCAATGTTGTAAAACTTCTATGATACACTCTACAGTAACTTTTGACATTGTAGCATTTTTCTGTAAAATTTCTAGAGCCATTCTAATACATCCTAGGTAATAATTTTATTACTAACCTGTTCAATAGACAAGTTGTCTTTTACTCTACACAAATATTCACCATCTATGTTCTGGGGCGGTATCTTCCGAACCTGAATAAACAAGATGAAAAAAAGATTTAAATGATTTTCTTTCTTCAAGATGAAAAACTATAAGTGGGTTTGCCTAGGTATCAATGAATTACTTTTCATGAAATCAATTTCATCATCTGAGGAAAAGAATATCCCACATGCAAAAATTACATACTTATCAAAAATATATAGGATATTTATTAAGAAATCGAAACACTGAATTATGAAATGTTTTATTTATGTTTCTCTTTCTGTTATTGATCATTCATTTACCTACAAAAACCATTTCTTTGTGAAGTAAACAGCTTCATTGTTTATTTATTCACATTTCCAGGCAAAATTCAAAGGCATTATATAATGGAATTTAGAATTCTTCCAGTGTCTTTTTATATTAGAATACCCTTTTATTCTTTTATAGTCAGATATCAGTTTCTGTAACATAACAGAACAAAATATTTGAAATGGTGTGTTGTTTCACCTTTGGATTCTGTTAACTGTTTCTCACAATCAATCTGTTTTTTGGGGCTAGAATTCCTATGTCATGACCAGAAACAATCATCTGGGTTAGAACAGGAATATTACAGGTATGTGTGTTACAAAAAGCACTCAATTTCCAATATTTTTCCCTGAATCACAGAAGGGTTAGTATCTATGCCACACACACAGCTATTATCTAACCTTCTAGTTGTTTGAGGGCAAAATCAATAAAGCCACTGACTGACTGAGTACTTAATGACCAGATGTAAACTAAGTGCTCCAAGGCACAGCTCTAGTACAACCCTCCTAGAGATAATGATTGTACGGGGCCTAAATAGGTGCTTCAAAGTGACCTTGCTTATTGAATGTCTTGTGGGAAATTAGCCCATTTCTTGTGACCTGTTGAACCTAATTTCTAGTCCATTCCAGGTCAATTTACTCCTGGTGGAACTGACACTGACTAATGACCTAGTTTAGCACTTAATTATTGCCTTGTGATGATGGAGATGCTGGGTTGCCATGAAGAGCCAAATGGTCCTTAACCATGCACATGACCTTAGCCTTAATAACATTGCAAAGACATAATGAAAATGACATAATGACATAAACAGCCTGTTGCATGACCTTGCGGCTATCATTAATAACAGGCTTTCATGAATAATTATTTCTGTGTGAAAGAGTGAGGTCATTTCAAGTCAAACATTACCAAATATATGTGTGTCCTTGTATTCAGATTGTTGGGCACCGATAACTCATTGTTATTTACAGGTATTCCAGAAAATCCATTATTTTATCATTGCAATAGTATTGCTGTTATTCATAATATTGTATGCTTTAATTGCTCTATCATGATTTAGGAATCTGTGCAATCATTAGAAGTTGCTATCTGTAAATAATATAAATAATATCAATGAATTGTTTTGAAAGGGATTTGAACCAGGAACCTTACTAACAACGAGCAAGGCTATTACCATTCAGACACTTAGATGGTGGCGAAAGCACCTTCATAAAACAAAACTTGTGCTAGTTCCCAAAGGGTTTCCACAGAGATTACCAAAAGGTGCCAGCGAGTAATCTCTTTGCTAATTCTACATCCCGTAATTGGTTGTGCAGCTTAAACTGAGCATGCATGCGCAGTTGTGAGAGTATAACACAGGATGCACTTGGTGACACCTGGGGGGCATTGTCGAGTGAGAAGATCAAAGGCGCGATTAAGGGAGATTCCAGAGCCTTAAACAGAGTGGTGGCCTTTAGGGAGGAGCAAGAGGGGGAGGGGATTTGTTGTGTGCTACTTCCAGTTATTTTACTTAATGTGACACTGTCTTCAGGGTATATTGCGTCTTTAACCGGAGGTTGATCCTTCTAAGTTATAGAACAACTGTAGCTGAAGGTAAAAACAACCTCTTATCTGCCGTAGCTTACTAGAGACCCCAAGGTATATATTTCTGTTCATCTGACAAATGAGCTCCGAGGTAGGTTAGGAGTAAGTTTACATTCTCAGTCATATTCGTGATTATTGAGCAATCCCATCAATACATGTAAGTACCCTGTGACCAGAAACACCCCATGTGATTATCTCTACTGGAAGCAACTATGATTTTGGCAAATTGGTAAAATGTTCCCCTCTCTGAAGATGAATAGATAATTTGGATTTATGCATAAGTCCAATGGGGACAATAGGAGGTTAAAGAAATAAGACACAGCTCTCTTGCAGGATAAATCCTTCAATTACCTGCAAAGGGCAATTAATAGCCCATCACAAAGGACTGAACCAAAAAGTAAGACTCAATTCTAGGAATAACTATGCCTACAAGGTATAATCCGAATAACAAAGTATTATTCGGTGCTCTTGATATTATAAGGCCAATTATTTTTAAAGAGATGCGTCATAATACTGGTCCTGAGGAGCTACTTAAAGTTCATTGACTTCAGAGAAATGTCAAAGGCTCAAAGACGCCATTTTGGAGACCATGTAGAAGAAAGTGAGGATTGAAATGCCAAATAATCAGCTTTAAATTAGATCTAAATGCTAAGCTTCTGATAAACCTGTTAGTTATAAAAGTGACATCCTGAAAGTGGAATTTGGGATAAATGAAATTTTCATATTAAATATTTGTATGACTAACCAAGTCCCAAATTTGAGTGTAGTAGCGCCATACAGAAGTAGATTTAAGTGCGATGAAAAATTTGGGATGGAAGAATAGTCCATCAGCTGGATTTACCTTCTTCGGGAAAGGGCCGAATTGTGTGTAACATTATATTCATCACTTTACACCAGGCAAATGACAATTTTTACAAGACAATTCTGATTCCTGTCAGCGTGTTACTATTTCTAATGAACAGCGAAGTTGCAAGCAATACCTGCCGCACATCATATGCTTCCTTTCTTCAAATGTAGGCCTCTCTATTCATTCGTTCGTTCAGAGGATGCTCTTAATTCATTCATGCTTTAAGGTGATGCTCTCCATTCATTCATGCTTTTACTTCAATCATGCTGCTATTACTTCATGCTTCCTTGTGCGTAGGCAGATTTATCGCAGCACCCTCTCAACCAGAAACACTGCACCACTTCTGTTCAGGCACAAAGCAACCTGAAACGATATCACAAAGTGAGTTCATTCAATTGAAAGTTCAAACTTGCCTGATCCAAGTCTGGTTCAAAGAGCTTGTGAAACAAAGGGGACATGCAGAATTTCAAAAGGCAATAGGTCATACACAAGATGTAGCTTTCGGATATCAGAACTTATGTCTTACTTTTTTGCAATGTTATATTTTATTCAGGTACAGCAGTTCAGTAACTTTGCGCTAAATTAATTTCAAGTGTGTATACATCCTTAACATGATATTTAATATTTATTTATTATTTTTAATCTTCATTAATAATTATTTCAAAAGATATTCTACAGTTATATATGCCATTCCGTTTTTTTTTCCTGATTTTACCCGGCAGTCTTCTGTCACGATCACCAAACGTTGGTCATCACCATGCTACTCAATCAAGGTTGCTGTGACTGCTGTCTGTACTTGTTGATATGCTCAGTATCTCGTTGCTCTCTAAGGTATATTGATGAGAAGGTGGCAGAGAAGAAGAAGAGCAAAGTGCACATTTAACATGAAAAAGTAGAGTAAAAGTTTAAAAATAACCAGCAATGCTTTTTAAAGATCAAAAGTTTTGCCATTTCTTGAGGAGCATGGAGAAAACAATGAAATGAGAACCTTGAAAGACCTACTTAACAATTCAAGCTGAAATAATATTGAAGGATCAAGAAGATCAAGGAATGCTTCTTTCTTCTCGTATTTCAGAGAATCGCATGAACTGCATCTTAATAGAATGTTATCATTAGAAGCATCAACCTTGGGCCTTTTTCAGGGTCATACATAGGAACAGGTCATTGAGCATGCACAGTCCAGCATTATGCCTTTGCGGCTTATGATCCTTCAATGATATAAGGCCTCGTTTGCCCAGGAATGAGTGAAAATTAATAGCACAAAAATGGACTAAGGCTTGGATCAATATTTCATATTGGTCAGTAATAACTCGGACTGTATCATAGCAAGCTATCCTGTAAAAAGTTTTTAAGTACATATTCATAAATAGAGACAGTAGCATTGACCTAAGACAGAATATTATAAAAGCATTCACCATTTACCAAAAGCATGTTACAGTGCCTTCAACAGATACAGAGCATTCACCCATATTATTCTGGAAAACCAACCAGTCAAACAAGTCAACCTGTCAGCTGACATATTTTTGTCACAAGAACATCCAACTGTCATCTTTTGTCAACCCCATACTTGACCATCTAAACATCTAAAGCCTGGATCTGTCACAATCAGAATGCCAACTAGATTGGTTAGACAGCAATATGACAAATGCAGGACAGAGAAAATAGAAATATTATTGTCTCTGGGTAACTGATCTAGTCTGCTTACATTTATGCAGCTGCCAAAGGCAGAATTATTATGAGATAAGGCTTCAGTCAACTCTCAAGGTACCGCTGTTCCCAAGTAGGTAAGTGATACATCATCTGTATTAGTATAAGCAAAGAAGCAACAATTAAACATCAGGGTTCAAAATTCAAACCCTCAGGGAAAGACTAGAGGCTGTAAGACCACAACCAGAACACCATAACAAATTAGGCCATCCTATCAAACGATTAAAAAACAGGCTGATATTGCTGTTGATGAATTAACCATGATTTATGTTATTTATAAATGCCACAGCTCCTAACAGTCCTGATAATCAAACCACATTTTAAGTGGGTGATAAATAAAATCCAATGCCCTGGCTGGCAACTTGTTTTTTATATTGGTTGTGTGATTTGCACTACAATGTCCAATCCATCTTGTGCAAGGATTAAAAGAGACTTTGGGGTTGATACCTCACAGTCTGTGGCTCTAGTAGGACTAACACCATGGAGAGACAATCTAGCCATTTACAGTCAAACTTTATCAACAAATATAACCAGAATTTATGTTTATATATATATACATTGTACCTTCTGACTGTAGCATGCATCACAGTCCTGCCTGCTTTGACAACTGCCCTTGTCCAGGTTCAACATATGATGAACTGGCTGAGCCAGTTGGGGTTTAGGTGTTATGCTTGAAATTTCTTCCCATGTATATATATAAAACTAGGCTAAGAAGAGTATGTTGGCTAAACATGTCAGTAAAGCACTTGTGTAAAGCATGGTTCGGAATGCTGCTTTATATAATTCTATAAACGGGGTACTATTGATTGGCAGAGGTCTCTCAGAAAATTAGACCTCAGAAGATTATATTATGTAAAAGAAAAATAAACTTGTATATCATCATAACCACATGAAAATCTTTTTCAATCAGATGACCTGTTTTGGTCATTATAGGCCCATAAGATCTGCTTATCAAATTAAACAATTGTCATTAGTACAAGCCTATGACAGACCCAAAACAAGCAACCAGTATATTTCAGACATATGGCGACTATCAACCAGTAGCTGAATCACAGAACCAAGAAAACCAACTACAATCACACAAGAGAACCAACCAATACATTGCAGAACTGTACAGTGCTTGAAGGAGTCTATCCAGCTCTGGGGGTCCACCATTAGTGGGACAGTACTGGCTTTCCAAAGGGACTACGTCAGATCTAAGCCATAATAGAATTCCTGCAGCCCAATAAGCCTTCATGAATGGATGTCAGTCTAAGGCATTATCGTGCTCCTGGCTTGGACAATAGCTGTAGGACAACTTCTGTTGATACGGTCAATTCAGACTATTCTACCCACTATATTGACAGAGTGCTACAGCTATTAAGTTGAACAACATTTCATTACTCAGTATTGCTTCTTCATGCATAACTTTTAACTGAAATTTGTTGTAACTAATTGAATTTTTCTGTCTGTACTGCATACTCAATCATAACTGCTATACCTGTACCTGTGTATAAGTGTATGTAATAAATATATATATAATAGCAAGTAGAGTGTGGTCAGATTTGGAAAGATAACAGCAGGTCTGTAGCGCACAGAGATTTCACAAAATTCATTGCAGAGAATGTATTGTATCCGAATAATTATCTAAGATGTTCTACGAAATACCAGCCAACCACGAAGTGCCAGTCAGACAGCCAGCTACTGCACACAGTTGGAAAACATTTCAATGGATATCATAGAGCAGTATGGTATGAAGAAGAACAACAAGTCTATAGTGTCAATGCTTCTGTCACATTGTGATTTCTAGTTATCAGTGTAATATAGGTCAGTTGGTCAGTAGGGCCATCAGTGCAATAGATTGATAATGGACAATATATAGACAGATAGATAAATTGACAGATAGATACACTGATAGATAGATAGCAGGTTTTGGGTCAAGTCAATTTGATAGATAGATAGATAGCTCGATCGATAAACAGATTCCTAAACAAAACATAGCAAGGACTGTACAAGAGGCTAAACCTCGTTAAGGCTTAACTTAGTCTTGGCTATTTGACATTCTTGTCTGGTCTATTGAAAGTATAGCGGAGACAGGTGACCTCCTTGAATAATGCCTAGAAGGAAGGCAAAGAAAACAACGTCGCAAAAAATAGAAGAAATAATAAAAAAGGGAAATTCTGGACATTGGGGCATATGACCATCATATTGACCAAGGGCGACAAGGCCTGGAACTGATCTGATCACAGACTGAATATACCACAGGACATGCATTAGTGTTGTAGACCACAGTTCTTTATGTATGTAAATGGTTGGCAAGTCTAACCTTATTCTAGTGGAGCTTACATGTAGCTACTAGTGATAATGCTAATTCTAAAAACAGCAGATTTCACCTCTTCTCTCAGTGCTGCTTTCACAATATTCAAGGAAGTCACATTCTAGTCCAGGAATTGCTGAATTAGCACTTTTGCGATTTCATAATCACTTTCTACTTAACTGCAAGAATCAACAAAATTGAGTAAAGTTCTTCAGCTTTCAGATTAAATGTGTGGATTATAGCTAGAGAGTGGCATTAGTGAGAGCTGAAAAAACATCAAAATGGATTTAATGGACTGAATGACTCTGTAACAATGTAACGATTTATTGCAATGAAATGTGAGGATCACTTCCTATAGATCTGTAAATTATATTGTCTTTCTTTATTCTAAAAAATCTTATTTGAGAAATAAACAAATGCTATGTCAAAGGGATGAAGATTCTGAATGTGATCCTTTGGACGGTAATTATACTGATATGAGATAATAGCATGTGTAAATGGAGTAAATTCAGTATTCCTAAATTCCCCCCCCCCCTTCCACCCTCCCTTGTCTTCTGTTGACCTTATACATCCGACCTCAACCCAATTCAAGCCAGTATGCCACAAAGCACATGAGTGCAGATCGTTCCTGTAGATTCTGTTGCCCAGCATCAATCGTCCAATTGCATGAGCAGAGCACATTCAGAGAGCCATATACCCCACAACTGCTACCAAAGGAATTCTGCATTGTAAAATTCTCCTGGTCCCTGTGGTGAGTGAGACAGTAACTTGTCATTGTGTGCATCTCTGAATCTTCGGGAAAAGGCCTCCCTTGATTATAATAATTTATATATCTGGATTTGCACAGTCTGCAAAAGCAAAACCATTCTAGATTGTAGGTGGGCCTCCGAGTATGTGTTTCCATTCTAAAATTTAGGCTACAGATTATGCTGAACTCATCATTGACCAAGAAGTAAACAAAAAAAAACAGCCCAATTTTAGAAGTGATACTCTTTTAGAGGCAAAAACAAAAATGGTCCTCTAAAATCCCAAGGGAGACTGACAAGAAACACTGGGAAACCTCGTTTTTCATTAACATTTAATAAATTAGGAAGACATCCATGTTATGTATTTATGCTCCTGGAAGTGTTTGTCTTAAAGAATGTTCAGGACCCCTCCTTTAACCTGAACTGTAGACACCCTTAGTGTTGGCCATGTTATAATCAGCACCATAAGTTTAGCACTGGCAGCTGGCAGGCTTCCAAGTCGGGCGATAACTTGCTATTAGTAAATCTTATCACTTGCCAGTGTGATAAAAACAGATTGCAATTCACTTGAGATTACAAAAACATCCAGCTAAAACCAAAGCAGAGAAAAAAAGGAAGAGCGAAGAGTCCAGTTTTTTATTGAAGTGGGATTGATCGAGCTATCTTCAGTCCCACTTATCAGTTCTTAGCCGCTATTTAAGGAGCAGCTTTTTAGTGTTGCCCAGCAACGGTCAGTGTGAGGCCATATGAGCCACTAAAGGGCAACAAGTCCCAGGAGCCAGGACCACTAGCCACAGATGGTTGTGATGTCTGCCAGGAAGGCCAGTTGCATTCAGTTGAAATGGGCTTTAAGCTGAATACTACTCAGAAGGAATGCCCCGATCCGCCAGAATAATATTTAATTCATTACAGTCGAAGAATCTGACAAGTAGTCATTTTAAAACTAAATTTCTGAATTGATTGATGCATAAATGACCGAACTTTCACAGTTGTCAAATCATGCCGTTCAAAGGAAATGCATGCACAGACTAATTTTACTTTACTATCAACATCAAGCGGAAAATTCCTCATGTCATCAACCATTGCGCGCTTAAATTTGTTATCTACGGCAAAATTTCTTACCTGAATGTAAGGCATAAATGTGTTAAAGGTTATAATGGATTACTGACTTATCTGTGCATAGAAAAAGTGCAGTATCATCATGGCCTGTTGGCACATTTCTTAACTAAAATTCTTCTTTAATCTCAATTTACACCATCACTGCTCTCTCTGAAAAAAAATAAAACAACAACAAAAAAATAAAGTTCTGGACTGTGTGACCCGACCTTTTAAAAATGTCATCCTCCACAAATGCTTATCTTATGAGGTACAGGACATCTGACCTCAACCCAATTCATGCCAGTATACCACAAAGATTCTAATGCTCAGCTTCAATTGTCCAATTGCGTGACCACAGCCAATTCAGACAGCCATATTCCCAACAGCTACAGCTATCAAAATAAACCAATGTTGCAAAACTTTCTATGATACACTTTACAGTAATTTTGACATTGTATATATATTTCTGTAAATTTCTGGAGCCATTTTAATGCATCCTTAGTAAAATTTTTTATTACGTACCTATTTAATAAACAGGTTGTCCTTTATTCTATGTTCTTGGGCAGTATCATCTGAACCTGTATACACAAGACATAAAAAATGATAACTGATTTACTTTCATCAAGACAAAGCTACAAGTGAGACTGCCAAAGTATCAATGCATCTCATTCCATGAAATAAATTTTCTTACCTGAAAAAACACAAGTAAATATCACATGCATGACGTCGAAAATATACAGAATATTTCATTTCAGAAATTGACAGAGAATTCAAATGTTTTATTCATGTTTCTCTTTATGTTATTAATCATTCAAAGGCGTACAAATATCAGTTTCTGCTAAGTGACTGGATGAAGGGCTGGAAATAGTGTGTTGTTTCACCGATGGATTTTGTTAACTTTTTTTCACGATTAAACTGCTTTTTGGTGACCTGTTCAATCTAATCTCCAGTCCATGTCTGGTCGATTAGTCCCTGATGTAACTGACAGCAACTAATGACCTATTTTAGCACTTAATTATTTCCCTGTGATGATGGAGATGCAAATGGTCCTTAATCATGCACATGACCTTAACCTTAACAACATTGCAAAGGCATGATGAAAATGGCATAATTATCGTAAACAGGCTGTTGCATGACCTTGCAGCTATTATTAATAACAAGATTTCATGAATAATTATTTCTGTGTGCAGAAGGAAGGTCATTTCAAATCAAACATTACCAAATGCATGTGTCCTCACTGTCCTTGGATTTTGCTTGTTGGGCACCGACATCTCATTGTTATTTACAGGTATTCAAGAAAATCCATTATTTTATCATTGATGCCAAGAGGATTGTTGTCATTCATAACCTTGTATGCTATGTAGTACTGTAGCTCTATCATGATTTAGGAATGTGTGTAATAATTTCTGTTGCTATATGTAAATGATACCAATAAATTGTTTTGAAAGGGATTTGAATCAAAAATCTGGACTCTATCGCCATTTCAATTCTGTCTTTGGTCTGCTTTTGTCATATTCCAGTCAAACCAATCTAGTTGTTAGTCAGCTCTAGTCATGTTCCATCAAAGCAATCTAGTGGGCATTTTGTTTTTGACAGATCTAGACTTTAGATGTTCAGATGGCCAAGTCTTGGGTTGGACCAAGATGATTTGAGTTATTTTTGACAACTGGAACCTTACTAACAACGAGCAAGACTATTACCATTTAGCCACTTAGGTGGTGGTAAAACCACCTTCATAAAAACATGAATTGTGCTAATTCCCAAAGAGTTTCCCCACTGAGATTACCAGAAGGTGCTAGTGGGTAATCTCCTTGCTAATTCGACATCCTGTAATTGGTTGGGTAGCTTAAACCGAGCATGAATGCACACTTGTGAGAGTACAACACAGGATGTACCTGGCAACACCTAGGGGGCATTGTTGAGTAAGAAGATCAAAGGCGCAATTAAGGGAGATCCCAGAACCTGAAACAAAGTGTGGGCCTTTAGGGAGGAGCGAGAGGGGGGGGGGGCGGGTTCGTTGTCTACTACTACTTCCATTTGTTTAACTTAATCTGAGACTGTCTTCAGGGTATATTGTGTCTTTAAGAAGAGGTTGATCCTTTTTACTAGAACAAGTAGCTGACAACCTCTTATCGGCCATAGCTTACGAGAGACCCCGAGGTACATATTTCTATTCATCTAACAAGCTCCAAGGTAGGTTAGCAAGTTTACATTCTGAGTCATATTTGTGAGAATAGAGTGGTTCCATCAATGCATGTAAGTACCCTGTAACAATTGCAGGAGAGATCCTTCCATATATCTGCAAATGGCAACACAGGGACAAAGGACTGAACTAAATAGTAAGATTTAATTCTAGGAATAACTAGAACGGGATAATCTGAATAATAATGTCTTATTCAGTGCTCTTGATATTATAAGGCCAGTTATCTTTAAAGGGATCAGTCATCTTTCATATTCTTTGGAGTTAATCAAAGTTCATTGACCTTACAGAAATGTCAAAGGCTTAAAGATATAATAAATATTGAGACTTGCAATGCCAATTGATCAGCTTTAAATTGAATGCTAAGCTTCTGATAAACCTGTTAGTTTCAAGAGTCACGTCCTGAATGTTGAATTTAGGATAAATGAAATTTTCTAATGTTTCTGTAACTCAACCAAGCCCCAAATGTGAGTGTAATAGTGCCATTCTGAAGTAGATTTAGTAGCGATGAAAATTGGGATAGAGGAATAGGCCATCAGCTGAAGAATTACTTTCTTCTTGAAAGGAAGTAGTTATATTATATTCATCGCTTTAAACCGGCAAGAGACAATTTTTATAAGACTATTCTGATTTCTATGAAGGTGTAACTATTTCTAATGAACTGCTAAGTTGCAAGCAATACCTGTCCCACATCATATACTCCATATCTTCAAATATAGGCTGTTTTATTGATTCATGCTTTCAGAAGATGCTATTCATTCATGCTTTTATTTCAATCATGTTGCTGTTACTTCATGCTCCCTTGTGCGTATGCTGATTGATCGCAGCCCCCTCTAAACCAGAACTGTGCTCCACTTCTATTCTGACACAAAGCAACCTGATCTTACAAAGCAAGTTCATTCAATTGAAAGTTCAAACTGGTAGGATTAAAGTTTGGTTTAAAGAGCTTGTGAAACAAAGGGCACATTCAGAATTTTAAGAGTCAATGGGCTATACGAGCAATGGCTTTTTGCAACTTGAAACATATGTATTACTGCAATGTTATGATATATTTTATTCAACTAAAAGTTGTGGCAGTTAAGCATGGAGTTAAGCATACAGTGTAGTTGGATGAAACAAACACTATGACATTCCGTTAATGCTTTTACCTAATATTCTTCTGTCAAAGTTAAGATATTCCAAGAAAAATTAGTGCACTCTAAAAAAGGATTGGTCAAAAACTACCAATATCCTGGTCAAATTTACCAATCTCGTTGGGCAATATGTGTCCGACCAAAATATTGGTCATCACAACCATGTATGTATTGGTAGAAAAATGTAACCATTCTGGACTGGTTGCAATTAATGGAACCATTTCCAATTGGTTGTGACCAGATTTCATTTCTATCAACCAATAAGGAATGGTTGAACAAGACAACCTTTATTGATTGGTTGCGCAATAACCAATCTGAATGTGTTAAAGAAAAATGGACTACCATTTTAGATTGGTTGCTAATAACCAATCCAAATACATAGAAAATGATCAATCAATTGGTCATTGTGTTTTGGTTCCATCAACCATTCCACTGTTCAGATTAACCATTCTAGATAAGTTGCATAGCAATCATTGTCGTTTGGTCGCTCTGACCATTCCACTGTTCAAATTAACCATTCTAGATTAGTTGCATAGCAATCATTTTGATTTGGTCGCTCTGACCATTCCACTGTTCAGATGAAACATTCTAGATTAGCCCACAGCAATCATTGTGGTTTGGTCGTTCTGACCATTCCACTGTTCAGATTAACCATTCTAGATTATTGCACAGCAATCATTTTGGTTTGGTTGCTCTGACCATTCCACTGTTCAGATGAACCATTCTAGATTATTGCACAGCAATCATTTTGGTTTGGTTGCTCTAACCATTCCACTGTTCAGATTAACCATTCTAAATATGTTGCATAGCAATCATTGTGGTTTGGTCATTCTGACCATTCCACAGTTCAGATTAACCATTCTAGTTTAGTTGCATGGCAATCAGGTTTGGTCGCTCTGACCATTCCACTGTTCAGATTAACCATTCTAGATTTATTGCATGGCAATCATTGTGGTTTGGTTGATCCAACCATTCCACTGTTCATCTTAGACAATCTTGACAGACATACTGTTGCCACATTCACAACATACCAAGAAAGTTTTGAGAAAGACCTATATATAAGTGGCAATGTTTTGGAATAATAAAAGTGAATTTGAAGTCATGTATCAGCAATTTATTTTGATCCATCCCAAACAAAGTATGCAATAATTACACTTCCAAAAGTAATATTTTAATTAACATGATTAATAGCTACAGAGGGATAACAGAGATTGATAATATATGTAAGCGAAATATGTTGGTGAATATATGGTATATCTTTTGTTTCCAATTAGAATTTAAAAGTAAACAATGCGTCCAAAATTAGTAAACCTCAAAAAGTTATGTTAAATCATCAACCAATTTTAAGTATTTAACACATTTAATGTGATACCAGACACCATACAAAGTGGAGATTAAATTGAAAATATTACAATATTCTTCCTTTCATGTATGATATCAACACTGGAGTAAGTGTGTATTATCCATTAAAAAATATCTATTTCGCAAAGTCCATTCACAGTTATTTGTTTATCTTAATAACGATAGCATACATAAACATTCAAGTTTCAAATAATAAACAATTTGTTCTGCATTAACAAGCATTTTACTTATTCCACATTAATAAGTCATTCATTCCATACGACACCATCCATACAGTAACCAAAAAATCAATACAACAGCTTATTATAAAACTTACAAACATGCTTAGTAATAAGAAAGTTCCAAATTAACATGCATGTTACTTATTCCACATTAATAAGCCATTCATTCCATATGATATTGTCCATACGGTAAGCCAAAAATCAATACAACAGCTTAATAAAAGAAAGTTCCAAATTAACATGCATGCTACTTATTCCACATCAATAAGTCATTCATTCTTTTGATATTTTTCATACAGTGACCCAAAATTCAATACAACAGCTTATTATAAAACTTAAAAACATGCTTAGTAATAAGAAAGTTCCAAATTAACATGCATGTTACTTATTCCACATTAATAAGCCATTCATTCCATATGATATTGTCCATACAGTAACCCAAATATCAATACAGCAGCTTATTATTGAACTTAAAAAACATGCCTAGTAATAAGCCAATTCCAAATTAACATGCATGTTACGTATTCCACATTAATAAGCCATTCATTCCATATGATATCGTCCATACAGTAACCCAAAAATCAATACAGCAGCTTAATAATTAATAATTTATTATTCAACTTAAAAACATGCTTAGTAATAAGCCATTTCCAAATTAAAATGCATGTTACTTATTCCACATTAATAAGTCATTCTCATTCATTGCATATCATATCGTCCATACAGTAACCCAAAAATCAATACAACAGCTTATTATTCAACTTACAAACATGCTTAGTAATAAGAAACTTCCAAATTAACATGCATGTTACTTATTCCACATTAATAAGTCATTCATTCCATATGACATCATCTATACAGTAACCCAAAAATCAATACAGCAGCTTATTATTCAACTTAAAGACAAGCTTAGTAATGAGCCAGTTCCAAATTAACATGCATGTTACTTATTCCACATTGATAAGTCATTCATTCCATTTAACATCGTCCATGAAGTAACCAAAAAAACAAAGCAACAGCTTAAACTTAAAGACATGAGTACTAATTAGTAAACAGCAAGTCCGAAATAAACATGCATGTTGTTAATTCAATAATAATAAGTCATTCTTCTTGCATCATATCATTTATACAGTAGGTTAGGGTGAGGGAAATCTGGCCTCGGGGCTAATCTGGCCCCTCATTATTAAAACCAGCAACAAGTAGATTAAACATTTAAACTATCAAAGTTCCTTTATGTGTAGATATATATATTCAAAACAAAATATAAAATGCAGTAAAGGAATATAGTATTAATATTTGTAAAGGTAAATGCTAGAGTACAACTTCAAAACCGAATAATGTCAATTACAATAAATATCAAGAAGAACTTCCCAAGGGAAGTTCTTAATTACACAAACCCTAGCAAAATCAAACAGAAATGCCCTGATTGCCCCCTCTTTCACATTCTTCAGATCACTGGACCCTGTGCCCTTCCAGATCAGTCCCTGGCTGAAACAATCAATGAAGAAATGTTAGTCATGAAATTAATTTCTGTACCCAGTGTTACGTATCTTTGTAATTAAATTAATTGTTTCCCCATTATCATGGTTTGATATATTTTTTATTAATTTATAACAACCTACATTCACATGTGTAATGAAGACTTGGAAAATATTTCTCCTACTGAATTATTTATGATTTCATATAATATTGAAAATGTTGAATTCCATCACAAAACGCGGTTTGCCAATTTTCATAACTTTTCATATGTTTCTTTTTTAATCATTGACAATGTATTTGTCAATCAGGACCACAGCCAGAAACCTGTCGGGAGAAGGAGGGGGAGGGTTACCAAGTTACAAGGTGATAGATTATCTTAATTTGGAGAAGTCATGAGTCTATTTCTTC
The DNA here is from genome assembly GCA_026936325.1 of Platynereis dumerilii. Taxonomy (NCBI): domain Eukaryota; kingdom Metazoa; phylum Annelida; class Polychaeta; order Phyllodocida; family Nereididae; genus Platynereis; species Platynereis dumerilii. The sequence continues at coordinate 14,075,354 of JAPTHN010000003.1, forward strand.
CTTACAGTCTGTCACTTTTATTTGGAAAAAGAGTGGACTGTCGCACTGTGAAAATGGCACTTCATGTGTCATCATGCTGATGATTTGTCATGATCATACCCAATACGTTCAATGTTAATTTGATTTAAGGAGACATATCCCGCTTGTTGGTGACAGCCAAACAAAAGGATTTTACATCTGATTTTCACTTTAAAATCAGTTATGATAAGTCAAATGGCCTTCTCTTGATCATGACTAATCAAACTGCCCCTATGTTTCCCATGTTGAAAGTAGAGATGATGACACTTCAATCAGCTATCATGAGTCACAAAGTGCATTTTTCACTGTGAACTGGTCCTAATTATTTCTATATCCAAGTGACAGACTCTAATGGAAGGTCTCGTTAAAATGTAAACATAACAGGCCTTTTTCACAAAACTATTTGTGAATTTTTTTTTTTTCAAGGAAATAAACTTCATATATTTCCAATAGAATAGCAATTAGGTCAATTTTTCGAATGGAATCTGTTAAATATGACTGGAATCTATCCATAGACAAGTCTATTAAATATGTGATTGTCTAAGAATAGTGTTCCGTCATATTCTTATTGAGCTTAAAATGACAGTTAAATACATTTAGCAGTAAGGATAAGTTTAATAGGACTCCAATCTTCCTTTTGGACATAATTTTAATCTGACAACATACAAGCTTTAAAATTGTTTGATTATTGAAAACACACAACCCTGTTGATTGGAGAGTGTGTACTATACTTAAAATCCACTCTGGAATAAGAGTGCTTTCTCCTCTATCCCTTTATTTATTTCTATTTTCCTAGGATGAGTTGCAAAAGCAGTTCAGTCTGGATAATTTAGCATGAATTGCAATCATAGGGGGAGGGGGAGACAGAAAGTAAGTCCACTGAATCACCACATAATGGGACATAGTAGGCCTATCCAGCCCTAACTCCTATTTTGGACAAACAGACTGAGGCCACTTGTATGAGGCAGTTATGAGTGTAAAATATCAGCAGACGATCAATGACAGTTATTTGTTTAATCTATGCCACATGTGGTGCCATCTAGACCTTTACCTCAGCAGCCTTCAATTAAGTCCTCTCCCTTAATTCATTAAAAGCAATACAACAACTTTAATTTTGCAACATGTGGATATATACCAGATAAACAACTTAAAATCATTGCTTTTCATTTTTAGACATTGGAAAAAAGGCTGTTTAAAGCGATTTAAAGAGCAAATATTTAGGAAAAAATATTAACTTATGACTCGGAAAAGTTTTCACAATATTTTAAACACGGAATCTTTAATTTTTGTTGTTAAGTTCCATCTTGGCTTTCAGTGTTAGGAATATGGACAAAATCTCTCATGGTCAGGAGGAAAACTTTTTGCAATTTGGTTGATTTGACATGGAATGACCCAGTAGGTCTGACGTCTAAACACTTTATTATTATTATATTACTTTTAATATATGGCGCACATGTAGGTATAAAGAAAAACTAGTAGTACCTTGAGTATGTCGATGAATGACCTCCATCCCCGCTCAATACTTGACCATTTCTTCTTCCCTTTTGAGCTCAGTCACTGGCAGAGAAGGCAAAATTGATGGCATCAGCATCAACACGGCAGCAGCTGTCTCTTCTGCAACATAATCACAGTCGGGATAGTAAAATCATTCTTTTAGTATATAGGAACACTAGTATTCTAAATTCACTGGGTTGTTTCAAACAAGAAAATATAATATTGCAATTGGTCAGACAGGAATGTCTTATTAACAGTGTTGACATTTATCAGATTACTAAGCAAGTAAATTATGTCAGATTATGTGCCAGGGTAAATAGGCCTACATGTAAGTTATCTGCCAGATTACAGATTTACACAATTAACTTTTTGAGTTTCGTTTGAAAAATTTTGCTGCGCTGCCTGCCCCAAGTTGTCGTCATTTCCATGGCACGAGAAAGGTGAGTTAAACATTGGCCACGGACATAAATTTATTTTCTGAATCCATGGCTATACACCTCAATTTTGTACTGTGAAAATGTCATTCAAGTGCGTCAAAGAGAAAGGTCTGCTACAAAAAAATTGGTCAGAACTTCCTGACCACCCCTCTTACTGTCTTAAGATCATAATCACTAGCTGACCCAACAATTACAGTCTGTCACTTTGATACAGAAAAAATTAGGACCAGTTCACTGAGAAAAATGCACTTCTTGACTCATGATAGCCAATGAAGTGTTATCTTCTCTGCTTTCAACATGGGAAACAGAGACTGTTTGATTAATCATGATCAAAAGAAGGCTGTCATAACTGATTTTAGAGTTTGGCTGTCAAAAATTGCACTCGCTGTATACCTGTCACACCCAATTTGTAACATAACGAGATCCCTAGTTTCAGTGAGTGATTTAGAGTTTTATAAAAATGCCCCCTAAGTAGATTACTTGTTTGAGAAGTAATTATTAGTTGATTGCTTAAGCCGAAAAACAAAAACAACACTGCTAGACAGGAATGTCTTATTAACAGTGTTGACATTTATCAGATTACTAAGCAAGTAAATTATGTCAGATTATGTGCCAGGGTAAATAGGCCTACATGTAAGTTATCTGCCAGATTACAGATTTACACAATTAACTTTTTGAGTTTCGTTTGAAAAATTTTGCTGCGCTGCCTGCCCCAAGTTGTCGTCATTTCCATGGCACGAGAAAGGTGAGTTAAACATTGGCCACGGACATAAATTTATTTTCTGAATCCATGGCTATAGACCTCAATTTTGTACTGTGAAAATGTCATCCAAGTGCGTCTAGTGCTTATTACCTTGGGAAGGGCCTGATGGACCAGGGTTATCTCGGTTTCCACCCAGATCTTCTAGAAGATGTCTGGCTGTCGCATCCTTGCAGTCCATCTTTATCTGTTTGAGAACAGTGGGAGCCATATGTTCCCACTTAGCTATCATGCTGCAGGACTTCTCTCAGGAAACAGTTCCCTGAAGTCTTCATCAATCTGAAAGATACACAAAATTATAAAATATATTTTCCAGTTACAATGGCAAACTTTTAAAAACAATCTCCTTTCAGCTTTAAATTTCCTAAAACCATCTCAATCTGCCCATTGGTTTATACTAATCGATAATCCATTAGGTTTCTTCCACCCGGTTTAAAGAACCGTTGAGAATTTATTACTTAGGGGCCGGGGGTGGAACTTATGTCTGTGTTTGAAGGGGCTTACATGCAATTCTTTTGTAGCAATTTTTGTTCCAGCTGTTCCACTAATTCAGCCATCATGATTCACTGCAACGAAGTCACAAAAAGAGTATAGATCTGCAAGTATCTTTGCCATAAATTAATCTCAGAACACAAAAACCAGTGACATGTCTCACTACGAGAAAGTTTGTGTACGTGAAGGAGCAGAGGTAATAATAGCCAGACAAAGCAGACGATTCTATTATATGAAAAATGATGGAATATCAAATTCATGAGTAGACAAACATTATTACATTTTGAAAATATATTTGTTTAACTTGCTGAAAATGTAAGTCTTTGAAAAGTAGACCGAGCAGCAAACTAAGTGTGAAGTCAAAGGTGTGGCAAACAAGCTTAAAAGTTATACATGCAAACCAGCTGAAAATGTAAAAAAAAAAAAAAAGGAAACCTGCTGAAGAGTAGACAAAGCTGCAACTTGCTGAGAGCGAAAAGAGCAGTAAAACAGCTGAAAGGAAAACAATTTGTAAACTATGTGAAAATTGAAAACAGCAGGGTAAACCAGCTGAAAGGTAAAGGAGCTGGCTGAAAATTGAAACAACCTAGTTACTAGCTGAAAAGTAAAAATAGTTGCAAACAAGCTGAAAATTGAAAATAGCTGGAAAACAGCTGAAACCAGCTTTTTGAAAAGTCGAGAGAGTAACAAAGTTGCTGAAAGTGAAAAGAGCGGAGAAGCAGCTGAAAATATAAGAGTGATAACTAGGTGATAAGTTAAAAAGAGCTGCAAACTAGCTGAAAAGGGAAAGGAGCAGTAAACAAGCTGAAAATTGAAAAGTGCTGCAAACTAGATGAAAAGGGAAAAATGCTTAAAACTAGCTGAAAAGTGAAAAGAGCTGCAAACTACCTGAAAAGTAAAAGAGCAGTGAACTAGACGAAAATTGAAAAGTGCTGCAAACTAGCTGAATAGGGAAAAATGCCGCAAAGTAGCTGAAAAGTGAAAAGAGCTGCAAACTAGCTGAAAAGGGAAAAGTGCTGCAAACTAGCTGAAAAGGGAAAAATGCTTCAAACTAGCTGAAAATTGAAAAGTGCTGCAAACTAACTGAAAAGGGAAAAGAGCTGCAAACTAGCTGAAAAGTAAAAGAGCAGTAAACTAGCTGAAAAGGGAAAAATGCTTCAAACTAGCTGAAAAGTGAAAAGTGCTGCAAACTAACTGAAAAGGGAAAAGAGCTGCAAACTAGCTGAAAAGTAAAAGAGCTGCAAACTAGCTCAAAAGGGAAAAATGCTTCAAACTAGCTGAAAATTGAAAAATCCATCAAACTGGCTGGAAAGTAAAAGAGCAGTGAACTGACTGAAAAGTGAAAAGAGCCGCAAACTAGCTGAAAATTGAAAAGAGCTGCAAACTAGCTGAAAATTGAAAAATGCTTCGAACTAGCTGAAAAGTAAAGGAATAGTGAACTGACTGAAAAGTGAAAAGAGCCGCAAACTAGCTGAAAGTTGAAAAAAGCTGCAAACTAGCTGAAAAGTGAAAGAGCAGTGAACTGACTGAAAAGTGAAAAGTGCCGCAAACTAGCTGAAAAGTGAAAAGAGCTGCAAACTAGCTGAAAAGGGAAAAATGCTTCAAACCAGCTGAAAAGGGAAAAATGCTTCAAACTAGCTGAAAATTGAAAAGTGCCGCAAACTAGCTGAAAAGGAAAAAGAGCTGCAAACTAGCTGAAAAGTGGAAAGAGCTGCAAACTAGCTGAAAAGGGAAAAATGCTTCAAACTAGCTGAAAAGTGAAAAATGCTTCAAACTAGCTGAAAAGGGAAAAATGCTTCAAACTAGCTGAAAATTGAAAAATGCTTCAAACTAGCTGAAAAGGGAAAAATGCTTCAAACTAGCTGAAAAGGGAAAAATGCTGCAAACTAGCTTAAAAGTGAAAAATGCTGCAAACTAGCTGAAAAGTGAAAAATGCTTCAAACTAGCTGAAAAGGGAAAAATGCTTCAAACCAGCTGAAAAGGGAAAAATGCTTCAAACTAGCTGAAAATTGAAAAGTGCCGCAAACTAGCTGAAAAGGAAAAAGAGCTGCAAACTAGCTGAAAAGTGAAAAGAGCTGCAAACTAGCTGAAAAGGGAAAAATGCTTCAAACTAGCTGAAAAGTGAAAAGAGCTGCAAACTAGCTGAAAAGGAAAAGAGCAGTGAACTGACTGAAAAGTGAAAAGAGCTGCAAACTAGTTGAAAAGTAAAAGAGCAGTAAACTAGCTGAAAATAGAAAAGTGCTGCAAACTAGCTGAAAAGGGAAAAGTGCCGCAATCTAGCTGAAAAGTGAAAAGAGCTGCAAACTAGCTGGAAAGGGAAAAATGCTGCAAACTAGCTGAAAAGTGAAAAGAGCTGCAAACTAGCTGATAAGGGAAAAATGCTTCAAACTATCTGAAAAATGAAAAGAGCTGCAAACTAGCTGAAAAGTAAAAGAGCAGTAAACTAGCTGAAAATTGAAAAGTGCTCTAAACTTGCTGAAAAGTGAAAAGAGCTGCAAACTAGCTGAAAAGTAAAAGAGCAGTGAACTGACGGAAAAGTGAAAAATGCTGCAAACTAGCTGGAAAGGGAAAAATGCTTCAAACTAGCTGAAAAGTGAAAAATGCTTCAAACTAGCTGAAAATTGAAAAGTGCTGCAAACTAGCTGAAAAGGGAAAAATGCTTCAAACTAGCTGAAAAGTAAAAGAGCAGTGAACTGACTGAAAAGTGAAAAGTGCTGCAAACTAGCTGGAAAGGGAAAAATGCTTCAAACTAGCTGAAAACTGAAAAGAGCTGCAAACTACCTGAAAAGTAAAAGAGCAGTGAACTAGCTGAAAATTGAAAAGTGCTTCAAACTAGCTGAAAAGTGAAAAGAGCTGCAAACTAGCTGAAAAGTAAAAGAGCAGTGAACTGACAGAAAAGTGAAAAGAGCTGCAAACTAGCTGGAAAGGGAAAAATGCTTCAAACTAGCTGAAAAGTGAAAAGAGCTGCAAACTACCTGAAAAGGGAAAAGTGCCGCAATCTAGCTGAAAAGTGAAAAGAGCTGCAAACTAGCTGAAAAGGGAAAAATGCTTCAAACTAGCTGAAAAGGGAAAAATGCTTCAAACTAGCTGAAAGTTGAAAAGTGCTGCAAACTAGCTGAAAAGTAAAAGAGCAGCAAACTAGCTGAAAATTGAAAAATGCTTCAAACTAGCTGAAAATTGAAAAGAGCTGCAAACTAGCTGAAAAGTTAAAGAGCAGTGAACTAGCTGAAAATTGAAAAGTGCTGAAAACGAGCTGAAAAGGGAAAAATGCTATAAACTAGCTGAAAAGTGAAAAGAGCTGCAAACTAGCTGTAAAGGGAAAAGTGCCGCAATCTAGCTGAAAAGTGAAAAGAGCTGCAAACTAGCTGAAAAGGGAAAAATGCTTCAAACTAGCTGAAAAGTGAAAAGAGCTGCAAACTAGCTGAAAAGTAAAAGAGCAGTGAACTAGCTGAAAATTGAAAAGTGCTTCAAACTAGCTGAAAAGTGAAAAGAGCTGCAAACTAGCTGAAAAGTAAAAGAGCAGTGAACTGACAGAAAAGTGAAAAGAGCTGCAAACTAGCTGGAAAGGGAAAAGAGCTTCAAACTAGCTGAAAAGTGAAAAGAGCTGCAAACTACCTGAAAAGGGAAAAGTGCCGCAATCTAGCTGAAAAGTGAAAAGAGCTGCAAACTAGCTGAAAAGGGAAAAATGCTTCAAACTAGCTGAAAATTGAAAAGTGCTGCAAACTAGCTGAAAAGTAAAAGAGCAGCAAACTAGCTGAAAATTGAAAAATGCTTCAAACTAGCTGAAAATTGAAAAGAGCTGCAAACTAGCTGAAAAGTTAAAGAGCAGTGAACTAGCTGAAAATTGAAAAGTGCTGAAAACGAGCTGAAAAGGGAAAAATGCTATAAACTAGCTGAAAAGTGAAAAGAGCTGCAAACTAGCTAAAGGGAAAAGTGCCGCAATCTAGCTGAATAGTGAAATAAGCTACAAACTAGCAGAAAAGGGAAAAATGCTTCAAACTAGCTGAAAAGTGAAAAGAGATGCAAACTAGCTGATAAGTAAAAGAGCAGTGAACTAGCTAAAAATTGAAAAGTGCTGCAAACTAGCTGAAAAGGGAAAAATGCTTCAAACTAGCTGAAAAGTGAAAAGAGCTGCAAACTAGCTGGAAAGGGAAAAGTGCCGCAATCTAGCTGAAAAGTGAAAAGAGCTGCAAACTAGCTGAAAATGTAAAGGCGCTGAAAAATAGCTGAAAATGTAAAAGAGCAGTAAAGTAGCTGAAAAATAAAGGTGCTGCAAACTAGCTGAAGATGTAAAACAGCAAGCCTTCTGAAAAATAGACAAAGCTACAAACTTGCTGAAAGTGAAAGAGCAGTGAACCTGCTGAAAAGAAAAAATGATGTAAACTAGGTGAAAATTGAAAACAGCAGTAAACCAGCTGAAAGGTAAAAAGCGTTGTAAACTAGCTGAAAACTGAAAACAGCAGTACACCAGCTAAAACCTAATAAAGCTAGAAAATGGCTGAAAATTAAAATAAACAACCTACTGACTGAAAAGGAAAAAGGAGTTGCAAACTAGCTGAAAATCAAAAATAGCTGCAATGCAACAGAAGGAAAATTTCTGAAAAATCAAGAGAGTGGCAAAATTGCTGAAAGTGAAAAGAGCAGAGAAGTAGCTGAAATTTTAAAAGAGTGTTAACTAGGTGATAAGTAAAAGAGCTGCAAACTAGCTGAAAAGTTAATAGAGCACCATATTATCTGGAAAGTAAGAACGGCAACAAACAACCTGAAAATGCAAAAGAGCAGTAAACTGGCTGAAAATTAAAGGTGCTGTGAACTAGTTGTAAATGTAAAAGAGTTGTAAAATAGCTGGACAGCAAAGGTGCTGCGAACTAGCTGTAAATGCAAAAGAGCAGAGAAGTAGCTGAAAAGTAGTGGTGCTGCAAAGTAGCTGAAAATGTAAAAGAGCAGTAACCGATCTGAAAAGAAAAGGTGTTACGAACAAGCTGAAAAGTGAAAAGAGCTGCAAACTAGCTGAAAAGTGTGTTGAGCAACATTTTATCTAAAAAGTGAGAAATGCCACAAACTACCTGGAAATGTAAAAGAGCAGCATAGTAGCTGAAAAGTAAAGGTGCTGCGAAGTAGCTGAAAATGCAAGAGAGCAGCAACCTTTCTGAAAAGTAAAGGTGCTACAAACTAGCTGAACATGTAAGAGAGTTGTAGATTAGCTGAAAAGTAAACGTGCTGCCAACTAGCTGAAAATGTAAAGAGCAGTAAAGTAGCTGAAAAGTAAAGGTGCTGTGAACCAGCTGAAAATATAAAAGACCTGTAAAGTAGCTGAAAAGTAAAGGTGGTGCGAACTAGCGGAAAATTTAAAAGAGTAGTAAAGTAGCTGAAAAGTGAAGGTGCTGCGAACTAGCGGAAAATATAGATGAGCAGTAAACTAGATGAAAAGTAAAGTAGCTGCAAGCTAGCTGAAATGAAAAGAGCAGTAAACTAGCTGGAAAGTAATGGTGCTGGGAACTAGCTGAAAATATAAAAGACCTGTAAAGTAGCTGAAAAGTAAAGGTGCTGCGAACTAGCTGAAATGTGAAAGAGCAGTAAACTAGCTGAAAAGTAAAGGTGCTGGGAACTAGCTGAAAATGTGAAAGACTTGTAAAGTAGCTGAAAAGTAAAGGTGCTGCGGACTAGCTGAAAATTTAAAAGAGTAGTGAAGTAGCTGAAAAGTGAAGGCGCTGCGAACTAGCTGAAAAAATATAAAAGAGCAGTAAAGCAGCTGAAAAGTGAAGGTGCTGCGAATTAGCTGAAAATGTAAAAGAGCAGTAAGGAATCTGAAAAGTAAAGGTTCTGTGAAACTTCCTAAAAAATCAAGAGAGTAGCGAACTAGCTGAAAAGTGAAAAGAGCTGCAAACTAGCTGAAAAGTTAAAAGAGCTGCAAAGGAGCTGAAAAGTGAAAGGTGTTTCAAACGAGCTGAAAAGTGAAGTAGACACAAGCTAGCTGAAAATTTAAACAACCTATATACTAGCTGAAACGTAAAAAGAGCTACAAACTGGCTGAAAATTAATAGAGCAGAAACGTAGCTGAAAAGCAAAGAGAATAGCAAACTAACCGAAAATTGAGAATAGCTACAAACCAGCTAAAAGAGTAAAATAACAGTAAACTTTCTGAAAAGTCAAGAGAGTAGCAAACTTGCTGAAAGTTAAAAGAGCAGAGGAGTAGCTAAAGATTGAAAGGAGTAGCAAACTAGCTGAAAAGGAAAACGAGCTGCAAGGTAGCTGAAAAGTGAAAATAGCTGCAACCTAGCTGAAGATTGAAAAGAGTAATAACTGGCTGATAAGTAATTAAGATGTTAACTAGCCGAAAAATTGAATAGAGCAACACATAGCATCTGAAAAGTAATGGTGCTACAAACAAGCTGAAAATGTAAAGAGCAGTAAACTAGCTGAAAGGTAAAGGTGCTGCAAGCTAGCTGAAAATGTAAAAAAAAAACAGCAGGAAAGTTTACATTAGTAACACTTCAAATGATTTGAGAAGTGACCCAAAAGAGTAGCATGCAGAATTTCAAGCTTGAAATTCTATAAGAATACAAAGACCTATTCACCAATTAAAATATTAAAAGTTGTGTTCGTAACAATGTCACTCTGTATGAAATGCTCATAGTCTGAATGTAACAGCTTTGAAAAAAATTATAGATATTTTTCATAACTATACCTTCAAATTTTCCAATGTATTTGTCGAAACCCCATTCTTTCAGTGTGTTCTTGACAAATTCGTCCATCTAGAAAAAATGAAACAACAATGTTAAAAGTGATAGAAGCTCTATTAGTGGATTGATCCTTTATGTCTTGAAGTTGTTGTGAAAAACGTTTTCGCACTGAAAAATCTTTGTCTAATTAAAAAGTCAAACGACTACATTTCGCAAATGTACTTAATTTGTCACTTGTTGACTTAGGATACAGTAAAGTTCAATTGGCTACTGCACATAATTGGAGTAAATTCTTTAATTTTTTTTTTAGTTTGTGAAAACAGAGAGTACAACTGCAGGTGAATGGACTACATTGCTTATTTTGTAAATTTATGATTCATGTTCAGTAAGCTGACGCCAATGCCTGAATGGAGTTTAATTATGTTGTCGTTTGTTCACAGAACTGTTCTTTTTTACCTGTATAGGTGATTACAGTTATGTGAATCATGCAAATGGGTGAAAGTTCACATTTCAACCTATAATCACAAAACCCTATTTTTTTATTCTCGAGAAAATATTTATATATTTACTAAGATTAACTTGTTCATTTTCTTTTTTTTTAAGATACAAAACGTTTACACATCTATACTTAATATTAATTATACCATTCTACATTCTAGTTTCTAAATGACTCAAGAAATGCCAAAAATGTACTGATCTTTCAGACGAAATTTGAGAGGAAATTATGAAATATTACTGGTTCAGCATATTCTCTGTTGTCACAGCAATTTCCCTTTCATGCAACTTTATTCCCATATTTAAATTGTTTCTCAATGGGGGGGAGGGGGGGTTCCACACTATGCTGCTGCAAAGCCAATATTTTTAAAATTCATTTTCCTTACTTCAAATAGAGAATATATATAATATATTATTGTATTTATTTCACCTCAAGATTTATGAAGAATAAATACAGCATACTGGCAATGATATATCTATATCAATTTGAGCATATGGTTCAAAGTGTATTCTAAAACATTTTCAAAGGGTCTTCAGTGTGCAAACTGCAGCGTAAGTCACCCTATATATAAAATACAATAGTTTTCAATAAAACTTCAATGCAATCAAAATAAATCAGGGCCGTAAGAGTCTGCCCTAATGTGTTAAAAAAATATAACAATTTGGAATAATTCAACTAGCCATTTTTATTTTCAGTCTTAACACAGAAAGGAACACTTCAATGAAATGTTCATATGACTGGCATGGCAGCTGAGTTGCAAGCTAAAAGGCTTTGGATTTAGACAGATAAAGGCAAAATGTCATAGGTCTGACTGTAAATTAGTGTAATTGAGTTAATCAAAGAGGATTGGAATGTATCTTTCTTAGCCCTCCGGCCTCCGTGAATATATCCATTTAAATACCTACATCAGTACCTGTAGGCACAAACTTTGCACGTCAAACAGTCAAAGTCTTAATTTTCAGTGTTGCAATTTATTTATCAAAACCACCAAAGGATTCAGCATCGCTCACACATAATGCTCACCTCCGGCTGCCAATGGTTTTACTGGTATGCATTGATTGAAATACTATCATAACTAGTTACTTAGTTTATTTATATATTTATATAATACCAAACAAGAAATGCACTCACCTCACACTGTGTTGTCTGCAAATGGACTTGGTTCTGGCAACTGATGCAATAGGATTTGACAACTTGTTAAAACATGAAACTGTGAAATCAAACAACAATGACAGGAGGCGTGAAAGCAAAAAATAAGCCTCATGGAAGCAAACCCGAGTGTAAATGTTGGGACTCCAACGATTTATGAAAAGAGGGGCAAATGGGAGGGTTACTAAATTTTTTTAAAGTGTTTTAAAGGTAAATACAATTTTTTGTAATTTTGAGATACTGTATGTTATTATTTCAAGCGTACAAAGTTGCCGAATATTCATTCCTGAATCAAGCAACACCTTGTTAAGAAATACCCTAACATAGATTAATTTCACATTTTCAAGATTGCCTCAAAAGAGTGTATTTATTTTACCAAAACTCAGCAAGAAATTATTAATTAAAAATACTTTAAGCCCCCCCCCTGGATATTATATGGCCTCACCGAAACCTAATTCCAGAATAAAGTGATTTTACAAAAAATAAATCCTGAAACCGACCTCCTTTTGGTGGAGTTGGTCAAATTCATAACAGAATATAAAGAATTTTCATGAAATATAAAGGGGTACCAAAATTCTGTATTAAGGGGAATGCTTGTGAAGATTTTTGTTCATGTGTCATATGTCTCCGTGGCTGAGTGGTTAGCATGCTCCACCTGTAATTTTGAAGCCCAGGGTTCAATTCCACTTAATGGCAATATTAACTGTCGAGAGACTGAACTGATATATGTTTAGGCCAACACACCGACAGAAGCAACTGTGATTAATTTGTCAAAACTCACTATGTTTTACTTCTTCCACTGTCACTGTATGACAGATTGACAGAGGCAATGAGAACTTAGAAATATAAACATAAATTGTGTCATTAAATATTATACCAATCGACACCTCTGTCAGCCAATCACACCTGTATTACAGGGTGATAATTCCCAGAGTCCGCGAAAAGAGATTTTGACCAACAGGACATTCGGGCAGGTGGATTCAGAATTTTACCTGCCCGAACGAGACCTTATCTGCCCGAAATTTAAATTTCAACATTTTCAATCGGTTTTCCAGATTTAATGGTGTCTTTAAATATGTTAAAAATATGAAGTTACTCAAGATAGATAGATGGATAGATATGGTAAGTGCAGCCCTCCACTGTATTTGTGGTGTAATTCATGCAATGAAAAAATATATATTCACACACAATTTGCAATATGCATACTTATATAATTTGAGTAATGATGAAAAAATTCTAAAATACAGTGCAGTTCAGCAGCTTCAAAATTAAAACTGATAAGGAACATCAATATTGCCAACAAGTGAATTGTTCACCTCATTAATTTGATACACAACTGAAGCACAGCCACTACATCTTGTGATAACGGTATTTTTGAGAACCATTGCAACCTTGTTGGACCTTAAATCCTGTGTAAAAACTATTGAACTATTGAGTTTAATGGAATCATACCAGCAATTAAATAGATGAACATTGCTAATTGCAATAAGCTAAGTGTTGACAGTGACACTAGATCTATGAGTTAAATTGCAATCCATTTGACACTTCTGAGTCCAATTTGCATCACAGATGATTGTTAATTGCCCTTAAGTCTGCAACGGCCTGTACTGATTGCATTGACTGCTCAGTCATCTCAGTCACTCTCCAGCATACCTGTCGGACATTTGGGCAGGTAACCACTTTCATTTTACCGGTCAAATGCTTATTTTGCCGGTTTTGACCGGCAAACCGGCACTTTTCGCGGCCTCTGATAATTCCTATATTTTTTATTGTCCACTTATAGTCTCATTATTTGACTATTTGAGTGTTTATATCATGGTATAAGCCAGTTATTCACCATGGAATCGGTTAGATGTGTTTATCACACCTCAAGTGATAAATCCCATATTCTCTCTACCTTGGTCAATAACCTATATTTCTTGTTATCAATCTATAAATGTTTTCCACACGGTATGAAAGAAAACCATTTTGTTCACTCTGTCATTCCTCGCTCATTCTCATTTGCATGGTCAATTCACATTGGATAAAACATATTCATTTTTTCAATGTTATGTATCTCATTGGCTCAGTGACTGGGATGGTTTCCTTGCAATTTTGAGACCCACTGTTCGATTCTGCTGCATAACATACATAGTCAGTCGCAGAAAAACTATTTACTTGAGCCAGCTTTGAGCTCCACCTTCTTGGAAACTTTTCAAAAATAATCTGACTTTGAGTAACAGGACAGCTTTTAGGGGTATTTCTATGCTATCTGGCCTGCAACTAGAATCAACATTTGTTAAAAGGCTGATATCAGGCAATTCAGGAAATACGGCCTTCTTCTGCTGTTCTTAAATGTGCATATTCAAGTTACTTAATTTGCCTCCAATTCCTGTCTTGCTCTTAAATATCAATTAAAGATTCCTCAATGTTGTGATGGACATTATTATGAACTGTGAAGAGATTTTTCCCATTGCAAAACCATGTGTCTTGGTGGCTGAGTGATTTGACACTATTGTTCTAATTTTGAGGTCCAGGATTTCATTCCACCGCATGGCAATATTTGACTGCTGAATTTAGATACTGACACGGGGCCATTTGATGATAGAAATACTGCAAAGTGGCCAAGCAAATTGAACTCAGTTGGGCTTGCAGCTCATGTTGCATCTTTCTGTGTGGATCCCCATTGGAGTAAAGATTTCTTTCACACTGCAGCATTATGTATCTCAGTGGCTGGGTGATTACGATACTTTTCTTGTAATTTTGAGGCCCAGGGTTCGATTCCACTGCATGGCAACTGATATTTACGCTCTTTAAAAGATGGTGACAGCAGCCACCTGGTGACAGAAATGCTGCAAAGTGGCCAAGAAATGTACTTGAGACTTGAAACTCCCACTTCTCCTTTCTGTGTCTGTGTGAAACTCACACTGTGGGCTTTCTGTGGGATTTCAATGCTGTCCAGTTAAGCTTGAAACTCCCACTACATCTTTCTGTATGAATCCCCATTGGAGTAAAGATTTCTTTCACACTGTAATATTATGTATCTCAGTGGCTGAGTGATTAGGATACTTTTCTTGTAATTTTGAGGCCCAGGGTTCGATTCTACTGCATAGCAACTGATATGGCAAGTCAGAAAATGGAGGCCTCAACAGAACATTCCATTGTCTTCTGCTGTTCAGAATGTGCATAATCAAGTTACTTCATAGGCCTGTAATTCTTGGCTTGCTCTCAAACCTCAATTAAAGATTCCACACTGTTGTGATGCACATTGGTGTGAAGAGTTTTTTGACACTGCAATGTTGTGTGTCTTGGTGGCTGAGTGGTTAGCACGCTGGCCTTGTAATTTTAAGGTCCAGGGTTCGATTCCACTGCATGGCCACATTTGACTGCTACATGTTATTTTGATACTGACAGTATCTGGTGACAGACATCCTGCGAAGTGGCCAAGCAAATGGAACTCAGTTAAGCTTGAAACTCCCACTACATCTTTCTGTATGAATCCCCATTGGAGTAAAGATTTCTTTCACACTGCAGTTTCATGTATCTCAGTGGCTGAGTGATTAAGATACTTTTCTTGTAATTTTGAGGCCCAGTGTTCGATTCTACTTCATAGCACATCCTCACTTCTCAGTGTAAGCTTGGGAAACTACCCTGACCACATGATACAAAAAGATTAACTCTCCTCCAGTGTGAGACACATAATTAACAGTTTGAGATTTCTCAAAGCAATTGAATGAATGCTGGAGTGTTTCATAGTTACCTGTTTGCTGTTTCAATGAGTGTCTTTGAAGAAAACCATACAGAATTAATTAAATCACGCCAGAAAAAAAGTTGACAAAGCTTTAGAAATCTTTAGATTTTTGTAGAGCCCGTTGGCATGGCGAGCATAAACGAGTCCTGCAATGGGAGGATGGCATAGCAACTGATATGGCAAGTCAGAAAATGGAGGCATCAACAGAACATTCCATGGTCTTCTGCTGTTCTTGAATGTGCATAATCAAGTTACTTCATATGCCTGTAATTCCTAGCTTGCTCTCAAACCTCAATTAAATTTTCCACACTGTTGTGATGCACATTGGTGTGAAGAGTTTTTTGACACTGCGATGTCGTGTGTCTTGGAGGTTCAGTGGTTAGCACACTGGCCTTCAAATTTTAAGGTCCAGGGTTCAATTCCACTACATGGCAACATTTGACTGATAGAGTGTTGCAACATTTGACTGATATAGTGTTGCTGTTTTCTTACATATATGTAATTTTGATACTGACAGGGAGCCATCCGGTGATGGACATGCTGCGAAATGGAACTCAGTCAAGCTTGAAACTCCCACTGCATCTTTCTATGTGAATTGCCATTGGAGTAAAGATTTTTTTCACACTGCGGTTTCACGTATCTCAGTGGCTGAGTGATTTGGATACTTTTCTTGTAATTTTGAGGCCCAGGGTTCGATTCTACTGCATAGCAACTGATATGGCAAGTCAGAAAATGGAGGCCTCAACAGAATATTCCATCCTCTTCTGCTGTCCTTGAATGTGCATAATCAAGTTACTTCATATGCCTGTAATTCCTGGCTTGCTCTCAAATCTCAATTTTACATTCCACACTGTTGTGATGCACATTGGTGTGAAGAGTTTTTTGACCCTGCAGTGTTGTGTGTCTTGGTGGTTCAGTGGTTAGCACTCTGGCCTTGTAATTTAAAGGTCCAGGGTTCGATTCCATGACATGGCAACATTTGACTGTTGCATGTATATTTTGATACTGACAGGGAGCCATCTGGTGATAGACATGCTGCGAAGAGGCCAAGCAAATTCAACTCAGTTATGTTTGAAACTCCCACTGCATCTTTCTATGTGAATTGCCATTGGAGTAAAGATTTTTTTTTTCACACTGCTTAGTTGTGTATCTAGGTGGCTGAGTGATTAGCATGACTTCCTTGTAATTTTGAGGCCCAGGGTTCGATTCCACTGCAGAGCAACTGATAAAGATGGTCACAGCAGCCACCTGGCGACAGTGATGCTGCAAAGTGGCCAAGAAAGTGCACCTCAGGCCCAAAAATAATTGTCATTCTCAATAGAATGAACACCTTAGTGGCCCCTTGTGATATTTTGTTTGCAAACAAAATACAATTTGAGCAGAAGGACAGTCTTCTGTGGGATTTCTATGCTGGCCTGCAACTGGAATCAACATTTTACTTATCATGATGCAAGTCTCAGATTGGTCACTTTATTTATAGGTTGATATCTGGCAAGTAAGGAAATGGAGGCCTCAACAGAATATTCCATCCTCTTCTTCTGTTCTTAAATGTGCATAATCAAGTTACTTCATATGCCTCCAATTCCTGGCTTGCTCTCAAATCTCAATTTAGGATTCCACACTGTTATGATATACATTGGTGTGAATATTTTTTTCTCACTTTGATCTTGTGTGTCTTGGTGGCTCAGTGGTTAGCACACTGGCCTTGTAATTTTCAGGTCTACGGTTCGATTCCACTGCATGGCAACATTTGAATGCTACATGTATATTTAAATACTGACAGGGAGCAATCTAGTGATAGACATGCTGCGAAGTGGCCAGGCAAATGGAACTCAGTTAAACTTGAAACCCCTACTGCATCTTTCTGTCTGTGTCCTCGAATGTGCATAATCAAGTTACTTCATTTGCCTATAATTCCTTGCTTGCTCTGAAATCTCAATTTTACATTCCACACTGTTATGATGCACATTTGTGTGAAGAGTTTTTTGACATTTATATGTTGTGTGTCTTGGCGGTTCAGTGGTTTGCACACTGGCCTTGTAATTTTAAGGTCCAGGGTTCAATTCCACTACATGGCAACATTTGACTGCTATATGTAATTTTAAAGAAGCAAATCCGTAATCCCAAATGTGTGATAGCATTTTGTTTTGTTTTTGTTTCTTCCTTTGTTCGCTTCTTTAAAAACAAGATTAGCATAACCAATAAAGCATCTTCAGTGGTTATCACTCAACCAATCTCAAAATGGTAGTCACAGAACTGACCTGACCAATCTAATTGGCAGTCTTTACCCTCAAACAATATAAAAGGTTATCATTGACCATTTATGTTGGTTGCTTGTACAGCAAACCAATAAAAATGGTTATTGTCAACCAATTACAGTGGTTGCTTTCTGCTCAACCAATCGCATGAGTTACAAGCAACCATTTTTCTTGATTATTTTTTTGACCAACCAAGGCAAATGGTTCTCCTAACCAATCTCTTTGTTTGTTTTCACCTACCAATCGGAATGGTAACCTCCCAACCAAGATCTGTGTTGCTTCATAACCATTATATTGGTCTTGACAACCAATCTTGCCTCAACCAATTAAGATTGGTTGTCTGTCAACCAATCTGTTTTTAGAGTGTGCCATCATCCTACTATTTTATAGATTGAATCAAGTTTGTGGTCTGTACATGTTCAATATACTAAGTATCCTGTTGCCCAGTAGGGTATATTGGTGAGAAGGCGGGAGAGAAAAAGTTGAACAAAGTGCACATTTAACAATCTTGAAAAGGTTGAGGGCATGCTTAAAAATAACCAACCATGCTTTTAAAGATCCAATGTTCTGCCTCTCCTTACTGATCTAGAAAAAAACAGACCAAAAGCCATGAGAATCTTGTAAGACCTAATTAATAATTCAATCCAAAAATAATATTAATGAGATCAAGAACATCAAAGCAGCTTCATTCTTCTCAAGAATTACAAAGAATTGCATGAACTGCATCTTAACAGGATGTTGTCATTAAGACCATTGACCTTGGGGCTCTTTTCAGGGTCGTACATGAAAATAGGTCATTGAGCATGCACAGTCAAGCATTATGCCATTACGGATTATGATGCTTCAATGATATAAGGGCCCCTTGCAAAAGCACAATCAGCTCAGAATGAGTATGAGGTCAAGAAGGATCAAGGAAGGATGAGGAATGGATTAAGGAATGCATAAGGAATAGCTAAGGATATCGTAAGTGGCTCAAAGAATGGTTCTTGGTATTACTGAGAAATTTCTGAGTAGCTCAAGAATGTTTTTCACAAGATGTCCCTTGTATCCGTATCTATGCTTGGCTAATTATTCCAGCCCTGCACAGCAGGGCGTATTCTTGAGTTTGTCCCCATGGATATCCTGTCCATTTTCTTTACCTATTCCTGCGGAGTAAAATAGAATGAATTCTACAGAAGCATTGTGACGTGCCCTGGCGTTTCATATATATAGGATATTGTCAAATTATAAACAAGAACCATCATTACATTGGTAATTGCAATAAGGGTTTCACAGTGCTTTTGACAGTTGCAGGGCATTCACCTAGAGCTGAAGCCGAACTGGTCAAAGAGGGCAAGCTGTCAGCTGACATATTTTTGTCTAAAAAATAACTCACAGTCATCTTACTGTCAACCCAAGACTTGGCCTTCTGAACATCTAAAGCCTGGATCTGTCAAAAACAGAATGCCAACTAGATTGCTTTGATGGAACATGACTAAAACTGACTAACAACTAGATTGGTATGGCTAGAATATGACAAAAGCAGACCAAAGACAGAATTGCAATGGCGATAGAGTCCAGTTTAGCTTTTAATTATAAACAGAGGCAATGAGCGGCCATGCCAATTTAATATCGGGATTCAAACTTCAAGTATTCAGAGAAACATTGCAGTTTGAGAGATTGTAGGGCCAAAACCGGACAGTGAATACCATATATGTAACTAATCAGGCCACCCAGTATAAGGTCAATGGAAGATGAGGGAGGATAAAAAATTTTGATTTTGAAAGGTGGGGAATGAATTGAGAAATACTGAATTTAATCTAGACCCCTGTCAAACAATTAGAAAATAGGCTGATATGCCGCTTGTGAATTAGGCCTAATAGAGATTTGTGTTATTTACAAATAACACACTCCATATAGTCAGACCACATTTTAAGCTGGTTATAAATGAAATGAAATACCGCAAAAATGGCAAGCTAATTCTCATGGTGGCAGCAAGATCTGCACTGCAATGTCCGATCCATCTTGTGCAAGGATTAAAAAAGACCTAGGTGTAATCCGCCATGCTTCATGGAGCTTTCATTGGCATTGATGCTTCACTGTCTGTGACCATAGCAGTACCAACACCATGGAAAGGCAATCGAACCATCTACAGCCAAACTTTATTGATCAAATAGAGTAAGACTATGTCTTTATATATCTTCATATACAGTAGCTCAATAAAGGTAAGAAGGTCTAACTCACTAAAGTCGGTTGGAAATGCACATGTATATGACTATATGTGCATATGATGTTAGATCTGAACTTTTAAAACATTATCTGTGATCATATCAATACATTTTAATTTCTGTTTTACCTGACCTATACTTTTATATACCTCATTATCATAACCTGTATTTTAATTGTGTTGTCCTTATTTATGTTTATTTACCAAAATGTTATTTGAATTTTCATTCTGTGATGCCATTTTCTGTGACACTAGCTAATGCCTAATTTTCAAACAGACTTTGTCATTGTCATTTTTGACCTGTGATAATCAAATAATTCCAAAGGTGACGATGATATTCAGGTATAAGTTGCTTTTATGTATCTTCCTGGGTCTAATTTGCTGAGAAACCTCTGCCGATCAATAGTACCCCTCATTGTGCGAAGCTGCATTCTGAACCATCCATCACACAGTGCGTTACAGACAAGTTCACTGTTCAGCCAATATATCAAGTACATTGTATGAGGCTTCCAGCACAACCACCACTTTAACCCTAAATGGCCCACCCAGTTCATATTGTGAGCATGAACAAGGGCAGTTGTCAAAGATGGCAGAGCTGTGATGCATAATGGCTGGCTACTGAGTATACTGTGTTATACTGGTCCATCTATTGCTACACATCAAAGAAGGAACGGGGGTCAAGTAGTACAATTGGGCGACAGGCCGATTGCACCAAGGATGGGGGGCCCATGCTACATTTGGAGGCTGACAAATAGGTCAAGGTAATAGATTACGGAACATGGACACCAGCCTGGCTACAGATACTCTAAAACTATTTCAGGATAAATAGTGTAATTGCTTTTTCAAAATTTTACTCGCATAATCCAAATCTCCTATCAATTCCCACCTCAGAGGCACCCAAAGTTTAATGCAAGAGTGCACCTCGATTACCATGCTGTCCTTTAAGCCTTGTCAATGCTAAAAAATGCTAGAGATTAAGCTCTTTAACCCAACCAAAACCAAACAATTTTTCCCAGAAAGCTAGTGAAATTAGCCCAATAGGTATTGTTTAATTTATGTGAAACTGGCAATGAATAAAGGTAGTGTGGTATAGTATGACAGCTTCCACTTTCAATATACAGAGATAACCAACCAGTAGCTTTATAACAGAACCAAGTTCCACCAGCCACCAGCACACTAGAGAACCAACCAATACATTTCAGAACCATACAGTGCTTTATTGCGGAAGGTCCACCCAGCTCGGGGGGTCCACCATTAGTGTGACAGTACTGACTTTCCAAACGGACTTTGCCAGATCTAAGCCATAATAGAATTCCTGCAGCCCAATAAGCCTTCATGAATGGATGTCAGTCTAAGGCATTATGGTGCTCCTGGCTTAGACAATAGCCACAGGACAACTTCTGTTGATACGGTCGATTCAGACTATTCTACCCACTATATTGACAGAGTGCTACAGCTATTTCATTACTCAGGATTGCTTTTCCATGCAATGGCGTCTAGAATGTGGTCAGATTTGAAAAGATTGCAGCAGGTCTGAAGTGCACAGAGATTTCACAAAAATCATTGCAGAGAATGTATTGTATCCGAATAATTATCTGAGAGATAGATACATGTAGATAGATAGATAGATAGATAGATAGATATACAGACAGATAGATAGATAGATACACGTAGATAGATAGATAGATAGATCGATTCCTAAACAAAACCTAACAAGGACTGTGCAATAGATTAAACCTCCTGAACTTAGTATTGGCTATTTGACATTCTTGTCTGGTCTACTGAAAGTATAAAGGACACGGGTGACCTCCTTGAATAATGCCTAGAAGGCAGGCAAAGGAAACAACATATCACCAAAAAATCGAAGAGAGAATCAAAAAGGAAAAAAAAAATTTATAAATGAGTTGCTGAAATTCTGGACACAGGGGCATAAGGTCAGCATATTGACATAGGGCAACGAGCCCTGGAACTGATCTGATCACAGAGTGTATACCACAGGATATGTAGAAGTATTGTAGACCACAGTTCTTCATGTATGTAATAGTCTAATTTCATTCAAAAGAGCTTAGCTAAAAGTGAATAAGCTAATCCCAAGAAAAGCTGTTTTTTACCCCTTCTTTCAGTGCTGCTTCTCAAAATATTCAAGGAAGTCATGTTTTAATCCGGGAAAGTGCTGAATTTGCGTTTTTGTGATTTCATAATCACTTTGTACTTTACTGCAAGAATCAGCAAAGCTTAGTTAAGTTCTTTAGCTTTCAGATTAAATCTCTGGATTATATAACAAGATAGTGGGATTAGCGAGAGCTGTAAAAACATCAAAATGGACTGAATGCTCTGTATCAATGTAACAATTTATTACAATAAAAGTCGAGGATCAGTTTCTATCTGTAAATAAAATTTATTTTATTTTATTCCCCATAATCTTAATCTAGACACTAAACAAGATTCCGTATCAAAGGGATCAAGACTCATAAGATTAATGCTTGTGAAGTCATTATACTGTATGAGTTAATACTAGCATGGATATGGCTAAATTGAGTAGATTTAGTATTCCTCACCTTTCAAAATCTCAATTTTTCACCCTCCCTCATCTTTCATTGAACTTATACATATGACCTCCACCCAATTCAACCCAGTATACATTTGTATACCACAAAGCACATGAGTGCAGGCCATTCCTGTTCATTATGTTGCTTCGCTTCATTCAATTGCACGAGCTAAGCCCATTCAGATAGCCATATTCCCAACAATTGCTAGCAATTATGTGGTGAGTGTTGGTGTATTTTTTCATGGTGTACAGTGTATATCCCTGAACATGTTATAGGATAAACACAATTAAATAATGAAAATGGTCAATGATCTGGATTCTAGACCATGGAATTTAGGTATACCAAGAGAGTACTTGAAAACTGCAGGCCCCATCAGTGATTTCCATGCTAAAGGTATGTAGACATATAAGTCCAGCAGTGGTACAGTTGAGGCCTTCCAATTCTAACGATAATGTACTATTAGTAATTCTGTCTGTGTGATAAAGACAGATAGTAATCTTGGAGAGATTGAAAAAACATCCAACCAAAACCAAAGCAGAAAAAAAAGGAAACTGCAAAATGTCCATTTTGCATTGAACTGGGAATAATCTAGCTTTCTTCAGTTCCACTTATCAGTTCTTAGCCACTATTTAAGGAGCAGCTTTTTGTTGTTGCTTAGCAACAGTCAGACTGAGGCCATTTGAGCCACTCAAGGACAACAGGTCCCAGGAGCCAGAACCACTAGCCACAGATGGTTGCGATGTATACCTGGAGGACTACATGTAGTTGCATTCAGACCAAGATGGGCTTTTGGCTGAATGGTGATGC
This sequence comes from Platynereis dumerilii, assembly GCA_026936325.1. Taxonomy (NCBI): domain Eukaryota; kingdom Metazoa; phylum Annelida; class Polychaeta; order Phyllodocida; family Nereididae; genus Platynereis; species Platynereis dumerilii. Next base: position 14,098,433 of record JAPTHN010000003.1, read on the forward strand.
TTCTCAAAAGGAACGTCCCAGAATAATATATTACAGTCAAAAGTTTTATTCTGAGACCTTGTCCTGCTGATCTTATGAGGTACAGTACATCTGACCTCAACCCAATTTTGGCCAGTATGCCACAAAGCATGCAAGTGCAGCCATTCCAGTTGGATTCCAGTGCTCAGCTTTGATCATTCAATTGCATGACCACTGCTCATTCCGACAGACAATATCCCCAACAGTTACAGCTACTAAAGTAATCCAATGTTTAAACATTCTATAATACAGGTTACTGATTGACATTGAAGCTGTTGCTCTAAAATTGTATCTATCTGGTGCCAATCAAATACATTACTGACCTACCTACTGATACGTGGCATCTCAAAACTCTGCTAAAACGAAGATGGTTTGTTTATTCACATTTTCAGGCAAAATCATACACATATATTATATCATTACATAATGAAATTTAGAATTCTTCTTGTGTCTTTTTTTATTAAAATGCACTTAATTTTTTAGCTGCCAGATATTAGTTTCTGTTACGCAAAGGACGAAAAGTTCGAAATAGTGAATTTTTGGACTGTTGGATTTTGTTAACTTTTTTCTTCACAATTAAACTGCTTTTGGGAGCTTGAATTCTTATGTCATGACCAAAAGTGAAAACAATCATCTGGGTTAGAACAGGAATATCACAGATATCATCTTAGGTTTGTTTGCTACAAAAGCACTCAATTTCTGATATGTTGCTCTAAAAAATACAGATGGGTTCTGATCTACCCCAGACACTCAATCAGTATCATACCTTCTAGTGGTTTGAGAGCAAGAGCAAAATCGATAAAGCCTGGGAGTACCTAATGACCAGATGTAAACTAAGTACTCCCAGACACAGCCCTAGTACAACCCTACTAAAGGTAATGATTGCACACAATACGGAGGGCCTTTTTAGGCAGTGAAAAGTGCCCTTGCCTACCGAATGTCTTTCGGGAAATTAGCCTATTTCTTGTGACCTGTTGAACCTAATTTCTAGTCCATTTCAGGTTGATTTGTCCCTGGTGGAACTGACACTAACTGATGACCTAGTTTAGCACTTCACTATTGCCCTACACTCTAAAAAATGTCGGGACAAAATTGGTTTTTTAGATTCAAAATGGTTTTTTGAAAAACCAAATTTCAATGCAAAACCAAAATGGATTTAAAAAAAAATCCATTTTGGTTTTTTGCATTGAAATTTGGTTTTTCAAATAACCATTTTGAATCTAAAAAACCAATTTTGTCTGAAATTTTTTAGAGTGTATGATCATAGTCTTGCTGGGTTACCATCAAGAACAAAATGATTGTCCTTAACCATGCATGTGACCTTAGCCCTAACAACACTGCAAAGGCCTAATGATAATGACATGATTATCTCAAACAGGCCTATTGCAGGACCCTGTGGTTGTTATCAATAACAAGCTGGCTTTGGATAATTATTTCTGTAAGAGAGAGGTGTCATGTCATTTTCACATACAATGTCAAACATGGGTATCGATAGATTCTAGTTGCCTGGCACTGATGTTTCACTGAATAACACACAGCTGATGTGTGTGGTTGAGACATAATTACTAAAGTTTATAATTTCAGTGACCAACATCGATTAAATCATAAATAAGTAGGGGGAACGGGGGCACATTGGGACCCGGGGCACTTTGGGACAGTGGGGTTTTCTTGGATCCAGGCAAGGTATATGATATGGTAGTGCCATCATATCTTGTAATTTCACATCCTGATGTTTCCATGGTTTTATAGACAAATTACAGCCACATGCAGAAGTATGGTGAGCAAAAGTTTGTTTTTGCTACTACTGAAGTAAATATGGACAGGTTCAATTCAAACCATTCTGTGGACAAACCATGAACAATGAAGCTTTTCAGTGCTTTTATGAATTTTATATATCCTAACGAACAGTTATGAATTGCTATCCGTATAAATACACTCACTGGTGTCCGAGAAATTAGCATTTTGGTGTAAAAGTCATATCGGGGCTCATTGGGACAGTGAATTTGGGGCACATTGGGACGCACTTAATATGGCAGAATTTAAGTGTCCAAGGCAACTGAATGACCTGGGACAGCACACAACAGGTGTTCAGGTCACAGTGAATAGAAGTATAATGGATTACCATGCTCTGTGAACAAATTTGTCGCAAAGCACTGTGTGTTACTTACGTAGATGTCCGCAAACAGGACATTTTATGTTAAATGTTTAAAACTGTTTAAAGTTATAAACTATTGGCACTACAAGTTGTTAATGCACTGTATATTGTCTTACGCACTACTTATATGTGATATCTATTGCACATGGAGTGTTAAAATGATTTTTCAATTGATGTCCCAATGTGCCCCGGCTGATGTCAGTCATTTTTTCGACTCACATTTTGCAAAAGGGTATGTGAAGTCTAGTTTATTATGCCTTGCATTTAAGCTCAATGGTATTGGTGATATTCATGCAAACTTCTGAGTTCTTCAGTGCTTTCAGCATTGAGCAAAATTAGTAGACGTTAAAAGCGTCCCAATGTGCCGAAAGCTGTTTGCTAATTGATATAATTCTGTTTCAGGGTAAATTGAATAATGATCTATCATTCAATGAAAACTTGAATTTGTGTCAACCATTAAACAAAACGATTTTCATTTATGCTGCTTACTGTACACAATTTTGTCTATTGTTTAGAGTGAGAATCAAATCTGGAAACTCATGAATGACGAGCAAGACCGATAACCTTTTAGCTACTGCCACCGGTACATCCACCTCCATAAAAACAAGAATTGTGCTAATTCCCACTTTCACATTTACCACTGAGATTATCAAACTGTTTTAGCGGCGGGTAATCTCTTCACTAATTCCAAAGCCCTAAATTGGTTGGGTAGCTTAACAAGAGCATGGATGCACACTTATGAGAGGACAAAACAGGACATACTCAGAGACACCTAGGGGCATTGTTGGATAAGAAGATCAAAGGCACAATTAAGGGAGAACCCAGAGCCTTAAACTAAGTGTGGGCCTTAAGGGCAGAGGAGGGGGGGCCAGGGGGTTGTTGTCTACTACTTCCACAGGTTTTACTTAATCTAACACTGTCTTTAGGGTATATTGTGTATTTAACAAGAGGTTGATCGTTCTATAGTAGAACAACTAGCTTAGGGTACAAACAGCCTCTTATATGCTGTGGCTTAGGCTACTGTTGTCCCCGAGGTGAAAATTTTTCTGCACATCTAACAAATAAGCTACAAGGCAGGTTAGAAGTAAGTTTGCATTCTCAGTCATACTTTTGATTATCGAATGGTCCCATCAAGACAATTTGGTACAGGGGCTTGTAAAAAGTAACCCTTTTGAAAGGATGATTTGGGTTTATGTCCCGTATTTACGCATAAGGCCAATAGAGACAGTAGGGGGACATAGCAACGAGGGAAAATCGGTCTGAGGAGAAATCTTCCCATCAAGGGCAATAAAAAAGCTCATCATATGGACAAAAGCAATTATGTGGTTCAACTTAATTCTGAGAATATCTACAATGGGATAATCTAAATAGTCAAGTCTTATTCAGTGCCCTTGATATTAGAAAGCCAGTTATCTTAAAATATTCAGTAATATTCCATGTCCTGAGAAGCTAATTAAAGTTCGTTGACTTCACCGAAATGTCAAAGGCTTAAAGATGCCATTTTGCTGCACAAGAAATTGAGAATTGAAATTCCAAATAATCAACTTTTAATGAGAATTAAAATGCTAAGCTGTGGATAAACCTGTTAGTCACAAAAGTTATGTCCTCAAAGTGGAATTGAAGTAAATAAAATTGTCTAATTAAATATGTGTATCATACAACCAAGTCATTAAGTCATTATGATTGCACCATTCAGAAGTGTATTAAAGTGAAATGCCAAATTCAACTAGAAGGACCTGCAGTGAATTACCTTCTTCTGTCAAGGTTCAAATTGTGTGTTGCATTATGTTGATCAATTTAAACTATGCAAATGATAATAATTCTAAATAATGTTGTGCATATGTGACTCAATATAAATTTACTAGACAAGTGTTAATCATTTCTAATTAACTGCAAAATCTCAAGCAATATCTGTCATCATAAATAATTATGCTCCCTATCTTCAAATCTTTGCTTCTCCATTCATTCATGCTTTCAGAGGATGCTGTTCATTCATTCATGCTTTTAGTTCCATCATGCCGATGTTACTTCATGCTCCTTTGTGCTTGGGCAGATCAGTGGTCGAAATAAGGGGGGGGTCAGGGGGGTTTGACCCCCCCATGCTCATGGGACCCCCTCAAATACATTTTTCAAAAGGACCCAGAGGGGGTTCTCAAAAAACCCCCCAAATACTGAAAGTGTGCTGAGAAGTGAGCATGTAGCTGCAAGTAAGCCTAAGCAGCAAACTAAAACCTCTTGAAATTTATATACATTCACAACTCATTTTCTGAGATAAAACATACCTTTAAAAAGCCCAGAGTTCATTTTTAGAGCATCTGAAAAATATTCGGCTTCAGGGCACCTCTGGCGGCCCGCTGACGGCCCGCGGACGGCCCGCGGACTGCCAACTACAAGGACTTCAACCCTTGGGGTCTTCCAACTGAGAGACCCCCCCCCAATAAACATGGCCTATTTCGACCACTGGGGCAGATTGATCGCAACGCCTTCTCAACCGGAAACAGTGCACCACCTCTGTTTTAGTACAAAGCAACCTGATCACAAAGTGAGTTCATTCAATTCAAAGTTCAAACCTGCTTGATTCAAGTCTGGATTAAGGAGTTTGTGAAGCAAAGAGAATAAGTGGGATTTTAAAAGGCAGTGAGCTACAAAATCAATTACTTTTTTTTAGAATTTAAATGTTACTTTATTGCAATGTTATATTAGTTTGAACTATGTACCCCATACATGACATATACTGGTTGGTTTTTCCTTCATCATTAATAATGATTTTGAAAAAGATCTAAAAAATCATCACTATTTTGTAGTTGAATCATGTTTGCAACATCTGTAAACGTTCAAGCGGCACGATATTTTATTGCAAACAAGAGTATATTGATGAGAAATCAGGCAGAGAGCACGGTTAAAAATAACCAGCCATGTTTTTTAAAGATCGAGAGTTCTGCCATTCCTTATTGATCAAGAAGAAAATAATGAAAAGAAATGAGAACCTTGAAAGACTTAATTAATAATTCAGTCTGAAATAATATTGACAAGATCAAGAAGATCAAGGAATTCTTCATTCTGCTTGTATTACAAAGAATTGCATGAACTGCATCTTAATAGGATGTTATCATTAGGACCATCGACCTTGGGGCTCTTTCCAGGGTCGTACATGAAAATAGGTCATTGAGCATGCACAGTCAAGCATTATGCCATTACGGCTTATGATGCATCAGTGATATAAGGGCTCGTTGTAAAAGCAAAATCAGCTCAGAATGAGTATGAGGTCAAGAAGGATCAAGGAAGGATAAGGAATGGATTAAGGAATGGATAAAATAGCTTAGGATATCTTAGAGCTTAGCTACTGAAAATTGCTTTTGGTAATTACTGTGAAATGGCTAAGTAGGTACCGCAAGGATGTTTTTCAGAAGACATCCCTTGTATGGGTATCTTTGCTTGACTAATAAGAAAATGTATCAGTGGAAATTACATTACATAATCGGGGAATACCTTCGATTATAAAGAAATGCCACAGACATCTGCATCATCCATACCTGCTAGGAGCTGATGGGTTCATTGCATCAGTCTCCGAGAAATATATCAAATAAATGGGGTTATTATTGAGGTATTTACAAAACTTACACTCCTTGCTATTTTATTAATCATCCCTTGGAAGAGGCATGAACTTGTCCTAGACAGTTGCAGTATCAATAGATACCCATTTAGCCTACTTTCCAATCATGTAAACAACCTTCTCTTTGAAAGAAAAGTAGCATACTAAATGTAGAGAAAGGATTAACAGAAGGATAAGCTGAATGGGCTCAGAGCTAATCTCCTTTCATCTTCTATGGCTCTTAATTGTATGGTTCGCAACAATGTAGTTAACACCATGCACACTTGTGGGATGAAGCAGGATGTACTTGGCGACACCTAGTGGGCACTGGTGAGTTACAAGATCAAAGAGGTAATTAAGGGAGTTCTTGAGCCTTTAACAAAGACAGTGCCTCAAGGGAAGTTGGTAGGGGGGGTGTGTTTGGGTTATTTTCCGCTAGGTTTACTTAATCTAACACTGCCTTAAGGACATACCGCGTCTTTAACAAGTGGTTGATCCTCTCCTTTGGTGAAGTGTACAAACATCCTATTACTGTGCATTACTTACAGACCCTGATGAGTGCATCGGTGCAATGGTCTATCCATCAAATAAATACAAATCCTAAATTACCTGGCAAATGAAGGCAGAAGTACTATCCAGCTATAGAAAAGGGTCACTTAGCACTACTTTTTAACAGGGATAATGGAATTCAATGCCATTTGTTTTTATAGTCAATCATCAATCTTGACACCTTTATTTCATTATTTTTTCAGTGCAGACTCCTTTTCACCCACCATCAACACATAGGCCTAAGTGAAGATATACAAAGTTAGCGTATATTAGCATTGCTAAAGCTAATGCCATATGTTTTTCTGTAGGCTGTCAATCTTTGCACTTTTATTTCACTATTGATTGTTTGTACTTCTTGAATAATAATGTACTATTCAAAGATCAATAACAATTATATCGCTTCTTTCTGCATACTATGACAAGAGGATATGTTTAAATAACCTACTTCAGAAATGGCATGACAGACTTCAGAAAGACCTCAACTCATAAGGCCAATAATCTTCATAAAAGATCAGTCATATTGTATTTCCAAAGGAGTTTACTGGAGTTTGTTGACTTCACCTGAATGTTAAAGACTTAAAGATGGCATATTGCTGCAGTCACATTGCAGATTTGGAAATGTCAAAATGATTGGATTTAAATTGATTATGATAAAAGCTATGTAGAAAGACAGACCAATGAGTATCCTTATTAGTAAGGTACTTCTTGGGTGAATCATTCAAATATCTACTGTAATTAACACGAAATTATTCACACCCATGACTTTTGTCTTGGACTCTTGGTCAAACTGCATATATGTGCATAGTCAATTATTAGTCATACATGATAGGCACTGGGATGTGAAATCGCTCACAGGCAACAAGAATGATGAGCTAATTACTTTGCAAAGCTTGACTGCAACTTCAACAAAGCTATGAGATACAGTTGAAACCCCAAGTTTAGCAAAAACTATTAGAAATATGGTATACAACTTGAGCAGCATTAACAAAAATAAAGCATTAAATGTTTTGCAAGATACTTCATATCATTGTTCCCTGTTGCATGAATTGCAAATGTAACTAACACTCCAAGTGATGTCTGAAGCCTCTCCCATATCACCATGCTCCAAATCCATACTGAAGAATGCTCTCTATTCATTCACTGCTCATATTTCATGCCGTTACTTCATGCTCCCTTGTGCGTAGGCAGATTGATCGCAGCGCCCTCTCAACCGGAAACACTGCACCACTTCCGTTCTAGCACAAAGCAACCTGATCTCATAAAGCGAGTTCATTCAATTGAAAGTTCAAACTTGTTCCATTCAAGTCTCGTTTAAATCAAAACAAGGGTGCATAACACAAGGCAATGGCATGACCTCTGCATGCACAAAAACAATTATAATTGATCTTTCTTATGAGCTAGATGTTGTTTTTTCTCAGACATTTTGAATTTGTTTCTGTTATCGGCATCTATATCATCTTCGTCATAAAATAAAATCAAAAACATTTCTCCAAATGGTGATCATTGATAGTAGTTACATTTGTGTCATATATCATGTGTCCCAACAATCAGTTGTACAAACGAAAATGAACATAAAAATTATCATGCATTCACTTATTATGACTGCTTTACCATGAATGAAATTTAAAGGGTGAGACATGCTATAGTTTTGCCCATTTCAACCAATTACAATTGTCATAAGCAGCAAGATGACGCATCATGACAACTTTAATTTTTAGGGTATTTTGGAGCCATAATAAGGCATAAACTCTATTCACTGGTCGTTTGTCAGTCTTTCCTATTTCTTGTCATTCCTTTTGCTACATAAACAATTCTTAGCCATTTCCAAGAACCTTTCCGAAAGCCTCTTATCTCATCCTTAGCCATTTCTAATGGAACAGTTGATCCAATTCTGAGCCATTCCACGATCCGCCTTGACCTCATACTCATTCTGAGCCAATCATGCTTTTACAATGAGCCCTTCTATCATAGAAGCATCCTCAGCCATAATGTCATTATGCCTGATTGCACCTGCTGAGCAACCAATATGATGTTTGACCTCGGTCTTAATGATCACGTTCTATTAAGATGCAGTTCATGCGATGCTTTGTGATCTAAGAATAAAGCAATCTTTGATCTTGCATGATTGTGTCAATATCATTTGAGACTGAATTGATAATTATTAATCAGGTCTCACAAAAGACACTCAGCACCCATTAAAAAGATAATGGGAAAGAATGCATAACATGCTATGGACTATATTTTCTGTTTTCTGTCTCCATCTTGATTGGAAGAAAAATTACATACAGTGGTTAGATATCGAGCATTTCTGTGGTATCTACTCCCTGGGATGCTAACTTGTGGGACCTGGGTTCAATTCTTGATCCGGGCAACCAATTGGAATGTTAGATAGATTCATTGTCTTGTGCAAAGAGTGCACTCCATCTCATCACCAGGATTGCGTCTTAAAAGCCAAATCAGTGCGTAAATACAGGACACAAAGCCCTGTCATCCACATTCACCACATAAATACCAAATACCTTGTATATGCTTTTTCTCAGATGTTCCCTGTTAAGTATCACACCCATGAATAATTGAATATATTTCAAATACATCTTAATCACAAATTTATATAATGAGCTATTAATAGACTAATCAATATCACATGACCTTGTTGCCATGGCAGTCTTTGAGAACAATCGGTGATGTGAAAAAACACCATCCTTTCTTGATGTCTTCAAAAGGATGAGAAGATCGTTGCGCTGTGCAACAAGAATCCAAATGGCAGGGCATTGTTATCACAATGTGATACATCTTGTAAAATCTTTCAATGAGGCAGATTCATTTGAAAATTAATTATCTAAATGCAAATTTATCGATCTCTCTTTCCTCAGATTTCTATATGATGTAATTAAAGGTATAAACACTTATACGTATGGAGCCTGACACTCCCAGGCCAGAAGGATCTCAAAATCTCAAAAGAGGTCTTTGATTATGCTTTCCAACGGTTTCCTTTTTATTCAATATGCTTGAAATGTGAATTTTGGGTGAATTTTGGGTGTCTCCTTGTATCAGTGCTGTGTATGGTAACTGCCAAAATGTTGAGGACTCTCACTTTGTCTCTCTCATATCATCAGTCAACTCTCAAATGCTCCCAAAACCGGGCTTTATCTGTCTATCTAAGTATCTGTCTATTATCTGTCTATCTGTCTATCTATCTTACCAATAGCTATTATCAAGATAAGTCAAAGGCACAACGTGCACTGTTATATTTTTTTTTCAAATATCACTATATGCTTTGATGTCTGTAGATTCTACAATATTTTCCAAATTATACATGGGCTCTTGGTCTTCGCCGTAAAATTGTAATGAATAATTTAAGTATGAGGATAAGAACGTCAAACATTGACAATTCTCTGTGCTGTGCAATGTGCATGAAGTTAACATTTTACTCACTCCTTTATAAGACCACCGCTTCTGTGGTCATGAAGCGGTCTCTTGTTGGGATGCGGTCTGTTGTTGGGGTTCATAATGCACTAAAAAACTGATCAGTGCGGGAGTAAGGCAGTCACATAAGGCAAGTCTGAAACTCTGTAGCTGCACTTCTACCAATTTATAACTTGTACTTTAATAATATGATATCGACAAATAGGTTATCAAAACTTTCTAAACAAAATCACACAATACACAACATGCACTTATTGATATTCGGTCCAAGTATTAAGTCATTTATGAATTACAGTCATGAATACATGATGACAAGTTTAGTCTCCATGGACTTAAATTTCTCTTCAGTCTCTTAATATCCAAAGATCATCTAAGTATGACTAGGGTAAGATGGGGGGCCTGAGACTGCACAGGGGACCCATTTGGGGTCATTGTGGGCTCCTCACAAAAGCCCCAGAGGTCAATTTGCCTCCTCACATATCCATGCTTGGCATGTACTCATCATTCTGGGTGACTGTCATTAATTTCCCTTCAATTCTCAGGAAACTGTGAAGCTATCAAGTCAGGATAAATTTGATTCAATAATATAGTGACGGTTTGTTGTAAAACGCCTTGTTATAGGATAATCTTTCTGCAGTAGAACACCTTGTGGTAGGAATGTCTTTCTCCTACTCTAAGTAGGATTTTCATTTCATCTTTTTATAAATTCATATATGATGTATATCAAAACCATGATAATGTCGTCCTATAAAGTAGCAACTCAACACCGATTGTGCACCTACAGCTGTATTGTGCATTATGGTTCTTTCCATTGTTGTGAGTGATAATACATTGAATTTTGTCATATTCAAAGTTAAGTCAATAACTTATTCTGATGAAGGCTCAAGACTGAAAGATCCATTTGCTCTTTTTGTTACTTTTTTAATGTAATGAGTTTAAATGTCAATTTTTTTCAAAATCCCATTTTAACATCACTCACAGCCATTGGCAGCTAGACAGATATCAGCTACATTAAATCGTTTTTCTCTATGTTTTTTTTCCTTTTTCTGTCACTTGCTCTGCTCAATACACAACAACACTGCAACACTTAGTCGTTTTCATCGTCTTTCTCTCGCCCTTCGCCTCAATGTCTTTGCATCGAGTTCACTTTTGAAAAGGCAATTTCCGCTTGTTGTTCCGTGAAATTACTGCAGGCTGCCAGTAGGCTTCCACTATAGCCTGTCAAACACTTTTTTGCCTTGTTGTGTGTAGAGTTTTACTGAACTCAGTCGGAGTAGAGAATAAGTGTAGCCCGTAAAGTAGAAAGAAAAACAAGACGAATACAAAAAAGATGCCGGTCTTCACAAAAACTCAATTTCCCTGACAGGATCTCTCTCCAAACGATTGCAGTTCATTTGCCAGACTCTTGAATGCCTCAAAGTTATTTATAGTTCTGTGGTATTGTGTACTTCTCTTCTATTTTTGTTCCTTCCAGGATATGCAAATTGCTTAATATCTACCATCCCCTGAGCGAGCTCTTTGTCGTTCTGTCTCTCTCAGTCCCTCTCAATATTTCTCTCCATCTGTCTCTGAGTCTCATAGTCTCATGATCTTACAATCTCTCCCTCTCTTGGTCTCTAGGACTTTCAGTTTCAAGGTTTCTTACGGCTTATGGGTCTCATGGTCTCATGGTCTCCTTGAATCACGGTCTCTTGATCTGTCAGTCTCTTGGCCTCTTAGTTTCTTGATCTTTTAGTCTTTGATCCCTTAGTCTTTTCTCTCAGTCTCTTCTCCCAGTCTCTTCTCTGAGTCTATTGGTCTCTCAGTCTCATGGTCTCTTGGAATCTCGGTCAAACATTTCTTAGTGTCTTGGTCTCTCGCTCTCTCACATCCCTGTCTTTCCGACTTTCTCGCTGTAAATACCTTTGGTTAAAAAGTTGCAGGACAGAAATGCAAAACATTCGTCAATCCCTTGGTCATAATTTTATACATCCAGATGATCCCTGTCTCTACTGCAATACAATACACTATCTGTCTTATTTTTGCTGATGCAACAACTTTAAATCCCTTATATATCATCAGCAATAGAATCCTTCAGATTTTCACACATTTGGCTGAATTTGGCCCAAATATACTGAAGTAGTCTGTAGGGACATCAGACTATATTGTCCTAACTCAGCTGCTCTTGTGGGCGTATGTCGCATCCTGAATGGGAGCGGGCAATTTTATGTCTTCCGTTATTACACCTAGCTAAATGAAAAGAAGTCGTCTGATTATGTCATTCCAATCAGCACTGTCATCTGGGGATTAAAATGCTTCAAGAAGTGTTTTGGTTACTATATATATTCGGATGTTATCAGCACAATATTTCAAGATTTTTCGCATTTGACAATGGGTACAGGAGCAGGTAGCATCAAATTTCAATGAATTTGCTAGATAACTACAGTACAAATTTCTAAAAGTGGCTCGTCATTTAAATCTAGCCTTAGCTGTCTATCCATAGCCTTTCCAAGCTAAACTAAGCTACACTTATCCATAGCTAGCCATAGCTATCCACAAGTACTATTGTTTAAACAAGGGGTAAAGAGATTCCAGAGTATACAAAAGGATAGCTATGGATAGATATGGATAAGACTAGTAATGAATAGCTATAGACAGCTAAGTTGAAATTTGTACTGTAGTCTACAGAGACAAGATATTTTGCAAAAAATAAATATTTGATTGATGTGTCTCTTCATTCATGTGTACGGAAGTAGATTTAAGAAAATATATTTATATAACATACCTATATCTGTTCAAGTTGGGAGTCCAGAAAAACTAAGAGTGTAACATTTATTACAATTTCGGCAAAAGAGGGCAGGCATAGTCTTGAAGCCAGCATCAGATTGTATGAACACTTTTAAAACACAGGATATCCCAAAGTGGTTAACTCCAATAACGTATCTTCTAACAGGAAAAATTTTTCTTGGTCATAACAAAATTTCAGTTAATAAAACAAAATTGTTCAGTCCGGAGAGAATGTCATTGTCTGCAATAAATACGACAATGCCTTTGGACACAATTGTTATCTGACAAAAACACCACCAACTGGCTGCCCATTTGTGTCCATTTGTGGCCACAGTGTCTGAGGGCAGTTTGTTCAGATGGCAAGAAGACTAAAAAAATTAACTGGAGACATTGAGTGGAAATGCTTTGAGATAAACAGACATCGAGTAGCCATTTATTGTGGAGGTAACACTGATAGCCACATGGTATTGCATTTGAGGATTCTATTGACAATATCCTTTTATTACCCTTGTGGTTATTGCAATAGCTCATTTGGATGAAATTTGGAGATGGCAGGAGCCAAATTGTCTGCACAATGACTGTCAAAGACATCAACAAAATGTATCTTGCTCAATTTAGTTGACTTGATAATATGCACCAAGTATACAAAACTTTTTTTTTTTTGACAAAAAAGATGGATGGTATATTTTCGCAACAAACAATCAGGCCCATCACTTTATCTCAGATCAATGGACAGGATGAATTTTCTATTGATGTCAGCAATCGTACTTTTATTGAATTGGAATATTGTGACAGGTATGACAAATTGGCAAATGATAAGATTTTAGACCTTAATCATCTGCAAATTGTACGTATACTGCACGCCAGTACAAAGATGATTTGAGCAGATTAAGCATTGTTATATATAATGTTTAATGTGCCTTACAATAGGTTGGGCCAAACTATAATAAATCGATTCCTCCATCAATAATTCAACTGATCTCTTCATTCTGATATATTTCCTTGTAACTCACAAAGGTCAGATTATACTATTCTGATTATATTCTAAATCATATATTTTTCGAATATGCAGGGAGGATTTTTTATATACTGCTTCTCTTGTCACCACTAATGTCAACCAAACAAAATATCTTTTACTTGAGTGTCCCCTTTTCTGCGTAAATCATCACATTGAAAAATACGTGAATCTTAGAGCTGTCTTAGCCATCAAAATAAGGTGCTCACGCAGAAGAATTAATGAAGACTAACTACAAACCCTCTCAATCCAGTGTTAAACCATCCTATCCATTTATCAGTGGCTTATAAAAACACTGTTTGCATTGCACTTGACAAATGCCATGACAGCATCAACTAAATGCAACTCCTTTCGTCATCAGCCCCATCCCACAACATAGCTCCACCACAAAATGGTCTCCGATTGTTTTCATGATGTGCTCCCATCGCCCAAGGCTGCTCTGGTGTCAATGTCCTAAGTGCACTCGTAAATTGCCTTAGACAATGGAAGACCTTGGGAAGGAGAAACAGATACTCACATTGTGGTTAGGTGTTTGTTTTTCTTGCTTTCAATGCTGTGTTGTCTTTGGTTAACGAACAGTTGAAGAAGGTATAATGCAAATACTATATGACATGATTGTCCAGAATGAGGATGATAAGAGATAATTTTCAATTGAAAATTTAATGGTTGGGTATCTCAGGCTTAAAACGTCTTTATTGCACCACATTTTAACATTACATTGCACATTTTTTGCTTAACACATCAGGTATATGAAAATTGGTTATCAATATTTCTAAATGTCGTAAAATTTACAACATACCTACCCACTCATGATATTAATTTTCATTTGTGTGCGGTGTGTTAATTTTCTTCAGACATTGAGGCACCTTGTATCCTCAAAATTATCATCAAAACGCGCTCTTGCAAATAACAATGACAATGAGCATACCAATTAGAGACTATCTATAGAGGCAATAGAAGCTACCATGAAACCATGTGGATTCACAATGTTTCTACCTCTCAATATGTCCAGCATGCCTTGGTGAGCCACTCAATGTCTCCAGAAAGTGTTACTACTCTCATTTTCAGTAATTTTCACCAATTGGACAAAGTGGCCACAGACTATTATATCTGGCTTCAAAAGGCCAGCCAATAAATTCTTTTTTTAACAGTCCTTTGTATTTGGTACTATAATCTTAGTCTAATGGTTTTGTTCCTTTGGTACTTTTTTAAATTTTGGTACTTTGGATGATCCAGCAGTTATTTGTAGATCTCAAAACATCAATCGGGAGATCTATATTTTATAGATTTATCCATTTATCTATTATTGAATCCGATAGTATATTTTCATCTATCATATAATGATGGGTACCAATTCTATTTAATGCCCTTTACACACAAAATACAGGTACTAATCCAAACTACAACTAGGCTGGTATCCCCGCAGACAAATTTGACAGCAAACACAAAATATGAAAAACAAATATACCAGTCCAAGCTTCTTTATATTGCAGATGAGTGGGTGTGTTGCCAAGCATATTTTCTGCTGTCAGAGGCACCTGCCTGGACTAGAAGAGAAGTCTCTCTGAGTTCCAGAAATAGCTCGGAATATGTCTGGCTTGATTTCTGCTCTCTTTGTCCCTTACAAGGAGAGAGAAGAATCTGAGGATATAAATTGCATCCTGACTTAAAAGACAGCTCTGTAATATACTATTTAGATCTCAGCTCTTGTTAATGCAAGTATCAGACAGACTAGACCTTCCTTTTATGCAAGTCCATTTAATGCAGAAAAGAGTAGCAACTAATGTGTGGTACACATTGTGACAAGGTTGGAAACAGAGTTCCAAGAATAGTAGTTGCATCCTAACTTCAAAGAGACTTCAGGATTAGACATTTTTGGATGGAACAGAATTACATGGCAACATTAGGTGAGTCAGCATAGACCTGACACTTTTCTACATCATATCGATACAGGACCGAGAGTTCAATGGCGTGCATATTTTGACACATATATATATAGATCAATATTATGTTCGAAGAACTGAAACTGAAGCAAGACTTGAAAGAGTAGGGGGAACGGGGGCACATTGGGACGCTTTTAACGTCTACTAATTTTGCTCAATGCTGAAAGCACTGAAGAACTCAGAAGTTTGCATGAATATCACCAATACTATTGAGCTTAAATGCAAGGCATAATAAACTAGACTGTACCTACCCTTTTGCAGCCAGAGAGTCTTAAAAATGACTGTCCCAATGTGCACAGCCGGGGCACATTGGGACATCAATAAAAAAATCATTTTAACACTCCATGTGCAATAGATATCAAATATAAGTAGTGCGTAAGACAATATACAGTGCATTAACACCTTGTAGTGCCAATAGTTCATAACTTTAAACAGTTTTAAACATTTAACATAAACTGTCCTGGGTGCGGACATCTATGTAAGTAACACACAGTGCTTTGCGACAAATTTGTTCACAGAGCAAGGTAATCCACTATACCTCTATTCATAGTGGACTGAACACCTGTTGTGAGCTGTCCCGGGTCATTCAGTTGCCTTGGACACTTAAATTCTGCCATATATAGCGCGTCCCAATATGCCCCGAATTCACTGTCCCAATGAGCCCCGATATGACTTTTACTCCAGTGAGTTAATGTAAACAATTAGGGTAAATTATCATAAATCTGAATTACTCAATTTTCTGTGGACTTTAAAGGCACAAAACAATAATTTCCTTTTAATATTCATTAAAAATAAAAAAATGTTGTCTCAGGCTGGAAATATTTGTGCTTTCATGCGATTTCAGTCAATTATAGGCCTATAAATAGCCTATAAATAGCCATATTTGGCACCCACCCCTGGAGCCACGCTATGGCAACAGCTAAAACAAAACTAATTTTTAATATTGTTTTCTGAGGCCTCCAAAAACAATTATCTGCAGGGACAATTTTGAGATAGCCCTTTTTTTGGCTAAAAAAAGGCAAAATGTGGTTTTCCCGCCAAAAATGAGGCTGAAATTTTGGCAGGAAAACCAGTTTTTGGCTATTTTTAGTAGGGCTCTCACGATTAACCGATTAATCGCTGCCGATTAGATTTTAGATAAAAATCAATTCCAGTTTGCAAAATCGATTAATCTGTTATTTGTTTATTTGGGCCTGGAAGACGCTGTATGGCTTTAAATTTCTAGTTGTAAGAAGTGAATTGCAACTGGATTGGTCAAGTGGATTGGCTAATTGGATTGGTTGTACCGGATTGAAGCAGATTGAACAGAATGAAGTGTGAAGTCCTGATTGCGCTTAGTATTTTCAATGGAATGTCCAAATCTCTCTGCTCTGCTTTAAGACAATGATATAAAAAGAAACATAACTTCACTAGCTGTCTAGAATGGCGGGAAAACAGCGATTAATCGATTACGATTCGATTTTAGTCCATAGATTAATCGATTTTGAAATTATGCAATCGTGATAGCCCTAATTTTTAGCCCAATAAGGGGCTATCTCAAAATTGTCCCTCCACAAAATTGATATTTTAGGCCTTAGAAAACAATATTAAAAATTAGTTTTGTTATAGCTGTTGCCATAGGGTGGCGCCAGGTGTAGGTGCCAAATATGGCTATTTATAGGCTATTTATAGGCCTATAATGCCCTTAAATGGCATGAAAACAAAAGTATTTCCAGCATGAGACAACAAATATTTATTTTCATGACCATTTTTAAGAAATAATCATTCTGTGGCTTAAAACATCACAGGGAATTAAATAATTTGGAATTTTGCCTTAATTTTTACATTAAGTCACTGGAGTACACCAAAATGCTAATTTCTCAGACACCAGTGAGTGTGTTTATCATGATGACAATTCATAACTGTTCGTTACGATATATCAAATTCATACAAGCACTGAGAAAGCCTCATTGCTCATGGTTTGTCCACAGAATGGTTCGAATTGAACCCATCCATATTTACTTTAGTAGTAGGAAAACAAACTTTTGCTCACCATACTTCTGCATGTGGCTGTAATTTGTCTATAAAACCATGGAAACGTCAGGATGTGAAATTAAAAGATATGATGGCACTACCATATCATATACCTTGCCAGGATCCAAGAAAACCCCACCGTCCCACAGTGCCCCGCGTCCCAATGTGCCCCCGTTCCCCCTACTGTAATATATTTGGATGTGTTTTAATCGTCAAACATTTTGTCTCTGTTTCCACCTATATATCTTGTAAAAGTGGATTCCAGAAATGTGGAGTGTTGGACATTGCAGTGCAGACCAGAAGTAGAACAACAGAAGCAGAAGTTGTGTCAACACTTGAAAGACTGCTCCAGATTAGACATTTTTGGAAGTGACAGATTATGTGTCATCAGATTAGGTGAAAATTGCTCTTCCAAACGACGGGAATAATTGACCACTAGTCTGATGGAAGATTTATTTGGTAACAGCAGGATCATCCCTTTGTGCCAGATGTAAGGACTTGAGTGTGAAGATTTCCATTACTGTGAGTAATTGTATTTTTATGAATCGGCTTATTGTGACAAGTATGAAAAATTGGCAAATGATATGGTCAGATACTTTAAGTCATCCGCAAGACATGAATACAAGCCTATGAAATAATTTGAGTGGGATAGGCATTGATAAATCATATTCCTTATGTTTCACATTGGTTTGGTCCAATAAATCAAGTTATTCATCAATAATTCAATTGATCTATATACTTTATAATACGTTTCTGTCTAATATTCTTTGAAATTCATTGAGACCTGATCACTTCATTCTCATTGTTTTCTAAAGAATATTTTAAAATATGTACGGGACATGTTATAAAAACCGGATCTTCTAACACTATACTAACTAAAACCAGCCTATGAAGTTTTATTTGAGTATTGCCTCATATCCCCACTAATATTTGAGTTAAACCTCAGGTCACATGACCACCCCAGTTGCCAGCAATAAACACCTGCCATGGGCATGTCACTCACCCAAACTATCCACCTGTCCTACTTTTTTCCACTCATATTTCAGCTGGGAGCCCACGATGCTGTTACTCCTCTCTCTTTTCCGTTTACCGACTCCACCACCGATTCACCACCAGGATTGCATGAAACAGCATATTTTCATATTTTACTCCTCCACAGAGGGAGCCTCTTATCATAACCATTTTCCCACAGGTGGCAGCACCTGCCTTCATCTGTTTTTGCCTGGACACAGCCTGAACCTTGTGCAATAGGCAGGTTGTTATCGTTCATCTGATTGCCTGCTGACCTGACTGTAACTATTTTCTGATTGCCCTGCATGCTCTTTTTAAGTACATGCCACCTACCAGGAGGTAGGCAACAAATCAGGCTGTAAGCTCTCAGGCAGGCCTCAAGCCAACATCTGCTTGACATCTATAGGAATGTGTCAACAATTAGCCATTTTCAACTTTTAATGCCCACAAGTCACTCTAAATACCAGGTGTTTCTAAAACATTTCCTTATTTTAACATGACAGCGTCAACCTGCAGCATCATTTCACAATAATGCATTGTCAAACTTTTTCACTAATGGGCATTTTCTAGTGGTACTACATGAAAACAATCACTTTGATAATGCTGTGAATCTTAGAGGTACCATAGCCGTGATTCCATGAAATACGCGGCTCATATACAGTGCCGCCTGTAAGTAAGTGAAACGCATGATATTGTGCCATTGCATCAATGTTAAATATCCTTAATCAAAATGCTTCTGGAAGGACGAATTCTCATCCGATGAGAGGAAAACATTTTGGGTCATAAAGGCCGATATGTGAGGCATGCGGGATAAAAATAGCAGCCAATTTTCTTTGCTGTAGTTGGAGTTAGCTATGGGTCAAAGTCTTTGATAAGTAAGTGAAACGCAGGCCCAATGTTAAAATATGGGGAAGGGTGGTTCACTTACTTATCAAAGACTTTGACCCATACCTACAGTGCACCAAAAAAGTTATGGGAAAAAATCAGTAGCTCCGGTGTTTACTTCTAATTCCCTACAAATGCATTTCCTATGATAATTATTGATGTTCTATCCCTTCAATAGACATCTCCTGAATAGGTCTGGCTAATAGTTTCGTGATTTTATGTTGTGATATAGATAGGCCAGTGAATCTCAGATAGCCACACCATTTTTTGCCCTCAAAAAAGTTATGGGAAATTTTCGTAAGGTAGTCAAATACTGAAATAGAAGCACAAAACATTGCTTTGTGGTTGTCATTTTAGTTTCTAGAAGAAGGGAATTGACTCAGGGAAACATTTTAATGGAAATCTTATAGTAAAATTTTCATGAAATATGTATTTTAATTATATTAATAATGTTATTTGAAATAATTCTCAAATTAATGTACATAGCATCTAAAAGTCAATGTAATGATGAAAATATGTCTGGCCACAACATTTATCACAAAATTTGTCAATAGAGTCTCCTGTTTTTATTCAGAAAATGGTCTATTTGAGCCAAGGCAAAAGTTGATTCAAAGTTTATGGCCACCAATGTGTTCGTACTGTCATTCAGCATCTTTAGATTTCAGAAATTTTGTATTATTTGTGGTGACATTGCATTAAAATATGACTTTAGGAAGTGAAAAATAGCCCAGGTAGTTTGCATGATAGAAATCACTGAAGCCACCACTTTTTGCACTAGTCTAATTATTTAAGTAGTCAAATGCTCCCTTTGTATTTTTCCAAATTCATTCATACCATGCGCATATATGTGAATGTACAAGGTTTACAAACTGGTTTTATGCAATATCCATCAAATTGTATCAATTGGAATCATATAGAAAAATTAATTTGGGCTTTTATGGCTTCTTGATTGTTTGTCCCATACTCCACTAGTTTGCAACGGATTCTTCAATCATTGATTTGTACCATCTAATCTTTTTGGAAACTTTTGAAACATTGTAAAAAGGCCCTGAGAGGTGCTGAAAGCCTATTGAGATGCTATACCAAGTAAAATAAGGTAAATTTGGATCATTTTTACCACCTGTGTTATGCTTTAGATATTTCCTTGCTTCAGGATGTTCATCATTCAGTGGACTGCTCATCTTCACTTCAAGGAGACGACTCATACATGCTCAATAGTCATTTGAGCAACATTTATCGGCAATAACTGGGCATTGAGTAGCCCACAGGACACATTTTAAGAACACACCAATTTTTTTAAGCTATTCTATTTCAAAATAATCAATATCAGTTAAAAATGACTAAAAATCATTGTTATTAACATCTTTCGATGTCAAACAATGTTTTGTTTGACCAAAATTGTGTGATAACATATTACTGATTTTGCTTGTGTGAGAGACATCATCATCAAGTAGCTATTACTCCATATGTCCAATTTTTCCCATAACTTTTTCCTTGCTTCCTTCAAATGATCATCCAAACAAGCTCCTGCAATAACAATGAGCATCACAATGAAAGCCGTCAATGGAAGCCCTAATGGGAAACCATCTGGCTGCTCAATGTCTCTTCCTCAATGTCTGGGACATTGCCTGCAGTGTCTATTAGTGCCTCTCAGTTTCTCCCTCAATGTCTCAAGAATGTCACTGTTCTTGTTTTTAGTCATTTTGTAAATTGGACTGATGCATCCATAGACAACACAGCCACAAAAGGACATGCCAAGAGCACTGAGTCAGTCATGTCAGTGGTTTTCTTGTGATATCCATCCATCTATTTGTTGATCGGAACATAAAGTATATATTGTATCCAGTGTTGATCGGCACTACATAATGAAATGATGGGACAACTGCCAACAATTGCCTTTGACATTTCACTCTCAACAAGATTTCTGTTTATATCTTGCATCTAATACTGAAATATATTTGGGAACCATATTCAGATAAGTTAAACTGTGCTAAACAACTGCCCTGATTGATATATATCAAGATCTTAAGCATCAGCTTGCTTTACCAATAAATTAAAGACAAATACCGTGTACATTTCATCTGGTAAATGCATTCTTCGCAAAATATTTTACGATATCATTCATAAGTAATATATTATCCTAGCTGGTCATCAAATTCTGCTCTTATAGGTGCATTCCCTGCAGTTACCAAAGAAAACTACCTTGCCATGCTCATTTAGGGATGGTCATGATTGTTTGTTGCCAAATAAACCATCCATCTTTTTTGTCAGTTTCGATCCATCAACCTGGTGGCAAATTTTTCATGTCCCAACAAATGGAGCAATACCACTGTGCACTAACGACGGGGGTACCCTCGCCATCAGGGCAGCCATTACAACTGCTGCTTCGTGATTTCAAAGTGAAATAGCAAAAAATGTAGGGGGAGTGAGGTCTTCAAATTGTAAAGATAGGTTAAAGGGCTCGTAAAATGAATCATTGCTGAGTGCCAGATTCAAACAAGCAAGATGAAGTAAGATATTTGAGAAATTAGAAATCATGCGAGGTGAGGGTACCGCAAAAAATGGAAAATGATAGGGTGAGGGTACCAGCATTTTGGCAAGGGTACCAGCACTTTTTGGGCGAGGGTACCAACAAAATTGGCGAGGGTACCAAACCGGAAGTGGCGAGGGTACTGTAAGATTTGGGCGAGGGTCACTTCCGGTTGGCGAGGGTACCCGCCAAAAAGAGATTGGCGAGGGTAATGCAATCAAAGACAATCTTAGCAAACAGTAATTACCAATCAGGAAATCCCAATCAAGAGCACAATTACAATACCCTTTAATAAAGAGGAATCTTAAAATCAATTAACTCCTAATGAGAAAACAGTTGCACAATTATAAGCCTACCCATTCTGCCCCACTGTGGAAGTTATTACAGCAGTTAATAACCACAGATAAAAAGTTAGTTTGTAGGCATACACAAAAGGTTCATTATTCCTAAAACCATTGTTAACATCTCAACTCTAAATATTTGAAAAAATATATGTCATGTAGGCCTATGTCACATTCACTAAACTTATGATAGAACATTTTAAAATGTCATTAGCCTTGGGTGTAATAATGCACAGACTCAGTATCATAAGTGCACTTTATATCTCTATGCATATGAATGTTTCTATGTCAAATTGGCTGTTGATAATGTTATGGCTTGTTTAAAAACTGTTTCCGTAAGGGTAATTAAATGAATCTGAATCTGAAATCTGAATCAGAATCAGGGAAGACTTGAGGAGAATAAAGCTAGTTTTTCTCAAGAAAAAAAAAGTCTGCCAGAACGCCCTTGTCCTAAGCAGTACCATCCAAAATTTTAACCCCTCATCCTTCGAGAAGGCATACGTAATTGCACACGATGAATCAGCAAGCATTAGCAACCACCAACAGCTATATGCGCCAGGTTTTTTAGAAACATTGGACATGTTTATTATTTTCTTGTGGTCCAGTTGTGGATGCTTTTTGGAACACAATTGCACGCACTGGTACATATAGCTGTATGTCTCATTGTACTGTGTCAATTCCCCTCTATTTTCATGATTATTATTGATAATAGTTCTATCAATTAGTCAATTGAAAAATGAAACTTCAAAACCATGCTTGAACATGCACTTATAAATTAGAAGACAGCGATTTCTGATTCATTTCAAGTCAGTCTGGGCATTGCTATTTTAACTATCAGTAATATTTTTTGAAGGTTCATCAAATCACCCTTAATACCACTTAATATGAAAATGACTTAAACAATGCAAAATTAACAGGCCTACAGTGAGACAAGCAGACAGAGATAAAGAGATAAAGAGATAAAGAGATAAAGAGATAGATAGATAGATAGATAGATAGATAGATAGATAGATAGATAGATAGATAGATAGATAGATAGATAGATAGATTACTGATGAAGTCAAAAACAGACTCTGAGCATGTCATGCTTTACATGTATCACACTGATCACAGTTAATTGGGATTAGAATGGGTAACACTGGACAATAAGCTACATTTATTATCAGAAAAATTCACAATATCATATACATGTCAGAACTGGAGAAACAAGAACATTTTATTGTTGAAGTCAAAAGCACAGACTCAGAGAAGATTGAATACGCCACTATGTTATACATACATGGAGATTTAAGCCTACACTCGTACAAAAGAGGTCTTCTGGTCTTAAAATTTTGCTGTCATTATGGGTCAGTAGCTAATAATTAAGAAAGTTTATGGCTATCTCAAGATAATTAAATAGTTCAGGGCATTTAGTTTGGTATAAGTTACCATAACCCTCCCTGCTACTGAGACTATTAGAAAGTTTCTTGTTCATTTGATTTTACAGAGCATGGTACTGCAATTTATTTAGGAGACATTTTTTCTTGCATAATAATTGGGAATGCAGTGCAGATACCTTAGTATGACATAGGTATAGTTTTCTATTACAAGATCGCTATTATTCAATCAAATATCTTGAAAATATGATGCATCATCCTCTGCCCCTCCCCAACTCTCATGTTTTGCTTGAATCTATCCTTTTGAAATTTGCTGTTATTAGGGAAAGAGCAGTCTTTTTTGCACAGTGTTTAACACGGGTATTACAAAAGCTAGAGTTTGATAACTTCTTTCAGTGTCTCTATATTGTCTTCTTTCATAGATCGATCAATAGATAGATAGATCTAACTTCACCATTGCTTTTGTCACAACAGCAAAGAAAAAAAAATCCATGACTGTTTCAGTAATCTTTGGTGGTACCCTCACCATGACAATTATTGGAAACGGTGGTACCCTCGAGAGGCTTATGTGGTTACCCTCACCCTGACGATGTATTTCAAATGCAAAATCTCATAATTCTGTGATCAATCACATGTTGAATACATGTCCAACAGTTAGCTTAACATTAAAACTACATGTTGGATAAATATGGGCTTTGGATTTGATGAAATAACCTCAGGATGACAGAAAATGAATTTGAATCGAGTTATTGTAATGGCTGCCCTGATGGCGAGGGTACCTCCCTCGTTAGTGCACAGTGAATACTCTTCTCATTATAAACATATTGTCATTAGGGCCGATCATGAAGATGGATCTTCTTTCGATGCTATTTTTGAAGATTCTCCTGTTCTTGTTTTCATGGCGGAAGACCATTTTTCTTCTTTCTCACTGACAAACAGACAATGACTTTGTCTGGTTCATTTTTAGGCTTTGACACAGGACTTGGCTACACCTTGTGGGCACTGTTGAGTTACAAGATCAAAGAGGTAATTAAAGGAGTTCTTGAACATTTAACAGGGTGTGCCTCCAGGATGCTTTTATGCTAGGTTTACTTAATCTAACACAACTGTGTCTTTAACAAGTGGTTAATCCTCCCTAATGGAACTGTACTAATAGTGTGTACAATCACATTATTACTGCAGATTACGAACAGACTCTGAGGTCTCTATTGGTCAACACATTAAGAAAAATTAACACAACTTCCAAAGTACAAGGCAAAGAACAGTGTTACCAAGTGGTGGGAAAGGGCCAATCAAAATTACATTATTAGAGAATAGCCCCTTAAGTCTATGTTTGCATATTCTTTCTAAAATTATCCATAAGTCTTGGTAACTGTTTTTTTTAATACATCCCCTGAAGAAGACTCTTTGTGTCGAGCATGAACATAATTTACATACTTATGAATTGAGCTTGGATTTGTAGAATTAATACTGATACCGCTTCATGTAAAGCCACATTTAGCGCACTGACATAATTCAATGTATTTATAACCTACTTCAAAGTGACTTCAACTTATAAGGCCAATCACCTTCACTTAAGATCAGTCATATTTTATTCCAGAGGAGCTGACTGGAGTTCATTGACTTTACCTTTAAAAAATGTTAAAGGCTTAAAGGTTGCGAAACCTCAAGTCTGGTATACAGCATCGTTTTCACAAAAATGTAAATAACATTGAATATTTTGCAAAATACTTCATATCTTCATTTCTTTATAGGAGCAACTTGCAGATAAAACTTCAGGTAAGGTCTGCAGCCTCACCTTGCTCCAAATCCATACTGAAGAATGCTCTCTATTCATTCACTGCTCATATTTCGTACTGATACTTCACGCTCCCGTGTGCGTAGGCAGATTGATTGCATCGTCCTCCTAAGTAGAAACTGTGCACCACTTCTGATTTAGTGCAAACCAACTTGATCTCACAAAGTGAGTTTATTCAATTCAAGGTTCAAACTTGTTCCATTCAAGTCTGGTTTAAGCAAAACAAGGCGCAAAACAAGGGCACAGCAATGTCATGTCGGCATGTGAATAAAAAAAAAATTATGATTAAACTTTCTAATGAGCTGGATGTTATTTTGCTGAGACAGTTTAAGTTTGTTGTTATGTCTGTTAGTGTCGATACAATCTTGTTCATAAATATAAAATAGATTTTCTCCAGTGGTTGTAGTTACATTTGAGTCATACCATCATGTGTCCCAGCACAAGTGGTCTATTAGTATGATACATAGATTGACGGTGTATAATATTATGCATCCGTTATCTTGTTTCAAATCTAAAGGGTGAGACATAGTAGAGTTTCTGTTATCTAAACATAATGAAATTGAAAATGGCAGCAAGACGGTATGGCAATTGGAAGCCATAATAAGTCGCAAACTCCACTTAGAGTAATCAGACATCCCTTAGTTATCCATAAGCTATATAAAGGTCTTTCCTATTTCATGTCATTCCTTGGGCTACTTACACAATTCTTAGCAATTTCCAAGGAACCTTTCCTAAAGCCACTTATCTCATCCTCAGCCTTTCCTCTAAGAACCCTTGATCCATTTCTCAGCCATTCCATGATCCACCTTGACCTCATACTCATTGTGAGCCAATCATGCTCTTACAATGAGCCCTTCTATCATTGAAGCATCCTTAGCCATAATGTCATTATGCCTGATTGCACCTGCTGAACAACCAATATGATGTTTGACCTCGGTCTTAATGATCACGTTCTATTAAGATGCAGTTCATGCGCTGCTTTGTAATCTAAGAATAAAGCAATCTTTGATCTTGCATGATTGTGTCAATATTATTTGAGACTGAATTGATAATTATTAATCAGGTCTCACAAAAGACTCTCAGCACCCATTAAAAAGATAATGGGAAAGAATGTATAACATGTTATGGACTACTTTTTTCTGTTTTCTGTCTCCATCTTGATTATAAGAAAAATTACATACAGTAGTTAGATATCGAGCATTTCTGTGGTATCTACTCCCTGGGATGCTAACTTGTGGGACCTGGGTTCAATTCTTGGTCCGGGCAACCCACTGGAATGTTAGACAGATTCATCCTCTTGTGCAAAGAGTACACCCCATCTCATCACTAGGATTCTATCTTTAAAGCCAAATCAGTGCATAAATACAGGACACAAAGCCCTGTCATCCACATTCCCCACATAAATGCCAAATACCTTGTATATGCTTTTTCTCAGATGTTCCCTGTCAAGTATCACGCCCATGAATAATTGAATATATTTCAAATACATCTTAATCACAAATTTATATAATGAGCTATTAATAGACTAATCAATATCACATGACCTTGTTGCCATGGCAGTCTTTGAGAACAATCGGTGATGTGAAAAAACACCATCCTTTCTTGATGTCTTCAAAAGGATGAGAAGATCGTTGCGCTGTGCAACAAGAATCCAAATGGCAGGGCATTGTTGTCACAATGTGATACATCTCTTAAAATCTTTTAATGTGGCAGATTCATTTGAAAAATTAATTATCTAAATGCAAATTTATCAATCGCTCTTTCCTCAGATTTCTATTCAACGTAATTACAGGTATTATAAATATGGAGCCTAACACTCCCAGGCGAGATGGATTTCAAAATTTCAAAATTCTCTGTGCTGTGCAATGTGCATGAAGTCAACTTTTTACTCACTCTAATAATGTTTCTTTAAATTCAACCAGAAAAATTCACTAAATTAAACAAGGTAGTCGTATTACCATGGTTCATTCAACATACTAAGTAGGTAAAAAGCGCTGCATTTCTTTCTGACTGAAACCTTCCACTTGTTAACCCAGTTTTCTGCCAGGACACATCCTCACTTATGCATGCCTTGTGAAGAATATATCAGCAGGAAGAGCATTAAAATCCGCAGTCCCCAAAAGATGAGATGAACATGAAAAATAGATGAGCTCCACCAAAGAACACTTGGTTTTCCCTTGATGTATGATGAAAAAAGAATGATGAAAAAAGAATGATGAAAAAAGAATGCCATTTGCATCTAGGATTGAAACTGGGCTCCATAAAGCAGCTATGCTCCAACTGCATCATCCAATGTTGTGTTTGTTGCAAGAATTTCATGCTATTAGTAAATAGAATCTCGGTTTGTGGACTTCATATTTAATTTTCTGTTTAGACTGGTATACATATGTAATGGTATATAATATGAGTGTGCGTGTTGCTCTTTTGCACTTCGTGTGAGTTAGTACGGAGTTTATACATTTGGTTCTGTAAATTGTGTGATGACAGAGAGAAAATCGCTACATTGGTCCCGGCTTTATAAGACCACCCTTCTGTGTCATGAAGCGGTCTCTTGTGGGGTGAGGTCTCTTGTCGGGGTGATAAATGAACTGAAAATAATACTTAGTGCAGGAATAAGGCAGTCACATAAGGCAAGTCGGCCTCACAACAGCCTGGGGTCTTATGAAGCAGGCACAACTGTACCATGCTGCATATATCAAGTCAATATATATACTAATTAAGGACATAAATTTATTGAGTTATCCAAAATATGCAACCAAACTACTTCTAACAACGAGATGGCAGGTTGCACTTCTGAGAGTGCACAGTCCGTACAAATGCATCTTTCATTCTTGAAATGAAGATACGATCCACTTGCTTTGGTACAGGCGTGAAGCAGAGTGATGAAATAAAGAAATAATTAAATGTAATGGTCCGTATCACATCAATAGTAGGCCTAGATTATCTGGTTGTCGACATAATAGTAATACCCCATAATGTTTACAATACCACATGAAAAAGCAGTGGATATATCCCATATGGCATTGCGTTGTATACTCAATGGTTTGTTGTATACTCAATGGTTTGATCATTGTCGATGAAGTCATTGCATTGTTTACCATTGTGACGTCATGACCATGGTGACGTCACAACATTGTGACATCATCACTTGAGCTGCTATCTGTGCTCTGATTGGCTGAGGCCACTGTTGAGTATTGATCATCAGAGTGAAGTTCAGCTTTCTTTTGAGTTACAATATGGGGTATAAATAAGACCAAATGGTTGTATGGTGGTATTTTGAGATGTACTCCCACTCGTGAAGATATCCTGAGTCCTCTGTACCCACTCGTGCTGACGCACTCGTGGGTACAGAGGACTCAGGATATCTTCAACTCGTGGAGTACATCTCAAAATACCACCATACCCATTTGGTCTTATTATAATACCAGTATTTCAGTGTAACTATGTGCCGAAAATTATCTTATTAAACTGTGATGCTTTATAGCTGCAGTTATACTAATTTTTGAATTGTACTTTAATAATAAGACATATGACTTTCTATACAAAATCACAATGACATGCACATCTATTGAAATTCTGTTCAAGTACGAAGTCATTTATGAATGTTTGATGACAAGTTTAGTCTCCATGGACCAGAATTTCTCTGCAGTCTCTCAATATCTGATGGTCATCTGAGTATGACTAGGGTAAGATGGGGTGGACTGAGACTGAGGACCCATTTGGGGTCATGGGGGGCTCCACACAAAAGCCCCAGAGGTTAATTAGCCTCCTTGTATGTCCATGCTTGGCATGTACTCATCATTATGGGTGGGCTGTCATTAGTTTCCCTTCAATTCTCAGGAAACTGTGAAGCTATCAAGTCAGGATAAATTTGATACAACAATATAGTAGACGCTTTGTTGTAAAACATCTTGTCATAGGATAATCTTTCTGCTGTATAACACCTTGTTGTAGGAATGTCTTTCTCCTTCGTAGGATTTTCATTTCATTTTTTAATAAATTTTTATGTGATGTATATCAAAACCATGATAATGTCGTCCTATAAAGTAGCAACTCAACACCGATTGTGCACATATTTTGCATTATGGTTCTTAAAATTGTTGTGAGTGATAATACATTGAACTTTGTCATATTCAAATTTAAGTCAATGACTTATTCTGATGAAGGCTCAAGACTGAAAGTTCTATTTGCTCTTCTTCTTTCTTTTTTAATGTAATGGGTTTAAATGTCAACTTTTCCAAAATCCCATTTAAACATCACTCAGCACAGATATTGGCAGCCAGTCAGATATCAGCTACATTGAATAATTTTTCTCTACGTTTTTTTTTCTTTTTTCTGTCACTTGCTCCACTTAATACACAACAACACTGCAACACTTAGTCGTTTTCATCGTCTTTCTCTCGCCCTTCGCCTCGATGTCTTTGCATCGAGTTCACTTTTGAAAAGGCAATTTCCGCTTGTTGTTCCGTGAAATTACTGCAGGCGACCAGTAGACTTCCACTATAGCCTGTCAAACACTTTTTTGCCTTGTTGTGTGTAGAGTTTTACTGAACTCAGTCAGAGTAGAGAATAAGTGTGGCCCAAAAAGTAGAAAGAAAAATAAGATGAATAAAAAAAAAAAGCCGCTCTTCACAAAAACTCAATTTCTCCGACAGGATCTCTTTCCGAACGATTTGCAGTTCATTTGTTGGACTCTTGAATGCTTCTAAGTTATTTATAGCTCTGTGGTATTGTGTACTTTTCTTCTATTTTTGTTCCTTCATGGATATTCATGTTTTAAAAAATGGCTTAAAATCCACCATACCCCGTCTTGCTCTTTGTCTTTCTGTCTGTCTCTGTCTGTCTCCATATTTCTCTCCATCTGTCTCTCAGTCTCTTTGTCTCATGATCTTGTGATCTCTCAATCTTTTGGTCTCTCACACACTCCACCTCTCTGTCTTTCTGACTTTCTCGCTGTAAATAGCCAGTGATGTAGTCTAGGAAACCTGAGACCCAGGCAAGGCAAAGGATTTTACATCCGAGACCGAGGTAAGGCTGAGGCCATCAAAATATGACCCCGAGGCTGGCCTCAAGACCTCCAACATTGGTAAATACCTTTGGTTATAAAGTTGCAGCACATAAATGCACAACACTCCTTGATCACCCGGTCAAAATTGGATATATCTGTATTATCCCTGTCTCTACTGCAATACAATGAACCATCTATCTTATTTTTTTCTGACGCAACAACTTTATATCCCTTATATATCAGTAAGAGAAATCCTACAGATTTGAATCACACATTTGGCTGAATTTGCCCCTGATGTACTCAAGTAGTCTAAAGGGATATCAGACTATATTGTCCTAACTCAGCTGCTCTTGTGGGCGTATATCGCATCCTGAATGGGAGCGGGCAATTTTATGTCTTCCGTTATTACACATAGCTAAATGAAAAGAAGTCGTCTCATGATGTCATACCAATCAGCACTGCCATCTGGGGATTAACTGAATCCTTTAAGAAGTGTTCAAGTAACTTTATATATCAGCATACAATATTATCAGCAGAGTATTTCAAGTTTGCATTTCACAATTGGTACAGGAGCAGGTAGCGTTACATTCCATAAATTTACATGATAACTAGTCCACAGAAACAGGATTTGTTGCAAAAATGAATAGCTGGTAAATGTGTATCTTCTGCATGCACAGAAGTGCATTTAAGATTACATATTGTATAACATACCTCTTAATATTCAAGATGAATTCCAGAAAAACTGAACTCTCCTTGGCAAAATTAGCACAGTTTCTGTGATTATTGCCCTTTTTCTCCTTTTCTCCCGCAAATTTCTGCTATTCTCTTATTTCTGAGTGTAAGAATTTAATAATTTTGGCATGAGATGACAGTCATAGTCTTGTTGCAAGGTTACATTTAAGGCAGGGACACCTTATTGTAAAACAAACTGCCCTGTCCTGAAAGAACATTGTCCACAATAAGTATGACAATGCCTTTGGCCATGTCATCTGACAAAATTGTCGCCAACTGGCGGTTCTTTGGTGTCCATTTGTGGCCACATTGTCTGAGAGCAGTTTGTTCAGATGGAAAATGACTAGAAACAATAACAGGAGAAATTGGGTAGAAACGCTATAAGATGAACCAAAGACATTTATTGTGGAGGAGACACTGGCAGCAACATGGTATTGCATTTAAGGATTCTATTGACAATTTCCTTTTGTTACTCTTGTGGTTATTGCAAGAGCTCATTTGGATGAAATTTGGACATGGTAGGAGCCAAATTGTCTGCACAACAACTGTCAAAGGCATTAATAGACTGTATCTTGCTCAAGTGTAGTCCAATTAATAATCCCATGCACCAAGTATGCAAAAATTGGAAGACTTTCAAAATAAATATTTGATGCATTTATCATGCATTCAATTTTGCTTGCAAGTGCACAATTTACCCAATTACCAGGTGCTGTCTTATCCATAATTTTAAAAATCTTGTTATACAAGTGCCGACCATCATTGAATTATTCTATTCTGATTCTGAAGATTTTGTATGTCATTTACACATATGCACATACATTTGGAATATAGAAATTCACAACTAAACGACGTTTGCATAAAACGAACGGCTAGAACTTTGCATGTATAACAAGACTATCATGGGAGTTTGACAGCTATTATAAAGACCATGGAAGCAAACACACAGATCCATACATATTTTTATGGCAGATGAGTGGGTGTGTCACTGAGCATATTTTCTGCTGTCAGAGGTACATGACTGGAGTAGAAGAGAAGGTTCTCTGCTTCCAGAAATAGCTCGGAATATGTCTGCCTTGATTTCTGCTCTCTTTGTCCCTTAGTAGAATAAATAAGAATCCAGTTATGCAAAATGTAGATGAGTTTACTGTTCAGAGGATATGTATATACTGAATCCTGACTTCAAAGGAAGCTCTGTTTTATATTATTTACATCACAGCTCATGTTAAATGGCAAGTATCAGACAGAGTAGATCATTTTTATACATAAAAGAGCATCCAATAATGTGTGGTATGCATTGTGACAAAGTTGGAAATAGAGTTCCAAGAATAGAAGTTGCACCCTGACTTCAAAGAGAGTCTAAGATTAGATTGCGAATTTCAGACTGAAAGAAGTTACTTCTACCACCACAATATAGAGAAGAAGTAAAGAAACTGAAAATAAAAAATAATCCATCTATTGCTATTTGCTCTCCTGACAATATGTTTATAATTAGGAGAAAAATCGCTCTCTCCAAAAGACAGGAATAACCACAACCAGGCTGATGGATGGAATTAACAAAATAGACGGATGGTATATTTTCGCAACAAACAATCAGGCCCATCCCTTTATGTCAGATCAATGGATAAGCATGAATTTTCTATTGGTGTCAGCAATTGTACTTTTATTGAATTGGCATATTGTGACAGGTATGAAAAATTGGCAAATGATCTGATCGGGGACCTTAATCATCTGCAAATTGTAAGTATACTGCAAGCCAGTACAAAGATGATTTGAGCAGGACAGGCATTGATATATGATGTTTGATGTGCCTTACAATAGGTTGGTCCAAACTTTAATAAATCGATTCATTCATCAATAATTCAACTGATCTCTGCATTCTGATATATTTCCTTGTAACTCACAAAGGTCGGATTATACTATTCTAATCATATTATAAAAAATATTTTTCGAATATGCATGGAGGATTTTATGAATACTGCCTCTTTTGTCACTACTAACATCATCCAAACAAAATATCTTTTACTTGAGTGTCCCCTTTTCTGTGTAAATCAACACATTGAAAAAGATGTGAATCTTGGAGCTTCCTTAGTCATTAAGATAAGGTGCTCATGCAGAAGAGTTAAAACTGACTAACTAAAGACCATCTGGGTCCAGTTTTAAACCATCCCATCCATTTATCAGTGGTTCAGAAAAATCAACATCAGCTAAATGCAGCCCAATGCATCAATGGCCCAACATTGCTCCATCACAAAATGGTCTCAGATTGTTTTCATGATATGCTCCCATCGCCTGAGGCTGCTCTGGTGTCAATGTCCTAAGTGCACTCATCAATTGCCTCAGACAATAGAAGACCTTGGGAAGGAGAAACAGATACTCACATTGTATGGTTAGGCATTTTTATTTCACTTGTTTCCAATGCTTTGTTATTCTTTGGTAAGCTGAATAGAATATCTAATGATTGCTTAAAAACAGATAATATCGACCTGAGGTACTAAAAGTAGCGTACCAGAGACCTATAATGTCTTTATGCACACCATGTTGTGGGTAATTACATTTAAATATTATTTAGCTTAAGGTAAGGTAGATGATAATCGGATATCCATATTTCCAAATAGTATCAAGTTGACAACATACAGTGCCGCCTGTTAGTATGTGAAACGCATGACATTGTGCCATTGCATCAATGCTAAACATCCTCAGCCTAACTGCTTGTGGAGGCATGAATTTTCATCGGATGAAAGGGAAACAAAGTGGGTCATAAAGGCCGATGTGTGAGGCAAGTGGGATAAAAACAGCAGCCCATTTTCTTCGCTGTAGTCGGAGTTAGGTATGGGTCAAAGTCTTTGATAAGTAAGTGAACCACCCTTCCCTATCTTTTAACATTGGGCCTGCGTTTCACTTACTTATCAAAGACTTTGACCCATACCTAACTCCGAATACAGCAAAGAAAATTGGCTGATATTTTTATCCCACTTGCCTCACATATCGGCCTTTATGACCCAAAATGTTTTCCTCTCATCGGATGAGAATTCGTCCTTCCAGAAGCATTTTGATTAAGGATGTTTAACATTGATGCAATGGCACAATATCATGCGTTTCACTTACTTACAGGCGGCACTGTACCTACCTGCTCAAATATCAATAATTTCATTCTTAATTTGCAATTTGGTTTTCAAAAATATGATTGCCTTTCTTTTGCTTTGTTCAGTCCTATTTCATTGAAAATTTAGAGCTGTAGCCAAGCATCTGATGCTATATTATATGAATTGGTGTGCATTGTGTTTACTTTCTTGTGTAAAATCTGCTTGTGATCAAGCCTCTATTGGAAGATCTGAAATACTATCAACCTTTCCATGTATCCTTCTAAAGAATAGAGAAGACAGTAAAAGGGATATCATTCAATGACACACAGACTGTCACAGTCCTTTTATGACTTGGGACAACAGCTTTCCAGACATTGAGGCTCCTAGCATCCGCCAAATGATCATCCAAACAAGCTCATGCCATAACATGAGCGCAACAATGAGAGACTGCAAGAGAAACCCTAATGTGAAACCTTCTGACTGCTCAATATCTCTTCTTCAATAAAACATCCACTCAATGTCTACAGTGTCTCTTAGCATCTCTCTTTCCCTGCTCAATGTCTCCAGCAAGTTACTGTTTTTGTTTTTAGTGATTTCACCAATTGAACAAAGTGGCCGCAGACACTTTGGTTACAAAAAGACAGCCAATGAATGTGTTTTGGTCTATAGTTTTTATTACTATGTCTCTGTCAAATACATATACAAGTTAATTGAGATGATTTAGCACTTAATTTTATGATCGCCAACCATTCTTCTTGAGATCTGACAATCCAGCTATTCAGCTAGTCTCTATCCATCTGTCTACATTGAATCCTTTAGTATAATATTATCGATGTATTGATGGGTACCATTTCTATTTCTATTTAACTGTGAAATAGATTATCATTTAATGCCATTTACTATCTTGAGGTACAGATCCTCAGTAAAACTAGGCTGGTGACCCAGTAGACAAATTTGACAGCAAACACAAAACATGAAAAGCAAATATACCAGTCCATGCATCTTTATATGACAGATGAGTGGGTGTGTCACTGAGTATATTTTCTGCTGTCAGAGGCACCTGGCTGGGATAGAAGAGAAGGCTTCCTGAGTTCCAGAAATAGCTTGGAATATGTCTGGCTTGATTTCTGCTCTCTCTTTCTCTTACAAGGAGGACAAACCGGTTTTGCAGAATGTAGATATACAGAGTTCCAAAAAGAGTAGTTACATCCTCCAGACTTTTTATAAAATTTACACCACACATGCAGCAAGCATCATCACCAAAATTCAGATATTGAGGGAGACTTTAAACGATTTGGTTCTTTTAAGGTGGCTCGCTACTCACGAAATTACGTCACCTGCACATATTTCCGCGCAGCCAGGCAGGCCCTATCTATGGTAGCGTCACCATTCTGCTGGCACTGTTTCAGCATCTTTTTTTAATTCTGAGAATTTCTAGTGTCGGCCGCTTCGTTTGCAAATTGCGCCACTTCTATTGGGGTTAGAGACTTCCCGTTTGGAGCACTAGATGCGCTATGATGAGTACTACAAGCAGCCGAAGTTTCAGCTTGATACTCGGAATAGAAAATTTTTACAGGCGATTTTACTGAAGCAGGTATAATTTCTCAAAAATGACTTAGTAATAAAAAAAAATTGTATATCAATTTCAAGTGTGGTAGGAAGGGTTGTCTGTATTATCATATTGTTCCCCACTATTTTTGGAAGTAAATGACAAAGAATTAAAAAATCCTATCTAGTCAATTTTTTTTAGCACTATGGTTTATAAAAAAAGTTAAAATTGTCAAAATCAAAACTTTTATTCCGAGACCCTAGGAAAGTCCTTTAAACTAAATATATCTCTTTGAAATTGCAATCAGCTTTTCCCTTCAAGTGTTTTCTTTAATTTCATGCTTCATTGCATAATATGGGATGCATGACCATGGAATAGCAGGGAAAACTTCACAGTAAAAAATTTAAGAAAAAAATTCAGTTTTTCAGGTTCGGGTGAACTGACTTTCACATGCATAATCTCAAATATTTTTTTTAAAAGGCTGGTGGCGACCACTTTTTTTTGCATATCTTTGCTATAAACTATATTTTGGATCATTCTAAACTATTTTTGAGAAATCCTATCTTGGAAAGTTCACGAGTATCGAGCCACCTTAATAAAGCCAAATAAGAGATCAGTGGTTGAATTTAGGCCCTATCTATGGCATGACTGGGAATCTGTGTTTATAATAATATGTTGTACAATCGGATTCTGGCATTCTTCATTGAATCTTGTAAAAGGCATCAACTGATTAATATAGAGTGTTCTGTGTTTAAACTCAAATTGACTTGCTATTTAAACGTTTCAAAATGTAACTGAGCTGTCTGTCAACTTGTATGTTTACTAATCAAGTATTTGTGTCAGTCTAGGTTTTCTAGCAGGGCTTTTAAGGGAGAGTCTTTTAAGTGCCATTTAGACTATAGTTGCTTTTAGCCCTAAGTCTATTCTTGTATAAGCAATGGTTCTCACAGGCACAAATGGTGCTTTCATTGGTCTTTAAATATCCACTGATGTTCAGAGTCTTTGTTTGACGAATATCTTTGATTGACTGCCTCTAGCTTTGTCAAATACTATTCAAATATGTGTGCTTAACTTTCCTTGAAGCTGGTTGCAAAAGTGAAATCTATTAGGCCAACATTTCGTTTTTCAGATTTTTTTTTTCATTTTTCAGTTATCTTTTTTGATAATGCGTGTGCGAGAGAATCAATGACATATTCATTAAATGTTATTCCTGCACATGTCTCAGTCGTAAACATAACAATACCATATACCTTCTCTTCAATTCATAATGTAATCTTTCTGATGGTTAAATTATTATTTGATCATCACTCTGGACTGACATCGGTTCGAAACATGCAGTTGTCATTGCCGGCAGCTTGTGGTCAATGACACGTAAGCCATTGACAGATGAATCTGAAAACAATTATCCGTGTCAGGATCCCTGAAATTTTCCAGTTGACAGCCAAGGAATTCTCAATTATGTAAATTGACTTATCAACAGTGTCAAATTGCTGAATCTAAACCTGGCTGAGCCAATACTTGATATCCTCTGAGATGAATACTGATGTTGTATTAATGCTACAATAGTTATTCAGCCTTGAACCATTCATGACAGCCTTTTCGATCATTGTAAATTCAATAATGGAATGTTATATGCTCTCATGGGAAGTGTAAATGTATCAACTATTATTACAATAGGTTTAGTGGTCTTGATGATTGCCGGTCAACTTGGCGACAGACAACTAGGCTACAACACTACCAACTATGCGACAACCAACTAGGCGACATACCACTACCAACTAGGCTACACTTTTTGGACAACTAGTAAACCAAACAGTCGGCGTCGTGAGCAAGCTTGCGACGCAGACTGAAGCACTTCTATACTAATTTTAGGTAGCTTGACACATAGACTTCTCAAGCACAGTTAAAAGAACTTCTCTGCCCCCAGAATTTGGCATGGACATTTATAATAGCATCATACACAAAAACGCTATAGTATAGAAGCATTATTTACCGTTTTAAACTGGAAGTTGGGCCATTTCTGTCTTTCAGAGCTCTCTAATCAGCTGCTAAGTGCAAATGGCGTGCTGTTTTCATGCTGAGGAGCATGTGCAACTTCACAGCCAATCAAGTGCAATCATGGTCCAATGCTTCATGATTTGTAAACAAATGCACATGGCTAAAGTGTCAAAATCCAATTGCAGTTATGAATTGCTTGGTTGGGCTATGTACATGTGCATAGAGTTCAATTCGCTATTTCTAGGGATCAATGTAAACAGAATTTACTGTGAGAAAATAGTTTGATGAAATTTTTTAAATCTCATTTTGATTTGTTTAACAGGCCTAGCTCAAATTTTTTCAATAATTACTTAATCAAACCTGTTGGCAAAATTAAATAATTGACTTTTGTGAAAAATTTGGTCCCAGACATTAACTGCAAAATTGCATGTATTAATAAAAAGACACAGTTCACAAGACCTCAGCAAAGAAATTATGGTTTGATAGATCCCAGACTCCCGGTCACCATAGATGCAGAAAGCAAGCAGGCATGTGCTGGGGCACTGCATCCTAAAATCGTGAGCATTTTCAATTGACATAAAAATCGGGCAAAAGGAAGAAAAATCTTGGCAGAATGTCCCTCTGGTAAAAATTATGAAGGGACTATTGTTCCAATAAAAACACCTTGACAACTGCTCCATGCTAGATTTAAGTAAATGAAAATTATATTTGGGGTAAGATTTTGTGGATTGTCGATCTAATAAATGACATAGGTTAGAATGAATTTACAGAAGTACCGTAGAACGGGGTGACTTTGAACAGCCGGGGTGGGGTGACTTTGAACACTTTTCTGAAAAAGATTGATCCTCCATGAATGCAAAGCTAAATGAGATACTGGAAGTATTTCACTTCTGATTATATTCTACAAAAGCCTAGTTTCTTTCTACAAAAAGTCATTGTAACTGGAATTTCTTTTTTCATGATTTTGATGAATAAACTTAGCATAATTCTTTTTGCAAGACACCATAGCCTGTGAACTTCTGTGCCCACAACAGAAATGAATGACCCTGGCCTTATAAATACTTGCCTTATTACAATGTCACTCAAATACTTCCAAAATCCACCAGAAACTTGTTAGAGGCTATTCAGAAAGACGGACAACAAATAACATAAGTGGATGATGTTGAGTTGTAACATACTTCGGGGTGACTTTGAACACCACATTGTGATGGTGAGCGCAGAGACCATCACATTTTCCCGTAAACTATAATCACAGATATATCATATTTCATAATACAATGCATATAATTCAATGTCTGAATGCATATTTCACTATATAAGGCAATCATTTAGCTCCAAAGGCACGAAAGTAGATCAAGAATAAAAAAGTCACAAAACATTAAAAAAACAAGTGAAAAATATTTCGGGAAATGCAATCAAGCCCTGCAAAATTCATAAATACAGATAAACATTTGTTTTCTGAGAATTGATGGTTTCCTCTCATTGAAACTCACTCTGTTCAAAGTCACCCCGGATCTCGGGGTGAGTTTGAACGCCCATTTATCCACTGACACAGGCATACATGATATCTATCTCAAAATGCCGATGCACAGGTTAACTACATGCCAGTGGCCAACATTTTATCCCATGAAATACCACATAGATCTTATATATTTTTAAAGACAAGGGAATTGAGGTGAAAACTGTTCAAAGTCACCCCGTTCTACGGTATGTGACATTTGCTGTATATCACGCAGCATGCCATGGCCCCACTCGCCTAACCAATGTATTCCATCCGCCAGGTGGAGGCACCTCCTGGTGTATGAAAGCATAAATTCCATCAAATTGGTAGGATAATGTGATCCTCAGCCACTAAGGCCAATGAGGCCTTTCATTAGGACACTTCCAATGTCGATTGTCAATTATATAAATACCCTATAACTTTACTAAAACCAGAAGATGTATAGTTGTCCATTATTTTGCTGTGATTTAGGCCTATGCTCCCGAAATAAAATTTTTATTTATTTATTCCTCAATGCACGTTTTATTTAATTTTATAAAACGCGCAAATTCTTTTAACAGCTAAGATAACCTGTTATTGATGAAAAGGCTTATTTTAAAAAAAAAGGGGCCCATTAGAACTTAAACAATGGTCCATTTGATTGCCATTAGTTAAAATAACAGTGTTGGCCATAATTATCAATTAATAATCTTTAAGAAACACCCTTTAGTTTGGCTGAGCATGTGTGAACATTAATTGCCATTGAATAATGAAGTATTAATTACAAAGTGATTTGATCCTTTATTAATTTGAGCTAAAGGGTGGCCTCCCTATATGTTGGCTACTGATTTATAGGAAACCATTCAAGCCTACAGTCATATAAAGCTTGGTCAATACACGTATACTTATGTATTAATTTAAGTTCTGGCTTAATTTATTTGTTATATTTTGTTACATGTGTGCTCAAATGTGGCCCCTAGCTTCCTTGCACTATCAGTCACTTGGATCTCTTTTTGGCGCCAAAATTAATGGAGAGGCAGCTGGGAGAGGGGAGGAGCCTAATTGCAATTCATGCATGTGTAATGAGAGCTGTGGTAATGGCGACCCGAATGTCAACAGAAGAAATGAAACAGAATTTAGAAAATGCCAAGTTATGAAACAATGAATGGGCGCTTCATTGCGATGATGTTGCGTTTTTCAGGTGCATGGGTCAAGGATTGTCCAGGTATGTTGTCAGCTCAAATAGGCAAGTTTAAAGGTCACATTCAGTGACTTTAATGTGAACTACTTGATATCAACATGGTAAGACTTAGAACTGGCTCCCGCCTTGCAGCGGTCGAGCCAGTTCTTTGGAGCTAGGACAACTAGGTGACATCAGATACCCCCCAGATACCATCCAGGTGACACATATTTTATCACGGACACCAAAAAGGTGACAGATCACCTTCAATGGTGGTCAGTTAGGAAATGTATTGTCATCTAGTTGGATGTGTTTTGTGAACTTTTGTCACCTGGTTGGAAGTGCTGTGTAATTTATGTCACCTAGTTGGAACTGCTTGTCACCTAGTTTGCACAGGTATGAAACTTTCAAATTTCTT
This sequence comes from Platynereis dumerilii, assembly GCA_026936325.1. Lineage (NCBI taxonomy): Eukaryota > Metazoa > Annelida > Polychaeta > Phyllodocida > Nereididae > Platynereis > Platynereis dumerilii. The sequence continues at coordinate 14,139,299 of JAPTHN010000003.1, forward strand.
GTCACCTAGTTGGTAGGTAGGTAGGTAAATTTTATTTATTGTCGTTTTAAATCAAATCACATATATCACAATAAAATAATACATGGATATAAGCACAATGCTTCTGCACGACAGACTAAAAACAGCTACACTATTCTAAAAGCTACAACTATTATTACAAGAAAGAATATCATACATGTTACATCAAAAGCCTATCACAGCATAAGTACATTCATATTTCAGCACCAATATGTATCGCACACAAGGTAGAATGCACCAGTATACAGGAACAACGCACTACACAAAAAGTTAGCACATCTATTGAAAATCTATATTTTTTACATTTTCAACATTCAATAACCAGGTTGTCAGAGCCTCCTTGAAACCCATAAGTGAAGTTCTATTTTTAATTTCTTTCGGTATGTTAGCCCACAATTTTGCCCCATAATATCTGAAACTTCTCTTCCCATGACTTACAGTTTTAAAGCGGGGTATAAAGAACAAGTACTGGTACTGATGGGTGTCGCCTAGTTTGTTTGTCACCTAGTTGACCCACCATCTTGATTTCTCATATAATACCTTCAGTCAATTTGAAGTAGATTGGTAAATAATGATACTACTGCCTATAAGACAATCTTAGATCATTTGATGCATTCATTTGGTCTTTTTTCTACGTGGCATCTGTGCTTCAGATTAAAGGGCATCAATATTAATTTACAGCAGCCTTTACATATTGCAGAAGAAATTTCTTGCACATGCATGTAGTTGAACCCCTATATATATATTATGTTGTCACCTCTCAAGAAAAATTTGTTGATGATAGCTCCTGACACCATAACCAAAGCAAATGATGGTTAGATATGGAGTTGTCTGCACTGTCAAATGAACTTATGTGGCATCAGGATATGGCTGAAACACAAAATGATTCCTCTATGGGTTATCGAGTTATTTTTTTCAAAAGAGAACTTAAACAAGCTTGTTACAGTATATGCTTTAAATGCAACTATGTGTAATTTAAGTTTTGTTGGTTAGTTTTCACCAAGTTCAAACTTAGATGAAGTGGTCCCTCCATGAGTGGAATTAATAGGAAATGTCTACCCAGGACTGCAAAATGGGAGGTTGCATATATGGTTACATGTCCTGTCTTTATAGCGTTTTTAGTGTAGTGGAAAATTCTCGTCAACCATCCCAAATACTGAAGGAACGGGTCACTTTATTTATAGTCTGAAGGTGCAAATTCTAAATATACCATTTACAGAACACACTATAGCATTAGTCGTCTTCAGTCATATGTTTAAGTAAAGCCTATCAACTTGGCTGGCAGATCAGTTTGACAGCAACATGAAATATGATAGCAAATATACCAGTCCATGCATCTTTATATGACAGATGAGTGGGTGTGTCACTGAGCATATTTTCTGCTGTCAGAGGCACCTGGCTGGAATAGAAGAGAAGGTTCTCTGAGTTCCAGAAATAGCTCGGAATATGTCTGGCTTGATATCTGTTCTCCTTGTTCCTTACGTGCTGAAAGGAGAACCTGGTGGTGCCTAATGCAAATCCAAATAGACTCCTGAGAATAGAAACTGTATTCTATAGTTTTCCAAAAAACTACATGTCAGGAAGCTATTGATGCTTCATTGTTATAGTATTTCATTTCTTTTTTGCCTGTATGCCTGATGTACATGTACAGAAAAAAAAGGAATGAATGTTGTGATGCAGATCTAGGCTGCAATGATTTTCACAAATGGCATTTTGACTTTTGAAAAAGAAGTTCTGTATTCATGGTTAATAATTCTTGATGCTTCAATTGTTTCAGAAACCTGACATCACCAACATTGTGTTCACCGGGCATATTAGAGAAAAATATGTCATTGTCTAAAAAACTTTCATATCAATGCTTAAAAATGAATCAGACAAAAATTATTGTATACATTTGTGTCATTGAAAGAGTGGAGAAATCTGGTTACACAATGAAAAAAAGGAACAGGAGAATCTTCAAAAATAGCATCAAAAGAAGATCCATCTTCATAAGTGGCCCTAATGACAATATGTTTATAATGAGTAGAGTATTGCTCCTTTTGTTGCGACATGAATAATTTGCCACCAGGTTGATGGATCGAAACTGACAAAAAAGATGGATGGTTTATTTGGCAACAAACAATCATGATCATCCCTTTATGAGCATGGATATACAAAAGCCATTTTCCTTTAGTAACAGCAAGGAATACAACAATAAGAGCAGAATTTGATCAGAGACAATAAATTTGTCTAGGGCTGCATCTATTTGATGACCAGCATGGAGAACTCATTACTCAAGAATAATGTATTTTGCAAAGAATGAATTTACTAGATGACATGTATGTCTTAAAATTTATGGTTCAAGCAAATAGAAATCGGGGCAGTCGTTTGTTAGATTTAAATGTTTCAAAATAAGGTAGAAAATACAGTATTCTGAGTATTGAATCCAAGATGTAAACAGAAATCTTGTAGATAGTGTAATGGCAATTTGGTGGAAGTTGTCCCATCGTATCATTACTTAGTGACTATCAACACTGGATAAAACTGTATGTTCAGATTAACATAAAATAGACTGATAGATATCACAAGAAAATTGCTGACGTGACTGGCTGTCCTTTTGTGTCTGTGTTGTCTGAGGATGCTTTTGTCCAATTGCCGGAATGACTAAGAACAAGAAAAGTGACATTCTTGAGACATTGAGGGGAACTGAGAGGCACTAATAGACACTGCAGACATTGAGTGGACATTTGATCGGAGAAGAGACATTGAGCAGCCAGATAGTTTCACATTAGGGCTTCCATTGACAGTCCCTCAATGTTATGCTCATTGTTATTGCAGGAGCTTGTTTGGATGATCATTTCGAGGACCCAAGGAGCCTCGATGTCTGGAAAGCTATTGTTGCAAGTCATTAAAGGACTGTGGGTGGTTTAGAGGGATCCTTGTTGTCTGGTCTTCTCCTAAGATGGATACGTGTAAAGGTTCCTGAAATTTCAGATCTTCAAATGGATCCTTGATCACAAGCAAATTTTTATGGTGTGAATGAAGTTGTTTCAGGCCTCAGTTACCCAACCGTTAAATCTTCAACTCAAATTTATATTTTGTCAGATATTCATGTCACATAGAATTTGTTCGTTAGATGTTTTGTGTATGTTCGGTCAACTGGAAAATAACACAGCAATTTACATCCTCAGATTCTTCTCTCTCCTTACAAGTGACAAAGAGAGCAGACATTCAGCCAGACATATTCCGAGCTATTCCTGGAACTGGGAGATCCTTCTCTTCTATTCCAGCCAGGTGCCTCTGACAGAAAATATGCTCAGTGACACACCCACTCATCTGTCATATAAAGATGCATGGACTGGTATATTTGCTTTTCAAATTTTGTGTTTTCTGTCAAATTTGTAAGCGGGGTTACCAGCCTAGTTGTAGTGAGGATTTGTACATGTATTTAGTGTGTAAATGGTATTAGATAGAATAGGTACCAATCATGTTATGAGAGATAAGATGCATGGATCGGATTCAATTATAGATAGATGGATAAATCTCTAGCTGAACACATAGACAGAGAGATCTCTACATGAATGTTGGGAGATCACAAAATAACTGCTGAATCATCCAAAGTAACAACTGCATTCGACTATGATTATGGTACCAAATTAAATGGACTGATAAAAAAGAATTTATTGGCTGCCCTTATGAAGCCCGATATAATAGTCTGGGGCCACCTTGTCCAATCGGCAAAATGAGTAAAACAAGAGCAGTTACTTTCTGGATACATGGAGTGGAAATATTGAGAGGCCATAAGGGATGCTGGACAAATTGATTGGATATGTTATGGAGGAAAAAACATTGTCAAGCCATGTGGTCTACATTGGTGCTTCTATAGATGGTCTCTAATTGGTACGCTCATTGTTATTGCAAGATGTTGTTTGGATGATCATTTGGAGGATGCAAGGAGCCCCAATGTCTTGGGAGATGTTGTTGTAGGTCATTAAAAGACAATGTGTCATTGAGTAGGATCCCTGTTGTCTGCTCTTTTCTTAAGATGGATTCCTGGCAAGGCTGCTGAAAATTAAGATCTTGAAATAGAGCAAGGATCACAAGCAGATTCTACACAAGAAAGTGAATGCAAGGCACACATAGTGTCCAGAGCGGAGATGGTCAATGTTCAATGAAAAAAAGGTGAAACACTTGCATGTTGTGATCATGTCTTTGAAACCAAATTGCAAACTTTAGAATTATTGATATTTGATTAGGTAGGCATGTAAATTTCATACTATTTGAAAATATAGGTGACTCATCTACCTTAAATTTCAATTGAATCTTCACCTCAAAGTTATCTCTAATTCGGCAATCATGTTATAGATTTTTTTCATTAGATGTTCTGTAACTGTTTTGCTAAAAGAAAAATAACACCACATTGGAAACAAGTGAAAACAAATGCTTAACCATATCGTGTGAGTATCTGCTTCTCCTTCCCAAGGTCTTCTATTGTCTAAGGCAATTTACGAGTGCACTTAGGACATTGACACCAGAGCAGCCTCAGGCGATGGGACCATATCATGAAAACAATCTGAGACCATTTTGTGGTGGAGCAATGTTGTGGGATGGGGCCATTTTTGTACTGGGTTACATTTAGATGATGTTGTCATGGTATTTGTCAAGTGCAATGCAAACAGTGTTTTTATGATCCACTGATAAATGAATAGGATAGTTTAACACTGGACCGAGATGGCTTTTAGTAAGTCTGTATGATGCTGCACGAGCACCTTATTTTAATGGCTAAGGCAGCTCCAAGATCCACATCTTTTTCAATCTGATGATTTGCATGGAAAACTGACACTCTAGTAGGAAATATTTTGTTTGGTTTATTGGTAGTGACAATCCACATCTTTTTCAGTGTGACAATTTACATGGAAAACTGACACCCTAGTAGAAAATATTTTGTTTGGTTTATTGGTAGTGACAAGAGAGGCAATATTATTAAAATCCTCACGACACATTTTAAAATATTCTTTAAAATATAATAGGAGTAGTATAATCAAGCATTTCTGAGTTACCTAGAACATATGTTCGAAATACATGTATACATACCAGAATGCAGAGATCAGTTAAATCATTAATGAATGAATCAGTTTATTTAAGATTGTATCAACCTATTGTAAAGCATATCCTGCTCAGATCATCTACGTACTGGTTTGCAGTATACTTTCAATTGGTAGATGATTAAAATCTGCGATCACATCATTTTCCAATTTGTCATACCTGTCACAACATGCCAATTCAATAAAAGTACAATTGCTGACACCAATAGAAAATTCATGCTTTTATCCATTGATCTGACATAAAGTGATGGGCCTGATTGTATGTTACGAAAATATACCATCCATCTTTTTTGTTAATTCCATCCATCAGCCTGGTGCTCGATTATTCGTGTCATTTGGAAAGAGCAATTTTCTCATAATTATAAACATATTGTCAGGAGGGTCTGCTACAAAGACAGATGGTCTAGTCTTTTTGATTTCATTACTCTTTCTTTGTATTGCTCTGGCAGTAGCAAAATCTTCAGGTCTGTAATTCACAAGAGATTCATCTGAATTTTGAAGGGCTCAGGAAGATGAACACCTTCAATCAATGTGCACGCTTCTGAATTCGTGTAATTATCATTTTCAATTTAATCGCTTCCAGCAAGATTAAATGTTAAATGGAATGCATTTTTTCTTTCATAATATGAAATGTCCCCCCCCCCATTTTTTTGTGTGAAAATTAGGTATATTGTGGTAATGACCCTTGGGTTAAATTTGGTAAGGCACAGTTCTAATAGACATGCCCCCCCATCTTTCTGCTTGACGATGTTCATTAGCGGATCTGATGGCCGATTGCGACCACGTCACCGAGTATCCCCCCCACATTTTCTACGAAAATTACACCCCTGTCAATAAAAGCAAATTTGAAACGGAGGTTTTGCCATACATTTACGTGTGACTTGTATGTGCATTTACAGGTGCTATCTTATATCATTGTTGGTACAGCAACCTACGCTCTCACGGGACACGGAAATGTGCAGTAAGACCATTGTAATATAATTAAAAATGTAGTTGTTGATATTGACTGTTTTACATCTTCTGTCAATGACAAGGGAAGTGGAAGGTTGGACTTGGGTGAGCAAAAGAATACAGTGATGAGGCGTGCTTCTGTTCGAAAATCGAAAACATTTCCTCTGTAACGGACAAAAACATGACTGACATATTTTTCCTTCGCTCTGTTGTATGTCGCTACAACCAGACACACACACCTGTCCCTTTGTTTCTTACAAGGACAGACAGAAACTAGGTTTTTCTGTGTAGTGATGTTCAAGGAATTGTATAAGCAATGAAGTTTCAATTTTCATCTGAAATATATTGCTTTCTCGATATTATTGAAAATTTCATTTCGCATGATGTGTTATTGATAATCTTTATTATTTGACTGCATGGTTAATTGAATATTGTAAATGCAAGATTTTAGTTATTATTCTGCCATTCATGCACTGAGTGCAATGGACAACTTGTCAGATTTTCAATTCATTACACTGTCTACTCATGGCAAGTTCTGTTTGGGAGTAATTATTTCAGTCACTGTTTTTTACAACATCTAATCTGACTGTTTCAGATGTCACGTAATTCTGCTGCATCCGAATATGTCTAATCCGAAGCTGCCTTTCAAGTTCAGATCTAATTTCCGTTTCTGCAACTCTTATACTGGTCTGCACTACAATGTTCAGTCTGCTTAACTCCCAATATGTTTTCTCAAGATACAAGGATAGAGTCAGAGAAGAAATGCTTGATTATTACTGTGCATACAAATATCTCATAATTCTCTTTCAAGTTAAGTAAAAATTTCAGTTCTTTGAACTTATTTACAAAGTATGTGCCATTGGATTTTTTTCACTCAGCGTAAAACTGATAGTCACTTTGTCACAATGACTTATTTCCGTTGCCATTTAAGTCTGGTACATCTACAATTATCTGTACAGAGATCTATTTCAAGTCAGGATAAAACTTCTATTCTTGGAACTATTTCGAACCTTGTCACAATCTACATCACTCATTACTGGATGCTCTTTTCCACGTAAGAAGCCTTTACTTGGGAGGTTCTGTTTGATACCTGCAATTTAAACAGAGCTGTGATGTGAGTTGTATAATTTACAGTTCTCTTTGAAGTCAGTAGCACTTCATATCTTTTGGAACTCTATATAGATTTACATTCAGCACAACTTGGTTTGTCGAGCAGAAATCAAGCCAGACATATTCCGAGCTATTTTTGGAACTCAGAGAGTTTTCTCTCCAATTCCAGCCAGGTGCCTCCGACAGCAGAAAATATGTGCGGTGACACACCCACTCATCTGTCATATAAAGATGCATGGATCTGAGTATTTGCTTTCATGGTCCCTGTAATTGCCGTCAAACTCCTATTACGGCCTTGTTATAAAGTTGCAGTCATTCATTTTGTGCAAATGTGATGTTGCTGGGAATTTCTATATTCCAAATGTACAATGATATATAATTATTATGTAAATGACATACAGAATTGACTTCAGAATTAGAATAGTTCAATTATGGTTGGCACCTGAAAAACTAGATTTAGAATCTTGGTTGAGACTGCACCTGATACATGTAATTGGGTAAATTGCGCAGTTGCAAGCCAATCCACGATACGCACAAAATAGTCTAAAATAAACCTTTAATATTCATTGAGAATGTCTTCCAGTCAGGCAAATTTGAGGCATAGGATATCAGATAATGAATTGAGCAAGATACAGTCTATAAATGCATAGTTACAATTAAATTGTTATTCAGGCAATTTGGCTCAGAGAACGTACCATCTCCAAATTATTATTTAAAAAGCTCTTGCAATAAGAGTAACAGATTGTCAATATAGAAGCCTTGAATGCAATAGCATGTGGCTGTCAGTATCTCTGCCACAATAAATGTCCACTCAAAGTCTCTGGTTTATCTTATGGTGTTTCTACTCAATGTCTTCTGTTTGTTTCAATGTGAAGAAACCATCTATTTTAACACTTTTTTCTTTCTTTTTCCAGGTATGTATTCTGATTACCTCGGAGACTTTTTCTCGACTGCATCTTGAACATAAACAGGTAGGTCATTTATAAATATGCATAATTATTATTCAGCTACTTCTGTAACCATTCAAGACATTTAAGCTATTTATTTTGTGACTCATCGTGGCTTTGTGGATTAGTTATAAAGCAAATTCTCGCAAATTTGATGCTGCCTGCTCCTGCACCCATTGTAAAATAAATCTTAATAATATTATGTTATTTAAACACTTCATGAAGCAATTTAGTTAATCACCAGACGGAAGTACTGATGGGTAGGCTATGACACCATCATGCGGCAGAATTGCTCAGACGACTTCTCTGCATTAAGCTGAGTGTTATAACGGAAGACATAAAATTGCTCGTTCACATCCAGGATGCAATATACGCCCACAAGAGCAGCTGAGTTAAGACAATATAGTCTGATTTCCATTTGGACTACTTGAGTACATCAGGAGCAAAATCAGCCAAATGTGTGAAAATCCATGGGATTCTATTAATGATATATGGGGGATATATTAGTTGTCGTGTCAGCAAAAAATAAGACAGTGGATTCATTGTATTGTGCTGCAAATTCACAACCATAGGTATTTGCAGAGAATGACTGAAAGACTGAAAGAAAGAGAGAAAGAAAGAGAGACTGAGAAACCAAGAGACTAAGGAAATGAGATAGAAAGATTGCGAGATTGCGAGACCAAGAGACTGTGGGACTGAGTTTCTATGTATCAAGAGAGACTGAGAGACCAAGAGACTGAGAGACCAAGAAACCAAGAAACCAAAAGACAGATAGAACAAGAGACAGAGACTGAGATTCATATAGACCAAGAGACCAAGAGACAAGAGACTGAGAGACCAAGAGACAGAGAGACTGCAAGAGACAAAGAAACCAAGACACCAAGAGACACCCATGAGACACCAAGAGACAGAGAAACTAAGAGATTGATATACTGCAAGATAGTGATAGGCTGCAAGAAACCTTGAGACCATGAGACTGCTCAAGACTGCTCAAGACCTAGAAACAAAGAGCCTGAGAGATCACAAGATCATAAGAGCATGAGACAGAGAGATGGAAAAAAGAAACAGAAAGAGGCAGAAAGAGAGACAGAACTAGAGACAGATATAGAGAATGACAAGAGATGGTTGGATTAACATCTATATGCAGGAAGAAAAATAAAAGTACACAATACCACAGAACTATAGATAACTTAGAAGCATTCAACAGTCTGGCAAATGAACTTGTTTTTAGCAGCGCAGCTGCTCTTACCCCTAGAATTTTTCTACAAACTCGGACCATATAGGTGATCACACTGTTACACCTATCACTCTGAAACTTGCCATATGGTCTCATCATGAGTTTATCTTGCTTCCATCAACTTTTGGTAAACTTCTGTGACAATAATTTTTTATTTACTCAACTAAAAAGCTAGTTTTTCCTGGGAAATTTAAATGATTGTAAATGGTGAGCTGCTGCAGCTCTGCTGCTGCACTGACAGCCAGACACTGTGTACACACCAAGTGACCTAATTAAGGAGTTCTCTTGTTTACATTTAGCTGGTTCTCATATACAGAGCAAACAACAAACTTTGCCATGAAGCCAGTATGCTATCTTATAGTACAAATAATGCACATAAAAATTAGAAGTCAATCAGTTAAGTTTGCTTCGAGATTAGGCAGTTTTAGTACATTTTAGTGCATTTCTTACTAGAATTTAAAGCCCAAGTTGTACTGTTCATTGGTCAGTGGGTTGCCACTCCAAACTCATCAGTGACGTTATTTTTCTTTCTACTTTTCAGGCTACACGTATTCTCTACTCTGACTGAGTTCAGTCAAACTCTACACACAACAAGGCAAAAAAGTGTTTGACAGGCTATAGTGGAAGCCTACTGGCAGCCGGCAGTAATTCCACCGAGCAACAAACGGAAATTGCCTTTTCAAAAGTAACTCGATGCAAAGACATCGAGATGAAGGGCGAGAGAAAGACGATGAAAACGGCTAAGTGTTGTTGTATTGTTGTGTATTAAGTGGAGTAAGTGACAGAAAAAAGAAAAAAATGGAGCAGAGAACAAATTATTCAATGCAGCAGATATCTGTCTAGCTACCAATGGCTATAAAACTTTTTGAGCCATGAGTATTCACCAGAATAAAAGCCATTAATGAAGACCTCAAACTTCAATTTGCACAGCATCTCCTATATTACATAAACTTATTTTGACTCGATAGCTTCAAAGTTTCCTGAGAATTGAATAGAAACTAATGACAGCCCACCCAGAATGATGAGTACAGTACAAGTTTCTAAAAGTGGCTCGTCTTTTGAAATCTAGCCTTAGCTATCCATCCATAGCCATTCCAAGCTAAACTAAGCTACCCTTATCCATAGCTAGCCATAGCTATCCAAAATTACTATTGCTTAAACAAGGGGTAAAGAGATTCCAGAGTATACAAATAATAGAAATGGCATGGACATATGAGTAGACTAGATCTCCAGGGCTTTTGTGTGGTACCCCCTGTGTCCCCAAATAGGTCCTCAGTCTCCAGCCGCCCCATCTTACTCAAGTCATACTCAGATGACCATTCGATATAAAGAGACTGCTGAGAAATCATGGTCCATGGAGACTAAACTTGTCATCATTCATTCATGACTGTAATTCATAAACGACTTTGTACTTGAACTGAATATCAATAAGTATGTATGTTATGTGCTGAGTGATTTTGTATTCATGTAGTGAGAACCTTATTTCTAGATGCCACATTAAATTAGTACATGTAACTGCAGCTATGGAGCATGACAGTTTAATGGGATAATTATTGTCATTTTTTAGAAGCGATCACACAATTTCTGAAGGAAATCAGTCCTATTAACATAACAAAGGACAGAATAAAATTTGGTGAAGAACCATGCAGCAGATACAACATTACCACCAAATTCATCATTACAAATTCGCATAGTTACGTTGAAATACCCGGACTTCATCAAATCCTCAACGAAGGATATTATTTCTATTGTGATACTAGGACCAATACATTTCATCAAACTCTTTTATGAGAACTAATTAAATCAAGGATTGTATCACTAAAATGAAGTAACAAAGATGGGTATGATGGGGCTATGCACTCTGATTCACAGAGTAGTACCCCATCACCTAACTTATAGAATTAGTTTTCTCACAGTATTATGTAGAATGGGAGTGATTGTCTATCAATAATCTTACAATTTTACAGGAAGACCTAATGCGTACTCACCCAAAGGTGTGGCATGTACATTCATACACTATAATGTACTTATGTCAACGGAAAATATACACAGTCGTCAAATCAGACTTTTATTTAGCGTGAAATTCTTGCAACAAACACAGCATTAGATGATGCAGTAGGATTGTAGCTGCTTCATGGAGCCCACTTTCAATGCTAGATGCAAATGGCATGCTTTTTTCATCATTCTTTTTTCATCATACATCAAGGGAAAGCCCAGTTAGCTTTGGTGGAGCTCATCTATTTTTCATGTTCATCTCATCTTTTGGGGACTGCGGATTTTAATGCTCTTCCTGCTTATATATTCTTCACAAGGCATGCATAAGTGAGGATGTGTCCTGACAGAAAACTGGGTTAAGAGGCATAAGGTCTTAGTCAGAAAAAAAAAACGTTTTGCTTTTAAACCACTGAGTGGGTTTACAGGTGATTTCATTACCATGCGATTCTTGTTATTCACACTTGGATGTGAGGAATCAATGCTACGAGGGGTTTTCCAAAAGTTCTGTCCAACTTGCCATAACTTTTGCAATATTTTATACAGAAACACGATTTTTGGGTCAGATAATATTGAAGTAATTTGCGAATGATCCTCTAAAAATCAGATCCTAGAAAGGAAAATAAATGGCTAATTTGTTGCCATGGAAACCAGAAATCATGAAATGCGGCCCAGGGCATTTTTAGAGACACAGATTCATTATATCTTGTCAAAAAATTTAATTTTTATCAGGGATACAGAAGAGGAAACCTATTAAAAATAATCCCTAACATTTACCAAATTCTTAAAATATGAACTTGAGGCTGAGTACATTTCCTCTTACCTTATATATCCAATGCTTCATAGTCCTTTATTCAGATCGCTGTTTGTGTTTCGCAGACTATTTGTACTTTACGATTGGTTTTCCATAAGTTCTGTCCAACTTGTCATAACTTTTGCTGGATTTTATACAGAAAAATGATATTTGGGTCAGTTGATGTTGAAGTAATTTTCAAATGATCCCCAAAAAATTAAGTCATAGAAGTAAAAATAAATTGTTGATCTGTTGCTATGGAAACCAAAAGTCGTGATATGCGATTGAGAGCTGGCTAACAGTCACATCCTTGATATATCTCTGCAAAATATATAATTATTACAAGAAATATATATATTCCAAACATTCATAGAAATTTCACAACTTTAGGTCTGTTTTGACATTGTGCAGTCTTCTTTTCTTGGGTTTTCCAAAACATGTGTCCTCTTCATTCAGAAAAAGTTTGTACAACCTCCATTTGGTTTGATCACTCATGCTGTCTTCCTTGTATGTATGATAAAGAAAGTTCTATCTCTCTCTGCTAGTTTTTATCAAATAAAATTACAGAAAGATAGCGGGTATATATAATGTCATCCTTATCCAAAAAAAAGTGTATCTCCTAAAAAAACTTAGTAACTGCATGAGTGGTGGTAAAGTATCTGAGATATGAGAATAACAATTTCCATTATTATTCATGATGTTACAATTAACTGATTGTATTTAATGAAAAAAATTATGAATACACTTCAATTCAATAAGTCAAGACAAAGATAATGCACATGGTCTAATGTATGCAAGGGAATTCCACAGGGCTCAATTATGGGACCTGTCATTTTTAATGTTTACATGAATGACCTTTTCTCCTTTGTCCGCAGTGGAACTTTATTCAATTATGCGGATGAAATTCCATTCTAGTTGATGGAAAATCAAAGGATGATGTTCTCCGGGAGCTCAAGCAAGCCTCTCAAACCATAGTTTCATGGTGTGTCACCAACCAGATTGAGGCAAACCCCTCCAAGTTTCAGTTTATGATTGCAGAGGACACAGAATCATGTATTTTAAGGAAAAACGAAAACATCACCATCAACAGTGAAAACCATGTCAACCTCCTTGGAGTAAATTTGGACAATAGACTTACCTTTGGTAAACACATCAGTGAAATTATCCGGAAAGCTTCGCGTCAGTTAAATTGTTTGAAACGCGTTGCAATTTCACTTGACATTAATACAAAATTGTTGTTGTATAAGGCCTATGTAGCCTCAAATTTTGATTACTGTGCTGCTGTTTGGCACCACTGTGGGGCCACAAACACAGCTAGATTAGAGAAACTTCAACACCGCGCTTTAAAATTCATCTACAATGATTATAACACTGACTATGAAACTCTGCTAAAAAAAGCAGACATGCCAACCTTAGAATTAGGAAGATTACGTCAAATTGCGATTGAGGTTTTCAAAGCCTACAATGGTTTAAGTCATTCGATACACTTTGACAAGCTGAGTGAGATGAGAAACACTAGCACAAACAATCTCAAATCACAAAACTCGATTAGACGAGAACATTCAAGAACAACCAAATATGGGTTGTATTCTTTTAAAAATTTCAGTGCCCATGTGTGGAACAGCTTGCCCACAGAAATGAGAACAACAACTGAACTTAAAACTTTTAAGTCACTTTTGAAAAAATGGTATGGAACTAAATGTATATGTTCCTACTGCAGACATGTCACTACTTAATTTGTTTTTATACGTCTTTGTTTGATGCCGGAATTAGATCTAATGTTTTTATATCCCCTTATTATATATGGACATTTTAAAGTCAACAGTATTATATTTTAAATATCTCAATTACCGTTTTTATCTCCTTGTTGTTATTTATTTTATGTTATAACCTGCTATAAAATCGGTCACAATAGCTCTCCGAGCTAAAGTTATTTGTTTGTACAAACCGATGTAAAATAAAACTTTGCATCTTGTATCTTGTATCTTGCAGGTTTCAAATTTTAGGAGCACTACAAAATCTGGGCCGCATATCATGACTTCTGGTTTCCATGGCAACACATTAAGCATTTATTTTTATTTTTGTGATCTGATTTTTTGGGAATTATTTCCAAATTACTTCAATATTGTCTTGCCCAAATATGATGTTTCTACATCTAATATTGCAAAAATTATGACTAGTTGGACAGAACTTTTGGAAAACCCCTCGTAAACCAGCACATACTACATTTGATAAATCAAATGTGTGACGTTCTGTTGTTTATAAACCAATCAGATTAACTAAAAATGGCATGTATTTTCAAGTTTTATTTTTTTCCATTTTATAAGGACCACCCTAATCATTACAGGTGAACATAAGAATCACGTACTATTGAAATCACCTGTAATGAATGTATGGTTTTGTGACTACCTGATTTAATTTAGTGAATCTATCTGCTTGAATTTGATGAACAACTATTAGAATTGTTGAGTTCATGCACATTTCGCAGTGTAGAGATTGTCAAAGTATACCTCCATGAAGATTGAAGTTCTAGCCTTATGAAGGGAAAGACATTCAGCGAAACAGGCTTAGCGACCAATTGAAATATGTTGACCTGTGCCAGTTAAGACTGAAATATTGACTCTTGATCAGGATAAGACCCTGAAAAGCATCTTCAAAATTCTTTAATGGTCTTGAGCTCCTATATATTAGGCTCTATGTTTAGCAGACAAGTATTTCATACCTGGAACTACAACTTATCGAAATCTGAAAAAATCAAGAAATTATGCATAAGTGTAAAAAGTGTTCCATAAATTTACCTATAAATGATGAATTTTCAAATCAATATGCCCCCTAGAAAAATTTTGCAAGATGTATCACATTGTGATAACAATGCGCTGGCATTTGTATTCTTGTTACACAGCCCAATAATCTTCTCATCCTTTGAAGACATCAAGAAATGGAAATGGCGATTTTTTTTATCAGCGTTTGTTTTCGTCCAAAGCTCCCATGGCAAGAAGGTCATGTGATACTGATTGGTCTATTAATAGCTCATTATCGAAATTTGTGATTAAGGTAGAACTAGTTAATTCATGCTAACGTTAATATACATGAAGCAACTGAGAAAATGCTTAAGTGGGATACGTACACCAATATGGCATCTTTAAGCCTTTGACATTAAGGTAATGTCAATGAACTCAGCTCCTCTGGAAATAAAATATGAATGATCTCAACTGAAGATTATTGACCTTATAAGTTGAAGTCACTTTGAAGTAGGTTATAAATATAAATAATGTATATTGACTTATGTCAATGTGCTAAATGTGGCTTTACATGAAGCGGTAATAGTTTTAATTATGCAGATCCAAGCTGAATTCATAAATTTATGCTCGACAAAAATATTCTGCTTCAGGGGTACTAAACAAACAGTTACCAATTCTGATGGATAGCTTTAAAAAGAATACGCAAAATGGACTTAAGAGGCTATTCTCTAATATAATGTAATTTTGATTGACCCTTTCCCACGAAATTTGTATAGGGCTGCATCTATTTGATAACCAGCAGGGTGAGCACAGAATAATGCCATGAAATATATTGCTTAGAATGAATTTACCGGATGACACACATGTCTTAAATTTATGATACAAGCACGCTGATCCTTATGATCTAGAAATCTAGCAATTGGGGCATTCGCTTGCTAGAGTTAAATGTTTCCAAATAAAGTACAAAATATGTAATTCTGAGTTTGAATCCGAGATATTTGGTGGAAGTTGTCCCACCATGTCATTATGTAGTGACAAACAACACTGGATAGAATATATACTGTCACAATAAACCACTGGCATATCTGACTCAATATTCTTGACATGATCATGGGGTGGCTGTCCTTTTGTGGTTGCGTTGTCTATGGATGCACTAGTCCAATTTACAAAATGACTAAAAACAAGAACAGTGACATTCTTGAGACATTGAGGGAGGAAACTGAGAGGCTAATAGACACTGCAGACAATGTCCCAGACATTGAGTGGACATTTGATTGAGGAAGAGACATTGAGCAGCCAGATGGTTTCACATTAGGGCTTCCATTGACGGCTTTCATTGTGACGCTCATTGTTATTGCAGGAGCTTGTTTGGATGATCATTGGTAGGAGGCAAGGAGCCTCGATGTCTGGAAAGCTATTATCCCAAGTCATTAAAGGACTGTGGGTGGTTTTGAGGGATCCCTGCTGTCTGGTCTTCTCCTCAGATGGATACTCGTAAAGGTTCCTGAAATTTCAGATCTTCAAATGGATCCTTTATTGCAAACAAATTGTTATGGTGTGAGTGAAGATGTTTTAGGCCTCAACTACCCAGCCGTTAAATCTTCAACTCAAAATTGTCTATTGTCAGATATTGTCACATAGCATTTTTTCATTAAGTGTTGTTCAATGTCTTTTCGGCTATCCAAAATATAACACAGCATCAGGGACAAGCGAAAAGAAATGCCTAGCCATACAATGAGAGTATTTGTTTCTCCTTCCCAAGGTCTTCTACATTCGGAGGCAATTTATGAGTGCACTTAAGACATTGACACCAGAGCAGCCTAAGGCGATGGGAGCATATCATGAAAACAATCTGAGACCATTTTGTGGTGGAGCAATGTTGTGGGATGGGGCCATTGATGCATTGAGCTGGAATTTAGGTTGCATGTAGTTGATCCTGTCATGAAATTTTCAAGCTCAGTGCAAACTAGGGCTATCACGATTACAGAATTTTGAAATCGATTAATCTATGGCCTAAAATCGAATCGTAATCGATTAATCGCCGTTTTCCCGCCATTATAGACATTAAGTAATAGTTCTGTTGCTTTTTACATGATTGCCTTGTTGAGGAAGCCAGAGCCTCAGATTTTCCTTTGAAAATACTAATTGCAATAAGACTTGACACTTCAATCTCTGTAATCATCTTCATTCAGGTTCAGCCAATCCAATTGACCAATCCACTTGACCAGTCTAGTTGCAATAACTCTTAACACCTGGAATTTGACAGTCATAAAGTGGCTTCCTTGTAGAAATATACAGATAACAGATTAATCGATTTTGCAAACTGGAATCGATTTTTAACTAAAATCTAATCGGCGGCGATTAATCGGTTAATCGTGAGAGCCCTAGTGCAAACTGTGGTTTTTATGATCTACTGGTAAATGGTATGGATGGTTCAACACTGGACCCAGTTGGTCTTTAGTTTGACCATGTCAATTCTTCTACATGAGTCGTTTATTTTCATGGAATCATAGCTACGACACCTCCAAGATTCACAAAATCATAAATTTGATGGTTTTCGTGTACCATATGACTCAATACTCAAATAAAACTTGTTGGAATTGCTTTAGTTAGTAGTCCCAGAAGAGCCGGTATTTATAACATCTCCCGACTTCCATACATGTTTTAAAAGTCTTCTTTAGAATGCATTTAGAATATTATAACCAAGTCTCAATGAATTTCATAGAATATAAGATGGAAGCATGCTAGAATGTAAAGATCAGTTGCATTATTCATGAATGGTTTGATTTATTGGACCCACCGGGTGACCCAATGTGAAACACAAGGAACATGATTTATCAATGCCTATCCCACTCAAATTATTTCATACGCATGTATTCAGGGGATGACTTAAAGTATCTGACCATATCATTTGCCAATTTTTGAATACTTGTAACAATAAGTCAATTCATAAAAACACAATTACTAACACTAATGGAAAGTTTCATACTTAAGTCCATACATCTGGCACAAAGGGATGATCGTGATTCTCTGTTACCAAATAAACCATTCATCACCTTGGTGGTCAATTATTCCTGTCATTTGAAAGAGCAGTAATTATTTTCGCCTAATCTGACAATTCAGATGCTACGTAAATCTGATACTTCCAAAAATTTCTAATCCAGAGCTGTCTTTTAAATGTTGACGCAACTTTGGTCTCTGTTACTCTATTACTGTTCTGCACTGCAGTGTTTGACACTCTAAATCAATGGAATACATTTTTGCCAGATATATAGATGGAGACAGAGAAGATATAATTATTTTATTATTAAAATGCAGCCAAATATCTTACAGTACTCTTTCAAGTCTTGTTTCAGTTTCAGTTCTTTGAACATAATATTGATCTATATGTGTCAAAATATGCACACCATTGAATTCTCAGTACTGTATCGATATGATGTAAGGGATTTGAGTGGTCTATGCTGACTCGCCTAATGTTGCCATTTAATAATGTTCCATCCAAAAAATGTCTAATCCTGAACTCCCTTTGAAGTTAGGATGCAACTTCTATTCTAGGAACTGTTTCCAACTTTGTCATAATGTATACCATACATTATTGTTTACTCTATTCTACATAAAATGGACTTGCATGAAAGGAAGGTCTAGTCTGTCTGATACTTGCATTTCACAAGAGCTGTGATCTAAATAGTTTCAAACAGAGCGTAATATGAAGTCAGGATGCAATTTATATCCAAAGATTCTTCTCTCTCCTTGTAGGGGACAAAGAGAGCAGAAATCAAGCCAGACATATTCCGAGCTATTTCTGGAACTCAGAGAACATTCTCTTCTATTCGAGTCAGGTGCCTCTGACAGCAGAAAATATGCTCAGTGACACACCCACTCATCTCTCATATGAAGATGTATGGACTGTTATGTTAGCTTTTCATATTTTGTGTTTGCTGTCAAATTTGTCTGCTGGGTTACCAGCCTAGTTGTAGTTGGGATTTGTACCCGTATTAAGTATACATAAATGGCATTAAATAGAATTGGTTCCACTCATTATATGATAAATACTATGATATACCAATTGGATTCAATCTTTAGCTGACCACATCTAGATAGATACGTGTAGATCTCTGGATGAATGTTTGGAGATCACAAAATAACTGCTGAATCATCCAAAGTAACAAAAGCATTAGACTACTATTATAGTACTGGTAAAGAAAAAATTATTGGCTGCCCCTTTGAAGCCAGATTAAATAGTCTGCCGCCACGTAGTCCAGTTGCCAAAATTACTAAAATCATGAGGAGTTGTACTTTTGAAAGACATTGACTTGAGTGGAAGAGACATTGTCAAGCCAGAAGGTTTACGTTGGCGCTTCTACTGAAAGTCTCTAATTGGTACAATTATTGTTATTGCAGGAGATTGTTTGCTGATCTTTTGGAGGAGGCAAGCAGCCCCAATGTCTGGAGAGCTATTGTTCTAGGTCATTGTAAGACTGCGTGACATTGAGTAGGATCCTTGTCGTGTGCTCTTTTCTTAAGATGGATACTTGGAAAGGTTCCTGAAATTTCAGATCTTGAAACAGAGCCAGGATCACAAGCAAATTTTACACAAGAAAGTAAACACATGTTATCATTGTTTGTTGAGATGTAAAATGTTGAAAGAAAAAAGCATACGACTTGTATATTGCAGTCATGTCTTCGAAACCAAATTACAAACTTGTGAATTATTTGATCAGGTATGTATGTTTATTTGTACTATTTGGAAATATTGGTGACTGCTCAAAATCCACCTTATTTCAAGCAAAAACTACAATTGCTCATAATATAAATCACCCATTAAATCTTCAATTCTAATTTATCTCTAATTAGACAATCATGTTATATAGACTTTTTTCATTTCATTAGATGCTCAGTAACTGATGTCACGGCATTGGAAACAAGTGCCAACCATACAATGTGAGTGTTTGTTTATCCTGCCCAAGGTCTTCTATTGTTTAAGGCAATTTATGAGTGCACTTAGGACATTGACACCAGACCAGCCTCGGGTGATGGGAGCATATCATGAAAACAATCTGAGACCATTTTGCGGTGGAGCAATGTTGTGGTATGGGGCTGTTGACGACAGCATTTGCATTTAGTTGATGCGGTTGTGGCATTTGTCAAGTGCAATGCAAACAGTGTTTTTATAAGCCACTGATAAATGGATAGGATGGTTTAACAATGGACCGAGATGGTTTTTAGTTAGTCTGTATGATGCTGCACGAGCACCTTATTTTAATGGCTAAGGCAGCAGATGCACATCTTTTTTAATGTGATGATTTACATGGAAATATGGATACTCAAGTAAAAAAAGTTTTATCTGGCTTAAGTTAAAATATATATTTATGAAATCCTTCACTCATATTTGAAAAATATTCTTTAGAATACAATTGGAGCAGTATAGTCCAGCCTTTGTGAGTTACCTAGAATAAATGATGGACATTTACCAGAATGCAGTTGAATCATTGATGAATGAATCTATTTAAGATTGGAATTACCTATTGTATCTAAGGCATATATGTAACATAATATATCAATGCCTATCCTGCTCAAATCATTTATGTACTAGCCTGCAGTATGCTTACCATATGGAGATGATTAAAGTCTACAATCATATCGTTTTCCAATTTTTCGTACATGTCATAATATGCCAATTCGATAAAAATGCAATTGCTGACACCAATAGAAAATTCATCCTTCTTTCCATTGATCTGACATAAAGGTATGGGCCTGATTGTTTGTTGCGAAAATTTGTTAATTCCATCCATCAGCCCGGTGGTCGATTATTCCTGTCATTTGGAAAAGCAATTTTCTCCTAATTATAAACATATTGTCAGGGCAGGCAAATTACAAAGACAGATGATCTTTTTTTCTATTTCTTTACTTCGTACTATGGTATCAGATGTTTTTCAGGTCTGTAATTCGCAAGAGATTCTTCTGGTTTTCATAAGTGTCACTTACCTAAATCAATGCACTCGCTCCTGAGTTAATTAAATTATCATTTTTCATTTTAATAGCTTCAAGCAAGATCAATATTTAAATCAAATGCATCATTTCTTTGAAGAGACAACTCAGTTTCAGTAAAAGCAAGTTTTTATATATTAAAAGACTCAGTTGTTGATATTGTCTGTCTTATCTGGAATCAATGACAAGGGAAGTAGAAGGATGCACCTGGGTGAGCAAAAGAATACAGTGATGAGGAGTGCTTCTGTTAGAGAAACGAGAACATTTCCTCTGTTATGGACAAAAACATGACTGACATATTTTTCCTTCGCTCTGTTGTATGTTGCTAAAACCAGACAGTTTCTCACACCTGTCCCTTTGTTTATAACAAGGATAGACAGAAAGTAGGTTTTTCTGCAAGTGATCTTCATAGAATTTCACAAGCAATGAAGTTTCAATTTTCATCTGAAATATATTGCTTTCTCAATATTATTAAACATTTCATTTCGAATGATGTGTTATTGATAATCTTTATTATTTGACAGCATTGCAATATCAAATTTAGTGGTATGTCGCCAGACCATGATAACGAGGAATGTTACCTTGAATTTGAAAAGTGTAAATGCAAGATTTTAGTAATTATTCTGCCATTCATGCGCTGAGTGCAATGGACAACTTGTTAGATTTTCAATTCATTATACTGTCTAGTAATAGTGTCTATCCATGGCAAGTTCTGTTTAGGAATAATTATTTCAGTCAATGTTTTTTACAACATCTAATCTGATTGTTTCAGATGTCATGTAACTCTAACTCTGTTAATTCTGAAAATGTCTATTCCGGAGCTGCCTTTCAAGTACAGATGCAATTTCCGTTTCTGTAACTCTTATATACTGATCTGCACTACAATGTTCAGTCTGCTTCGCTCCAATATGTTTTCGCAAGATACAAGGATGGAGTCATAGAAGAAATGCTTGATTAATACTGTGCAGACAAATATCTCAGGATTCTCTTTCGAGTGTAGTAAAAATTTCATTCCTTTGAACTTAATCACAAAGTGTATGCATCGTTTTTTTTCACTCCGCAGTAAAACTGATAGCCACAATGACTTACTCCCTGTTGCCATTTAATTCTGGTACATGTAAAATTGTCTAGTACAAAGATCTTTTTCAACAACTTTTATTCTTGGAATTATTGCGAACCTTGTCACAATCTATATCATTCATTACTGGAATGCTCTTTTCCGCATAAGAAGTATTTACTTAAAGGAAGGTTCTCCCATCTCCATTTGATACTTGCAATCTTAACAGAGCTGTGATGTGAATTGTATAATACAGAGTTATCTTTAAAGTCAGTTGCACTTCATATCTTTGGGGCGTTCAGAAAGTTCGAGGCTTTTTTTTATATGGACACTTATTTTCAATCTAGAACTATGAATTTTTCACAGGATAAAATTCAGCATATTTGGAATGGATTTCCAAAATTTTGGACAATTTGGACATTTAAGTCATTCTTTGGTTGCCATGGAAACTGAAAGTTCAGCTTCTTGGGGCAGATAATACTGAAACCACTAAAGCCAATGAATTTTGGCTGTGATAGACCTCTCTCTATCACTTGCATTAGTGAGATTGACAATATTTGACACAAGAAATATGTCTCACTCACATCCAGGATGCAATATACGCCCACAAGAGCAGCTGAGTTAAGACAATATAGTCTGATGTCCCTTTAGACTACTTCAGTACATGAGGGGCAAATTCAGCCAAATGTGTGAAAATCCACAGGATTCTATTACTGATATATAGGATTGTAGGGGATATATCAGTTATTGTGTCAGCAAAAAATAAGATAGCAGATTCATTGTATTGTGCTGCAACTTCATAACCATAGGTATTTGCAGAGAATGACTGAAAGACTGAAAGAAAGAGAGAAAGAAAGAGAGACTGAGAAACCAAGAGACTAAGGAAATGAGAGACAAAGAGATAGAAAGATTGCGAGATTGCGAGACCAAGAGACTGTGGGACTGAGTTTTCATGAATCAAGAGAGATTGAGAGACCAAGAGACTGAGAGACCAAGAAACCAAGAGACCAGGAGACAGAGAGAATAAGAGACAGAGAGTAAGATTCAAACAGACCAAGAGACCAAGAGACACGAGACTGAGAGAAGAAGAGACTGAGAGACCAAGAGACAGAGAGACTGCAAGAGACAAATAAATCAAGACACCAAGAGACACCCATGAGACACCAAGAGACAGAGAAACTAAGAGATTGATATACTGCAAGATAGTGATAGGCTGCAAGAGACCTTGAGACCATGAGACTGCTCAAGACCTAGAAACAAAGAGCCTGAGAGATCACAAGATCATAAGAGCATGAGACTGAGAGATGGAAAAAAGAAACAGAAAGAGGTAGAAAGAGAGACAGAACTAGAGACAGATATAGAGAATGACAAGAGATGGTTGGATTAATATCTATATGCAGGAAGAAAAATAAAAGTACACAATACCACAGAACTATAAATAACTTAGAAGCATTCAAGAGTCTGGCAAATGAACTGCAAATCGTTTGGAAAAAGATCCTGTCGGGGAAATTGAGTTTTTGTGAAGAGCGGCTTCTTTTTTGTATTCTTCTTGTTTTTCTTTCTACTTTTCAGGCTACACTTATTCTCTACTCTGACTGAGTTCAGTAAAACTCTACACACAACAAGGCAAAAAAGTGTTTGACAGGCTATAGTGGAAGCCTACTGGCAGCCTGCAGTAATTTCACGGAACAACAAGCGGAAATTGCCTTTTCAAAAGTGAACTCGATGCAAAGACATCGAGGCGAAGGGCGAGAGAAAGACGATGAAAAAAGTGTTGTTGTAACTTGTATTGTTGTGTATTAAGTGGAGCAAGTGACAGAAAAAAGAAAAAAAGGAGCAGAGAAAAAATGGTTCAATGTAGCAGATATCTGTCTAGCTACCAAAAGCTATAAAACTTTTTGAGCCATGAGTATTCACCAGAATAAAAACCATTGATGAAGACCTCAAACTTCAATGTGCACAGACTCAAGACTCAAGACTCAAGATATTTTATTTCTTTCTGAAACGTTATGTTACAGTAAAGAGGGAGGACATCTCTAAGACAAGTAATTATCGCTGGCGAGATGCCCCCCCTAAAAAAAAATTAAAAGATCATATCATCATCTCAGAGAGATCCATTAAAGAAATAAAATAAACAATAGCATGCAGAAAATCAAAGCAACAATGGTACAATGAGTGCATATTAGGTGAAGAACCAAATATATATTATATAATATGATGAGAACAAAAGTATGAGGACATACGAATAAGAGGAATATTTCAGAAAAGGTAATTGCACATTTGGAGGAGTATGTAAGTCCAAAGAATCTGAGAATATTTCATAAAATTTGATGAGAATCACATGACAAGAGATTCTGAACTTATTTTTAATATCCTTGTAGAATTTGCAATGCGTAACTTGCACTTTAAGAAGCAGCTTAGAGACCGAAATTCCTTTGTTACATGGTATTAACTAGGTATTCAAACATATATAGCATAATGGGATATTACACAAGTTTTCATAGTTCAGAATAATTTGTAATTTGATGTATTTTGCAAAACCCTGTAAACTGTGAGTATGTATCTTATCTTTGAAATTCATTGGAGCATTATTTATGATAGCAGGTAATCTAAAACGAATACTATTTTTGACAAAATCATGCTTCTGCTGGGGTATTCGGAAAGCATATGCATGCCTGGTGTTGTAATTATGCATGTCAACGTTTCTAGTGAAGACAGAAGTTAGGAATATTTTAGGCAACATTCGATTTTCAAGCCTATATACAAATTTATACTCATTCAACTGCAGAATATCAGTAACTTTCAATAATCTAAGGGACTTAAAAATAGGTTCCGTGTGGGCATTAAATTTTGCATTCATTAAAATTCTGACAGAACGTTTTTGTACTTTCCCAAGTCTCTCAGCATGGCTTCCCCAGACAAGTATTCCATAATTCAAATATGGTAGGACCAACGAGTTATACAGTAATAACAAGATATTCTGAGGAAGAAAATTCTTAAGTTTATTCATTAGTCCACTAGTCTTTGCACAGCATCTCCTATATTACATAAACTTATTTTGCCTCGATAGCTTCGCAGTTTCTTGAGAATTGAAGGGAAACTAATGACAGCCCACCCAGAATGATGAGTACATGCCAAGAATGGACATATGAGTAGACTAGATCTCCAGGGCTTTTGTGTGGTACCCCCTGTGACCCCAAAAAGGTCCTCTGTCTCCAGCCAACCCATCTTACTCAAGTCATACTCAGATGACCATTCGATATTAAGAGACTACTGAGAAATTCTGGTCCATGGAGACTAAACTTGTCATCATACATTCATGACTGTAATTCATAAATGACTTCATACTTGAACCGAATAACAGTAAGTATGTATGTTGTGTACTGTGTGATTTTGTAAATCATGTTGTGAGAACCTTATTTTTAGATGCCACATTAAATTAGTATAACTGCAGCTATGGAGCATGACAGTTTAATTGGATAATTATTGTCATTTTGAAGAAGCTATCACACAATTTCTGAAGGAAATCAGTCCTATAAACATAACAAAGGACAGAATAAAATTTGGTGAAGAACCATGTAGCAGATACAACATTACTACCAAATTCATCATAACAAATTCACGTAGTTACGTTGAAATCCCAGGACTTCAAATCCTCAACGAAAGATATTATTTCCATTGTGATACTAGGAGCAATACATTTCATCAAACTCATTTATATGAGTACTAATTAAATCAAGGATTGTATCACTAAAATGAAGTAACAAAGATGGGTATGATGGGGCTATTCACTCTGATTCACAGAGTGGTACCCCGTCACCTAACTTATAGAATTAGTTTTCTCACATTATTTTGTAGAATCGGAGTGATTCTCTATCAATAATCTTACAATTTTTAGGAAGACCTAATGCGTACTCACCCAAAGGTGTGGCATGTACATTCATACACTGTTATGTACTTATGTCAATGGAAAATATACACAGACGTCAAATTAGACTTTTATTTAGCGTGAAGTTCTTGCAACAAGCACAGCATTAGATGATGCAGTTGGATTGTAGCTGCTTTATGGAGCCCACTTTCAATCCTAGATGCAAATGGCATTCTTTTTTCATCATTCTTTTTTCATCATACATCAAGGGAAAGCCCAGTGTGCTTTGGTGGAGCTCATCTATTTTTCATGTTCATCTCATCTTTTGGGGACTGCAGATTTTAATGCTCTTTCTGCTGATATATTCTTCTCATGCATAAGTGAGGATGTGTCCTGGCAGAAAACTGTGTTAACAGGCAGAAGGTCTTAGAAAAAAAAAATTTTGCTTTTAAACCACTTAGTAGGTTTAATGAAGCATAGTTTTGTAACTAGTACCTGATTTAATTTAGTGAATTTTTCTGCTTGAATTTAATGAACAACTATTAGAATTAGTCAAGTTGTTGAGTTCATGCACATTTTGCAATATAGAGATTTTTCAATGTATACCTCCATGAAGCTTCATGTTCTAGCCTTATGAAGGCAAAGACATTCAGCAAAACAGGCTTGGCGACCAATTGAAATATGTTGACCTGTCCCAGTAAAGTCCAAAAGTTTACTGTTGATCAGGATAAGACCCCTGAAAAGCATCATCAAACTTTTCTAATGATCTTGAGCTCCGTTATATTTGGCTCTGTGTTTATCTTACAAGTATTTCATACTCTAACGTATCAATCTCTGAAGAAATCAAGAAATTATACACAAGTGTAAAAAGTGTTCCATAAATTTACATTTAAATGATGAATTTTCAAATGAATCTGCCTCATTATTGTATACAAGATGTATCACGTTGCGATAACAATGCACTGCCATTTGCATTCTTTTTGCACAGGGCAATGATCTTCTCATCTCTTTGAAGACATCGAGAATGAATGGTATTTTTTTGTATCACAGTTTGTTCTCACAGACTGCCATGGCAACAAGGTCAGATGATATTGATTGGTCTATTAATAGCTCATTATGAAATTTGTGATTAAGGTGCAACTAAATAATTCATAATAACATTGATATTTTAAGGAAGCAACTGAGAAAATGCTTATACGGGTATATATGGTAATGAGTAAGTGAAATGCAGATGATGGAGCATTCTGTCCGATATTTTTGCACTGGCTGGGCTTCCAACATATAATCCCTGTGATGAGATGATATGCATTTTGACTCTTTGCACAGAAAGAAAGGTTGGTCTAAGACGCCATAGGGTTGCTTGGATCAAGAATTGAACCCAGGTCCCATTAGTTAGCAGCCCAGGGAGTAGCTACAACAGAAATACTCAAGATCCACTAATTATTCCCTCGTTGTAAAGTAGATGGAGAGAATCAACCATAATGTGATAAACATGTTTCTCTTATCCTTTTAGCAGGTGCTGGGAGTCTTTCGTGAAACCTAATTAATAATTGAGTCTCAAATAATATTGACAGAATCATGCAAGATCAAAGATTTCTTTATTCTAAGATTACAAAGCAGCGCATGAACTGCATCTTAATAGAAAGGCCCCAAGGTCAACCATCATAATAGGTTGTTGAGCAGGTGCAATCAGGCATAATGAAATTATGGCTAAGGATGCTTCAATGATATAAGGGCTCATTGTAAGAGCATGATTGGCTCAGAATGAGTATGAGGTCAAGATGGATCATGGAATGGCTGGGAAATGGATGAAGGGTTCCATTGCAAATGGCTAAGGATGAGATAAGTGGCTTTAGGAAAGGTTCTTGGAAATGGCTAAGAATTGTTTAAGTAGCCCAAGAAATGACTTGAAATAGGCATGCCTGATAACTCCAAATGGAGTTTATGACTTATTATGGCTCCAAATTGCCACAACGTCTTGCTGCCAATGTCAATTTTATTTTGTTTAGATAACAGAAACTCCACTATGTCTCACCATTTAGATTTGAAACAAGATAGCGGATGCATATATACTGTGGATGTATCATAGTAATTGACGACTTGTGCCAGGACACATGATGGTATGACTTAGATATCATCAAACCACTGAATATACCGTTTGGAGAAAATGCATTAAAAATATTTATGAACAAGATTGTATAGACACTGACAGACATAATGACAAACTTAAACTGTCTTAGCCAAATAACATCCAGCTCATAAGAAAGATCAGTCATAATTTTTTTTATGTTTACATGCAGAGGTTATGACATTGCTGTGTCCTATGTGCCCCTTGTTTTGCTTTAACCAGACTTGAAAGGAACAAGTTTGAACTTTCAATTGAATGAACTCGCTTTGTGAGATCAGGTTGCTTTGTACTAAAACGGAAGTGGTGCCTTGTTTCCGGTTTGGAGGACGCTGCGATCAATCTACCTACGCACAACCCAGTGGGCACACGACGTAAACCCTGACGTTGCTAATTGGTAGAGGGCTGGTCTGTTGGTCACGTAGATATGTATGGTGGGGATTATGTCGCCCTAACGTGAACACGACGTCGGGGTTTTTTTACAACATTGCCACAACGTCGCAAGCTAACGTCGAACTCCTGACATTGCCTCCAAATGTCGTAAAACGTCCCCATCACGTTGCATGCTAACGTCATATCTTTGACGTTGCTTCACAACGTTGTGACAACATAATTTCAACCATGCAATTCTACGTCATTTGACGAAAAGTTTGACGTCGTTGCAACGTTGCTGCGACGTCTATGTGCCCATGGGCAAGGGAGCATGAAGTTACAGCATGAAATATGAGCAGTGAATGAACAGAGAGCATTCTTCAGTATGGATTTGGAGCATGGTGATATGGCAGAGGCTGCAGACATTACCTGGAGTTTTAAGTTGCAAATTCATCTGATAGAAAAACGTGGATATGAAGTATTTTGCATTCAATATTATTTTGATTTTTGTTAACTGCACATGTTGTTTACCACATTTCCAATAGCTGCTTAACTTGAGGTTTCACTGGTTTCTCAAAACTTTGTCGTATTTGTCGTCTAGCCACTCTTAGCAATTGACTCATCATTCTTGTGGCTGGTGCCTAATTTCACTTTCCCGTACTTACCATGTACGACTATTCGCACATATATATTAACAGATAAATCCAGACAAAAGCGATTGGTGTAAATAATTTGATTCAACTGCAGCAGATCTCGAGTCAGAATGATTCATTATAATATTCACTTCTGTTGAGTGTTGAATTTTCCTTTGAGACTTATTAGTCTATCTTCTGCATATCATTTGATACAATAAATTGAATTTGATCATTTGGCATTTCCAAATCTTCAATGAACTCTGCAGCCATATGGCAAATAACATTTAAGAGCGGTCAGTGAACTCCAGTAAGCTCCTTTGGAAACAAAATATGACTGATCTTATGTGAAGATTATTGGCAGTATAAGTTGAAGTCACTTTGAAGTACGTTATTTACATTTATACATTCACTTACAAGTGTCAGTGTGCTAAATCTGATCTTACACTATAAGCGGCATCGGTTTTAACAATTCTGATCCATTTAGAATTCAGGTAAATATATATGTTAAATACTGTTTATGCTTGGCAAAATATATATATATATATCTTTATTTGGAAGCAAAACAAAGATTGTACATTCGTCTAGACAAGGATTTCATGCACCATAATTGTAGGAGTTCATATCCAGGCAAGAAGGGAAGTTTCATGATTTTTTTAAACTAGCACACAAATGCAAAGTTAAAGTTTTTGGATTGTATAATGGTTTACAAACAACATTTAATTCCTGGCCTATATCATGATATTAAAGTAATTCCAATTTATCTGTTCCTAAGCATTGTAAATTGATATTTGCTGCTCTTTGCTAAGTCAGTACTAAAGAAGACCAACAGAGACCTTAGGGTTTGTTAGTAATCTGCAGTAGTAATGTGATTGTACACTTCAGTGTAGTTCCATTAAGAAGGATCAACCACCTGTTAAAGACACAGTATACCCTTAAGGCAGTGTTAGATTGAGTAAACCTAGCAGAAAATAACCCATACACAACTCCCCCCCTACCAACTTCCCTTGAGGCACTCTCTTTGTTAAAGGCTCAAGAACTCCCTTAATTACCTCTTTGATCTTGTAACTCACCAGTGCCCACAAGGTGTCGCCATGTACATCCTATGTCATCTCACAAGTGTGCATGGTGTTAACTCCAAGTCGTGAACCATCCAATCTGGAGCTTTTGAAGTTCAGAAGACATCAGTTCTGGGCACATTCAGCTTATCTTTCTGTTAATCCCTTCTCTGCAATTAGTATGCTACTTGTCTTTCATAAGGAAAGCTGTTTATATGGGAAAAGTAAAAGGTGTCCATTGATAATGTATTACTGTCTGAGACATGTTTGCAACTTTTCCAAGGGTTTATTTATGAAATAAGAGGGAGTGTGAGTATTTGTAGTTACATCAATAATAACCTCATTTATTTGATATTTCGCTCGTTGAGCATGGGGCCTGATTCAATGAACATGTCAGCTTCTGGCAGGTACCAATGATGTAGATGTCTGAGGCATTTTGTACCCACAGATTACAAGATGAGAGGGAGAAGGCATTCACAAGCATAATTTCCTCTCATATACAGTTCCTTAGTATCTGCCAAGCATAGATACACATACAAAATGAAGTGTTGTAAAAAACATTCTTGAGCTAGTCAGCAATTTATGTAATTACCAATAACCATTCTTTGAGCCACTTATGATATCCTTAGCTATTTCTTAGCCATTCCATAATCCATTCCTTATCCTTCCTTGATCCCTCTTGACCTCATACTCATTTTGAGCTGATTCTGCTTCTACAACGAGCCCCTATATTACTGAAGCATCATAAGCCGTAATGGCATAATGCTTGACTGTGCATGCTCAATGACATATTTTCATTTACGACCCGGGAAAGAGCTCTAAGGTCGATGGTTCTAATGATAACATCCTGTTAAGATGCAGTTCAGGAAATGCTTAGTTATTCTAGAAGAATGAAGCTGCTTTGATCTTCTTGATCTCATCAATTGATATTATTTCAGATTGAGTTATTTAAAACTAGGTCTTTCAAGATTCTCATGGCTTTTGGTCTTTTTTTTTCTTGATCATTAAGGAATGGCAGAACATTGGATCTTTAAAAAGCATGGCTGGATATTTTTAAACTAGTCCTTTGCTTTTCTTGTTAATATACTCTAGTGGGCAAGAAGATACTGAGCATGTTGAACATGTACGAGGGGCATCCAAATGGTTCTGCCCCATTTTTTTGGTAGACCTTTTCTATTTGAAGTAGCTGAATGAATTTTCACAGAATTAATCTCAAGTATATTACTATTTTGAAAAAATCAAAACTGTCAGAAGGGTTTAAGTTACTTTTCTGTTACCATGGATAAGGAAGGTCAGTGCACACAGCACAGCTCAATTTCAACAAATCAGCTTTGTTTATAGTGAGAGAATTGACAGTAACAAAACAAAAGATTGCAAGAAAATGTATTTCTTGATAGGCTATCAGTGTTTCAAGGTATCCTCCATTACACTATTAAAATGTATTTATATTTCAACCTGATCAGCCGATGCAATTGCAAAAGACTTTCTCCATCGGTTGCACCACAGCTCTTGAGATGGTTAAGCTGAAACAATCTACTGCCAAGAGGCAGTGTTCAAAGACATTGGGATCCAAACTCAATCTCATTTGCATCATTTACCCGATTTGGTCTTCTGTGACATACTGATATACTGATATACTGATGTAAGGCACTTGGGAGGGGATACTTCCCCTATGTAGCCTCTCGCTTCTTCAGATACTTTTCGCTGAATAGTTATTTCTTTGTGACTTTTGTTGATACTAAAATATGTGTACCTGGTCACAACTCAAAGAGGTCATACTGAGGCATGAAGCCAAATACACTGAAATTCCACAATTTAGGAACAGCTTGGTTATGAAAATATTACAGTGCCGCCTCTAAGTAAGTGAAACGCATGATATTGAGCCATTGCAACAATGATAAACATCCTCAGCAAAACTGCTTGTGGAAGCATGAATTCTCATCCGATGACAGGAAAACATATTGGGTCATATGGGCCGATATGTGAGGCATGTTGGATAACCATGGCAGCTCAGTTTCTCTGCTGTAGTCGGAGATAGGTATGGGTCAAAGTCTTTGATAAGTAAGTGAACCACCCTTCCCTATTAAATAACATTGGGCCTGTGTTTCACTTACTTATCTAAGACTTTGACCCATGCCTAACTCCGACTACAGCAGAGAAAATTGGCTGCCATTGTTATCCCACATGCCTCACATATCAGCCTTTATGACCCAATATGTTTTCTCCTCATCGGATGAGAATTCATGCTTCCACAAGCAGTTTGGTTGAGGATGTTTAGCATTGATGCAATGGCACCATTTCATGCGTTTCACTTGCTTACAGGCGGCACTGTAGAGATTGCTTCAGCGCAGGGGTTTAACTGATTCATAGTGACTTTAAATGTCAGAGAACAACTTTTAGATATTCTCAAACTGCCAATAGACATTTTTCATGATCATCAATTGCGTATTTACAGTAAATCCTATGAATATTTACACACCGAGACAATTGAATTTGAGCTAAAAAAATTGAGCTGCACTGGGTGCTCTGACCTTTAGTTTCAATGACAGCAGAAAGTAATTTAAATTCTTCCAAATTTTCAAAATAGATAGTGATATACCTGGAATTAATTCTGTGAATATTTCATAAAGATACTTTAAATAGAAAGGTCTGCCAAGAAATTTGATCAGAACTTTTGGGACACCCCTCGTACAGACAGCAATCTTGATTTAACCTATAAAATAGAAGGATGATGGTACCTATCTAATTCAGAATATCTAAATTTTGGTGATGGAATATAAGGTAAGCACCTGTCATAGTGTTATCTGTTAATTTACATAACTGTAGAAAATGGCTTGAAGTAATGATAAATGGGGAAATAAATATTGACAAATAAATATATATTATGTATTCATATATTATTATGTTAATGAAAGGATTGATGATTTAAATAGTTCAAGAAGGTTACATCCAACTACTTCACTGTGTACTTAACTGTAATAATAATGAATAATAATAAATAATAATAAAAATCTTTATTTTATGTCACTATAGGGTTATGCTTAACTGCTACACATGTATGGCAGTTGAATAAAATATATATAACATTGCAATAAAGAAATACATTAGTTCTGAAACACGTAGCTTGTGCGGTTTAATGCCTTTTAAAATTCAATATGTGCCTTTTGTTTTGCAAGCTCTTTAAACAAGATTTGGATGAAGCAAGGTTGAACTTTCAATTGAATGAACTCGCTCTATGTGATCAGGTTGCTTTGTGCCAGAACGGAAGTGGTGCAGTATTTCCAGTTCAGTGTGTGCTGCGATCAATCTGCCTACGCACTAGGAAGCATGAATTAACAACAGCATTATTGAAATAAAAGTATGAATGAATGAAGCGCATCCTCTGAAAGCATGAATGAATAGAGAAGCCTATATTTGTAGATATGTATGATGTGCGAAAGGTCTTGCTTGCAACTTTGCAGTTCATTAGAAATAGTTAAAAGTTGACAAGAAGTAGAGTTGTCTTGCAAAAATGCATTGAGTCACATATGCACTACATTATTTACATTTGCCTGGTTTCAAGTCATGGGCATATTGCAACATAGGCCTACAATAATAATTATTGAGCCCTCGTAGGAAGAAAGTAAATATTTTGTTGACTGCAGATTCTTCTATCTGAAATTGTTTGACTCATGTCCACTTCTGAATGCTGCTATCCTACTGTCTGTTGAGACATGGTGGAGTCAGGACAATTTCATTTATTATCCTAAATTCCAATTTTGGGCACAACTTTTAAGTCTAACAAGTTTATTAGAAGCTTACAGCATTTAATTTAAAGTTGGATATTTGGCATTTCAATTCTCAATTTCAATTGGGTCAAAATGGCGTCTTTAAGCCTTTGACATTTAAGTATAAAGTCAATGAACTTCAAGTAGCTCCTCAGGACATGGAATATGACTGATCTCTTTAAAAATAATTAGCGTTATAATGTCAAGAGTTCTGAATAACAATTTATCTTAGTGCAGTTGTTCTTAGAATTAAGTTGAAACTATATAATTCAGTCGTTTGAGTTCTAATATTACTTTTGAATAATTGCTTGTTGTTAACAGGATATACAGGCCTATGTAGATATACGGATGAATTTCGAACTAGACAGAGGCAGATATTTACCTCATTGCCATGTCCTCCTAATGTCCCTATTAGCCTTATGCATCAATACAGGACATAAACACAAATCCAATCCTGAGAAAGGGTTACTTTACACAAGCCACAATAGAAATTTATCGCTGCTTCATGTAGAGGCAATCGCATGGGGCATGTTTCTTCTCATTACAGCGTACATATTGATGGGGCTACTCAATAATCACAAATTCAACTGAGAAGTCAAACTTGCTTCTGACCTACATTTCCAAGATATACAAAAATATGCACCTCAGGCTCTCTAGTAAGCTACTGCAGATAAGAGGTTGTTTGTATGCTTATCTGGCTGTTCTAGTAAAAAGGATCAACCTCTTCTTAAAGACACAATATACCCTGAAGACAGTCTCAGATTAAGCAGCAAAACTAGTTAAAGTAGTAGACAACAAACTACTCCCCTTCCCTCTCTACCCTAAAAGCCCACACTTTGTTAAGGTTTTGGGATTTCCCTTAAATGTGCCTTTGATCTTCTCACTCAACAATGCCCCCAAGGTGTCACCAAGTAAATCCTGTTTTGTCCTCTTGTAAGTAGACATGCCTGCTTTGCTTAGCTACCCAACCAATTAAGAGCTGTGGAATAGTGAAGAGATTATGTGCTAACACGGTCTGGTAGTCTCGGTGGTTAACTCTTTGGGTATATTTGCACAATGCTTATTTTAAAGCAGGCTGTTCAAGTGCCACCAAAGTCGCTGGATTCATATCAGACTAACTCACTCTTTGTAGGGTGTAGTATTTGAATTCCATCCAAAAGAACTCAATGATAATATTTCACAGTTAGCAACATAAATGAGTGCTCCGTCGCAAAATATGATGGAACTTTGAAGGTCTGTGATGCCAGCAGACTGCAATCCTTTTGACTTCAATGATGAAAAATGGATTCCATATTTCTGAAGCTTAATTATAATTACCTGATAATAAAAATGACATATCTGTGCCCGGTAACCAGAATCCTTGGACACACCTGGGCCATTCCATGCCAAATGGACCAATGTCTCCCACATCATGGCTTCAGATTTTAATGAAATTATTACACAAGCTACATGTACATGTTTAATGAAGCTGTGCAAAATATTTTCCCTGTATTCCAAGTATTTTGAATTTGACAGCATTTTCAAAATTAAGGTCTGCAAACTAAAATTTCTATTTTCCGCTTGTCAAGTCATTTAAAAAAGCTGCTGAAGCTACGTTTTTCAAGATATTGTAATAAAATTGTACACAGATCAAGCTCAGATATATAAAATGCTGCTGGCCGAAGCTAGTACAGATGATGCTTTCCATTTGTTTGCACAAACCTGTTAAATTCGGTTCATTTTTGCGAAATAAGGCTTTTTTTCGAAATTCTAAAAATTAATTCCTGAAAAATGAAAAATAACACCTCTACCATTTTTGCAGAAATACAAGATGATCTCATAAACTGCTTAGAAAATAAATTTCTATCACTTGTCCCACATGGCCATTTTTGCACTTGAATTTAGTCAATTTTAGGAATCGTCCTGAGATCTTCTTCATGTGCATAATAAGTATTGGTGTTAGAAATATGAGTAAATTCGTACAATTAGCACTCGATACTGCCTCAATTCCTGCAAAGTTTCAGGTTTATTGAAAGCTTGGTTTCTGAGTGAAAAAAATTCCAAAAACCCACAATTTACCCAAATTTAGCAAAAATGAACCAATTTTAAGGTGGCTCGCTACTCATGAAAATGCGTCATGCACGCACATTTGTGCGCAGCCAGGCAGGCCCTATCTATCGTAACGTCACCACTGCAGCTTACATGTTTTCAGCATTTTCTTTAATTTCCAGAATTTCATGCGTCGGCCGCTTTGTTTGACATTTTAGCCACTTCTCTTGGGGCTAGAGACTTCTGGTTTGGAGCATTAGAAGCGCTTTGAAGAGGGCTATAATTGGCCAGGATTTCAGCTCTATACCTGAAAAAAATAATTTGTACTGGCGATTTCCGTCAAGCAAGTCTAATTTCTCAAAAATGACTTGGTGACATAAATAAATCTTTATATCAATTTCAAGTGCTGTTGGAAGGCTTGTCTCCATCATTATATTGTTCCTCACAATTTTTGGAAGTAAATGACAAAGAAATAAAAAATCCTATCTCGTCAATTTTTTTTAGCGCCATGGTTTATAAAAAAAGTTAAAATTGTCAAAATCGAAACTTTTATTCCGAGCCCCTTGGAATGTCCTTTAAACTAAATATATCTCATTGAAATTGTAATCAGCTTTTCCATGAAAGCGTCTTATTTAATTTCGTGCTTTTTGCATAGTATAGAATGCATGATCACTGAATGGCAGGACAAACTTCACAGTTAGAAAAATAAGAAAAAAATTGAGTTTTTCAGGTATGTTTGGTCTGACTTTCTTATACATTTCCTCAAATATTTTGACAAAAAGGCTGGTACCGACCACTTTTGTTTACATATCCTTGCTATAAACTATATTTTGGATCATTCTAAACTATTTTTAAGAAATCCTATCTTGGAAAGTTCACGAGTATCGAGCCACCTTAACAGGCTGGTGCGAACAGATGGAAAGCATCATCTACATTATATTCAGCGTATATTATGCTCAACATCTCACCATGATATATGAGTAGTTTTGTGGCGATATCTTGAAAAATGAACCTTCAGCAGCCTTTTTCAAATATATCAAAGGATGAAAAATCAATTTTATCGTGAAAGCCCAACATTTTCAAAATGCT
Source organism: Platynereis dumerilii (assembly GCA_026936325.1). Classification (NCBI taxonomy): domain Eukaryota; kingdom Metazoa; phylum Annelida; class Polychaeta; order Phyllodocida; family Nereididae; genus Platynereis; species Platynereis dumerilii. Next base: position 14,176,156 of record JAPTHN010000003.1, read on the forward strand.
GTCAAAAGCAAAATGTGTGGAATATGTCTGAAATATTTCGCATGTGCTCATTATACATATACATGTATATCAGGTTAAAATTTCATCAAAATTTGAAAACATAATGTGGGAAAATTTCTTGATTTTGGTCCATTTGGCATGGAATGGCCCACATGTATTTGGTAATATTTGACTTGAAATTACCTCCCTCTCTCACACAGAAATAAGTATTCATGAAAGCATATTATTAATAATAACTGCAGGGTCTTGCAACAGGCCTCTTAATTATGGTTAAGGTCGATTTTGCTCTTGATGAAACAACAGCATCAGAGGGCAATAATCAAGGGCTGAAATAGGTCATTAGTTAGTGTCAATTCCACCAGGGAAAAAGTGACCTCAGATGGACTAGAAATGAGGCTCAACAGGTCATAAGAAATTGACTAATTTCCCGTGCGACATTCAATAAACAAGGGCGCTTTTCACTACCTATTTAGGCCTAGTTCAATCATTATCTTTAGTAGGGCTGTACCTTGGAGTACTAGGAGTACACACCTGGTCATTATTATCGTTTTCATAGCTACGTGTTTTTCAAGTTTGCAATTTACTTCATTCCAAAACTGTGATGTCAGAGATTAAGTTGAATTATTTCGTTTATTACAAGCACAGATTTCAGGAAACTGACAAAGTGCAGTGACACATGGATGATGTATGTTTCACTATGCATTGTAACTGAACCAAACAGACTATTTGCCTCAAAGGAGAGTTGCAAATACTGACAAAAAAAGTTGTTTGAAATTGTGATGACTGTGAAAAACAGCGACACATTTTGTTTGGAAAACAATGAGGTGCAAAACTCAGCTTAGACATGCGTTGTTTGTTGTGGTTGTACCCAAATAGTAACATTGCCTGACAGTTTTAAATTCCTTTGTCATTAACTGTGATGTCAAACTCTGAACTGATATGTCACAGATTGAAGATTAGACCAATCACATTGACAGATACCCGATGATGTCACGGTTTAACTGCAAAACGAAGTTTTCAAAAAACACATAGCTATGAAAACGATAATAAGTACTCAGTGGCTTTATTGATTGATGTACGTACTTGCTCTCAACAAGAAAATAGTATAAAGCGAGACTTTTGATGGTGTGTATAAGTAGATAGTGGAGCCTTTTAGGGCAAATTGTTGCACTCAAGGAGATTAAAAGGAATGAAGAGAAAGAAAGAGGATGATTGCTTAATGTCTCATCTGAATGAAATCCAGCTGAATTCAAATCAAAGTCTTCCCTTCCCACTGTTTTACACTGCACACTCTAAAAAACGTCGGGACAAAATTGATTTTTTTATATTCAAAATGGTTTTTTTGAAAAAAATATCCATGTTGGTTTTTTGCATTGAAATTTGGTTTTTCAAAAAACCATTTTGAATCTAAAAAACCAATTTTGTCTGAAATTTTTTAGAGTGCAGGCAGTGATTATAGGCTTTAAGCAAGACGGACACATCTGGAAATGTTAAATTACAAAAACAATTAAATAATAAAATGTAATCTGATATGAAAAGAGAACAGAAGAATTCTGCCTTCTGGTATAGAGCTAATTTACCTTCTGTAATAAAGAAAAAAAGATGTAAATATACATGCATAACTTAATCTAAAGATTTCATTGTGTATAATGACGACAAAATGTGTGATTATATTTTCCACATCTTGTATAAAAAAATAGCTTTAATAGCTTTACAAAACCTTTGAATTTTGCCTGGAAATGTGAATAAATGAACTCTTTAAGCTGTTTTCTTCACAACAAAATTTTTTTTTTATGCAAATGAATAATCAATAACATAAAGAGAAACATCAATAAAACATCAATAAAATTTTAAAATTAAATATTCAATAATATTGCAGACATGCATGTGATGTTTGCATGTAACATAGTCTTTCCTTCAGATAACAAAATTGATTTTATGGAATGTAATGCGTGAAATACCGCTTATAGTTTGGGTTTAGAAAGACACTTATCATTTTTATGCCTTGTTTTTACAGAATTTGGAGACCCCACAACACCCAAATGGTGAATAGAGGATCAAGAACAACATATAATTTGGTGTAGTAGGTGTGCTATGTTTTTAACTGGAACCAGAGACATAAGATTATACTGCAATATACTGCAATGTCAACAGTAAACTGTATCATAGAAAGTGTTGCAACATTGGATTACTTTGGTAGCTGTACCTTTTGGGGATATGGTCTGTCTGAATGAGCAGTGCCAGTCGCCATGCAATTGAATGATTGAAGCTGAGCACTGGAATCTAACAGGAATGGCCTGCACTTGTGATTGTGAGCTTTGTGGTATTCTTACCACAATAGGGTTGAGTGCAGATGTACTCTACCTTATAAGATAAGCATTTCTGGAGATCTCACTTGTGGTAGGGTCACACAGTATGAGAAATTTTTCCGTTGTTTTTTTTTTTTAAGGAGAGTAGCGGTGTGAATCTACACTTGCTATTCTCTCATACAACATCATTTGTGGTAAGGAAACACTCCAAACAGACCACTGACGATACTGCACTTTGTTACTGAAGTGAATAACTCCCTTTATGCACCTTCTGCCACATTTGTACTAACATAAGAATTTTGCTATAGCATACATTTTAGCATTAAAGGAGTTGGGGTTGAGTCTTTCCTTCTAAGCAGTATTACCATTCAGCCCAAAGTGGCAAAGCCAGGCTTGAATGCAACTGTCTCTCCTGGCAGACATCACAACCATCTGTGGCTAGTGGTCCTGGCTCCTGGGACTTGTTGCCCTTAAGTGGCTCATATGGCCTCAGTCTGACCGTTGCTAAGCAACGCTAAAAAGCTGCTCCTTAAATAGCGGCTAAGAACTGATAAGTGGGACTGAAGATTACTCGATCAATCCCAGTTCAATACGAAACTGGACTTGTCGCTTTTCTCATTCTTTTTGCTTTGGTTTTTGCCGGATGTTTTGTAATCTCAAGTGAATTGCAATCTGTCTTTATCACACTGGAAAGTGATAAGAGTTACTAATAGCATGTTATCGCCAGACGTGGAAGGCCTTCCAGCTGCCTCTGCTAAACTTAAGCAAAAGAGTTTAGCATGAATACCACTGAGGGTGTCTTCAGTTTTGAATAAAAAAAACACTGCCTGATTGTTCTTTAAGACTTTATAGGCGCTAAAACATATGCAAATATTTCTGCTTCATTAACCTTAGTTTAGAGGTTTCACAGGGTTTATGCAGTACAGTTCAGAGGTTGTGAGAGAAACAATGTATTGCATATATTTTGTTTCCATTTAGATACCTGAGGAATCGCTGGACTCTGAATGGTGGATGGAACCTCTTGGTCCCAGAGATTGTTCTGTTGAACCTTTGAGAACCTTTCTTGAAAAGTCTGTCACTTCCAGGGAAGGGATATAATATTCTCGCCTAAATAACCTCATTTCTCAATTATCATTATGTCTTGTCACCAATTGTCTAAATTTTGAAATGTACACACAATCTCACATGTACCTCCACCCCGAACTAATTTTTGTTCACACGGTCAGTGAAATCCATGGTCAAAGATTGAGTTAGGCCTATTCTTACATATTTTCAAAGATGTATCCCATGTCAAGTTGCTGCCTCACTTCATGCTGTTAGTAGATGAATTTTTACAATGTAGAATTCCATTGATAGCAGTTGTCCGGTATATGGCTCTCTGAATGGGCTCTGCTCATGCAATTGGACGATTGAAGCTGCTCAACAGGATAGAGCAGGAATGGCCTGCACTTGTGTACTCAGTGTTATACTGGCTTGAATTGGGTTGAGGTCATATGTATAAGGTCAATGGAGGATGAGGGAGGTGAAAGACAGAGCGTTTGAAAGGTGGTGGATGGTGAATGTAGACAGTGGCGTAGCTAGGAAATTTTCCAGGGGGGGCAAAATATTCAAGTCAGCGATGGAAATGGAACATTTTTGTCGGGGGAGCTATTATCGCTGTCGCGGCAGAGGCGCGCTATTGGCAAAATGCAACGTTTGATGACAATGTAATAATTTCTTTCCTGGTCAGGATGGAGCCAGGGGGGGCGACCGCCCCCCCTGCCCCCCCTGTAGCTACGCCACTGAATGTAGACATACTGAATTTAGACATGCTATTTTCTCATACAGTATAATGACCTCCCAAAGGATTTGTCTTGAGAATCTTCATCTCTTTGAAATAGAACTTTTACAAGTCTCTCACTAATCTCACTATCTTTCCATAATCCATTTAATCTGATGGCTAAAGAGCTTTACTAAGTCCTGAAATCAATTCTGATTCAAGTAATAAAGTACAAAGGTATTATGAAATCAAAAAAGTGCAAAGTCATCAGTCCAGATTACAATATGACTTCCTTGGAATTATGAAATGCAATATCACATGAAAGAACAGGTGGAGGTCGTGTCGCTCTTGCTGCCTTTTGCGTCTAGTTGCTTACACACTTTTTTGTGTTTACTGTTAAACATGTTAGTCAAAGTAAATAATTGTGGAATCAAATATACTGGCAAAAGGTGGAAAAGTAGTTGTATTTTATGGCATTTCAACTTGGATTTTATGTAACTTCACAAAATTTGTATCTCAATGTGTAATAGAATTAGACATGCCAAGCTTCTATACATTTTAATTGAACTGTGGTCAACTTTAAAGTATGCATTATTTCATCATGTTGTTGTAATTTTTATTAGGTATTGAAACCTTTGTAAGACAGAGACACTAAATTCTGAACTCTATTCAGAATAAAATTAGACAAGCCCAGCTTTTATTTCTACATTGAACGGTGGCCAACTGTATTATGCATATCCTGTGGTATACACCCTTTGATCAGTTCCAGACCTGGTGGCCCGGGGTCAATATGCTTGCCTTGTGCACCTGTGTACTGAATTTCAGGATCTCATTTGAAAAACAGTTTTTTCTCCTTTTTTTACTTTTTCTTTTTTGGTGATATGTTGTTTCTTTTCGCCTTCCTTCCAGGCATTATTCAAGGAGGTCTAGTGTCTCCTCTATACTTTCAATCGACCAGATTAGAATGTTAAATAGCCAAGACTAAGTTCAGGAGGTTTAGTGTGTTTTGCACTGTGTTTGTTTCGTTTAATGTCGGCAATCTTTCTATATATCTGTGGACTTGTTGTTATTCTTGTTGTCATTCTTCTTCAGGATGCAATGCTGCTGAACACAAATCCATTGAAATGATTTGCGACTCGCTGGCTCTGGCTTATGGACAGGCTAGCTGGCTGGGACTTACTGACTGCCTGTTTCATGAATACAATCTGGAATAATAAATTGTTTATATACCCTTAATTGGATTTGTGAGATTTCTGTACACTGCAGACCTGGTGCAATATTGCTAAATCTGACCATATTCCAGAGACCATTTTGTGAAAAAGCAATCCTGATTAATGAAATGTTTTTCCGCTTAATAGCTGTAGCACTCTGTCAATATAGTGGGTAGAATAGTCTGAATTGACTGTATCAACAGATGTTGTCCTGTGGCTATTGTCCAAGCCAGGAGCACTATAATGCCTTAGACTGACATCCATTCATAAAGGCTTATTGGGCTGCAGGAATTCTATTATGGCTTAGATCTGGCACAGTCCCTTTGTAAAGGCAGTACTGCATGGCTAATGGTGGACCCCCCAATGCTGGCTGGACCCCGCACTATATGGTTCTACAGGTATTGGTTAGGTGTTCTTATGTGTTGGTGGTTGGTTCGTGTGGTTCTGTGATGTAACAAGTTATGACTCCATGTGTCCGATGTGGTTGCTTGTTTTGGTTTGGTCATAGGGCTTTGCACCTTATATTTTTGTAATGATGAGGATGTAATCTTGACATGAATTCAAACATTGTTCTATCATGGATTGCCCGGACCGAATATCAAACCTGAGTCTCCAAGGCTAGCAGACTAACATGCTACAATTGCGCCTGAACAAAAAAATCTCCTGAGGGGTGCAGCAAAATACTATATCTACATATATAGTAGTAGTAGCAGTAGTAGAATTTATTACTTCAATTTATGCTGTAAAAAGTTACATAGTAAAAATATTGAAATTGACGTACTAGTTGAAAATTTTGAATACTTCATGACACAGTTTCGAGGCATTAGAAACGTCTTTGAAAAGTTCATTTAAGTTATCATAATGTTGTTTCTGAATGTGTTCGTAAGTGGGCAGTTCATCAGGACATGTTCCTCCGTTTTTACTCCTAGATTACATTGTACTCCTAGATTACTTATAGATGGGTCTTTCTCAGTGCATAGAGTATAAGGTCCAAGTATTGTATGGTGTGGCACCGGTACCTTCCTCTAATCTATTGCTCCGATCCATCTGTCCACCTCCTAATATAGACCAGTAGCATTTGGACCCCCCTCCCACAAGTGTACAACCAGCGCCTCTCACAAATTGCACCACTTTGACCCCCTTTCTTCTTTGATGTGTAGCAATGGATGGATCGGTACTACATTGTGCTACATTGTGTACTCAGTAGCCAGCCAGTATGCATCACAGCTCTGCCATCTTTGACAGCCGCCCTTGTTATGCTTACAATATGATGAACTGGGTGGGCCAGTTGGGGTTCAGGTATTGTGCTAGAATCTTCATAGTAAGTATGTTGGCTTAACATGTCCGTAAAGTTCTGTGCAAAGCATGGTCTGGAATGCTGCTTCACATAATGAGAGGTACTATTGATCAGCAGAGATCCCTTAGCAAATTACACCCAAGAAGGTATGTGAAAGGGACATAAACCTTTTTAAAAATCATCGAACCACTTAAAAATCCTTAAATAAACCACTTTGAATCAGATGACCTTTATTGATTTCGAATATCATTGGCCCATAACAGCTTCCAATGCCTATTTCTTGCTACCATGAGAAGATGTAAATATACAAATTCTTACTCAATTTCAGCATTGGTTGACAAAGGTTGACTATAGATGGTGGGATTGCTTTTTCATAGTGTTGTTGACAGGCTGTGAGGCATCAATGCAAATTAAAGCTCCATAGCTTCTTTTAATCCTTGCACAAGATGGATTGGGAACTGTAGTCCAGATCTCACTGACACTACGAGAATTAATTTGCCATTCTTGTGGTATTTTATTTTATTTATCACCTACTTAAAATGTGGTCTGACTATAACGAGGGTGCTATTTGTAAATAACACAAATCTTGATAAGGCCTAATTCACAAGCAGCAATATTGGCCTATTTTCTAATTGTTTGGCAGGGCTCTGGATGACCTGAATTGTTATGGTGTTCACTGTTCAGGTCTTCGTCTATCAAGCTGCAATCTATCTCTGAATACTTGAAGTTTGAATCCTGATGTTAAATTGGCATGGCTGCTCTTTGCCTATGCTTTGAATTAAAAGAGGACTGCACTCTGCCATGATTTCAATTCTGTTTTTGGTCTGCTTTTTTCATGTTCTAGTCATACCAATCTAGTTGGTAGTCTGCTTTGTCATATTCCAGTAAAACCAATCTAGTTGGCATTCTGATTTTGACAGATCCAGGCTTTAGATGTTCAGATGGCCAAGTCTTGGGTTGACACAAGATGACAGTGAGTTATTTTTGAGACCAAAATATGTCAGCTGACAGCTTGGCCTCTTTGACCGGTTGGTCTTCAGCTCTAGGTGAATGCCCTGTAACTGTCAGAAGCACTGTGAAATCCTTATCGTACAGTGTAAATACCAACTCAAGAAAGGTTGTGGAAACTTATGTCGTCAGTCAATGCTTCTGGTTCTGGAGCTATTAATGAATATCAATAGCTGCAGGGGGCAGGTGTAATGATGCTTCTTGTTTTATGATCTCAAAAAATCCTAAATATAGGCCCAGACCCAAGCTGTATTCTCAAAATTTCTTCCCCCCTGTTCCAATGTAATTCGGAATATAAATCCTCAATCTTCCATCCATCTCTCTGTACTATGTGTAAGCATTTCTAAATCTTTGTTTTTGACGTTATAGTAATGTTCTGTGGTGTATTGTAGGTCCATTTTTTTGCACCAAACTTTTTACAGAGACATTACTGACCAATCTGAAACATTGATCCATACTTTGTCCAACTTTTTTGCTTTTCGTTCTCACCCATTCCCGAGTAATTGGGTAATAAATAGAGATTGGATCTCTCTAATTTTGACCACTACATTGCCAATGGTTGAGGCTAGTTCTTCTTTTATGTGAGGCTATGTCCTTTGAAAAGAACTGTAAAAAGGAGTCATGGTTGTAATAGTCATAGCCTGCAGTGGTCAAGTCAGACAGGTCAAAATCTGGTATTGCATCTTAAAGGCATTATGACTAACAAAATCTGTATTTTACTCCCTATGTTTATGCTTCAAAGTTGACCATCTTAAAACGGCTGTTTGTTTATTTAATGGACCTAGTTGAGGCATTCCAGGAATAAAAGAAACTATCATAACAAGCTGTGAATTCTGATCATCAATTAGCAAGATAATGAATTAATGCGAATACCGAAGCAAATGCTTTTTTGGTGTTGAGAGGAAAAGTCCAACTCTCGAAAACCATAATTTGTAGGTAAATTGAAAATTTATTTTTAATGCTATTTTCTTATCGCATTTGTCTATTGTTTAATTCATTCATGTCTTAGAAATTCTTCACAAACTTTGATAAATAGTAGTACATATACGTGGCTCAGCATCGATGCTTGTACGTACCATATCCATCATGACACTAATAACACCTCACACATTTTTGCCTCAAACCAAAGCCTGTAATACATTTCCTTTTTTCTCACAATTTGCTTCTTATTTCTTTGCAGGCACTATTCCCGTCTCTAGTTGCAATGAGGTCACGCTAGGAGGCCATTCATCAGCCATGATGACGTCACACCACTTCCGTTTCTTTCAGAAGACGAAATAGGACACAGGACCAGGGCAGGTTGGTTGAAGGATTTTCCCTTTTATGGATAATGAATGTACTTCTGCAATGGACATCACAGAATCCAGTTTTCCGGAATTCCTTTGCTGTCCTTTAGTGTACTTTGCTGTTCCTTTGGACTTGGGAGTGGTCTGTGCTAAAAGTAACTCAGAGTATAATTGGGTTTTTTTGGGTATTTGTTTTAAAAATGGGGTGTATAACTCGGACTGTAGAGTATTTCCTATTTCCTTGTATGATAGTAATGGTAGCAAAAGTGTCTGACGAAATAATTATAGAGGAATGCATATGTTGGTAATGTTCTAGAGATGCTGAATTTTGTTCTGCTTTGACAGACATAGACATGAATCTTATTTCCCATATCAGTAAGATCCCTCTGTCCAGTTGGAATGCTGCATTGCTTTATTGGGCTTTGTAGTTATAGATAGTTGGCTGTCTACAAGTTGACTGCTTTGCATTGCCACTTCTTGTTCCAGCCTTGGCAGATCAGAACATATGCTGTCTTGTGTTGCCACCTAGTGATTAGTGTGCTATTCCGCGAGCTCCTGTGAGCGTCCACATCATTTCAGTCAGAGGAACACACACAATTTTGTGTGGAAGACACCGGGGCTGTTTCTGAGTGTGCTGATGGCCTTGTCTACTTCCTTAGAGAATGTGATTGCCGAGTCTGACTCTGGTGTACATCAATGTTGAATAAAAATTTTGTGAATGTGCAATAAAATTGGAACTATTTCTTGGGACTGCAATGCTGTAGCATGCAAAATCAACTTTTGTGCCAGGTGGCAGCAGCATGCAGTACTCATTTCACCAGACTGGATAGTTGGTCTTCAAACATGGACTGTTTATTTTCTTGGTATTATTATATCACCATCCAAACACCTTCTCTCCGTTATTCCTAAATCCAGATAACCTTGTAGAGACCGACTTGTTGCTAAGCTCATTCTACCCATTATGTAAATTCCCTGTAGTCTGAGCTGGTCCGTTTTTTTCCAGCAGTTTGTCCTGCTGTGCTCAGACCATTAGCATTCGGGGATTAGGGCCAAAAATGGCGAAGTTCAAATCGACCTGGAAGGCTGTGTGCACATTGTATTCATGTCATTGATAGATGGTGATTGAAAACAAAAACAAAATTCTGTATTGTGAAAGGATGAGTACTATACACAGCAGTCAGTGTGTAACTCAAGTAATGTACTAAGCAAAGACAGATCAATTCCAGATGGACAGATGAATATGTCGCTGTATAAAATGGATAAATAGCTACACTGACTAAGTGTCAAAAACTTGTCTCCATCTAGCTTGGTCCATTTCATGAGATTTGTCAGTCAGTGCGTAACTCAAGTTAGTTGTGGTAAGTGGAGATACATTAAGGACAGATAAGCATATTATATATGGCTGGATAAATAGGTAAGATAGATAAATAGATTCATGGTTTGCAGGGCCTATCCTGTTGGTCAGTTCTTTCTACCCATTATGCAAATTCGATAGAGACCGAGCTTATCCGTTTTTTTCCCTGCAATTTGTCCTGCTTTGCCTGGACCATTAGGGATTAAGGATAGAAGTGAAATGAAAAACATTAAAGTTCTAATCCAACAGTTAGCCTGTGCACATTTTGTAAAAATGACAGTGATGAATGGTGATGGAAAACCTAAAGCAAAATTCTGTATTGTTGTATGTATAAATACTGTATAGCAGTCAGTGCAAAATTGTTTATGTTGTAAAGAAAGGGATTGGTAGATAACATGTATTCTAGTGTTCTTGCTGGTCTCACTGGTGGCATGCAGCCCACCTTGATCAAGAGTTGGCGCAACAAAGTGCTTTTGATGACGTTGATTGATGGCCTATGACTAGCTACCTGATCACTCACATGTATGTGACCTTATGTCATTATGCGCTGACTATGTGGTCAATGCCTAATCTGTCCAAGGTATTACTTTTGCCTTTTTTTATGGTACTTCTGACATTTTCCTGCACAGGCACATGCTACTACTAATGCAAATGTTATTACTATCAGATATTGGAAAGAATATGTCTATCTATCTAACTATATATGTATCTATGCATCTATCTATCTATCTATCTATCTATCTATATATCTATCTATCTATCTATCTATCTATATATCTATCTATTTCTATCTATCTATCTATTTATCTATCTATCTATCTATCCATCTATCTATCTATCTGTCTATCTATCTCTCTCTCTCTCTCGCTCTCTCCTCTCTCTCTATCTCTCTATCTCTCTCTCTCTCTCTCTCTCTCTATCAATCTATCTATCTATCTATCTATCCAGATTACTGTCTAGATTTCCCCTATCTCTTTAAAACCTTCCACTTATCTTTGCCTGTATGCATATATACACATTGGTTCCCCTGTGGTACGTTCTGAGCTCTTGTAACACTTTTGACTCAACTCAGTAGACTTTTCAGCAGGTGCGGTCAATGTTTCACCTAACAATGCTTTTCCTTGCCGAATTATTGTGCTCAAGTTGCCATATCAAAGATCACACAGTAAGATAATGACACCTTTTCATTACACTGGATCCATAGAAATATCTCAGAACAATTACTATTCCAGTCTTGGAGCTCTGTCATCAAGTAATTAGGGAGACCACAGTGGAATGATTTAAGTGGTGTAGATTGCCATGGGCTTTTAAACTCTACATTTCACTTTGATGTTACACCAACCTGTAAACATTCCCATTAAACTAACAACTCCTAATCCAGCCTGCTCATGTTACCTCACTCAGGTAGATTACAAGTTAATCTAGCTTCACAAGTTAATCTATCTGCCAAGCTTTAATCTAAGTTTTGTTGGATTTTTCGAATATGAGTTGGCAGTCTTGTCAATATTTAGATAGTGATGAGAGAGCTTGTTTGTAGTGTAGACAACAGACTTAGCGCAGCCTTAAGTTCTTACTTGCCATATGAGTTTGCTGCAAAGTTAGGGTCTAAAACCCAGGTTGGTTGCTGGGTTGTCCTGCATACCAATCCAGTTCAAACTTGTAAAAATATCATACAGCTGTTTTAACATACTAAGCAAAAACAACCTTTGTATAAGTCCAACTCTTCTAAGAGATCCATTTTAACACCACCTTTGGCTCCACCTTTCCTTTCATTTGTCTTCAGTCAACAAAATAGACCAAAAAGGGGTCTCATACAAAGTCAAACAATGATGTGACCCTTCAAAAGGGAATACTCCTCAGACATATCAGAGTTCTGTAGAACTGTTCACAAGGCGGAAAACACCACTTCCTATTTGCAGAGGTGCTTGTGGGAAACACAATCTTTTGCAAATACAGGAACTAGGGATCTAAGTTCCATGTAGACATCCCTTGAAATGCCAAATCAACAGGCTTCCAAATAGTGTGTCATGAAGGCAGTGCAGTTTTAAAATACATTATATGTGCCCTGCTCAACCAAAATGAGTTCAAAGTAGGCAATCCCTATTTTCCAGAAATCAGCAAAATGTGTCAAAAGGTCACATTTTGAAGTTTTTTAGCTGTTGGTACTATGTTTTAGCAAAAGCCCTTTTCTTTGAATATTTAAGACCATTTTAACCAAAAACAAATTTTAAATTATCTAAATTGGGTGTATTTCTTGATTTACTTAGTTCTTTCATTGCAATGGCGGGAAATTCAAATGCCATTTTCTCAAAGTTCAATGTTCCGTGTCATCAATGATTAAGGTGCCATATCTTTGGATTGGATGGAGATATCAAGACATATGAAACATCATTTTAAAGCCCAATTCCAGTAGAACAAAGTCATTTTCACAATTGAATATGATAGGAGGCCGACTTTGAACCCATTTTGGTGGAGCAGGTCACATATTTATTTTAAGGTAGCATTTACACCTTATCCCCAATACAACACTTACTCTATAAAGTCAATGGGGTGAAGAATAGGGGTACCCTATACCAGAATGCTTTCAATCTATTGGTTGATAGTTGCTTCAAATTACATACATCTCTCATGATGTATGGAATGATTTCTACATTGCAAGTATGAACAGACACCGTAGAATAAATCTCAGTGCCGAGGGAAAGGGATCTTAATTAGCAAAGACATTGACTCCAATGTAACTCTGAGTGCAGGAAAGCAATATTTTTGGATTTTTCTCTTTCTAATAATACACTGAGATAGTTAAGCAAAATCATACTTGGTATACGGGTAGGCCTGAGGGTGTAACTATTTATACACTGACATACCAGTTACTCTCAATCTCATGCAGTAACATTAAAAGTTGCTCCAGCACAGACACGTTAAACCGGTCCATGGGGTGTCTCATCAGCCAGAGTATGCAAGAGAGTTGTTTTGTGAGGTTGTTTTAGGGAGCCCTGCAACCAGCTGATAAGCTTGTCTACCACAAGACTGTGTTATGCAATGGAGTAAATGACATTCGCAAAATTCAGTTTGCACACCCCATAGATCGGGACACCCTGTGGTGGCTGTTAAATGTTGTGTTTTTGTGGTGATGCTGGTCTGGATTTTTTGAGATGGTTCGTGTATATCCAGGGACTGATTATTGGTAGACCCTCGGGAGCAACATCACAGTGAGTGCTCTGGGATTCCAATTGCATGGTCTCGGGTTGGTTTGACTGATTACTGTATATTTATAGTAGGCCCTAAATATGATTATGTAAACTGAATGACTGACTGACTATGACTGAACATTAACAAATTTTAAAATAATTTTATGATCTCAAATATTAAAACTCTGTAGTAGGTCTCTATTGTTTGAAAACATGGCTGCATCAGATGTGTAGTTCATAGGATGCATCCAAACAAACAGCTTCCACTAAACCAAGGTCAATTCATGGCTGACCCCTTTTTCTGCCTGGTGATTATCACTTTCCCTCAATAATTCATCAGTTTCAGCAGCTCCTCTATCTTGTCATTCATGCACTAAAACTTCAATTATCCCTTTGGCTGTATTTGTGGTTATGGCTTAACATCCATGATGTAATTTGTGCCCAAGATGCAAAGATTCAGTATGCGCATGCAAGGGCAAGGCTGGAAAACTCTGTGCAATGACTATGCATGCACGGTCTACACTGTGAAGTTGTACACAAATTTGTGCCACACGTTAGATTATATCGCTTCTGTCATGGTAGAAAATCGGCCCAGGCAAAGGGTAGTGTGAATGCTGATGTGGACTTTCCTTTTATTTGCTTTGTCGTCGGTCAGTTCATGAACAAGTAAACTTGTTTTCGTTACACTAATATTAACAAGGTACAAGTTCATGGATGCTGGTTTTTTCATATCCACAAACTAGTACATGCTCATTTGTGCATATAATGAAATATTGTGTATAGCTGAATGTTTGAAAATATAATGTGCACTCTACATGCATATACCTACCATCCAGGTCCATCCTGGAAAACATTCAGATTATCTTAGTTGGGATTTGGACTTTTCGAAGAGAACAACATTTCGAAGCAACCTCTTACCAAGTTGACTGGTGATCTAAGCCTTGTGGCAGGAATTTTTCTTGGGGCTTTTTACAGTGCACCATAATGGCCAAGCAAAGTTAATGGTCTTCCTATGGCTAGCCTGTTGGCTTAACGGACCAAAAATAAACAGCGGTCCCCTGGTTTTAGGACGAAATATGTCGTGATTCATAAAGGTTTGGAGTGCTGTCAATGTCTAATGGCCCTTTGTCCGCTGTAAAGGAGGAAAATAGTTGTTTTGGCAGACAGAAAACAATGTGAATATGCTATTTCAACAGTTCAATCAGTCCAAGGGAAGGGAGACTGTTTTTGCCATGAGAGAAGTGCTTTGTGTGTGTCTGTGTCACGATGCTGAATTGACGCTGAAGAGATGTCATGAAACATCCTGATGGGGATGATGTCATTGATGGGTGGATGGATGCTTGGGGTTTTACATCCTGTATTCACACACTTGGTTGGCTTATAAGGACAGGAGTAGGACACTGCAATGGTACAACGATGTTCCAACATAGGCCAAGGTGACCCAGCAAGACCTGGATTTGAACCTTGCACATAGAGATTGACAGCCTAGCAAAGTAACCCTAGACCGAGACCACACTGATGATGTCATAATTAAACCATTGTCTTCCGTTCGACCCAGTTAAGGTGGCTCGCTACTCACGAAATTACGTCACCTGCACATATTTCCGCGCAGCCAGGCAGGCCCTATCTATGGTAGCGTCACCATTGCAGCTGATCTCTGCTGTCATCTTTTTTTAATTCTGAGAATTTCAAGTGTCGGCCGCTTCGTTTGCGAATTGCGCCACTTCTATTGGGGCTAGAGACTTCCCGTTTGGAGCACTAGATGCGCTATGATGAGTACTACAAGCAGCCGGAAATCAGCTTGATACTCAGAATAGAAGATTTTTACAGGTGATTTTACACAAGAAGGTCTAATTTCTAAAAAATGACTTGGTAATAAAAAAAAAATTGTATATTGATTTCAAGTATGGTAGGAAGGGTCGTCTGTATTATCATATTGTTCCCCACTATTTTTGGAAGTAAATGACAAAGAATTAAAAAATCCTATCTAGTCAATTTTTTTTAGCACTACGGTTTATAAAAAAAGTTAAAATTGTCAAAATCAAAACTTTTATTCCGAGACCCTAGGAAAGTCCTTTAAACTAAATATATCTCTTTGAAATTGCAATCAGCTTTTCCCTTCAAGTGTTTTCTTTAATTTCATGCTTCATTGCATAATATGGAATGCATGACCACGGAATAGCATGGAAAACTTCACAGTAAAAAATTTAAGAAAAAAATTCAGTTTTTCAGGTTTGGGTGAACTGACTTTCTCATGCATAATCTCAAATATTTTTTTTAAAAGGCTGGTAGCGACCAAATTTTTTTTTGCATATCTTTGCTATAAACTATATTTTGGATCATTCTAAACTATTTTTGAGAAATCCTATCTCGGAAAGTTCACGAGTATCGAGCCACCTTAAGCAGACCTTTTGGAAAATTCATCTCGTTTCGATAGCTGAGAATGTCTTGGATATTGATGAAATATCAAGATTGCCTGAAATGCCTGGTGGCCTGAGGAAGGCCACTGATGTTTTTAGGTTCTCTTTTCACATCATGCTACAGGGCATGACAAACGAAATAAAAAGTTGGACTATTGTCAACACAAATGTATATTATGGCCCTTTGTATCCGAAAGAGAGGCAGGCGAATGTCAGTTGCATTTGCAGACAACAGGGATGAGGCAGACACATGTGCGTAGTTGCACTTACAGTTTAGCTTGAACTTTAGTTTTTTTTCTCCTTTAAGCAGTGTGGGCAAGATTTTTGAAAATTCGTTATTTTACAAATTCCTACCAACTATTAGACAGATTTGATGCTTTTTTTTTGTATCTCGAAACACTTATCTTTCAGTAGAAAAACGTGAGCTGATTGAAACAGCTACAAGTACAACGACTGTTATGCCCAACAGTAATTCTCCCATTAGAATTATGTTAACTGCATTTCAAAACACAATACAGACCATCAAAACATCTCTGTCTCTTGCCTATAGTGGTGAAATTGGAAAGAGTCTGGGAGAGTCTTTGGAAATTGCAAGGTTGACGAACCTTGTTTGTGGTATGTAACATGTCTTTACAAGGAAAAATGTTGTTCTCTAGTATAATGGAGTTCAGTGAACATAAAAGAACAACCAAAGCACAACAAAACAACAATGACCTTTCCCTTACTGCATGTCTTTCTATTTGGATTTAATCCTTGTCTAGCAAGCCTGTAAAAAATGATCAGTACTGAGATTCTCATTACTGGACTCTTATTAGGGTGGCCCAAAAAACAAAATTTTAGATTTTCTATTCGCACACCCCCTCATTTTCGGAGAAATTGTGAAAAAAGCACCCTGGAAAAAATTTCAAGAAAATCGGTCAAGTCTTAGTGGTCTCTCAAGGCCCCCTCCATTCTTAGCAAAAAAGAAAGTTTCAACCATTTTCGTCAATTTGTACAGTACTGCATTTTCATTGCCATGGTTGGATAGGTCTCAAAAAGAGCTTCAATTTGCATACCAACACTATTGGTCTAAGATAATATCTCAACTCCCATGGTCTCTTAAGTTTACATTTCTCATGAATGAAATTGTTGCTGAACGACCGAACCTGATAAAAGCCAGGCTTTTACTTTTTTTCGCTGTAAATTGCTGTGATTCTTATTTTCCCAGTTCCAGAATGACCAAATATTAAAAAAAAGAAGATTTTTGACCATGGGAATGCCCGGTTTATGAGTGATGAAATTTTATGTTGAAGTTTGTCGCAAACTCATAAAATAGTAAGGGGGAATTGTATTATTTCAAATTCATATCTTCATCCAAATTTATTACAGGGCAACATGATGGGTACCAATTGAAAGACAATATTCTTATGTTTCACATGATATAAATTATGTTGTCCTATATTTAACTCTTATGAAGTTAAACTATGAAATGCAACAGCCCCTCTCCGATGTTTTCAGCACTTTAGACAAAATCTAACATTAAAACTTTACAGCTCATAAAGCGGGTTTCTCCATGGTAAAAAAAAAAGTTTTATGTTTTATCAGGTCATCCTGCCTTTGGGAGAATAAGAACATGTTACTTGACAGTGAAATTTAATGGAAATCTTTTCTTGAACAGGTTTAGTCATTCAGTAAACACTTTCGCACATAAGCACTGTTGGCTGAAGAGTCCATGGGAGTCAAGCTATCATCCTAGACCATTAATGTTGGTATGCAAATTGAAGCTAATTTTGAGACCTTTCCAACCATGGCAATTAGAATGTTGTTCATTAAAGATTGACAAAGTTGTGGCAAACCGCGTATTGGCGAAAATGGTTGAAATGTTTCTTTTTCGTGAGAATTGAGGGGCCTTGAGAGACCACTTAGACTTGACTGATTTTCATGAAATTTTAACAAGGTGCTTTTTTCACCATTTCTCCTAAAATGAGGGGGTGTGCGATGTGAATTTCAGAAAAAAATATTTTCCTCTACATTTTTAGGCCACCCTAACTCTTATCCAATAATCCTGTTTTGTATCTGAGTAGAGAGATAGATAGAGCAGCCCTTCAGGCCTGATTCTGGGCATTCATGAGGGTTGATTGAAGAGATGGGAGAAAGTCCTCAACATTTACCCCAAGTGAGGGATTTTGACACTGACATAAGAGGCGTCCAATTCACCATCTCATCTGAACAACATCCATCAGGGATTTGGTGATGAAGGTCCACTAAAAAAATGGGAGTTCCCTAACTTCCCTTCCCATGGTTCGAAAACCCAAACAGGCAAAGACCCTCAGCGAAGCAGATGGGAGTTCTGATAAAACAAGTTCATCTTGCCATTTCCATTTGGAATAAGGTTATAGGTAGGTCTCCACCATCATATCTATCAGTTACCATGATTCTCAGAAAATGTTACCAAAATGAAGCTTTATGTCCACACTGTGGGGTTTGCTATAGTTCACACCTGCCATGGCTGCACAGAAGCATCTAAAGCATGGAATGGAGACGTGAGTAGGGAGAGACCTATTATATACGAAACAAGCCATTCCATACCATATGATATATTGACAGAGTTTACGTGTTGTGTGGAAGTGATGGATGCCTAAGCCACCAGTTAATGGCAACAAATCCTGTTGCAACCTCATTATTTTGACATTTGATACAACTATATATAGCATTCTTGTTTGGTTCAGCTTTAATGTGGATATGTTTGATCCTTACATCAATAAAATAGGTTGCTGTCATGTACATGTTGCAGTTGAGTCAAGGACTGAATCCACTATCACCCGAAATACCTGTTGCATTGGACTGTTGGTAGCCTCGTATAGTACTTGCAAGTAAGGTATTATGACAACACATTATATGTTACCCTAAAAATAAGACAAAGCACTATCAGAACTATACTAGAATCTAAGTTGTAATATTGAAAAAGGCAAATGCATGTTATGTGATTGCAATCATGTTCATATTCAGCTCGTTACACCATGGTAGGTTCAGTGTCATTGGCGACCATTATATTTTGGAGTTCTCCTTGGCGGGTAATCATTCATTTCACGATAACACCAACAGCTTCAGTAATTATTTATTTTGGGTGTGTGACATCCCCAAATATTCCCCTTCTAAATCAAACAACAACCTTCAAGAAGTACGAGGGGTTTTCCTAAAGTTCTGTCCTACTAGCCATAACTTTTGCAATATTTAGTACAGAATCATGATATTTTGGTCAGTTGATATTAATGTAATTTGCAAATTATCCTGAAAAAATCAGATCATAGAAACAAAAATAAATGGTTAATTTGTTGCCATGGAAACCAAAAGTCATGAAATGCGGCCCAGGGCACTATTAGAGACACATATTCATTATATCTTGTCAAATAATGTAATTTTTACCAGGGTTACAGGACAAGAAACATATTCAAAATAATCCCAAACATTTCACAAATTCTTGTAATAATGAACTTGACACTGAGTGCATTTCCTATAACCTTATATCCCTTAAAAAATCAATGCCTCATATAGTCCTTGTATTAAGATCACAGTTGGTGTTTCGCAGACTTTTTATTCTTTACGATGGGTTTTCCATAAGTTCTGTCCAGCCTGTCACAACTTTTACTAGATTTTTAATGTAAAAAATATATTTGGTTCAGTTGATATTGAGATAATTTGCAAATGATCCCCAAAAAATCTGATCGTAGAGGTAAAAATAAATTGTTGATTTGTTGTTATGGAAACCAAAAGTCATAAAATGCAACCGAGAGCTTTTCTGCTTTTGTCATATTCCAGTCAAACCAATCTAGTTGGTATGCTGATTTTGACTGATCCAAGCTTTAGATGTTCAGATGGCCAAGTCTTGGGTTGACACAAGATGACAGTGAGTTATTTTTGAGACAAAATATGTCAGCCGACAGGTTGGCCTCTTTGACCGGTTGGTCTTGAGCTCTAGGTGAATGCCCTGTAACTGTCAAAAGCACTGTGAAATCCTCATCGTAATTATACCAACTTGGAAAGGTTTTGCTAGGTTATGTCGTCCTTCTATGCTTCTGGTTCTTGGGCCGTTACTGAATATCAACAGCTGCAGGAGGCAGGTACAATGATGGTTCTTGTTTTAAGATTTCACGATATTCTAAAAATAGGCTTATGTTGGGTTCTCAAAATTTCTTTCCCCCTGTACTAATGTAATACTGAATATAAAGCCTCAATCTTCCATCAATCCCTCTGTACTAAATGTAAGTTTCTGCACTTGTTTATTTTTGCTTTGAACATTATTTTAATGTTTGTGGTGTACAGGTACATTTTTATGCACCAAACGTTTTACAGAGACATTACTGACCAATCTGCAATATTGATCCCAGCCTTTGTCCAGCTTTTTTGCTATTCATTTTCACCCACTCCCAAGTAATTGGGTAATAAATAGAGAGGGAATCCCTCTAATTTGACCAATGCATTGCCAATGGTTGAGGCTGGTTCTTCTTTTATCTGAGGCTATGTCCTTTGAAAAGTACTGTGAAAGGAGTAATAGTTATAATAGGCAAAGCAAGTCAGACAGGTCTAAATGTGGCATTGGACCTTAATGGCATTTTGGCTAACAAAATCAGTTTTTCATTCCCTGCGTTTATGCTTCAAAATCTGTTGTCTTAAAGTAGTACTTTGTTTATCAAATTGACGACGTTGAGGTATTCTAAGGTAAACAAGAAACTGTCATGACAAGCTGTAAATTCCTCTATTGAATGAGCAGTGCATATATATTTCTCATACTTGACACATACAACATACTACATACCATCTCCATCACAACAGTAATAACATCACACCTCATACATTTTTGCCTCCAACTAAAGCCTGTAATACATTTCCTTTTTTCTGACGATTTGCTGCTTATTTCTTTGCAGGGACTATTCCAGTCTCTAGTTGCAATAAGGTCACGCTAGGTGGCCATTCATCAGCCATGATGACGTCACACAACTTCCGTTTCTTTCAGAAGATGAAATAGGACACAGGACCAGGGCAGGTTGGTCGAAGGATTTTCCCTTTTATGGATAATGAATGTACTTCTGCAATGGACATCACAGAATCCAGTTTTCCAGAACCCCTTTGCTGTCTTTTGGTGTCCTTTGATCTGCCTTTAGACTTGGGAATAGCAAATGCTAAAAATAACACAGCGTATAACTAGGTTGTTCTTGTGCAGTTATTTTTAAAAATGGGGGTGTAACTCACACAGTATAGTATTTCCTATTTCCTTGTATCATAAAGTGGCAGTAAAAGTTTCTCATGAAATATTTATTGAGGAACGTACATGTTGATAACGTTCTGAAGATCCTGAATTTTGCTGATATATGACGTTCTGCTTTGATAGACATAGACATGAATTTTTATTGTCCATATCGGTTGGATAACTCCAGATTGAATGCTGCATTGTAAGTAGGCCTAACAATCTCTCCCTTTGACAACCTTATTGAATTTTTGTAGTTACAGATAGTTGTTCTTACAACATGGACTGTTTATTTTCTTGGTATTACTCTATCCCCATCGGAACGCCTTCTCTTCCTCATTCTTAAATCCAGATAACCCTGTAGAGACCACCATGTTGCTACGCTCTTTCTATCTGACCCATTATGCAAATTCCATGGAGGCTGAGCTGGTCGGGCTTTTTCCTACAATTTGTCCTGCTTTGCTCAGACCATTAGCATTCAGGGATTAGGGCGAGAAAAGAAAGGAAAAACAGCAAAGTTATAATCCACCAGGAAGGCTGTGCACATAATAGCCGCATATTGTAAGCATGACAGTGATAGATGGTGATAGAAAACAAAAACAAAATTCTGTATTGTGAAAGGATGAATACCATACACAGCAGTCAGTGTTTAACTCAAGTAATGTAGTTGGCAAAGATAGATAGATTCCAGATAGATATATGAATAGGTAGTTTTATAAAATGGATAGGTAGCTACACTGACTGAGCGACAAAAACCTGTTTCCGTCTAACTTGGTCCATTTCATGAGCTGGAATAGATTTATCAGTCAGTGCATATCTCAAGTTAATTGTGGTAAGTAAAAATTCATTAAGTGATAGGTAAGCATATTGTATATGACTGCATAAATAAGTAAGATAGATAAATAGATACATGGTTTGCAGGGCCTGTCCTGTGGCTAAGTTCTTTCTTCCCACTAAGCAAATTTTATGAAGACCAAGCTGGTCCAAAATTTTTCCTGCAATTTGCTCGGACCATTAGGGATTAGGGACAGAAGTGAATGGAAAAACAGCAAAGTTATAATCCACCAGGAAGGCTGTGCGCATATTGTAAGCATGACAGTCATGAATGAAAAACTAAACAAAATTCTGTATTTTTGCATGTAAAAGTACCGTATAGCAGTCAGTGAAAAATTTAATGTAATGTTGTAAAGATAGATGGATTGGTAGATAAAGTGCTTAGATTATACCATGTCGAAAGAGGTTTTTGCTCTGTAGACCACTCACTAATAACTAGATGGCTCGACAGTCATGAATGAATGCTTGAAAGGATAAGAAACAAAATATATAGCCCACCTTTCATTACCATGGCATACGACTAATTTTACCATGATTCTAGTGTTCTCGCTGGTCTCACTGGTGGTATGCGTCCCATCTTGTGCAAGATTCTCCGCAACGTAGTGCCTTTAGTGACTTCGATTGATGGGCTAAGAGGCAGTATGATTGCATAGTCACTGACTAACTACCTAATCACTCATGTGTATGTGACATGATGTCATTATGTGCTGACCGTGTTATCAGTGCCTAATCTATCCAAGATATTACTTCTGTCTTCTTGTATGGTACTTCTGGCATTTGCACAGGCACGTACTACATTTTACAACTAGACAAATGTTATTACTATCAGATATTGGAAAAATTATATCCATCTAACTATCTATCTATCTATCTATCTATCTATCTATCTATCTATCTATCGATGTATCCAGATCTCTGTCTAGATTTCTCTATCTCTTTAAAACATTCCACTTATTTATAAGCATATCTATCTATCTTTGCCTTCATCAATAAATATGCATGGGTTCCTCTGACGTATGTTCTGAGCTCTTGTAACACTTTTGACTCAACTCAGTAGACTTTTCATCAGGTGTCAATGTTTCATGTAACAATGCTTTTCTTTGCCATATTATGCGCTCAAGTTGCCATATCAAAGATCACACATCAAGATAATGACACCTTTTCATGACACTGGATCCATAGAGATATCTCAGAACAATTACTATTCCAGTCTTGGAGCCCTGTCATCAAGTAATTGGGGAGACCACAGTGGAATAATTTAAGTGGTGTAGATTGCCTTAGGCTTTTAAACTCTACATTTCACTTTGATGTTACACCAACCTGCAAACATTCACATTAAACTAACAACTCCTAATCCAGCCTGCTCATGTTGCCTCACTCAGGTAGATTACAAGTTAATCTAGCTTCACAAGTTAATCTATCTGTCAAGCTTCAATCCTAAGTTTTGTTAGACGGTTCCTATAGGAGTAGGCTGTCTCGGCAATATTTAGATAGAGATGAGAGAGCTTGTTTGTAGTATAGACAACAGACTTAATTCAGCCTTAAGTCCCTACTTACAATATGTGTTTGCTGAAAAGTTAGGGTTTAAAACCATTTAAAAAAAGCTTTGCCGAACTGATGAAAGGACGTATCATTTAATAACTAAGTGTACGAGTCTCTAAAAAATAAATTGTAGAACAACCTAGGTTTGTTGTCGGGTTGTCCTCCATAACAATCCAGTTCGGATTTGTGGAAATATCATACAGCTGTTTTATCATACTAAGCATAAAACAACCTTTTATATGAGTCCAACTCTTCTTTGAGAACAATTTTGACACCACCTTTTGCACCACCTTTGGCACCATCTTTCCTTTCATTTGTGATGTAGGTCTCTACACGAAAAGTTCAACACTTTCTATTGGAATCAGAGACTCCAAAATGTCTTCAGTCCACAAAATTAACCCAAAAGGGGTCTCATTCAAAGTCAAACATTTATTGTGACCCTTCAAAAGGGAATACTCCTCAGGCATATCTGAATTCTGTAGAACTCTCCTGTTCACGAGGCAGAAAACACCACTTCCTGTTTGCACAGGTGCTTGTGGGAAGCACAATCTTTTGCAAATACAAGAACTAGGGATCTAAGTTCTATGTAGACATCCCTTGAAATGCCAAATCAACAGGCTGCCGAATAGTGTGTCATGAAGACAGTGTAGCTTTAAAATAAGTATTTATTTTAAGGTAGCATTTTTACCTATTCTCCAATACAAAACTTACTATATAATGTCAAGGGTGAAGAATAGGGGTGCCTATGCCAGAATGCTTTCAATCTATTGGTAGGTAGTTGCTTCAAATTACATACATGTTTGGAATGATTTCTACATTGCAAGAATGAACAGACACTGAAGAATGAATGTCAGTGGCGAGGGAAAAGGGATCTACTTAGCAAAGACATTGACCTTAATGTAACTCTGAGTGCGGGGAAGAAAATAAATATGTTTGGTTTTTTCGCTATCTATAAACATACCAAGATAATTTAGGGAAATAATGTACTCGGCGCATTGGGTACGCCTCAGGATGTAACTATATACACTGACACACTAGTTACTCTCAATCTCATGCAGTAACATTAAGTTGCTTCAGCACAGACACGTTAAACCAGTCCGTGGGGTGTCTCATCAGCCAGAGTATTCTGGTTGGTTAATGCACTTTTCAGCTTTTTTGGACAGAACTGAAATGCTCTTAAATGATGCTCAATTAAAGGCAATAGTCCAGTTTTACTCCAAATTTTCGGCATCAGGAGTCTACTAAAACACGTCAGGGGAAAAAAAAAAATTTTCGGGGGGATCACTGCATCTTTTAATAGGAAAAAATGCTATTTTTAGCTTAAAATCTGATAAAAACACTAAAATAGAGGCCGAGGGATGAATTTTAATAGTAGAAACGCAAATAAGGTGACAAATGAAAGAAGAGAAATAGCACTATATGATCCTGGAGGCGCTTTTTTGAATTTTGGTCTGAGTATTTTTTTATTCCCAGTAAAGATGCCAAAAATGGCTCAGTTTCAACTAAAACCCCATGGAACAGGGATTAAAATTAAAATTTCAAATAAGCGCCTGCATCATCTTGTAGCACTGCTTCTCTGCTTTCATTTGACATCTCATTTGTCTTTCTACCATTAAAACTCATCCCTCGGCCTTTTTTTTAAGTTTTTCTTCATATTTTAAGCTAAAAATAGCATTTTTACTATAAAAAAAATACAGTGCCCCCCCTGAAAAAAAAATTTTTTTGTCCTTGACATATTTTCTTGGATGCCTTATGCCGAAAATTTGGATGAAATACACAGAACTGCCTTTAATACAGCAGCATTTGAAGGAATAGCAGTGTAGCCCTCAAAAAGCTCAAAAGTGCATTAACCAACCAGAGATATATGCAATAGAGTTGTTTTGTGAGCTTGTTTTGGAGAGCCCTGCAACCAGCTGATAAGCTTGTCTACCACAAGATTGTGTTATGCAATGGAGTAAATGACATTCACAAGATTCAGGCTGCACATCCCATAAATCAGGACACACTGTGGTGGCTGTTAAGTGTTGTGTTTTGGTGGTGAAGCTGGTCTGGATTTTTGGAGATGGTTCATGTGCATCCAGGGACAGATTATTGGTAGACCTTCATAAGCAACATCTTGACGGGGGTTAATCATGATAGCTAAATTGTTTGTGTTCTGGGCCTCCAATCTCAGGGTCTCAGGTTCGATTCTAGTTCTTGACAAGTAACTTGGATCTATTTTGGATTGTAATTTCAATCAGCCTTCGACTCATTGCTTTTCCTCGCACCTGTCCTTATTAGAGCATTGAAGGCTGTTGGTTTGACTGACAACTGTCAAATTTATTATAAATATGATAATGTAAGCCAACTGACTGACTGACTACTAGCGACTAACTATATAAGAACATCAACACATTTTCAATATATAATCTCAAACATTAAAGTAGGTCTCTGTTGTTTGAAACATTGCTGCACTAGATGTGTAGTCTACAGGATATTCATTTAAACAAATCTAGGTTCCTTGAAGCCAAGGTCAATCGATGGCTGACTCCTTTTTCTGCCTGGTGATGATCTCTTTCCCTCAATTATTCATCTGTTCCAGCAGCTTCTCTATCTTGTCATTCATGCACTAAAACATCCGTTATCCCTTTGCCAGTATTAGGGGTCCATGTTGTAATTTGTGCCCAAGATACAAAGATTCAGTGTGTACATGCAAGGGACAGACTGACAAACTACGCATGCAAGGCCTACACTGTATATTTGCAATCAAATTTGTACAACAAGGGGAATTACACTATCTCTGCTGAAGTAGTAAATTAGCTCACACTAGTAAAGATTTAATGTGAACAATGATTGGGACTTTCCTTGCTTCGACAACAGTCAAATTCTGAAAAAAACTTACTTTTACGGGAGAGAGGGGTGTATTACTCACATATGAGGTACAAGACTATTTTCCTGTTCATAAATTCTTACATGTTTGTTTTTACACCAGTCCTACACAAGTATGTGACGATGCAAGATGTTGAAAAATATTATGCACACACTGTAAAATTTGAATGTTGAGTAAGCTTAAATGATTGAGTGAGATGGTTGCACAATTCCTTTGAGCAAACATAGCTTGTTGTTTTAGGTTATGAAAACGGAAATTTTATCATAACTCAAAACTACGGGCTATGTTGGATCAAACAAATTGTGCAACCATCTCACTCAATCATTTGAGCTGACTCAAGATTTAAGATGCATGTACAGTGTATTCAACATCCAAGAAAACACACTGATTATCTTGGCCAGGTTTTGGACCCAGTACTTTCCGAAGATCAAAACGTTTCAAAGTCACACCTTACCAACTTGCTTTGTGACCTGAGAGCGTTGTGTCCGGAATTTTTCAAGGAGCTTTTTACAGTGCGCCATAATGGCCAAGCATAATTAATGGTCTTCATATGGCTTGCCTATTGGCTTAACGGACCAAAAATAAACAGCAGTCTCCTGGTTTTAGCACGAAATATGTCGTGATTCATAAAGGTTTGGAGTGCTGTCAATGTCTAATGGCCTTTTGTCCGCAGTAAAGGAGGAAAATAGTTGTTTTGGCAGACAGAAAACAATACGACTATGCTATTTCAGCAGTTCATCAGTCCAAGGGAGAGAGATTATTTTTGCCATGGGATAAGTGCTTTGTGTGTGTCTGTGTCACGATGCTGAATTGATGCTGATGATATGTCATGAAGCATCATTCATGATGGTGCTGATGTCATTGATGGTTGATAGATGATTGGAGTTTTAAGTCCTGTAAATGCACTTGGTTGGCTTATAAGGACAGGAGTAGGAAATGGCAATGGTGGAACGATGTTGAAACTGCCGTCCAACATAGGCCTGGGTGACCAGGCAAGACCTGGATTCAAAACCTGGACCCAGCAACTGGAAACCTAGACATCACTCCCCCAGGCTGATGATGTCATAATTTAACCATTAGACTTATTGGAAAACTCTCGTTTTGAGGGCTGAGACTGCTTTGATACTGATGAAATACCTGGATCACCTGAAATGCCTGGGGCCTGAGGAAGGCCTCTGATGTTTTAGATTTCCCATTTAATAGCATGCAATGTGGCATGACAGGCCAAATAAAAAGTTGGACCACTGTCAATGCAAATGTGTATAATGGCCCTTTGTCCGAAAGTAAGGCAAGCACATGTCTGTTGCTTTTGGAGACCACAAGGATAAGGCAGCCATGTGTGCTTAGTTGTACTTACATTTTATCCTAATAGTATGTCCGTTATTTCTTTTTCTCATTTCGGTTGTCTAGTACATGATTTGTGAAAATTGAGAGAGTTATTTTACACATTCCTACCAACTATTAGACAAATTTGATGCTATTCTTGATTTTTAAATGATCTCTTATCTTTCAGTAGTGTATCTCTCTGTGGTGAATTAACAATATTTTCAAAATAGGAGCCCCTGTAACATCACTAACTTTCTCAATGTGAAACAGAAAAAAGTAAAACCACTGCACTGGTATTGCCAAACTGTAATTCAGCTAATATTATTATGTTCCATTTCAATAGACAATGCTGACGATCAAGACATCTCCATTTTGCCTATTGATGAAATGTGGAAGGGTCTGGGAGGGTCTTGTGAAATTGCAAGGTTGAGGAACCTTGTTTGTGGCATGTAAGATCTCGTGACAAACAAAAATTTTGTCCATGGCAATTTAAAGGTGTAATGGAGTCCAGTGCACATAAAAGAACAACCAAGCACAGTAAAACAATGACCTTTCATATAAATGTACTATAGTTGGATGTGATTTTCTATCTGGATTAAATCCTTGCCTGACAAGCCTGTTGTGATTCGTGGCATGCGAGAGGGGGGGGGGCAAGTGCCCCCACAGCCTGTAGACATTCATACGTCCTTCTTGCCCTCCTCTGGGAGTTGATGATATTTAGCTATTGTCAATTTATTTTCTGAGTTATTCCGACGTTATATATACACTTTCCTGAATGTTATTTTTAAATTTTCTGTCTCATTCTGTTGGGATCACTTGCACTTCTCATCTCATCATATTACAGTATTTCATAATATATATTTTAGCATTGAAGTTTCTGAAATGTTCTAATTGCATGCGTTTGTACAACTGCATCGCCTCAAAGATTGCTCGCCCCCTTTGCACCCTCCATTCCCCTTGCCATAATGAACCTCCATAGCTACACAGGAGCATGAGAAGCAGGGATAGCACAAGATGCTTGGGTAGAGACTGTGAATAGAGAACATATATGCGAAACAAAGCCCTTCCTCACAACATGATATGTTGACAAAGTAGCTATGCATGTTATGTGGAAGCGATGGATGCCTAAGCCACCATTTAATTGCAACAAACCCTGTTGCAACCTTGTTATTTTGACATTTGATACAACTATACATAGTGCTCATTCTTTTTTGGTTTAGCTTTCATGTCTATATGTTTGATCTTCACGTCAATATATAGGTTGCTTTCGTGAAGACATATACGGTGCAGTTAAGTCAAGGATTGAAATTTTCATCATTCCAAATGCCTGTGGTATTGGGCTATTGGTAGCCTCTTATACTTACAAGTAAGGTATTATAAGAACACATCAGGTGTCACCCTGAAAATAAGCGCAATGTACAACCTGACCTACACTAGAATTTAGATGTCGTCATATTGAAAAAGGCATCTTGGTAATATGTTAACATTCTTCAATTAAACAAAAATTTATTTAAATTTTTTTTTGGCTGTATTTACTTGGCTGACTGACTGCTGTTTTTTGGACCATATGGAATAATTTATTGCATACATTCTCTGCAACAAATTTGTGAGATTCCTGTACACGGCAGACCAGCTGCAATCGTGCCAAATCAGACAATATTCTTGACAACATTGCGTGAAAAGCAATCCTGAGTAATGAAATGTTGTTCCACTTTATAGTTGTAGCATTCTGACAATATGGTGGTTAAATGGTCTTAACAGACTGTATCAACAGATGTTGTCCTGTGGCTATTGTCCAGGGCAGAAGCACTAAAATGCCTTAGACGGACCTCCATTCATAAAGGCTTATTGTGCTGCAGGAATTATCTTATGGCTTAGATCTAGCATAGTCCAATCGGACTCCCAATCCTAGGTGTACAATCGGCCTGCCTTCCAATTGTACTGCCTTGACCCCCTTTCTCCTTTGATGTGTAGCAATAGATGGATCAGTATTACTTTGTGTACTCAATAGCCAGCTAGCATGCATCACAGCACTGCCATCTTTGACAGCTGCCCTTGTTCATGATCACAATATGATGAACTGGGTGGGCTACTTGGGGTTAAGGTGATTGTGCTTGAAGCTTCATACAATAGGCTCTAGTATGTTGGCTGAACATGTCAGTAAAGTACTGTGTAAAGGACGGTTTGGAATGCTGCTTCACATAATGCTTCACATTGATCAGCAGAGGTCCCTCAGAAAATTAGACCCAGGAAGATATGTAAAAGAAGTGAGTGAGTGAGTTTGTGTTTTACGCCCCATCAGCACCGGTGTGGGCTATTTAGAGGCAAAGATATGTAAAAGAAACGCAGCCCTGAATATCATCATCACCCCTAGAAAGTATTTTATTATCATAGGTCAATAAAATGACAATGACCATGACAATGACAATGACATTGAAAAAGAAAATGACAACGACTTTGACAATAGATGACAAAGTTTATTTTATTTTTGTTTGACTACACGAAAACTCAGCCATTGGTCAGTTTCACAGAAAATAATATTTATTAAGAATAAGATGCACTAAAATAATGAGGTATATAAAAGTATAAGTCAGGTAAAAACAGAAATTAAAATGTATTGATATGATTGAAGATGATGTTTTTAATAGTTCAGATTTAAAATCATTTCCATTTCCAACTGACTTCAGTGAGTTAGAACTTCCATGCATACATTTATTGAGCTACACAAGATGGATTGGACATTGTAGTGCAGATCTCGCTACCTCTATGAGAATCAACTTTCCATTCCAGAGGCATTTTACTTTATTTATCACCTGCTTAAAATGTGGTAAGACAATGAGGACCTGTGCTATTTATAAATGACACAGTATGTATGTTATTTTCACTATATTGTGCTCAGTCCTTGGTTGTCATGCAGTCTCTAAGCTTTCAATCTTTCCCTAAGGGTTTGAAGTTTGAAGCCCATTTTTAGAATTGGGAGCTCCTTGCCTGGATATTCAGAAGCAAATGTAAGATTTCTCACTTGGGAACAAGAGTATCCTTGAAGTGGGCTGACAACCTGATCTCATAATTACTTCTGCCTCTGGCAACTGCTTAAAATGTAAGCTGTCTGAACTTTAGATAGATTATCTGGAGAAAATAATATCTCTATTTCAATTCTATCCCTATTTTGCGTTTATCATATTCCAGTCTGACCAATCTAGTTGGTTTTCTGATTTTGACAGATCAAGGCTTTAGATGTTCAGATGGCTGAGCCTTGGGTTGGCACAAGTTGACAGTGAGTTATTTTTGAGACCAAAATATGTCAGCTGACAGCTTGGCCTCTTTGAGTAGTTGGTCTTTAGCTCTAGGAGAATGCCCTGTAACTGTTATCGTAATTACAAACTTCAAAAGTTTTTTGCTAACTTATGCGTCCATCAGCAGCTATTAATGTATATCAACAGCTGCAGGAGGCAGGTGTAATGATGGTTCTTGTTTTATGATCTCAAAAGATTCCAAAAATAGGCCAATGCTGCGTTCTCAAAATTTCGTTCTCCCTGTTCTAACGTAATAAGAATGTGAAGCTCCAATCATCCATCCATCCTCTTGTACTATACGTAAGCACAGTTTCTAAATTTTTGTCTTGGATTTTTGTTCTGAACATTATAGTAATGTTTTGTCGTTTACAGGTCCATTTTGGCGCACCAAACTTTTTACAGAGACATTACTGACCAATCTGAAATATTGATCCAAGCCTTTGTCCAGCTCTTTTGCTTTTCATTTTCACCCATTCCCGAGTAATTGGGTAATAAATAGAGATTGGATCTCTCTAATTTGACTACTGCATTGCCAATGGTTGAGGTTAGTTCTTCTTTCATCCGAGGCTATGTCCTTTGAACAGAAAATAAAGAGCAGTAATGGTTGAAATAGGCATAGTCTGAAGTGGTCTAGTAAGACAAGTCAAACTTTGGTGTCTTACCTTAACAGCATAAATGGCTAACAAAATCTGTATTTCATTCCCAACGTTTTTGTGACAATGTCTATCATCTGAAAATGGTAGTTTGTTTATTAAATTGAGCCAATCAAGGTAATCCCGGGTTTACAAGAAATAATAATAAAAAGCAGTAAAATTCCACTCCCCAATGAGCAAGATAATGGAAAACAGATGCAAATTAAAACACAAAACGTTTTTTGGTGCTGTGGTGAAAAGTTCAATTATTGACCCGGGAAACCTTGACATACTGATGGAAAATAATTTTCTAATCATTTTGGTTATCCTTTAATATATTCATGCCTATGAAGATCTTATAATAAATAGTAGTACACATATATTTCCCTGCTCGGATACTTTTACATACCATCTCTATCATGACATTAATAACATCACATCTCACACGTTTTTGCCTCCAACTAAAGCCTGTAATACATTTCCTTTTTCTGACGATTTGCTGCCTAATTCTTTGCAGGGACTATTCCAGTCTCTAGTTCCAATGAGGTCACGCTAGGAGGCCATTCATCAGCCATGATGACGTCACACTACTTCCGGTTCTTTCAGAAGACGAAATAGGACACAGGACCAGGGCAGGTTGGTTGAAGGATTTTCCTTTTTATGGATAATGAATGTACTTCTGCAATGGACATCACAGAATCCAGTTTTCCAGAATTCCTTTGCTGTCCTGTGCTATTCCTTTTGAGTTGGGAATGCCATGTGCTAAAAATAAAACAGCGTATAACTAGATATTTCTTGTGCATTTGTTTTAGAAATGGGGTGTATAACTCAGACAGTAGAGTATTTCCTATTTCCTTGTATCATAATAATGGCAGAAAAAGTGTCACACGATGAAATTATAGAGGAACGCAGATGTTGGCAATATTCTGAAGATGCTGAATTTCGCTGATGTTGACAAATATATCTCCTTTGATAGACATAGACAAGAATTTGTATTGCCTATATCGGTTATATACCTCTGTCCAGTTGGAATGCTGCATTGCTTTATTGGGCTTTGCAGTTATAGATAGTTGGTTTTACAACACTGGCTGTTCATTTTCTTGGTATTATTCTATCACCATCTGAACACCTTCGCTCCCTTATTCCTAAATGGGTCAAAATTTGAAAACGTTGAAATTTCAGCTGAAAAATATTTGAAAATTTTTCGCTCCAGAAATGTCTTTTTAAGTTTACATTGGGTCGGTCAAACAATCAGCTATCAGTGCACTTTCATGTCCAAAGGTCCCAATGCTCTGCTGGTCTGTACTGAGGTGATAAACACAGTTGTAGTGTTTTTTAACTGTCATTAAAATCAAACTTATAACTAAAAAATCCTGACCTCTTTGGGCTAAAGAATCTATTGCCTATGATTAGGCAAGTTGCTTGCACATTTTGGGCCAAGTTCCAGGTCTCTAGGCCAATTATTTTTGAGAAACTGCATTTTGATCAATTAAAATACTGAATATGTGTGTCATTAGCATCATGCCTATAACTTGAAATCCGTACCACTTAGAGCTGAAGAATGTATTACCAACGTATAGGAAAGTGGCTATTCTGCACACATTGAGCTATATTTCAGGTCTCTGTGACCCTTAGTCACGGAGATAAAACATATCCTTGAACCAGAAATTTACAAACACAACTAAAAATACTCTTTTCATCAATAGTTTGGATTCTGAATAATAAAAATGATCTCCACTACTCCCTCCAGTGCCCAATGTCTTTGCTAAACCATATTTCAGACACTAGGCAATGATAAAATGTTACTGGCACCCCTTATTTGATTAGTAGTTTCAGAGAAGCATCAAACTTCATACTTAGCATGTCAGATGCAAGGAAAATGCAAAGATGTAATGTAATATTCTGTTGAAACATTTATTGATATTATATGTTCAACTGATATCAACTCCAGTCACCTGCAACAAAATTGTAGTGTGATTAAGGTGATGAGCCATTATTGACATGATGCTAATGACAGCGTGATGCTAGTGATAATTAATGTAAAAATCTTTGCAGAGACCAGTGCAAAACTGGCAGTCTGGCAATGTGTGCATGCAATGACCTTATGAACGCCAGAAACATGTTCACAGTGATTTTGGTACAGAAATATGCTGTCAAAATAGAGTAGGAAGGTGTTTGCTAATGACAAATTGAGATAGGACAACTGACATGCCAACAGAAACACTCTAATATTTTGGTGTACATAAATGTTACAGAGCTACAGAGAGTTCAGTTATTTTCTTGGGTTCCTAGACAATGTCAGACATAAGGTTTTCTCACAGAATGTTTGTCCCTTTAATTTTTATTAAGAAACAAATCTGGAGTGATGCTAATGACACAATATTGGAGACATTGATACAACAGCCTCCTGCTCTTATACAGAATATTACTACAACTATTGGTAACAAGAATTTAGAAGACTGGCAGTCAAGTTTCCATGTATGGAAGAGTTTAATTGAATCAGGATCCTGTACTAGTTTTTGTGATGCGATCTTTCAAAGAAAATGTTGGTGGAGACAGGCCATTTTCAGGGGGGTTGGCCACTTCAATGCTATTTTTGGATGGGATAAAAATATTCTGCCACATATTTTTTGTGTTAAAATTTTTGCTAATATCCTTGTCTATGACAAATGACAACAGGAGGTCCTCTATGTGCCTCCCTGCCCTCATGAATTATTGTTAAACGCCGGAGACAAGAGTTTCAGACTTACCAAATTTTGACCCAAATACAGATAACCCTGTCGAGACCACAATGTTGCTAAGCTCGTTCTATTTGACCCATTATGCAAATTCCATGGAGACCAAGCTGGTCCAGTTTTTTCGCAATTTGTCCTGCTCTGCTCAGACCATTAGCATTCGGGGATTAGGGCCAGAAAAGGAAGGAAAAACAGCAAAGTTATAATCCACCAGGAAGGCTGTGCGCATAATAGCCGCATATTGTAAGCATGACAGTGATAGATCGTGATAGAAGTCAAAAACAAAATTCTGTATTGTAAAAGGATGAATACCATACACAGCAGTCAGTGTTTAACTCAAGTAATGTAGTTGGCAAAGATAGATAGATTCCAGATGGATATATGAATAGGTAGTTATATAAAATGGAAGAGGAGCTACACTGACTGTCTGACAATAACCTGTCACCCTATAATTTTGTCCATTTCATAAGCTGGAATAGATTTCTCAGTCAGTTCATAACTCAAGTTAGTTGTGGTAAGTAAAGACAGATTAAGTGATAGATAAATATATTATATATGACTGGATAAATAGGTAAGACGGATAAATAGATATACGGTTTGCAGCACCTATCCTGTTACTAAGTTCTTTCTACCCATTATGCAAATTCCATGGAGACCGAGCTGGTCCGTTTTTTCCGCGATTTCTATTGTTGTATGTAAAAGTACCGTACAGCAGTCAGTGCAAAATTAAAGAAATGCTGTAAAGATAGATGGATAGATAAAATGTTTAGATTATACCATATCAAAAGAGGCAGTCGTTTTTGCTCTGTAGGCGACTCACTAATACCAAGATGGCTCGACAGACAGACAAACGGACAGTCATGAATGAGTGTATGAGTCCCATGTTAGGATACAAAACAAAATATATAGCCCACCTTTCATTACCATGGCATATGAATAATTTTGCCATGATTCTAGTGTTCTTGCTGGTCTCACTGATGGCATGCAGCCCATCTTGAGCAAGATTCTACACACTGTACTTTGTGCCTTTGATGACTTTGATTGACGGGGCAAGAGGCGGCATGATTGTTCAGTCACTGACTAACCACCTAATCACTCATGTGTATGTGGCAATATGTCAGTATTTGCTGACAGTGCGATTAGTGCCTAATCTGTCTAGGTATTACTTCTGTCTTATTGAATGGTACTCCTGCCATTTGCTTGTACTGGCCTATGTAGTATGTTTTCACTTGTACAAATAATATTACTATCAGATATTGGAAATATCTATCTTTCTATCTATCTATCTATCTACCTATCTGTATAGCTGTATATCTTTATATCTGAATATCTATCAATCTTTATAGGTCTGTAGGTCCCTTTGTCTGTAGGTCTCTTCTTCTAGATCTCTCTATATTGATTTCTCTGTATCTTTGAAACATTCCACTTATTTATATTCACATCTAACTATCGCTTGCTCGATAAATATAAATGGGTTCCCCTGGGGTACTTTATGAGCACTTGTAGGGCTTTTGAATGAACTTCGTAGACTTTAAACAACAGGTGCGGTCAATGTTTCACCTAACAATGCTTTTCCTTGCCGAATTATTGTGCTCAAGTTGCCATATCAAAGATCACACAGTAAGATAATGACACCTTTTCATGACATTGGATCTATAAAGATATCTCAGAAGAATTACTATTCCAGTCTCATAGTTCTGTCACCAAGTAATTAGGGAGACCACAGTGGAATAATTTAAGTGGTGTAGATTGCCATGGGCTTTTAAACTCTACATTTCACTTTGATGTTACACCAACCTGTAAACATTCCCATTAAACTAACAACTCCTAATCCAGCCTGCTCATGTAGTCTCACTCGGGTAGATTACAAGTTAATCTAGCTTCGCAAGTTAATCAGCCAAGCTTTAATCTTAGTTTTGTTGGATGGTTCCAATATGAATAGGCTGTCTCGTCAATATTCAGATACGGAAGAGAGAGCTTTTTTGTAGTATAGACAACATACTTAATGCTGCCTTAATTCCCTACTAACAATATGAGTTTGCTGTAAAGTTAGGGGTCAAAACCATTTAAAAAAAGCTTTGCCGAACTGATGAAAGGACATATCATTTAATAACTAAGTGTACGAGTCTCTAAAAAATAAATTGTAGAAAAACCCAGGTTTGTTGTTGGGTTGTCCTCCATACCAATCCAGTTCGGATTTGTGGAAATATCATAGAGCTGTTTTATCATACTAAGCATAAAACAACCTTTTATATGAGTCCGACTCTTCTTAGAGAAAAATTTTTACACCACCTTTTGCACCACCTTTGGCACCATCTTTCCTTTCATTTGTGATGTTCTATATGAAAAGTTTAACACTCTCTATTGAAATCAAAGACACCAAAATGTCTTCAGTCAATTACATACACCCAAAGGGGGTGTCATTCAAAGTCAAACAATGACGTGACCCTTCAAAAGGGAATACTCTTCAGGCATATCAGAATTCTGTAGAACTCTCCTGTTCACAAGGCAGAAAACACCACTTCCTGTTTACACAGGGTGTTTGTGGGAAACACAATCTTTTGTAAATACAAGAACTAGGGATCTAAGTTCCATGTAGACATCCCTTGAAATGCCAAATCAACAGGCTGCCGAATAGTGTGTCATGAAGACATTGTAGTTTTAAAATAAGCTGTATTTATTTTAAGGTAGCTTTTACACCTTATCTCCAATACAAAACTTACTCTATGAAGTCAAGGGTGAAGAATAGGGGCGCCTATGCCAGAATGCTTTCAATCTATTGGTAGGTACATCTTTGGAATGATTTCTACATTGCAAGAATGAACAGACACTGAAGAATGAATGTCAGTGGCGAGGGAAAGGGATCTTACTTAGCAAAGACATTGACCCTAATGTAACTCTGAGTGCGGGGAAGAAAATAATTATGTTTGGATTTTTCGCTATGTATAAATATACCGAGATAATTTAGGGAAATAATGTACTCAGTGCATTGGGTAGGCCTCAGGATGTAACTATATACACTGACACACCAGTTACTCTCAATCTCATGCAGTAATATTAAGTTGCTTCGGCACAGACACGTTAAACCGGTCTGTGGGGTGTCTCATCAGCCAGAGTATGCAATAGAGTTGTTTTGTGAGGTTGTTTTCTAAAAAGGGAGCCCTGCTACCAGCTGATAAGCTTGTCTAGCACAAGATTGTGTTTTGCAATGGAGTAAATGACATTCACAATATTCAGGCTGCACACCCCATAGATCAGGACACCCTGGGGTGGCTGTTAAGTGTTGTGTTTTGGAGGTGAATCTGGTCTGGTTCATGTGTATCCAGGCACAGATTATTGGTAGACCTTCATTTATGTTGTAGGGGGTTAATCATGACAGCTAAATTGGTTGTGATCAGGGCCTCCAATCTCAGGGTCTCAGGTTCGATTCTAGTTCTTGACAAGTAACTTGGATCTTTTTTGGATTGTAATTTCAATCAGCCTTCGACTCATTGCTTTTCCTCACACCTGTCCTTATTAGAGCATTTAACACTGTTGGTTTGACTGACAATTGTCAAATTTATTATAAATATGATTATGTAAACCGACTGACTGACTGACTACTAGCGACTAACTATATATGAACATCAACACATTTTCAGTATATAATCTCAAACATTAAAGTAGGTCTCTGTTGTTTGAAACATTGCTGCACTAGATGTGTAGTCTACAGGATATTCATTTAAACAAATAGTTTCCTTGAAGCCAAGGTCAATCCATGGCTGACCCCTTTTTCTGCCTGGTGATGATCGCTTTCCCTCAATTATTCATCTGTTTCAGCAGCTTCTCTATCTTGTCATTCATGCACTAAAACATCCATTATCCCTTTGCCAGTATTAGGGGTCCATGTTGTAATTTGTGCCCAAGATACAAAGATTCAGTGTGTACATGCAAGGGACAGGCTGACCAACTATGCACGCAAGGCCTACACTGCTAAAGTTGTAATCAAATTTGTACAACAAGGGGAATTACACTGTCTCTGCTGAAGTAATAAATTAGCTCACACTTGTAAAGAGTTAATGTGAACAATGATTGGGGCTTTCCTTGTTTCGACAACAGTCAAATTCTGAAAAAAACTTACTTCTACCGGAGAGAGGGGTGTATTACTCACATATGAGGTACAAGACTATTTTCCTGTTCATAAATTCTTACATGTTTGTTTTTACACCAGTCCTACACAAGTATGTGACGATGCAAGATGTTGAAAAATATTATGCACACACTGTAAAATTTGAATGTTGAGTAAGCTTAAATGATTGAGTGAGATGGTTGCACAATTCCTTTGAGCAAACATAGCTTGTTGTTTTAGGTTATGAAAACGGAAATTTTATCATAACTCAAAACTACGGGCTATGTTGGATCAAACAAATTGTGCAACCATCTCACTCAATCATTTGAGCTGACTCAAGATTTAAGATGCATGTACAGTGTATTCAACATCCAAGAAAACACACTGATTATCTTGGCCAGGTTTTGGACCCAGTACTTTCCGAAGATCAAAACGTTTCAGAGTCACACCTTACCAACTTGCTTTGTGACCTGAGAGCGTTGTGTCCGGAATTTTTCAAGGAGCTTTTTACAGTGCGCCATAATGGCCAAGCATAATTAATGGTCTTCATATGGCTTGCCTATTGGCTTAACGGACCAAAAATAAACAGCAGTCTCCTGGTTTTAGCACGAAATATGTCGTGATTCATAAAGGTTTGGAGTGCTGTCAATGTCTAATGGCCTTTTGTCCGCAGTAAAGGAGGAAAATAGTTGTTTTGGCAGACAGAAAACAATACGACTATGCTATTTCAGCAGTTCATCAGTCCAAGGGAGAGAGATTATTTTTGCCATGGGATAAGTGCTTTGTGTGTGTCTGTGTCACGATGCTGAATTGATGCTGATGATATGTCATGAAGCATCATTCATGATGGTGCTGATGTCATTGATGGTTGATAGATGATTGGAGTTTTAAGTCCTGTAAATGCACTTGGTTGGCTTATAAGGACAGGAGTAGGAAATGGCAATGGTGGAACGATGTTGAAACTGCCGTCCAACATAGGCCTGGGTGACCAGGCAAGACCTGGATTCAAAACCTGGACCCAGCAACTGGAAACCTAGACATCACTCCCCCAGGCTGATGATGTCATAATTTAACCATTAGACTTATTGGAAAACTCTCGTTTTGAGGGCTGAGACTGCTTTGATACTGATGAAATACCTGGATCACCTGAAATGCCTGGGGCCTGAGGAAGGCCTCTGATGTTTTAGATTTCCCATTTAATAGCATGCAATGTGGCATGACAGGCCAAATAAAAAGTTGGACCACTGTCAATGCAAATGTGTATAATGGCCCTTTGTCCGAAAGTAAGGCAAGCACATGTCTGTTGCTTTTGGAGACCACAAGGATAAGGCAGCCATGTGTGCTTAGTTGAACTTACATTTTATCCTAATAGTATGTCCGTTATTTCTTTTTCTCATTTCGGTTGTCTAGTACATGATTTGTGAAAATTGAGGGAGTTATTTTACATATTCCTACCAACTATTAGACTAATTTGACGCTTTTCTTAATTTTTAAATGATCTCTTATCTTTCAGTAGTGTATCTCTCTGTGGTGAATTAACAAATTATATCCAAAATAGGAGCCCCTGTAACATCGCTAACTTTCTCAACGTGAAAACGGAAAAAGTAAAACCACTGGTATTGCCCAACTGTAATTCTGCTGATATAATTATGATCCATTTCAATAGACAATGCTGACAATCAAGACATCTCTATTTTGCCCATTGATGAAATTTGGAAGGGTCTGAGAAAGTCTCGGGAAATTGTAAGGTTGAGGAACCTTGTTTGTGGCATGTAAGATCTCGTGACAAGCAAAAATTTTGTTCATGGCAATTCAAAGGTGTAATGGAGTCCAGTGCACATAAAAGAACAACCAAGCACAGTAAACAATGACCTTTCATAAAAATGTACTATAGTTGGATGTGATTTTCTATTTGGTTTTAATCCTTGCCTAACAACCCTGTTGTGATCAGTGGTGAGTGAGGGGGGGGGGGGGGCAAGTGCCCCCCGCCACCTGTAGACATCCTTACCCCCCTTTTGCCCTCCTCTAGGAGTTGATAATATTTAGCAAATGTCAATTCAGTAATTCCAACGCCATACATTAATCTATTTTAGCATTGAAGTTTCTCTGAAGTTTCCTTATTGCAAGAGTTTACTTGTGTGACTGCACCCCCTCAAAGACTGCTCGCCCGCATTCGCACCCCCCAACCCCTTGCTGTAATGAACTTCCACGGCTGCACAGGAGCATGAGAAGCGTGGAAAGCATAGGGTTGGAACTGTGAATAGAGAAACATATATGAAGCAAAGCCCTTCACAACAACATGATATATTGACAAAGTATGCGTGTTACAGGGTGGTAAAAAAAAACTTTACACTTATGAATAATTTTTTGGATGATGCTCATTGTAACAAATGCTTATTTTTCAATGCAAAAACAACTTGTATAGCAAAGAATAACTCTTCTAGAGACAATTTATTCATTCGGAGGTCCTTTTGGACTGATGACTTTTCTGCAGTGGGCCTAAATGATGCAGAGGTGTCAAAAATGTAACTTTGTGTCCGTTTTTTCCCATACAAACGTAATGGATGCCTTTATTGGGCAACTAAGGTCTGTGGTGTCTTGCAGGGATCTGCCTCTAAGTTTGCCCGTCCAGAATAATCACATTGATTGAGATCTTGTGATAACAGGGGCCATATTGTCCCGCTGAGAAACTTGAAAGAGCGAACCTTGATCCAGTTCTGGGCTTTCCAAGGGAGTTTGGCTGATGCCCCGTCTTGTTTGAAGATCATATTATCTGTGGCACAGTTTGTCTTATCTATCCAGGGCTTTAGACGCTCTTTCAAGATGTTAATATGTACTTTTCATGTGATTTCAACACCCTGATTATCCACCTTCAGACGGCTTTGTTTTTAAATCTTATAATGGCCATAGTGAAGTCTGAATTTGCTCTAGCACCTTCTGGTTTGTGCTGAATTGTGCCTCTGTCTTCTCAATTTCATTTTATGTTGTATTTATTTTGTCCTGTGAAGCTCAGTAGCTTCAAAATTGCTGATGGGCCATGAACAACCCAGAGTAGTTAAAACGCAGGAGCACTCCTGGCTTCCATTTTGTCTGCTATCAAAAAAGTAATGAACCGTTTTAATTATTAACCAATTTTCCAAAGATCTAACATACTTGGCTTGCATACACAATAAGTACCCAGGCACTGACTCAATCATGGCAGCCTGGAAAATGAAATATCAACTGTAAAGTTTTTTTTTGACCACCCTGTATGTGGAAGCGAGGATGCCTAAGCCACCATTTAATGGCACCAAACCCTGTTGCAACCTCATTATTTTGACATTTGATACAACTATATATAGCACTAGAATGCCCGTTGGATAAATGAGATTACATAATGAGATATAAGTTGGGGAAAGGTGTACAAAAGAAATAATTTTTTGTTAGATTTGAGGCAACTGTAATGAAATGATATTCGCAGTGCGTAGTGGTAGGCTACTTACAGGTAAATCACAAAAGTATGGATTCTCAATAAAATCCAAGATGGATTTGCAAGAGAAATGTCGGTGCTGGAAAGTGTGAAGAAATAATTTTGGCATACTCCGAGTATTAGTTTACCTAAGTGTTTTGTGGGTGAAAGGAAATCACAACAGGTTATTTGTTGAATTAATAGAAAGGCCGTAGAGATAATATGGGACAGGAGCATGAAGGAATGATTATGTTGTTTGAATGATATATAATTATATACGTCACGTATGTAACTGTCATGTTAGGGTGTTCTTAGCATGATGTATCTATCTGCGTATACATGTAAGCGTAATGTACCTGCATGCGTATGTAGGCCCGTCCATTGGCTATCATTTATCTATCTATGTATATGCCGATGTATGTATCTACCATATCTATGGTTTTCTGTCAGTATGTATCTGCCTTTGTATGGAGGGGAAGTTATATTTTCAATGAACCCAAGATTTCACAATGGTATGTTCATTCAGGAACGTTTTGTGTAACATCTTAAGTCCTAAACATCTGATTTGGCTGAAATGTGAAAAGTACGGATATTTACAATATATAACAAATAGATATGCATACTTAACTGTTCTGAAATCAAGTGAT
Organism: Platynereis dumerilii; assembly: GCA_026936325.1. NCBI lineage: Eukaryota > Metazoa > Annelida > Polychaeta > Phyllodocida > Nereididae > Platynereis > Platynereis dumerilii. The sequence continues at coordinate 14,218,649 of JAPTHN010000003.1, forward strand.
ATTGGGAAACTGTAGGCCACTATAACATGGCAATCCACACCTTATACAAAAGCCACGCTTTCTACCAACCCCCACATATTCTACATGGACTGAAGCCCTCGAAAATGCTGATCAACAGCAAAAGGCAGCTGAGGCTGTTGATTCTGTTGCTGCGGTTCCCTCGGAAATACATTGGCTCACTGAGAAGAGCAGGGGGAGTTGGTGCAAGTGAAGTGAGTGTCCGATTAATGGCGTCCTTGCGGCGCTGTGTCGAATTTCGTGAAAAGGGCTGCAGGAAAATGTGATTTGAATGGAATAAAGGAGACTATGTGGGTATTTTATTAGCCACACTCAAAGGCAATATCAGTAGGAAGCTTCATGCAAAATGTGGTGGGTGTACCTAGAGTAGGGATGGAGGAGAAGAGGTCACAGCAAAGTTGAAGAGATAGACTTTTAAGACTAGGATTCGTGTTTGGTTGAGCTTTCATGTGGATATGTTGATCCTCACATCAATAAAATAGGTTGCTGTCATGTAGACATGGTGCAGTTTTGTCAAGGACTTGAACCCTCATCATTCCAAATACCTGTTGTATTGGACTGCTGGCAGCCTCATACTCTTGCAAGTAAGGTTGGCTATTATGACAACACATTGAATGTCACCCTAAAATAAGCACAAAGTACTACCTGACCTATATGTGTATACATAAATTTAGAAGCAGTATTATTGAAAAAAGCATCTTGGTTATACGATGCCAGATCAAAGCCAACAAAATCAAAGCATGGTACCTTTTAACATGATTAAGTCATGCGCTGTGGTAGGGTTCAACCTGGAGTTCCTCTCAGTTCATTCGGGTATTAGAGAGATGTATTTTGCCCCTGTCAAGGTGTCTTTTTAACATATTAAGTTTAGTGTTTGTGTGAGTTTGTCAGTGTGACATATATGTTGTATACTGTAGAATATAATATACTTTGTAGTATTTGCAAGTGCCCTAACGATTACTGAAGGAATTGGAAATTTTGGTGTAAGGAGATTTATCCAACAGTCCTGATAGTGATAGCAATGAAAGTAGAGAATATGACCTCACTAAAAACTTATGATTCATTCAGAATAACATGGCAAGAATCTATAGGAGTATGATCTCACCAGTCATGGCTCCCTATCAGGCCCAAAATTAATTTGGAAGACATAGGACGTGCTGCAGAGTGCCACATATTTGCCCCATGTTTTACCCTGCCCCCCTTCGGGCCATTTATAGATAGGCCCCGGGATTTCACAAGGGACTTTACAGTGTATTGCTGTGAGCAGTTGTAATTCATCTACTGTCACAAGAACAGTTGTAAAACAGCAAGTTAATAGCCAAACGTAACACTAAACACAGACATAGCCAATTCATCTTGTAACAAGCAGTGTAGATCATACATGTACAATTGTACATGGATCATGTATAATATTGTGAATCACATCCAGATGATTAGAGATCAAAAGCAGCCCATCAAATCATATACCCCAGCAAACAGGCACGCCAGGCCTGATCATGGATATACATTTATCATGGACTACCAGATATCCATATTGAGCATGGATACGACTATCTAAATTTAGATTGATACATCATCAAAGGAAAGCTCTTCCAGTCTTCCAATCAAACGCGGATTAGTAATCGATATGGTCGGGCGATATAGGAATATATCAAGAAGTGCATGTTATGTGATTGCAAATCATGTTCATATTCGGCTCTTGACAGCACAGCAGGTTCAGTGTTTTGGACGACCACTATATTTGGGAGTGTGAGTTTTTGTTGGCAGGTAATTAATAATTTCATGGTAATAGCATCAGTAATTATTTATTTCGTGTGGGGCAGCAGCCTGAAATATTCCTTTCAAAATTGAACAACAACCTGTTACAAAATTAATCCCATCACCAGATCAGAAATTAATTATGTATTTCAAGACAGCCCAAAAGATATATTTCACAAAAACTGAGCTAGAAATTACTTATTTAAAAAATAACTCCCAACCCCACTCCCCCTGTGATTAAATGGTGGACCCTCACAAACTCATGACAGCGACTGTTCATTTTCATACAATGGTTGTTTGAATGGCATTAGCAGAAAATATTGCAAACCATTGCACAGAAAAATGTTTGATTATCATTTGAAATATTATATTGTTGGATTCAGAAGTGCCATTCCATCCATTTTTGCACCGTCATGAAGGGTAGTTATTGATCATGGAGTGGATACAGAATTTTGAGGTGACCTGCTGATGAACCTTCAGTCCTGGACTTGACTGCACAATAAAGCAACCTATATAATTATGATGATCAAACATATTAACTGCATGAACCCTCAGCTCACAGGAATGAATCACTTTGGTTGCTGGACATCACCTTGGGCCATTCAAACAGCATAGCACCCTCAAAAGTAGTGTTATTGTTATAATAACATCCCTCAAGCCTAAGTGGCCATAGTTTTTAGTAGCCAGCTTATCCTGAAAAACTTAATTAGTGTAAACATGTACGATGTAAGGCACACTCACTGACTTACTTTGTGATTTCTTTAAAATGAAATTTTAGCAAACCCCAGCCATCGAACATTTAATTTGGCATATTGTCCTGACATGCAATGGAGTGCAGACAGTACAAGTAATTCACAGCCGCATTGATAACAGCTAAACAGAAAAAAGAAAGCAAACAAATACCTTTGTTATGCTTTCTATTGTGCAGTCTATTTTGTGCTTCGTTTTGTGTATGTAGCACTTCCAGTACCTTTGTGTTCCAAGGAATGATTTGTTTGCGATCATGACATCTTTCATGCCACTGAAGGAGTCACTATATTCCCTGGATTTCCCGAGACTCTCTCTAGACTTTTACATCATTAGACATTTCACATAAAAAAAGAAAGATTTAAGATACTCTTGATGGGCTTTCTTAAGAAGTCCTGTTACTTTTGCATCTGACTTCATCAATTCTAAGATGATATATCACCCTTCATATAGTGGATCACATTTATCCACCCTGATCCTGTGTTTTGTTAGTTTGGTCCATTAGACCTTTTTAGTATAGTATAGTAGTGTCAACAAATTCTCACAACTTGTATCGAGTACGCAGTGAAACCTAGACATTAATTTGTACTTTGAAATCCAATTTTCGAAACAACGCTTAATCATAACAGCCCAATCAAATTGCAAATGTGCTGCTTTGTCATATTTTATTAATTTGATGTGGTCTTCAGTTGACCATAACAGGGATTATGATGAATTATCATCAATTAGATGACATAGTTCAACCATATTACAACAGCATGGGAAAAGGAGCGGTTACCAAAATATTCGTAGTGATGATATAATATAATTATTTATTAATATATACCTGTATTATAATGTCTGTATTTACTATATGTTCCATGAAGATGTTTTTCATGTCTAGTAGTATATATGGCTTGCACATGATATATCATGTGATTCCCATAAACATCTCACATGATTGCCATGTGATTTCCACGACCGAAATGGAATATGATCAAACAGCGTCTGTGAGCATTTGCAAGATCTAGCTCAAGACGTACTGAAATCTCTGAGCATCTATCTGCATATCTATCTGTCTATCTGTCTATCTACCTGTTTATCTATCTGTCTATCTATCTGTCTATCTATCTGTCTATCTATCGGTATATCTAACATATATTATCTGTCAATTCTACTGATGGCCTGACTGACTAACTTGAATAACACTGTTTCTAATAACCAGAAATGTCAATGTAACAGAAGTATTGACACTATGGACTTATTATTCATCTTGATGGCTTACTACTCGATGCAGCCATTGAAATTTTTTCCAACTCTCTTGCTTTTACTGTTTTGCGGAACATCGGGATAATTAATCGCATCAAATACAACGTCTTTCACTGCAATGAATTTGTGAGATCTCTGTGCTGTAATCTTTACTTGCCAAATTAGACCATATTCCATCTAGATGCCACTAAGTGAATGAGCAATCGAGAGAAATGAAATGTTGTTCCAATTTATAGCTGTAGCACTATGTCAATTTAGTGGGTAGAATAGTCTGAATTGACTATATCAACAGAAGTTTTCCTGTGGCTACCGTCCAAGCCAGGGGCAATATAAATGACTTAGACTGACATCCATTCACCAAGGCTTATTGGGCTGCTGAATTCTATTATGGCTTAGATCTTGCATTGTCCTTTGGAAAGTCAGTACCTACTGTCCCACTAATGGTAGATTCCCCAGTGCTGGGTGGAACCCTTCAAGCACAGTATGGTTCTGCAAAGCATGGGTCGGTGTTCATTTGTGTTGATGGTTGGTTCACTTGTGATGTAACTACTGGTTGGTAATCTCCATGTCTGGAACACATTGGAGGTTCGTAATGGGTGGGTCATAGGCCTTTGCCTTGTATTTTTTCTGCTGATGAAGATTGATCAATATGATAGGCAAGTTATCTGGTCCGGAAATCTAACCCAATATCCAAGAGATTACCAGCCCAGTGTGCTGTCAATGAGTCAGACGTAAGTGTTTTGAGAGGGCTGCATATATAATTTATCCACATGTATTTTTATAATGCCTTTAGGCCTTTCCCAAGTAAGAACAATGTGTTGTACTGTGTGGCACTGGTACTCGCCCCCCTCTAATCTATTGCTTTGACCTGCCTGTCAACCTCCAAATGTACATCAGTAGCATGTGGAAGCACCCCTGCCTCCCTTGTCTCCCTTAGTATGTACAACCAGCCAGCCTCCCTTATTGTACCACCTTGAGTCCTTGGCCCTCCTTCCTCTTTGATGTGTAGCAATAGATGGATCAGTACTACATTTACTCAGTAGCCAGCCTGCATGCATCACAGCCAGCCATCTTTGACAGCTGCCCTTGTTCATGCTCACAATATGATGAACTGGGAGGGCCATTTAGGGTTAAGGCTGCGGTTTTGCTGGAAGCTTCATACAATGTAGTCTAAATAAGTAGGCTGAACATGATGATAAAGTACTGTGTAAAGCACTGTGTAAAGCACTGTGTAAAGCACTGTGTAAAGCACTGTGTAAAGCACTGTGTAAAGCACTGTGTAAAGCACTTTGTAAAGCACTTTGTAAAGCACTAGGAAATCTTTGAATGAACCAATTCCAATCAGATGACTTGTTCTGATTTCTTGTAGGTATATAAGACCTTCCCATGCCTTTATCTACCTAGCTATCATAGAGCTACTATCATATAATTATCCAGCTACTATAAGAAGACGTATACAGACAATGTATTAGACACATTCTGACTGTATTTGGTTGATGAAGTTTGACTATAGATGGTTCGATTGCCTTTCCATGGTGTTGGTCCTACTATAGACTATAGTCACAGACTGTGAGGCATCAATGCCAATGAAAGCTCCATGAACCATAGTGGATTACTTAAAAGTCTCTTTTAATCCTTGCACAAGATGGATCGGACATTGTAGTGCAGATCTTGCTGCCACTATCAGAATTAACTCGCCATTCCCATGGCATTTCATTTTATTTATAACCTGTTTAAATGTGGCCAGACTATAAGGAGCTGTGCTAGTTGTAATCAACACAAATCAAGCTTTATTCACCCATGACAATATCATCCCATTTTCTGATCATTTGACAGAGTGCTGAAGTCTGCGTGGATGGTCTAATTTGTTATGGTATTCAAGTTTTGATCTCTTAGCCTTCCATTTTTTCCCAAAGGTTTGAGGCCCAATGTTAAATTGGCGGCTCCTTACCTATGTATGCAAATTAAATATCCGTCACTTGGGAACAGGAGTATCTTGGAAGTGGATTGACAACCAGATCTCACACTTACTTCGGGCTCTGGCAGCGGCTTTAACCTTAGCTCACTGAAGTTTGAATCTATTATTGGAGACAAGTATTGGGGATGATAATATCTATATTCAAATTCTATCTCTGTTCTGCTTTTGTCATATTCTGGTCGACCAATCTAGTTGGTATTCTAATTTTGACAGATCCAGGCATCAGATGTTGAGATGGCCAAGCCTTTGGGTTGACACAAGATGACTGTGAGTTATTTTTGAGACAAAAATATGTCAGCTCACAGCTTGACTTGTTTGACCAGTTGGTCTTCAGATATGGGTGAATGGCCTGTAGCTGTCAAAGGCACTGTAAAATTCAAGTTGTAATTACAAACATTGAAAGGCTTTGTTATCTTATGTCTCACGCCAAGGCCCTTTGCCCTAAGCTTTTTATGAATACAAGCATTAGCTGCATGAAGCATGTGTAATGATGAGAATATTTGATGTTAAAGTTGTGAGTCCACACTAACTTACTCCCTCTACCCAAGGATGAAGTCTTCTACTAACCTTGGGATAGAACAGTGAGAGCAATAAATACAAGACACCCTTAGTTCATAACATCATAATAGATTATCATCTGAAGCAGAAGGCGTAAAATATTGAAGAAATGTCCAGCATATAGGCTTACACCGCATTTCTCACAATTTCTTTCCTCCTGTTCTAAAGTAAATAGAGAATGTAAAGCCCCAATAATTTAGCAGGTCCATTGCTATGCATCAACAATTTTACAGGACAACTTTCTATGAATCAGTCAGACATTACTGACCAATCTGCAATATTGATCCAAGCCTTTGTCCAGCTTTTTTGCTATTCATTTTCACCCATTCCTGGGTAATTGGGTAATCAATAGAGACTAGATCCCTCTAATTTTGACCACTGCATTGCCAATGGTCGAGGTTAGTTCTTCTTTTATGTGAGGCAATGGCCTTTGAACAGAAAGGTAAAAAGAGGAGTCATGGTTGTAATAGGCATAGTCTGAATTGGTCAAGTCAGACAGGTCAAAATCTGGCATTGGATCTTGGAGGCATTATGGCCAACAAAATCTGTATTTTTTTTTATCCCTATGTTTATGCTTAAAAATCAGTTATCTCAAAATGGCTGTTTGCTCATTTAATTGACCCAGTTAAGCTATTCTGAGGTAAAAAAGCTATCATAACAAGTAAATTCCACTCCCCAATAAGCCAGATAATGAATAGATGGAACAATGATGCAATTCAGAAGCATCTTTTTGGTGTTGAGATGAAAAGTTCTAATATTGACCCAGGAAAACCTTGACATATGATTGGAAAATTATTTTCTGATCTCTTTGGCTATCCTTATTTTTGCCGATGAAACTCTTTTCTAATAAATAGTAGTACATACATACTACTCAGCATTGATACTTATACATGTATCTCTATCACGACACTATATGACACCCATGCAGGCAAAGACCGTCAGTAGAGCAGGCGGGAGTTTAGATAAAACATCTTGGCATTTTCATGATTGGTGAAAGGTTGCGGGAAGGCTCATACTGTCATATCCGTTAGTTGCCGTGATTCTCAAAAAAATTAACCAAAATCAACCTTGAAATACAAACTGTGGGGTTTGCTACAATTCACAGCTGCCATGGCTGCAGAGAAGCATGGAAAGCATGGAATGGAAGTGTGAATAGGAAAAAGACCTGTTCTACATATGAAGCAAAGCCCTTCTGCAGAACATGATATATTGACAGAGAATGCATGATATGTGGAAGCGATGGATGCCTAAGCCACCATTTAATGGCAGCAAACCCTATTGCAATCTCAATATTTTGACATTTGGTACAACTATATATTATACCATTCTTGTTTGGTTGAGCTTTCAAGTGGATATGTTTGATCCTCACATCAATAAAACAGGTTGTATTGCTGTCATTGAGACATTATGGTGCAGTTAAGTCAAGGACTGGAACACTCATCAGTACCCCCACTACTCTGCCAGTTATAAATAGAGATGCGCAGCAAGGTCTTTTACCTCTTAAAGGTAATTTTAAATATTAAGACATTTGGATTATTCTAGTCAAATTTTGAAAAAGCAATTACCCTGTATATCCTGAAATTGTTTCAGAGTATCTGTAGCCAGGCTGGTGTCTGCGTAATCTATTATCTTGACCTATTTGTCAGCCTCCAAATGTAGCATGGACCCCTATCCGTGGTGTGCAATTAGCCCCAATTGTACTACTTGACCCCCGTTCCTTCTTTGATGTGTAGTACTAGATGGATCAGTACTACATTGTGTACTTAGTAGCCACCTAGCATGCATCACAGCCCTGCCATCTTTGACAGCTGCCCTTTTTCATGCTCACAATAATGATGAACTGGGTGGGCCAGTTGGGTTAAAGTGACGGTTGCGATGGAAGCTTCATACAATGTACATTGTAAGAATGTTGTCTGAACATTTCCGTAAAGCTCACTGCAAAGCATGGTTCAAATTCTGCTTCACATAATGATGGGTACTATTAATCAGCTTTCTAAGCAAATTAGACCGATGTACATATGTAAAAGAACATTACACCTGAATATCATCGTCACCATTGGAACTATTTGATTGTCATAGGTCAATAATGAAAATGACCACGACAATGACAACGACAAAGTCGGTTTCATTTTGGTTTTGAATACAAGTAACCTTACAGTACATGTATCACAGAATGAAAATTGAAATAACATTTCTTAAATGGACACATAACCTATAATTAAACAATTAAAATGCAATAGCTAAGTCAGGTAAAGAAAGATGTTAAAATGTATTGATTTGAAAATCATGTTTTAAAAGTTCAGATTTAAAATCATATACATTTCCAACCGACTTCAGTGAGTTAGACCTTCCGTGCATAGCTTTATTGAGTTACTATAGGAAGATGTAAAAAGACAAATTCTTACTCTATTTGATTGATAAAGTTTGACTATGGAAGGTTCGATTGCCTTTCCATGGTGTTGGTACGGCTATGGTCACAGACTGTGAGGCATCAATGTCAATGAAATGTGGCCTGGCCATAAGGAGCTGTTCTAGTTGTAAACAATACAAATCAAGGTTTATTCACCAATGGCAGTATCATCCCGTTTTCTGATCATTTGACAGAGCTCTGAATGGTCAAATTCGATATCGTATTCAGGTCTTGGTCTCTTAACCTTCCATCTTTACTGGAAGGTTTGAAGCCCAATGTTCAATTGGTGGCTCCTTACCTATGCTTATGCAGATTAAAGATCCGTCACTTGGGAACAGGAGTATCTTGGAAGTGGACTGACAACCAGATCTCATACTTACTTCGTGCTCTGGCAGCGGCTTTAATCTTGGCTCACTGAAGTTTGAATCTATTATTGGAGACAAGTATTGTGGGTGATAATATCTATATTCAAATTCTATCTCTGTTCTGCTTTTGTCATATTCTGCAATGATGAGAATATCTGATGTTAAAGTTGTGAGTCCACACTAATTTACTCCCTCTACTCAAGGGTGATGTCTGTTACTAGCCTCAACATAGAACAGTGAGAGCAATAAATACAAGACACCCTTAGTTTTAACATTGTTTTAGTTTACCATCTTAAGCAGATGGCATATAATATTGAAGAAGTGTCTGACACATAGGCTTACACTGTATCATTCAAAATTTCTTTCCTCCTGCACTGAAGTAAATACAGAATGTAAAGCTCAACCATTTAACAGGTTCATTGCAGTGCAATGTGTGAATCAAAAGTTTTACAGGATAACTTTCTATGAATCAGTCAGAGACATTACTGACTAATCTGCAATATTGATCCAAGCCTTTGTCCAGCTTTTTTGCTTTTCATTTTCACCCATTCCCGAGTAATTGGGGCATCAATAGAGACTGGATCCCTCTAATTTTGACCACTGCATTGCCAATGGTTGAGGCTAGTTCTTCTTTCATCCGAGGCTACGTCCTTTGAAAAGAACTGTAAAAAGGAGTCATGGTTGTAATAGGCATAGTCTGAATTGGTCAAGTCAGACAGGTCAAAATCTGGTATTGGATCTTGGAGGCATTATGACCAACAAAATCTGTATTTCATTCCCTAGGTTTATGCTTCAATAGCTATCATCAAAAAATGGTAGCTTGCTTTTTAAATTGAGCCTGTTAAGGTATTCTGAGCTTTAAAAGAAATGATCATAACAGCTGTAAAATTCCACTACCCAATGAGAAAGATAATGAAAACAGATGCAAATTGAGAAGCATAACTTTTTTGATGTGAGGTGAAAGGTTCAATTATTGACCCAGGAAGTCTTGATATACTGATTTCTGATCTTTTTGGTTATCCTTTATTTATTCATGCCTGTGTAACTCTTATAATGAATAGTAGTACACATATATTTCCCAGCATTGATACTTATACATACCATCTCTATCACAACACTAATAACACATCATACCTCACACATTTGTGCCTCCAACCAAAGTCTGTAATACATTTCCTTTTTTCTGACGATTTGCTGCTTATTTCTTTGCAGGGACTATCCTAGTCTCTAGTTGCAATGAGGTCACGCTAGGAGGCCATTCATCAGCCATGATGACATCACACCATTTCCGGTTCTTTCAGAAGACGAAATAGGACACAGGACCAGGGCAGGTTGGTTGAAGGATTTTCCCTTTTATGGATAATGAATGTACTTCTGCAATGGACATCACAGAATGCAGTTTTCCAGAATTCCTTTAGTGTCCCTTGCCATTCCTTTGGAGTTTGGAATGGTATGTGCTAAAAGCACATAACTAGGTTTTCTGTGCATTTATTTAAAAAATGGGGATTGTAACTCAGACAGAATAGTATTTCCTGTCTCCTTGTATCATATAATTTGGGCTAAAAGTGTCTCACAGAATAGTAAGAGAGGAATGTATATATGCTGTTGGTAATGTTCTAAAGATGCTGAGTTTTGCTGATATTGGTTCCTTTGATAGACCTCACTATGATAACTTCAAGCTGAGCACAGCCAGGAACTCATTACCTTGGCAGGTTTGATTTGCATCTCAGTCATTGTCTTTACAGTAATTACAACTTCAAAATATGTATACAGTTGAGTGGTGGCACATGAGGTCTGAGTCAGTTAGATATTTCTTTTTCATGTTCCAAGACGTATTGCTATTGGTTCGATATTTCTGTCTATGCTACAGTGTCTGTTATCATCTCTTTGTATGTCTGCCTTAATGGGCATTTCCAGTTATAGATTGTTGGTCTTACAACGTGGACTGGTTATTTTCTTGGTATTATTCTATCACTATCGAAGCACATTCTCTCCCTTATTTCTAAATCCAAATAACCCCGTAGAGACCGCCCTGTCGCTGAGTTCTTTCCATTTGACCATTATGCAAATTCTATGGAGACTGAGCTGGTCCGGTTTTTTTTCCCCACCATTTGTCCTCCTTTTTTCAGACCATTAGCATTCGGGGATTAGAGCAGAGAAAAGGAAGGAAAACAGCAAAGTTATAATCCACCAGGAAGGCTGTGCGCATATTGTAATCATGACAGTGATAGATGGTGATGGAAAACAAAAATAAAATTCTATGTTGTGCTATGTATAAATACTGTACAGCAGTCAGTTCATAATTCAAGTTTTGTTGCAAATAAAGATAAATTTACAGATAGAATTATAATAGATTTAGTTATTTAAAGATTTGTGAATGAAGATTTCCCATCTCTGGATCCATGATAGAACATTTTGCTAGTATTCTCCAGAAGGTAAATTCATTGTAGGGCCTACTAGGTAAAGATTGATGAATAGATAGATAAATAGATTAAATATGAATCGATAAAGTGATGAAACAAGGAACGAGATACTCAGGTAATGACAGAGCTTATATATGGGAAGAATAGGTACCAACTCCATCTTTCATGATACTGTTGTATATTCCATCCATTTTAAAATATGTTCGAGTTGGAAGAACCACCCCAGGTTTTTGTACAGGAAAATTTGCGATAATTGCAACCTATCAACTGATACGGCAGAACTAATTAATTACTCAGTCTATTCAAACAAAGGTAAATACAATTTTTGATGCTTGCTATCCTATCTATTTTGTCCCAAAAACGTTTTTTCCCCTATATTCCTAAATCCAGATAAGTTTAGAGAGGCTGCCCTGGTACTAGCCTCTTTCTATTTGACCCCATTAATGGCATTATGCAAACTCCATGAAGACAGAGATGGTCCAGTTTGTCTGCAATTTGTCCTCTTTTGCTCAGACCATTAGCATTCGGGGATTAGGGCCAGAAAAGGAACGAAAAACAGCAAAGTTCTAATTCACCAGGAAGACTGAGTGCATATTGTATGCATGACAGTGATGAATGGCGTTGAAAAACAAAAACAATATTCTGTATTGTCTACATGTATGTATAAATACTGTACAGCAGTCAGTGCAAAACTAAAGTGATGTAGAAAGTAAAGATAGTTGGATAGATAGATGTTTTACAGAAACCAGGTTTTCTAAGCATCATTTACGATGCTTAAGCAGGGTATACCATTCTTGATTCTTACTATCCTATATCTTCTGACCCAAAAACGTTCTCTCCTGTATACCCTACAACACAACCTCTGTAGGGCCTGTTCTGTTGCTGAGTTCTTTCTACCCAATATGCAAATTCCATGGAGACCAAGCTGGTCCAGCTTTTTCCTGCAATTTGTCCTTTGCTCAGACCACTAGCTTTAAAGGATTAGGGACAGAAATGGAAGGAAAAACAGCAAAGTTCTAATCCACCTGGATGCCTGTGTGCATATTGTAAGCATGACAGTGATGAATGGTGATGGAAAACTAAATAAAAATTCTGTATTGTTGTATGTATAAATACTGTATAGCAGTCAGTGCAAAATCAATTATGTTGTAAAAGATAGATGGATAGATAAAATGTTTAGATTATACCATATCAAAAGAGGCAGTCGTTTTTGCTCTGTAGGCGACTCACTAATACCAAGATGGCTTGACAGACAGACAAACAGTTTACAAGTTTACAAGTTTACAATGTTATTTAGCAATAGCGTTTCAGTATACACTGTTATTTTCAGCTATGCTATAACATAGAAATATTAATGATAACAAAAAAATGGAGAAAAGATGAAATACAAGAGTCCGTAAAATCGATTTGAGTTAAAAGCAGTCTTTGAAATCGACTTTTAAGTTAAAAGAGTCTTTGTAATTTAAAATCAGAAACACAAATTAAAATTTTTCAGTCTGTAAAATAATAAATTTGGAGACTTTCTTCCTGAGTGTTTCAATATTTCTAATTTCCCGTATTTCAGTAGGAAGGCCATTCCATAGCCTGGCTCAAGATACTATTAATGAGTTCCTGTGGCCACGAGTGATAAATAAATTTTTCGATGCCGAGGCCTGAGTTTCATGATCGTGAATTTCACTTGCATAAGTGAAATTTTCCCTGAGATAGGGAGGGGCGATGTTGTTGATAATTCACCACATAAGGATAAGTTTGTTATACTCCATCCGCTGCTTGACGCTCATTAATTTTATGCTATTAAGCATATCCTCAACGTGCGCCCTAGGGCCTTGGCGTAAAATGATCCTGAGAGCCCTGTTCTGGAGTCTTTGTAACCGAACTAATAAAAAAACAGACAGTCATGGATTAATGCATGAGTCCCATGTTAGGATAAGAAACAAAATAAATAGCCCACATTTCATTAACATGGCATATGAATAATTTTGCCATGATTCTAGTGTTCCTGCTGGTCTCACTGGTGGTATGCGGCCCTTCTTGTGCAAGATTCCGCACCACGTAGTTCCTTTGGTGACTTCGATTGATGGGCTAAGAGGCAGTATGATTGCGCAGTCACTGACTAACTACCTAATCACTCATGTGTATGTCACAATATGTCAGTATGTGCTGACTGTATGATCAGTACCTAATCAGTCCCTAATCTGTCCAAGGTATTACTTCTGTCTTCTTGTATGGTACTTCTGGCATTTGCCTGCACACAGTGCTCAGGTACATGCTACAGTTTTACTAATGCAAATGGAATTACTATCAGATATTGGAAAGATTCTATCTATCTATCTATTTATCTGTCTATCTAGTCTATCTATCTGTCTATCTTTCTGTCTGTCTATCCAGATGTCTGTCCATATTTCTCTATCTCTTTGAAACTTTCCACTTATTTATATTCATATCTACCTATCACTCTGCCTGCATAAATGTACATGGGTTCCCCTGGGGTACGTTCTGAGCACTTGTAGCCCTTTTGACTCAACTTAGTAAAGTTTTAACAACATGTGCGGTCAATGTTTCATGTAACAATGCTTTTCCTTGCCATATTATGTGCTCAAGTTGCCATATCAAAGATCACACAGTAAGATAATGACACCTTTTCATGACACTAGATCCATAGAAATATCTCAGAACAATTACTATTACAGTCATGGAGCTCTGTCACCAAGTAATTAGGGAGACCACTGTGGAATAATTTAAGTGGTCTAGATTGCCATAGGCTTTTAAACTCTACATTTCACTTTGATGTTACACCAACCTGCAAACATTCCCATTAAACTAACAACTCCTAATCCTCCCTGCTCATATAGCCTCTCTCAGGTAGATTACAAGTTAATCTAGCTTCACAAATTAATCTATCTGCCAAGCTTTAATCTAAGTTTTGTTAGATGGTTTCAATATCATAGGCAGCCTCGTCAATATTTAGATAGAGATGAGAGAGCTCATTTTGTAGTATAGACAACATACTTAATGCTGCCTTAATTCCCTACTAACAATATGAGTTTGCTGTAAAGTTAGGGGTCAAAACCATTTAAAAAAGGCTTTGTCGAACTGATGAAAGGACATATCACTAAGTGTACGAGTTTCTAAAAAATAAATCGTAGAAAAACCCAGGTTTGTTGTTGGGTTGTCCTCCACACCAATCCAGTTCGGATCTGTGGAAATATCATAGAGCTGTTTTATCATACTAAGCATAAAACAAGCTTTTATATGAGTCCAACTCTTCTTAAGAGATCCATTTTGACACCACCTTTTGCACCACCTTTGGCACCATCTTTCCTTTCATTTGTGATGTAAGTCTCTATTTGAAAAGCTTAACACTCTGTATTGGAATCAAAGACACCAAAATGTCTTCAGTCCATTAAATAGACCCAAAAGGGGTCTCATTCAAAGTCAAACAATGATGTGACCCTTCAAAAGGGAATACTCCTCAGGCATATCTGAATTCTGTAGAACTGTTCACAAGGCAGAAAACACCACTTCCTGTTTGCAGAGGTGCTTGTGGGAAACACAATCTTTTGCAAATACAGGAACTAGCGATCTAAGTTCTATGTAAACATCCCTTGAAATGCCATATCAACAGGCTGCCGAATAGTGTGTCATGAAGACAGTGCAGTTTTGAAATAAGTTTTATTTATTTTAAGGTTTAACCTAATCTCCAATACAACACTTACTCTATAAAGTCAATGGGGTGAAGAATAGGGGTACCCTATACCAGAATGCTTTCAATCTATTGGTTGATAGTTGCTTCAAATTACATACATCTCTCATGATGTATGGAATGATTTCTACATTGCAAGATTGAACAGACACTGAAGAATGAATGTCAGTGGCTAGGGAAAGGGATTTTGCTTAGCAAAGACATTGACCCTAATGTAACTCTGAGTGTGGGGAAGAAAATAATTATGTTTGGATTTTTCGCTTTCTTTAAGTATACCAAGCTAATTTAGGGAAATAATGTACTTGGAGTACTGGGTAGGCCTCAGGATGTAACTATATACACTGACACACCAGTTACTCTCAATCTCATGCAGTAACATTAAGTTGCTTCAGCACAGACACGTTAAACCGGTCTTGGGGTGTCTCATCAGCCAGAGTATGCAATAGAGTTGTTTTGTGAGGTTGTTTTCTAAAAAGGGAGCCCTGCAACCAGCTGATAAGCTTGTCTAGCACAAGATTGTGTTATGCAATGGAGTAAATGACATTCACAAAATTCAGGCTGCACACCCCATAGATCAGGACACCCTGTGGTGGCTGTTAATTGTGGTGTTTTGGTGGTGAAGCTGGTCTGGATTTTTGGAGATGGTTCATGTGCATGCAGGGACAGATTATTGGTAGACCTTCATAAGCAACATCTTGTAGGGGGTTAATCATGATAGCTAAATTGGTTGTGTTCTGGGCCTCCAATCTCAGGGTCTCAGGTTCGATTCTAGTTCTTGACAAGTAACTTGGATCTATTTTGGATTGTAATTTTAATCAGCCTTCGACTCATTGCTTTTCCTCGCGCATGTACTTAATACATGTAGAGCATTGAACGCTGTTGGTTTGACTGACAACTATCAAGTTTATTATAAATATGATAATATAAACCGACTGACTGACTGACTACTAGTGACTATCTATAAGAACATCAACACATTTCAATATATAATCTCAAACATTAGAGTAGATATCTGTTGTTTGAAAACATTGCTGCACTAGATGTGTAGTCTACAGGATATTCATTTAAACAAATAGTTTCCTTGAAGCCAAGGTCAATCCATGGCTGACCCCTTTTTCTGCCTGGTGATGATCACTTTCCCTCAATTATTCATCTGTTTCAGTGGCTTCTCTATCTTGTCATTCATGCACTAAAACATCCATTATCCCTTTGCCAGTATTAGGGGTCCATGTTGTAATTTGTGCCCAAGATACAAAGATTCAGTGTGTACATGCAAGGGACAGGCTGACCAACTACGCATGCAAGGCCTACACTGTAAAGTTGTAATCAAATTTGTACAACAAGGGGAATTACACTGTCTCTGCTGAAGTAGTAAATTAGCTCACACTAGTAAAGATTTAATGTGAACAATGATTGGGACTTTCCTTGCTTCGACAACAGTCAAATTCTGAAAAAAACTTACTTCTACGGGAGAGAGGGGTGTATTACTCACATATGAGGTACAAGACTATTTTCATGTTCATAAATTCTTACATGTTTGTTTTTACACCAGTCCTACACAAGTTTGTGAAGATGCAAGATGTTGAAAAATATTATGCACACACTGTAAAATTTGAATGTTGAATAAGCTTAAGAGTCATTGTCAGAGAAAACTGCAGATTTGGTGGCGCGGGGTGGTCAGCGGATCTTGATGAAATTCGGTGGACTGAATACTTATATTGAAAAACTAAATTACCCCAAAGGATTTTTTTCCAGATGCATTTCCCTCTGAGCTGGAGCTATTTGAATAAATTAAGCAAATGACGGCCAATCGACAAAATTCAACTTTTTGGCATCCTGAAATTTAGACATTTCCGCTCTTCAATTTTTCGCAAAGTATCTAAGTTATGGCAATAATGTTTTACCCGTGGTAAGACTAATACTTGGAGATACTTCAGTATAAATTTCATCTCATTTGGGTTTTTCACTGAAGTTGCAGTGGACGCTGAAACCGGGTCTTTTTCTCAAAATTGCCAATTTGCTGCATGCTCGGAAATCGGCAAAATATAACTGCATATTGCTAACTTGAGCATCCGTCCCTGGGTAATCTGGTATAACTGGGGTAAAATATAGGCCTTGTCCACCAATTTCCAAAAATAAAACCGTGGTGCACTCTGTAAACTTTTTTTTTACACCATCTTGAAAATGGGATGTTTCCGAATTTTCCAAAAAACATGAAATTTCAACATTTTGTCCATTTCCGCTGTCCATTTTTTCTCAAAGTACATAATCTACATCATTCTTTTTTTGCACGTGGCATGACGTGTGCTTTGGGATACCGTAACAAATAATTCAGCTTATTTGATATTTTAGTTAAAGCTGCAGCAGCCACTGAGCAGTGTTATTTTTCTCAAAATTGCCAAATGTCCGCAAATTGGCAAAATATAGCTGCATGCAGCTAACTTGAGCATCCTTTCATGGATAATCTAGAATAACTGTGTTGATATATAGGATGTATCAACCAATTTCCAAAAATAAAACAGTGGTGCACTGTGTAAACTTTTTATTCACACCATCTCGAATATTGGGTGTTTCTGCATTTTCAAAAAAATATTAAATTTTAACATTTGGCCATTTCAGCGAAATATAACTGCATATAGCTGTCTTGAGCATCCCTTCTTGGGTAATCTAGTATAACAATGTTGAAATGTAGGATGTGACAACTAATTTCCAAAAATAAAACAGTGGTGCACTGTGTAGACTTTTTATTCACACCATCTTGAATATTGGGTGTTTCCGCATTTACAAAAAAACATAAAATTTCAATATTTGACCATTTCAGCGAAATATAACTGCATACAGCTAACTTGAGCATCCATTCATGGGTTATCTAGTATAACTGCGTTGAAATATAGGATGTATCAACCAATTTCAACAAATAAAACAGTGGTGCACTGTGTAAACTTTTCAATCAAACCATCTCGAATATTGGGCGTTTCCGCATTTTTAAAAAAAACATTAAATCTAAATATCGGCCATTTCAGTGAAATATAACTGTGTATAGCTGACTTGAGCATCCCTTCATGGGTAATCTAGTATAACTATGTTGAAATATAGGATGTATCAACTAATTTCCAAAAATAAAACAGTGGTGCACCGCGTAAACGTTTTATTCACACCATCTTGAATATGGGGTGTTTCCGCATTTTTCAAAAAAAACATTAAATTTCAATATTTGGCCATTTCAGTGAAATATAACTGCATATAGCTGACTTGAGCATCCCATCATGGGTAATCTAGTATAACAATGTTGAAATATAGGATGAATCAACTAATTTACAAAAATAAAACAGTGGTGCACTGTGTAAACTTTTTATTCATACCATCTTGAATATTGGGTGTTTCCGCATTTTTCAAAACAAAACATTAAATTTCAATATTTGACCATTTCAGTGAAATATAACTGCATACAGCTATATTGACATCCATTCATATAGGTAATCTAGCAACTGTGTTTAAATAAAAGATGCATCACCCAATTTCCAAAAATGAAACAATGGTGCACTCTGTAAATTTTGTATGCACAACGCCTTGAAAATAGTGTGTTTCCACATTAAAAAAAAAAGCACAATATGTTGTCAAAATTCTTTCTATACATTTTTGTTGTTCATTTTTTTCAAAGGAACTAGACCATGAGTTGTGTGTTTTCAAAATTCCAAGACTTACATTTATTGTGATATCCTCGTATAAATTTCAATTCATGCATGTTATTTATCTGTAGCACGTTCTGAATATAGACAGCTAAAGTTCCAGTTATGTCATGGCTAAGTGTAACCACATTAAAGCAGAATTGAACACATTCACTGGGTAATCGAGGGAATCTGTGTTGAATTATAAATATAGATAAATACATATATTATAAATATTTGAAGACATATCAACAATTTTGAAATTGGATGCTGTAGTGCACTCACTATACAGAATTTTGAAAAGGGTTGGTCACAGATTTTTTAAAATCATATAAAATTTGGATGTTTTTGCCCTTTTTGATTTGCTGACATTCCTCAGGTCAAAAACGTTTCTTGCCAATTAACTTGGAGACTCCTTTGAACATAACCAAGTACAAAATTAGGGAATGCTGATTAGAGAAATATGTTTTGATAAATTGCTGTGTATTCACCAAAACCAGCTGAAAATCATCATTTGTTTAAAATATATATGATTGTGTGTATGACCAATATTTAAGATCCGTTATTGTGCTGGCACTGGGAAATTTCAAGATTCAGTGTTGAGGATACAAAATTATAAATTTCACAAATTGATTTGTATATGTATATATATATATAATATATATATATATATGTTTATGATCTATATTTAAAAGCCATCCTTGTGCTGGCACTGGGAAATTTCCAAACGGTGGCACTCAACCAAACTGACAGTGAGGCTCTGTAGCATCGCCATATCAACCCTTCTTTTCTCCACCCATCTCCTTCGGTAACCTTTTTAAGAAAAGGTGAAAAATACATTTTTATAATAATAATAATTTATTTTATAAGGCGATTTTTATGGCATCTCACTGCTTCATAGGTGAGTGACAAAGCAAAGGGATACCACATAATGCAATTTTACTCAAAATTCAATCAAAATAGGACTTACCCGTAGTTTTTAATGCAAAAAACTATACAAAATGTAATTTTTTCATCTCATTGTTACATCTGCCCACCAGGCACCTTATGCTAACAATAGGGTACCTAAGTAAAACGTGTTGAGTTCTTAAAGAGTCAAGTATGGTAAATCCTCACAGGACATTTTTACCAGTAGGGTTGACAGATTTCGGTGCCTTTACCTTCAATTTTTGTTTTCCTGTTTTCCGTCATACTACAGTGTACGTATACGTATGAATGGTTTTCTTTTTGGCATGAAAAGATGGAAGGAATGTGCCCTTTCCAATGGACTAAATAATATTTTTGTACCTATTCCAATTTTCCAGGAAATACAGCTTTAGCCAAAATTGAACGGATTTACCCTCCTTGACTCTAGTATTGTCAGGCCAATTTATGCAGAAAACATTGACTTGACATGCGTCGGATGCTGTTTTCGCATGGAAATAGTTGTAAACCTGTATCAAAATGTAAGAAATTGAATTTACAACATTATTGCACTAGGCCTAATTTAAAGTTGCTGCACCCTAAATTTATGGTGCTGCTATGGTAGTACTACATGCATTATATTTTTTACACAGACATTTTAGTAGAAATAGGATTGAATGGAAATTCAACACTACTCCGCTGATACCTTGCCACCAATGCCTCAGAATGGCATTTCATTTGCTTAGAAATAGTTATACAGTGTCTTATTTTTACACCTGAGTGCTTTCATATAGAGCTTTGTATATATATAGAGCTTGTCTTGGATTCAGAAATTCAGCTTTAACCGAAACATGATAAATGATGTATTTATGTATTTTCACTCATTTTTCCGACTTTTGCTCACAAAAATCTCTCTCAAATTGGATTTATTACTCAAAAAAATTATGCCATGTTAAGATAAAATATCCAGAATATTGTTTTCAACAACTTCTGAAACTTTGAAAATGGTCAGATAATTGAGAGCTGAATTATTAAGCTAAAATCAGACACCATATTGCAATAGTTACCGTAACAATCTCTGCCCAGCAGGATGACGTCACGTTTCAGCAGCATTTGAAAAATGTGATGCAGGGCCAACTTTGAGGGTTCTTTAAGACCATTTATATTCCAACAATTGGCTCCCATATACCCTCATTGTAAAGGCCATGTTTTCTAGTATTTGCTAGGACTATAGACTTTCATTTCTAATCATGTTCCTTGTATTGGTATTTTGTTAAAGTTATAGTATTTTTGCATTTCATGAAAACAAGGCTTACTTATTCACATCTCACACCTTAGTTTATGAATTGCACCACGATTTTATTTTTGCTATTTGATGTACTAAAGTAACACTATTCACCAGTATATCCACTTTTTTATGAGAGGGATGCTCAAGCCAGTAATATTGAATCAAAAGTGAGTTATTTTCGTTTTTTGTCACAAAACTAAAAAAACGGGATTTTGGCATATTTCAAAGTGGAATAAAATGAAACTCACAACAGATATAGCAGAAATGAAAAGCTATATATAAAGTACAACTCCTAAATGTAATTTACCCAAAAGGTCAAACTTCTATGTTTTATAGCTTGGCTGCTGGGAATTTTCAAACATTACCTCAAATTCAAAGCTGAAAAGTGCAAATCGGCCAGAGTCGGTCCAAATCGTCAATCTGGGTTGCCGTGGCAACCAGGCGATATATTAAGAAAATGACCGTACCATGGAATTTAGTTACCTATGGGGGTAAAATGAGCCAAGTATCGCGGAATTTGGTCGACCACCCCGTGCCACTTTTTTCTCAAAATCTGCAGTTTTCTCTGACAATGACTCTTAAATGATTGAGTGAGATGGTTGCATAATTCCTTAGAGCAAACATAGCTTGTTGTTTTATGTTATGAAAACGGGCGGATTATCATAACTCTAAGCAACAAGCTATGTTGGCTCAAACATATTGTCTCACTCAATCATTTGAGCTGACTCAAGGATTTAAAAGATGCGTGTACAGTGTATTCAACATCCAAGAAAACACACAGATTATCTTGGCCAGGTTTTGGACCCAGTACTTTCCGAAGATCAAAACATTTCAAAGTCACACCTTACCAACTTGCTTTGTGACCTAAGAGCTGTGGGTCTGGATTTTTTCAGGGAGCTTTTTACAGTGCACCATAATGGCCAAGCATAATTAATGGTCTTCCTATGGCTTGCTTATTGGCTTAATGGACCAAAAATAAACAGCAGTCCCCTGGTTTTAGCACGAAATATGTCGTGATTCATAAAGGTTTGGAGTGCTGTCAATGTCTAATGGCCTTTTGTCCGCTGTAAAGGAGGAAAATAGTTGTTTTGGCAGACAGAAAACAATACGACTGTGCTATTTCAGCAGTTCCATCAGTCAAAGGGAAGAGAGATTATTTTTGCCATGGGATAAGTGCTTTGTGTGTGTCTGTGTCATGATGCTGAATTGATACTGATGATATGTCATGAAGCATCATGATGGTGCTGATGTCATTGATGGTTGATAGATGATTGGAGTTTTACGTCCTGTAAATGCACTTGGTTGGCTTATAAGGACAGGAGTAGGAAATGGCAATGGTGGAACGATGTTGAAACTGCCGTCCTACATAGGCCTGGGTGACCAGGCAAGACCTGGATTCAAAACCTGGACCCAGCAACTGGAAACCTAGACCAGCACTCCCCCAGGCTGATGATGTCATAATTAAACTATTAGACTTCTTGGAAAACTCCTCTCGTTTTGAGGGCTGAGACTGCTTTGATACTGATGAAATACCTGGATCACCTGAAATGCCTGGGGCCTGAGGAAGGCCACTGATGTTTTAGATTTCCCATTTAATAGCATGCAATGTGGCATGACAGGCCAAATAAAAAGTTGGACCACTGTCAATGCAAATGTGTATGATGGCCCATTGTCCGAAAGTAAGGCAAGCGCATGTCTGTTGCTTTTGGAGACCACAAGGGTAAGGCAGCCATGTGTGCTTAGTTGTACTTACATTTTATCCTAATAGTATGTCCGTTATTTCTTTTTCTCATTTTGGTTGTCTAGTACATGATTTATGAAAATTGAGAGTTATTTTACACATTCCTACCAACTATTAGACAAATTTGATGCTTTTCTTAATTTTTAAATGATCTCTTATCTTTCAGTAGTGTATCTCTCTGTGGTGAATTAACAAATTATATCCAAAATAGGAGCCCCTGTAACATCACTAACTTTCTCAATGTGAAACAGAAAAAAGTAAAACCACTGGTATTGCCCAACTGTAATTCTGCTGACATAATTATGATCCATTTCAATAGACAATGCTGACAATCAAGACATCTCTATTTTGCCCATTGATGAAATTTGGAAGGGTCTGAGAAAGTCTTGGGAAATTGTAAGGTTGAGGAACCTTGTTTGTGACATGTAAGATCTCGTGACAAGCAAAAATGTTGTTCAAGGCAATTCAAAGGTGTAATGGAGTCCAGTGCACATAAAAGAACAACCAAGCACAGTAAAACAATGACCTTTCATAAAGATGTAACATAGTTGGATGTGATTTTCTATTTGGTTTTAATCCTTGCCTAACAAGCCTGTTGTGATCAGTGGTGAGTGAGGGGGGGGGGGCAAGTGCATCCTGCCACCTCTAGACATCCTCTTGCCGTCCTCTAGAAGTTGATGATATTTAGCAATTGTCAATTGAGTAATTCCAACGCCATACATCAATATATTTTAGCCTTGAAGTTTCTGAACTTTCCTAATTGCAAGAGTTTACTTGTGCGATTGCACCTACTCAAAGACTGCTCACCCGCCTTCGCACCCTCCATTCCCCTTGCCATAATGAACTTCCAGAGCTACACAGGAGCATGAGTTTCAACTGTGAATAGAGAACACATGAGAAACAAAGCCCTTCCACACAACATGATATATTGACCAAGTATGCATGTTATGTGGAAGCAATGGATGGCTAAGCCATCATTTAATGGCAACTAACCCTGTTGCAACCTCATTATTTTGACATTTGATACAACTAGATATAGCATTCTTGCTTGGTGGAGCTTTCATGATGATAGGTTTGATCCTCATATCAATAAAATAGGTTGCTGTCATGTAGACATCATGGTGCAGTTAAGTCAAGGACTACAGCCCTCATCAGTTCAAATACCTGTAGTATTTGACTGTTGGTATCCTCATGTACTTACAAGTAATGTACATTGTATCATTTCAACACATCAGGTGTCAGCCTAAAAATAGGCCCAAAGTACCACAGTCTTTTTAACATATTAAGTTTCGTATCTGTGTGAGTTTGTCTGTGTTACATACAGTAGAACAGAATAGACTTTGTAGTACCTATTTTGCAAGTGCCGTTACGATTACTGAAGGAAGTGGCAATTTGGCATGAGGAGATTTATCCAGCAATACTGATAGTGATAGCCTTCCAAGTATAGAATATGACCTCATTAACTACTTATGATTCTTTCAGAATTACACGGCAGAAGTGGTGATATGATCTCAACAGTCATGGCCCTCCCCATCAGGCCCAAATTTAACATGCAATAAATAGGAAGCACCGTTGAGCATGCATGTATTTGCCCCATGTTATGCCCCCTTAAGGCATTTTTGAGATATGCCCCTGAATCTCACAACGAAAATTCCAATGCATATATGTAAGCACTTGTAATTCGTCTACTGTAACAAGACTGGACTGAATGGTTGTAAAGTAGCAAGTTAATAGCCAAACATAACACTTTTACACTGACATAGCCAATTCTTCTTGTAACAAGCAGTGTAGATCATGTATATGGATCATGTATAATATTATGGATCACATCCAGATGATCAGAGATCAAAAGGAGCCCATCAAATCACATACTCCAGCGAGCAGGCACGCCAGGCCTCATCATGGATATACATTTATCATGGACTACCTGATATCCACATTGAACATGGATATGAATATCTGTTTCGATTAATACATCTCCAGTCTTCCAATCAAACGCGGATTTGTAATCGATATGGTTGGGTGATATATAATGAGATGCATGTTATGTAATTGCAAATCATGTTCATATTCAGGCCTTGACACCACAGCAGGTTCAGTGTCAGGGGACGACCATTATATTTTGGAGTTTTCCTTGGCGGGTAATTATTCATTGCATGGCAACACTGGCATCGTCAGTAATTATTTATTTTGGGTGTGTGATGTCCCAAAATATTCCCTTCTTAATCAAACAACAACTTTCAAGAAAAAAACCCATCAGAAATCATTTATTTCGTGACTGCCTATAAAGATTTCTTCAAAAAGAAATTTTAGCCAATTCCAGAAATCGTTTGATTTGGCATATTGTTCGGAGATGCAATAGAGTGCAGACAGTACAAGCAATTCACAGACAGCATTGATAAAACTTAATTGGAAAAAGAAAATCGTACAAAACACAATTGTTCTGCTATCTATTGTGCAGTTTATCTTGTTCTTCATTTTGTGTAAGTTGCACTTCCAGTACCTTTGTGTTCCAAGGAATGATTTGTTTGCGATCACGACATATTTCGTGCTGTGGAAGGAGTCACAATAACCCCTGGATTTCCCCAGACTCTCGCTAGACCTTTCATAATTTTACATCATTAGACGTTCCACATAAGAAAATGAAAGATTTGATGGACTATTTTAAGAAGTCCTGTCACTTCTGCATCCGACTTCATCTAAATCTAAGATGATATATCACCCTTCATATAGTGGATCACATTTATCCACCCTCATCCTGTGTTTTGTTATTTTGCTTCGTCAGAATTTGTGATATCGTACAGTGTCAACAAATTCTCACTACCTGTATAAAGTGCGCAGTGAAACTAAACATAAATCTATACTTTGAAAATCCTATTGTGGAAACAATGCTTTATCGTATTGCAATTGTCATGCTTTGTCATATTTTATTTGATGCGGTTTTCTTCAGTTGACCAAGACATCAGTGATGTGTTATCATCCATTCGATGACTGTCTTAAAATGTTCTACACTTAACTGGTTTGGTTTAACCATATCGCAACAGCAGGGGAAAAAATTGTGGTAACCCAAAATATTCACAGTGCACCAACCTGTAAACTGTAAATCTGTAAACATTAATACCTGTATTATAATGGTGTCTATTTACTATACAATAAAACCCAAATAAAACACAACCACCTCAGCAGGAAGGAAGAATCAGTCACTCCTGGTTCACTTGGTTCTGTGATACATAGCTACTGGTTGGTAGTCTCCATATGTCTGAAGTATAATGGTTGCTTTATGCCTTATATATTTGTACCAATGAGGATTGATTAATATAATAAGCAAGTTGTTCAGACCGGGAACAAACCCAGGTCCTAAGGTTGCAACCCGTTGAGCTAGGCAGGATCCCTTCAATGAGGGTAGCATAGATACTGTATCTATATTGTACTCCTCCAAGAATACCTATAGATGAGTGTTTCCCGTATAGTAAGATTGTGTTTAACTGTGTGGCACTAGTACCCCCTCCCCCCATAATATATTGTCCTGACCTGCCTGTCAACCTCCAAATGTACATCAGTAGCATGTGGAAGCACCCCTGCCTCCCTTGTCTCCCTTAGTATGTACAACCAGCCAGCCTCCCTTATTGTACTCCCTACCTTGAGTCCTTGAACCCCCTTCCTTCTTTGATGTGTAGTGTAGCGATAGATGGATCTGTGCTACTTTGTATACTCAGTAGCCAGCTAGCGTACATCTGAACGCTGCCATCTTTGACAGCTGCCCTTGATCATGCCCACAATATGATGAACTGGGTGGGCAAGTTGGGGTTAAAGTGACTGTGCTGGAAGCTTCATACAATGTACAGGCTAAGTATGTTGGCCGAACATGTTGGTAAATCACTGTGTGAAGCACAAGGAAATCTTCAAATTAACTTATTTAAATCAGATTACTTGTTTTGATTTATCATAGGCTTATAAGACTTCCCCATCCCCATGCCTTTATCTACCTAGCTGTCGTACAGCTACTATAAAATATCCTATCCTATCCTATGCTGTCATATAATTATCCAGCTACTATTTATAAGAAGACCTATACAAACAGTGTATTAGACACATTCTGACTGTATTTGGTTGATGAAACTTGACTATGGGCGATTCGATTGCCTTTCCATGGTGTTGGTCCTACTATAGACTATAGTCACAGACTGTAAGGCATCAATGCCAATGAAAGCCCTTCCAAGCATGGTGGATTACACCAAAGTCTCTTTTAATCCTTGCACAAGATGGATTGGACATTGTAGTGCAGATCTCGCAGCCAATATGAGAATCAACTTTCCATTCCAGAGGCATTTTATGTATCTATCACTTACTTTAAATGTGGTCTAACCATTAGGAGTTATAAATAACACAAATCAAGATTTATTCTGTCTTCTAATTGTTTGACAGAGTTCTGGATGATCTCTCTTGATATGGTCATCAGTTCTTGGTCTTACGGTCTCTTAACCTGCAATGTTTCCCTGAGGGTTTGAAGTTTGAAGCCCAATGTTAAAATTGGTGGCTCCTTGCCTATATATACAGAGGCACATGTAAGATTTCTCACTTTGGAACAGTAGTATCTTGGAAGTGGATTGACAACCTGATCTTATAATTACTTTTGCCCCTGGTAACTGTTTAAATGTAAGCTAACTAAGCTTTAGATCAATTACCTGGAGACAATAATATCTCTTATTTCAATTCTATCCCTATTCTGCTTTTGTCATTTTCTAGTCTTCCGCTTTTGTCATTTTCTAGTTGGCATTCTGTTTTTGACAGATCCAGGCTTTAGATGTTCAGATGGCCAAGACTTGGGTTGACACAAGATGACTGTGAGTTATTTTTGAGACAAAAATATGTCAGCTCACAGCTTCACTTGTCTGACCAGTTGGTCTTCAGATATGGGTGAATGGCCTGTAGCTGTCAAAGGCACTGTAAAAATTCAAGTTGTAATTACAAACATTGAAAGGCTTTGTTATCTTATGTCTCACGCCAATGCCCTTGGCCCTAAGCTTTTAATGAATATGAGCATTAGCTGCATGAGGTGAAATGATGAGAATATTTGATGTAAAAGTTGTGAGTCCACACTAATTTACTCCCTCTACCCAAGGATGAAGTCTTCTACTACCTTGGGATAGAACAGTGAGAGCAATAAATACAAGACACCCTTAGTTTTAACATTGTTTTAGTTTACCATCTTAAGCAGATGGCATATAATATTGAAGAAGTGTTCTACATAATAGACTTACACCGAGTCTCAAAATTTCTTTCCTCCTGTTCTAAAGTAAATAGAGAATGTAAAGCCCCAATAATTTAACAGGTCCATTGCTGGGCATCAACATTTTTACAGGATAACTTTCTATGAATCAGTCAGAGACATTACTGACTAATCTGCAATATTGATCCAAGCCTTTGTCCAGCTTTTTTGCTTTTCATTTTCACCCATTCCAGAGTAATTGTAGCATCAATAGAGACTGGATCCCTCTAATTTTGACCACTGCATTGCCAATGGTTGAGGTTAGTTCTTCTTTCATCCAGGGCTATGTCCTTTGAAAAGGACTGTAAAAAGGAGTCATGGTTGTTATAGGCATAGTCTGAATTGGTCAAGTCAGACAGGTCAAAATCTGGTTTTGCATCTTAAAGGAATTATGACTAACAAAATCTGTATTTCATTCCCTAGGTTTATGCTTCAATAGCTATCATCAAAAAATGGTAGCTTGCTTTTTAAATTGAGCCTGTTAAGGTATTCTGAGCTTTAAAAGAAATGATCATAACAGCTGTAAAATTCCACTCTCCAATGAGCAAGATAATGAATAGATGGAAAACAGTTGCAAATTCAGAAGCAAAACTTTTTTTGATGTTGAGGTGAAAAGTTCAATTATTGACCCAGGAAACCTTGACATCTGAACGCTGCCCTCTTTGACAGCTGCCCTTGATCATGCCCACAATATGATGAACTGGGTGGGCAAGTTGGGGTTAAAGTGACTGTGCTGGAAGCTTCATACAATGTACAGGCTAAGTATGTTGGCCGAACATGTTGGTAAATCACTGTGTGAAGCACAAGGAAATTTTTGAATTACTTATTCCAATCAGATGACTTGTTTTGATTTATCAAAGGCTTATACGACTTCCCCATCCCCATGCCTTTATCTACCTAACTATTATACAGCTACTATCATATAATTATCCAGCTACTGTAAGAAGATCTATACAGACAGTCACTGTGTATTAGACACATTCTGACGGTATTTGGTTGATGAAACTTGACTATGGGCGATTCGATTGCCTTTCCATGGTGTTGGTCCTACTATGGACTATAGTCACAGACTGTAAGGCATCAATGCCAATGAAAGCTCCATGAAGCATGGTGGATTACTCCAAAGTCTCTTTTAATCCTTGCACAAGATGGATTGGACATTGTAGTGCAGATCTCGCGCCAATATGAGAATCAACTTGCCATTCCAGTGGCATTTTATGTATCTATCACTTACTTAAAATGTGGTCTGACCATTAGGAGTTATGAATAACACAAATCAAGATTTATTCTGTCTTCTAATTGTTTGACAGAGTTCTGGATGATCTCTCTTGATATGGTCATCAGTTCTTGGTCTTACGGTCTCTTAACCTGCAATCTATCCCTGAGGGTTTTGAAGTTTAAAAGGCAATGTTAAAAAATTGGTGGCTTCTTGCCTATATATACAGAGGCACATGTAAGATTTCTCACTTTGGAACAGTAGTATCTTGGAAGTGGATTGACAACCTGATCTTATAATTACTTTTGCCCCTGGTAACTGTTTAAATGTAAGCTAACTAAGCTTTAGATCAATTACCTGGAGACAATAATATCTCTTATTTCAATTCTATCCCTATTCTGCTTTTGTCATTTTCTAGTCTTCCGCTTTTGTCATTTTCTAGTTGGTATTCTGATTTTGACAGGTCCAGGCTTTAGATGTTCAGATGGCCAAGACGTGGGTTGACACAAGATGACTGTGAGTTATTTTTGAGACAAAAATATGTCAGCTCACAGCTTGACTCATTTGATCAGTTGGTCTTCAGATATGGGTGAATGGCCTACGGCTGTCAAAGGCACTGTAAAACTCAATTTGTAATTTAAAAAATTGAAAGGCTTTGTTATCTTATGTCTTACGCCAATGCCGTTGGCCCTAAGCTTTTTATGAATATGAGCATTAGCTGCATGAGGCAGGTGTAATGATGAGATGTTAAAGTTGTGAGTCCACACTAATTTACTCCCTCTACCCAAGGAAGAAGTCTTTTACTAGCCTCAGCATAGAACAGTGAGAGCAATAAATACAAGGCACCTTTTAAGTTCATAACATCATATTTTCACATCTTAAGCATAAGGTATAAAATATTGAAGAAATGTCCAGCATATAGGCTTACGCCGCATTTCTCTAGATTTCTTTCCTCCTGTTCTAAAGTAAATAGAGAATGTAGAGCACCAATAATTTAACAGGTCCATTGCTGTGCATCAACAATTTTACAGGACAACTTTCTATGAATCAGTCAGTGACATTACTGACCAATCTGCAATATTGATCCAAGCCTTTGTCCAGCATTTTTGCTATTCATTTTCACCCATTCCCGGGCAATTGGGTAATCAACAGAGACTGGATCCCTCTAATTTTAACCACTGCATTGCCAATGGTTGAGGTTAGTTCCCGGGGGGTACTTCGCGGACTTTTGCATACGGATGCGCCACGGCAATTTTGAAAACCAGAACCATTTTAATCCGGAAACTGCGCCAAAACCACAAACCATTTTAATCCTACACTAAAATTTTTTGCAAACCAATTTAATCTTCATGGTTTTTAAACCATTTTAATCCTCTTTTGAAGCCGATTCTAACGGTACCAAACATGTTGGGGTTGCGAAAACCAGAACCAAATTAATCAGAATTGTCAAAAAACCAAAACCATTTTAATCCAAAAAGGCCAAAAAACCTAAACCATCCAGCGGCGCCTCTATATACACCCTTATAAAGTGAGTACCCCCCCGGGGGTTAGTTCTTCTTTCATCCGAGGCCTTTGAAAAGAACTGTAAAAAGGAGTCATGGTTGTATTAGGCATAACCAGCAGTGGTCAAGTCAGACAAGTCAAAATCTGCTTTTGCAACTTAAAGGCATTATGACTAAAAAAATCTTTATTTCATTCCCAAGGTTTATGCTTCAATATCTGTCATCTAAAAATGGTAGTTTGTTTTTTAAATTGAACCAGTTAAGGTATTTTGAGGTTTAAAAGCAACAATCATAAAAGCTGTGAAATTCACTCCATTATGAGCAAGATAACGAATAGATGGAAAACAGATGCAAATTTAGAAACAAAACTGTTTTTTGGTTTTGAGATTAAAAGTTCAATTATTCACCCAGCAATACCTTGACATACTGATGGAAAATGAGTTTCTGATCTTTTTAGTTATCCTTTATTTATTCATGCATGTGTAACTCTTATAATGAATAGTAGTACACATATATTTCCCAGCATTGATACTTATACATACCATCTCTATCAAGAAACTAAAAGTCACTAATAACATCACATCTCACACATTTTTGCCTCCAACTAAAGCCTGTAATACATTTCCTTTTTTCTGACGATTTGCTGCTTCTTTCTTTGCAGGGACTATTCCAGTCTCTAGTTGCAATGAGGTCACGCTAGGAGGCCATTCATCAGCCATGATGACGTCACACCACTTCCGGTTCTTTCAGAAGACGAAATAGGACACAGGACCAGGGCAGGTTGGTTGAAGGATTTTCCCTTTTATGGATAATGAATGTACTTCTGCAATGGACATCACAGAATCCAGTTTTCCAGAATTCCTTTGCTGTCCTTTTGTGTCCTTTGTCATTCCTTTGGAGTTTGGAATGGCATGTGCTAATAATAACACTGAGTAAAACTGGGGTTTTTCGTGCATTTGTTTTAAAAATGGGTTGTATAACTTGGACAGTAGAGTATTTCCTATTTCCTTGTGTAATGAAGTGGCAGTAAAAGTGTCTCACAAAATAATTATAGAGGAATGTATATGTTGGTAACGTTCTGAAGGTCCTGATTTTGCTGATATTGACACAAACTTCTCCATTTTGATAAACACATACATGAATTTTTAATGCCCATATCAGTAAGATGCCTCTGTCCAATTGGAGTGCTGCATTGCCACTTTTGGCTTTGTAGTTATAGACAGTTGGTCTCACAACATGGACTGCCCATTTTCTTGTTATTACTCTATCACCATGCAAACACATTTTCTCCCCTATTCCTTAATCCAAATAACCCTATAGAGACCGCTCTGTCGCAGAGCTCTTTCTATTAGACACATTATGCAAATTCCATGGAGACCGAGTTGGTCCGTTTTTTTCCTGCAATTTGTCCTGCTTTGCTCAGACCATTAGCATTCAGGGATTAGGGCCAGAAAAGGAAGGAAAAACAGCAAAGTTCTAATCCACCAGGAAGGCTGTGTGCATATTGTATGCATGACAGTGATGAATGGTGTTGGGGCAACCCCACATCTGAAGTTTGCATATGCACTCCTATACTTTCCAGAGAAATTCTCTGGTATTAATTTGGATACACTGAAATCCTTTTCCCCTTGTTTAAACAACAGTAATTGTGGATGGTTATTGAAAGCTAGGGATAGGTTTAGCTTGCAATAGCTAAGTGATGTGGAAAGTAACGATAGATGGATGGATAGATGTTTTAAGCAGGGTGTACCATCTGGTTTATTGCTATCCTATATCTGCTGACCCAGAAACATTCTCTCCTGTATACCACGGAACACAACCTCTACTCTGCAGGGCCTTTTCGGTTGCCGAGTTCTTTCTACCCATTATGCAAATTCCATGGAGACCAAGCTGGTCCAGTTTTTCCTGCAATTTGTCCTGCTGTGCTCAGACCATTAGCATTCGGGGATTAGGGAGAGAAGTGAAAGAAAAGACAGCAAAGCTCTGATCCACCAGTTAGGCTGTGTCCATATTGTAAAAATGACAGTGATGAATGGTGATGGAAAACTTAAAACAGAATTCTGTATTGTTCTGTGTATAAATACTGTATAGCAGTCAGTGCAAAATTAATAATGTTGTAAAGATAGATGGATTGGTAGATAAAATGCTTAGATTATACCATATCAAAAGAGGCAGTCGTTTTTGCTCTGTAGGCGACTCACTAATACCAAGATGGCTCGACAGACAGACAAACGGACAGTCATGAATGAGTGTATGAGTCCCATGTTAGGATACAAAACAAAATATATAGCCCACCTTTCATTACCATGGCATATGAATAATTTTGCCACGATTCTAGTGTTCTTGCTGGTCTCACTGGTGATATGCCTCCCATCTTTTTCAAGATTCCGTACAACGCAGTGCCTTTGGTGAATTTGATTGATGGGCTAAGAGGCAGTATGATTGTGCAGTCACTGACTAGCTACCTAATCAACCATGTGTATGTGACAATAATGTCAGTATGTGCTGACTGGTTGATCACTGCCTAATCTGTTCAAGGCATTACTTCTGCTTTCTTGTTTGGTACTCCTGCCATTTGCTTTTACAGGCCTATATAGTATGTTTTCAATTATACAAATATTATTACTTTTGGATATTGGAAAGATCTATCTATCTATACAGTGCCGTCTGTAAGTAAGTGAAACGCATGATATTGTGCCATTGCATCAATGCTAAACATCCTCAACCAAACTGCTTGTGGAGGCATGAATTCTCATCCGATGAGAGGAAAACATATTGGGTCACAAAGGCCAATATGTGAGGCATGTCTGATAACAATGGCAGCCAATTTTCTCTGCTGTAGTCGGAGTTAGGTATGGATTAAAGTCTTTGATAAGTAAGTGAACCACCCTTACCTATTAAATAACATTGGGCCTGTGTTTCACTTACTTATCAAAGACTTTGACCCATACCTAACTCCAACTACATATCGGCCTATATGACCCAATATTTTTTTCTCTCATCGAATGAAAATTCATTTTTCCACAAGCAGTTTTGCTGAGGATGTTTAGCATTGATTCAATGGCACCATTTCATGTGTTTCACTTACTTACAGGCGGCACTGTATATCTGTCTATCTAGGTCTGTAGGTCTGTAGGTCTCTTCATCTAGATCCCTCTGCCTTAATTTCTCCACCTCTTTGAAACATTCCACGTATTTATATTCATATCTATCTATCACTCTGCTTGTAAGGCTTTTGAATCAACTCTGTAGACTTTAAGCTACATGTGCGGTCAATTCTCCATGTAACAAAGCTTCCCTTGCCATATTATGTGCTCAAGTTGCCATATCAAAGATCACACAGTAAGATAATGACACCTTTCATGACACTGGATCCATAGAAATATCTCAGAACAATTACTATTCCAGTCTTGGAGCTCTGTCATCAAGTAATTAGGGAGACCACAGTGGAAATATTTAAGTGGTGTAGATTGCCATGGGCTTTTAAACTCTACATTTCACTTTGATGTTACACCAACCTGTAAACATTCCCATTAAACTAACAACTCCTAATCCAGCCTGCTCAAATAACCTCACTCAGGTAGATTACAAGTTAATCTAGCTTCACGAGTTAATCTTTCTGTCAAGCTTTAATCTAAGTTTTGTTAGATGGATCAAATATCAAAGGTTGTCTATGCAATATTTAGACAGTGATGAGAAAGGGTGTTGTAGGATAGAAAATATAATTTTTAAAATTCTGCCTTATGTCCCTATTTACAACATGAGTTTGCTGCAAGGTTAGGGTTTAAAATCCTGGTTGGTTGTTGGGTTGTCCTCCATACCAATCCAGTACGGATTTGTGGAATCATATAGCTGTTTTATTATGGTAAGCATAAAAGAACTTCTTAAGAGATCCATTTTGACACCACCTTTGGCTCCACCTTTCCTTTTATTTGTGATGTAGGCCTCTATGTGAAAAGCTTAAAACTCTATATTGGAATCAAAGACACCAAAATGTCCTCAGTCCATGAAATGGACCACAAAGGGGTCATTCAAAGTCAAACAATGATGTGACCCTTCAAAAGGGAATACTCCTCAGACATATCAGAATTCTGTAGAACTCTCCTGTTCACAAGGCAGAAAACA
Organism: Platynereis dumerilii; assembly: GCA_026936325.1. Taxonomy (NCBI): domain Eukaryota; kingdom Metazoa; phylum Annelida; class Polychaeta; order Phyllodocida; family Nereididae; genus Platynereis; species Platynereis dumerilii. The sequence continues at coordinate 14,253,569 of JAPTHN010000003.1, forward strand.
CCACTTCCTGTTTACACAGGGTGTTTGTGGGAAACACCATCTATGGCAAATAAAGAACTAGAGATCTATATTGTCATTTGACATCGCTGAAAAATGCCAGATCAACAGGCTGCAGAGAAGTGCATGAAGACATAATTATGCAGTTAAGAAAATTATCATTTATAGAGTACAGAATTTACATCTAATCTACAATACAACATTTAGGTTACTCTGAAATGTCAAGGGATGCAGAATAGGGGTGCCCTTTGCCAAAATACTCTAAATATATCTCTTGGTTGACATACATATATGCACTCAGTAAAATTTGATGAACTGAGTCGGCTAAAATGATTGAGTGAGATTTTGGTACTATTCCTTTGTACTGAAATAGCTCGTTATTTCAGCATAGATAAGCTGTCCAATTTTACAGCATAGAATGATTTTTTCATTGCAAGGATGAACAGTACCCGAAGAATAAACCTCAGTGGCGAGGGAAAGAGATCTTACTTAGCAAAGACATTGACCCTCATGATGCTCTGAGTGCAGGAAAGAAAACATGTCTTGGGTTTTTCTCTTCCTAACAATATACTGAGATAATTAAGCAAGATAATGTGATTGGCACATGGGTAGGCCTGGGGGCAGGGGCGTAGATCCTGGGGGGGATGGGGGGGATGCATCCCCCCCTAGGATGAGCCTGGGCGGGATGATCATATGATTTTCCCCCCCTAGAATTTAAAATATAATGACTTGGTGTTGACAATTCTTAGTATTTGCCATGACACAAATTGGATGTTATGTGGATAAAACAAGCTACGACCCTGTGGCCTGTGTCTCAGAACTTATAATCTTAGATAATCTAAAATATATTGATTTCTTAGTCCTTTAGTAGCCCCCGAAAACCCGCGCCGTGCGACTTTCAGCCGGTTGAGTCTGGCGCGAAGTTTGCGTCGCCTAAATCATCCCCCCCAACAAAAATGAAAAATCTACGCCCCTGCCTGGGGGTGTAACTATTTATACACTGACACACCAGTTACTCTCAATCTCATGCAGCAACATTATGTTGCTCCAGCACAGACACATTAAACCAGTCCATGGGGTGTCTCATCAGCCAGAGTATGCAATAGAGTTGTTTTGTGAGCTTGTTTTAGGCAGCCCTGCAACCAGCTGATAAGCTTGTCTACCACAAGATTGTGTTATGCAATGGAGTAAATGACATTCGCAAAATTCAGGCTACACACCCCATAGATCAGAACACCCTGTGGTGGCTGTTAAGTGCTGTGTTTTGGTGGTGAGGCTGGTCTGGATTTTTGGAGATGGTTCATGTGTATCCAGGGACAGATTATTGGTAGACCTTCACGAGCAACATCTTGGTGGGGGTTTGTTGTAAGCTAAGTTGGTAGCGCTCTGAGCCTCCTATCGCAGGGTTGATCCCGGGTTTGATTTTATTTGTGGTGTGGTAAGTTGGTAACCTCAATCAGCCTTCAGCTCATTGCTTTTCCTGCTTCTGTCCTAATTAGAGTGTTTGACACATCGGTGAACATCGACAGACTTTCAGTATATAATCTAAAACGTGTCAACACAATGTAGTAGGTCTCTGTTTTTTTTAAACATGGCTCTGCTACATGGTGCAGTCAATAGGATTCATCTACACAAATAAGTTGCTGGAATGCTGGAATCCAAGGTCAGTTCATGGCTGATCCCTTTTTCTGCCTGGTGATGATCACTTTCCCTCAATAATTCATCAGTTTCAGCAGCTCCTCTATCTTGTCATTCATGCACTAAAACTTCTATTATCCCTTTGGCAGTATTAGGGGTTTGATGCTAAGCGTCCATGTTGTAATTTGTGCCCAAGATACAAAGAATCAGAATGTCCACGCAAGGGCTAGGCCGGCCAACTGCGAACATAAATACGCATGCTAGGTCTACACTGCAATGTTGTTCTCTAATTTGTGCAATAAGTGGAAACACATCATATATGTTGGGGTAGCAAATTGGTTTACACAAACGGTTAATGTGAACAATGTCGCAGACTTCCCTTTTATTTGTTTTGATGTCAGTACTTGCCTTGAAGGGGTATGCTAGACAAATATGAAGTACAAGGACATAGATAAAATATTTTCATGTCAGCAAATTCTTACAAGACTGTTTTGACATGTTGATGAACGTTGATGGATATAAACACCATACACATACATGCCTGTTATCTTGGTTGTGATTCAGACTCAATATTTTTTGAAGAGCAAACCTTACCAACACGCTTGGTGACCTGAGCTGTGGCCAGAATTTTTCTAGGGGCTGTTTACAGTGCACAATAATGGTGAAGAATAATTAATGGCCTTCCCATGGCTTGCCTATTGGCTTATCGGACCAAAAATAAACAGCGGTCCCCTGGTTTTAGCACGAAATATATCGTGATTCATAAAGGTTTGGAGTGCTGTCAATGTCTAATGGCCCTTTGTCGGCTGTAAAGGAGGAAAATAGTTGTTTTGGCAGACAGAAAACAATACGACTGTGCTATTTCAGCAGTTCCATCAGTCCAAGGGAACAGAGATTATTTTTGCCATGGGATAAGTGCTTTGTGTTTTTAATAATACTGCATTGATGTTGATTATGTTATTGTTGATTGACTGATGACAGGGGCTGTACGTCCTGGTAGGCTAATTAAGACAGGAGGAGGACACAGCAATGGGATGATTGAAACTGCTGCCCAACGTCATCCAGATGACTCGGTAAGACCTGGAATCTAACCCTGGACCCAGTGACGGGCAGCCTAGAATGCTACCACTAGATTAACTGTCTACCCTGATGATATCATAATTAAACTATTAGTTTCAACTGGACTTAATTTAAGACTTGTTGGAAAACTTTTCTCATTTTGATGGCTGAGAATGCATTTCATATGTAATACTTGGATTGTCTGAAATGCCCGGCGGCCTAAAGAAGGCCACTGATGTTTGTAGATTTCCTATTAAATAGCATGCAATGTAGCATGACAGACAAAATAAGAAGTTGGACCAATGTCAACACGAATGTGTGTAATGGCCCTTTGTCAGAAAGTATGCAAAGCCAATGTCAGTTGCATTTGCAGACTACAGGGATGTGGCACGATGTGTGCGTAGTTGTACTTACATCCTAGTAGTATGTCAGTTTATTTTTCACACTTTGGTTGTCTGGTACATGATTCATGAAAATTGAGAGTTATTCTACACCATCCTACCAACTATTAGACAAATTTGATGCTTTTCATAATTTTTAAAGGATCTCTTATCGATCAGTAGTGTGTCTCTCTGTGGTGAATTAACAACTATTTCCAAAATAGGAGCTGCTGTGAAATCACTAACTTCCTCAATGTGAAACAGAAGAGGGTAAAACCACTTGTACTGCCTAACTTTAATTCTACTAATAGAATTATGTTACATAGACAATGCTGACAATCAAGACATCTCTATATTCCCTAAAGATTTATATTTGGAAGGGTCTAATGGAGTCTTTGGAAATTGCAAGGCTGAGGAACCTTGTTTGCGGCATGTAAGATGTCATGACAAGCAAAAGTGTTGTTTGCTGCGATTCAAACGTATAATGGAGTTCAGTGCACATAAGAGAACAACCAAGCACAGCAAAAAAATGAGCTTTCATATGCTAAAGTTGGATGTAATTTTCTGTTTGGATTAAATCCTTGCCTGACAAGCCTGTTGTGATCAGTGGCATGCAAGAGAGGGGGGGGGGAAGTGCCCCCCACCGCCTGTTGACATTTATACCTCCCTCTTGATGATATTTAGCAATTGTCAATTTATTTTCTGAGTAATTCCGACGTCATACATCCACACATTTTCCGGAATGTTATTTTTAAATTTTCTGTCTCATTCTGCTGGGATCACTAGCACTTCTCATCAAATTACAGTATTTCAAAATATATATTTTAGCATTAAAGTTTCTGAAGTGTTCTAATTGCATGAGTTTGTGCAACTGCGCAGGATGCATGGGTTGGAACTGTGAATAGAGAACGTACATGTGAAACAAAGCCCTTCCAGGCAACATGATATATTGACAAAGTATGTATGATATGTGGAAGTGATGGATGTGTTAGCCACCATTTAATTGCAACAAACCTTGTTGCAACCTCGTTGTTTTGATATTTGATACAACTATATATAGCATTGTTGTTTGGTTCAGCTTTAATGTGGATATGTTTGATCCTTACATCAATAAAATAGGTTGCTGTCATTTCGTACATGGTGCAGTTAAGTCAAGGACTAAACCCTCATCAGCAGAAAATACCTGTTGTATCGGATTGTTAGTAGCCTCAAGCTGCCTCATACACTTGCAAGTAAGGTAGGCTATTATGGCAACATATTGTGCATCACCTTGAAATAAGCACAAAGTACCTGACCTATAGATATATATATATATTTAGAAGTTGTAATATTGAAAAAGGCATTTTGGTAATATGCCAGATCAAAGCCAGTGAAACCAAAGCATGGTACCCTTTAATATGATTAAGGCATGCACTGCGATAGGGTTCAACCTGGATTTATTGTCAGCTCATTCGGGTATTGGAGAGAAGATGTGTTTGGCCCCATCAAGGGCCTTTTAATATATGCACTTCTGTAGGCACTTGTTATTCGTAACAAGAACAGTTGTAAAACAGCAAGTTAATAGCCAAACATAACACTTAACAGGGCCAATTATTTCGGTAAAAAGCAGTGCAGATCATGTATATGGGTCATGTATGATATTATGGATCACATCCAGATGATCATAGATCAAAAGGAGCCCATCAAATTATATACTCCAGCAAGCAGGCACGCCAGGCCTCATCATTCCGGTTCACTAAAGAGAGGGCTGAGAGAAAAACGATTATTTACACTGTTTTGGAGAGAATATCACACGAAATTGATGGTGGTTGATGAATTAAGGCCACAAGGAACCTGAAATTACAATTTGGAGCCAGCAGGACCATTTTCTGGGACGAAATTGAAGATTGAAATCTCCATGGTCACACCTGAATGCACCTGTCAAAATTGGAAGTAAACAAAGGTGAGACTGTCAAATTATTGTCCATTGAACTGCTAAATCATGGCTAGTGAAGAAAATACTCCACTGGGTTGCTATCACCCATCTTGTGAAAGTCCAAAGGAGAATAAGAAGAATGGACAATGTATCTACTGTCACAAATTATATCATTATGGCTGTATTGGTATAAGGCAGGCTACAGTGGTTGTTTGCAAGACTTGTCGTGAAATGATGATGCCAAAGAAAAACAGCAGTACAGATAGTGATGAAATTAAAAGTTTGAAGGATGAACTACAGTCTGTGAAGAGTGAGTGTGAAAAATTGAAAAAAGAAAATGATGAACTCAAGACGAAGCTCAAGACTAGGCCAACTGAGAATCACCTTGTTCTAGGAGATTCAATGCTGAGAGATGTTGATCAGGGGAGGTTGGATGACACCAAGTTAGTCTGTATTCGTGGGGCCAGAGTGAAGGGGATAAAAGAAGAAATTGGAAAGCTTCATGGTGCATCTTATCGGAGTGTGACGCATGTTGTGGGCACCAATGACCTGTATGACATAAAGGATGACCCCTCCAAGATTCCTGAGATTATTGAAGGTTATAAGGAAGTGATTAATGAAACAAAAGCCATTACTGGCGAAATAATCATTTCAAGTGTCTGCCCAAGGCTAGATGATGTTGAAAAATTAGTAGAACCGTTTAACGCGGCATTACAAGACATCTGTAGTGATGAACCTAATGTCGCCTTCGTAGACAACACTGGCATCTTTACCTTGTCTAATGGTGATGTCAATGACGGATATCTCTGGGGAAAGGGTCCCCATTTGACGAAACCGGCTGTCAACAAGTTAACACGAAATTTGAAGATCAGAACCAAGAACAACACGGATGATGTCACGAAATCCAGGCATGATGGTAATCAAGGCTCTTCAACCTACGCGGATGCAGTTCGCAATCATGATGCCCGAAATCATGATGCACATCGATTTACTCATAACGTTCGTGAAAACAACTGGAATCGCCCAAATGCAGATGATGTTATGATTAATCGCAATGGGTGTCGGTTCTGTAATGAACCTGGACACAACGTACACACCTGTAGACATTCACGACCAGTTGTATGCAACAAGTGTAACGGAAGAGGCCACAAGGACAAGCACCATCGTCGACAGACACCACACAGTTATCGCAGATAACTCCTTGGCCAAGATAATAGGGCCGCCGTTGTGATTGTAAACAAAAACTGTGATAAAATCTCTCAACTGACAGACTCTCTCTCCAATCTTATTGATGATGAAGTTTTTAATGATGATTGTGATGAAGCTTTTAATGATAATTTTGATGAAGTTTTTAATGATGACTGTAATGATGATTATAATATTTGTGGTTTTAATGATGTTTGCAATAATGATGACTCTAACAATGTATTAAATATTGAATTGGATAATGACTCCAACCCTTACTGTGATAAAGAATCTCATGCTCTCTCTGGCAGTGATGTAAATACCTCTGGTGCTATAACTGATGTCAAAAGTAGGCTTAAATTATTATATCCTAGTGTGTATGCTATGATGGATGATACAGAATTGGTTAATTGTATATTGCCTTATGTGGCCCTGCGAGGTCATGTTAACAAGACTAACGGTCTGACGGTTGGTCATCTTAATGTCAGAAGTTTATTGCCTAAATTACATGAAGTTCAATTTCTATTACATGTATCTAACTTTGATATTTTTTGTATAAATGAGTCATGGTTAGATGATAGTATTCCTGTTCAAGAGATATCAGTTCCTGGGTATAATATAGTCACCAAACATAGGAATAGACACGGTGGTGGCATTGTCATATATGTAAAAGAAGAACTTAAATTTACTAGAAGGGCTGATCTTGAATTGCCTGAATTAGAATGTGTGTGGATTCAGATTAAATGTAAATGGAAAAATGTTCTCCTATGCTCTATGTATAGGCCACCTAGTGCTAATGTTAGTTATTACAACAATATACTTGATGTCTTAGAAAAGGCTTGTAATGATGAATGTGTTACAATATTAGTTGGTGATTTAAATATTAATTATCAATTTAATGAATCTGTAAGTCAAAATCCTTTACGTTATATTGAAAGTTTAAATGACATGACTCAATTAGTTAATGATTATACTCGTGTTACTGAGCATTCTGCTTCAATAATTGATGTCATTTTGAGTACTAATCCTGCTCTCCATCATTTTACAAAGATTTTTCAATGTACCTTGAGTGATCATTATTTAGTTTATACATCTGTTGATATTACAAAATGTCCAGCTCAGAATAGACATAATGAAATAAGGTTTCGTTGCTTCAAAAATTTTGATCTTAACTTATTTCGATCTGATATTATCAACTCTGTAGTCTTCAAAAATATTTTAAGTATTTCTAATATTAATGACGCATGGGATTCTTGGAAAGCTGAGTTTCTATATATATGTAATAAACATGCTCCTATTCGAGTTTGTAGATTAAAAGATCGATTCAATCCTTGGATAACTAAAGAAATTGTACAATTGATTTATAAAAGAGATTATTTACATAAACAAGCTGTTAAGTATTCTGATAATGATTTGATGAATGAGTATCGTGCTGTTAAATCACAAATAGACTGGTTGGTTAAACAAGGTAAAAAGAAATACTATGATAACCTTTATATTGAAGCTAAAAACAAGCCTAAGGTCTTATGGAATGAATTGAAATTATTATCTGGTAAAAGCAAATGGTCCAGTGCCGTGAGTTGGTAAAATTTCAGTTTTGGGCCAATATGCACTTACATTTTAGGTCATATCTCAGCCCCATAAAGGAATTTATGGATCGAATGATAGGCAAAAATATCTTCTTTGATGTAAATAGCAGCAATTGCATCCATATGTCACTGGTCTTGAGATAATGAGTGATCTATGATTGCAGTTAGGTAATTTTTTGGTGTCCCGCCGGGACACTGCATGTAAAATTGTTGCATACAACTTTCAAATACAGGAAAAGGGATGAATTTAGGATCAAAATTGCAATATATTACTGTTCCCTGATTAGGTGGGCATCTTGTGAATCCAGAAAAATGGCAATTGGATGTTTCTATACTTTTTAATACACCTTTTGTAATCCTCAGTTGGTGTGTCCCGGGTGAAGCTTAAAAGTGCAATATCATTTTTGATGCCACAGATAAAGCACTGATCGAAACATTTTTGGAAAATTTGATATACCAATGTATTGCTCATGACCTTGTCTGTCAGGAATATATCACTTAAAGTGGCTGAGGCTGTTGTGCCAGGAGCTGTGATGGCTTGAGTAAGACTGACAACAGCGCGACGCTCTTATATTCTGCAAACATTCTGTGGGACTTCTCTTGTTCGTGTGCTTCCTGATGAAGGCTTGTTGCTAGAATTCTTGCATTCTTGGTATTATTGTCATGCTCATGAGCCTGGCTTTGTATTAGTGTATAGAATAGGGTAGAAAGTCCAACCCATAATGGCATTAGAGCCCTATCTTTGAGACTGACAAAAAATGCGACGCTCTCACATTTTGAAATATTTATGAGGACCTTTCTTATTTACACGCGTCTTGATGAAGGCGTGTGGAAAGAAAGTTACCTTTTCTGATATGATTTTGTTGCTCATGAGCCCAGGTTTCTATTGGTCTATAGAACGCGGTTGTAAATGTAACCTATCATGGTATTAGTGGATTGTCTTTGTCACTGACAACAAATGTGGCACTCTTACACTTTGTAAAAATGTGTGTTCAGACATGTCTTGTTCAAATGCTTTGTGATAAAGACTCTTTGCTGGAATTTTCACTTGTTTGATATTTTGTTGTTACACATGAGCTTGGCTTTCCATTGGTATATACAATATGGTTTTTAGTCAAACCTATCATGGTATAATGGCCCTGTGTTTATGGCTGACAAAAAGTGCAAAGCTTGCTTTCGGCATTACCTGCTAATTACACCATAGAAGGTATGAAAAGGCAAATAATGAAAAATCTGTTTTTTGGTTGTTTTAAGAATATTATTCAACAAAATGTGTGCAAGTTTCATAGTGATATCTTAAAAAGTCTTTGCTGCAGAGGTATTTGAAGAAACAAAGTTTCATTTTGAATAAACTGCATTTAAAGTTAGTATTTTCTTCACATTCATGTTTAAATTTACTAGCATAATGTGGCATAGATGTCACAAAAACGCATATACAACCTCAAATTTTTGGATTTGGAATCTAATAACACGTGGGAAGCATATCAGTAATTATTGACTTTTTGGTCAATTTCACCAGAAGTTCCAAATTTTACCAACTTGTGGCATTGGTCCAAATGTAATACTGTAAATGATGATAACCATGATGCCTGTAAATTCAATGAATTTTTCTCAAATATTGGTAGAAGTACAACTGAACATTTACCTGAACCTGAAGACGTAAATTGGGTAGGCTCTAGTAGTATTTATGAATTTAAGTTTGTCAATGTTGCTGAAAGTTCTGTCATGAAACTTCTAAAGAGTCTCAGTATAAATAGTTCTTTGGATATTCTCGATATAGATTGTAAACTATTGAAATTATCTGCCGATTGTGTAGTTCCATCTTTAACATATTTGTTCAATTGTTCGCTAAGAAATGGTTATGTACCTAATGACTGGAAGTATTCACGTGTTACGCCTGTTTACAAAGGAGCTGGTGATGTGTCAAATTTTTCTAATTATAGGCCAATTTCTGTAATAGCTCATATTGCAAAAATGTTTGAAAAGGAAGTTCAATATCAATTGATGTCATACCTTATAGATCATGACTTTATATCACTCGATCAGTATGCTTATAGAAAATATCATTCAACTTCTACATGTTTACACACCACTATTGATGAGTGGCTGCAAAGTATTGACGAAAGTTTAAAAGTAGGTGTTGCATTTTTGGATATTTCTGAATGTCTTGACACCATAAATCATAAATTGTTGTTAGAAAAACTTAAAAAATATGGTGTTAATAACAGTGAACTTGATTGGTTTAAGTCTTATCTTAGTGACAGGTGTCAAAGTGTCATTTATAAAAATAAGTTGTCAAATCCTTTGGGTTGCTCAATAGGAGTGCCTCAAGGATCAAATTTAGGTCCACTATTATTTACACTATTTGTTAATGACTTCTCAACTTCTATTAAAAATGGTAGAGTTTCAATGTATGCGGATGACACAATCTTATATTGTGATGGAGATAATGTTAATGAAATTGCTAGAAATTTAAATAAGTGTCTAGAGGATGCAGCTGAATGGTATTCTAGAAATTGTTTAGTGCTTAATGTTAAAAAAACTGTTGGTATGTTAATAGGTTCTAATGTAACTTGTGTAGACCAGGATGAATTTTGTCTCGAACTCTATGGTGAATCTGTTAATAATGTCTCTGTTTCAAAATATCTTGGAGTACATGTCGATATTAATCTTAAATTTGATAAACACATTAATGAAGTTGTCAAAAGTATTTCAAAAAAGCTCTCTTGGCTTGGTCGTTTAAGACATATTGTACCTAGAAATATTCTTGAATTAGTATATAAAACATATGTTGTACCTATTTTTGATTATGCCTGTACGATTTGGGGTTACTGTAATTCAAATGTTAATAGTATACAAAGACTGCAAAATAGAGCAGCTAGAATTATTATGGGTTGTTTTGATATTGTCAACGTCAGAGGAATCGAAATTGTTAAACAGCTTAAATGGCAAAATATGCAGCAACGTATTAATTACTTTTTAAGTATGCATATGTATAATTGTATCCATGGTAATGCACCTCAACATCTAGTCAATTCTGTGATAATGGCATGTGATGCCCATGATATTAATACTCGCCTAGCTAATACTTTAAATGTTGTTATTCCGGAGTGTCAATCACAAATGTATAAGAAATCTTTTATTTATAGGGCATCAGTAATTTGGAACACACTGCCAGAGAGTATTAAAGAATGTGATAACGTTGTTGATTTTAAATGTAAAGTCAAACTCTATTTTACTTGATTTTACCTTTTTAATTGATGCTTGTTGATTTTATTTTTCACTTTGTAAATGGGCCACTTGAAAAACAGTTTTTTTGACTGACAGTGTTACCCATATAAAATATGTTCTAAATAAAAAAAAAAATAAATCATGGATATACATTTATCATGGACTACCCGATATCCATATTGAACATGGATACGACTATCTGTTTCGATTAATACATCATCAAAAGAAAGCTCTTCCGGTCTTCCAATCAAACGCAGATTTGTAATCGATATGGTTGGGTGATATATAACGAAATGCATGTTATGTGATTGCCAATCATGTTCATATTAAGCTCGTAACACTACAGAGAGTTCAGTGTCAGGGGGCGACCATTATATTCTGGGGGTGGGGGCCTTGGAGTTTTCCTTGGCAGCTAATTAGTCATTACTTGGAAACAGAGTCAGTCATTAGTGTGTACCCAGACCAAAGAGAGGCACATTTGAGGCATAGAAATTTTTCAGAGGTACATTTGAGGCACGTTTGAGGCATACTCAAGGCACATTTGAGGCATAGTCTACCAAGTGCAGTGTGCCTCAAATGTGCCTCTAATGTTAATGATGTGCCTCATCTATGCCTCCCTGCATAATGATATGCCTCAAACATGCCTCCCTGACTTACCAAGAAAAGCATTACCTGCATCTATGCCTCAAATGTGCCTCAAACTGGACTCTGTTTTTCTACCGTTTGCCTCAAATAAGCCTCTCCAACATAGCCAAATTTTTGTGTGGCCTGAATTCCCCCTTACGCCTCAAACATGCCCCTCCTGTAGATTATACTAGGGTGTCTCCTTGTGGTGACCTAAATTTGCATTGAAAAGGGAAACCCCAACTAAGGAGCATGGTGCCAATGTTGTAAGTCACATTTTTACTTATACTTCGCTGTACTTGTCATAGTTATAAATATGCAAGTTGTAGTTTTTATTGTAAAGTTGTTCTGAACAATCAGTTCAATCTATTTGGTTGTGTTGCTGATGTAACTCTTAGAATTTTGTGTTTTGCTCAACAGACTATATTATCACTCACATGACAACATGCTCTGTTGTTAGAAGTCAAATAACAATTTCCTTAATTTGACAAATAATCCTGAATGCATGTCAGATTGAGTGTGCCACCCTTTTGGCATTTACATCAAGGTCATTAAGTTTATTTAGTAGTTCTGCTTTTGTACCAAGTCTTTCCTTTGTTTGATATAGAAGCACTATTTGAAAATTCAAATATTTGGCTCACTTCCTTTACTGTCAATGTGCCTCATTCATGCCTCAGATATGCCTCTTCTGAACCTCCATGCGGAGGTACAGAAGAGGTACTATTAAAATATTTGGAACGCCTCAAATACGCCTCATTTATGCCTCAAATGTACCTCCACTTACATGATGAGCCTACGCCTCAAATACGCCTCAGTTATACCTCAAACGTACCTCATATGTGACTCAAATATGCCTCTTCATTTGCATATGAGGCACATTTGAGACACATCATTAACATATCTAGAGGTATATTTGAGGCATTATCAAAATTTTTGGAACGCCTCAAATATGCCTCCTATATGCCTCAAATGTACCTCGAAAATGCCTCATATATGCCTCTTGCATATTTAATGAGGAGTTTGATGTGCCTCCTTTACGCCTCCTGTGATCTCAGCTTATGCCTCTACCTACTCCATGGTATGCCTCAAATATGCCTATTCAGTGCCTCAAATGTGCCTCTATTTGGTCTGAGTAACGTGCCTTAATATTCATTTCTAAATCAACAACCTGTTAGGAAAAAACCCCATCAGAAATTATGTATTTCAAGACAGCCCAAAAAGGTATATTTATTTCACAAAAACTGAGCAAAGAAATTTATCTGAAAAACCCGAAGCTCCCTCCCCCCTTGAGATTAAACGGTGTCACCCTCACAAACCCATGGCAGTGACTGTCCATTATCATACTATGGTTGTTTGAATTGGGGTAAATGTGTAACATGTTGAGGACTCCCGCTCTCTCTCCCATCTCATCAATCAACCCTCGTGAGCGCCCAGAACTGGGCTTAGAGGGCTGCACTTACCATATCTATCTATCTATCTAATATATAATATGGAGTTTTGCTGTTAGCCTGCAACTCGATGCAAATTAGGGCAGTCATGGAGTGCAAAGGATAATGAAATACACATTAGTTGGAGGTTCCCATGTTACGTCACGTCCATGTCATTGACCACAAAGAAGATGAGTGATGAAAAGACATGTAGTTCATGATTTCTTTACAGACTGGAAATTTGATATGCAAAAAGAGTGGACTGCTGCAATGTTCTTTCCTGTAAGGCCTGGGACTGGGTCCTAGCTAAGTGGCAGCATGCTAGGCTCTTCAGCTTTTGGTGAGGCTAAGACTCTGGTACAATTCCTGCTCCTGACAACCAGTGTGGGATGAATATATCATCTTGTGCCAAAAGTGCATCTTGCCTCACATCAATACCATACCGCGGTCCGATCCTGTCCATCACTGACATACTCCATGATTTCTTCAAAATGAAATTTTAGCAAACACCAGAGATCGTTTAACTTTGCATATTGTTCTGACATACAACAGAGTGCAGACTGTACAAGAGATTCACAGACAGCATATACAAAACCTTTATAGAAAAACAAAAGCTTACAGAATACCATTGTTCTGCTATCTATTGTACAGTTTATCTTGTTTTTTGTTTTGTGTATGTTGCACTTCCAGTACCTTTGTGTTCCGAGGAATGATTTCTTTGCGATCACGACATATTTCGTGCTGTGGAAGGAGTCACAATAACCCCTGGATTTCCCCAGACTCTCGCTAGACCTTTCATAATTTTACATCATTAGACGTTCCACATAAGAAAATGAAAGATTTGATGGACTATTTTAAGAAGTCCTGTCACTTCTGCATCCGACTTCATCTAAATCTAAGATGATATATCACCCTTCATATAGTGGATCACATTTATCCACCCTTATCCTGTGTTTTGTTATTTTGCTTCGTCAGAATTTGTGATATCGTACAGTGTCAACAAATTCTCACTACCTGTATAAAGTGCGCAGTGAAACTAAACATAAATCTATACTTTGAAAATCCTATTGTGGAAACAATGCTTTATCGTATTGCAATTGTCATGCTTTGTCATATTTTATTTGATGCGGTTTTCTTCAGTTGACCAAGACATCAGTGATGTGTTATCATCCATTCGATGACTGTCTTAAAATGTTCTACACTTAACTGGTTTGGTTTAACCATATCGCAACAGCAGGGGAAAAAATTGTGGTAACCCAAAATATTCACAGTGCACCAACCTGTAAACTGTAAATCTGTAAACATTAATACCTGTATTATAATGGTGTCTATTTACTATACAATAAAACCCAAATAAAACACAACCACCTCAGCAGGAAGGAAGAATCAGTCACTCCTGGTTCACTTGGTTCTGTGATACATAGCTACTGGTTGGTAGTCTCCATATGTCTGAAGTATAATGGTTGCTTTATGCCTTATATATTTGTACCAATGAGGATTGATTAATATAATAAGCAAGTTGTTCAGACCGGGAACAAACCCAGGTCCTAAGGTTGCAACCCGTTGAGCTAGGCAGGATCCCTTCAATGAGGGTAGCATAGATACTGTATCTATATTGTACTCCTCCAAGAATACCTATAGATGAGTGTTTCCCGTATAGTAAGATTGTGTTTAACTGTGTGGCACTAGTACCCCTACCCCCTCCCCCCATAATATATTGTCCTGACCTGCCTGTCAACCTCCAAATGTACATCAGTAGCATGTGGAAGCACCCCTGCCTCCCTTGTCTCCCTTAGTATGTACAACCAGCCAGCCTCCCTTATTGTACCACCTTGAGTCCTTGACCCCCCCTTCCTTCTTTGATGTGTAGTGTAGCGATAGATGGATCTGTGCTACTTTGTATACTCAGTAGCCAGCTAGCGTACATCTGAACGCTGCCCTCTTTGACAGCCGCCCTTGTTCATGCTCACAATATGATGAACTCGGAGGGCCAGTTCAGGTTAAAGTGACTGTGCTGGAAGCTTCATACAATGTACAGGCTAAGTATGTTGGCCGAACATGTTGGTAAATCACTGTGTGAAGCACAAGGAAATCTTCAAATTAACTTATTTAAATCAGATTACTTGTTTTGATTTATCATAGGCTTATAAGACTTCCCCATTCCCATGCCTTTATCTACCTAACTATCATACAGCTACTATCATATAATTATCCAGCTACTATTTATAAGAAGACCTATACAAACAGTGTATTAGACACATTCTGACTGTATTTGATGATGAAGTTTGACTATAGACAGTTCGATTGCCTTTCCAGGGTGTCGATCCTACTATAGACTATAGTCACAGACTGCGAGGCATCAATGCCAATGAAAGTTCCATGAAGCATGGTGGATTACTCCAAAGTCTCTTTTATCCTTGCACAAGATGGATCGGACATTGTAGTGCAGATCTCGCAGCCGATATGAGAATCAACTTGCCATTCCAGTGGCATTTTATGTATCTATCACTTACTTAAAATGTGGTCTGACCATTAGGAGTTATAAATAACACAAATAAATCAAGATTTATTCTGTTTTCTAATTGATTGACAGATTTCTGGATGGTCTAATTTGATTTGGTCATCAGGTCTTGATCTTACAGTCTCTTAATCTACAATCTTTCCCTGAGGGTTTTGAAGTTTGAAACCCTATGTTAAAATTAGTGGGTCCTTGCCTGTATATACAGAGGCACATGTAAGATTTCTCACTTTGGAACAGTAGTATCTTGGAAGTGGATTGACAACCTGATCTTATAATTACTTTTGCCCCTGGTAACTTTAGATCAATTACCTGGAGACATTAATATCTCTATTTCAATTCTATCCCTATTCCGCTTTTGTCATTTTCTAGTCTTCCGCTTTTGCCATTTTCTAGTTGGTATTCTGATTTTGACAGGTCCAGGCTTTAGATGTTCAGATGGCCAAGACGTGGGTTGACACAAGATGACTGTGAGTTATTTTTGAGACAAAAATATGTCAGCTCACAGCTTGACTTGTTTGACCAGTTGGTCTTCAGATATGGGTGAATGGCCTGTAGCCATCAAAGGCACTGTAAAATTCAATTTGTAATTACAAACATTGAAAGATTTGGTCATCTTATGTCTTACGCCAATGCCGTTGGCCCTAAGCTTTTTATGAATATGAGCAGCAGCTACATGAGGTGTAATGAAGAGAATATCTGATGTTAAAGTTGTGAGTCTACAATAATTCACTCTCTCTACCAAAGAGCGATATCTGTTACTAGCCTTAGCATAGAACAGTGAGAGCAATAAATACAAGACACCCTTAGTTTTAACATTGTTTTAGTTTACCATCTTAAGCAGATGGCATATAATATTGAAGAAATGTTCTACATATAGGCTTACTCCGAGTCTCAAAATTTCTTTTCTCCTGTTCTAAAGTAAATAGAGAATGTAAAGCCACAACAATTGAACAGGTCGAATGCTGTGCATCCAAATTTTCACTGAATAACTTTCTATGAATCAGTCAGAGACATTACTGACCAATCTGCAATATTGATCCAAGCCTTTGTCCAGCTCTTTTGCTTTTCATTTTCACCCATTCCCGAGTAATTGGGTAATCAATAGAGATTGGATCCCTCTAATTTTGACCACTGCATTGCCAATGGTTGAGGCAAGTTCTTCTTTTATCTGACGCTATGTCCTTTGAAAAGAACTGTAAAAAGGATACATGGTTGTAATAGTCATGGCCTGCAGTGGTAAAGTCAGACAGGTAAAAATCTGGTATTGCATCTTAAAGGCATTATCACTAACAAAATCTGTATTTCACTCCCTATGTTTATGCTTCAAAGTTGACCATCTTAAAACGGCTGTTTGTTTATTTAATGGACCTAGTTGAGGCATTCCAGGAATAAAAAAAACTATCATAACAAGCTGTAAATTCTGATCCTCAATTAGCAAGATAATGAATTAATGGTAAACTAATGCGAATACCAAAGCAAATATTTTTTTTGGTGTTGAGAGGAAAAATCCATTCCAGGAAGACCATAATTTGTAAATAATTGATAATAATTTCTAATGCGATTTTCTTATCGTATTTTGCTATTGTTTAACTTATTCAAGTCTAAGAAACTCTTTATTAACTTTTATAAATAGTAGTATGTACATGGCTCAGCATTGATGCTAATACATACCATCTCCATCACCACACTAATAATATCACACCTCACACATTTTTGCCTCCAACCAAAGACTGTAATACGTTTCCTTTTTTCTGACGATTTGCTGCTTATTTCTTTGCAGGGACTATTCCAGTCTCTAGTTGCAATGAGGTCACGCTAGGAGGCCATTCATCAGCCATGATGACGTCACACCACTTCCGGTTCTTTCAGAAGAAGAAATAGGACACAGGACCAGGGCAGGTTGGTTGAAGGATTTTCCTTTTTATGGATAATGAATGTACTTCTGCAATGGACATCACAAAATCCAGTTCTCCAGAATTCCTTTGCTGTCCTTTAGTGTCCTTTGCTATTCCTTTGGACTTTGGAGTGCTATGTGCTAAAAATAACACAAGAGTATAATTGGGTTTTTATGGGTATTTGTTTTAAAAATGGGGTGCATAACTCGGACTGTAGAGTATTTCCTATTTCCTTGTATGATAGTAATGGTAGCAAAAGTGTCTGACGAAATAATTATAGAGGAATGTATATGTTGGTAATGTTCTAGAGATGCTGAATTTTGTTCTGCTTTGATGGACATAGACAAGAATTTGTATTGCCTATATCGGTTATATACCTCTGTCCAGTTGGAATGCTGCATTGCTTTATTGGGCTTTGTAGTTATAGATAGTTGGCTGTCTACAAGTGGACTGCTCTTGCATTGCCACTTCTTTTTCCAGCCTTGGCAGATCAGAACATATGCTGTCTTGTGTTGCCACCTAGTGATTAGTGTGCTATTCCACGAGCTCCTGTGAGCATCCACATCATTTCAATCAGAGGAACACACACAATTTTGTCTGGAAGACACCGGGGCTGTTTCTGAGTGTGCTGATGGCCTTGTCTACTTCCTTAGAGAATGTGATTGCCGAGTCTGACTCTGGTGTACATGAATGTTGAATAAAAATTTTGTGAATGTGCAATAAAATTGGAACTATTTCTTGGGACTGCAATGCTGTAGCATACAAAATCAACTTTGGTGCCAGGTGGCAGCAGCATGCAGTTCTCATTTTCACCAGACTGGATAGT
This sequence comes from Platynereis dumerilii, assembly GCA_026936325.1. Classification (NCBI taxonomy): domain Eukaryota; kingdom Metazoa; phylum Annelida; class Polychaeta; order Phyllodocida; family Nereididae; genus Platynereis; species Platynereis dumerilii. Next base: position 14,271,856 of record JAPTHN010000003.1, read on the forward strand.
TGGTCTTCAAACATGGACTGTTTATTTTCTTGGTATTATTATATCACCATCCAAACACCTTCTCTCCGTTATTCCTAAATCCAGATAACCTTGTAGAGACTGACTTGTTGCTAAGCTCATTCTACCCATTATGCAAATTCCATGTAGTCTGAGCTAGTCCGGTTTTTTGATGCAGTTTGTCCTGCTGTGCTCAGACCATTAGCATTCAGGGATTGGGGCAAGGATGAATACTATACACAGCAGACAGTGTGTAACTCAAGTAATGTAGTAAGCAAAGACAGATCAATTTCAGATGGACAGATGAATATGTCGCTGTATAAAATGGATAAATAGCTACACTGACTGAGTGTCAAAATCTTGTCTCCATCTAGCTCGGTCCATTTCATGAGATTTTTCATTCAGTGCATAACTCAAGTTAGTTGTGGTAAGTGGAGATACATTAAGAGACAGATAAGCATATTATATATGGCTGGATAAATAGGTAAGATAGACAAATAGATTCATGGTTTGCAGGGCCTATCCTGTTGGTCAGATCTTCTACCCATTATGCAAATTCGATAGAGACCGAGCTTGTCCGTTTTTTTTCCTGCAATTTGTCCTGCTTTGCCTGGACCATTAGGGATTAAGGAGAGAAGTGAAAGAAAAGACAGCAAAGCTCTGATCCACCAGTTAGGCTGTGTCCATATTGTAAAAATGACAGTGATGAATGGTGATGGAAAACTTAAAACAGAATTCTGTATTGTTCTGTGTATAAATACTGTATAGCAGTCATTGCAAAGGAATAATGTTGTAAAGATAGATGGATTGTTAGATAAAATGCATTTTAGTGTTCTTGCTGGTCTTACTGGTGGCATGCAGTTCATCTTGTACAAGAGTTTGCAAAACACAGTGCTTTTGATGACTTTGATTGATGACCTAAGACAAAGTATGATTGCGCAGTCACTGACTAGCTACATAATCACTCATGTGTATTTGACATTATGTCACTATATACTGTGTGATCAGTGCCTAATCTGTCCAAGGTAGGTACTACTTCGGTCTTCTTGTGTGGTACTTCTGGCATTTCCCTGCACATCTATCTATCTATCTATCTATATGTCAATCGATCCTGATCCCTGTCTAGATTTCTCTACTACAGGGTGTCTACAGGAAAAGGGGACTCACTTTTCTTCTTTTTCACACTCATATAAGTTCAGAATTTGGTGACAAGTCTAACATAAGAATGGATTTGATAGTCAGCATTATTAGGTCTATTGCAAATATGTGTCTTTTTGAATTAGATCACTACAAAAGGCAAAATGCAAGCATGATAATGCAAAAGTTCTTGCACTGTTTTAAGCTGAAAAAGGTCATCCTGTCTTCCTCATTCTTGATGAGAGATTTTTCACCATTTATGGTGCTTATGAGAGTAGGAATGATTCATGTGTGAGTAGTGGGACATTTGCTGATACTCCAGCTGCTGATAATTCAATTCAGGACCTAACACTGGGTCTTCAACATGGAGTCATCTGATGACAAGAAAATCACAAAAATGTCTCAAATAAACCATTGACCAGAGTGCCGGAATCAAAGCAAATGTTTATAATAACATTCTGAAATAATTTGGGGTGCCATGGCATCAGACGAGAAACTATTTTGTTGGCAAAATCATCTTCCTACAAGGTGTAGCACCAGTTCATACTATGAAGAAGACTCAGGAGGGCCTTGTCTCCTGAGCTGGACCCAGTGGATTATTCAGTATTGGCAAATTGGGAGACAGAATCCAGCAAGTTATCACAACCCTCGCATTAAAGTTAAACGCCTCCGCCGTGTCTGCAAGGGGCAAAATGTTCGTGGAGAGCATCAAACACGCTTTTGCATCATTTATGACTCATCTGCAGAAAGTTACCACATCAAGGGGTGCGAATAATGGGTAATTTGACTGTTCTAAATATACTGTTCATATACAAATCATGTTTTGTTGAATAATGATGCTTGGCACAAAATAAAATGGAAACAAATCCAATTGTGTTGACTGTCCTCTTTTTCTGTAGACACCCTGTAGAGACCACTTCATGATGGCAGAAAGGGCGGTCTTATAACTCAGGGACCACTGAGTTTATAAGCATATCTATCTATCCTTGCCTCATGCATAAATACATATGGGTTCCCCTGGGGTACAATCTGAGCACTTGTAACGCTTTTGATTCAACTGGGTAGACTTTTAACAACAGGTTGGTGCAATGTTTCATGTAACAATGCTTTTCCTTGCCATATTATGTGCTCAAGTTGCCATATCAAAGATCACACAGTAAGATAATGACAACTTTTCATGAGACTGGATCCACAGAAATATCTCAGAACAATTACTATTCCAGTCTTGCAGCTCTGTCATCAAGTTATTAGGGAGACCACAGTGGAATAATTTAAAGTGCTGTAGATTGCCATAGGCTTTTAAACTCCACATTTCACTTTGATGTTACACCAACCTGTAAACCTTCCCATTAAACTAACAACTCCTAATCCTGCCTGCTCATGTAACCTCTCTCAGGTAGATTACAAGTTAATCTAGCTTCACAAGTTAATCTATCTGTGAAGCTTTAATCTAAGTTTTGTTTGATTGTTCCAATATCATAGGCTGTCTTGTCAATATTTAGATAGTGATGAGAGAGCTTGTTTGTAGTTTAGACAACAGACTTCATTCTGCCTTACGTCCCTACTTGCAATATGAGTTTGCTGCAAAGTTAGGGTTTGAAACCATTTTAAAAAAGTGTTTGCGAGCTGATGAAAATAAACATCATTTAATTACTACATGGATGAGTCTCTAAAAAATAAATTGTAGAAAAACCCAGGTTTGTTGTTGGGTTGTCCTCCATACCAATCCAGTTCGGATTTGTGGAAATATCATAGAGCTGTTTTATCATACTAAGCATAAAACAACCTTTTATATGAGTCCAACTCTTCTTAGAGAACCATTTTTACACCACCTTTTGCACCACCTTTGGCACAATCTTTCCTTTTATTTGTGATGTAAGTCTCTATTTTAGAAGCTTAACACTCTGTATTGGAATCAAAGACACCAAAATGTCTTCAGTCAATGACATACACCCAAAGGGGGTGTCATTCAAAGTCAAACAATGACGTGACCCTTCAAAAGGGAATACTCTTCAGGCATATCAGAATTCTGTAGAACTCTCCTGTTCACAAGGCAGAAAACACCACTTCCTGTTTACACAGGTACTAGTGGGAGACACAATCTTTTGCAAATCTAAGAACTAGGGATCTAAGTTTCATGTAGACATCCCTTGAAATGCCAAATCAACAGGCTGCCGAATAGTGTGTCATGAAGACAGTGTAGTTTTAAAATAAGTTGTATTTATTTTAAGGTAGCTTTTACACCTAATCTCCAATACAAAACTTACTCTATAAAGTCAAGGGTGAAGAATAGGGGCGCCTATGCCAGAATGCTTTCAATCTATTGGTAGGTAGTTGCTTCAAATTACATACATCTTTGGAATGATTTCTACATTGCAAGAATGAAGAGACACAGAAGAATGAATATCAGTGGCTAGGGAAAGGGATCTTAATTAGCAAAGACATTGACTCCAATGTAACTCTGAGTGCAGGAAAGAAAATATGTTTGGATTTTTCGCTATCTACAAATATACCAAGATAATTTAGGGAATGATGTACGCGGTGCATGAGGTACCTAGGATGTAACTATATACACTGATACACCAGTTACTCACAATCTCATGCAGTAACATTAAGTTTCTTCAGCACAGACACATTAAACCGGTCTGTGGGGTGTCTCATCAGCCAAAGTATGCAATAGAGTTGTTTTGTCAGCTTGTTTTAGGGAGCCCTGCAACCAGCTGATAAGCTTGTCTACCACACGATTGTGTTATGCAATGGAGTAAATGACATTCACAGAGTTCAGGCTGCACACCCCATAGATCAGGACACCCTGTGGTGGCTGTTAAGTGTGGTCTGGATTTTTGGAGATGGTTCATGTGCATCCAGGGAAAGATTATTGGTAGGCCTTCATAAGCAACATCTTGTAGGGAGTTAATCATGATAGCTAAATTGGTTGTGTTCTGGGCCTCCAATCTCAGGGTCTCAGGTTCGATTCTAGTTCTTGACAAGTAACTTGGATCTATTTTGGATTGTAATTTCAATCAGCCTTCGACTCATTGCTTTTCCTCGCACCTGTCCTTATTAGAGCATTGAACGCTGTTGGTTTGACTGACAACTATCAAGTTTATTATAAATATGATAATATAAACCGACTGACTGACTGACTACTAGTGACTATCTATAAGAACATCAACACATTTCAATATATAATCTCAAACATTAGAGTAGGTCTCTGTTGTTTGAAAACATTGCTGTACTAGATGTGTAGTCTACAGGATATTCATTTAAACAAATAGGTTCCTTGAAGCCAAGGTCAATTCATGGCTGACCCCTTTTTCTGCCTGGTGATGATCGCTTTCCCTCAATTATTCATCTGTTTCAGCAGCTTCTCTATCTTGTCATTCATGCACTAAAACATCCATTATCCCTTTGCCAGTATTAGGGGTCCATGTTGTAATTTGTGCCCAAGATACAAAGATTCAGTGTGTACATGCAAGGGACAGGCTGACCAACTACGCATGCAAGGCCTACACTGTAAAGTTGTAATCAAATTTGTACAACAAGGGGAATTACACTGTCTCTGCTGAAGTAATAAATTAGCTCACACTTGTAAAGAGTTAATGTGAACAATGATTGGGAATTTCCTTGTTTCGACAACAGTCAAATTCTGAAAAAAACTTACTTCTACGGGAGAGAGGGGTGTATTACTCACATATGAGGTACAAGACTATTTTCATGTTCATAAATTCTTACATGTTTGTTTTTACACCAGTCCTACACAAGTATGTGAAGATGCAAGATGTTGAAAAATATTATGCACACACTGTAAAATTTGAATGCTGAGTAAGCTTAAATGATTGAGTCAGATGGTTGCACAATTCTTTTGAGCCAACATAGCTTTTTTGTTTTAGGTTATGACAATGGAAAGATTATCATAACTCAAAACTACGGGCTATGTTGGATCAAACAAATTGTGCAACCATCTCACTCAATCATTTGAGCTGACTCAAGATTTAAGATGCGTGTACAGTGTATTCAACATCCAAGAAAACACACAGATTATCTTGGCCAGGTTTTGGACCCAGTACTTTCCAAAGATCAAAACGTTTCAAAGTCACACCTTACCAACTTGCTTTTTGACCTAAGAGCATTGTGTCAGGAATTTTTCAGGGAGCTTTTTACAGTGCACCATAATGGCCAAGCATAATTAATGGTCTTCCTATGGCTTGCCTATTGGCTTAACGGACCAAAAATAAACAGCAGTCCCCTGGTTTTAGCACGAAATATGTCGTGATTCATAAAGGTTTGGAGTGCTGTCAATGTCTAATGGCCTTTTGTCCGCTGTAAAGGAGGAAAATAGTTGTTTTGGCAGACAGAAAACAATACGACTGTGCTATTTCAGCAGTTCCATCAGTCAAAGGGCAGAGAGATTATTTTTGCCATAGGACAAGTGCTTTGTGTGTGTCTGCGTCATGATGTTGGATTGATGCTGATGATATGTCATGAAGCATCATGATGGTGCTGATGTCATTGATGGTTGATAGATGATTGGAGTTTTACGTCCTGTAAATGCACTTGGTTGGATTATAAGGACAGGAGTAGGAATGGCAATGGTGGAAGGATGCTGAAACTGCCGTACAAAATATCCCTGGGTGACCAGGCAAGACCTGGATTCAAAACCTGGACCCAGCAACTGGAAACCTAGACCAACACTCCCCCAGGCTGATGATGTCATAATTAAACTATTAGACTTCTTGGAAAACTCCTCTCGTTTTGAGGGCTGAGACTGCTTTGATACTGATGAAATACCTGGATCACCTGAAATGCCTGGGGCCTGAGGAAGGCCACTGATGTTTTAGATTTCCCATTTAATAGCATGCAATGTGGCATGACAGGCCAAATAAAAAGTTGGACCGCTGTCAATGCAAATGTGTATAATGGCCCTTTGTCCGAAAGTAAGGCAAGCGCATGTCTGTTTCTTTTGGAGACCACATGGGTAAGGCAGCCATGTGTGCTTAGTTGTACTTACATTTTATCCTAATAGTATGTCAGTTATTTCTTTTTCTCATTTTGGTTGTCTACTGCCTGGTACATGATTTAAGAAATTTGAGAGAGTTATTTTACACATTCCTACCAACTATTAGACAAATTTGATGCATTTCTTAATTTTTAAATGATCTCTTATCTTTCAGTAGTGTATCTCTCTGTGGTGAATTAACAAATTATATCCAAAATAGGAGCCCCTGTAACATCGCTAACTTTCTCAACGTGAAACAGAAAAAAGTAAAACCACTGGTATTGCCAAACTGTAATTCAGCTAATATTATTATGTTCCATTTCAATAGACAATGCTGACGATCAAGACATCTCCATTTTGCCTATTGATGAAATGTGGAAGGGTCTGGGAGGGTCTTGTGAAATTGTAAGGTTGAGGAACCTTGTTTGTGGCATGTAAGATCTCGTGACAAGCAAAAATATTGTTCAAGGCAATTCAAAGGTGTAATGGAGTCCATCGACATAAAAGAACAACCAAGCACAGTAAAACAATGACCTTTCATATACTGTAGTTGGATGTGATTTTATATCTGGATTAAAACCTTGCCTGACAAGCCTGTTGTGATCCGTGGCATGCAAGAGGGGGGGGGTAAGTGCACCCTGCCCCCTCTAGACATCCTCTTGCCCTCTTGATGATATTTAGCAATTGTCGATTGAGTAATTCCAATGCCATACATCAATATATTTTAGCATTGAAGTTTCTTAAGTTTCCTAATTGCAAGAGTTTACTTGTGCGACTGCACCTACTCAAAGACTGCTCGCCCTCTTTTGCACCCTCCAACCCCTTGCTGTGATGAACTTCCATAGCTGCACAGGAGCATGAGAAGCATGGAAAGCATAGGATACATGGGTTGGAACTGTTAATAGGGAACATATATGCGAAACAAAGCCCTTCACAACGACATGATATATTGACAAAGTATGCGTGTTATGTGGAAGCGATGGATGCCTAAGCCACCATTATTTAATGGCACCAAACCCTGTTGCAACCTCGTTATTTTGACATTTGATACAACTATATATAGCATTCTTGTTTGGTTGAGCTTTCATGTGGATATGTTGATCCTCTCATCAATAAAATAGGGTGATGTCATGTGCATGGTGCAGTTAAGTCAATGACTGAAACCCTCATAGTTCCAAATACCTGTTGTATTGGACTTATGGTAGCGTCATACACTTGCAAGTAAGGTAGGCTATTATGACAACACATTGTGTATCAATATAAAATAAGCACAAAGTACTACCTGACCTATATACATAAATTTAGAAGCAGTATTATTGAAAAAAGCATCTTGGTTATACGTTGCCGGATCAAAGCCAACGAAATCAAAGCGTGGTACTTTTTAGCATGATTAAGTCATGCACTACGGTAAGATTCAAGCTGGAGTTCCTGTCAGTTCATTTGAGTACTAGAAAGATGTATTTTGCCCCTGTCAAGGTGTCTTTTTAACATATTAAGCTTAGTGTTTGTGTGAGTTTGTCAGTGTGATATATATGTTGTATACTGTAGAATATAATATACTTTGTAGTATTTGCAAGTGCCCTGACGATTACTGAAGGAATTGGAAATTTTGGTGTAAGGAGATTTATCCAACAGTCCTGATAGTGATAGCAATGAAAGTAGAGAATATGACCTCACTAAAAACTTATGATTCATTCAGAATAACATGGCAAGAATCTATAGGAGTATGATCTCACCAGTCATGGCTCCCTATCAGGCCCAAAATTAATTTGGAAGACATAGGACGTGCTGCAGAGTGCCACATATTTGCCCCATGTTTTACCCTGCCCCCCCTCCCCTTCGGGCCATTTATAGATAGGCCCCTGGATTTCACAAGGGACTTTACAGTGTATTGCTGTGAGCAGTTGTAATTCATCTACTGTCACAAGAATAGTTGTAAAACAGCAAGTTAATAGCCAAACGTAACACTAAACACAGACATAGCCAATTCATCTTGTAACAAGCAGTGTAGATCATGTACACGGATCTTGTATAATATTATGGATCACATCCAGATGATCAGAGATCAAAAGGAGCCCATCAAATCAAATACTCCAGCAAACAGGCACGCTAGGCCTCATCATGGATATACATTTATCATGGACTACCCGATATCCACATTGAACATGGATAGGACTATCTATTTCGATTAATACATCATCAAAAGAAAGCTCTTCCAGTCTTCCAATCAAACGCGGATTAGTAATCGATATGGTCGGGCGATATAGGAATATATCAAGAAGTGCATGTTATGTGATTGCAAATCATGTTCATATTCGGCTCTTGACAGCACAGCAGGTTCAGTGTTTTGGACGACCACTATATTCGCTAGTGCGGGACTCAGAGTTTTTGTTGGCAGGTAATTAATAATTTCATGGTAATAGCATCAGTAATTATTTATTTTATGTTGGGTAATGTCCCGAAATATTCCTTTCTAAATTGAACAACAACCTGTCAAGAAATTACCCCATCACTAGATCAGAAATTATGTATTTCAAGACAGCCCAAAAAGATATATTTCACGAAAACTGAGAAAGAAATTATTTATTTAAAAAAACTTCCAACATCCCTCTCCATGTGATTAAATGGTCGACCCTCACAAACTCATGACAGTGACTGTTCATTTTCATACAATGGTTGTTTGAATGGCATTAGCAGAAAATATTGCAAACCATTGCACAGAAAAATGTTTGATTATCATTTGAAATATTATATTGTTGGATTCAGAAGTGCCATTCCATCCATTTTTGCACCGTCATGAAGGGTAGTTATTGATCATGGAGTGGATACAGAATTTTGAGGTGACCTGCTGATGAACCTTCAGTCCTGGACTTGACTGCACAATAAAGCAACCTATATAATATTGATATGAGGATCAAACATATTAACTGCATGAACCCTCAGCTCACAGGAATGCCAAATATAGTTGCATCAAATGTCAAAATAATGAGGTTGCATTAGAGTTTGTTGGCATGAATTTGGTGTAGGTTTCTCATTAAGCCGAAAATTAACCGCCAAATTGCATGTTCACTTTTATGAATGACACTTAGTGGGTTCGTCTCCAATTGGGTGCATACGTATTTATATTATAATATACCGTATATTGTATATTGTACAGCAGTGCACCGCTGATTGACAGCAGACATTGCACTGCTCGTGCTGTTTTGAATCACTTAGGTTGCTGGACATCACCTTGGGCCATTCAAACAGCAAACCACCCTCAAAAGTAGTGTTATTGTTATAATAACATCCCTCAAGCCTAAGTGGCCATAGTTTTTAGTAGCCAGCTTATCCTGAAAAACTTAATTAGTGTAAACATGTACGATGTAAGGCACACTCACTGACTTACTTTGTGATTTCTTTAAAATGAAATTTTAGCAAACCCCAGCCATCGAACATTTAATTTGGCATATTGTCCTGACATACAATGGAGTGCAGACAGTACAAGTAATTCACAGACAGCATTGATAAAAGCTAAATAGAAAAAAGAAAGCAAACAAATACCTTTGTTATGCTTTCTATTGTGCAGTCTATTTTGTGCTTCGTTTTGTGTATGTAGCACTTCCAGTACCTTTGTGTTCCAAGGAATGATTTGTTTGCGATCATGACATCTTTCATGCCACTGAAGGAGTCACTATATTCCCTGGATTTCCCGAGACTCTCTCTAGACTTTTACATCATTAGACATTTCACATAAAAAAAGAAAGATTTAAGATACTCTTGATGGGCTTTCTTAAGAAGTCCTGTTACTTTTGCATCTGACTTCATCAATTCTAAGATGATATATCACCCTTCATATAGTGGATCACATTTATCCACCCTGATCCTGTGTTTTGTTAGTTTGCTCCATTAGACTTTTTAGTATAGTATAGTACTGTCAACAAATTCTCACAACTTGTATAGAGTACGCAGTGAAACCTAGGCATAAATTTGTACTTTGAAATCCAATTTTCGACACAAGGCTTAATCACAACAGCCCAATAATATTGCAAATGTAATGCTTTGTCATACCTTATTAATTTGATGTGGTAGTCTTCAGTTGACCATGACAGGGATATATGATGAATTATCATCAATTGGATGACTGTTTAAAATAATCTATTAGTAATTTACACTGTACACTAAAAATTATGTTATCTGCCATGATTCTGTACTAACTGGTATGGTTTAACCATATTACCGCGGCACAGGAAAAGGAGTGGTTACCAAAATATTCGCAGTATGTGATGATATAATATAATAATTTATTTATATATACCTGAATTATAATGTCTGTATTTACTACATGTCCCATGAAGATGTTTTTTATGTCTAGTCATATATATGGCTTGGACATGGCACTTCTCATGTGATTTCCATGACTCAAATGGAATGTGATCGATCACCATCAGTGGCAATTTACAAAATCTCATGTATGATGTAGTGAAATATACTTTTGTTAATTCAGACACCCTATCTTTTATTCCAACTCAAATGTTCTCTTTGCAACACTGGATCTTCAAAAGCATTCTGTTCATAAGTTTTTCATCGACCTCATATGATGTATATGATAAATGATAGCTTTCGTTTTGTTATCATCAAAAAATAATCTACTTCAGATATAGAACACTATTCTACACTGCAGGCAATGTCTAAGTCCATGTAGCAACACATTAAATCTCCATATAGCTCAACCGTATCTCATGCTTGGCCAAATTTGATTTGATTGGCTTGCCTTTGATGTAGCATCATCTGAATATGATTCATCACAATCTATATTGATGACTAAAAGTACCCAGATAGATGATCTACAACCACCTATAGATAGGGATGACCTGCAACAACTTATATGGTCAATATGGATGATATACAAGCACCAATAGATAATCTACAAGCATCTATAAATGATCTACAACCGCATATAAATGATCTGCAACCACATATAAATGGTCTACAACAACGTATATGGATTATACAAGCACCATTAGTTAATCTACATTCTACAACCACCTGTACATTTTGCAGATGATCTATAACCATCTATGTATGTTTGCAAGCATCTATAGATGATCAGGATCTACAACCACTTATTACATAAATGTAATCTACAATCACCTATTATATTCATGATTTTCAAAAGCCTATAGGTGGTTTATAGATGGTCTATAAAAAACCACTCATAGTTGATCTGCACTGCCTGTCATAATGATATGGGATGATATGACCACCAATGGCCCACCACATGATCCTGTGTCTATAATGTTTGGTCCAGAGTGTTTACCCTTGCTTGTGTGCATATAGGACTCAACATGGTCCTGCTCTTAAGCACTTCTCCATATGAGTGGCCAGTCTTGATTACTTGACCAATACTGGCAGAATGGCAGCTGTATCTCTTGCTTTAGCCCTTGCTTTAGCCCCTGCTTTGGGTGGCAAGCCTTTAATGCCTTGCCAATCTAACTCGCACAGAGAGGGGAAACCAACATTATTGCTTCCCAGGATTAGTTGTCCAGCAGTACACACTATATATTCAGTATTGCAGGGTTAACTAGTATTCAACCAGTCTTAACCAGAATGAATTGAAACACATCCACTTACTTTGACGGACTTCATTAAAACCGCAGATCTGCCAGTCATGAAGCCCATGATTAATTTAAATAAACTTCTCTGAGGCTAACTGAAACCTCGGAAATTCCATTGCAACCCAGTCCTTGCCAATGGTGTAACTAGCACTTTTGCCATATGATTCCTTTGCCAGTATGAAAACATTCCACAAAATTTATATTCACGAAGGCTTATTAGGATGTAGGATTCTATTATGGCTTAGACCTCACATTGTCCCTTTGGATACCCCAGTGCTGGGTGGACCTTTGGATTCCCAATTGGAGGATGCCTTTAAGCACCTTATGGTTCCGCAAAGTATGGGTCGGTATTCTTGTGTGTTGATGGTTGGTGTGCTCGGTCTGTGACACACAGCTACTGGTTGGTAGTCTCCATATATTTCTGAAGTACACTGGTTTTTTGCATTTGGTGGGCTTAGCGTCTTGTTTATTTGTGCCAATGAGGATTGATTAATAATGATAAACAAGTTGTTTGGACCGGGAATAAAACCCAGGTCCTAAGGTTGGCAGCCCATTGAGCTAGGCAGGATCCCTTCTATGAGGGTTGCATAGATACTGCATCTATATTGTAATCCTGCAAGAATGCCTGGGAGTTTCCCAATCTATTGCTCTGGCCAACTTGTCAGCCTCTAAATGTTCACCAGTAGCATGTGGAAGCCCCCTGCCTCCCTTAGTACAACCAGCCAGTCTCCCTTATTGTACTTGGAGTCCTGGACCCCCTACCTTCTTTCATGTGTGGCAATATATGGTTCGATTGCCTTTCCATGGTCTTGGTCCTACTATAGACTATAGTGACAGGCTCTGAGGCATCAATGCCAATGAAAGCTCCATGAAACATAGTGGATTACTCCAAAGTCTCTCTTAATCTCTGCACAAGATTGATCGGACATTGTAGTGCAGATCTCGCTGAGAATCAACTTACCATTACCGTGGCATTTTATTTTATTTATAACCTGCTTAAAATTTGGTCTGACCATTAGGAGCTGTGCTATTTATAAATAGCACAATCAAGATTGTAAGACTGCTAACTTTGGAACAGGACTATCTCTGAAGTGGACTCACAACCTGATCTCATAATTACTTCTGCCTCTGGCAACTGCTTAAATGTAAGCTGACTGAAGTTTTGATCAATTAGCTGGAGACAATAATATCTCAATTTCAACTCTATCTTTGTTCTGTCTTGTCATATTCCATTCTAACCAATCTAGTTGGTATTCTGATTTTGACAGATCCAGCCTTTAGATGTTCAGATGGCCGAGCCTTGGGTGACAAAAGATGACAGTAAGTTATTTTTGAGACCAAAATATGTCAGCTGACAGCTTGGCTACTTTATCTTGTTGGTCTTCAGTTCTAGGTGAATGCCCAGTAGCCATCAAAGGCACTGTAAAATTCAATTTGTAATTACAAACATTGAAAGGTTTTGCTCTCTTTTGTCTTACGCCAATGCCCCTGGCCCTAAAGTTTTTTATGAATATGAGCATTAGCTGCATGAGGTGTAATGATGAGAATATCTGATGAAGTTGTGAGTCCACAATAATTCACTCCCTCTACCCAAGAGCGATTCTGTTACTAGCCTCAGCATAGAACAGTGAGAGCAATAAATACAAGACACCCTCAGTTTTAACATCATATTAGTTAACATCTTAAGCAGAAGGCATATAATATTGAAGAACTGTTCTACATATAGGCTTACACCGAGTCTCTCAACATTTCTTTCTTCCTGTTCTAATTTAACTATCCCCCAAGTCGTAGACAAGGCATTTTCACTAAGAAAAGTCATTACTCACTCGTAGACACACATTAAAATGACCTAACCAAGTCGTAGACAACTGCATCATCCAACCCATAGACAGCTCAATTGTAAGGTTTTCCAACTCGTAGACAATATAAAAGGCATCACTAATGACAACAATTTTTCAAAAAAGGCCTATCCAAAGAACAGCTGATTACAAACACAGGTTACTTGAAGTAGGGCTAATGATTACAAAATTTGTGTTGCTATTGTGTGGAAACTCCAAAAGAGGAGTGACACAATTAATTGCAATTCTGAAGACCTGTTTCTTTTCTGACACATACTGGATTGCAATCAAGAATGGGTAGGCCTATAACATGTTGCATCTCCTTTCACCCCAGTGTCTAAGACTAGGTAAGCAGAAAAAATAGTGTCTGTACTCCTTTAATAGTGAGCAGAAAAAATGCTGTGTCTACAACTTGGTAAGCAGAAAAATACTGTGTCTACGACTTGGTAATATCACATTGACCAAAACGTCTGTGTCTACGACTTGGTAAACCTTGCCAATTTGATGTCTACCAGTTTGTAGTACCTGGTGTCTACCAGTTGGTTGTCTACTAGTTGGTTGTCTACCAGTTGGTTTGTCTACGAGTTGGCGTGTCTACGAAGTGTCTTGATACCAGTAAATAGCAGTACACATATATTTCCCAGCATTGATACTTATACATGCCATCTCTATCACAAAACTAAAAGTCACTAATAACATTACATTTCACACATTTGTGCATCCAACTAAAGCCCGTAATACATTTCCTTTTTTTTTGACAATTTGCTGCATATTTCTTTGCAGGGACTATTCCAGTCTCTAGTTGCAATGAGGTCACGCTAGGAGGCCATTCATCAGCCATGGTGACGTCACATCACTTCCGTTTCTTTCAGAAAATGAAATAGGACACAGAATCAGGGCAGGTTGGTTGAAGGATTTTCCCTTTTTTGGATAATGAATGTACGAGGGGTTTTCCAAAAGTTCTGTCCAACTTGCCATAACTTTTGCAATATTTAAAACAGAAACATGATACTGGGGTGAGATAATATTCAAGTAATTTGCAAATGATCCTGAAAAAATCAGATTATAGAAACAAAAATAAATGGTTAATTTGTTGCCATGGAAACCATAAGTCTTGAAATGCGGCCCAGGGCACCTTTAGAGGCACAGGTTCATTATATCTTGTCAAAAAAATTAATTTTTACCAAGGTTGCAGGACAGGAAACCTACTAAAAATTATCTCTAACATTTCACAAATTCTTGTAAGAATAAACTTGACACTGAGTACATTTTCCTATAACCTTATATCCTTTAAAAAGTCAATGCCTCACAGTCCTTATATTAAGATCACAGTTGGTGTTTCGCAGACTTTTTGTTCTTGATGATGGATTTTCCATAAGTTTTGTCCAACCTGTCATAACTTTTGCTAGATTTTAAACAGAAACATCATATTTGGGTCAGTTGATATTGAGATAATTTGCAAAGGATTGCCAAAAAATCAGATCATAGAGGTAAAAATAAATTGTTGATTTGTTGCCATGGAAACCAAAAGTCATTTCCCAAATTCCAAAAATAATGACTGGGACCCTGTAAATACGTTTTCTCATACTTTCTATCCATCTCTAAGTATGATACCTCAGTCTTCATGTTAAGGTCAGTTTTGGCATTTTCCAGTCTTCTTTTCTTAGGTGGTCCAATGTGTCTTCTCTTCATTCAGAAAAAGTTTGTGCAATATTTATTTGGTTCTGTCACTCATACTGTCTCCCTTGTATGTATGATATGAGGTTCTTACTCTCTCTGCTAGTTTTTTGCAATTAAAATGAAAAAATGTAACAGGTATATATGATGTCATCCATATCCAAAAAACGGCTCATCTCGTAAAAAACTAAGAAGCTACATGGGTGATGGCAAAGTACCTGAGATGTAACAAAAATACCAGTATCCACTGTTATTAATGATTTTACCATTAACTGATTATATTTCATGAAAAAAATTATGAATATACTTCAATTCAGTATGTCAAGACACAGATGATGAAAGCAAGTGTTCATTTTGTTTTAAGTGAGCACTACAAAATCTGGGCCGCATTTCATGACTTCTGGTTTCCATGGCAACAGATTAGGCATTTATTTTTAGTTTTATGATCTGATTTTTTGGGAGTTATTTGCAAATTACCTCAATATTATCTGACCCAAATATCATTTTTCTACATCAAATCTAGCAAAAGTTATGACTAGTTGGACAGAACTTATGGAAAACCCCTCGCACTTCTGCAATGGACATCACAGAATCCAGTTCTCCAGAATTCCTTTGCTGTCCTTTTGTGTCCTTTGCTATTCCTTTGGAGTTGGGAATGGCATGTGCTAAAATTAACACAAAGTATAACAGGGTTTTTTTTGTGCACTTTGTTTGGAAAATGGGGTGTATAACTCTGACTGTATGGTATTTCCTATTTCCTTCTATCATAGTAATGGCAGTTAATGTGTCTCATGAGATAATTGTAGAGGAATGAACATGTTAGTAACGTTCTGAAGATCTACTTTGATAGAAATAGACATGAATTTTATTGTGCAAATCAGTAAGATGCCTCTGTCCAGTTGCAATGCTGCATTGTAGTATTGGGCTTTTGTAGTTATAGATAGTTGGTCTTCCAGCATGGACTGTTTATTTTCTTGGTATTATTCTATCACCATCCAAACACATTCTCTCCCTTATTCCTAAATCCAAATAACCCTGTAGAGACTGCCCTGTCGCTGAGCTCTTTCTATTTGACCCATTATGCAGATTCCATGGAGACCGAGCTTGTCCGGTTTTTTCCTGCAATTTGTCCTGCTTTGCTCAGACCATTAACATTCAGGGATTAGGACCAGAAAAGGAAGGAAAAACAGTGAAGTTCTAATTCTCCAGGAAGGCTGAGCGAATTTTGTATTCATGACAGTGATAGATGGTGATGGAAAACTAAAACAAAATTCTGCGTTGTTGCATGTATAAATACTGTACAGCAGTCAGTGCAAAATTAAAGTAATGTCGTGAAGATAGATGGATTGGTAGATTTATAGATAAATAGAGAACATTTATAAACAGATACAATGCACAGTCACTCCACAGATACTATCAGATAATCACATAATTCATTATTGAATAAAAAAACATTTGCAAGATGAAGGAGAAGGCAGCTCTCTTTAAAGAGTGCTCACTGCATAGTCCAAACATGTTGACCCTGAGTGTCAGACTGAAAACCAAAATTATGGCTTCACACGCAGCATAGTTCAGCATAATAATACATACTGAGACAGAATGCTATATCCTCTCACAGTGTTAACAATACTAAACATGTACCAATACCATGTCAAAAGAAGCATTCGTTTTTTTTTCTCTGCAGGCCACTCACTTACAACAAGATGTCTTGACAAACAAACAGACGGACAGCCACAAATGAATGTATTTTGTATAAGTCCTGAGGATAAAAAAACTGAATATATAGCCCACCTTTCATAACCATGGCATTTGAATAATTTTGCCATGATTCTAGTGTTCTTGCTAGTCTCACTGATGGTATGCAGCCCATCTTGAGCAAGAGTCGGTGCAACACGGTGCTCTTGATGACTTTGATTGATGGCCCAAGAGACAGTATGATTGCGTAGTCACTGACTAGCTACCTGATCACTCATGTATATGTGACAATATGTCAGTATGTGCTTACTGTGTGATCAGTGCCTAATCTGTCCAAGGTATTACTTCTATCCTCTTATTATGGTACTCCTTCCATCTGCTTGTACAGGCATATGTAGTATGTTTTCACTTTAACACTCTCCACATATATATATAAGCATATCTATCTGTCTTTGCCTCCATGCATAAATATACATGGGTTCCCCTGGGGCACTTTATGAGCACTTATAAGGCTTTTGAATGAACTTTGTAAACTTTTAGCTGCAGGTGCGGTCAATGTTTCATGTAACAATGCTTTTCCTTGCCATATTATGTGCTCAAGTTGCTATATCGAGGATCACACAGTAAGATAATGACACCTTTCATGGCACTGGATTCATAGAGATATCTCAGAACAATTACTATCCTAGTCTTGGAGCCCTGTCATCAAGAAATTAGGGCCACAGTGGAATAATTTAAGTGGTGTAGATTGCCATAGGCTTTTTAAACTCTACATTTCACTTTGATGTTACACCAACCTGTAAACATTCCCATTAAACTAACAACTCCTAATCCAGCCTGCTCATGTAGCCTCACTCAAATAGATTACAAGTTAATCTAGCTTCACAAGTTAATCTATCTGTCAAGCTTTAATCTAAGTTTTGTTGGATGGTTCCAATATGAGTTGGCTGTCTCGTCAATATTTAGATAGAGATGAGAGAGCTTGTTTGTAGAATAGACAACAAACTTAATTCTGTCTTACTTCCCTACTTACAATATGAGTTTGCTGCAAAGTTAGGGTTTGAAACCATTTAGAAAAAGCTTTGCCGAACTGATTAAGGACATATCATTTATTAACTATGTGTACGAGTCTCTAAAAAATAAATCAAGTAGAAAAATCCATGTTGGTTGTTGGGTTGTCCTCCTTACCAATCCAGTTCAGACTTGTGAAAATATCATACAGCTGTTTTATCATACTAAGCACAAAACCGCCTTTTATGTGAGACCGACTCTTTTTAAGAGATCCATTTTGACACCACTTTGGCACCACCTTTGCCACCACCTTCCCTTTCATTTGTGATGTAGGCTTCTATGTGAAAGGTTTAACACTCAATATTGGAATCAAAGACACCAAAATGTCTTCAGTCCATGAAATAGACCAAAAAGGGGTTATTCAAAGTCAAACAATGACGTGACCCTTCAAAAGGGAATACTCTTTTAAAATTGGCAAATCGGAAGTGTGCAGAAATCTCCTGGTCACAAGGCAGAAAACACCACTTCCTGTTTGCAGAGGTGCTTGTGGGAAACACAATCTTTTGCAAATACAAGAACTAGGGATCTAAGTTCTATGTAGACATCCCTTGAAATGTCAAATCAACAGGCTTCCGAATATAATAGTGTGTCATGAAGACGGTGTAGTTTTAAAATAAGTTGTATTCAATCTATTGGTAGATAGTTGCTTCAAATTACATACATCTTTGGAATGATTTCTACATTGCAAGAATGAACAGACGCCGAAGAATGAATCTCAGTGGTGAGGGGAAGGGATCTTAATTAGCAAAGACATTGACTCCAATGTAACTCTGAGTGCAGGAAAGAAAATATGTTTGGATTTTTCGCTATCTATAAATATACCGAGATAATTAAGTGAAATAATGTACTCGGTGCATTGTGTAGTCCTCAGGGTGTAACTGTACATGCACAGACACACAAGTTACTCTCATGAAGTGACATTAAGTTGCTCCAGCACAGACACATTAAACCGGTCCATGGGGTGTCTCATCAGCCAGAGTCTGCAATAGAGTTGTTTTGTGAGCTTGTTTTAGGGAGCCCTGCAACCAGCTGATAAGCTTGTCTACCACAAGATTGTGTTATGCAATGGAGTAAATGACATTCACAAAATTCAGGCTGCACACCCCATAGATCAGAATACCCTGTGGTGGCTGTTAAATGTTGTGTTCTGGTAGTGAGGCTGGTCTGGCTTTTTGGAAATGGTTGTGTGTCCAGGGACAGATTGTTGATAGACCCTCGTGAGCAACATTTTGGAGGGGGTTAATCATTTCATAGTCTGGGCTTTGAATCGCAAGGTCTCGGGTTCGATTCTAGACCTTCATGAGCAACATCTTTGGGTGTTAAGTCAGTAACTGTTATCAGTGTACTTGACTTTCAATTGTTTTGTTCCTGGTACAAATCTTCCTATTAAATCAGAGGGCCCTACTGTACAACCCTCACCCCTCCATACCCTCACTTCCTAGGTCACTCTTAAAGTGTATCACTTTAAATTGGCTATTTGGAAAATGTATCCAAATATCTGCTTCAATATTAAAAGGCCATTTCTATGTTTTTGTTAAAGTAATTTTAAATATATATAGAATTTTATTGACATCAAAAGCATCAAACAGATACGTATGTCATAGATGATAAATGATAGGCCCTAAATGTCAATTTTTCTATGGTATCAACTTTTACAATTTTAATGGCATGTGACTGTAAACGCATGGAAGTGCAAAGAGTGCAAGTGCAGGTATGTTCAGCAAATTTAATGGGTTGTACTGTATATGTTGGATGGCAATTTCATTTATCAGTTGGGCTGATCTCAATATCTTTTGGTGTTTATACATGTACCATCAGTTACCAGATGTATAATTTCTAGATTGAATAAAGAGACGATAATGTTCTTGGCAAGTTGGAAACCTCTAGGTAGTCTCTGTTGCAATTTGTGAGATATCTGTCAGTTGGTAATGTCAATTTTACTGTTTAGAAAATCTCATGCATACTGTGTAAGTCAACATATATTCATTTGGTGATGTTAATGACTGACTGGCTGAATAACTGGCTGATTAGGTGGCTTACTGTTCTTCAAACTGATTGAGTGAATAACTTGTGGACCTGCTGAAAATGGCTTTCTGACTGATTGACAGACTGTCTGACTGACTATTAGCTGACTCGATATTTTTAACTTACTGACAGACCTTTAAGAAATATCTCAGGCATAAGAAGTCAGTAGTTGGAACATATGATTGTGTTTTCCAGTACATGGCTGTGCGGGATGTTTACTACATAGTGCAGTCAATAGGATATTCTTCTAAACAAATAGGTTCCTCTAAACTAAGGTCAATCCCTGGATGACCCCTTTTTCTGCCTGGTGATGATCACTTTCCCTCAATTATTCATCTGTTTCAGCAGCTTCTCTATCTTGTCATTCATGCACTGAAACATCCATTATCCCTTTGGCAGAATTAGTGGTTTGAGGTTAAACATCAATGTTGTAATTTGTGCCCAAGATATCAAGATTCAGTATGTCCATGCATGGGCAAGGCTGGCAAACTTTGCATGCATGGCCAACAGTGCCCAACACTTTAAATTTTCACTCACTTTGTACAACAAGTGGAATTTCATTGTCCTTTATTAGTTTCCACCTGTACAAAGGGTTAATGTGAATGATGATGTGGACTTTTCATTTATTTGTTTGTCATCGGTCAAATTATGAACAAGAAAACTGTGCATAGAGGGATGCATTACACTAATATCAACGAAGTACAAATTCATAGATGCCATTTTTACGTGTACACAATCAAGTGCATGAATATCTTTACACTGCAGATAATCTTTGTCGGGATTTGGACTCAGTACTTCTGTAACAGCTAACCATTTCACAGCTGCACCATATCAACTTGTGTAGTCACTTGATATCCTAGACTGGAATTGTTCTGGTTGTTTTTTACAGTGCACATAATGGCCACGCATAATTAATGGTCTTCCTATGGCTTGCCTATTGGCTCAACGGACCAAAAATAAACAGCGGTCCCCTGGTTTTAGCACGAAATATGTCGTGATTCATAAAGGTTTGGAGTGCTGTCAATGTCTAATGGCCCTATGTCCGCTGTAAAGGAGGAAAATAGTTGTTTTGGCAGACAGAAAACAATGCGACTGTGCTATTTCAGCAGGTCCATCAGTCCAAAGGAAGAGAGTTTTTTTGCCATGAGATAAGTGTGTTGTGTGTGTCATGATGCATTGATGCTGATGATGTCATTGATGGTTGAAAGATCATAGGGGCTGCATGTCCTGTATTTAAGCACTTGCTAGTTAGGACAGAAGGACATGGCAATGAGGTGAAGGAAGATTGAAACTGTCATCCAACATAGGTCCAGGTGACCCGACAAGACCTGGATTCGAACCCTGTACCCATCAATTGGCAGTCTAGGATGATACCACTATAGACCAACCCTCCCCAATGATGTCATAGTTGACCTGCGAGGTTCAATTGGTCTTTTAGCAGACTTGTTGGAAAACTTCTCGAATTTCGTATGCCGAGAACTTCTTTGATACTGATATAATACCTGGATTGTCTGAAGTGCCGGTGGTCAAAAAAAGGCCACCGATGTTTTTAGATTTACATTTAATAGCATGCAATGTAGCATGACAGACAAAATAAAAAGTTGGACCACTGTCAACACAAATGTGCTTAATGGCCCTTTGTCCGAAAGTAAGGCAAGCGAATGTCTGTTGCTTTTGTAGACAAGAAGGTTAAGGCTGTATGCTTAGTTGTACTTACGTACATGTTATCATGATAGTGTGTCCGTTCCTTTTTCACCTTTTGTTAGTCTTGGACAAGATTTATGAGAATTGAAAGTTATTTTACACTTACACATTCCCACCAACTATTACACAAATTTGATGCTTTTCTTGTTTTTTGTTCACAATATATCTCTCTGTGGGGAATCAACAACTTTTTCCAAAATAGGACCTGCAGCAACATCACTAACTTTCTCAAGGTGAAACAGCCAAAGTAAGACTACATGTATCCCCAACTGTAGTTCTCCTAATAGAATAATGTTACACTTCAGTAGACAATGCTGACGATCAAGATATCTCCAATAATGTGCCTAAATGATGAAATTTGGGAGGGTCTAGGAAAATTACAAGTTTGAGGAACCTTGTTTGTGGCATGTAAGATCTTGTGACAAGCAAAAAAGCTGTTCTGTGGAACTCAAAGGTATAATGGAGTTCAGTGCACAAAAAGAACAACCAAGCACAATAAAAAATGACCCTTCCCATGTTGACTTTTGTTTTCTATTTGGATTTAATCCTTGCCTAACAAACCTCTAAGTAAAAACTTTGACTAGGTTTCTGATAATTATTTAAAAATTATGGAACAGGCCTACTATTGATCTTTTTTGTGTGTGTCTGAGTAAAGATAAAATAAGTTCATCTCTGCATTTAAATTTGAAGAGAGGTTAGGGGTATGCCTATGCAGTTATATTAACAAATTATCATGATTCACAAAAATGCAACCAAAGTCAAGCTTGATACCCATGCAATAGGCACATAGCATAAGATTTTTTCAAAATGTTGCCACAATGTCGACACAATATTGCATGCTAACATTTTGACGTTGCTTCTCAAAGTTGTGATGTCATTTCTACCGTAAATTCTACAGGATTTTCATCAACATTGCGAAGTTGTCACGATGTTGCTGCAATATGGATGTACGAACTATGGGGGTTGCACTAATATCATAGCTGCACAGGCATGGAAAGCATGGAATGGAGCTGTGAATAGAGAGAGACCTACGTTTATTCTGTATGCGAAACAAAGCCTTTATGAAAAATATGATATACTGACAGAGTATGCGTGTTATGTGGAAGCGAAGGAAGCCCAAGCCACCATTTAATGGCAACAAAACCTGTTGCAACCTCGTTATTTTGACAGTTGATACAACTATTATAGCATTCTTGTTTGGTCCAGTTTTCATGAGGATATGTTGGATCCTCACATCAATAAAATAGGTTGCTTGAATGTAGACATGGTGCAGTTATTCAAGAACTGAACCCTTCATCAGTTGAAATACCTGTTGATTGGACTGCTGGCAGCCTCATACTCTTGCAAGTAAGGTTGGCTATTATGACAACACATTGTGAGTCACCCTAAAATAAGCACAAAGTACTACCTGACCTATAGATACATCAATTTAGAAGCAGTAATATTGAAGAGGCATCTAGGTAATACGATGCCAGATCAAAGCGAAAAAAAAATCAAAGCATGGTACGTTTTATATGCTTAAGTCATGCACTGTGATAGGGATCAACCTGGAGTTCAAGTCAGTTCATTTGGGTACTAGAGAGATGTACACTCATAGGCGTATCGGAGGGGGGGGCGAACGCCCCCCCCAGAAGTTTGGGAAACAGTTCGATTCGGGCAAAAAGGCTAAAAAAATTGGGCAGATGATAAAATAATCACTGTTGAAAATTAATGATTTCCAGGCAATTTCATTTGAAATGGTACTAAATCTAGATCTTGAAATTCGGGCAAATGTCGCTCGCCCCCCGAAAAATCGCGCGCGCCGTACGCCTATGTACAGTACTGTATTTGGCCACTTCAAGGTGCCTTTTTAACATATTAAGATTCGTATATGTGTGAGTTTGTCTGTGTGACAGACCGTAGAATATAATAGACTTAGTAGAATTTTGCAGGGCCGTAACGATTACTAAAGGAAGTAAAAATTTTGGCGTGAGGAGATTTATCCAGCAATCCATATAGTGATGGCATTGCATGCATAGAATATGACCTCACTTGCTACTTATGAGTCCTATAGAATAACATGGCGAGAATAGGGATATGATCTCACCAGTCATGGCTCCCTATCAGGCCCAAAATTAATTTGGAAGACGTGCTGCGGAGTGCCACGTATTTGCCCCATGTTTTACCCCCCCCCCTGGATTTCACAAGGGACATTCCAGCACATTTCCTTAAGCACAAGTTTGTAATTCATCTACTGTCACAAGAATAGTTGTAAAACAGCAAGTTAATAGCCAAACATAACACTAAACACAGACATAGCCAATTCATCTTGTAACAAGCAGTGTAGATCATGTACACGGATCATGTATAATATTATGGATCACATCCAGATGATCAGAGATCAAAAGGAGCCCATCAAATCATATACCCCAGCAAACAGGCACGCCAGGCCTCATCATGGATATACATTTATCATGGACTGCCCGATATCCATATTGAACATGGATACGACTATCAGTTTCGATTAATACATCATCAAAAGAAAGCTATATCAACAAATGCATGTAATGTGATTGCAAATCATGTTCATATTCAGCTCTTGACAACACAGCAGGTTCAGTGTTGGGGAAGACCACTATATTTGGGAGTGCGGGGCTCAGAGTTTTTGTTGGCGGGTAATTAATCATTTCATGGTAATAGCATCAGTAATTATTCATTTCATGTTGGGTAACGTCCCGAAACATTCCTTTCTAAATTGAACAACAACTTGTCAAGAAATTACCCCATCACCAGATCAGAAATTATGTATTTCAAGACAGCCCAAAAAGATATATTTATTTCACGAAAACTCAGCAAGAAATTATTTATTTAAAAAATAACTCAAAACCCCACTCCCCCTGTGATTAAGTGGTTGACCCTCACAAACTCATGACAGTGACTGTTCATTTTCATACAATGTTTGTTTGAATGGCATGAAAGTTCCATGAAGCATGGTGGATTGCTCCAAAGTCCCTTTTAATCCTTGCACAAGATGGATCGGTCATTGTAGTGCAGATCTTGCAGCCACTATGAGAATCAACTTCCCATTCCTGTAGCATTTTATTTTATTTATAACCTGCTTAACATGTAGCCATGCTATGTGGATCATTATAAGCTGACTGAACTTGAGAACAATTACATAGAAACAATAACATCTCTACTACAATTCTAAATCAACCTTTGTTCTGCTTTTGTCATATTCCAGTCAAACCAATCTAGTTGGCATTCTGATTTTGACAGATCCAGGCTTTAGATGTTTGGATGGCCAAGTCTTCGGTTGACACAAGATGGCTGTGAATTATTTTTGAGACCAAAATATGTCAGCTGACAGCTTGGCCTCTTTGACCGGTTGGTCTTCAGCTCTAAGTGAATGCCCTGTAAAGTTCTGTCATAAGCATTGTGAATCTGTATTGTAATTACCAACTCCAAAAGGTTTGGCTAACTTATGTTGTCAGTCAATGTTTCTTGTTCTGGAATTACTAATGAATATCAACAGCTGCAGGAGGCAGGTGTAATGATGGTTCTTGTTCCATGTTTCAGAATATCCTCACTGCAGGCCTAGACTGGGTTCTCAAGATTTCTTTCACCCTGTTCTTGTGTACAGAATATAAAACCCCAGTCACCCATCCATCCGCAATATGTAAGCTTTTTTTATTTTTGCTTTGAACATAATAGTAATATTTTGTGATTTACAGGTCCATATTTATGCACCTAACATTTTACAGGGACAATACTGACCAATCTGAAATATTGATCCATCCTTTGTCCGACTTTTTTGCTTTTCATTCTCACCCATTCCCCAGTAATTGGGTTATAAATAGGGAGTGGATCCCTCTAATTTTGACCTCTGAATTGCCAATGGTTGAGGCTAGTTCTTCTTTTATCTTAGTCAATGTCCTTTGAAAAGTAAAAGGAGGAGTAATGGCTGTAATAGGCATAGGCTGAATTGGTCAAGTCAGACACACAGACACTTCAAAATCTGGTATTGGATCTTAAAGGCACTATGCCTAACAAAATCTGTATTTCATTCCCGTCATTTATGCTTCAAAAACCAATCATCTTAAAATGCCAAATATTCTCAGTTTTTTTAAAAACAATAATTAAATGTTGTAATTCCGACTTCTCAATGAGCAAGATAATGAATTAATGAAAAAGTTATGCAAATTCAGATGCAAAATTTTTTTTTGGTGTTGAGAGGAAAAAACCAACCAAGGAAAACCGTGATTTAATTGAAAATGTATTATTAATGTGATTTTCAAATCATATTTGACTATTGTCCAATTCATTTATGCCTATGAAACTCTTAAAATAAATAGTAGTATGTCTATATTGCACAGCATTGATACTTATACATACCATCTCTATCATGACACTAATAACATCACATCTCACATTTTTGCTTTGCGACCAAAGCCTGTAATACGTTTCCTTTTTTCTGATAATTTGCTGCTTCTTTTTTTGCAGGGACGATTCCAGTCTCTAGTTCCAATGAGGTCACGCTAGGAGGCCATTCATCAGCCATGATGACGTCACACCATTTCCGGTTCTTACAGAAGAAGAAATAGGACACAGGACCAGGGCAGGTTGGTTGAAGGATTTTCCCTTTTATGGATAATGAATGTACTTCTGCAATGGACATCACAGAATCCAGTTTTCCAGAATTCCTTTGCTGTCCTTTAGTGTACTTTGCTGTTCCTTTGGACTTGGGAGTGGTCTGTGCTAAAAGTAACTCAGAGTATAATTGGGTTTTTTTGGGTATTGGTTTTAAAAATGGGGTGTATAACTCGGACTGTAGAGTATTTCCTATTTCCTTGTATGATAGTAATGGTAGCAAAAGTGTCTGACGAAATAATTATAGAGGAATGTATATGTTGGTAATGTTCTACAGATGCTGAATTTTGTTCTGCTTTGACAGACATAGACATGAATTTTTATTTCCCATATCAGTAAGATACCTCTGCCCAGTTGGAATGCTGCATTGCCTTATTGGGTTTTTGTAGTTATAGATAGTTGGCTGTCTACAAGTTGACTGCTTTGCATTGCCACTTCTTTTTCCAGCCTTGGCAGATCAGAACATATGCTGTCTTGTGTTGCCACCTAGTGATTAGTGTGCTATTCCTCGAGCTCCTGTGAGCGTCCACATCATTTCAATCAGAGGAACACACACAATTTTGTCTGGAAGACACCGGGGCTGTTTCTGAGTGTGCTGATGGCCTTGCCTACTTCCTTAGATAATGTGATTGCCGAGTCTGACTCTGGTGTACATCAATGTTGAATAAAAATTTTGTGAATGTGCAATAAAATTGGAACTATTTCTTGGGACTGCAATGCTGTAGCATGCAAAATCAACTTTTGTGCCAGGTGGCAGCAGCATGCAGTTCTCATTTTCACCAGACTGGATAGTTTGTCTTCAAACATGGACTGTTTATTTTCTTTTTATTATTATATCACCATCCAAACACCTTCTCTCCGTTATTCCTAAATCCAGATAACCTTGTAGAGACCGACTTGTTGCTAAGCTTATTCTACCAATTATGCAAATTCCATGTCGTCTGAGCTAGTCTGGTTTTTTGCCGCAGTTCGTCCTGCTGTGCTCAGACCATTAGCATTCGGGTATTGGGGCCAAAAATGGCGAAGTTCTAATTGACCAGGAAGGCTGTGTGCACATTGTATTCATGTCATTGATAGATGGTGATTGAAAACAAAATGATAAATAGCTACACTGACTGAGTGTCAAAAACTTGTCTCATTCTAGCTTGGTCCATTTCATGAGATTTGTCAGTCAGTGCGTAACTCAAGTTAGTTGTGGTAAGTGGAGATACATTAAGAGACAGATAAGCATATTATATATGGCTGGATAAATAGGTAAGATAGATAAATAGATTCATGGTTTGCAGGGCCTATCCTGTTGGTCAGTTCTTTCTACCCATTATGCAAATTCGATAGAGACCGAGCTTGTCCGTTTTTTTTCCTGCAATTTGTCCTGCTTTGCCTGGACCATTAGGGATTAAGGATAGAAGTGTAACGAAAAACAGGAAAGTTCTGATCCAACAGTTAGGCTGTGCACATTTTGTAAAAATGACAGTGATATATGGTGATGGAAAATCTAAAGCAAAATTCTGTCTTGTTGTATAATATATAAATACTGTACAGCAGTCATTGCAAAATTGTTAATGTTGTAAAGAAAGGGATTGGTAGATAAAATATATTCTAGTGTTCTTGCTGGTCTCACTGGTGCATGCAGCCCACCTTGATCAAGGGTTGGCGCAACAAGGTGCTTTTGATGACTTTGATTGATGGCCTAAGACACAATATGATTGCACAGTCACTGACTAGCTACCTAATCACTCATGTTTATGTTACAATAATGTCAGTATATGCTTACTGTGTGATCAGTGCCTAATCTGTCAATGGTATTACTTCTGCCTTCTTGTATGGTACTCCTGCCATTTGCTTGTATAGGCCTATGTAGTATGTTTTCACCTATACAAATGTTATTACTAATCGATATTGGAAAGATCTATCTATATATCTATCTCTCTATCTAGATCTCTCTATCTTGATTACTCCATCTCTTTGAAACATTCCACTTATTTATATTCATATCTATCTATGACTCTGATTTCATAAATATACATGGGTTCCCCTGGGGTACTTTATGAGCACTTGTAAGGCTTTTGAATGAACTTGGTAGACTTTTAGCTACAGGTGCGGTCAATGTTTCATGTAACAATGCTTCTCCTTGCCATATTATGTGCTCAAGTTGCCATAGCAAAGATCACACAGTAAGATAATGACAACTTTTCATGAGGCTGGATCCACAGAAATATCTCAGAACAATTAGTGGAATAATTTAAAGTGCTGTAGATTGCCATAGGCTTTTAAACTCTACATTTCACTTTGATGTTACACCAACCTGTAAACATTCCCATTAAACTAACAACTCCTAATCCAGCCTGCTCATGTAACCTCACTCAGGAAGATTACAAGTTAATCTAGCTTCACAAGTTAATCTATCTGTCAAGCTTTAATCTAAGTTTTGTTTGATTGTTCCAATATCATAGGCTGTCTTGTCAATATTTAGATAGTGATGAGAGAGCTTGTTTGTAGTTTAGACAACAGACTTCATTCTGCCTTACGTCCCTACTTGCAATATGAGTTTGCTGCAAAGTTAGGGTTTGAAACCATTTTAAAAAAGTGTTTGCGAGCTGATGAAAATAAACATCATTTAATTACTACATGGATGAGTCTCTAAAAAATAAATTATGTGGAAAAACTTGGGTTGGTTGTTGGGTTGTCCTCTATACCAATCCAGTTTGGATTTGTGGAAATATCATAGAACTGTTTTATCATACTAAGCATAAGACGACCTTTTATATGAGTTCAACTCTTCTTAAGACACCCATTTTGACACCACCTTTGGCTCCACCTTTGGCTCCACCTTTCCTTTTATTTGTGATGTAGGCCTCTATGTGAAAAGCTTAAAACTCTATATTGGAATCAAAGACACCAAAATGTGCTCAGTCCATGAAATGGACCACAAAGGGGTCATTCAAAGTCAAACAATGATGTGACCCTTCAAAAGGGAATACTCCTCAGACATATCAGAATTCTCCTGTTCACAAGGCAGAAAACAGCACTTCCGGTTTACACAGGGTGTTTGAGAGATCTTACTTAGCAAAGACATTGACCCTCATGATGCTCTGAGTGCAGGAAAGAAAACATGTCTTGGGTTTTTCTCTTCCTAACAATATACTGAGATAATTAAGCAAGATAATGTGATTGGCACATGGGTAGGCCTGGGGGTGTAACTATTTATACACTGACACACCAGTTACTCTCAATCTCATGCAGCAACATTAAGTTGCTCCAGCACAGACACATTAAACCAGTCCACGGGGTGTCTCATCAGCCAGAGTATGCAATAGAGTTGTTTTGTGAGCTTGTTTTGGAGAGCCCTGCAACCAGCTGATAAGCTTGTCTACCACAAGATTGTGTTATGCAATGGAGTAAATGACATTCACAAAATTCAGGCTGCACACCCCATAGATCAGGACACCCTGTGGTGGCTGTTAAGTGTTGTGTTTTGGTGGTGAGGCTGGTCTGGATTTTTGGAGATGGTTCATGTGTATCCAGGGACAGATTATTGGTAGACCTTCACGAGCAACATCTTGGTGGGGGTTTGTTGTAAGCGCTCTGAGCCTCCTATCGCAGGGTTGATCCCGGGTTTGATTTTATTTGTGGTGTGGTAACCTCAATCAGCCTTCAGCTCATTGCTTTTCCTGCTTCTGTCCTAATTAGAGTGTTTGACACATCGGTGAACATCAACAGACTTTCAATATATAATCTAAAACGTGTCAACACAATGTAGTAGGTCTCTGTTTTTTTTAAACATGGCTCTGCTACATGGTGCAGTCAATAGGATTCATCTACACAAATAAGTTGCTGGAATGCTGGAATCCAAGGTCAGTTCATGGCTGATCCCTTTTTCTGCCTGGTGATGATCACTTTCCCTCAATAATTCATCAGTTTCAGCAGCTCCTCTATCTTGTCATTCATGCACTAAAACTTCTATTATCCCTTTGGCAGTATTAGGGGTTTGATGCTAAGCGTCCATGTTGTAATTTGTGCCCAAGATACAAAGAATCAGAATGTCCACGCAAGGGCTAGGCCGGCCAACTGCGAACATAAATACGCATGCTAGGTCTACACTGCAATGTTGTTCTCTAATTTGTGCAATAAGTGGAAACACATCATATATGTTGGGGTAGCAAATTGGTTTACACAAACGGTTAATGTGAACAATGTCGCAGACTTCCCTTTTATTTGTTTTGATGTCAGTACTTGCCTTGAAGGGGTATGCTAGACAAATATGAAGTACAAGGACATAGATAAAATATTTTCATGTCAGCAAATTCTTACAAGACTGTTTTGACATATTGATGAATGTTGATGGATATAAACACCATACACATACATGCCTGGTATCTTGGTTGTGATTCAGACTCAATATTTTTTGAAGAGCAAACCTTACCAACACGCTTGGTGACCTGAGCTGTGGCCAGAATTTTTCTAGGGGCTGTTTACAGTGCACAATAATGGTGAAGAATAATTAATGGCCTTCCCATGGCTTGCCTATTGGCTTAACGGACCAAAAATAAACAGCGGTCCCCTGGTTTTAGCACGAAATATGTCGTGATTCTGAAAGGTTTGGAGTGCTGTCCATGTCTAATGGCCCTTTGTCGGCTGTAAAGGAGGAAAATAGTTGTTTTGGCTGACAGAAAACAATACGACTGTGCTATTGCAGCAGTTCCATCAGTCCAAGGGAAGAGAGAATATATCCGCCATGGGATAAGTGCTTTGTGTTTTTCATGATACTGCATTGATGTTGATTCTAATGCACTTGGTAGGCTAATTAGGACAGGAGGAGGACACAGCAATGAGGTGAATGATGATTGAAACAGCTGTCCAACATCATCCTGGTGACTTGGTAAGACCTGGATTTGAACCCTGGACCCAGAGATCGGCAGCCTAGAATGCTACTGCTGGATTAACTGTCAACCCTGATGATATCATAATTAAACTATTCGTTTCAACTGGACTTAATTTAAGACTTGTTGGAAAACTTCTCTCATTTTGATGGCTGAGAATGCATTTTATACGTAATACTTGGATTGTCTGAAATGCCCGGTGGCCTAAAGAAGGCCACTGATGTTTGTAGATTTCCTATTTAATAGCATGCAACATAGCATGACAGACAAAATAAAAAGTTGGACCACTGTCAACACGAATGTGTGTAATGGCCCTTTGTCCGAAAGTATGCCAAGCCAATGTCAGTTGCATTTGCAGACAACAGGGATGTGACACGATGTGGGCGTATAGTTGTACTTACATCCTAGTAGTATGTCAGTTTATTTTTCATATTTTGGTTGTCTGGTACATGATTTATGAAAATTGAGAGTTATTTTAGTACACAAACCTACCAACTATTAGACAAATTTGATGCTTTTCATAATTTTTAAAGGATCTCTTATATATCAGTAGTGTATCTCTCTGTGGTGAATTAACAACTATTTCCAAAATAGGAGCTGCTGTGAAATCACTAACTTCCTCAATGTGAATCAGAAGAGGGTAAAACCACTTCTATTGCCTAACTTTAATTATACTAATAGAATTATTTTACATAGACAATGCTGACAATTAAGACATCTCTATATTCCCTAAAGATTAAATTTGGAAGGGTCTAATGGAGTCTTGGGAAATTGCAAGGCTGAGGAACCTTGTTTGCGGCATGTAAGATGTCGTGACAAGCAAAAGTGTTGTTCGCTGCGATTCAAAGGTATAATGGAGTTCAGTGCACATACGAGAACAACCAAGCACACTCCACCCCCCCCCCTTGCTGTAATGAACTTCCATACCTGCACAGGAGCATAAGAAGCATGGCAAGCATAGGATGCATGGGTTGGAACCGTGAATAGAGAACATATATGCGAAACAAAGCCCTTCCACGTAACATGAAATATTGACAAAGTATGCATGTTATGTGGAAGTGATGGATTCATTCCTAAGCCACAATTTAATTGCCACAAACCTTGTTACAACCTCGTTATTTTGACATTTTTTACAACTATATATAGCATTCTTGTTTGGTTCAGCTTTCATGTGGATATGTTTGATCCTCACATCAATAAAATAGGTTGCTGTCATGTCGTACTTGGTGCAGTTAAGTCAAGGACTAAACCCTCATCAGCAGAAATACCTGTTGTATTGGACTGTTTGTAGCCTCATACACTGGCAAGTAAGGTAGGCTATTATGGCAACACATTGTGCATCACCCTGAAATAAGCACAAAGTACCTGACCTATATATATATAAATTTAGAAGTTGTACTATTGAAAAAGGCATGTTGATAATAAGATGCCAGATCAAAGCCACCAAAATCAATGTGTGGTACCTTTTAATTATGATTAAGTTATGCACTGCGATAGGGTTCAACCTGGATTTATTGTCAGCTCATTCGGGTATTGGAGAGAAGATGTGTTTGGCCCCATCAAGGGCCTTTTAATATATGCACTTCTGTAGGCACTTGTTATTCGTAACAAGAACAGTTGTAAAACAGCAAGTTAATAGCCAAACATAACACTTAACAAGGACATAGCCAATTATTTCGGTAAAAAGCAGTGCAGATCATGTATATGGGTCATGTATAATATCATGGATCACATCCAGATGATCATAGATCAAAAGGAGCCCATCAAATCACATACTCCAGCAAGCAGGCACGCCAGGCCCCATCATGGATATACATTTATCATGGACTACCCGATATCCATATTGAACATGGATACGACTATCTGTTTCGATTAATGAAATATAGCGCTAGTTCCACGGAGACCATGATCACCACGGAGACCATGCTCACCAGTGCCTTCATAAAGTGGATCACATTTATCCACCTGATCCTGTGTTTTGTTATTTTCCTCTATCAGAATTTGTGACATAATAGGCCTACAGTGTCAACAAATTCTCACCACATGTACAGTGACTTCTGTTTTTTCTAAATCTTAAAATAAAAGGCTCTTAACTTCACTTTGCAACACTGTGTGGAAGGGCTTCAAAAACATTCTGTGGAACGATAGGTCCTTCATCAACCCAAATCACATGACATTCATAGTAAATGATAGATAGCGTTTCGTTATCACCGAAATATAATCTACTCGCTCTAGATTTAGAAAACTATTCTACACTGCAGGCAAGGTCCAAGTCCATATTGCAAAGCATTAAATCTCCATATAGCTCAGCCGTGTATCATGCTTGGCCAAATATGATTTGATTGGCTTGCCTTTGATCTAGTATCATCTGAATATGATCCATCACAATCTATGCAGATGCCTAAAAGCACCTGAATATATGACCTACAACCACCTATAGATACAGATGATCCACAACAACCTATATGGACGATATTAACAACCACCTATAGGTAATCTACAAGCCCCTACAAATGATATACAACCACCTGTAAATGATTTGAAACCACATATAAATGGTCTACAAAACCTATATATATGTTCTACAAGCACCTGTAGATGATTAACAACCACCTATACATTTTATAGATGATCTGTAACCACCTATGTAGGTTTGCAAGCAACAGTATTGATGATCATGGCACACACCCACTTGTTATATAGATTATCTACAATCACCTATTATGTAAATGATTTTTTAAGAGCCTGTATGTGATCTACAACCACCTGATGATCTACAAGCAACTATGTATGATACACATTCTACCCTGCCTATCATAATGATAGGGGATGATATGGGATGATATGACCGCCAATGGCCCACCACATGATCCAGTGTCTATAATGTTTGGTCCATAGTGTTTACCCTTGCTTGTGTGCATATAGGACTCAACATGGTCCTGCTCTTAAGCACTTCTCCATATGAGTGGCCAGTCTTGATTGCTTGACCAATACTGGCAGAATGGCAGCTGTATCTCTTGCTTTAGCCCCTGCTTTAGCCCCTGCTTTAGCCCCGGCTTTGGGTGGCAAGCCTTTAATGCCTTGCCAATCTCACTCGCACAGAGAGGGGAAACCAACATTATTGCTTCCCAGGATAAGTTGTCCAGCAGTACACACTATATTCAGTATTGCAGGGTTAACCAGTATTCAGCCAGAATGAACCAGAATGAATTGAAACACATCCTACTCACTTTGACAGACCATTGGGACCACTGATACTTGCCAGCCATGAAGCCCATGATTAATTTAAATAAACTTCTCTGAGTCTAATTGAAACCTCAGAAATGTCATTACTATTTGCAACCCAGTTCTTGCATTCAGTGCCTATGCATGATCTGGGTAAAGTTGTCCAGAACTGATTGAGATTCAGGCAAGAATTATTGGAGAATTCAATCATATAGCAAGTAATACATTGTAATTGGTACTTATGCATGCAGGATCAATCACAGATCTACAGTGTATCAGAGAGAAGAATTTTAAAGTGCAAAATTAAAATTGAGCACAAATTGATATTTTTAACAAGCTGAATGTTTTGGAGAATATGTTGTTTTTGATTCGAGCTATATCCATGTAAAATATTATTATTCACTGGCTAAATGATGCTTTATGACATAAGTCTGCCTTCTTTGTTTCTCTTATGATTAGTATGCATCCTAGAAAATAAGTACGCCCAACTGAAATTTAATGTCTACTGGTGCTTTAGTACTTTACATAAATGAACTGGTGAACATGTTAGATATAATGCATCCTTGAAAACAAGTAGGCCAACTGAAATGCCATGTCTACAGATGCTTTGGTACTTCACATAAATGAACTAGTGAACACGACTATGTAAACTTTTTGACTGGTGGCCCCTCGGCAGCGGCAATTGATAGCCTTAGAGGGGTCTCCAATGATCTTGTAATTTTTTGAAACAAGGCAAATAAATATATCTGAATCTGAATCTGAATCTGAATCTGTCAGACATAATGCATCCTTGAAAACGTGTGGGCAAACTGAAATGTCACGTTTTACAGGTGCTTTACTGCTTCACACAATGCACTCATCAGCATTGTACCTCATGACCTTGCGCACATGTAATACCTGCACATTTTGTGCTCTCATGCCCTGATCTCCGTACCTTTCATCTTCAATGTGATTGGTCACGTTTATCCAAAGCCATCTCCTAATTGTCACTTCCTTAAATCAAAGCTAATGGTCTCCAGTGGTTAGAATCCTTTGTGGGCTGTGTACTGGGTCAATTAACGATAATAGGGGTACATAGATTGCTTCGATCTGCTGCTCTCCTATTCTCTTCTGTTCCATTCTATTCTTTCTCTTTGAACATGAGTTGAATCTGTCCAATTCTCTTGTGTTGTGTGAGTTCTATGGGGTCTGTGAGCAGAGCATTTTCCACGACTGGCTCTTTGATTTTCGTCGGGATTTCCACATACCATTGAACTATCAAAGAGTTGTTACCATGGATACAATGGCAGCTACCTGCATCCGGGTCCTTTGAAGCTTAGTGGAGCATGACGTCATGGAGGCTGCATCAGGACCAGTCGATTGCCTCTCTATGGGTTTCTCCTGTTCTTCCAATGGTCCCCTGACGCAGACCTCCCAAGTGATGTGCACCGGGGCGTTAAGGGTTGTTGAGGCTAAAATGCCGGCTACACTCAGCTATTTTTGGCTCATTCTCCAATCTCCATTGGGTGGATTGGTGCTTGCTTCATGTAATATGATTATGAATGTGTCACCTTCAGTTAGCTACACTCATGTGGACACTGAAAGAGCCATTATATCACTCATATTTGATGTATGTTTGTGGTCACATGATAAATAATGTCACTAATGTCAACAATCTAACAAACATTATTCTTAAGTGATATACTTGTAGTGTGAAATCATTTGCTAAATAACGTTTGCCTTCGAGAAATTTGCTTGGTCAATTTTAATACCCTGGCTTTGATTCCTGGTCGGAGAACAAATTTATGGTTAGGCTTGCATGAACGACTTCCTTTTGATGCTGTTCAGATGATAATGAAATTGAAATTTGCCTGCAACATATGAACAGCAAGTAAAACATCAATGTAATTGCTCATTCCTAAATCTACTTGTTCTCTCCTTGAACTGCCAATTGCTGGGTCCTGGGTTCAACTCCTGCTCTGGCCGCATTGACTTATTTTTGAGAGCAGTTTCAGTCTTGCATCGCCTCATGTTGCTGTGTCCTCCTCCTGTTCTAATCAGCCTATGAAGTTCATGAATACAGGACGTAAAGCCCAATCATCCTACCATCTATAGAGTGAAAATGACAAAAACTTACATTAAAGAGCTGCACTTATTGCTCATGTATGGTCTAAAACACTGAAACCGCTTCTCTACAGAACAACTTTCTATTGATCCTGATGTTGGACATTTTTGTCCAGCCCTATACCTGACATACCAATATCATGCCATCATATCAATACTTTTCCATTGATGTACTGATATGCCTTGGGGAGATTATCTTTCTGCTATCTGGCCATGTTCAGATGATGTCCGATTCTGGTTTTTCTGACAGCTAAAAAAAGGAACGGACAAAAGAAAAACCGGTCTGTTATTGGCATCGATTTCATATGGGCATTGCGGACCAGCTATCAGGAGAGGCCAGTCTCTCTTTCTATGACCTCAGAAACATGACTGCCCTCTTTTTATGACCCCTCTTTTCATCCCTTTACAACTCTCAAAAATAGTTTGCCCTCTGAGGTCCTGGATATCATCTTTGGGTACCAACCTTGACATCTACTTGGTTATCATTGTTGCAACTGATGTCACTGAGAGCTGTCTGATTTGTCAAGAAGATGGTGGGAAGTGTTGGTGGTCTGCTTGGTTAGAAAGCTTCACATACCATATCTATCTTTCTATCTATCTGTCTATCTATCTTGGTTATACTGTGATCACAGAGCAGCATGAATGAGTACACAACTCCACATAAAACTTACTTTTTTAATGGATTCAGGTTTGCTTCAGGGTAAGATATAATGCTGAATCATGGTTTAGTATCAAGTGATTTTTTTTTACTGACGACCGTCAATGGTCAAATGATTGTAGAGTCAGCTTCCATTTGTGGACCTGAAGCTTCCATGATACAAATCTGCTCGCTGCACTAACACTAGTCCTTATGACCTCCGGGCTGCAAATTGCTCCACCACTAATTTTAGCCTCGCACAAGAATGTTTGGACATAGTGCTTGGGGAGGGTGTCCTTTGTCTTGCAGTATTTCTGTGTAGAAACAAGTCATATTTTAGTCTGAGTCACAGTGTTGAACTATCGAAAATCGTGGTGTGGCCAGGAATCCAATCCTGGTTGAAGGTACATCCACCAAACCTTGTAACTCTGTGCTTCTTATGACCCAAAAGAGTAGTCATGCTGCATACCACAATATCATTACAGTTACATCAAGTCCTCAGATTATCTGATGCAGTAACATGCAAGCCCTTGGTGTTACCCATTAGAATTTATACCCACCAAATCCAATACATTGATGCAGCATTCCTTTGAAGAGTGTCTACCAATCAATCACTGCTTACTACATGTGTTAAGTCCATTGGTGGTAATTGGCTGGTTGTGATATTGACAGCAGGTTGTCGGAATGTCCATTCAGGTCTTGACAGAAGGCTTTTCTATGTGAGGATGTTCAAGCCAAAATTCAGAATGTTGCAAATTGATTTTATTGTCTGACAGCATTAGATGGAGCTATTTTAGGATGGAGCAGCATTGGTGAAACTGATTTTCTGTTTTATGAGATTGCTTCATAATCCATGCTCTAGTTAGTGTCACGAAACACAGATGCTAACTTTATTTCATGATGCTTCATCGAGAACTGTGCGTGCATATTAGACATCTGCCTTGCCAAGATAATATATCAAAATGATATATCCCGGATGATAACCACAACTTTCTCTGGGAGGAATATCGTTGTGGTGCACATGTGCTGGTAACAAATGGATTATGAAAAGAAGGACAGCTTATAAACTTGTAGAAAATGGAATATTTAAACTTTTTGTGCCCGTTGTCATACTGCCATATTATAATTGTGATTGGCTTCAGAATGCTGGTGCAGAATGTGTCACGTAGGAGCAAATGAGAAATGATTCATGCAAAGGAAAGATCACATCAATGCCATTCCAGACAGTGCAACAGTAAATTATGTTTTCAGTGATGATTGTAGTTACATAAAGATAGGAATGAATGCTTGTAGTTAAAACTGGAAAGTTTTATCAAACAAGAATAATTTCACCAAAAAAAAAAAATCATATATACGTGGTCATCCATCATAGTTCATAGATTTATGAAAGAAAATACACTGATTATTGGGGAATTATTCATTGCCGGAATCCTTGTGTATTTGGCTGGTAAATTACGTCATCTTATGCAATCTGTGATTGCATAATATGGCAAATAAATATATTCATAGCTTATTCTGAGATATTTCCTCATATCTCCAGAAGTGTTCATCCATCCTAAATAGTCCATGTGTGCTTTACTGACAGTTGTCTGCTCCAAGTGCTTTGAGTCATTCTGGCGTCACTGGCTCGTTCCACAAAATCATATACTTATTTAGTTCTGAGAGAAGTGAATAACTTAATGCTTACTATATTGAATGGGCCATTACTTGTTTTTTCTTTTACCCCCTTCCTCATGTTTTTGTCTCAATGCCTCATGTTTAGAAAAGAAAGAAGAATGTGGCATCCCTCTGTCCTTATGTACATTGTACACATTTTTTACAAGGAATGTAACTTTCTCAATACCCATATTAAGGCTAAATAACAATTATGTCTGCTTCACATCTCATTTCACTGATAATTATCACCAAATGTTGCAACATTTGCACATGTTTGTAAAATGAAAGGCTGAGTGACTCCGGTTTGAAGACGAGCTGTGAATATCAGCTGTTGGAAGATGGTGTCTGTGTGATGAAATGGAATTGAATCTTGCTAAGTCGGCCAAACCTGTCTTGGTTTGCTAACATGAAAGACTTTTGATGAAAACCAGAAAATGGTCTAATCAGAACAGGTTGGAAGGAGCGCCTTGTGAGGGGTGATATGCCCCTCATGAGTGATGCGTATTCTGTCTGCAACAACATTAACACACATACTGGTACTTACAGGGGTTAGGGGTAGGGTTATTTTATTAGGACAGTTATATGCAGGCCGGCTGACCTGGACCCATACACTGGCTAGTGAACATCTACAGAACACTTCTTAGAAGGATGGTGGCCTATATGCATGCCTTCTATAAGTCCCTTTTGTTTCAATGACCTATTTCCTTTCTGTAATACTAAACCTTTGGTTACCTATATACTAATCAATATTCCTGTTCACCTTACACTTGTGCTCATTTATTTAGAACAACCCTTAACATTATACTGTAATAGCAACAGCGAATCCTCAGAACATCTTTAGGCAGTAACATACAAGCCTTTGGTGTTATCTATTGGAATTTCTACCTACAAAATTCAATATATTAATTCCGCCTTTCTTTGAAGGATATCTTCCAATCAATCACTGCTTACTACATATGTTAAGTCCATTGGTGGTAATTGGCTGGGTGTGACATTGACAGCAGGTAGTCCATTCATGTCTTGAATGAAGGCTTTTCAACTGAGGAGCTTCAAGCCAAAATTCAGATGTTGCAAATTGATTTTATTGTCTGAAAGCATTAGATGGAGCTATTTTAGGATGGTGCAACATCTGTGAAACTGATTTTATGTTTCAAGAGATTGCTTCATAATCCAAGCTCTAGGTAGTGTGATGAAACACAGATGCTAACTTTATTTGGTGATGCTTTGTCCAGAACTGCGCATGCATATTACGCAGCTGCCCCAGCCAGGTTGATATCAGAATGATATATCCCAGACGATAACCAGAACCTTCTGTGGGACAATTGTAAAGTGATGTACATGTACTGGTGACAAATATACAGAAGATGACAAAAAGACAATAGCTTATAAACCTGTTGAAAATGAAATAATTAAATTTTTTGCAATTTTACCGCAATATTATAATTGTGATTCGGTTCAGAATACTGGTGTTTCATGCTAAAGTCATCTATCAAGAATTGTAAATGAAATTCACATCGATTGTTACTCTGCTTTTGGTACGAGAATGAAACAGCACTAAGGTTTATGTTCCAGCAGAGCCTCCAAACAGACATAATAGAGCTAGCAAGTTGATATCAGGTCTGGATCTAATCTTGAAAATCTATTTCCACTTAGTTGTGTCAATTTGAGTTATTCCACAGGGCTCGGTGGGTTTTGCAATGATCATGGGACCCACGATCCATGATGCAATCAGCAACTCACGTCATCAGTAGAAAGGGAGTCCTGTCGAATAAATTGTCTGTCAAAAGATCCTGTCATATGACATGAAATAACAGAATACTTGTAATTTTAGGCGGAGGGAGTGCAGAATGTGTCACTGAGGAACACATGAGAAATAATCCATGCAAATGTCACATCAACGCAATTCAAAACAGAGAGCAGCAGTAAATTATATTTTCATTGATTGCAGTTACATTTAAATGAATGCTTGTAGGTTAAACTAATCATTTCATCAAACAAACATCATCAGCAGTCGTCCATCACAGTTGAAAGATTTATAAAGGAAAATACCCTTGAGTGTCGGGAAGTAGTCATATTCTGAATCCTTGTATATTTGGCTGGTGAATTATGACATCTCATGCAATCTGTGGTTGCTTGATTTGGCAAATAAATATATTAATTCATAGCTTATTTTTAGATATTTCCTCATATCTCCAGGAGTATTCATCCATCCTAAATAATCCATGTGAGCTTTACAGACAGTTGTCTGCCCAAAGTGCTTTGAGGGTAATTCCGTGTCAATTCAACAAATGGCTCCCACTCGACCGATTCAGAATGCCTTGAAAATTTACCAGAATGAAGGTTTCTCACCTGAAAGCACAAATCCCAAGTAATATAGTTATATCTTGAATAGTTTTTCTGAAAAAAAATCATGAAAAATTCGAGATTTTTCCTGAAATTTTCTATGTCCAGAAATTTGAAGGCAAGTACCTCAATCAGTGTAAAACCTAGAGACTTGCAATTAAGAAACATGTTTTTAATGTAGCCCAGGTGTAATAACGCATTTTTTTCAGCCACCTTAATGCATTTGCCCCCATTCCATGAGTTATTGAAAAAATCAGAAAATTGCAGTTTATTCAAATTTTTGTCCCCAAATTTCTCAGTCAATATAACAAGTGGAGATTTAATATCATGGTTGCTAATATCATGGTCATCTTTACTATATGACTTCCAAACATGTGCGCAGTATCAAGCCAACCACACAAATATTCTTGGAGAAATATAGTCTGAAAAACAGAAAATGTATAAAATTGGTCTACTTCTGACCAAATTTTACAAGGTAAAGTAGCCTATACCAAAAAAATGAATACACCAACCTAAAGAATGACATCACATGTGTTCACGGAAAAAATTTCAAGTTGGTGTCTGTTGGTGCTTTTGTTACACAAAATTTAAAAAACTTTTTGTTTCAAGTTTACAAATTTGTCATATTGATACATTTTCGCCATGCAAAAACATTTTTGTGCTGTTTTTTATACACACTATTGCACTGCATCTTATCAATGACATATTGATATGATTTTCTTACACAACAAGTTTTGCAGCTACCTGAAATAAACTTTGTTATATTGTCAAAGACACTGATGTATTACGAAAATATCTTGACTTGTTTTTGGAATTATCAAATGCACATCATCTTCGACGTTAAACCACCACATTTTTGCTTTGTGCAGAGTAGGTCAGTTAATAAATTAATTGAACATCTCCATATTCTTTTGTAATCATTATGGTTTTCTTTAAAAAATGCATAAAAAGCTGAGGATGATGTTCTTGTACAATTGCTGAATCCACATTGTCTGGTAAAGGCATAATAAAATGGTTTGTACTGGGTACCAAATGTGCCATGATAATACTTGGCAAAGCCAGAATTCCAAACGCGGAATTTGGACGAAGGTGCAGTCTGGCCTCAGACAACAATAAACCAGTTAAGCTGAAATATGAACAATATTACTGAATCCAACCAACACAATGCACAAAGACAACTTTTAATTATAGCAGAATACATTAAAATTGCTCACTAAGCAGATTTACTGGTACATTTTTTAAATAAATTTCAGATAATGCCAATTTAATACAAAAACAAAAAATGTATAAAAATCTATGTAGATAAAACGCCAAAAGATACCAACTTGAAATTTTTTCTATGAACGCATGTGATGTTGTTCTTTAGGTCAGTGTATTCATTTTTTTGGTATAGGCTACTATAGTATACCTTGTAAAATTTGGTCAGAAGTTGACCAGTTTTACACATTTTCAGTTTTTTAGATTACATTTCTCCAAGAATATTTGTGTGGTTGGCTTGATACTGTACAGTGTACACATGTTTAGAAGTCATAGCAAAGATTCTTCAACCAAGATATCAAGTCTCCACTTGTTATATTGACTGAGAAATTTGGGGACAAAAATTTGAATAAACTGAATTTTCTGATTTTTTCAATAACTCATGGAATGGGGGCAAATGCATTAAGGTGGCTGAAAAAAATGCGTTATTACACCTGGGCTACATTAAAAACATGTTGCCTTATTGCAAGTCTCTAGGTTTTACACTTATTGAGTTACAGGCCTTCCAATTATCTGGACTTTCAGGAAAAAGAGTCATTCTGGCGTCACTGGCTCACTCTACAAAATCATATACGTATTTAGTTCTGAGAGAAGTGAATCACTTAATACTTACTATATTCAATCGGCCATTACTTGTTTTTTCTTTTACCCCCTTCCTCATGTTTTTGTCTCAATGCCTCATGTTTAGAAAAGAAAGAAGAATGTGGCATCCCTCTGTCCTTCTGTACATTGTACACATTTTTTACAAGGAATGTAACTTTCTCAATACCCATATTAAGGCTAAATAACAATTATGTCTGCTTCACATCTCATTTCTCTGATAATTATCACCAAATATTACAACATTTGCACATGTTTATAAAATGAAAGGCTGAGTGACTCCAGTTTGAAGACGAGCTTTGAATATCAGCTGTTGGAAGATGGTGTCTGTGTGATGAAATGGAATTGATGGGGAGATTGGCGTAGGCTGCAAATGGGAAAACATGCAGTTGCACAGGGAATCAGAAAGAGAAGTTGTGATTGAATCTTGCAAAGTTTTGCAATGTCAGCCAGAAATGTCTTGGTTTGCTAACATGAAACGCTTTGAAGAAAACCAGAAAAGGGCTTAATCAGAGCAGGGTGGAAGGAGCGCCTTGTGAGGGGTGATAATATGCCCCTCGTGAGTGATGTGTATTCTGTCCGCAACAACATTAGCACACACAGGCACTTACAAGGGTTAGGGGTGGGGTAATTTTATTAGGGCAGTTATATACATACAGGCTAGCTGACCGGGCTAGTGAACATCTACAGAACACTTCTTAGAGGCATGGTGGCTGTATAGATGCCTTCTCTAAGTCCCGTTTGTTTCAATGACATATTTCCTTTCTGTAATACTAAACGTCGGCATGTGACATTCATTGTTCTTACACTATAGTGAATGTGCCAGACTCTTAATCGTTTTGCCGTGGTTAAAAGTAGAGTATAAAGTAGAAAGGTGTTAATCTGGGATGAGGTCAGCTTTGAGACCCACAGCACTAGTGTTTACACAATTTACCAATGTTTTAGTTCTCGTTCCATATATACTTAGGGACCGTTCAGAATTTATGACCTGGGGGGGTGGGAGTTTTGGCCGAGGGGGTACTAACTTTTCACACGTGTTTCAAGGGTATTAATTTTTGACAACACTTCCAATGGGGGTAAGAAATTTTAACAAAGAAAATATGTTAAAAAACACGCATAAACTCATTTTATTTGGACTTTTTTACGCGCCAAAGTCCGCGAAACGACGCGAATCTATATGCGTGGCCATGTATAACAGTATTTATGTGTGTATTGCTTTGTATGTCGAGAGGGGGGGTACTAAAAGTACGCGTGAAACCTAGGGGTGGGGTACTAAAAATCTGAATGAAACTCAAGGGGGGGTATCAATTTTTGACGGGAAGTTCCAGTAAACCTCCCACCCCCCCAGTCATAAATTCTGAACGGTCCCTTATCAATATTCCTATTCTACTTACACGTGTGCTCATTTATTTAGAACTGTCCTCAACACTAATAAGTCAATCTTTGGAAGTCTTAAGTTCAAACAAAGACC
Organism: Platynereis dumerilii; assembly: GCA_026936325.1. Classification (NCBI taxonomy): domain Eukaryota; kingdom Metazoa; phylum Annelida; class Polychaeta; order Phyllodocida; family Nereididae; genus Platynereis; species Platynereis dumerilii. Next base: position 14,316,397 of record JAPTHN010000003.1, read on the forward strand.
AAGGAAACAAAGGAAATGGCAAATTATACTGTAATGGCAACAGGCGATAACATACAAGCCCTTGGTGTTATCTATTAGAATTTCTCCCTAAAAAACCCAATACATTGATGCTGCATTTCTTTGAAGGATGTCTTCCAATCAATCACTGCTTACAAAATGTGTCCATTGGTGGTAATTTGCTGGTTGTGACATTGACAGCAGCTTGTCCATTCACGTCTTGACAGAAGGCTTTCCTACATGAGGATGTTGGCTGAAATTCATGTTGCAAATTGATGTTATTGTCTGAAAAAAATTAGATGGAACAATATATCCGTGAAACGATAGGTCCTTCATCAACCCAAATCATAAGACCTCCATAGTATATGATAGATCGCTTTTTTATTATCATCGAAATATAATATACTCGCTCTAGATATAGAAGACTAATCTATGTTGCATTCAAGGTCTGAGTCCATGTTGCAAAGCATTAAATCTCCATATAGCTCAACCGTATCTCATACTTGGCCAAATTTGATTTGATTGGCTTGTCTTTGATGTAGTATCATCTGAATATGATCCATCACAACCTATACAGATGACAAAAACACCTAGATAGATGATCTACAACCACCTATAGATACAGATGATCTACAACAACCTATATTGATAATATACAAGCACCATTAGTTAATCTACAACCACCTGTACATTTTGCAGATGATCTAAAACCACCTATGTATGTTTGCAAGCACCTATAGATGATCAGGATCTACAACCACTTATTATATAAATATAATCTACAATCACCTATTATGTACATGATTTTCGAGAGCCTATAGGTGGTGTATAGATGGTCAATAAAAAACCACTCATAGATGATCTGCACTGCCTGTCATAATGATATGGGATGATATGGCCACCAATGGCCCAGCAAATGAGCCTGTGTCTATAATGTTTGGTCCAGAGTGTTTACCATTGCTTGTGTGCATATCATCTGCATTTCTTAATTAATTTACAAACAAAAATGTGAAAAAGTCACCTCCTTCAAATCTAAATGCCGAAAGTTTCAATCAATATTTTTCTACAGTTGGTGAAAAGAGTATTGCTTCACTAGGTGGCCAACCAGAATCTTTATATTGGAAATGTTCCAAGTCTCTGTATGAATTTAATTTTCAATCAACGACTGTCAATGATGTACGTAAACTTATGAAATTGGGTTATGAAAGCTCAACTGATGTATTAGGGCTTGATAGCAAGCTGCTAAATAGAACATTTCATGGGTGTGATATTATCTCACCAATTGTTTGTAAATTTATGAATGCTTCTCTTGATATGAAAGTTGTTCTAGACGATTGGAAATTAGATCGTGTTAGTCCAGTTTACAAGGGAAAAGGTAGCATTGAAGATGAGAGTAATTATAGACCCATAAGTGTCATAGGCCATTTGGCAAAGATAATGGAAAAAATTGTGCAGCAGCAAGTTATGAAATATTTGGATGATCATAAGTTAATAACTGTTGACCAGTCTGCATACTTAAAAAATCACAACACTCAAACATCATTGCACAGAGTAGTTGATGACTGGCTATGGAATATCAATGATTCTTTGTTAACAGCTGTTTGTAGTTTAGACATTCGTAAATGTTTTGACACCATAAATCATGATATCTTGTTAAAAAAGCTTGAAATGTATGGTTTCACAAGTGATGTTATTTTATGGTTTACATCTTATCTCACAAACCGAGGTTGTAAAGTAAATTGTAAGAATGAGTGTTCTAATACAGCATATATTAATATTGGTGTTCCCCAGGGTTCCGTATTAGGACCAACCCTGTTTTTGCTTTATATTAATGATATAAACAATTATTTAGGATCTGCAGTATGTAACTTATTTGCAGATGATGTTTTATTATACTGTAGTGGAAGAAATAAATGATAAATTGCAGTACTCTCTTCATAAAGTTAAGGAATGGTATGATAACAATATGCTAACTTTGAATGCTTCCAAGTCTAATGCAATGCTAGTTACAACACGACAAAAGGAAACGGTATTAACTGATGAAATTCAATTATGTCTTGGTGACCAATTACTGAATGTTGTAAATCATTTTGATTACCTTGGTTTAAAACTAGATAAGAACATGAAATGGGATGTTTATATTGAGTCTCTATGTCAGGACTTAAGCAAGAAAATATGGGTACTTTCGAGGCTAAGAGATTTTTTACCATTTGATCTATTGTTGAAAATCTATAAAAGTACTATTCAACCCAAGATTGACTATGGAATTTCCGTTTGGGGTTTTACCAGTGATCTAAATGTTGATAAAATCCAGAGACTTCAAAATAGAGCTGCCAGGGCGATGATCAATAATTATGATTATATTAATGTTACAGGAATAGATCTTGTTGCTGATATGCATGTTATGAATGTTAGACAACGAAGAGATTATTTTGTATCTTTGTTAATGTTTAAAAGTATTTACGGTTTGGCACCAGACTATTTAGTTAATGATGTTGTTATGGCTTTAGAGGTGTCAGAAAGACTAACAAGAAACGTTAAGGAAAATGATTTGTTTGTTCCAGTTACAAATGTTGAAATTACAAAGCATGCTTTGTCTTACCAGGGTCCAGTTATATGGAATAAATTGCCAGAGGGTGTGAAGGAGTGTTTAAGCTTAGAAGTATTTAAATGTAAAGCCAGAGCTCACTTTTTATCTGTGTAATTATGGTTTTATTTATTGTTTTATAACTTTTTATTGCCTTGTTTATATTGTACATGCTGGGCCATGTTGAAAAACACACATTCTGTGAACTTGCTACCCAGTGAAAATATCTTTTATAAATAAATAAAAATAAATAAATCAGTGATATAGGACTCAACATGGTCCTGCTCTTAAGCTCTTCTCCATATGAGTGGCCAGCCTTGATTGCTTGACCAATACTGGCAGAATGGCAGCTGTATCTCTTGCTTTAGCCCTTGCTTTAGCCCCTGCTTTGGGTGGCAAGCCTTTAATGCACAGAGAGGGGAAACCAACATTATTGCTTGCCAGGATTAGTTGTCCAGCAGTACACACTATATTCAGTATTGCAGGGTTAACCATTATTCAGCCAGTCTGAACCAGAATGAATTGAAATCCATTCTGCTCACTTTGACAGACCTCATTGAGACCACAGACACTTGCCAGCCATGTAGCTCATGATTCATTTGCATACACTTCTCTGAGGTTAATTGAAACCTCAGAAATGCCATTACTATTTACAACCCAGTTCTTGCATTCAGTGCCTATGCATGATCTTGGTAAATTGTCCAGAAATGATTGAGATTCAGGCAAGAATTATTGGAGAATTCAATCATATAGCAAATAATAGTTGGTACTTACGCATACAGGATCAATCACAGATCTACAGTGTATCAGAGAGAAGAATTTTAAACTGCAAAATTAAAATTGAACACAAACTGATATTTTTAACAAGCTGAATGTTTTGGAGAATAAGTTGTTTTTGATTCCAGCTACGACTGAGCTACATACATCCATGTAAAATATTATTATTCACTGGCTAAATGATTCTTTATGGCTTTAATAAGTCTACCTTCTTTGTTTCTCTATAAATGATTAACATATATGGCCAGGAAAACCAGTAGGCCAAACGGAAATATCATTTTTACAGGTGCTTTGGTCCTTCGTATAAATGAACTAGTTGTTTTTGATTCCAGCTACGACTGAGCTACATACATCCATGTAAAATATTATTATTCACTGGCTAAATGATTCTTTATGGCATATAATAAGTCTACCTTCTTTGTTTCTCTATGAATGATTAATATATGTCAAGGAAAATCAGTAGGCCAAACAGAAATATCATGTTTACAGGTGCTTTGGTCCTTCATATAAATGAACTAGTGAGCATGTCAGACATCATGCATCCTTGCAAACAATTGGGCTAAACTGAAATGTCGAGTTTTACAGGTGCTTCACTGCTTCACACAATGCACTCATCAGCATTGTACCTCATGACCTTGCGCACATGTAATACCTGCACATTTTGTGCTCTCATGCCCTGATCTCCGTACCTTTCATCTTCAATGTGATTGGTCACGTTTATCCAAAGCCATCTCCTAATTGTCACTTCCTTAAATCAAAGCTAATGGTCTCCAGTGGTTAGAATCCTTTGTGGGCTGTGTACTGGGTCAATTAACGATAATAGGGGTACATAGATTGCTTCGATCTGCTGCTCTCCTATTCTCTTCTGTTCCATTCTATTCTTTCTCTTTGAACATGAGTTGAATCTGTCCAATTCTCTTGTGTTGTGTGAGTTCTATGGGGTCTGTGAGCAGAGTATTTGCCACGACTGGCTCTTTGATTTTCCTCAGGATTTCCACATACCATTGAACTATCAAAGAGTTGTTACCATGGATACAATGGCAGCTACCTGCATCCGGGTCCTTTGAAGCTTAGTGGAGCATGACGTCATGGAGGCTGCATCAGGACCAGTCGATTGCCTCTCTATGGGTTTCTCCTGTTCTTCCAATGGTCCCCTGACGCAGACCTCCCAAGTGATGTGCACCGGGGCGTTAAGGGTTGTTGAGGCTAAAATGCCGGCTACACTCAGCTATTTTTGGCTCATTCTCCAATCTCCATTGGGTGGATTGGTGCTTGCTTCATGTAATATGATTATGAATGTGTCACCTTCAGTTAGCTACACTCATGTGGACACTGAAAGAGCCATTATATCACTCATATTTGATGTATGTTTGTGGTCACATGATAGATGTTGTCACTAATGTCGACAGTCTGTGTATAATGCTTTACAAACATTACTCTGAAGTGGTGGTATACAGTGAAATCATACGCTAAATAACCTTTGCTTCAGAGATATTTGCCTGCCCCTTTTTAATGGCCAGGGTTCGATTCTTGGTCGGAGAACAAATTAATTGGTAGGCTTGCATGAACGACTTCCTTGTGATGGCGGTCAGATGATAATGAAATTTAAATTTGCCTGCAACATATGAACAGCATGTAAAACATCAATGCCTAAATCTACTTGTGCTCACCTTGAGCTGCAAGTCGCTGAGTCTTGGGTTCAACTACTGCTCTGGCTGCATCGGCTTATGTGGGAGAGCGGTTTCAAAGTTTCAGTCATCCTTCGTCCCATGTTTCTGTGTCCTCCTCCTGTTCTAATCAGCCTATGAAGTTCATGAATACAGGACGTAAAGCCCAATCATCCTACCATCTATAGAGTGAAAATGACAAAAACTTACATTAAAGAGCTGCACTTATTGCTCATGTATGATCCACCAAACTGAAACCGCCTCACAACAGGACAACTTTGTGCCTATTGATCCTGGTGTTCGACATTTTTGTCCAGCCCTATACCTGACATATAGCAACGTCATGTCATCATATCAATACTTTTCTATTGATGTACTGATATGCCTTGGCGAGATTATCTTTCGGCTATCTGGCCATGTTCAGATGATGTCCGATTCTGGTTTTTCTGACAGCTAAAAAAGGAACGGACGAAATAAAAACTGGTCTGTTATTGGTATCGATTTCATATGGGCATTGCGGACCAGCTATCAGGAGAGGCCAGTCTCTCTTTCTATGACCTCAGAAACATGACTGCCCTCTTTTTATGACCCCTCTTTTCATCCCTTTACAACTCTCACTGATAGTTTGCACTCTGAGGGTCCTAGATATCATCCTGGGGTATCACCCTTGCTATCTGCTTGGTTGTCACTGTAGCAACACGATATTGCTGAGAGCTGTCTGATGTGTCAAGATGGTGGGAAGTGTTGGTGGTCTGCTTGGTTATAGTTAGCACTGAGCAGCATGAATGAGGAACCTAATCTAAATACAATTCAGTTTTTAGTTGATGTAGTTCTGCTTCAGGGTAAGATATAATTCTAAATCATGGTATAGTATTCAGTGAATTTTTTTTTCTACTGAAGATTGTTAATGGAGAAATGGTTGTGCAGTCAACTTCCGTTTGTGAACCGGAAACTTCAATGATGCAAATCTGCTCACTGTACACTTCTACTTATGACCTCAGGACTACAAATTGCTCCGCCACTAATTCTTGCCTCAGAAAAGAATGTTTGCTCATAGTGCTTTGGGAGGGTGTCCTTTGTCTTGCTATATTATGTGTTTCATGTACTTTTCTACGTAGAAATCAATCATTTTTGTGTCCGAGAGCAGGGCCTCGGGCCCTTTGTCGTCATCAATGGGATTGTCATATCAAAGTTGGTGTGGATCGAAAAGCATTTCACAGATGCAAGAAAAACCCAAAGTTATGATGCCATTATGATGCCCAGTGTTTACACTGTTGCACTAGATGCCCTGGCTTTAATCTTATGTCTCACTGCTCTAAATAGTTAACTTTAATCCCCCAAATTCCTCCTTGCTCAGCAGACGATTTCTGAGAAGCATCTTCTTCTTCTTCCCTTTGGCCCTTCCGCCCTGAGACAAAGTGGGGTGCCCCACAACCTGAGATTTATGCTTCAGCCAATTACTAAAGATAGACAGATAGACACATAGATAGACAGATAGATAGATTGATAGGTAGATTGATAGATCTATAGATAGAATGCAACTTTTAACAATTTATAGAGATGTGTTAATGTAATGATCATATCCCATTGAGTTATAAGGGTTATTAAATTGCTCGAGGACACAGTGCATGCATTGCATGCTATTTTTCAATCTGAGACACAGTGTTTAACTTTCGAAAATTTGGGTGTGGCCAGGAATCCAATCCTTGTCAAAGGTACAGCCATCAAACCTCAAAACTCCATGCTTCTTATGACCCAAAGAGTGACTGTCTACCAATCAATCACTGCTTACTACATGTGTTAAGTCCATTGGTGGTAATTGGCTGGTTGTGATATTGACAGCAGGTTGTCCATTCAGGTCTTGACAGAAGGCTTTTCTATGTGAGGATGTTCAAGCCAAAATTCAGAATGTTGCAAATTGATTTTATTGTCTGACAGCATTAGATGGAGCTATTTTAGGATGGAGCAGTATGGGTGAAACTGATTTCTGTTTTATGAGATTGCTTCATAATCCAGGCTCTAGGTAGTGTCATGAAACACAGCGGATAACATTATTTGGTGATGCTTCATCCAGAACTGTGCATGCATATCTGACAGCTGCCCTAGCCAGGTTGATATCAGAATGATATAATTATCCTGGACGATACCGACAACCTTCTGGGAGAGCACTTTCACTGACAATTCTGAAGTGATACACATGTGCTTGTAACAAATAGATTATGAGATAATATATAGAATATCACAAGGAGGGAGCAACTTATAAATTTGTTTAAAATGAAATATTTAAACTTACTGTAACTGTTGTGACACTAAAATATCATAATTGTGATTTTGTACGCAGAATACTTGTGCGTTATTGTAAAACCAACTGTCAAATTTTTGTAAATGAGATTCACATTAATTGTTCCTGGGCTTTCAAACTGAATATGAAACAGCACTCAGAGTTTTTCTGATGGAGCCTCCAAACAAACATTCTTGAGCTGGCAAGTTGATTTCAGGTCCAAATCTAATCTTGAAAATCTATTTCCACTTAGTTGTGTCAATTGGAGTTATTCCACAGGGCTGCGAGGGTTTTGCATCAATCATGGGACCCACAAGGATCCATGCCATGCTGCAATCTGCAGCTCAGGGCATCAGTAGAAAAGGGTTTTGGAATAAATGGTCTGCTATAAGATCCTGCCATATAACGTGAGATTAAAGAATACTTGTGAGTGAAGGTGGAGATGGTGCAGAATGTGTCGCGTAGGAGAAAATGAGAAATAATTCATGCAAATGAAAGATCACACAGCAATGCCATTCAAAACAAGATGCAGCAGCAGGCCTAAACTATGCTTTTAGTGATTGCATGAAAATAGGAATGAATGCTTGTAATTTAAAACTAGAAAGATTTATCATACCGGAATTATTTCTTCAAACAAACATCATACGGGTCATTCATGATAGTTGATACTTGTACAGATTTACAAAAGAAATACCCTTGAGTGTTGGGAAGTTGTCGCTTTCTGAATCTATGTATATTACGCGGGTAAATTATGACATCTTATTCAATCTGTGGTTGCTTGATATGGCAAATAAATATATTCATAGCTTATTCTGAGATATTTCCTCATGTCTCCAGAAGCTTTCATCCATCCTAATAGTCCATATGTGCTTTAGTGAGTGACAGTTGTCTGCCCCAAGTGCCTTTAGTCATTCTGGCGTCACTGGCCTATCCCACAAAATCATCTACTTATCATGAAATACTTACTATATTCAATAGGCCATTAGTTCGTATTTCTTTCACAACCTTCCTCTTATTTTGGTCTCAGATATTCACGTTTAGAAAAGAAAGAAGAATGTGGCGTCCCCCTGCCCTAATGCACTTAGTGCAAATTTTGTATAATGAACATAATTATTTTAATAACCATAATACAGAAATGTAACACTTCTGTCTGCTTTACAATGTTATTTCCCTGATAATTGTCACCAGTTGTTGTAACATTTGCACATGTTCGTAAAAATTAAAGGTTGAGTGACTCCGGTTGGAAGACAAGCTTTGAATATCACCTGGTGGAAGATGGTGTCCATGTGATGAAATGGAATTAATGGGGAGATCTGCGTAGGTGGCAAATGGGAAAACAGGCAGTTACAGAAGGAAACAGAAAGAGAAGTTGTGATTGAATCTCGCAACAGTGACGGACGCAGGGGGGGGGGAGGGGGGGGATGCATCCCCCCCACCACACCAAAATTTATATATATTTTTACATGTTAATTCTATCAGCACGTAGTCGCGAATTATGCATTCCGCGACGCGATAGACCCCCCCACCGGAATTTTCTGGATCCCCCCCTGTCTCGCAATGTCTTGCAATGTCGGTCAGACCCTTCTTGGTTTGCTGACATGAAAGGCTTTGAAGAAAACCAGAAAAGGGCTTAATCAGAGCAGGGTGGAAGAAGCGCCTTGTGAGGGGTGATATGCCCCTCGTGAGTGATGTGTATTCTGTCTGCAACAACATTAGCACACAAACTGGCACTTGCAAGGGTCTGGGTTGGGATAATTATATAAGGACAGTTATATGCAGGCTTGCTGCCCTGGACCCACATACTGGCAAGTGCTTATAGGGACTAGAAATTCTTTACATGAACATCTACAGAACACTTCTTTAGAGGAGCAGTAGCCTATGCACAAGTATGTTGGTGCTTCCCTTCTGCAGGGCATCCTTGGAAATGCAATCAATCTCTGGAAGTCTTTAAGAACATAGAAAGGCCAAGGAAACAAAGGAACTGGCTAATTACACTTTTAAACAAGGTGGAATAATTTCTTTAGTTTGGCATCTCAAATGCAAATCAGCCTATTAATAGACCTGTTCAAAAAAGACTTTTTATTTTATTTTGATGAGGATTGCAGTGATTCCCATTCTCCAAGCTCTAGAATGACCAAATATGACATTTTTTTCAATTTTGGACTCATGAGCCATGAAGTTTTAATGTTTAATTTAGGCAAAAACGCCTAAAATATCAGAGGGGGGTGTCATATTTTGCCTCATATCTTCACCAGTCTTATGGCTAGTTCTCACGGAGACGTAACAGAGGGTTTAAGCGACGGCGTTTCTTATATTTCCAGGAAAGGGCAAAGATTTGAGCATGTTCGCCGTCAATTTTGGCTTTACGGCGCAACAGGAACAGCATGCGTCGTTTTAAGAGGTCTTTCTACGCAATTCCTAGAAATTTGACGATGCAGGAAAAAAAGATTCAACCGGTTGAATCTTTGCGAGGAAAGAAGTGGTGAAGCAAGAAGAAGCGTAATAAGAAATCAGTGCGCGCCGCAGATTTTTAAAGTTGCGACGCACAAAGAAGAGCTTCGACGCAGAAACAGCAGTGTAGCAGAAAGCTCTTGCTTCATGTCACATGTTTCAGACACGCGTCGCGGAAAGACACATGTGCGACGCACGTTAGAGGGTGCGCGCCGCGTCTTTTGGACCCCCAATGCAGCAGACAGAGTGGCGCCTGAGTGCATGCGTTGTTCTATTTTTAGCATCAACCCTTTGTCTGCGTGTCACCCTCTTTTTGCGCAGCGGCTGGGGCAGCAGCAGCGAAGCAGGGGGGGCGAAGGAGGGGAAAAGAGGCGGTCCGCACCCTGCATATATATAGAGGGGGCCAGTTTAGAGCACCATACCCACTCAGACCTTCGACCAGAACACACCTAGAATCCACGACACTATTATCAACTGCTACATTTGCTGCTACTTTTGTTGCTACAATTGTACTTTTGCTGCTACAACATGGGACCAAAGAGGAGAAAGGGCACCGTCGTCACCAGGGCACCAACCAAGCTCAGCACCAGGTCAACACTTCACACTCCTGGGAGCACTCCAGTGACAACTCCAGCTACAACTCCAGCTGCAACTCCTCTCCATGAACCTTCAGATGCTGCAGTGACTGCCTTCTTCACAACAGCCATGGCAGACATCTCTCTACCTGGGCTCTACACCTCCACTACAGCTGGCAGCCAGACGAAGACCACCACTTCAACCAGCAAAGCCACTGTCGTCAGCGAGACCATCTTCGAGGGCCGGCCAGAAGACAGCACAGACGAAGATTCATCTGTTGAATTGTTTGAAGAGGAAGGAGACAAGCCTGCTGACAAGCCTTCCAAGTCTGCTGACAAGCCTGCTGCCAAGTCTGCTGACAAGCCTGCTGCCAAGCCTGCTGCCAAGCCTGCTGCCAAGCCTGCTGACAAGCCTGCTGCCGAGTCTTCCACGGGTCTTCCAGAGCCTACTGCCAAGTCTACTCCAAAGAAGACTCCAAAGAAGACTCCAAAGAAGACTCAGACTCCGAAGAAGACTCAGACTCCGAAGAAGACTCCGGAGAAAACACAAGAGAGCCAGCCTGTTCTTGCTCTAGATAGAGTGGCCATACATGAGGACACCTTCGAGGAGGAAGAAGACTCTGCTGATGAGACCCCTGCAGCTGCTGAAGCCAAGTCCAAGGGCAAGAAGGGCAAAGGGAAGGCCCCCAAGAAAAACATCAGGAACAACCTGGGCATCACAGCTGAGCAAGAAGACGACCTCATCAACTGGTTCAGAGAGCATCCTGTCCTCTACATGAAGGGCTCCAGAGGCTACAAGGGCAACGAGAAGCTGCTGCTGGACACAGAAAAAGCCAAGGAGCTGGGACCCCAGTACACCTCCCAGGACATCTTCAACTGGAGGAAGACAGTCCGCACCCACTACTCCAGACTCGTCAGGCCTGAAGCTTCAGGATCCGGCAGGAAGGAGACTCTGACAGACAGGGACCAGTACATCCTAACCAACTGTCGGTTCCTGAAGGACTCCATCGTCCACAAGCCAGGCAAGGAGCTGTCCGCCATCTCTCAACTGTCTGCCAACCGACCAGCCTCAGACTCCGGGGACAGCTACAACCCTGAGGATTCCCTGCCAGCTTCGTATGACATGCCGGAACTGCCAGCTGAACACCCAGCACAGGACAGACCTGACAGCCAGCAGTCCCAAGTCTTCCCTGGAGCACCAAAGCCTGGAGCCGCTGCCAAGGGAACCAAGAGGAAGGCCCCAGGAGATGAAGCCATGCACTCCGCCATGCACGTCATCGCAGGCAGCATGCAAGCCATGTCCTCCGCCAAGAAGATCCTGAAAGGCTCTGGCTGCAACATGTGCCCCGACCACCAGGAGTTGACACCCGATCAGGAGTACTGGAGGATGAAGTGCCAGGACCTCTACCACGTGGGATGTCACGCCAGCCCTGAAATCAGAAGGAAAATGGTCAGGACCATTGCAGAGGCCGCCCTCTACTGGGACAAGGAGAGTGAGATGGATCATGCCAGCCGCCAGTCAAGTCATCATCAGCAGCAGACCTTCCAGCCTCCTCATCCTCCTGAGCGCCTGCAGATGCCACCTCCTCCTCCTCCTTCTTCGACGTATGTGCCATCCCACCACCAGCAGCACCACCACGCTTCCAGCAGCAGCCATCACTACCACCACCACCAGCCCAGGGAAGGAGGATCCTCCAGGCAGACTCCCAGCTACACCGTGATGCAGCCCAGCCCATCCTCCATGACACTGATGATGGATGCTCAGGAGAGCCCCGAGAAGTACGGCTACCCCCCTGGACCCAGCTTTGGTCAACCGGCCGCCCATCACCAGCACCAGCCTTCCCCTTCGGCCAGTTGGACTGCAAGTCTCCTTTCTCCACGAAAGTAGAATACCAGATGCAGCAAAGACAACAAAAAACCTTGGCCCTTTTAAGGGCCACCAAATCCTCCCAAAAGGGCAGGCCACGTACACATCTTATGTTGACAAAAAAAAAGAGCTTGTGTTGACCGAAAAGAGCCAAAAAAGAGCAAAAAAAACGTTGACAATCCCCAAAAAAAAAGTCCCCCCAAAAAAAAGTCCCCCAAAACAAAAGTCCGGTCCTGGCCTTCATTAAAAGTAATCACCTTCATAAAAGCAAGGTGCTAGTTCCCCCTTTCTTTGCCCCAAAACATACCAAGTGCAGCACTAGTACAAGTGCTGCATTCTTTGGTATAAACATATTTTTATTGCACTAGTACAAGTGCATGAATTTCTTAATTAAAATGTAATGCACTAGTACAAGTGCTTTGGTTTTAAAACTTGTGTTGGTTGGTTGCACTAGTACAAGTGCATCACTTTGTAATTTCACTTGTCTAGGGCAAGTGGCAGGTAGATAGCTAGCTAGATAGATAGATAGATAGATAGCTTGATAGATAGCTAGATAGATAGCTAGATAGATAGCTTGATAGATGGAACACAATGCTCGTTACATATATACACTGCAGCAAAAGAAAAGCAGTTGTCGTCACTTTGCAGGAATTGGACTTGGATAGATAGATAGATAGCTTGATAGATAGCTAGATAGATAGCTAGATAGATAGATAGATAGATGGAACACAATGCTCGTTACATATATACACTGCAGCAAAAGAAAAGCAGTTGTCGTCACTTTGCAGGAATTGGACTTGGATAGATAGATAGATAGATAGATAGATAGATAGATAGATAGATAGATAGATGGATGGAGGGATTGATTGATTGATTGATTTTTGGGCTTGTTTTGTCAACATAGGATGTGTACATGGCCAGCTCAATTGGGAGGATTTGGTGGCCCTTAAAAGGACCTGGGGTTTGTTGTTTTGAATGCATCTTCTTCAGATTTTCTCCAACTGCCAAGGGACACTTCCTGCCGGACTGTTGACCCAGTCACGTAGGTAGTCTCGAGCAGCCTTGGCATCTCTGGAGGCATTTCCGTGTCGAAGTGGTTCTCCTAGGTCATGCAATTGACGGTCTCCCCTCCAAACTCCTTCAGTGACGTCATGTGTCTGTGGATCTTCTCTGTCCATCACTTCATTGTCACGGGCATGGTGGACGCCTACTCTGTCTCGCAGAATGTTGTGTAGAACACAAGCAGCCATTGTGATGTATGTCACTCTTGTAGGTCGTTGGGGCATGGTGGTCAGGAAGCATCTGAACCTGTGTGACAGCAGACCGAAGGCATTCTCCACCACTCTCCTGGCTCTTGAAATCCTGTAATTGTAGACTCTGGAAGCAATGTCAAGGTTCCTTCTTGGCACTGGTTTGAGCAGCCATGTCTTCAGGGGAAATGCCTCGTCACCCACGATGTAATATGGGAAAGGATTGTCTTCTGTGCCAGGTAGAGGTTCTGGAGGTGGTAGGCCTAGATCTTCCTCGTCCAGGAGTTGTCGAAGTACTGTGTCCCTGAAGACGCCGCCATCAGATGCACTTCCTTGACAGCCAGCCTGCACATAGATGAACTTGTAGTCGGCATCAACGAGGGCCATCAGGACAATGGAGTGAAATCCCTTGTAGTTGTAGAACAAGGAGCCTCCAGCCTTGGGACATCGGATTGCGACGTGCTTGCCATCCAGAGCTCCAATGCAGTTGGGCAAGTTCCATTTCGTCTCAAAAGCCTTGGCTATCTCCTTCCATCTTTCAGGCTGTGTGGGTAGTGCCAGCTGTCTTTCGAAGGCATGAACGATGGCAAGGCAGACCTCAGGGATGAAGTTGCAGATGGTGTTGGGTGCCACACGGAAAGCATAAGCTAGGGACTTGTAGCTGTTTCCTGTTGCCATGTACCGCAGGGTGATAGCCAACTTCAGACCAGGTTCCAAAGCCCTCCTCATGTTGGTGTCTTTCTTAGCGATGAGTGGTCCAACAGCTTCCAGGATTTCAGCAAAGATGGCAGGGGGCATTCTAGTGTAGTTGTAGTAGCCGGACACGTCACGCACTTGCAGTTCAGGCAGCAGTTGATGGAAGTGACCATGTTGTTCCCTCTGCAGCAACCAGTTGCGAATCCACCACCTTTTCTGTCTCCTGGCCCTCCTCCTCCTGTGTCTCAAATAGACAGCTCCGATAGCAACAGCAGCAGCACCAGCCACAACAATAATTTCTTCTTCATTCATCATGCATATGTTCAGTAGGCAGTCGTTGTGTTCTCATTGAAGGGCAATCAGCAAATGAAGCAAGGAGGTCCTCTGTGTCCCTTTTTATAATGACCAAAAGTGACTCCTGCAGCAGCCAAACACACTTTGCCGCAGCGCTGCAACAACAGACGTTCGTCGATGCTTAAGAGACCTTCGTCGCTGCTTAAGGCAAGGACGACGAAGAAGGTCAGCATCGACGCGCCTGTAATGTCCTCGGCGCTTTATGAATGCATGTGCGACGATGAACCATCAAGTTACGCAGTAACAAGTCCCTAAATGCGGCGTTGCATCCTTACAGTCTTCGGCGAGGCTGTCATTTTCAGCGACGCATCTTACCTCGGGTGTACGCCGAAGGTTTCCTGATGCGTCGCAGGTCGCCAATTTCAGACGTAGCTGCCTCACAACCATCAGCGGCGTAAGAGGAAACAACATTGGGCGAAGTAAAAGCCGCCTCGCCGAATTCCAAAACAAAGTGCGACGCGTCTGTTTGGAACTGCGCTGAGGAAAGAGAGGCGGAACGCGGCGAAGAAAGCTTAAGCAGCGCCGCGGACACCTCAAGACTCACCGCGGCTACTAACTTTAAGCGTCGCACATGACACTAATTGATTACGTAATGTGCCAAAACCAACGTTCTACGCAACAACTTTCCAAGAAATGACTTCTCTTGATGCGTCGCTCTCAAATCGCCGTCGTGAGAACCAGGCATTAATTGTAGAGCAACATGGGTAGTATCATATGAAAGCTGGTGAAATTGTCTTTCATTGGACACCAATATCTTGGTATTTTAGATGATTTTAGTTGCCTCCAAAGCAAAAATGTGTAAATTTTAGGCTAAATTCTGACGTTGGGCACTACATTTTGCCTCATATGCTCATTAAAAATAACCATCAGACAGCATGAGTGGTACCATATGAAAGCCTGTAAAATTTTCTTTGAATTGACATTGTATTTATGTTTATTTACATCAATATTGTTGTCACTGAAGCGATGTAGCACTAGTATCTCAATTTCAAGCAGCCGTCTGTCTGTTTCAATTTATCATCATAGTGCATTGATCAGAACATTTTTGTCATATTGTGTTGCCTTCATTGAATTGGAACATTTAACACATTAAATTTACCATGTTAAAGAAGTATCATTCTTGTGTTGCAAAATAAATAATGACTATGTCACCCGAATCACGTTTGTGGTTAACATAGGCCTAATATTGACAGCAGTACACAGTATAATGTAAAATCACCCATGGCTTTGCATTATGTACAAGTGCTAATACTCTGACATACATTATTACATCATCCGACACCTCTATCAGCCAAACACAAGCCTGTATTTCACTGCAATAAATCCCATACTCTTTGTAGTCCACTTATCGTCTCGTTTTTTACCGTTTCAGTGTTTGTCTCATGGTATAGGCCGGTTATTCATCATGATATTGAGAATATGTGTTTATCACACTCCGGGCTAAAGCCCTTGGTTGATAAATCACATATTCCCTCTCCCATGGTGAATAACCTATACTTATATTGAACATGAGGGCCAAATACAAGCAATGGAAATATTAATTAAGAAAGTCATGGCAGGGTAACAAAGTTTCATGGATATATGTCACTGCAACAACTTGTTCAAGGCAGCTGAGAGTAAATTCAGCAAAATGTTTTTTTTCAATGTAACAGACATTAAGCAACTCTGCCTTTGACATTGTACTTGTCATGTTCTTTCCAAGTTGCTTTTGGCCAAGGTATATATTTGATATAAATTTCAGGCTCTCAGACAAGAAGGAACATTCTAAAGCAAAGAAATTTCGGCTGTCCAAGACTTAACATTGATTATAAACAAAACATTTTGTGGAATTGCTTGTTTCACAGTTTCAGTCTTGACAAGTTCTTGCAATGATAATAATTGTTATCCATATTTATTATTCCGTTTTTTTTTTTCACTTTATTAGGCCAAGTTGAATCGAGTCAAATCGAGTCAACAGTGCGTACCGCGCTCATAATTTTTATCATTGTTAACAACCAGTATGGCTGGTGTGAAACAGACAAACCATTTTTCTGTCAACAGTTCAAACCTTCATTAAGTAAATTTGCTGCCTCCCATAGGTTGCCTGTGCTGCAGCTTCATTTTGTCACGCTAACGTGACTATGTACAACCTAATGTTTTAATGTTTCTAATTTTTACCAGTGGTCAACAGTTGTTTTCTACAAATTCCAAAAACAGATTATAATTTTACATCAGATGTAGCCTTATGTCCGATTATCCTTTTCTGGTCTATCCTCAGATGTCCATGATTACTTTTTAAACTAAGGGTAAAAGAACCATAACAGTGATCTGTGGATGTTCATGTCATTATGCATTCATCGACAGCAGAAGCTCACTTGAATGGTTTTAGATTATGATTACAAATGATACTGACAACTCCAGCATATTGTGATTCAAAATGTCAGGTTTAATGTGTTTTCTGACATAAGCTACTTGGCTACAAAAATGTGACAAGGAGACACTGACTGTTGTGAATCGCATTATCAGCTTTGCCACTAATTTTGATTTATGTTCTCCTCGCATTCAGCAATGGATTTTCTCGATAGAAAGACATTAAAGACATGGTAAATTAAATTTGTTAAATATGCATGGTAAATTAAATTTGTTAAATATTCCAAATGAAAACAAAATCTATAAAATAATTCAATAAGGCACCAAATTTAGATAGTTTTCTTATCAATACATCATGACGATAAATTTGAACAGACAGTCAACTCATTTAAATTAAGAAATAAGACTTTTAAAGACAACAAGAATTGTCTAAATAATTCTAAAAAAGGTGCCATTTTGAAGAACATTTTACAGGCTTTCATATGGTACCACTCATGTTGTCTGATGGTTATTTTTAATGAGCATATGAGGCAAAATGTAGTGCCCAACGTCAGAATTTACACTAAAATTTACACATTTTTGCTTTGGAGACAACTAAAGTCATCTAAAATACCAAGATATTGGTGTCCAATGAAAGACAATTTCACCAGCTTTCATATGATACTACCCATGTTGCTCTACAATTAAGACTGGTGAAGATATGAGGTAAAATGTGACACCCCCTAGGGTGTCCCATTTTTCGAAAATATTTTCGGATCAAGCTCCTTTTGGGCTCAGTTGTGCTCCCATGTGTACAAAGCCCACACACCAAATTTCAGCCAAATCCATAAAGGTTTAGACCCCCCCCTACCACCATCTTTGGGGGGCCCCTCAAGGGACCCGAAAATGACCATTTTCGAGCCTAAAAAGTGGCTATTTTCCTGTCTGAAATCATCCCAGTGCCACTAAAATTGTTCATATAGGGCTTTTGGAGAGTACTGAGTCCATCTATGATGATAATAAATTACCCAGAGGTCAAGATGACTTCATAACATGCTATAATTGGTCAATTTAGGCCTCGGGTTACCCGAAAATGACTATTTTCGAGCATAAAAAGTGGCTATTTTCCTGCCTGAAATCACTTAATGCAACTGAAACTGGTCAACTGGGGGTTTTTGAGGGTGCTGAAGTCACCCATGATGAAACTGAATCACAAAGAGGTTGTGCTTACTTCATAACAAACAATATTTTGTAAATTCAGCCCTCGGATTACCTGATATGTAAGTGCACATAAGTGGAATAATCTTTGAAAGATGATCAACATATTTAATTTGGCAATTTCTTAACATAGTCTGTTTTTTCCTTAATCTTGGGAAGTAATATTGATGATGGATGATTGGGCTTTATGTTCTGTTTTATGCATTTGGTTGCTAATTGGGACAGGATCATCTGAGGATTCAATTAAGCAAAGCGTTACTGAGATTGCTCCCCATCATTAGTCCAGGTGACCCAGCCAGTACCCCCAGTGATTTATAGCCCCCTCTTCAGAAACTGACTGAAAGCACATTTGTACAGCTCAAATGTTAATTAACATAATATCTTATACTAAATGCAAAAAGGGTCTTTAGTGGGTGCAAATTTCATCTTGGTTTACAAATATTTTGTCTTCATTCTGTGTGCGCAGGACACCAAGACAATACAATCACAATTACCACATTTGCAAAGTTCTAGATGCTCCCTCTGACTGAAGCCTTACACCAGCAATGTGCTTGATGATGTTGGACGTGGCTGCATATTCTGTTCCTGTTTCCCACATTGGTGTGGCAAGGCCAGCTCATGTTGATATGCTCAAATAGTAGCACTACCGAAGCTCTAATTGATGAAAGATTCGAGTTAAATGTCATCAGGAGCATAGCAAAATCATTATTATGTTCTAAGGTACTTGATGGAACCTCTGGTTAAGCTCAGTTTTTTTAACACTGCACTGGAGCCAGATGTTACAAGTTCTTGCTCAATAACTGAACATAATGCCTCTCAACCTGATGTAGTAGGCCCAAGTTCCAGGAAATGATGACCTATGACTTGAGTCATTCATTAGACCTTCGTCATGACAGAAAATTGATTGTCTTGCCACCAGACATGTTTACAAGAAACAGGAAAAGAATAAGTAGCCATATTTAATATCATCAAATACATTGCGGTTGTTAGTGATTCTATTAAGTGGGACATCATGGACGTCAATTGTGACTGACGGAAACCAGTTTGCTACAGGCAGACAAATGCAGTGAGGTGGCAGACTGGTGAAATCCAAGTAAAATTTGCTATTGGATTGGCTTCTAGGGTACTAAGAAAGCTGTCTCTCAGATCTGCATCCAGCAGAACCCAGCAGAACTAAGTTAAGAGTTTCTCAGTAATACATGTATGCATGGATGTGAAATAAAACACTTCTGGTGCAATGTTGTATTCTGTGGCTCAGGATGAAACTCTTCTGGAATGCATTGTGTTGATGTCCCATTGACACAAAATGAAGATGCAGCAGTTCAAGAAGACACTTAAGATACCCTTGTTTAAGATTGTTTCTACAATATAAATCCTGATTTTGCATGTGTCAAAACGGATCTTACAATGACAGTTTGTAAAATGTGTTTTTTACTGGATTGAGAAAATTCTGAGAGCGTAATTCAGTCGTCATGATAATATATGGGCTGTATAGATGTGCTCAATTTATTGCCAATGAAATTGTGGGGAACAAAAGTAAGCAAAGCTATGAAAGTAAATTGGTGAAGAGTAATATAATCACGTATCTTACGCAGGTATATTTTCACTTAGTGTGCGCATTTACGTATCTGTACTGTATCAATAATGAAAAGTTACCCATTGCAAATGTTAAATTTCATGGTTACAACCTCTAATTGATACATGCTAATAGATAATGAAATTCTCATGTCTAACAATCCCTAAAACACAGGTATTGGTGTTTTTTAAAAATATTAATTAACTATAGGAATTGCTGTCATGGGTAATCCGAGGGCTGAATTTACGAAATATTGTTTGTTATGAAGTAAGCATAACCTCTTTGTGATTCAGTTTCATCATGAGTGACTTCAGCACCCTCAAAAACCCCCAGTTGACCAGTTTTAGTGGCATTACCTGATTTCAGGGAGGAAAATAGCCACTTTCTATGCTCGAAAATGGTCATTTTCGGGTAACCCGAGGCCTAAATTGACCAATTATAGCATGTTATGAAGTCATCTTGACCTCTGGGTAATTTATTATGATCATAGATGGACTCAGCACACTCAAAAAGCCCTATATGAACAATTTTAGTGGCACTGGGATGATTTCAGACAGGAAAATAGCCACTTTTTGGGCTCGAAAATGGTCATTTTCGGGTCCCTTGAGGAGCCCCCCAAAGATGGTGGTAGGGGGGGGTCTAAACCTTTATGGATTTGGCTGAAATTTGGCGTGTGGGCTTTGTACACATGGGAGCACAACTGAGCCCAAAAGGAGCTTGTTCCGAGAAAATGTTTGAAAAATGGGACACCCTAACACCCCCCTCTGATATTTTAGGCGTTTTTGCCTAAATTAAACATTAAAACTTCATGGCTCATGAGGCAGGCATTCCCAAAGTCCAAAATTGAAAAAAATGTCATATTTGGTCATTCTAGAGCTTGGAGAATGGGAATCACTGCAATCCTCATCAAAATAAAATAAAAAGTCTTTTTTGAACAGGTCTAACCTATTAACCAAGACAATTATCCCATTAACTTTATGATTATCCATGATAATGACTTCTATATATGCATTCTGGCTGACTTAAGTTATGAGACAAGTTGATATAAAATGAATTTCTAAGAATCCCAAGTGGTGCCTGACTAGCAAATTGGAAATTAGATGTCTTAACTTGCAGCCAAAGCATTACTTCAACCAATTAAGATTCAGTCAATCTGAAGTCATTCTTAACTGAAGTCAATGTTTACAAATTGAAGCATTCCACTTCTGCTTGGCCAGAAATAATTCAGCCCAGTAAATATTGGTTCTTGAAACTTATAGACATTTGGCAGTCAACAAATATTTGATCTGATTTGGATGAAACAGGAACAGATCATCACAGATTTAAATGCCATTCATGGTTCTGTGATGGAGTGCTCAGTAAAAATAGAGATAGATTCTGACACAAATATTTGAACATATATGCATAGAGAATATGTGGAACAGCAACTTGATCTTGTTTCTATTCTACAGTACAGTATGGAGAAAAATGATGTCTTACTTGGTGTCATATGAACACTGCTGTCAATAGAAATTAATTAAAACCGTTCTATTATGTCAACCACCTCTAGCAGATGCTTTACCAAGAATAATTCAATGAGGTAAATATCAGTTTTGAAATTGGCATCAGTTTGGTGTTTGACAAATTTTAAATTGACATTCATCAAGCAATTCTTTGATGTGGAAGTAAGGATAGTATTATTTAACATCATTATCCATAATTATACTAATGTTGAGGATATAGATATAGTTTCAATCTGCCAATACTGGTGAAAGCAATTTGCAAGTTGATAAACAACCGCATATAAAATGATTTCTTAATGCTTTCTCTCTTACAATGACTTCAGCTGAATGGGTAAATAAGTGCACAGCATTATAATTGTTTCCATCCATTCATAGTTTTGAATCTTTGTTATTAATTGTCCTACAATAGGTTTGCAGATGATAAAGATTCTGCAGTGCCTGCAATAAAACTGGTGTCTGCCAGCCAGTGCCTGCTGAAAGATCCAAGTTATTGTTAGTAGTCATGCTGTACACGTATATGGCAACATCGCATCCTCAGATTATCCTTATGCAGCGACATGCAAGCCTTTGGAGTTACCCATTAAAATTCCTACCCACCAAATCCAATACATTGATTCTGCATTCCTTTGAAGGGTTCCTACCAATCAATTACTGGTTACTACATGTGTTCAGTCCATTGATGGTAATTGGCTGATTGTGATATTGACAGCAGATTTTCCATTTAGGTCTTGATAGAAGGCTTTTCTACATGAGGATGCTGAAGCCAAAATTCAGATGTTGCAAATTGATTTATTGTCTGCCAGCATTATATGGAGCCATTTTAGGTTTGTGCGGGGTTGTTGAATCTGATTTTGGATTCCTGCAAGTGCTTCATAATCTTGGCTCTAGGTAGGGTCATGAAACACAGACGGCAATGTCATTTGGTTACACTTCATTCCAAACAGACTACAGTGTGTACATATTAGATGGTACCTGCGATATCAGCCGACATAACTAGCAAAGTCCTACATGGTATCATGCAGGATGATTTTCAGAACCACAAAAAGATATTATGAAGTGAGTTAAATCGAAGTAGTACTACATTTGTGACTGGTGTAAGATGATGATTGGTTTATTTTTTCAGAAGCCATGGTGCATTTGTCGAAAACCTAACTGTCCAGACTTGTAAATTGGATCCACATCAATTGTTTCAGGGTTTTTAGTATAAATATGATACAAAACTTCAATTTATTTGTCCAATAGATTCTCATAACAGATATTTTAGAGCAGGGAAGTTGATTCCAGGGCCAAATCTAATCTTGAAAATCTATTTCCACTTAGTTGTGTCAATTTGAATTATTCCACAGGGCCTTGAGGTTTTGCATCGATCATGGGAACCAGAAATCCATGCTACAATCCAGTTGAGGCCTGTGCTTAACACCAGTCCATGACATCCGTCATAAAGGAGACCAAAGGAACGACAGGGCAGTCATGGAATCCTGTCACATGCAGAAAGATTGCAAAATGCCTCTAATAGAAGGCAAATGAGAAACAAATCATTAAAAGAAAAATTTCATCACTGCCCTTCATATTTAGCATTGTAATCAAAACCGATTGAATCAGTAAATTATATTTTTAGTGTTTGCTATTGTTCGAAAAAAAAAGATTTTCATGCATCTAATTAGAATTTTCCTGGAATAAAATAAGTTTTATCAAACCATTTATCATCAATTGAACATCATACAGTTAATGGTCATCCATCACAGTGAATTGGAAAGTACTCGTAGCAAAACTTTCATCTGGCTGGTAAATTATGGCATATTATGCAACCTCTGCTTGCTTGATTTGGCAAATAAATATATTCATAGCATATTCCAAGATATTTCCTGATATCTCTAGAAATATTCATCCATCGTAAAAGTTGCTGTGCTTTACTAACAGTCGTCTGCCTCAAGTGGTTTTTGGTATTCTGGTGTCCCTGGCTTATTCCACCAAATTGTTCCAATTATTTCTTTGCACAGTTATAACTTAAGCTCCACACATTCACTTCTGAGACTCAGAAAGAGAAAATGTGATTGAATCTCGCAGTGTCTGCCAAAGCTGTCTTGATTTGCAAAAAGACTGAAGTAAACCAGAAAAGGGCTTAATCAGAACAGGGGGGAAGGGGTGCCTTGTGAGGGGTGTGTATTCTGTCTGCAACAACATTAGCACACATACACACACTTACAGGGGTTAGGGGTGGGGTAATTTTATTATGACAGTTATATGCAGGCAAGCTGACATGGAAACACATACTGGCTAGTGCTAATATAGACAAGGCATTCTTTACATGAACACCTACAGAACACTTTTTAGAGGAATAGCGACCTATACACAAATGTAGTGGTGCTTGCCTTCTGCAAGGCATCCTTGGAAATGCAATCAATCTCTGGAAGTCTTAAGTTCAAAGAAAGCCTAAGGAAACCAAAGAAATAGCTGATTATGCCTTTCAAGAAGGCTGAATAATTGGTTTTGTTTGGCATCTCAGGTACAATTCCACCAGGACAGCTTTGTGCCAGATTTTTATGGGTATTTTGTAGAATGTGAGAAATCAGCCATTTGAAGATGGTAGAGACATATCAACAAGAAAAGCTATATACAATCTTATTGACAACATTGTCATATTATAATGATCATGGAATGTCCCTCATTAAAGCAATAACTGGAAAAATAGTTTTTTCTTTGGTCCCTTGAAGCTGGATTAAGTTAATGGGAAAATGTCACTGCGTGTTAAGTGAGACAATTTTCCCATTAACTTTATGATTAACCACAATAATGACTTCTATCTGCAGTCTGGCTGACTAATGAGACGAGTTGATATGATACGAATTTCCGAGAATGGCCTCATCCCAAGTGATGCCTGACTAGCAAATAGGAAATAAGATGTCTATACTTCCCATCAAACCAATTAAGAATAAGCCTCTTTTAAATGAAGTCAATGTTTATAAATGGAAGCACTCTACTTGTGCCTGGCCAGGAATAATTCAGCCTGGTAAATATTGGCTCTTTAAACTTCTAAATCTTTGAAGTCAACAAATATTTGATAAGCGTTAGCTGTAACATGAACAGATCATCAAAGACAAATGCCACACATGGCTAGCACCAATGAAGAGTTTTATAATCGAGTTTCCAGTCAAGAGATAGATAGATTCTGTTATTTGAAACATATGCTCAGAAAATACTTGGAAAAGAAACCTTCCGTTATTTCTGGTCTACAGAATAGTGACAAGGAAACCAGCGCCTTACATGGTCATCAGTCATAGCAACTTGGAAAGTATGCATTGTCTGAAAACCTGCAAGTGGCTGGTAAATTATAGCATCTTATGCAATCTCTGCTTGCTTAATTTGGCAAATAAATATTTTCATAGCATATTCTAGGATATTTTCTCGTATCTCAAGAAATATTCATACATCCTGATAGTCAATGTATATCTTTGGTGACAGTTGTCTGCCTCAAGTCGTTTCAGTTATTGGGCATCCCTGGCTTATTCAATCAAATTATTCACTTTTCTTTGCAAAGTGGTAACTCAAGCCTCACATGTTCACAAACATTTAGTTTGCCATTTCTTTTGACAACTTTTGTGAATGTTTAGGCTATCAGTGCATCGTGATTGGAAAATAAAGTATTGGCATTTGTCAGAGAAACAAAAGTTGTTTCTTTAATGGCCACAAAGACCTTTCTGTAACACTTCTGTCTGCCTTGGAATGATGTCACACTGATAATGTCACCAGTTAGCGAAGTATACAGGTCTGTGATATCTGGAGCAATTGACTTGAGTTAGAAGTTATATTTTTAAAGAAGCTATGAAATAGCTAAAAGAATGTGAAATGAAATGGAATTAATGGGAGGAGGTAGGGCGGTAGGGAGTGTGAGAAAGGGGCAAACGGGAAATTGCGAAGTTACAGAGCTGGGAGACAGAATGAGAGGTTGTGATTGAATCTTGCAATGTCTGCCAGAGCTGTCTTGGTTTTGCTAACATGAAAGGCTTTGAAGAAAACCAGAAAAGGGCTTAATCAGAGCAGGGTGGAAGGAACGCCTTGTGAGTGGTGATACGTCCCTTGCAACTGATGTGTATTCTGTCTGCAACAACATTAGCACACACACTGGCGCTTACAGGGGTTAGGGGTGGGATAATTTTATTAGGAGAGTTATATGCAAGCTAGCTGACCTGGACCAACATGCTGGCTAGTGTTTATAGGGACTAGACTTTCTTCATATAAACATTTTACAAAAAACATCATAGAGGCATGATGGCCTATACAGTGTATACACATGTATGCATAACGGCACCTGCCAGAAAGGCATAAGAAAATTAGAGGTCTTAACTAGCAGCAGGAATCATAAATTCAACCAATTCAGATTCAGTCAATCTGAAGTCTTTCTTGAGTGAAGTCCATGTTTACAAATGAAAGGATTCAACTTCTGCTTTGCCAGAAATAATTCAGCCTGGTAAATATTGGTTCTCGAACGTTAAACAACTTTGGCAGTCAACTAATACTTGATCTGATTTGGCTATAACAGGAACAGATCATCAAAGATTTAAATGCTACTCATGACATGAAGTTTTTATTTGTAATTTTTTCCATATTTCTGATATATAGTTTCAATGCATTGTAACTAATTATGAATCTGGTGCCAGCTCGATAAGCATACATTGCTTCCTCTGGTACCATAATACAATTACATACATTCACATACATACATGCAGCAATGAAGAAGAGTCCTGTGATGGATTGCTTTGCCACAATACAGATATATTCCCTTTCATACAAGGACAGCCTTCAAGGTTAAAAACCAACAAGGCTGCCAATAAAATATGGCTAGACCAAGTGTCTTGTAGGCTGCCCTTGTATGAAATAACCCAGTGAACGGGAATTCAAATCATGTCAAACATTCAACATCCCATAATTTTAATTGACCCACTTTATCAATGATCACATGCTATTTCAACTCATGTAAAACATGTACAATCACACATGTCACAGTTTGAAAACAGATATAAACATAGACAAACAAGCTTCTCAGTGGAATGCATTCCTTCAATGAAATCAGCTGATCTGAGGAAATGAATATTTTAATGATAAATTAGAACTAAAGTGATTTTCTAATCAACTTTTGCAATATGAATGGACTGGAACATGACTTACATAAATAAATTTAATCATTCAGCTAAGATCTCTTCAAGGAAGAATTGTATAAAAAAATCAGTATTTCAAGTATAGTTATTGCTGACAACAGTATCATGTTAAATCAATAACAGTTGTCCATTAGGCTACTCTTGCACTTTGAGCCAATGTCACAAAAATGGATTAATAAGAGGCTTATCACAACAAACTTTATTCCGGAGCCAAAATACCTTTTTGAAAAACGATAAGCAGGTTGGCTGCAGTGGTGTGAGGCATAATAAACAGGTATCATGGATTGGTCTATCAGATAAAAATTGATCTATCAAACTAGACGACATCCCATGAACTTTAGTTAGTGATACTGCTGGCATGTCATGACACTCACCTACTGCATCACTGCCAGTGCCAGTCCCTCAATACTTAAATGTCTAACATGACACTAATGACCAACCCACTGCGGCGACAAAGAGTAGAATTAAACTTGCAGATCATCAGTACTCTGACTTCATGACAGTCTATTTTACGGGATAATAGGAGCAATACTATCTGGCTAAAAAACATCAAACAACTTTGCTTCAGCAGAATGAGACATTAACAAAATGAAGTACTGTATCACTTTTCTCCCAGTGTGTCTGGCAACAAGCTATTTGAACTTCCTTTGCACCCCACTAGCATGACATTACCCTCAACTGGAGCCTGGCTGAGATTCAATAGTATTTCGTTCTGCCAAGTTGTTATTGATAAAAGAGTGCAAGTAATCTGTTATCTCCACTCACCAACAGTCTGTGCCCAATATCTGTCGATCAATGATTCTAATCAATTAGTCATTCAATATAGGTAGAGTGCTCCATGCAGCTTTCCCCATTTTGAGATATCTCTCTTTTGTGGTTCAGGCTGATTCAGAACATGGAGTGTATGGCTGTACCAGTTATTCCAGACAGCTTACAGAACAGACAGATATCGACCAGTGCCAGGTTAGGTCCAGCAATCCAAGCATGCCCCGGTAAAAACCAAATCACTTGTATTGTCTGGCTCATACTCAAAATGTATAAAACAATTTATTCTGTTCATGTCTTCCACAAGTAGTTTGAATGAGGATGTTTAACACTGACCCAATTAAACGGAAAAACATCACCTGTTTCTCCTGCTTCCTAGCAGCAAAGCAGTTGAAATTGGCTTGATATTTCCGACCACAATAAGTATTTTCCATGAAAGTGTGTGTATAGTTTACTGCAGGTGTGAGCCATAGGCATATAGACACAGAAACGTCTGATCATGTCATATCTGTGGGTAGAGTATGGCTTCTACATTGAAGAACTTGAGTCCATCCTAATGAAACAATAAAAACAATAGTTATTTTAGGTTTAAGGACACAAATTACTTAAAAATTGATGTTTACATATATATTTAGTGTTCAGGAATATTATTTTGCGATAAAACATTTTTGAAGCAGGCAGTTTGAAGTGCTGTATTTGTTCTAAACTGCACCAGACTTGGTACGGAGTCTGATTGGACTGGGTGTGTCTGGCACAATGTTATTTTAACTTCCGATGCACCCCACAAGCACGACACTGCTCCCTACCAGGGTCCTGCTGAGATTGTTGTTAATTGTGTTGGAATGAATTCACCCCAATTGTCTCTAACATCAATTCATTATGCCAACTTGGTTTTGATAGATCACTGGGAAGTAATCGGTTATTTTCACTGCCAAAAATCTAAGCCCAGTATCTTTCGATCAATAGTTCCAATCAATTAGTTCTCCATAATAGCCCCAGCGCTCTTAACAACTATTCCCATGTTAGATCTCGTCTATGCCTCAATCCGACAAGTTGACAGAACCATAGCCGGCGGTTTTAACCTTCTGTTTTGTGTAAAAAGATATATCGATCAACCTGGTTACTCTGTGTGAGTCGCTTCACAGTGGTCTGTAATTCAGGCTTGGCAAAAAAAAGAAGTTTCATTGCCTGATTGATGTGTGTGTTATTTTCCTGCTGTCTTTTAATTCACCAATCACTGTGATGCTTGTATTTTCTTTTTTAAAAGTGTTAAATTTGCATTAAAAATGTGTATCAGAGTCCAACAGTTTTCTGTTTGTCTTTTAGTGTTATTCCAGACATGTTTGCAGAACCACAGCAGACAGTTTTAACCATCTGTTTATGTGTACAGAGATGTGTCGAACGATGTTTGTTTACACCAGGTGAGAATTTGACTCAGTGGCCTGTAACTCCTGCTCACCTACAGTACTATACGATTGTGCTTGAAAGTATGTGAACCCCTTTGGATTTGCAATTTAAACATAATGTTAAAAGATAGGAACAGAGAGTGTACTTACTTTTGCACAATTTTAACCCCTATCTTTCAACAAAGCTCCTGATACAAATCCAATGGCCAGGCTGGTACATTTAGTGGGAAAAATATGGTATGATACAGTCATTGGTTCAATGATGTCTGCAATATCATTGATGTTACAGTCATTATGGTGAGACAACTTTAACATGGTCTTAAATGGCAAATCCCAAGGGGTTCACATACTTTCAAGCACAACTGTACAGTACAACCCTTGATATTTTCCAAAATCCATTGCCCATTTGAAGAAGCTCACCTTAAATACACCCTGAAGTTCTTACCCTCACCATTCCATGTCCTCAGTTCAAAGCTCTCCCTAAGAGTTAATCACTTTAAATTAGCTAAAACATGGAAAATAAATCCTTAAGTCCGCTTTGTTATTGAAAGGTCATTGCTATATTCATATTTAAAGCGGTTTTGAACAAAATATTTTAATCTCGAGAAATTAACAGTAACTGTTACCATTTCACTGATGAGTGGAAGGGAGGGCTGGGGGAGTGCAAAGACATGGAAGTGCATGGAAGTGCTCGGGGTGTGCGAGTCCTTAATACCTGCTACTTTTCCTACCATATGTAACAGTACTAAATTTTCAAAGTTCATTATCCCTAACATCATCATACAGGGTTCTTTTATTAAACAGCTCTGTGTAAAATTTGGAGCAAAATATGGAAGCTTGTAAAAACTTCCAAATCCTGCTACAAGTTTACAAGTTTAGTTAGCAATAGCTTTTCAGTATACACTGTTATTTTCAGCTAAATATTAATGATAACAAAAAAATGGAGAAAGATAAAATGCAAGAGTCCATAAAATCGATTTGAGTTAAAAGCAGTCTTTGAAATCGATTTTTAAGTTAAAAGAGTCTTTGAAATTTAAAATCAGAAACACAAATTAAAATTTATCAGTCTGTAAAATAATGAATTTGGAGACTTTCTTCCTGAAGGTTTCAATATTTTCAGTTTCCCGTATTTCAGTAGGAAGGCCATTCCATAGCCTGGCTCCAGATACTGTTAATGAGTTCCTGTGGCCACGAGTGATAAATAAATAAAAATAAACGACATTGCATGACAAATTGCTTTACAAGGAAAATATCAAGCAAACATTTTAGCAATCTGCTTCTGTAATTTTATGAGAGATACTGGTTGTGGCCAACAATATCAACTACAACTCAACCTGGATAACCTCCTTGCAGTGCATGTGGATTGCAAGGCCATGCAGGGAGATAATGAAATTGGTGTTTCTTGGCTTTTCTTGCAATGTTTGAGTGGAGCTAATTTCATTTTGATAATTCCAGGATTCCTTGATTTAAATGAGGGTGTCAGTAAATCACAGGCCAATTTGAAGAAGATGAAAATGCCCATGTGAATGTTGCAGAATTAACCAACACTGCACAAAATTAAGAGTTATGGTGTGTGTGTCATGAAGCAGAACACTTGATCAATGAAGACAATTAATAGAAGTGCCTCTGTAGCCAAAGGCGTAATTTTATATGAAAGAAATTACACATGAGACATAGAATAATTTATTTCTTCATAAAATCAGATTTTATAAGATTTAATCAACTTTAATCTTGACTTCAACAATTACTTTGTGAGGGTAGGCCTTAATCTGTGATAATCCACAAGACCAGTATATTTGTATGCTGAATGAGCTATCTGTGCAGTTGTGCAGTGTTACAATACAAAACCACTCTACACTATCTCTCATACTTGATGAAATTCAAGTTATTGACGGACAAATAAATCATCCATGGAATCTTACAATCAGGCAATGAAGCTATTTTGGTTTTCTGTCTTTTAAGGGCAAGCATGATTGCAGACTAACATGCAAAAATCCAACCTGGAGTAACCGAACATTGATTGAGGAGTTTCTTTACACAGAATAGAAGGTTAAAGCCATTTGTTGTGCCTCTGTCTGGAGCAACAATGATAGACATTGTATAGCTGTTGCATGTTGATCTCAAGCATGAGGTTGATCAGACATGTGTATTTGTGTAGTATTGTGTACTAGAAAAGAAATCTAAAATGAGAATGGCTTGGAACACACTCCAGCTATTTGGAAGGCTCATCGGTCAGATCATCAGATATTGATAAGTGGTAAGTCATTACATTGCAGCTGACAAGTTAGAAACCCAGTAGAGTGTTGACATACAGGTCTAGGACATCAATGGTTAGAAAAAGAGCAAGATATGAGACTTGATACAGGAGGCCGACACCATCGGAGTTAAGAAAACTAAGCGCAGATATACCCCTAGATCTTGTGCAGTCTGGTCTTATCAGGTCTTGTTCAATCCCAATATCAAACTTTGCTATTGTCTCATAGCCTAGCAGGAACTTGTTGCCAGCCAGCTTATCATTCATCTACAAGGTGTTTTGGCTTCAACATGTAGCCTCACACAGTGAAGGTGACGATAAGAAATTTTCACTGATGACTTGAAATCTTTCTATTAAAAGTAGGTCTGTAAAGCTGTAAAAACTGATGCCAACTAAGTTTTTCAAACAAGCAGGGCTCACAGGTACACTTACAAATTCAGGGAAACAATTTTGTAATGTTTACATGAAATCCTATTCCAAATTAAGCTATATATGAAAGCACTTGTTTCGGTCAGAAATATCACGTACAACACAACATGAATGGACCTTGCGCTAATCATGCAGAATACAAGGCCATGTGGAAAGGTAATGAATTGGTGTTTTTCAGCAATAATTTGAATACAACAAATTTAATTTCAATAATTCTACGTTTGTATCATTCTAAATAAGCTTCTCGGCAAATTTGTTAAATGAAATAATTTAGTTGAAATCTAATAATGTTGGCAATTACAACTCCGCACAGAATCAAGAATTTCGCAAAAAACCCAAATGCATTTGCAATGGAACTGAAAGTTAGATCGATGGACCAATTAATGCAGATGTCCACTACAGCTGGTAGATAATGCCAGCAACTGCATTGGCATTTCGACCATTGACACCACAAAATGACATGTACAGATGAGCACAATCGATAAAGCTTCATAGTACTAATACAGATGATAAACTGGCATATAGGTATGACAGATGAGTAATATATATGGAGCCCCTGATTAGCTGTAGCAGTATTTCCTATCAGTTTGTTTCACAAACGAAATGTACATGGCTTCGGTATAACCAATACAATAATCAAAACAAGGATGATAAATAATACCTTGCTCTGCAATTTTGCTCTGTATTTAGTACTGCAGTTAAACATTGCCCTTGCATTTATTGCACCGATGCATATGTATCCAAGCTGCTATAATTATAATATTTATACTCCCTCAACTTGTATTGTGCTTTAGTTCTAACTGGCAATTGTTTACAGTATTTTCACAGCTGTGATATAAATGAAACCTTACGATAAGTATTAGTTAGATACCGATTTGGAGGGTTCTAACATGCATTTTTGTCAGTTAGATCCCGACCGGAGGGAGGGATCTAACTGACAAAAATGCTTGTTAGAACCCGACAATGAGGTATCTAACTGACTTAGACATCATATACTTCTTCTATTATACCTTTTAACTTAAAATTTTTGCAAAATAAACAATAATCTGATTGTTTGTTTGCTGTTATTAATAGTGTTAATCCTTAGCTGGGTGCTAACATGCAAAACTGTTAATTAGATACCAGCTTTTCAAATGGTATTAGTATCTTGGTGATGTCTAAGCCAAATTAGACATACTGCACATGTCAGACTGCACTAGTTAATGAACCTTAAATAAGATATCAAAACAGGAGCAGCCTGAGCAAGACCATTTGTATACAGTATGCAATGTACAGCACTGGTTCTTGAGATTGTTGCCATAGCAACTGTTTTATGTAATGGTTACCTGAGCTGATTCTTGTCCATTTCCTTGAACAATCACAGTGTCATTTGACAATGAAGATATCAGGCTTCACAGAGAGTCAAGTCTTCATTCAATTCATTCTTGTTTACAGAACAGTGGGGCTCTAAAAACAGTGCAATATAAATAGAAACAAAGGTTCTCCAAAAAAGGTGATTAGAACAGAAATAATTTGCATTCAAGATTGACATTTGGATTACACAACAATAATTATTATCAAAATAACAAAGTATAAATGACAC
The DNA here is from genome assembly GCA_026936325.1 of Platynereis dumerilii. Taxonomy (NCBI): domain Eukaryota; kingdom Metazoa; phylum Annelida; class Polychaeta; order Phyllodocida; family Nereididae; genus Platynereis; species Platynereis dumerilii. Next base: position 14,349,115 of record JAPTHN010000003.1, read on the forward strand.
TTCCTTATTTTGATAATTTGTTTGAGACACACTTTTTTGGCAAAGTGAAATGGGCAAGCGTAGACAAAAATAAATGATCCAGATTGTTTTGGTATTGAAAGCCTACAGATGAGCAAAGAGCTTTAAGAAAGTCCCAGTTGCTGTTTGTTTGGGTTGCATTGGACTTGCATGGACCTAATTGGACTTGCATTGAGGTTACATGAGATCAGATAAAATACTTTTTAAAAATTATCTGGACATCAAAATTAGAATAAAAAACTAGTAAAGATCCTTGCAAAAGTTCAATTTACCAAAATAATCAAGTAGACCAGAGCAAATATGATTTGGAATGCTTATGCTGATAGTGGGTAATGTACATTTTGATTCCGAAACACAAGGAATGTATCAAGTATAAATTTTGCTATTTTTGTGCTAAAACAACAGAAAATCTGTGTGAATTTCTAGTATTGACTAATATCCCTCAATAGCCAGTGAAGTTCAGGTAAAAAATAAACACATCTTTCGCGACCTGACATTCATGAGGTTCATTCCTGTGAACCTCACTCTCATTAGTTTTTATTTTAAACCTGCACACTGGAGGATGTATCGACCTCTCGGCGCAAAAAAGGGACTTAATGCCATTGAAATATAATGGCACTAAGTCCCTTTTTGCGCCGCGCAGTCGATATATTCAATCTTCATGAACATGAAAGTTTTACTCGTTGTTTTGGGCGATTCCAAAGACATTAAACTAGGCAATATGTTGGCATGCGAACGACACTTTCAAAGCAACATTCACACTCCACATTGGCTCTCGGGGAATTCCCCGGAGGCTGGTGGGTCTATGATGGAATGCATGGATGCAATTTCTGAAGCTACCATCCCTGTAAACAGCCAACTTTAATGCACATGTTAATTGGGATGGCTGATTAAAATGACAGCTCCATGGGGTTGGATTGATTTGCTCAGTGAAAAAGCAGCTAAAATTCAAACAGCAACAACATCAGCAGAAGCCAGTAGCATGCCATGAGAATTGAGAATGAAAATTGAAAACGAGTCTCGAGGAGGGAGCACCCGACTACACTTGTACCCTGGGAAATTAACACAGCAGAAATATATTATATAGAAATGTTTGCATTATAGTACAATGTCATGTAACATGCTGCAGTTGAGTTGTACTCAAGGTTAACTCACTATAGCCGAATGCTATCCATGGGTTTGGAGTTGCATCTGGCTGCAGAGTATAGTGGGGTAAACAAATGCAGGATGGTTCATAAAAGAAACAAATTCAGTGGACCATCAAGATCAAATTCCTACTAGGAGGTCATTCTGATGAGACATTAAATTGGTCGCCCTTCGTATCAGTGTCTATTTTGGACTAGTAAAAGATCCCTCAATTGAAGTGATATGAATGTAACAAGTTTATGAGTGCTGTCTCTGATATCTCATCAATCAACCGTACCAAGTGAACATAACAAGGCCTAGATGGCTGCACTTACCACATCTATCTCTCTATTTTTACTAAGAAAATATATTTCATATTAATTGTAGATCAAGAGCGTGTACACGTCTAAATTTGCCTTGTGATCGATAGAATAGTCTATTACCAAGAAACAAGCACCTCTGGATGACAGACTCAAGATATTTATAACCAAAGAAGGTTTATTGAAAAACCGTTAGTGCATGTTTTATCCGTAGTAGCTGGCAGAGGCTGTATTTTACCTGTTGTTTGTCTGTGTATAGACTTGGCTGACCAATGTTTGTCAACTTGACTGCTTGTTTGATGTTCACTTCATTAGGACAATTATTGACATGTTGAGGCAGTAACTCGTACAAAACAAACTCCATATAGCAGTAATAATACCCTACAGACTTCTACCAAGAAGACAGTACTAAAACACTGAATCTTGTTGTGGCAATTTACAACTTGACAATGATTTTCTCTGGAGATATCCGAAATGCAATAAAACAATTTACAAACCAGTGTTTTGGGTTAATGTTTGAAAGTGATGAAAATAATGTTAGTTTAGCTTGCTGTAATCATACTCTATAAAGTTTTCTTACATTTACTAATTTTAGGAAACTGTTCAATGAATTTGTGATGAACAATAACAGAAAAACGTCAATTAAAAAATAAAAAATTGAAACTTTTGTGGACTCTCCCTTTCCTTTAATTTCATCACTTGATTATTATAGGAGCGGCAAGAACTCGACTAAGAAGGATGCTATACTAAGCAGTCATTCTGTTGTAATTGGTGAAGGAACACAGTAATTTATCATTCAAATATGTTTACTGAAATCACCATCCAATTATTCATACCTCCCACAGTGAATGTTGGTGGAATGAATTCCCTATGTCTATAAATTGGGTTGTTAATTGTAGAGGACATCAATTAGTAATGAGATGATGCTTAGAGTGGCTCTCATGATGTGAAGGTTGTGTGATGCTTCTCTTTTGAATTCAAGATTGATTCAATGCTTATCTCCAAGATGTATGTTGTACAGCTTCACCTGCTGAGAGGATCGCTTGGCAGAGGCACACTTATTATCCAGCTATAAGTTGATCAAGCATTTCCTTAAAGAACATTTAAAAATGTCATGAACAGTATACACTTACTGCTTTTTTAACATCTGAAGTACTTGGTGCATGCAACGAGTTCGTACATAACTCAAAACATACAAAACCACACCATGCCCAGAATGTGAGAGTAGCGTAAAATATTATAACTACATGTATCTTAATTCAATTACCCCACCCCAACCTCTTTATGTCTGCAAACATGTGCATACTAAAATTAATATTACCGCAGAACCAAAGAGAAGCACTATGCCCCCTCACACGCTACTCATCCTCCCTCCCTTAATTAAGCCCTTTTCTGGTTTTCTTCAAAGCTTTTCATGTTTGCAAACCAGGACAGCTCTGGCAGACATCGCAAGATTCAATCACAACTTCTCTGTCTGTTGCAATGTGGTTCAGTCTCCTCTTTCGGCCATTTGCCCTGTTCCCACCCTCACTGCATCTCCTACCTTTCCCTACTCCCCATTAATTCCATTTCATTTCACTAACACCTTCTTCCAGCAATGTTTAGGTTCTCAAGCAGCTCTGCCAATTTCAAAAGTTTTGTAGAATAGAGAACTTTGAAGTTCTAACTAGTGTCACCTCAGTTCCCAGATTCACAGACCAGCGCTAATTGGTGACGTCATCAGTGATCTCAAAGCGTGAGAGAGAGGAGCATTACTCCATCGTCTCAAAGCCATTAAAGCAATGAATCTTGTTATTCTGACAAAATGGAGCCACTTTTTAATAAGTGTTACAGAAACATCTTCTGGCCATTAAAGCAACAACACTTGTTACTCTGACAAAATGGTGCCAACTTTTTTCTTTCTTTTATCAAACCTGAGGCACTGATTACCAAAAAACAGGGAAAAGTAGAGAACGAAACAGCCTACTAATTGAGAAGCAAAATGTACCAAGCTTTAATTGCCAATTTACCAAACAAATAACTTGAATAGTTTGGCAAGTATTACCGAAACACCAGGGAGACAACTGACAGAAAAATATACCCAGACTATTAGGAGGTAGAAATATATAAAAATACACAAGGAATTTTGGAATACGTGTATACAGTGAACAGTTAACTGGGATCACTTGGCTGATACTAGCTGGCAGACAACAGAATTATTGCATGTAATGCAGAATGTTGATCAATATAAGTAAGGACGATTGTCAGAAATATGAATGAACTGTAACATGACATACATATTTAATCATTCAGCTAAGATCTCTTTAAGGAAGACTACATAAAAAATCAGTATTTCCCTTATAGTTAGTGCTGACAACAGTATCACATTAAATCAATAATGGTTGTCCATTTGGCTGCTCTTGCACTTTGTATTAATGTCACAAAAATGGATTAATAAGAGGCTTATCTTAATGAACTTTAAGCCGGAGCCAAAATACCTTGTTAAAAATTATTTATTTATTTATTATTGGCAAGTTGGCTGCAGTGATGTGAGGCATAATAAGCATTCACCATGAATTGGTTTATCAGATTAAAATTGATCTATCAAACTAGATGAAACCATATGAGATTTGGTTAATGATGATTGCTGGTGTTCATCAGTGGCTAACATCACACCAATGACCCACAAACTGCTACTGCAAAGAGTAGAATAAAACTTACAGATCTACATGTATGTATGAAGACTCCAACATCTCTGGCCAACTACTGTCAGTCGTCTACTCTGACTTCAAGACAGCCAAAACGAGATAATAAGAGCAATGATATGGCTTGAAAAAACAACCTGGCCGGAGTATTATGGGACATTAACGAAATAAAATATGACTTTCATCCCAGTGTGCATGGCACTAAGTTATTTGAACTTAGTTATTTGAACTTCCTTTGCACCCTGCTAGCAGAGCATCACCCCCAACTAGAGCGTGGCTGAGATTCATGTAACATCAATAGTATTTTGTTCTGCCAAGTTGTTATTGATAACATAGCACAAAGTAATCTGTTATCTACAGTCGCCAACAATCTGTGCCCAATATCTGTCGATCAATGATTCTAATCAATTAGTCCTTCGAAATAGCTAGAGTGCTCTTAGCAGCTTTGCCCATTTAGTGTCCCTCTCTTATGTGGTTCTAGGCAATTTAGGCTGCGAGTTGGAGAGTTACACTGTAACAGATATACCAGACAGTTTACAGAACCAACAGATATCGATCAATGTCAGGTTATATATCTAGGTGAGGGTCTTACATGGTGATATGCAATCCTTGCATGCCCTGGTAAAAACCAAATCAGTTGTATTGCTAGATTTCTAATCAAAGTTTATAGAGCAATATATTTCATCACTGTTTTCCGCAAACAGCTAGGATGATTATGTTTAACATTGACCCAATTAAATGGCAGGTCATCACCAGTTTCATTTACTTCCTTGAAGCAATGTGATTGAACATTGCTTGGTATTTATTGACCACATCAAATACTTCCCATGAAAGTGTATAATGCATAGTTAAATAACTAGTCCTTCTTTAAGTTATTTTCGAAGGAACTAAAGTTTTCAAAGTACTTACTAAGCCTATTAATAATTTTACAAACAAACAACAAACAGGCGCTAGCAAAAACTGGGACACTAACACAGTTAATTGCGGATTGTCATATTAATAGCGGGGCAGGTATGTAAAAAGTAGTGCATTTATACATAGAGGCATGAAATTTGGCGTACACTTAAAAAACATCTCTACAAATATAATTGGATAGGGAGCCATCTCGGATTTAGCATAGGTGGCTACTGGCAGCCATTTTCCAAAATGGCCGCCAATTCTTCCATTTTGCTGCTTTCTGTGTAGTTCCAATGAATGGAATGCATGCAAATAGTGTGTGTTATTCCTTCTCTTGGTATTCAGAACATTACTACAACATTTTTAGTAGTCTCAACTATTTTCAGGCTTTCTAGAATCCATTTTGGTAGAATTATCAACTCAAATCCTGTATTTTCGCGGTTTTGCGTGGTTTCGCCAATTCTAAATGAATATGAAAATGAGTTGCATATTTGAATCCCTTACAAAGATAGCTTTCAAATGAGTACCCGCATTAATGGGTTTCGGAAATTTGGTGTGGAAATGGAAAAAATGACAATTTTAAGTTTTTTGGAGATTTCGGTTCTGAGGTTCATTTTGACAAAAATTCACGGAAACTAGTGATGCTACCATTCATTTGATAGCTCTTCTTACAAGGAATTCAAATATTTGGTTTATTTAAATATTAATTGAGATTCCATAGAATTATGGAAAACCGCGAAAATGCTGCATTTTCTTCAATAGTTATAACAAAATGGACCCTGACCCCCCTAAAATTCCTTAGTTCAACCCAACAATCAATTGATAGTGTTTTTTAGATCTTTAGAAGAAATAATGACCACTGTTTTCATATGGTCAAACTGTAGGCACTTCACAGAAAACAGGAAAATGAGAGAATTAGCCGCCATTTAGGAAAATGGCTGCCACGAGTCAACCAGGTCAAATCTGAAGTGGCTCCCTATCTAAATTTATTCTTTCAGGTGTTTTTAAACGATGTGCCAAGTTTCATGCTTCTATTATATGTATAAGTGAAATATTACTCCCCTCAGAGTCCGCGAAAAGTGCCGGTTTGCCGGTCAAAACCGGCAAAAATAGCGTATGACCGGCAAAAATAGAGTGGTTGCCTGCCCAGATGTCCGACAGTTATGCTCCAGTGTCAATGAGCTGATTGTGCAGTCAATGCAATCAGGAAAGGCCTTTGAAGAATCCAGTGCAATTAAGAAAGCTCAGTGACTCAAATTGGACCAAGGAGTGTCACATGGATTGCAATTAGATTAACAAAGAGTCAGTACCTCAGCAAATTGCAATTAGTGATGTTCAGTATCTACATGTATAGGCTCTTCTATATCTGTACAATATTTGAGGCCCTGCAAGATTGCAACAATTAGCCATGTTAACAGGGGTCCTGGCAGGTTTCTGTAAGCCAGTCAATACAGTGCCAATACAGCTTGGGATCAATTATAATTAATTAAAGTCAAGTAAAATCATTATGAAATAACCCTACTTTGTCAAATGCAACAGTTTTTTGACATTTCATATATATGTTAAAAGGCATTATTAGCCTCCATTGGTCAGTGGCTTTATGAAGAGTGGTTCATGGTTACATCATATTTTAAAATTACAGGAAACTTTTTAAATTTTAGAAATTGGAATGTCGGGCTGATAAGATTTCATTCGGGCAGGTGAACTTCAGAGTCTACCTGCCCGAATGTCCTGTGTGACAAAAGCACTTTTCGCGGACTCTGACTCCCCTATTCATGACAAATCTGCCCCGCTATAAGTCCATCTGAAAGAAAATGATATGGCAATAATTATTTTAAGATTTATGGGATACAAATTTAATATTGAAGAATATATATAAATTTGGTTTACCTGTATACACTATCTAAATGGAGCTAATTTCAATAAACTGGTCATAAGCAATCTAGATCTATGCCAGACAATGGATGGATAATTTTTTCAGCTGCAGTATTTGCTCTGAGCTGAACCAGACCATGTATGAAGTCCAACTTAGACTGGGTGTGTCTGGCACACTGTTACTTGAACTTCCGATTAGAGGTGTACCGATCCTAAAATTTGCCGATTCTTGCCGATACCGATCTTCCCTCCTTGTATCAGCCGATTCCGATACCGATACCGATACTTAATTGCCGCTTAATTCCTCCAGGTGGCAGACCATGTACTGCCAAGGAACGTCCTCTCTTGCCTGTCAACTTGCCTTCTGCTGGCTCCAGCCAAACGTGATCAGATATACATGACTGACGTTTGGTGACGCCCCAGTAGAAAGGGCTTTATTTAATGTATTGGAATCGGCCCTATGAAAAACCGATACCCCGATACCGATACTTCGGCTGCCGATACCGATACCCGATGCCAGTATCGGTACACCTCTACTTCCGATGCACCCCACAAGCATGATACTGCTCAGTACCAGGGTTCCGCTAAGATTGTTGTAAATTGCGGTTGAACCAATTCTCTCCAATTGTCTGTAACATCAATGGCATTTCAGTGCGCTGGCCAACTTATTATTGATAGATAACTGGGAAGTAATCGGTTGTTTTCACTGCCAAAAGTCTGAGCTCGATATCTGTCTATTCATACTTCTGATCAATTAGTTCTCCATAATAGCCTCACTGCTCTTAACAGCTTGTCCCATTTTAGACCTGATCTAAGCCTCAATGACAAGTTTACAGAACTGCAGCAAACGGTTTTAACCTTTTGTTTTGTGTAAAGAGATATATGGTTCAACTTGGTTGCTCTGTGTGAGTTGCTTCACGGTGGTCTGTAATTCAGGCTTGCCAAGCCAAAAAAAAAACTAACTTTCTATGCCTGATTGATATAGTAAGAATCCACTTAAAAAACAGTGAAAAATTAATGTGTAATCTTTCCTGTGGAATTTTATTTCAGTAACTACTCTGATGCTTGTTTTTCTTTGATAAACATGTTAACCCTGCAAATGAAATGTGTGTCTTTTCCTGATTCATGCAGCACGAAAGGAAGAATGCATCCAGATTCTTTATGCTATCAAGGCCACTATAACAACTTATTGTTTCCGTATCTGATATTCTGGACAGCTTATATTTTAAGTAATGAATGCATAAAATAACCTGAGAAGATGTGCAGGCTACTAAACCTGTCGATAATGGGATCTAAATCTTAGTACACCGATACTAATATACATTAAATTAATAAATTGATGACATCAGTGATGCACATTGTGTTGAAACTCTGACACTCAGCTTTGGTGGATTCACATTGGCCTGAAGCCAGGGAACCTGACCAAGTTTAAAACGACATCACAGCTTGTAGATAATTTAAATATACTGCAATGCCACAGGATAGATCCATCTCTGACATCACACTTCAATAGCATAGAAGAGAGCTGAGGTTCAATGTAAATATGACCAGTACTGTAAAATAATTACTTGAATTCTGTGGCATTAGCAACAGTGCACAAAATTATAATAAATTTGGTAAAAAACCCAAATGTTTTTGCAATTGAACTGAAAATTCCATGTTTCGTTGATTCTAAATACGATTCACAGTAAATCACAACCCATTTTGCAGAAAGAAGATAATTAAGTTGAGTTCTGTAGTAATGTTGGCATTTACAACAGTGCACAAAATTACGAATAAGGAAACAAAACCTAAATACATTTGCAATAAAACAAGAAACTAGATGGTAAAAACCAATTATTTCAAATGTCCAAAACAGCTGATAGCATTGTCAGAGGAACATCTAAAGACACCACCAAATGACTTGTGCAGATGAGCACCACCGATAAAGCTTCATAATTCTAGCTATTTGTACGACAAACTGACATACTGGTATGACAGATGTAGTCCCAGAGCTACGGAGGTTTTATTTATGTTTTTGAGGCTAAAAGGTTCAATGGGTGAGTTTTATGTAGAAAATTATCAGGATTTCAAAAATGCAAGTCTTACAACTGTAAAGGTAGACACAAGTTTTTTTTAGCAAGTTTTTTAACAATGACAATGCCAAAGTGAGGAAAGTGAACATTTTGATTCCAATGGGTAAGGCCAGACATATCTTATTTTAGCCTCTCATGATCGACTAACCCAATTTAGCTTACCCTCAATTTTTGTCATATTGATATAATAACAATTTGAGATAACATCGTATTTTTTTCTTCCTAACGACCAACCCCAGAAAAAGCGCCTCGGGAACATCCGAGAAGCTGAAGATCAATTACAAAATCTACATATTAGTATTTTTGTTTTCAAAACAACAGAAAATTGTGAATTTCCTATATTGACAAATTTGCACACTGGAGAATATCTATTGTACATGAACATGAAAGTTGTATTATTGTATGGGATGATTCAAAAATCATTTTAACTAAGGCAACATGTTGGGCTGTTGGCATGCAAACAACACTTTCAAAGCAACATTCATACTCCACATTATCCCATGGGGGATTCCCAGAGGCTGGCGGGTCTATGATGGAATGCAATTTGCGAAGCAACTTAAATGCACATGTTAATTGGGATGGCTGATTAAAATGACAGCTCTAAGGAGTTGGATTGATTTGCGAAGTGAAAATGCCGCTAAAATTTAAGCAGCAGCAACATCAGCATAATCCAGTGGCAAAGTATAGCATGCCATGAGAATTGAGAATGAAAATCGACAATTAACGAGTCTCCAGGAGGGAGCACCAGACTACATTTGCACCCTGGGAAATTAACACAACACAAATATATTATATATAGAAATGTTTGCATTAGGCCTATAGTACAATGTCATGTAACTTGTTACAATTGAGTTGTACTTGGCTTTTGACTTTTGTTGTGCTGTTAAGCTGAAGATCAGCTGGGATTTGCTCCATCGTAGAGGAGGTAGTTGCTCATTCATTTTTTGGTATGCAAGGTCTATCATTATAACCAAATGATATCCTTGGGTTTGAAGTCGCTTTTTGCGGTTGGGTAGCTGAGGGGTAAACATACCATACCTGCTCCACTGTGTATGTGCCTGATTGGGATCAAATGCAAGATGTTTCATTCAAAGAAATTTCACAGGACCATACAGAAAAAATACATGGCTGATGTTGTTGTGATTAGATATTAAATTTATGTCCCCTTATGTCAGTGTAGGTGTTGAACAAGTAAAAGATCCCTCACATAGGCTGATATGATGGGTAACATATAGAGAACCTCTCTTATCTGTCCCATCTAATCAATCAACCCTTGAGAGTGACAAGAACATACATGTATAGGGCTGCACTTTAAAAAAACACCTATTTATCTATTAGCTCCCTGGCGACTGAAAAAATAATCTGTTACCAAGAAACGACTGACTCGGGATGACAAACTCAAGATGTTTATGACCAAAGATGTTAGTGCATGTTTATCTTTAGAAGCTGGCAGAGGCAGTATTTTACCTGTTGTTTGTCCTTGTATTGACTTGGCTGACCAATGTTTGTCAACTTGACTGCTTGTTTGATGTTCACTTCATCAGCATCATTATCGACATGTTGAGGCAGTAACTTGGACAAAACAAAGTCCATCTAGCTGTTATAAATACTCAATAGACTTCACTCTAGAAGAACAAAAACACTTAGAAACTTGTGGTGGAAATTGATTACCTCACATGTATTTTATAATACAATAAAACAATTTATGAACTAGTTTCATGAGCTTTTGAATGGTCATCAAGAAAAAGGATGTACCTTTAACTTGAGTAATACTCCATCAAGTTTTATAAGACGTACAGAACTCAATCTATGTATTTACCAATCATTTAGATAACAACATCATTTAAAAAAAAAGTAATCATTTTGTGAACTTCCATCAGAATAAAAGTTATATTCAAGGCAAATACACCATAATGTGAGACAAAAGCCACTTTGACATAATTAAGACTGATATTTAAATATTGTTGTGAATAATGAGAAAATTTGCTGATTGTATTTGCTTATCAAATAGGGTAAAGTGCTGGGTCATATGGTAGCCAGATCTTGCCCATCCGACATATTGTAATACTTTTACACATATCAACTGTTATTAACTGACATTAAATATTGTTCATACACTTATAGAGTGGCAGAAGTAAAACCTAGCAATTATTCTCATTTATTTTAAACTGTATAACTTGCTCTGACTGAAACAATGAAGAGTTCTTGCTAACTGTGGGTATTTCATATGAGATTATTATATTGGACAATGACAGCAGTCGCCGGAGCAGAGGCATTCGAGAAGACGGTGGTGCACGGGGGGAATGGCTGTTGTATTATTTTCGCATGGGGGAATGGCTGTTGTATTATTTTTGCTCTGAAATTTTAACATGTCACAGATGCAGTAGATCTGCCCTAATACTTTTGCTTAGCTGTTTCATAACATTGATATAATGCCTTTGAATATAGCTGAAAGCTTTGGTATGCAAAAAGTTAGACTCTGAGATATCAATTAATTACTGGGAGTAGCATGATTTAGCCCCAGAAAGATGTACTGTGCCTGAGTATGACTGCATCAATCACTCACTCTGTTTAGAACGGCGAAAGAACACAGTAGTTTATCATTCAAACATGTTTACTCTGAAACTCAGCATCTAATTATTATTACTATTAGCTGCAGCAATAACCTCATAAAGAGGGATGTACTCTTGGTATGCAAACCTGCATTAACAACCTGTATTTTAAAATAAATCATTCTGTTTGGATGGTGCCAAAATACAGTAGTTTATCATCCAAACATGTTAACTGAAACTCACCCAATTATTCATGAAAGTACCTCCCACAGTGAATGTAGATGGTGTCAATTCCCTGGGTCTCTAAATTGGGTCGTTAATTGGACAGCACATCAATTTATAATGAGGTGATGCTTAGAGTGGCTCCCAAGATGTGAAGGTTGTGTGATGCTTCTCTTTTAGATGTTGAGATCAATGCAATAGTCGTCTGTTGTTTTGGCTGTACCATTTATATCTGGTATTCCATCAGCATATAGACATTAAATACATAATGTAATACAAACATTTTTCAATATCCAGAGCTCAGCAAGTTGGCAATATACCAAGCACTTTTTGCAGAGGATTTCAAAATGGACCAAGAAATCTGAACGTTATACACTAAATTTTTGTAACATGCCTGTTGGATATGCCAAAAGACCTGTAGTGGTTCATGTAACAAGTCTGTACATTGTACATTACTAAACCAAGCAAACAAAGATGCCAGAATGTGTTTAGTGCTATATGTAACTGTCCTAATTTAATTACCCTACTCCCAACTCCGTACGAGCCTGTATGAGTGTATGTACTACATGTTGTCGCAGAACTCACAGGACACACTACCCGCCTCATAAGCTGCTCCTCCACTCTCTTTAATTAAGCCCTTTTATTTCTTGGTTTTCCTCGAAATCTTTCATGTCAGCAAACCAAGACATTTCTGGCACACATTGCAAGATTCAATCACAGTTTCTCAGTCTGTCGCACTCTGGTCCTTTCTTCCCCTTTTGGCCATTTGTCCCTTTCCCACCCTCACTTCATCTCCTACCTGTCCCGACTTCCCATTAATTCCATTTCATTTCACTAATGCCTTCTTCCAGCGATGTTTAGGTTATCAAGCGGTTCTACGAATTTCAAAAGTTTTGAAAGACAGAGAACTTTGAAGTTCTAACTAGTGTCACCTCAGCGCCCAATTTCACAGACCTGCGCTAATTGGTGATGTCATCAGTTACGTCATTGCATCACACAGAAAAGCAGTACCCTATCCTGCCCAGGCCATTATAGCAATGACACTCGTTATTCTGACAGAATGGTGCCAATTTTCTACTTACTCTTCTCTGATCCCTTGGCACTGATGGCCAAAAAGTCTAGAAAAGCAGTGTGAGAAACAGCAAACTAATTGGTTTGTAAATGTGGCACTTGAGTCGAACTTCTTAAGGCTTCAGGTTGCAAGGAGATGGTGGAAAGGGTGCATTTCTGCATGAATTTAGGATTGCAGGATCAACGCTAAACCCTCAGGGCTATGTGGAAAAAATAAAATTGACACAACCAAATGGAAATAGATTTTCAAGATTAGATTGGGCCCCAAAAAAATTTGCAAGCTCTGAAAGTTCTTCCCTAAAATTTCTGCGATGTGCCTGCAGTAATTTTTTGTCATTCGTTACTAAGAGCACAAAAACAATTGTAGCTGCAGCTATATGATGGTTGCCATCCCGACCTGAGTGCAAAAGTTTTCAATGGACCTGAAAGATATCTGCCATAGAGTAAATGTGTGACTATCGTTCTCTCTCACATCTCATCAATGATATAAGCCCGAGTACCCAGAACTGGATTACTGTTCCAATATCTATCTATCCAGACCATAGAAATACATAGAACGGACATGAGGCTGTATGATGCCACCTCAAGATGAGGTCACCAAATCCGCCATATTGGAACTGCCCTCAGACATGACGTCACAATAGACTAATTATGATGTGACGTCATGCCATTGTTATTAGTGACATCACTGTTATTGGTGACGTCACAGTTGCATTGTGCCAGGACACAGGGCAGTTTCAAGATGGTGGATTTGGTTGCTTCATCTGCCAGAGCCTCATGTACGTTCTATGTATTTCTATGATCCTGACTCACCCAGTCCCCCTCACCTGTTATGACAAAATCCAAGGTAAGGTTCACCAGTGGCGTAACTGGGCGGTCTCGAATGGGGGGGCACCTGGGGGGGCACGCGATTCTGTGGGGGGGCACCCACTATACCAATTGTATATTTTAGCCGGAGTTGGAAAGTTAATATGGGGGGGCACCTGGGGGGGCAAAGGTCCAATATGGGGGGGCACGTGCCCCCCCGTGCCCCCCCATAGGGACGCCACTGAAGTTCACTAATTTATGATCACTATCCTATATTCCAAGTAGTTCTCAGAGCTTTTCAGAACTTCGATTTACAGGCAATGGCGTCAGTGTGACATCATTACATGGCTGACAGAAGTGTTACAGAAACGTCTCCCGGCCATTAAAGCAATGGCGTTTGTTACTCTGACAAAACGGGGCTACTTTTTTCTTTCTTTTCTCAAACCTGAGGCACTGATAGCCAAAAAATGGAGAGACAAGTAGTGAAAGAAACGGCAAACTAATTGAGAAGTAAATGTTCTCGGCTACTTTACTGAACAAATAACCGAGATCGTTTGACAGATATAGCCAACAGCTGCGTGATTTACCAAAGAAACTTCAGCCAGATGACTGACAGTTAAATATATCCCAACTATTAGGAAGGACAGATTTCTGAAGTAGCCAAATACACATAGTATTTTGGAATATACAATGAACAGTAACTGGGATCATTTGGCAAATACAAACTGGCAGACACCAGATTTATAGTAGGCACTACAGAATGATTACTATCTGCAAACCAATTAGTGCCATTAGTAAAGAAGAGTGCCAGAAATATGAATGGACTGGAATATACCATAGCTACCTACTCATTCAGCTAAAATAACTGTCAGGAAGTTTGCATAAAAAATCATAATTATGTGTGTATTTGTTCATCTACTTGCAAGTTGCTTTCATCTGTCTCCTTCCATATCGGAAACATTGCCTGATGAATACAAATAATTCACCGTCTCCTGTGAGGCATTTAAGCACGATTGTTGGTTAAGGTTGTTGGCAATGCCAGACAAATATCTGTTGACTACCAAACTGGTAACATTTTCAAAACTAATATTTACCTTGTCGAATTATTCTTGGCAAATACAAACTGGCAGGCACGTTGGCTTCAATTTGGAATGGTTTGATTGAATCTGAATTTTTTGAAGTAATGGTTTTACAGCAAGAAAGGCACTTGTTTTCTTTTCGCTATTCTGAAGATATGAAATAACAGGTTGTTCCTTAATATAAGTATTTTCTAACCATAATCAAAATTTCAAATAACATAATCTGTCTTTTGACTGGAAACTCGATTATCAAACTCTTCATTGTTACTAGCCATTTGTGGCATTTTTAAGTCTTTGATGATCTGTTCAAGTTACAGCCAACGCTTATCAAATATTTGATAACTGCCAAAAGTTTTAGAAGTTTCAAGAACCAATATTTACCAAGCTGAATTATTCTTGGCTAAGCAGAAGTGGAATGCTCCTATTTATAACCATTGACTTCACTTAAAAACGGCTCCAGATTGACTGAATCTTAATTGGTTGAAGCAATGCTTTGGCTGCAAGTTTAGACATCTAATTTTCTATTTGCTAGTCAGGCATCACTTTGGATAAGGTAATTCTCAGAAATTCATATTCTATCAACTCGTCTCATAAGTCAACCAGAATGCATATATAGAAGTCATTATTGTAGATAATCATAAAGTTAATGGGAAAATTGTCTCAGTTAACAAGCAGCGACATTTTCTTTCTAAATCCAGATGCAAGGAACAAAGAAAAAACCATTTTTCCACTTAATCCTTTTATGAGAGACATTCAGCTATCATTATGTAAAAATGTTGTCAATAGGATTGAACATAGTTTTTCTGGCTGATATACCTCTACCATCTTCAAGCGGCTGATTTTTCACATTCTACAAAATACCACAAAAATCTGGTAGAAAAGCTGTCCTGGTTGATTTGTATCTGAGATGCCAAACGAAACCAATTATTCCACTTTCTTTAAAGGCATAATTAGCCATTTCCTTTGTTTCCTTGGCCTTTTTTTAAACTCAAGACTCACAGAGATTGATTGCATTTCCATGGATGTCTTGCAGAAGGCAAGCACCACTACATATGTGTACAGGCCACAATGCCTCTAAAGAAAAATTGTTCTGTAGACGTTCATGTGAAGAATGTCTTGTCCGTATAAACACTACCCAGTATGTGGGTCCGGGTCAGCCACTTATATTTTACAGTCATAATAAAATAGCCCCACCCCTTACCCACATTTATAAGTTTGCTAATGTTGTTGCAGACAGAATACACATCACTCAAGAAGAGCATATCACCCCTCACAAGCCGCTTCTTCCACCCTGCTCTGATTAGACCCTTTTCTGGTTTTCTTCAAAATGTTTCATGTCGGCAAACCAAGACAGTTCTGGCAGACATTACGAGATTCAGTCACAACTTCTCTTCCTAACTCCCTCTGTAACTTCAAATTTTTCCCATATGCCTCTTTCCGGCTCTGTGCATCCCTCCCACCCTCTTCCATTGCCCAATTATTTTCATTTTATTTCACCTTATTCCACCGACTGAAATTCAAAGCTTCCGTAAGATAGTACTTTTAATTGGTTTCAATCACTCCACATTTTACAAGCCTGCAATAATTGGTGACATAATCGGTATGATGTCACTGCATGGCAGACATTTATAATCCTGAGGTATTGATAGCTAAGACATCAGGATAAATTGCAAAAGAAAATAGAGCAAACTACATCCAGAAGTTATTGTGTGGGGCTTGAGTTATTACTTTGCAAAGAAATAAGTGGAACAATTAGGTGGAATAAGCCAGGGACACCAGAATAACAAAAACCACTTGAGGCAAACGACTGTCAGTAAAGCACACAGCAACTATTAGGATGGATGAATACTTCTAGAGATATGATGAAATATTTTGGAATATGCTATGAATATATTTATTTGCCAAATCAAGCAAGCAAAGATTGCATAAGATGCAGTAATTTACCAGCCAGATGCAAGTTTGTACTTCTCCAATTCACTGTGATGGATGACCATTGAACGTAAGATGTTCAATCGATGAAAACAGTTTGTTAAAACATTTTTTATTCTAGGAAAGTTTTAGCTAGATGTATGCAAATCCCTTTTTTTCAAACTATAGCAATAACTGAAAATATATATACATGTGACAGGATCCCATGACTGCCCAGTCATTACTTTGGTCTCCTTTAAGATGCCTGCCATGGGCTGATGTTAAGTGCAGACCTCAACTGGATTGTTGGTTCCCATGATCGATGCAAAACCCTCCAAGCCCTGTGGAATAACTCAAATTGACACAACTAAGTGGAAATAGATTTTGAAGATTAGATTTGGCCCTGGAATCCACTTGCCAGCTCTAAAAGTCTGTTTCAAGGCTCTATTGGATGAAATCTGAGTTTTGCATCATATTTGTACTAAAAGCCCTGAAATAAATTAATGTGGATCTCATTTACAAGTCTTGACGGTTCAGTTTTTGGCAAAATGCACCACGACTTCTAAAAAAAATCAATAATCATCTCACACCAGTCACAAATGTGATACTACTTTGATTTCACTCACTCATAAGTTATCTTTTTATGGTTCACCATGATCCTCTCTTTCCACAATCCCTGTTTTACAGGTATACCCCTTCAGAATTTCCATTGGAAGTCTGCCTCTGTCATCCTGAAAATCATCCACTTGGTTATGTCAGCTGATATTGCAAGGACCATCTAATATGTGTAGGCTGTTCAGTATGAAGCATAACCAAATGACATTGCCTTCTTTGTTTCATGACACTATACCTAGAGCTCAGCTTATGACGCAATCGCATGAAACGGAAATTCAGATTTACCAGTCCAGCACCATTATTTTCTAAAATAGCAACTGTCGGACAATAACACCAATTTGCAACATCTGGATTTCCACTTTAACATCCTCATGTTGAAAAGCCTTCTGTTAAGATCTGAATGGAAAACCTGAATTATTTCTAACTGAAAACCTATTAGGACCGTTAATAAAATAAATTGCCACAAATGAAATGGACAGAGTTAAGGATTAATTTTCCCATGTTTTGGCTAATTTAAAGTGATTAACTTTAGGGTGTGCTTCGAAGTGAGGGCATGGAAGGGTGAGGGCAAGAACTTTATAGTGTGTAAGGATGAGCAGCTTCCTATGAGCAAGGGATTTTGGAAAATATTAAGGGTTGCACTGTAGGTGAGCAGGAGTTATAAATTCTCACATGGTTTAAAAAACATATTTTGACACATCTGTACACATAAACAATAAAACTATCTGCTGTGATTCTGCGAACATGTCTAGAATAACACTGAAAGACAAAGAGAAAACTGCTGGACTCTGATGCACATTTTTAATGCAGGGTGCAGATGATTACAAAAGAAAATACATGCATGAGAGTGATTGGTGAAGTAAAAGACAGCAGGAAAAATTACACACACAGCTTGATCGATATATCTTTTTACACAAAACAGAAGGTTAAAACCATTGGCTATGGCTCTGTAAACTTGTCGGATTGAGGCATAGATGAGATCTCAAATAGGAATAGCTGTTAAGAGCACTGGGGCTATTAGGGAGAACTAATTGATTAGAAGTATTGAGCGACAGATACTGGGCTTAGATTTTTGGCAGTGAAAATAATAAATTACTTCCTGGCATGATGTTAGAGACAAGTGGGGTGAATTTGTTCAATGATAATTAACAACGATCTCAGCAGAACCTTGTTGGGGAGCAGTGTAGTGCTTGTGGGGTGCATCGGAAGTTCAAATAACAGTGTGCCAGACACACCCAGTCGAAGTCAGACTCCGTACAGAGTCTGGTGCTGCTTTGGGCAAATACATCACTTCAACCTTTAGTCCATCCATTGTCTTCAACAAATCTGGCTGCTTCTGTAACGTGTTGTCGCAAAATGATTTGTACTCCTGCACACTAAATATATATGTACCCATCATTTTTCAAGTAATTTCTTTTCCTCAAACCTACAAATACTTATTTTCATATTATTTTCTTTCAGATGGACTAATAATGAAAATCGGCATCTTCGCTGTATCGGTGCCCTGGTTTCTGCTTTTGTCTCATAGTAAGTACCTTTAAAATTTATTGCAAAATAAATTTTAGAAATACAAGTTCTTCAATGAGAAAGCCATAAGCACAGACATGACATGATCAGACATTTCTGTTTCTATATGCTTAGAAGGCTCCTACTGTTCCACAATAAACATTACACACACTTTTATGGAAAAAACTTGCTTTGGTAGGGACTATCAGGCAAAGTTCAACTATGTTGCTGCTAGGGGGCAAGAGAACGGGTGATGTTTTGCCATTTATCTGGGTCAGTGTAAAAATCCTCTTCCAAATTGCTAGTGGAAGACATGAACAAAATACGTGTTTATACATTTTGATCATGAGCCAGGTGATTTGGTTTTTACCAGGGCATGCTTGGATTGCAGATTCCCATGCAGAACTCTTAGCTGTATCTAGCCTGGCACTGATCAATATCTGTCTGTTCTGCTAGCTCTCTGGAATAACTGGCACAGCCTTACAATCCAGGTCCTGAAACAGACTGAATCACAAAAGAGAGGGATCTCAATATGGGGATAGCTGCATGAAGCCCTCAAGCTATGTGGTAGGGCTAATTGATTAGAATCATTGATTGGATGATATTGGGCACAGATTGTTGGCGATGGAAATTACAGATTACTTTGTGCTGAGTTATTAATAACAGCTTGGCAGAATGAAACGCTATTTATGTTACATGGATCCCAGCCAGGCTCTAGTTGGGGGTGATGTCGTGCTGGTGGGGTGCAGAGGAGGTTCAAATAAGTTCAGACACAATGAGGTGCCAGTCAGACTTTATTTTTTAAAGTCTCACTCTACTACAGCCAGGTTGTATGATTTTTTGTCTCAGCGTTATACTTGCTCTTAACTTATTTTAACTGTCAATAAGTCACAGTAGATGTGAAAATTGTTCAACAATGAGGTGTGACCACGTAAAATTCAGAGTGCCTCGTATTCTTCCGAATACTGCATGGGTCAATACAAAAGCATTTCCTTGTATTCTGAATAATAAGGGGTCAATACAAAACTATCCATGTAATAAAATAAATTATGAATATTACATGCTTATCATCAAAGGTGTATGACACAGCTCAATTGCTGCATGCTTGTCGTGTAGCTCTGTTTACATAGGACTAGTGCCTTAGTCCTTATTCATTGTACTCATCAATATTCCTATTCTCCTTCCACTTGTACTCACTCATTTAGAAGCATCCTCAACAATAATCACAAAGCAAGGCATCCTTGGAAATGCGATCAATCTCTGGAAGTCTTAAGTTCAAAGAAAGGCCAAGGAAACAAAGGAAAGGACTAATTATACTTTTAAACAAGGTGGAATAATTGCTTTTGTTTTGGCAAGTCAGGTAAAAATAAGTCAGGACAGCTATAGTAGCATTTCATGGTATGTGAAAATCAGCCTTTTGAAGATGGTGGAGACATTGATGTTCTAAAGATGAGTTATATATATTTCTATTGTCTGTATTGTCAGGCTTATTGAATTTCTTTCATTCAAGCAATAAGTGAAAAAACAAAGATTTGCGGCTGGATCCAGATAGAATACATGTATGTCAAAGCATGATAACCAAGACAATTTTCCCATTAACTTTATGATTATCTACAATAATGACTTTTTAAGAGAGAATTTACAAGAATGATGATCTATTCCCAGAAGACGCTAGAGTGGCAAAGAGAAAATTTGGTCTTTACATGCAGATAAAGGATAACGTCAACAAATTAAGGTTCAGTCAATCTGAAGTTAGTCTAAAGATAAGTCAATATCTACAAATGGGAATATTCAACTTCTGCTTAGCAAAGAATAATTCAGCTTGATAAATATTGGTTCTTGAAACTTCAACAACTCTGGCAGTCAACAAATATTTGATCTGATTCGGCTATAACCAAGAACAGATAATCAAAGATTTAAATGCTACACATGGCAAACACCAAAGCAGAAGAGATATATGGTGGAGTGCCAAGTCAAAGGATAGATAGCTTCTGTTATTTGAAAATATATGCACAGGAAACACTTTGAAGATTAATCTTCTGTTATTTCTAATCCAACTACTGGTGTCCTGCTTGCTGTCGCTTCATTACTTCAGCCAATTAAGATTCAGTCCATCAAGGAACCATCCAAAATTGAAGTATCATCTGCTTCTTTCATATTTCTAAACCAAGATAAATTCAATGAGGTAAATTTTAGTTTTGAAATTGCCATCAGTTTGGAAGTAGATAACTATTTGTTTGTCATTGCCTAAAACCTGAACGCCACATGTGCACAGAGGGGGAAGAATTCAACAACAGCATGAACGGTCTTTGATACATAAGAATTATGGAAGGTTTTTTTTTTCAGCATCACTTATATATTTGTCCATAAAATTCTATGTATGTATATAATAATACTTATGTTGAAGACATTCTAACTCGGCTTCCCTCTGCCAAGACAAAAGTTACTTGCGCATTCAATAACAACTATGTACATTGTATTCTTCGTCACAGATTTTTTAGCTAAACGAGGAAATATGTATGGTATAAATTTGGAATATTCGAGCCCATTTATATTTCTGTTGATCTTCATTGCTAATAGTCCTAACGGGTTTGCCAATAGTAATCTTCCTCCAGTATATGCAATAAATATGCGAAAAAGGCCATATCATATTCGCGCCAATTTCAAATGACAAATTTTAATTGAGAGTCATTAAAGATTTTGAATATGTACTTACTAATTTGCACCTAAAATCAGCAAAATAAGGCCTAATAATGTTTTTTTTCTTTGTGACCTAAAGGGCACCCGTTACCCCCCCCCCCTGCCCCCCTTGAACAAGGGCAGGAGGGGCGATTGCCCCCCCCCCCTGTTCCGACACCCCTGTTTTGGCTATCAGTTACTCTGGTTTGAGACAAGAATAAAAAAAATGCACCATTTTGTTGCTGCATGTAACTCTTGGACGTTGAAACAAGGTGTTGGTGATTTGAAATGTAATTAATGAGGAGATGAAGGGAGTGTTCAAAATGTTACGCATACATGCATACAAAAAGCCGCCAATTTAGCATCTCCAGATGATATCAAACTGGGATTTTGCTCATGAAGGTCCACTGAAAATTTTGAACCCAGACAAAGACCTTCAATGGAGCAGGCTTGAACCATAAACACTAATCAGCTAACAATTGACATTTTTTGTGGTTTTAGCAAATGACACAACATCACTGCAGTCACATAGCAGAAATTTTAGAGCTTGCAAGTTGATTCTGGGGTCCAATCTAATCTTGAAAATCGTTTTCCACTTAGTTGTGTCAATTTGAGTTATTCCACAGGGCCCTGAGGTTTTGTGTCGATCATGGGACCCTTAATCCTTTCAGCAATCCTCACTTTTAACCACCTACTCGCAGTCTGAAGCATTCAGAATAGACTTCATGAATCCTGTCATGTGATTACTGTGGTCAATGTAGCAGAAGTACATTTGCCACTTCTACATGTGTCAGTCAAACACAGACCTGTGTTTATATCCTTCATGTTTCCACATTTGATTGATTGCCTCATGGTCAAACACCAAGGGATCATCAAATATCTGCTCTGGCTAAAGCTTTTGCTTGATACTGAGAGAGAAAATTGAATGTTATGAATCAGTAGTTTATAAGTAGTTGATTTCATCACACCTGAATATCATAGATGGCTAGTGCTCATCCTTCCTTGTTCTACATCAAGCCAGCTCGAGATCTCCTGTTCTAAATTTAACATTATTCATCCAGGTTCTTGAAAAATGTTGACTATAGCATCACTCCAGGATTCCAACAATGTTCCAACTCAAGTGCCACATTCACTTCTCAATTAATGCTTGCTATTTCTTTCACTGTTTTTGTTGACCTTTTGGCTATCAGTGTCCTCGGGTTGGAGAAAAGAAAGCAAAAAGTGACTCCATTGTGTCAGAATAACAAGTTTCGTTGCTTTAATGGCCTGGAGACAATAGGGTAATGCTACTCTCTGTCATGCATTGACATCACTTATGACGTCACAATTGGCGCAGGTCTGTGAAATTGGGAACTGAGGTGGCGTTAGTTAGAACTTCGAAGTTGTCTATATGCAAAACTTTTGAAATTGGCAGAGCTGCTTGATAACCTAAACATCGCTGGAAGAAGGTGTTAGTGAAATGAAATGGAATTAATGGGGAGTAGGGAAAGGTAGGAGATGCAGTGAGGGTGGGAACGGGGCAAATGGCCAAAAGAGGAAGAAAGAAGCAGGGCGCGACAGACAGAGAAGTTATGATTGAATCTTGCAATGCCTGCCAGAAATTTCTTGGTTTGCAAACATGAAAGGCTTTGAAGAAAATCAGAAAAGGGTTTAATTAAGACAGGGTGGTAGAGCAGCTTGTGAGGGGTGAGGTGGTGCTTCTTCTTTTCAATATTCTGCGACCACATGTACATACAGCCTCTCACTAAACAGGAGTTGGTAGATACTTTCAAAAGGATGCAACACCACATTCTGGCCTCTGTTTGTAAGGTTTTAGTTATATTATGTGCACATTAGTTGAACCAAGTTTTTTTTGCTTGGTCTATAGTTAACGTACGGAGCTCTGGATATTGTATGATACATTTATGTGACCCTTTTTTTGTGTACTTTTAGCAGAGTCTTGGTAAACCTTTTATCACATTATCATCCAGACATGGTCATCTCGGGGGGAGGGGGGAGTATGTTTTGACACCTGCCTGCTTGTATTGTATAATTTGTCTTTAAAATGAAACTTTCAAGCCTCCCTGGATCTGACACTGATTATTCAATTGTGACCTGCTCCACCAAAATGGGTTCAAAGTCTACCTCCTATCATATCTAGGTATGAAAATAACTTTATTCTACTGGAATTAAGCTTTAAAATGATGTTTAGTATGTTTTGATATCTCCATCCAATCCAAAGATATGGCACCTTAAACATCGATGATACGAAACATCAAACTTTGAGAAAATGGCATTTGAAATTCCCGCCATTACAATGAAAGAACTAAAAAAAAAAAACAGGGACACACAATTTAGATAGTTTAAAATCAATTTTTTGGTTAAATGGTCTTAACTATTCAAAGAAAATTACTTTTGCTAAAACGTGGTACCAACAGCTAAAAAACATCAAAACGTGACCTTAGGACACATTTTGCTCATTTCTGAGAAATGTAGAATGCCTACTTTGAACTCATTTTGGTGGAGCAGGTCACAATTATATTGTGAAGATAAACATCGCATTGATCTGGACATTTAAAAGAGAAGCATCACACAACCTTCACATCTTGGGAGCCACTCTAAGCATCATCTCATTACAAATTGATGTGCTCTACAACTAACGACCCAATTTAGAGACCTAGGGAATTGACACCATCTACATTCTCTATGGGAGGTACTTGTATTAATAATTCGATATTGAGTTCAGGCAACATGTTTGGATGATAAACTATGGTGTTCTTGCTCCAAACAGAATGATTTATTAATGCAGGTTGGTATTTGCATACCTTGAGTACATCCCTATTTTTCAGGTTCTTGCTTCTGCTATAACAGTCAATTGATGAAATTGAGGGATGGAGGATTCAGAACACGTAAGAGTGAGATAATAATAAAGATAACTTTGTGGAGTACCATCAGAACTAAATGTACATTATTTTTGTAGTACTCTTCATAAACTCATAAAAGTAGTTTGCAACTTGTTTTGTTGTATTCTGATAACTGCAGAGAAAATCATTGTCAAGTCGTAAATTTCTGTAACAAGTTTCTAAGTGTTTTAGTACATCTTGGGAGAAGTCGATGGAGTATCATTACCACCAGATGGACTTTGTTTTGTCCAAATTACTGCCTCAACATGTCGATAATGATGCCGATCAAGTGAACAGC
Source organism: Platynereis dumerilii (assembly GCA_026936325.1). Taxonomy (NCBI): domain Eukaryota; kingdom Metazoa; phylum Annelida; class Polychaeta; order Phyllodocida; family Nereididae; genus Platynereis; species Platynereis dumerilii. The sequence continues at coordinate 14,373,728 of JAPTHN010000003.1, forward strand.
AAACAAGCAGTCAACTGGGCAAACACTGGTCAGCCAAGTCAATACACAGACAAACAACAGGTAAAATACACCCTCTGCCAGCTGCTAAAGATAAACATGCACTAACAGTTTTTCAACAAGCCATCTTCGGACATAAACATCCTGTGGTAATAGTTTCTTGGTAATAGATTATTCTATCGATCACTAAATATGGATATACACTCTTGATATAAAATATTGCATAAAAATAGAGAGAAATAAATAGATTGATTATGGTAAGTGCAGCCCTCTACGTCAGTCGCAAGGGTTCATTGATGATAACGGAGAGAGAGTGGTAGTCCTCAATATATCACACATTCATATCACCCTTGTGAGGGACATTTTACTTGTCCAGCAGAGACACTGACACAAGGTGCCACCAATTTAATGTCTCATTGGAATGACATCAATCTTGGAATTTCCTTTCGATGGTCCACTGAAAATACTTTTTGATTCACCACTCTAGGTCCAAACCTACAGTACAACCCGAAATAAAGTACGATTACCCCAGCAGGAAGGAAGAATCAGCCACTACTTTACCCTTTCACACCTTTTGACTACCTCTGAATCACTTCCTATTTTTACCTACTTGAAACTGCCTTTTGAAATTACATTAAAATCACATTTATACAACACCAATTTAAACTCAATCACCGCCATTGTGTTTGATTTGCCTGATATTTTGCACCTCTGCTAATTGCAATTACATTGGTAGCTGTCTAAACAGAGTTATTAAAGTGGGCTAAGGTTGTTGTAAGGAGTCAAAGGGAGTTGTAAGGAGATTTGGGGTGGAGAGGAGAAAAGAGGGCAAAATAGGTAAACAGAGGACTTCTGACAGAAAATTTTCTTACTTTATTTTGGGTCGTACTGTATACAGGCAGTGCCAGACACAGATCTCCAGCAGAGCAGGATATAAACTGTGAACCCAGCTGCCAGATGCAACACCAACCCCATGAATACCATTAAGTTGTAATGACTTGACCTTTGGTACAACTCAACTGTAGCATGTTACATGACATTGTACTGTATTGCAAACATTGCTATATATTATACTTGTGTTGTGTTGATTTCCCAGGGTGCATCTAGAATCTGGTGCTCCCTCCCAGATACTCGTTCTCAATTTTCATTCTCAGTTCTCATGAGATGCTGCTGGCTTCTGCTCATGTTTTGCTGCTAGAATTTTAGCTGCTTTTTTGCTAAGCAAATCAATCCAGCCCCATGGAACTGTCATTTTAATCTGCCATCCCAATTAACAAGTGCATTAAAGTTGGCTGTTCACAGGGATGGCAGCTTCAGAAATTGCATCCATACATTCTATCATAGACCTACCAGCCTCTGGGGAATCCCCTATGGGCCAAACATGGAGTACGAATGTTGTTTTGAAAGTGCTGTTTGCATGCCAACACATTGCCTTAGTTTGATGCTTTTCGATCTGACAATACAGCATGTACAACTTCCATGTTCATGTACAATATTTATCATCCAGTTTGCAATTTTTGTCAATACTGGAAATCCACACTTTTCAGTGGTTTTGAAAATAAAATCAGCTAAATATAATACATGTACACTTGATCTTCCCCTCCTTGCGTTTTGAAAACAAAATGTGTGATACACCCTCTCAGCTTGTAAGTGTAACATAAATGCAGAGCGGATGCGAGGTTCTGGGTTTCTTCATTTACGTTTGCTCTGGCTTATTTGAAGTATTTGGTTTACAATTGAACTTTACCTGGATCTTTATGAGGTATTGGTTCTTATTAGGATATCGAGAAAAAGATCATTGGAGAAATTCAGGCCAATATTTTATCTGATTCGTGCAAGCTCAATGCAAGTCAAATGTAAGTCTAATGCAACCTAACCAAACAGCAGCTGAGACTTTAGCTGAATGCTTTTTGTTGAGTAGAAAGCTCTGAGCAGCTCTGCGGGCATTCCATTCCAAAACAGCCTGTACTGCTTATGCTTTTGATGTCTGCAAGCAGAATCCAATTGCCCTATCACTGTTTCATCAAAATTTTCTAAACATGATCTATGGAACACATTTACGAAATCTGAAGGTATTTTTTTACTAAATGCATCTATGCATATAGTAAAAATTTGTACACTAAACTGACTGTCCATTATTAGCTGGTGAATGCTAGATGACGCATTATCTATATCTTGCCTATCCAAACTGTCAATATCTCACCAAATGCCAAGTTGAACAGGCAATCAGCAGGTTTTGGATTAGAATTCAACTTTTATATCTAGTGTCTAAGTTGGGGGAAATCTTTTTGATCTATGATCTTCCAATTAATTTTGTAGTTTTTGTTATTTCATAAGTTTTTTCTGCCATACCTTTTTGAAAAAGCTTTATTTCCTTTTATAATGCACTGTTTGAGAGCCCCACAACAATGAATTGAATCTTTGTGAAGCCTGATATCTTCATTGTCAAATGACACCATGATTGTTCAAGGAAATGGACAAGAATCAGCTCAGGTAACCATCACATAAAACAGTTGCTATGGCAACAATCTCAAGAACCACTGCTGTACACTGTATAATGTATACAAATGCTCTTGCTAAGGTTGTTCTTATTTTCATATCTTATTTAAGGTTGATTAACTAGTGCAGTCCCACATGTGTTAGTATGTCTAAATTGGCTTATTGTGAGGCTACATTTATATCAGAGCATGAAAATACTGTAAGCAAGCTAGTGCCAGTTAGAGCTAAAAGCAAGAAAAATGTTGATGGATTACAAATATTATAACTATAGCAACTTGGATTGTTGTGCATCAATGTGATAAATGCAAAGGCAATGTTTAATTGCAATACTAAAATACGGAGCAGAATTGCAGAGCAATGACATTATTTGTCATCAATGTTTTGATTATAGTAGGTTGTACCAAAGCCATTTACATATGATGGATCTTGTAGCACACTGATAGGAAATACTGTAGCGAATCAGGGACGCCATACATATTAGTCATCTGTCATAGCAATATGTCACTTTATCATCTCTAATAGTTTTATCAAGCTTTATCGGTGGTGCTCATCTATAGAAGTCATTTGTGATGTCAGTATTCCTCTGGTATTACTATCGGCTGTGGCGGACATTTGCATTAATTTTGTTGATCTAGATCCAGTTCCATTGCAAACGCATTAGGGCTTTGTTGCCTATTTCTTAATTTTGAGTAGTGCTGCAACTGCCGACATTACCACAGTATTCAACTAAATTATTTTCATTCAGCAAATTGGGTTGTGATTTCTTTCAAAGAAACATGGAATTATCAAAATTAAATTTGTTGCATTCAAATTATTGCTGGAAAATCCCAATTTCATAATCTTCCCACATGTCCTTGTATTCTACATGATTGGCATCAGATCCATTCATGTTGTGTTGTAGTTTATATTTCTGACCGCAACAAGTACTTTTCATGGCAAAGATCTGTAGGTTGCTCGAATGGCTAACAGATTATTACCACTAGAAAAGCTATTTCGCCATGCAGTGTTGATAAAATGGAAGCCAGATGTCATTGCAGAACTCAACAGAGTGAGGGCTAGATTGACCATTAAATCTGGAGGGAAAATCCCTTTAAGATGTGTATAATCTAGAAATATTGTGTCATTCCTTTTTCAGTTTTATTTTGCAAACTTTGATGGGGGTTTGGGATTTATTCACCTTCCGTTCAGGGGTTTTCCATGTCGTACTCTCTGATTCTCTTTTAAAGTATTCTTAATCGCTTGCAGGTGGACATGAATATGAAGCTGAAGACTGGCAATATCCTGAGTTCCTCTTTTGTTTCAGACACTTTTCTGTGATTAAAACTCATGGTTTTAAGTGGAGTTTTGTGGAAATCTATATTGGTTACTGTTTAGATACTTGAGTCTAGGTGAACTGTCTGTGTGCCAAAGCAGGCATATTAACTCAAAAGAAGAAATTTTTTATCAGATATATAAGCTTATATGTATAGCATAATTTGGAATAGGATTTAATGTTAACATCTCTGAATAGTTTCCCTGAATGTGTAAGTGTACCTGTGGCCCAGCTTGTTTGAAAACTTTGTTGGCATCAGTTTTCACTTCACAGCTTTACAGACCTACTTTTTATAGAGAGGTTTCCAAACATCAGTGAAAATCTGTTATCTCTACCTCAGCTGTGTGGGGCTAAATGTTGAAGCCAAAACACCTGGTAGATGAATGATAAGTTCCTGCTAGGCTATGACACATTAGCAAAGTTTGGTATTGTGATTTTACAAGACCTGATTAGAACAGACTGCACAAGATCTAGGGGTATATCTGCGCTTAGTTTTCTTAACTCCGATGGTGTCTGCTTCCTGTATCAAGTCTCATTATCTTGCACTTTTTTCTAACCATTGATGACCCAGACCTGTATGCCAACACCCCACTGGGTTTCTTACTTCTCAGCTGCTGTGTAATGACTTACCAATTATCATATCTGATGATCTGATCGACGAGCCTTCCAAATAGCTGAAGTGTTTTCCAAGCCATTCCCATTTTAGATTACTTTCCTAGTGCACAATAGTACACATGCCTGATCAACCTCATGCTTGAGATCAACATGTAACAACATGTAACAGCTATACAACGTCTATCATTCTTGCTCCAGACTGAAGCATAACAAATGGCTTTAACCTTCTGTTTTGTGTGTAGAGATCTCTCAATCAATGTTGTGTTACTCTTGGTTCAACTTGGATTTTTGCATGCTTGTAAGCAATTCAACCTTGCTGTTAAAAAACAAAAAAAGCAAAACAGTTTCATTGCCTGATTGTAAGACTCTAGAGGTAGCTAGTTCATTTGTCCATCAATAGCTTGGATTCCAGCAAGTTTTAGTAATAGTGTGGAGTGGTCTAATTTTGTAGCACTACAAATCTGCTAAGGCAGCTCATTCAGCATCCAAGCATACATGTGGATCATCACGAAGTGAGGCTACCCTCACAAAATGATTGTTGATGTTAACATAAAAGTGTGATTCCGTTTTATCAAATCTCATGTTTTCAGGAGATGAATTATGTTATGTCTCATATTAAATTACCATTTTTGGCTGCAAAAGACATTTTAAAGAATTGTCTTTGTTGATCTAGGGTTCTGTTCCATGACGCATCCATTAATACACAACATAACTCCTAATTCTGTGCAGTGTTTGTTAATGCTGCAACCCACACCCAGACATTTTCATCTTCTGCAAATTGGTCTGTGATTTACTGACACCCTAATTTAAATCAGAGAATCCTGGAATTATCAAAAATAAAGTAGATGCACTCAAACATTGCAGGATAAGGCAAGAAACACCAATTTTATTATCTCGATGCATGGCCTTGCCAATGAAGTTGAGTTGTAGTTGATGTTGCTAGCCATAACGAGTACGTCTTGTGAAATTACAGAAGCAGATTGCTAAAATGTTTGCTTGATATTTCTGTTTTAATGCAATTTGTCATGCAATTTAGCAGGATTTGGAAGTTTTTGCTAGGTTCCATATTATATCTTAAATTTCATATGACCTTAATATTGATAAGCCTGTGTGGATTGAAAGGCCATGCTGGACAGACATGTGTCGTCAGCCTAAAGCAAAATTGGCCTAAGCCATTTTTCCTTTTTGGTACCATAGGAAGGCCCTTATGATAATACATGTGCAAAGAAAATTTGGTCTCATATTTTAATAATAAACCCCTCAAAACCCAAATTCAATTTTTGAACAAAAGTCCTGTTGACTTAGGCCATTTGGACTTAGGCCAATTTCTTTATCACTAATTTTAGGGGATATCACCAATATTATTTGGTCATAGTTGTGAGTATTAATTTTATGGAAGTTGTTTCCTTGCATTTCATTCATAAATTTTATGGAGAATTGCTTAATAACACAGCCACACCACAAAAGAATTTTGGCCTGAGTCACATTGGTTTCAAAAAAAAAATTGGCCTTTTAGAAGTCAGTTTTTGGCTGTTTGCTAAAGATTGCCAAAATTGACTTAGGCCAATTTTGCTTTAGGCTGACGAATGTGCTATAATGAGTCAAAGACAGAAACATATTTTATTTGCACAGTTTTAAAACAGGTTTACAAAAGAACATACAGGCATCAGAGTGGTTATTGAAATCAAATATTTCAAGGAAAGTAACACACTAAATTTTTAAGCGGATTCCTGCCAAATCAATCAGGCATGGAAAGCCTTTTTTTTGGCAAGCCTGAATTACAGACCACCATGAAGCGACTCACACAGAGTAACCAAGTTGATTGATATATCTCTTTACACAAAACAGAAGGTTAAAACCATCTGCTGCAGTTCTGTAAACTTGTCTGGCAAAAAGAAAAAATTGAGGCATAGAGCAGCTCTAAAATGGGACAAGCTGTAAAGAGCACTGGGGCTATTATGGAGAACTAATTGATTAGAACTATTGATCGACAGATATCAGGCTAAGATTTTTGGCAGTGAAAATAAACGATTACTGCCGAGCTATCTATCAATAAAAAGTTGTCATGATGAAATACAATTGATGTTACAGATAATTTCATTGAATTGATCCATCAACAATATTCAATAATCTTGGTAGGACCCTTGCAGGGTGCAATGTCGCACCAGTGGGGAGCAGCGGAAGTTCGAATAACAGTGTGCCAGACACACCCTATCTAAGTTGGACATAAAATGATACATGGTTTGGTGCAGCTTAGTGCAAATACTGCACCTAAATAATTTCTCCGTCCATTGCCTGCCATAGATTGCTGATGAGCAGTTTACTGAAATCAGTGCCATTTAAGTCTATTTCATTATTATATTATTATAGATCATTCAATACTGTGTTATTACAAATTATTGCGTATTCGGATAAACAAAGTTCATTAACACTTCAATATTTTTGAAGTAATTTGTATAACATAAACCTTAAAATAATCATGGTTCTATTATTTTCTTTAAGATGGACTTATTATGAGAATCTGCATTTAACTGGGTCAGTGTCCTGGTTTCTGCTAGAACCTCAAAGTAAGTACATTGGAAACTTTGATTCCTTCAAAAATAATTTTTAGAAAGACTAGTTATATATCTAACTGCATTATACTCTTTCATGGAAAGTATATATTTGTGAACCCCAATTATAGCCAAGTTCAACAACATTGCTGCTAGGAAGTAAGGGAAGTTGGTGATATTTTGCCTTTTAATTAGGTAAACGTTTAGAAACGTAATCATCCTATCTGCTTGTGGAAAACATGGATGAAATATATTGCTCTATAAACTTACGTGTACATCAAAGATCTGGCAATGGTCTTTAACTGGGCCAGGATGAATTACAGGTCACTGTGCCGAGCTCTCACCTACATGTAGATCTAACCCAACATTGAGCAATAAACTCTTGGTTGAGTAAACTGTCTGGAATAACTGTACAGTAATACACTCAAATCCCGATTCAGGAAAAATTGCCTTAAACCTCACATGACAGGTGCATATATTGGGAATAGCTGCTAAGTGCATTCCGGCTATTAGGAAGTGCTAATAGATTAGAATAATTGATCGACAGATATTGGGCAAAGATTGGTGGCGAGTGAAGATAACAGATTACTTTGCGCTTTCTTATCAATAACAACTTGGCAGAATGAAATACTATTGATGTTACTTGAATCTCAGCCAGGCTCTAGTTTGTGTTAATGTTGTGCTGGCAGGGTGCAGAGGAACTACAAATAGCTTAGTGGCAGACACTCCAGTGAATGTCATACATCATTTTGTTAATATGTTGTTCCGCAATAGCCAGGTTCTCAGGTTGTTGTTTTTTTGCCAGATACATGAAGCTGCTCTTGTTATTTCAACTGTCAATAAGTCACAGTAGATTTGAAAATTGTTTAACAATGAGGTGTACGTGACCAAGTTAAATTCGAGTGCCTCATATTTCCCCTGCCTGCCCAAACAGGACTGGCTGGTAGAATACTTAGGTAAATACAAAACTATCCATGCAATAAAATTATAGATATTCCATAATTTTGATCAATGATGTACATTTCACAGCTCTATTTAATTGCTTGCTGCATGCTTGTTGTTAAGCTTTGTGTTAACACATGACCAGTGTCCTAGTCCTCATCCATTGTACTCAATATCCCTCCACCCTTGTTCATTTAGAGCTGTCCTTAGCAGTAATCACAGAGCAAGGCATCCATGGAAATGCAATCATTCTCTAGAAGTCTTAAGTTCAAAGAAAGGCGAAGGAAACAAAGACTGATTATAATTTCAAACAACGTGGAATGATTGCTTTTATTTGGTGTCTCGGGAACAAATCAATCAGGATGGCTTTTGTAGCATTGCATAGTATGTGAACATGGAGACGGTAGAAACATTGATATAAGAAAGAGGAGTTATATATACTTCTATTGATGGTATTGTCAGGCTTATAGAATTTCTTTTGTTATAGCAATTAGTGAAAAAACAAAGATCAGCAGCTGGATCCAGATAGAATATGCCACAGCATGGTAACAAAGACATTTTTCAAATGATCTTATGATTATCAACAATAATGACTTTTATAAAGAGAATTTACAAGAATGATAAGCTGTTCCCAGGAGACGCTAGATTGAGTGGCTAAGAGAAAATTAGTTCCTTACCTGCAGATTAAGCATAACTTCAACCAATTAAGATTCAGTCAATCTGAAGTCAGTCTAAAGATGAGTCAATATCTACAAATGGGAGCATTCCACTTCTGATTAGCCAAGAATAATTTAACCTGGTAAATATTGGTTCTTGAAACTTCCACAGCTTTGTCATTCTACAAATATTTGATTTCCGTTGGCTATAACAGGAACAGATCATCAAAGATTTAAAAGCTACACATGACAAACGCCAATGAAGTAGAGATCTATGATGGAGTGCCCAGTCAAAAGCTATATATAGCTTCTGTTATTTGAAAATATATACAATGGAAACACTTTGAAGATCAACCTTCTGTTATTTCTAAACCAACTGCTGGTGTCTTGCTTGCTGTCAAATTATAGCTGCAGCCAATTAAGATTCAGTCCATCTAGAAACCACCCGAAATTAAAGTTTTCTTTTCAACTGTTTCTTGTGTATTGCAAAACCAAGAATTTTTGAATGAGGTTTAATATTAGTTTTGAAATTGCCATCAGTTTGGAAGTCGACAACTATTTCTTTTACCTTGCCCAAAACCTGAACCAACAATCAAGTTTGAATGCCAGACAGGAGACGGAAGAATTCAACAACAGCATGAATGTTCTTTGGCATGGAAGTGGAGATGTTATTATTCAGCATCAATTATATATTTGTTAATAAAATTCTGTATATATATATATATAATGATGCTTATGTTGAAGATATTCTAATTCAGTTTCCCTCTGCCAAGACAGCTAAAAGTAATTTGCATGTTCAATAAGAACTATGTTCGTACCTGTATTATATAGGAATATTTATATTCTTCATTACAGTAATTATAGCTAAAGGAGCAATATGTATGGCATGATTATGGAATATTTGAGTGCATTTATATTTCTGGAAGTCTTCATTACTAACAGTCCCAATGACTTTGCCAATAGTAATCTCCCAGCAGTACATACAATAAATCAGATGTTTGCCAACTAGTATCTGCCTAATGATCCAAGTTACTGTTCATCGTATATTGAAAAATACTATGTGTACTCTAGCTTGTGTCCTTTCTAATAGTTTGGATATAATACTATTCGGTGATCAGCATGAAGTTTCTGCAATAAATCAGGCACCTGTTGGCTAAACCTGCCAAACGATCCCAGTTATTTGTTAAGTAAAGTATCAACTCATGACCAGCACATTTACTTCTCAGTTCGTTAGCTATTTCAATCTCTACTTTTCTCCATATTTTGGCCATCAGTGCCTCAGGTTTGAGAAAAGAAATAAAAGAGTGGCACCATTTTGTCAGAGTAACGAGTGTCGTTGCTTTAATGGCCAGAAGACTTTCTGTAACACTTCTGTCTGCCATGTAATGATGTCACACTGATGACATTGCCAAAAATAAAAGTTCAGTGAAAACAAGCAGGTTGGTTGACACCGGTTGGATGTATTTTATTTGAAGGAACTTCGTAATTCGGCAGAACTGCAGCTAGTTCAAGGAAGGTGAAAAAAATTTGTAAGTGATGAAATGGAATTAACGAGGAGATGAAGGTGGTCATTGAGGATGGAAAGGAGCAAAGAAAAAATACACACAAGGAACAACCGTGAAGGTTTGAATTAATCTTTTCAAGAAAATTGTTGCTGTACAGACATAAAATGCATTGAAAAGCTTTTTAAAATTGGCAACCGTTACAATCATAAAAGCTCAGAAAACAACTTGAAATACAGCACAGTGATCATAAATTATTGAACTATACCTTAGATTTTGGAATAACAGATAGAGAGGGACTGGTGTGAGTCTGGATAGATAGACAGATAAATATGGCTAATGTAGTCCTCCAAGTCCAGTTCTGGTCCCTCATGAGGAATTTCTTCACATTTACCACAAGCAAGGGATTCTTTACTTGTCCAGCATAAACACTGATACGAAAAGCTGTCAATTTAGCATTTCCAGACGATATCAAACTGGTTTTGGCTCATGAACGTTCACTGAAAATTTTGAACCCAGGCAAAGACCTTTCATGTACCAGGTATGAACCATAAACTCTAAGCACTCCAGATAACAATTGTCACTTTATTGTCCTTTAATTGACAAGTGAAACAATATCACTGCTGTCACATAGCAGAAATTTTAGAGCTTGCATGTTGATTCTGGGGTCCAATCTAATCTTGAAAATCGTTTTCCACTTAGTTGTGTCTATTTGAGTTATTCCACCTGGCCCTGAGGTTTTGTATCGATCACGGGACCCTAAATCCATTCAGCAATAAGCACTTTTCACCATCTCTTGGCAGCCTGAAGCATTCAGAATAGACTTCATAGATCCTGTCATGTGATCACTTAACAGCTATCTGTGGCCAATGCAGCAGAAGTACATTTGCCACTTCTATCAATCAAACACAGGGCTGTGTTTCACCCAATAAAACAACACAGTGTGTCATCAACCCATACATCATGTTTGCACTTTTGAATGGTTGATTTGTTTCAATTCAAGTTTACTTTACCAAAACTTCAGGATTCCAACAAAGTTGGAACTGAAGTGCCACGTTCACCTCTCAATTTGCTATTTCCGACACTTCTTTCCCTCACTTTTTAGCCATCAGCACCTGAAGTTAAGTAAAGTAAAAAAAAAAGTAAAAACTTTATTTATAGTCGAGTAAAAGAAACAATACAACACAAGAAAAAATTGCTTTTGATCGACTAAAAAGATGAATCACAATGTATATATACAGTATGAAATGAATAAAATGATTAAAATATATACAATGACATTTAAGTAAGAGCATAAAATCAAAGAGTACATAAAATGCAAGCACCACATTGGCAAGATGGCTTCCAGTCTTTTAAAACCTTTCTAAAATCTTCAAGGTTAAAATGTTTAAAATCATTGGGAAGTTTGTTGTAAATCATAGCACCATGGAATCTAAATGATCTAAAGCCATACATAACAGTGTTGTAGTTTGGTAACAATAAAAAGTCATTACGGGTATTGTAAACATTTCTTTTTTCTTGAAAAAAGTCAGAGCTGATAGGAGGCAAACAGTTTAAGCGTATCTTGTGTACATTCAGTAATGTGTCCCTTAGTCTCATCAGGTACAGAGTATCTAAATTAGCTCTAGACAAAAGGCCACAATAGTTTTGATCAAAATCTTTAAATACATATCTCAGGGCCCTTTCTAAAATCTTTTCCATTTTTCTAACATCTGACACACTGCAATGAAAGTATACAGAATTACAATACTTGAAATTTGACAAAATCAATGCATTCACAAGTTTTAGTTCGCTATCTGAGTTGAGTATGTTGCTTAATCTGGAGAGTGCATTGACCTGCTTAGCACTCTTCACAGTTAGTTGTTTGATATGTTCAGATAATGGAATTAATGGGGAGTCGAGAAAGGTAGGAGAAGTTGAAGAAGAGAAAGAAGAGAAGTGGCTGCATTTTTGTTAAGTTTCGTTGCTTTAATGGCCTGGAGACAATAGGGTAATGCTACTCTCTGTCATGCATTGACATCACTGATGATGTCACCAATTAGCACAGGTCTGTGAAACTTGGTTCTGAGATGACTCTAGTTAAAACTTCAAAGTTCTCTATTTTGCAAAACTTGGCAGAGCTGCTTGAGAACCTAAAAATCGCTGGAAGAAGGTGTTAGTGAAATGGAATGGAATTAATGGGGAGTCGAGAAAGGTAGGAGAAGCAACGAGGGTGGGAACGGGGCAAATGGCCAATAGGGAAGGAAAGAACCAGAGCGCGACAGACAGAGAAGTTGTGATTGAATCCTACAATGTCTGCCAGAAATTGCTTTATTTGCAAACATGAAAGGCTTTGAGGAAAACCAGAAAAAGGGCTAAATTAAGGGAGGGAGGAGGAGTAGGTTGTGAGGGGGGATAGTACTTGTCTTAGTTCCGCAACAGCATGTAGTACATACAGGCTTGGGCTGGAGTTAGGGGTTTTTGCGTCTATTGTTTGTGTGGTTTATGTGGATTATTCAATCTTATTGTGGAGAAAAACATTACATTCATCTGAACTGTCAAAAGAGAAGCATCAAACAACCTTTACATAGTGAGAGCCACTCTAGACATCTTCTCATCATAAATTGATGTGCTCTACAATTAACAACCCAATTTAGAGACCTATGGAGTTTCAGTGAACATGCTTGGACGATAAGCTCCTGCACCAATCCAAACAGAATGATTTGTTAATGCAGGTTTGTATTTGGTTACCTGTAGAGTATATCCATCTTTTTCAGGTTCTTGCTGCATCTAATAATAATCAATTGATGAAATTGAGGGAAAGAGGATTCAGAGCATGCGTAAGTGAGATAATTATAAAATGACATTGTTCCATAAATGATTCGCAAATTGGTAGAAGAGGTTCCATAGATCTAAGAAAACTTTATTTTTTGTTGTGTCCATTCAAAACTCATAAACTAGTTTTTTAATTGTTTTGTTGCATTTGGGATAACTCCGGAGAAAATCATTGCAAAGTTGTAAATTTCCACAACCATCTTGTAAGTGTTTTGTACTCCTTGGAAGAAGTCCACAGCAATTACTGCTAGATGGACTTTGTTTTAGTAGAAGTCTGTAGAGTATACTTACTGCTACATGGAGTTTATTTTGTACAAGTTACTGCCCCAACATGTCGATAATGATGCTGATGAAGTGAACATCAAACAAGCATTCAAGTTTACAAACATTGGTCAGTCAAGTCAATACAAGGACAAACAGCAGGTAAAATACTGCCTCTGCCAGATACTAAGATAAAACATGCGCTAACAGTTTTTCAATAAGCCGTCTTCGTTAATAAATATCTGGAGACTGTCATCCTGAGTAAGTTGTTTCTTGGTAATCGATTTTTCTGTTGATCTCCAAAAATGGATTTGGATCCACTCTTGATATGAAATTAATATATGGAATACATTTTTGGGGTTTCTGTAAAAATAGAGAGACAATAGATAGATAGATATATGGCAAGTGCAGACCTCCAAGCCCAGTTCTGTTCACTTCAAGATGTTACACATTTATCTCTTGTGAAGGATCTATAAACAGAAACTAATGCAAGGAGCCAACAATTCAATACCAACAACAAGAATACCATGCAGTTATAATGACATGACTTTGTGCACAACTCTACTGTAACATGTTCCATCATGTTAGCCTATCAAGTGCATAAATACAGGACATAATCTCCGATCATCCATCCATCCGTTGAAGCTACTTGGATTCAGATCATATTCATTACATTGGAAGTTTATATAATTACTTACTTTTTCCACCACTTTTCTGACCCACCAGCAGCGACCATGATTGGTGTCTTTGGTGGGTCTCCTGGCCATAATTTATTTTATAAATTTGATTGTTTTCATTTGTATATGTAAGGGCCAAATAAAATTAATACAGTCTGATCTGAGTCTGACCTAGCTAGCCCATGCACTTTGACTGATATTCAAATGCAAATTGAGAAGCTAAGTGACTACAGCAGAGAAAATAAGGATTTGGAGCTTCAGAATAGTTAATTTTACTTAAATAGTTTCAACAGGACAGTTTGCTTTTTTAGCATATATGTATCACTAGAGGACGCCAGTTGCAAGAGGCTGTTGTGATCTGCAGCTCTTGTAAATGATTGAAAATTATTTCTCAGATTATTTCTCAGATTCTGTTAGGGTTCTTTAAGGAATAGAATAACCATTTTAGGTTCATGAAAATCCCGAGTTTTTGTCGTGTCTGCCTCATTAGTTTCATTACAATATCTCTTTTCAGTGCTGAGAATTCGTTAAAGGTTTGGCTAGGAAAATTTGTGAAAAATAAAGTACAATAAAAATTAATAAAAAATACAGAGAAAGGTATTTTGTTTATTTAAGAACATTTTTCGTCAGCTAAAAATATAATATATACATTGGATATATAACTTTGGTGATTTTAATACACACTGTTTGTATTAAGCACACTTAACAATTGAATAAATAGACGAAAATAAATAAATAAATGTTAACATGTCATGTTTGATTAAACTTCTTCTTCTTCTTCCTGTGAAGCCCAGTCCACCATCTGGTGTATTATCGGGCCTTGTGCGCTTGTGCAGATAAAATCAGTCCGTTTTAAAATCATATGCAGTGGAGCATTAAAATCGGGAGTGAGAGGCACATTATAAGGTCAGTGATTTGAGAATGGCTGTTTTAAAGATGTATAAGTTATCGCTATTGACTATTGTATTAGGAATTGCATTCCAGATTCTTATTGTATCGGGGAAGAAGGAGGTTTGAAGTATTTGTGTCCTCGTATGAGGAATGACTATCCGCTGATTATGTCCTCTGATGGATGAAGTTGACAGCTGCAGGTGATCATTTGGTACTGCGACCAAACCATGAAGGATCTTGTACATCATGATTGTTTGTTCATTTTCCTGCGTTGCTGGAGGGTGTGCCATTTTAGTTTCTCTAGCATGGTGGTGACGCTGCTTCTCCTATAGTAGTCCCCTGTGACAAATCTCGCCGCCCTCCGTTGCACCATTTCTAATTTATGGCGATTTATGGCGGATCCCATATGACGCTGGCGTACTCTAATTGTGGCCTGATGAGTGTTGTGTAGCAGAGTTCCTTGGTCCTCCTGGGGCATTGATAGATGTTGCGCTGAAGGAAGGCTCTGGTGTTATTTGCCTTTCTAGTGATGTTGTTAATATGGCTGGTCCAGTTTAGTTTTCTATGGATGGTGACGCCGAGATACTTGCCCTCATCTACGCTCTCCAGTACATGACCATGTATGGTGTACTTATTGTTGATGGGATTCTTCTTGTTGGTGATGTGGAGTACTTGGCATTTCTCTGGATGAAACTCCATTAGCCAGTCTCTTTCCCAATCTTGTAATGCATCCAGGTCTTCTTGCAGATGGCTTGAGTCTTGATCTTTCTCGATGGTACGATATAGGACGCAGTCGTCGGCAAACAGCCTTACTGATGAGTTCTTCTTGATGTATGATGGTAGGTCATTGATGTACAGCAGGAATAATGAGGGACCCAGAACACTTCCCTGAGGGACACCGGACTCTACAAGTGCGGTATCTGAACGGGCTCCTTCGACCAGGACTGTTTGAGATCTATTTTCTAAGAAGCTTGATATCCACTTGTGGGTGTTATTTCTAATTCCATAGTGATGAAGTTTGGTCATTAATCTTTTGTGAGGGACTTTATCGAAGGCTTTGGAGAAATCTAGAAGTATTACATCTGTTTGTTTTTTATCGTCTATTGATTTAGCTATATCCTGTATGGTTATGATGAGCTGAGTTTCACAGGATCTTCTCTTCCTGAAGCCGTGCTGGGTATCTGTCAAAATGTTGTTCTTTTCCATGTGTGTCATGATGTTGCTGGTGACTATGTGTTCGAGCATCTTACAGGATATTGATGTTAATGAAACTGGTCGGTAGTTGGCCGCCTTGCTCTTGGAGCCTTTTTTATAGATGGGGACTACGTCAGCCTCTTTCCACGCCTGTGGTACTATTCCCTGGTTCAGGGAGGCCTGATGGAAGAGGGTGTAAACAGGAGTGAGTTCTGCCGCTAGTTCTTTGAGTAGCTTCCCAGAGATTCCATCCGGTCCTGTGGCTTTGTGCTCCTTCAGATTCTTTAGTAACTTATATACTCCTTTCTCTGTAATTTTGATGTCGTCCACGATGTTGCTGGAGTCGGGAAGATCTTTGATGTTGTCTATTGTTTCATTGGAGTTGAAAACCGATGAAAATTGTTCATTGAGTATATCTGCCTTCTTCTTCGGGTCTGAGTATGCTAGGCCATCAGTTGCTTTGAGTGGTGCCACTCCCTTGTTCTCAGATTTCTTGCTGCTGATGAAGCTCCAAAACTTCTTCGGATTGGATGAAATGTCTGGAGAAATGATGTCATGAATGTAGTTATTGTATGCATCCTTACATGCTTTCTTGGTTTGTAGCTTGACTTCTTTATATCTATCCCAGTCTTCCTTCAAGTTCGTCTTTCTAGCTTTGTTGTAACATTTCCTCTTCTTCCTTGATAATCCCTTGATGTTCTTGTTAATCCATACCTGGTTGAATCTTGCACTTGTCATTTTTGTTGGTACAGACGATTCCATTATTCTAGTTAGGCTATTGTGAATGTCTTCCCACATCTCTTCCAAACAAAAGAAAATATAAACATGATCAACTTAAATTCAGTAATTCCTTTCTTTGAGTCACATTTTTGAGAATTAAAAGCTAGGTAGGCCTGTAGACTAAATATTGTGGGTGAATCTGTAGACTAAATAGATTTTCGGAAAAGTGTCGATTTAAACAAAAAAGGTTAACACGAAAATGGCTCTAGTTATACTTAAAATAGGACTAGAAACATAATTTTAACACTTAGATATATCATTTAGAGGTAGCGGAATACAATGGTAGAAGTAAGAATGCATTATCTTTAATAATTAGACCAGTATCAGCTTGTAAGTTACAATGTTTTGATTTGCGCCAAAAACTGTGAAATTGCAAATGGCGGCTATGTGATCAAATCACAATGATGGTCTATACTTGCAGTGCTTAAAATATGATCAAATATATTTTACTGCGTGAATAATTATTTAAAGATTTGATTACAAAAATTAGCTATTGGTTTTCTCATAACACATTATATTTCATTTTGGCTGTGAAACAATTTAAAAAGCATATTTTAATCAGGTTTTTGAAAAATTAAAAATGGCATTAAGTTTTAACTTTCTTGTCATGTTTGTCTCACTTCTTCCATTTTGATTGACATTGGACTTTTTAGAGAGCAAGGATGGCTTGCAATCAAAGATCAAGCTTATTCAATTTAACTTGTTCAAATAATGATTTTATTTTTCATGATAATTTGCTTTTGTGTTAAATGTGCTCTTTTGAAGCTTCAATTGTACTCGTGATGTACTCACCACGAGTACGAGTACTTTAGCAATGTACTCGAGTACGAGTACGAGTATTGTACTCATGATTTGAAGCACTTCATTGGCTACCGGTGAAGGAGAGAATTGACTTTAAGATACTTTGCCTCGTCTTTAAATGTCTTCATCATCAAGCTCCTGGTTATCTGTCAACTCTACTAAAGATAAAACAACATCAAAGAACAACACGACTCAGCACAAGTTCAGGCATCATCCTGGAAGTTCCAGCAATCCAGAGATCTACGTTCGCTTCAAGAGCATTTAGTGTGCAAGGACCTCGTCTGTGGAATGCACTTCCGCCCTGTGCAAAGTCAGCGGAGACTCTATCCTGCTTTAAGAGAATTGTTAAAACTATTTTGTTCAGACAAGCCTTTCAGCTTGTTACTCATTAGCATTGTCTCATCCTCCTATTTAATTTTAAATTGTGATTGTTTTTAATATCTTGTCTTCTATTAATGTATTTATTACGCGGCCAACCTGGTCTGTGACCTTTTAATTATTTTATCTCTCTACTTTGTCTATTTTTTATCAATTTTATTGCTTTTATCTCTTTATGATTGTACAGTGCACCAGAATGTATTAATTTATAATAGGTAGCGCTTTATAAATGCAATAATAATAATAATAATAATAATAATGATTTGGTACGAGTACTGAGTACATGCGAGTACCTGGTAAAATGTACTCGAGTACACGAGTACACGAGTACATGTGTACTCGTGCCCAACCCTGGTTCCATGACATTGTACGATAATAAAGTAAACTCTTCTACATGATATATTTGTGTTTTCTTATGTCCTATGTAGTCATATTGAATGACCACTTCTGGCTGCAAAAGATATTTTAACTGGCTGTCTGTGTTTATCTAGGGTTCTGTTCCATGACACATGCATTGATGCCCAACTTAACTCTTAATTTTGTGCAGTGTTGGTTAATGCTGCAACATTCACATGGGCATTTTCATCTTCTGCAATTTGCCATGTGATTTACTGACACCCTCACTTTAATCAAAGAATCCCAGAATTATCAAAATGAAATTAGCTCCACTCAAACATTGTAAGAAAAGCCTATTTCATTATCTTCCTGCATGGCCTTGCAAACTACATGCAGTGCAACGGGGCCATTGAAATTGAGTTGTAGTTGATTTTGCTAGCCACAAAGAGTACATCTCATGAAATTGTAGACTTTAAAGCCGATTGCTAAAATGTTTGCTAGATATTTCCTCCATAATGCAATTTGTCATGAATTTAGGCAGGATTTGAAAGTTTTTGCGAGGTTACATATTTTATTTTATAATTCGTATCACGGTACTATCACCCTTTGATATGTCTGTGTGGATTGCAAGGCCATGCGGGACAGATAATAATTATTGTTATGTGCTGTAATGAAGCAAGGAAAGGAACACATTTAATTGGCAGGGTTAACAAGTTAACAATACCAGCATCGGAGTGATTTTTAAAATAAAATACGGCAGGAGAAATGACACGCTGATTTTTTAAGTGGATTCCTTTTATATCAATCAGGCAATGAATCTTCTTCTTTTTTTGCAAGGCCTGCATTACCGACCACCATGAAGCAACTCGCACAGAGTAACCAAGTTGATCGATATATCTCTTTACACAAAACAGAAGGTTAAATCCGTCTGCTGTGGTTCTATAAACTTGTCTGAAAAAATAACATTGAGGCGCTGAGCATATCTAAAATGGGAATAGCCGTTAAGAGCACTAGGGCCATTGTGGAGAAGTAATTGATTAGAACTATTGATCGATAGATATCGGGCTCAGATTTTTGGCAGTGAAAATAACCGATTAATTCCCGGTGACCATCAATAACAATTTGGCTGAGTGAAATGATGTAAGAGACAATTGGGGTGAATTAGTTAAACCACAATTTGCAACAATCTTAGCAGGAACCAGGCTGGGTGTAGTGTTGCGCCAGTTGGGTGCAGCAGAAGTTCAAATAACAGCACTTGTGCCAGACACACCCAATCAAAGTTGGACCCCCTACAATGGTACATGGTTTGGTGCAGTTTAGTTCAAATACTGTAACTGAAACATTTCTCCATCCATTGTATTGCATACATCTAGATTGCTGATGAACAGTTTTCTAAAATTAGCACCATTCAAATCCATTTTATTATTATATTATTATAGATCATCTAATAATGTGTTATTATGAAATATTGTATTCTGGTAACCGAATTATACAACTCAATATTTTTAAAGTAATTTGTGTTCCATAAACTTTAAAATAACTATTGTTATATTACTTTCTTTCAGATGGACTTAATATGACAATCCATTTTTAACTGTGTCAGTGCCCTGATTTGAAAACTTTAGTTCCTTAAATATTTAACTGATTTAAACACTGATGAAATATATTGCTGTATAAACTTTGATCATAAATCTAGCAATACAACTAATTTGGTTTTTACCATGGTATGCATGGATTGCAGATCACCATGCAAGACACCTAGATCCAACGCAACATTGATCGATATCTGTTGGGTCTGTAAACTGTCTGGAATATCTGTTGCAGTGTAACTCTCCAACTCTTGACACAGCCTGAAATACCTAAGGCCACATTGGTATTACAAGAGAAAAATAAAATGGGAATAGCTGCAAAAAGCAATCTAGCTATTTGGAAGGTATAATTGATTAGAGTCATTGATATGCCAGATACTGGGCAGAGATTGTTGGCGAGAGGAGATAACAGATTACTTTGCGCTGAGTTATCAATCACAACTTGGCAGAACGAAATACTATGTATGTTACATGGATCTCAGCCATGCTCCAGTTTGTGTTAATGTCGTGCTGACCGGGTGCAAAGGAAGTACAAATAGCTTAGTGGTAGATACTCAGTGAATGTCATACATCATTTTGTTAATATGTCGTTCCACAATAGCCAGGTTGTCAGATTTATTTTAGCCAGATACATGTAACTGCTCTTGTTATCTCATTTCAACTATCAATAAGTCAGTAGATGTGAAAATTGTTCAACAATGAGGTGTGACCAAGTTAAATTCTGAGTGCCTCATATTTTTCCGTGCCTGCCCAAATGTGAGCTGGCAGGGAGAATACTCAGGTTAATATCTATCTGAGTAATAAAATTATAAATATTCCATGCTTTTCATAGATGTACATCACGGCTGAATTGCTGCATGCCTGTTTTGAAGCTCTGAGTTTGCACATGCCCAGTGTCCAGTTTCCTAGTCCTCATTCATGGTACTCATCAATATTCCTCCACTCTTGTTGCTTGCACTCATTCATTTGGAACTGTCCTAAACAGTAATTACAAAGCAGGCATCCTTGGAAATGCCGTCAATCTCTGGAATTCTCAAGTTCAAAGAAAGGCCAAGGAAACCAAGGAAATGGCTAATTATACTTCTTAACAAGGTGGAATAATTGCTTTTGTTTGGCATCTCAGGTACAAATCAATCTCGACTGCTATTGTACATTTCATATTATGTGAAAATCAGCCATTTTAAGAGAGAAGAGCCATGCGCATCTCCAAAACAGCCAATCCCATTGACAGTATGTTTTGCCAGAGAATGTCTTTCTTTGAAGCAATAAGAGGGGAAAACAGACGTTTTTCTTTTCCTTGTAGCTGAATTCAGATAGAATATATCACAGCATGATAACCAAGACAATCTTCCCTTTAACTTTATGATTATTTACAATAATGACTTCTATATATGCATTCTGGCTGACGGATGATACAAGTTGATATTAATCATATTATAGGAATTTGAAAGAATGATAAGCTATTCCCCGGCGATTCCAGAATGGCTAATAGGAAAATTAAACATAACTTCTACATCTCAAGATACCGTCGATCAGAAGCCGTTCTAAAGTGAAGTCTATGTTTATAAATGGAAACAGTCCACTTCTGCTTAGTCAAGAATAATTCAGCTTGGTAAATATTGGTTTGCGAAACTTCTACAACTTTGGCAGTCAACAAATATTTGATCTGATTTGGCAGTAAGAGGAACAGATCATAAAAGATTTAAATGCCACACATGGTGAACACCGATGAAGAAGAGATCTATGGTGGAGTGCCAAGTCAAAGGATAGATAGCTTCTGTTATTTGAAAATATATGCACAGGAAACACTTTGAAGATTAATCTTCTGTTATTTCTAATCCAACTACTGGTGTCCTGCTTGCTGTCGCTTCATTACTTCAGCCAATTAAGATTCAGTCCATCAAGGAACCATCCAAAATTGAAGTATCATCTGCTTCTTTCATATTTCTAAACCAAGATAAATTCAATGAGGTAAATTTTAGTTTTGAAATTGCCATCAGTTTGGAAGTAGATAACTATTTGTTTGTCATTGCCTAAAACCTGAACGCCACATGTGCACAGAGGGGGAAGAATTCAACAACAGCATGAACGGTCTTTGATACATAAGAATTATGGAAGGTTTTTTTTTTCAGCATCACTTATATATTTGTCCATAAAATTCTATGTATGTATATAATAATACTTATGTTGAAGACATTCTAACTCGGCTTCCCTCTGCCAAGACAGGAGTTACTTGCGCATTCAATAACAACTATGTACATTGTATTCTTCGTCACAGATTTTTTAGCTAAACGAGGAAATATGTATGGTATAAATTTGGAATATTCGAGCCCATTTATATTTCTGTTGATCTTCATTGCTAATAGTCCTAATGGGTTTGCCAATAGTAATCTTCCTCCAGTATATGCAATAAATATGCGAAAAAGGCCATATCATATTCGCGCCAATTTCAAATGACAAATTTTAATTGAGAGTCATTAAAGATTTTGAATATGTACTTACTAATTTGCACCTAAAATAAGGCCTAATAATGTTTTTTTTCTTTGTGACCTAAAGGGCACCCGTTACCCCCCCCCCCTGCCCCCCTTGAACAAGGGCAGGAGGGGCGATTGCCCCCCCCCCCTGTTCCGACACCGCTGTTTTGGCTATCAGTTACTCTGGTTTGAGACAAGAATAAAAAAAATGCACCATTTTGTCAGAGTACCAAATGGCATTGCTTTAATGACCAAAAGACGTTTCTGTAACACTTCTGTTTGCCACATAATGATGTCACACTGATGACTTTGTTACTTTCAGAACTGTTGCTGCAAGTAACTCTTGGAGGTTGAAACAAGGTGTTGGTGATTTGAAATGTAATTAATGAGGAGATGAAGGGAGTGTTCAAAATGTTACACATACATGCATACAAAAAGCCGCCAATTTAGCATCTTCAGGTGATATCAAACTGGGATTTTGCTCATGAAGGTCCACTGAAAATTTTGAACCCAGACAAAACTTCCAATGGAGCAGGCTTGAACCATAAACAATCGTCAGCTAACAATTGACTTTTTTTTGGTTTAAGCAAATGACACAACATCACTGCAGTCACATCTAGCAGAAACTTTAGAGCTTGCAAGTTGATTCTGGGGCTCAATCTAATCTTGAAAATCTATTTCCACTTAGTTGTGTCAATTGGAGTTATTCCACAGGGCCTTGAGGTTTTGTATCGATCATGGGACCCTAAATCCATGCAGCAATCTGCACTTTTCACCACTTTCTGGCAGTCTGAAGCATTCGGAATAGATTTCATGGATCCTGTCATGTGATTACTGTGGTCAATGTAGCAGAAGTACATTTGCCACTTCTACATGTGTCAGTCAAACACAGACCTGTGTTTATATCCTTCATGTTTCCACATTTGATTGATTGCCTCATGGTCAAACACCAAGGGATCATCAAATATCTGCTCTGGCTAAAGCTTTTGCTTGATACTGAGAGAGAAAATTGAATGTTATGAATCAGTAGTTTATAAGTAGTTGATTCCATCACACCTGAAAATCATAGATGGCTAGTGCTCATCCTTCCTTGTTCTACAGCAAGCCATCTCCTGATCTCCTGTTCTAAATTTAACATTATTCATCCAGGTTCTTGAAAAATGTTGATTTTTTATAAGTTTACTATAGCATCACTCCAGGATTCCAACAATGTTCCAACTCAAGTGCCACATTCACTTCTCAATTAATGCTTGCTATTTCTTTCACTGTTTTTGTTGACCTTTTGGCTATCAGTGTCCTCGGGTTGGAGAAAAGAAAGAAAAAAGTGACTCCATTTTGTCAGAATAACGAGTTTCATTGCTTTAATGGCCTGAAGAAGCTGAAGACGATCGGGTAATGCTCCTCTCTGTCACGCATTGACATCACTGATGACGTCACAATTGGCGCAGGTCTGTGAAATTGGGAACTGAGGTGACGCTAGTTAGAACTTCGAAGTTGTCTCTGCAAAAGTTTTGAAATTGGCAGAGCTGCTTGATAAACTAAACATTGCTGGAAGAAGGCATTAGTGAAATGAAATGGAATTAATGGGGAGTCGGGAAAGGTAGGAGATGCAGTGAGGGTGGGAAAGGGGCAAATGGCCGAAAGAGGAAGAAAGAAACAGAGCGTGGCAGATAGAGAAGTTATGATTGAATCTTGCAATGCCTGCCAGAAATGTCTTGGTTTGCAAACATGAAAGGCTTTGAAGAAAACTAGAAAAGGAGTTAATTAAGGAGGGTGGAAGAACAGCTTGTCAGGGGCATTGGTGCTTCTCTTTAGTTCTGCAACAGCATGTAGTATGTACAGACTCTTTTTGAACAGGAGTAAGGGGCAGGGTAATTTCATTAAGATAATTATCTATAGGATTTAACTACAAATTCTGGGCACTGTTGTTTGTTTGGTTTTATGTTGTATTTCTTCAAAAATCATGTTGTATTCATGCTAAAAAAGCTGTATGTGTACTGTTCATGACCAGTCTATTTTGAAATGCTCTTAAGGAAAATGCTTTATGAACTTATAGTTTGTAAGTACTACATGTTATATGTGCTGCATGAAGTATTCATTCAGTGCCTTGTTGAACTTCACATTACCCTATCACCATTTAGCCTGCCTCTGGTAGCTGATTCTCTCTGCAGATCGAGCTATAACAGTGGGGGGGGGGGGGAGGAAGGCCAGGATGTTTTGACATCTGTGTGCTTGTATCATTTTATGAATTGTATTGTCTTCAAAATGAAGCTTTTATCTCAGTGATCCCCGGAATCCGCCACTGATTATACAATCATATTGTGGAGATAAACATTACATTGATCTGAACTTTCAAAAGGGAAGCATCACATGACCTTCACATCATGAGAGCTACTCTAAGCATTATCTCATTACAATTATTGATGTGCTGTACAATTAACAACCCAATTTAGAGATCTAGGGAATTGACACCATCCACATTCACTGTGGTAGGTTCTTGTATGAATACATGTATATAATTGGGTGAGTTTCGGTGAACATGTTTGGATGATCAATTGCAGTTTTCTTGCACAAATCCAAACAGAATGACTTGTTAATGCAGGTTGGAAGTGTTGTAGAACTTCTTGTGAGAGTCTGTAGAGTATTATTACTGCTACATCTACTTTGTTCTGTTCAAGTTACTGCCTCAACATGTTGATAATGGGGCTGATGAAGTGAACATCCAACAAGCAGTCAAGTTGACAAACATTGGTCAGTCAAGTCAATACACAGACAAGCAACAGGTAAAATACTGCCTTTGCCAGCTACTACGTAAAGATAAAGCATGCACTAACGGTTTTTCAATAAGCCATCTTTGGTCATAAAAATATGGAGTCTGTCATCCTCAGTGAGTTGTTTCTTGGCAGCAGATTTTTCTGCTGATCACCAAAAATGGATATCCACTCTTTATATTAAATTGATATATGGAATACATTTTTTGAGTTTCTGTAAAAATAGAGAGACAATAGATAGATAGATATATGGCAAGTGCAGACCTCCAAGCCCAGTTCTGGTCACTTCAAGATGTTACACATTTATCCCATGTGGAGGATCTCTTACTTGTCAAACAGACACTGATACAAGGAGCCACCAATTCAATACCAACACCAAGAATACCATACGATTATACTGACATGACCTTGTATACAACTCAACTGCAGCATGCTACATGACATTGTACTATAACGCAAACAATTCTACATTATAATATATTATATATGTGTTGTGATAATTTCCCAGGGTGCAAGTGTAGTCTGGTGGTCCCTCCTAGAGACTCATTCTTAATTTTCATTCTCAATTCTCATGGCATGCTACTGGCTTCTGCTGATGTTGCTGCTGCTTGAATTCTAGCTGCTTTTTCATTGAACAAATCAATCCAACCCCATGGAGCTGTCATTTTAATCAGCCATCCCAATTAACATGTGCATTTTTAAAGTTGGCTGTTCACAGGGATGGTAGCTTCAGAAATTGCATCCATGCATTCCATCATAGACCCTCCGGCTTCTGAGGAATCCCCCATGGGCTGAACATGGAGTACGAATGTTGTTTTGAAAGTGTTGTTTGCATGCCAACATATTGCCTTAGCTTGATGCTTTTTGAATTGACAATACAGCATGTACAACTTCCATGTTTATGTACAATATTTGTCATGCAGTTTGCAATTTTTGTCAATACTGGAAATCCACACTTTTCAGTGGTTTTGAAAATAAAATCAGCAAAATATTACACATGTACACTTGATCTTTCCCCTCCATGCATTTTGTGTGATACACCCTCTCAGCTTGTAAGTGTAACATAAATGCAGAGCGGATGCGAGGTTCTGGGTTTCTTCATTTACGTTTGCTCTGGCTTATTTGAAGTATTTGGTTTACAATTGAACTTTACCTGGATCTTTATGAGGTATTGGTTCTTATTAGGATATCGAGAAAAAGATCATTGGAGAAATTCAGGCCAATATTTTATCTGATTCGTGCAAGCTCAATGCAAGTCAAATGTAAGTCTAATGCAACCTAACCAAACAGCAGCTGAGACTTTAGCTGAATGCTTTTTGTTGAGTAGAAAGCTCTGAGCAGCTCTGCGGGCATTCCATTCCAAAACAGCCTGTACTGCTTATGCTTTTGATGTCTGCAAGCAGAATCCAATTGCCCTATCACTGTTTCATCAACATTTTTTAAACACCATCTGTGGAACACATTTGCGAAATCTGAGGGAACATTTTTACTAAATGCATCTATGCATATAGTAAAAATTTGTACACTAAACTGACTGTCCATTATTAGCTGGTGAATGCTAGATGACGCATTATCTATATCTTGCCTATCCAAACTGTCAATATCTCACCACATGCCAATTTGAATGGGGAAACAATCAGCAGGTTTTGGATTAGAATTCAACTTTTATATCTAGTGTCTAAGTTGGGGGAAATCTTTTTGATCTATGATCTTCCAATTAATTTTGTAGTTTTTGTTATTTCATAAGTTTTTTCTGCCATACCTTTTTGAAAAAGCTTTATTTCCTTTTATAATGCACTGTTTGAGAGTCCAACAACACCAAATTGAATCTTTGTGAAGGTTGATATCTTCATTGTAAAATTACACTATGTTCAAGGAAATGGACAAGAATCAGCTCAGCTAACCATCACATAAAACAGTTGCTATGGCAACAATCTCAAGAACCACTGCTGTACACTGTATAATGTATACAAATGCTCTTGCTAAGGTTGTTCTTATTTTCATATCTTATTTTTAAAAAAAGGTTCATTAACTCGTGCAGTCTGATATGTGCAGCATGTCTAAATTGGCTTATTGTAAGGCTACATTTATATCACAGCATGAAAATACTGTAAACAACTGCCAGTTAGAACCAAAAGCAAGAAAAAATGTTGACGGATTGCAAATATTATTACTACAGCAACTTGGATTGTTGTGCATCAATGTGATAAATGCAAGGGCAATGTTTAATTACAGTACTAAAATACGGAGCAGAATTGCAGAGCAATGACATTATTTGTCATCAATGTTTTGATTATAGTAGGTTGTACCAAAGCCATTTACATATGATGGATCTTGTAGCACACTGATAGGAAATACTGTAGCGAATCAGGGACGCCATACATATTAGTCATCTGTCATAGCAATATGTCAGTTTATCATCTCTAATAGTTTTATCAAGCTGTATCGGTGGTGCTCATCTATAGAAGTCATTTGTGATGTCAGTATTCCTCTGGTATTACTATCGGCTGTGGCGGACATTTGCATTAATTTTGTTGATCTAGATCCAGTTCCATTGCAAACGCATTAGGGCTTTGTTGCCTATTTCTTAATTTTGAGTAGTGCTGCAACTGCCGACATTACCACAGAATTCCACTAAATTATTTTCATTCTGCAAATTGGGTTGTGATTTGTCCAAAGAAGCATGGAACTATCAAAATTAAATTTGTTGCATTCAAATTATTGCTGGAAAACACCATTTCATAATCTTCCCACATGGCCTTGTATTCTGCAATCTGCATGATTCACATCAGATCCATTCATGAATGCTGTGTTGTACATTGTTTATATTTCTGACCGCAACAAGTACTTTTCATGGCAAAGATCTGTAGGTTGCTCGAATGGCTAACAGATTATTACCACTAGAAAAGCTATTTCGCCATGCAGTGTTGATAAAATGGAAGCCAGATGTCATTGCAGAACTCAACAGGGTGTCATTATTCTTACTGTGAGGGCTAGATTCACCGTTAAATCTGGGCGGAAAATCCCTTCAAGATGGGTATAATCTAGAAAAATTGTGTCATTCCTTTTTCAGTTTTATTTTGCAAACTTTGATGGGGGTTTGGGATTTATTCACCTTCCGTTCAGGGGTTTTCCATGTCGTACTCTCTGATTCTCTTTTAAAGTATTCTTAATCGCTTGCAGGTGGACATGAATATGAAGCTGAAGACTGGCAATATCCTGAGTTCCTCTATTGTTTTTAGACACTTTTATGTGATCAAAACTCATGGTTTCAACTGCAGTTTTGAAGAAATCGATATTTACTGTTTAGATACTCAAGTCTAGGTGAACTGCCTGCATGCCAAAGCAGGCATAATACAAAAGAAGCAATTTTTAATCAGATATATAAGCATACATAGTATATAGCAAATTTAGAATGGGATTTAATGTTAACATCTCTGAATAGTTTCCCTGAATGTGTAAGTGTACCTGTGGCCCAGCTTGTTTGAAAACTTTGTTGGCATCAGTTTTCACTTCACAGCTTTACAGACCTACTTTTTATAGAGAGGTTTCCAAACATCAGTGAAAATCTGTTATCTCTACCTCAGCTGTGTGGGGCTAAATGTTGAAGCCAAAACACCTGGTAGATGAATGATAAGTTCCTGCTAGGCTATGACACATTAGCAAAGTTTGGTATTGTGATTTTACAAGACCTGATTAGAACAGACTGCACAAGATCTAGGGGTATATCTGCGCTTAGTTTTCTTAACTCCGATGGTGTCTGCTTCCTGTATCAAGTCTCATTATCTTGCACTTTTTTCTAACCATTGATGACCCAGACCTGTATGCCAACACCCCAC
The DNA here is from genome assembly GCA_026936325.1 of Platynereis dumerilii. Classification (NCBI taxonomy): domain Eukaryota; kingdom Metazoa; phylum Annelida; class Polychaeta; order Phyllodocida; family Nereididae; genus Platynereis; species Platynereis dumerilii. The sequence continues at coordinate 14,402,608 of JAPTHN010000003.1, forward strand.
TGGGTTTCTTACTTCTCAGCTGCTGTGTAATGACTTACCAATTATCATATCTGATGATCTGATCGACGAGCCTTCCAAATAGCTGAAGTGTTTTCCAAGCCATTCCCATTTTAGATTACTTTCCTAGTGCACAATAGTACACATGCCTGATCAACCTCATGCTTGAGATCAACATGTAACAACATGTAACAGCTATACAATGTCTATCATTCTTGCTCCAGACTGAAGCATAACAAATGGCTTTAACCTTCTGTTTTGTGTGTAGAGATCTCTCAATCAATGTTGTGTTACTCTTGGTTCAACTTGGATTTTTGCATGCTTGTAAGCAATTCAACCTTGCTGTTAAAAAACAAAAAAAGCAAAACAGTTTCATTGCCTGATTGTAAGACTCTAGAGGTAGCTAGTTCATTTGTCCATCAATAGCTTGGATTCCAGCTAGTGTTAGTGATAGTGTGGAGTGGTCTAATTTTGTAGCACTACAAATCTGCTAAGGCAGCTCATTCAGCATCCAAGCATACATGTGGATCATCACGAAGTGAGGCTACCCTCACAAAATGATTGTTGATGTTAACATAAAAGTGTGATTCCGTTTTATCAAATCTCATGTTTTCAGGAGATGAATTATGTTATGTCTCATATTAAATTACCATTTTTGGCTGCAAAAGACATTTTAAAGAATTGTCTTTGTTGATCTAGGGTTCTGTTCCATGACGCATCCATTAATACACAACATAACTCCTAATTCTGTGCAGTGTTTGTTAATGCTGCAACCCACACCCAGACATTTTCATCTTCTGCAAATTGGTCTGTGATTTACTGACACCCTAATTTAAATCAGAGAATCCTGGAATTATCAAAATTAAAGTAGATGCACTCAAACATTGCAGGATAAGGCAAGAAACACCAATTTTATTATCTCGATGCATGGCCTTGCAATCCATGTGCACTGCAACGAGGCCATTGAAGTTGAGTTGTAGTTGATGTTGCTAGCCACAACGAGTACGTCTTGTGAAATTACAGAAGCAGATTGCCAAAATGTTTGCTTGATATTTCTGTTTTAATGCAATTTGTCATGCAATTTAGCAGGATTTGGAAGTTTTTGCTAGGTTCCATATTATATCTTAAATTTCATATGACCTTAATATTGATAAGCCTGTGTGGATTGAAAGGCCATGCTGGACAGACATGTGTCGTCAGACGTCAGCCTAAAGCAAAATTGGCCTAAGTCAGACTTAGGCCATTTTTCCTTTTTGGTACCATAGGAAGGCCCTTATGATAATACATGTGCAAAGAAAATTTGGTCTCATATTTTAATAATAAACCCCTCAAAACCCAAATTCAATTTTTGAACAAAAGTCCTGTTGACTTAGGCCATTTGGACTTAGGCCAATTTCTTTATCATTAATTTTAGGGGATATCACCAATATTATTTGGTCATAGTTGTGAGTATTAATTTTATGCAAGTTGTTTCCTTGCATTTCATTCATAAATTTTATGGAGAATTGCTTAATAACACAGCCACACCACAAAAGAATTTTGGCCTGAGTCACATTGGTTTCAAAAAAAAAATTGGCCTTTTAGAAGTCAGTTTTTGGCTGTTTGCTAAAGATTGCCAAAATTGACTTAGGCCAATTTTGCTTTAGGCTGACGAATGTGCTATAATGAGTCAAAGACAGAAACATATTTTATTTGCACAGTTTTAAAACAGGTTTACAAAAGAACATACAGGCATCAGAGTGGTTATTGAAATCAAATATTTCAAGGAAAGTAACAAACTAATTTTTTAAGCGGATTCCTGCCAAATCAATCAGGCATGGAAAGCCTTTTTTTTGGCAAGCCTGAATTACAGACCACCATGAAGCGACTCACACAGAGTAACCAAGTTGATTGATATATCTCTTTACACAAAACAGAAGGTTAAAACCATCTGCTGCAGTTCTGTAAACTTGTCTGGCAAAAAAACATTGAGGCATAGAGCAGCTCTAAAATGGGACAAGCTGTAAAGAGCACTGGGGCTATTATGGAGAACTAATTGATTAGAACTATTGATCGACAGATATCAGGCTAAGATTTTTGGCAGTGAAAATAAACGATTACTGCCGAGCTATCTATCAATAAAAAGTTGTCATGATGAAATACAATTGATGTTACAGATAATTTCATTGAATTGATCCATCAACAATATTCAATAATCTTGGTAGGACCCTTGCAGGGTGCAATGTCGCACCAGTGGGGAGCAGGGGAAGTTCGAATTACAGTGTGCCAGACACACCCTATCTAAGTTGGACATAAAATGATACATGGCTTGGTGCAGCTTAGTGCAAATACTGCACCTAAATTATTTGAAGATCAACCTTCTGTTGTTTCTAATCCAACTGCTGGTGTCTTGCTGTCAAATCATAGCTCCACCCAATTAAGATTCAGTCCATCTAGAAACCACCCAAAATTGATGGTTTCTTTTCAACTGCTTCTTGTGTATTGCAAAACCAACAAAAATCTTATGAGTAAGTATTAGTTTTGAAATTGCCATCACTTTAGTAGATAACTATTTATTTGACATTGCCAAAAACCTGAACCTACAGTCAAAGTTTGAATGCCACACAGGAGACGGAGGAGTCCAACAACAGCATGAACGGTCTTTGATATTGAAATGTTGATGTTATTATTAAGCATCATTTATATGTAATAATACTCATGTTGAAGACATCTAACTCAGTTTCTCTTTGCCAAGACAAAAGTAATTTGCACGTTCAATAACAACTAGGTAGATGTATTCTTCATAACAGATTTTTAGCTAAACGAGGAAATATGTATGGCAGATGTATGGCATATTCGAGTCCATTGATATTTCTGGTAATCTTCATTGCTAATAGTCCTAATTGATTCCCCAATAGTAATCTCCCTGCAGGTCATACAATAAATCGGGTGCTTGCAAGTTAGTATCTGCCAAATGATCCGAGTTACTGTTCATTGTATATTCAAAGGTACTACATGTGTACTCTAGCTTGTGTCCTTTCTAATAGTTTGGATATAATACTATTCGGTGATCAGCATGAAGTTTCTGCAATAAATCAGGCACCTGTTGGCTAAACCTGCCAAACGATCCCAGTTGTTTGTTCGGCAAAGTAGAGACTCATGCCTTGCACATTCACTTCTCAATTCGTTAGCTATTTCTTTTACTACTTTCTCTGAATTTTTTAGCTATCAGAGACAAAGGTTTGAAAAAGGAAAGAAAAAAGTGGCCCCATTTTGTCAGAGCAAAGAGTGCCATTCCTTTAATGGCCAGGAAACGTTTCTGTAACACTCCTGTCACCCTTTTAATGATGTCACACTGATGACACTGCCTATAAGGTAAAGTTCTGAAAGCTCTGAAAACAACTTGGAATATATATGACAGTGATCATAAATAAGTGAAGTATACCATTGATTTTGGAATAACAGGTACACGTAGAGCGGAACTGGGTGAGTCTGGATAGATAGATATTGGAACGGCAATCCACTTCTGGGTGGTCACTAGGGCTTATATTATCAATAAGATGGGAGAGAGAATGACAGTCCTCAACATGTCACATGTTTACCCAATAGTAGAGATCCTTCAGGTCCAGTGGTCCACTAAAAACTTTTGAACTCAGGCGGTGACGGTAACCGTCCAGCAAGCCAGCTACTATCGTTCTTGTGCTTTTAGTAATGAATGACTAAAAATTACTGCACAGTCATATAGCAAAAATATTAGAGGAGGACTTCTAGAGCTTGCAAGTTGATTCTGGGGTCCAATCTAATCTTTAAAAGCTATTTCCACTTAGTTGTGTCAATTTTAGTTATTCTCTGAAGGTTTTGTATCGATCATGGAGCCCTAAATTCATGCAGAAATGCACCCTTTCCACCATCTCCTTGCAACCTGAAGCCTTAAGAAATGACATCATGGATCATTTCGTGTGATTGTATTGCATCTATCTGTGGCCAGTTTATCGGATGTTTCAAACACGCTGTTTCTCGTCAGCAGCTATCAATTTATTTGTTCAACAAAGTTCGACTCAAGTGCCACATTTACAAACCAATTAGTTTGCTGTTTCTCACACTGCATTTCTAGACTTTTTGGCTATCAGTGCCTTGGATTTTAGAAGGAGAAGTAGAAAAGTGGCACCACCTTGTCAGAATAACGAGTGCCTTGCTTTAATGGCCTTGGTAGGATAGGGTGATGCTCTTCTGTGTGATGCAATGACGTAACTGATGACGCCACCAATTAGGGTTGGTCTGTGAAATTGGGCGCTGAGGTGACACTAGTTAGAACTTCAAAGTTCTCTGTTTTGTAAAACTTTTGAAATTGGCAGAACCGCTTGATGACCTAAACATTGCTGGAAGAAGGCATTAGTGAAATGAAATGGAATTAATGGGGAGTCGGGAAAGGTAGGAGATGCAGTGAGGGTGGGAACGGGGCAAATGGCCAAAAGGGGAAGAAAGGACCAGAGTGCGACAGACTGAGAAACTGTGATTGAATCTTGCAATGTGTGCCAGAAATGTCTTGGTTTGCTGACATGAAAGATTTCGAGGAAAACCAAGAAATAAAAGGGCTTAATTAAAGAGAGTGGAGGAGCAGCTTATGAGGCGGGTAGTGTGTCCTGTGAGTTCTGCGACAACATGTAGTGCATACACTCATACAGGCTCACACGGAGTTGGGGGTAGGGTAATATATTAGGACAGTTATATATGGGACTCAACACATTCTGGCACCATTGTTTGTTTGGTTTAGTAATGTACAAACTTGTTACATGAACCACTGTCCAGTAGGTCTTTTGGCATATCCAATAGGCATGTTACAAAAATTTAGTGTATAACGTTCAGATTTCTTGGTCCATTTTGAAATCCTCTGCAAAAAGTGCTTGGTATATTGCCAACTTGCTGAGCTCTGGATATTGAAAAATGTGTTTTCATGTATGTTACATTACGTATTTAATATCTATATACTGAGGGAATATCGGAAATATACAGTACAGGCCAAACAAAGGAGGACTATTGCATTGATCTTAACATCTAATCAAGAGAAGCATCACACAACCTTCAAATCTTGGGAGCCACTCTAAGCATCATCTCATTACTAATTGATGTGTTCTACAATTAACGACCCAATTTAGAGACCCAGGGAATTGATACCTTCTACATTCACTGTGGGGGGTACTTGCATGAATAATTGGGTGAGTTTTAGTGAACATGTTTGGATGGTAAGCTACTGTGTTCTTGCATCTATCCAAACAGAATGACTTTTAATGCAGGTTGGAATTTGGATACCTAGAGAACTTCCCTCTTTACAAGGTTCTTGCTGAAGGTAATAATAATCAATAGATAAAATTGAGGGGAAGGGGATTCAGAGCATGTGAGAGTTAGATCTTTTTAAAAATTTTGTTCCAGTAGTGAGTGGCAAATTAGTAGTACAGGCTCTGTAAACCTCAGGAAACTTCATGGAATATTATGCCAGCTAAATGTACATTATTTTTGCCGTGTCTGTTCATAAACTCATAAAACTGCATCATAAATCGATTTTTTGTATTTTGGTCAAATCCAGAGAACGTCGTTGTTAAATTGTAAATTTCCTCAACAAGTTTCAAAGTGTTCTAGTACTTCACGGAGAAGTCTATAGAGTATCATCACGGCTAGATGGACTTTGTTTTGTCCAAGTTACTGCCTCAACATGTCGATAATGATGCGGATGAAGTGAACATCAAACAAGCAGTCAAGTTGACAAACATTGGTCAGCCAAGTCAATACACAGACAAACAACAGGTAAAATACTGCCTGTGCCAGCTTCTAAAGATAAACATGCACTAACAGCTTATCAAGAGGCCATCTTTGTTCATAAATATCTCGAGTCTGTCATCCTGAGTAAGTTGTTTGTTTTCAATAGATTATTCTATTCATCACCAAATATGGATATCCACTCTTGAAATGAAATTGATATATGGAACATCTTTTTTGAGTTAATTTAAAAATGGAGAGATAATATATAGATAGATATAAGTTCTGTTTACTCGCGAGGGTTGTCTGGTGAGGTGGCAGGGACAGCAGTCCTCAACATGTTACACATTTATCCCATGTGACGGATCTCTTACTTGCCAAACAGAGACACTGATACAAAGAGCTGCCAATTTAATACCAACCCCAAGAAAAGCATACTTTTATAATGACGTGACCTTGTGTACAACTCAACTGCAGCATGTTTCATGACATTGTATTATAATGCAAACATTTCTATTTCTTTATAATATATTTGTGATGTTTTAATTTCCCAGGGTGCATATAGAGTCTGATAATTCCTCCTGGAGACTGGTTCTCAAGTTTCATTCTCAGTTTTCATGGCATGCTACTGGCTTCTGCTCATGTTTACTGCTTGAATTTTGGACGCTTTTGCGCAGAGAAAATCAATCCAACCCCATGGAGCTGTCATTTTAATCAGCCATCCCAATTAACATGTGCATTAATGCTGGCTGTTTACAGGGCTGGTAGCTTCAGAAATTGCATCCATGCATTCGATCATAGACCCACCAGCCTCTGGGGAATCCCCTATGGGCCAAACATGGAGTTTGAATGTTGTTTTGAAAGTGCTGTTTGCATGCCAACATATTGCCTTAGTTTAATGCTTTTACAATCATCACATACACCGTGTACAACTTTCCTGTTCATGTACTATATATATTATCATGTTTGCAAATTTGTCAATATAGGAAATTCACAATTTTCAGTTGTTTTGAACACAAAAATAACCATATATAGATTTTATACTTTCATTAGGCCAAACATAATTGACCTTTAGCATCTCGGATCAGATCTTCTCGAGACACTTTTTCCAGGGCTTATCGTTAGGATGAAAAGAAAAAGATGTAATCTCAAATTTTATGATATCAATATGATACAAATTGAGGGTAAACTGTTGGGTTTATCTATCACAAAAGGCTAAAAGTCAGATATTTCTGGCCCTACCAATGGGAATCAAACTGTTCACTATCCTCACCTTTGTCATTGTTTAAAACTTGCTCTTCAAGAATTGTGTAAAGTGAAATTAATTCCAATTTAGCAGGATCTTTGTTAGGTATTCATTCTTATCTTGATATCAAGAGGAAGATCTTGAAAGAAATTATAGGACCCATATTTTATCTGAACTCATGCAAGCTCAATGCAAGTCCAATGTGGACCCATGCAAGTCTAATGCAACCCAAACAAACATCTGAGACTTGAGCTGAAATTTCTTTGCTGAGCAGAAATCTCTGAGCTGTTCTATTTATGCTTTTGATGTTTGCAAGCTTAATCCAATTGCTCTATCAAAAGTAGATTCCCTTTCACAGCCCCAGGATCAATAATGCTTCATGAAGTCTAAACATGATCTATGGAACCCGTCTGCAATGTCTAAATGTACATTAATATGTGTTAAATTTTTCCACAAGGCTTAATATGCTGAATGCAAGAGGATGTGTATTTCGTATTAAGCTTGACAGAACTATCCCTAATAGCTGGCATACTAAACAATGTGTAATATCTGCATTTTATTTATGATCTTTCAGCTAATTTTTTTACTATTTTATACGCTTTTCTTTTTCATCTGTCTTACCTTTTTGAAAAATCTTTTTTTTCTTTTCATACTGTACTGTTTCAGAGTCTCACTGTTCCTTTGAAAACAAATTGAATGAAGACTTTGACTCCTTATGACGCTTGATATATTGTAAAGTGACACTATGATTGTTCAAGGAAATCGAAAAGAATCATTTTTGAATTCTTAGGTATTAACTTTCCAATAATTTTAACAGTTGCTATGGCAACAGTCTCAAGTACCAGTGGTGCATCAGATATATAAAGTATTCATTTGTATCTATAACTGTAGGGATAAGTTGCAAATACACCTGCTCACATCTTCATATCTAATTCTAGGTTCATTAACCAGTGCAGTCTGACATGTGCCGTATATCTAAAAAAAACATGTACATATTTATCAGCCTGCTAAGATCAGGCATATAGTGTCCCCCAGAGCACAGCTGAGAGCATTAAAATATGCTATACACATTATATTAGGCTATTTAGGTAAAGAATGACATGCTCAGTAATTTCTTAGTTTATGCTTATGACTTCTTCTGAAAGGTAAGCACTATTTTCTCAACTGTAGACCATTGTCTTACCAAAGCAGATCAAACTGATTACATAAATATTATAGCTGCAGCAGAATGGATATTTGTACATCAATGCAATAACTGTAATGGCAATGTTTGGATGATTAACTGCACTACTAAATATGGAACTAAATCACTGGGCAGTGGTTTTATTTATCATCCATGTTTTGATTATAGTATTGGTTGTACCAAAGCCATGTACATGTGGTTCGTGTAGCACACTGATAGGAAATTCTGTGACAGCCAATCAGGGGCTCCAAACATATTACACATCTGTCATACCAGTATGTCAGTTTGTCGTACAAATAGCTAGAATTATGAAGCTTTATCGGTGGTGCTCATCTGTATAATGTTCCTCTGACATTGCTATCAGCTGTATTAGACATTTGAATTAATTGGTTTTGATTATCCAGTATGTATTTAAGTTTTGTTTCCTAATTCTTAATTTTGTGCATGATTGTAAATGCCCATTTTACCACAAAATACATCTGAATTATTCTGTTTCTGAAAGTGGGGTTATGACTTACTGAGAATCATAGTAAACATCAAAGAAACATGGAATTATCAGTTTCATTGCAAAAGCATTTGGTTTTGTTATTTGATTCTTAATTCTGTGCACTGTTTGTAATGCCACAGAATTCAAGTTAATTATTTTAACTGAGCAAACTTCGTTGTGATTTACCTTGAATGTCATTAGAATCAAAGAACCAAGGAATTATCAAAATTAAATGTGCTGTATTCAAATTATTGCAGGATAGAACCAAGAAAGTATCATCCTGTATAGCCTTGCAATCTGCATGAATGGCACCAGTATCTTTCATGTTGAGTTGTGGTTGATATTACTGACCACAACCAGTAATTTGTATGATAAAGATCTGAAGGTTGCTTGAATGGCTAATACATTATTACCCCAAGAAACATGATACGGCAATGAAGGGATGCTAAAGTGGTGCTCCAAGGTCCAATTCATGTTGTTGCAAATCTCTGCAGAATGCCATTCTTTTTGAAAGGGCTGGACTGACGGTAAAAGCTGTGAAGATATTATCAATTGTGTAATCTAGCAAAATGGTGTCAATCTTTTTCCAAGTTTACTTTGCAAACTTTGGTAAGGGGTTTATGATTCTCAGTAAGTCATAACCCAACTGGTGATTCTTACACTCTGTTCAAGTCAGGGTTATGCGCACTCCACTCCTGTAGCTCTTGCAGTCCGGTGTAATTAGGTCTTGTACATTCACAATATCGAACTTTGGCATTGTCTCATAGTACAGTAGGAATTTGTTGTCAGCAAACTTATCATTTATGTACAAGGTATTTTGGCTTCAACATGAAGCCTTACACAGCTAAAGCAGCGATAAGAGATTTTCAATGATGTTTGGACACCTCTCTATACAACGTAGGTCCTGTCTACAAGTTGACCGCTATTTGCTGCCACCTAGGTTGCAAAATTCGCGAGCTCCTATTAGCGGTCAACAGAATTTCGATCTCTGGAAGAAACCAGGACAGTGTGGAAGAAACCAGGACAGTTCCAATCAAACATTTCACAGGCAAAGTGTATGCTAAAGTTTCAAAAATTTCTTTTTGTCAAATGATTTCCAAACATTTTCATTCAGAGCAGTGGACTGGATATTTGCCAGCAACCATGCTTTGTGAAAGTAGTTTTGGCATAGTAACAGCTATACAATGTCTATCATTGTTGCCCCAGACAAAACTACAACAAGTGGTTTTAACCTTCTATTCTGTGCAAAGAGATTCCTCAATCGAAGTTCAGGAACTCCAGGTTGGATTTTGCAAGTTACCATTTTTGGCTGCAAAAGACATTTTAAAGAATTGTCTTTGTTGATCTAGGGTTGTGTTCCATGACGCATCCATTAATACACAACATAACTCTCAATTCTGTGCAGTGATTGTTAATGCTGCAACATTCACATGGGCATTTTCATCTTCTTAAAATTGGCCCATGATTTACTGACACCCTCATTTCAATCAGAGAATCCTGGAATTATCAAATTGAAATTAGTTCCACTCAAACATTTCAAGAAAAGCCAATTTCATTATCTTCCTGCATGGCCTCGCAATCCACATGCACTGCAACGCGGCCATTGAAGTTGAAATGTAGTTGATGTTGCTAGCCACAATGAGTACATCTTGTGAAATTACAGAAGCAGATTGCTGAAATTTTTACTTGATATTTTCCTTAATAAAGCAATTTGTCATGAAGTGTAGCAGTGTTGGGAAGTTTCACACTGAAATTTAACCTGACCTCATACTGATAAGGTATAATGATGTTGAACGGTTGATCCACAAATAAAGCCATCCAGATGCAATTGCCAGAGATTGTAATGGCATACATAATTGAAACCAATAATGGCAGATGTGTGTCCCTGATGTAATTGATTTATTAATTTAATGTGTATAAGTATCGGTGTACTAAAATTCATATCCCATTATCAACAGGTTTAGTGCGCTCTAAAAAATGTCGGGACAAAATTGGTTTTTTAGATTCAAAATGGTTTTTTGAAAAACCAAATTTCAATGCAAAACCAAAATGGATTTTTAAAAAAATCCATTTTGGTTTTCTGCATTGAAATTGGATTTTTCAAAAAAACATTTTGAATCTAAAAAACCAATTTTGTCTGGAATTTTTAGAGTGTGGCAAATTACCTGCACATCTTCCCTGGTTATTTTATCAGTAGTACAAGACTTAAAATATTAGCTGTCCTGATTATCAGATTCGGAAACAATAAATTGTTATGGTGGCCTTGATAGCAGTAGAGAATCTAGATGTATTCCACGGTTCATACAGTATCAATGAGGAAAAGAAACACATTTCATTTGCAGGGTTAACATGTTGATCAAAGAAGAACAAGCATCAGCGCGGTTATTGAAATAAAATACCACAGGAAAAATTATACACTCATTTTTCACTGTTTTTTTAATGGATTCTTACTATATCACTTTGGCATGAAAAGTGTTTTTTTTTTTTTTGGCGAGCCTGAATTACAGACCACCATGAAGCAATTCACACTGAGTAACCAAATTGATCGATATGTCTCTTTACACAAAACAGAAGGTTAAAACCGTCTGCTGCAGTTCTGTAAACTTGTCTGATGAAATAACATTAAGGCTTACAGCAGGTCTAAAATGGGACAAGCTGTTAAGAGCAGTGAGGCTATTATGGAGAACTAATTGATTAGAACTATTGATTGACAGATATCGGACTCAGATTTTTGGCAGTGAAAACAACTGATTACTTCCCAGTGATCTATCAATATAAGTTGGCGCAGCGAAATACCATTGATGTCACAGACAATTGGGGTGAATTGGTTCAACCACAATTTACAACAATTTTAGCATTTATAACAATTTTAGCAGGACCTTGGTAGGGAGCAGTATCATGCTTGTGGGGTGCATCGGAAGTTCAAATGGCAGTGTGCCAGACACACCCAGTCTAAGTTGGACTTCATACATGGTCTGGTGTGGCTTAGACGAAATACAACCCCTCAAACTTTACTGAGTCAATTGTATTGAATACTTGGATGCTTCAACAAAGTTTTTATTATGAAGAAATTGCATATTCTTGAAAACCTGATATACACTCCTGCTCATGAATCTGGAATACATGTACGTTTTTGGAAAAAGGTATCAAATAAATGTTAGTTTCAAAGTGTGAATGTAAGCTAGGTCCATTGTAAAGGTCAAGACATCTTCTCTACTTACTCTTTGAATGCCTCAACTAAATTTTTTGAAATAATATTCAATTTTGGTTTAATGCATCTCAGTGACCTCACCCTAATAAACCCCCTGAATTTCCGTGCTGCTGTAACTTTTCCTGGGGTTAACGCTGCAGCATGTTCTTCCCTTTAGCGGTCATTTGAAGTAATAAACATTGAATCAGACCATCATGTGCTCCAGCAGAAGTTGCTAAGGTTGTCAATTTCAATGGAGAATGTTGAAGTATTCCATATTTATGAGCAACGGTGCATGTATCAATGCGTCAATTAAGTAATTTTTATTCTAAAACCTTAAAATAATTATTGTTATATTATTTCTTTTAGATGGACTAATATAAAAATATCCATGCAGCTGTGACACTCTCCTGGTTTCTGTGAGAGCCTTGTGGTAAGTACCTTAAATACTTTTGATTCCAAAAATTATTAGTTATTTTATCAAACCAACACTTTAATGGAAAGTACTTGTTGTGATCGGATAAATCAAGCCAATTTCAACTGTGTTGCTGCAATGAAGCAAGAGAAAAAGGTGATGTTATGCCGTTTAATTGGGTAAGTGTTTTAAACATCCTCATCTAAATTGCTAGTGGAAGGCATGAACAGAATTTATTGTTTTATACATTTTGATCATGAACCAGGCAATAAAGGTAAAGGTATAGGTACTTATTGACATGATGGCCAGCCTGGGGATTGAACCCGAATCCCTCACTTTTGATCCGAGCGCTCTTCTGACAGGGCTATGGGGGCACCTAGGGGGGCACTCGATTTTCTGGGGGCGCACCCACTATACTAATTGTATATTTTAGTCAGAGTTGGAAAGTCCATTTGGGGGTAACCTGGGGGGCACAGATGTAATATGGGGGAACGTGCCCCCCTTGCTCCCCATGGGGACGCCACTGCTCATGACAGTCAGCCCCCTGCTCGAGACCCCCCAGTTACGCCACTGACCGTGAGCAGGAAATATAAGTGAATTGGTTTTTACGAAGGCATGCATGGATTGCAGATCACCATATAAAACTTTCACCTCAATCTAACCCAACACTGATCAATATCTGTCAAATCTGTAAACTGTCTGTGGAATATCTGTTGCATTGTACCTCTCAAACTCCTGGAGCAGCCTGAAATGCCTAGAACCAGATACATGAGGGACATAAAATGGGAATAGCTGCTAAGAGCTCTCTAGCTATTTGGAAGGGCTAATTGATTAGAATCATTGATCGACAGATATCGGGCACAGATTGCTGGCGAGTGGAGATAACAGATTACTTTGCGCTTAGTTATCAATAACAACTTGGCAGAATGAAATACTATTGATGTTACATGAATCTCAGCCAGGCCCCAGTTAGGGGTGATGTTGTGCTGGTGGGATGCGGAGGAAGTTCAAGTAGCTTAATGCTGGACACACTAGGGGGAAAGTGATTTCTCATTTCATTAATGTCCCCTTCTGCTCCAGACAGGTTGTTTGATTTTTTTTGTCACACAGGTAGGGTTGTTCTCATTTTTATTGTCATTAATAATTGACATTATGTGTAAGTGGATGATTAACAGTGGGAAGATAGGAGTCTGCATAGATTTGTAAATTTAATTCTACTCTTTGTTGCAGCAGTGGGTTGGTCATTGGTGTCATGTTAGACATTCAAGTATTGAGGCACTGGCAGTTGTTGCAGCCAGTGAGTGTGCTGACATGCCAGCAATCATCATTAACTAAATCTCACAAGATCTCGTCTAGTTTGATAGATCAATGTTAATCCGATAGACCAATCCATGGTACCTGCTTATTTATGGCTCACAACACTGGTACCGGCTTGCAACTTTTTTTAACGAGGTATTTTGGCTCTGGCAAGAGTTCAGTGTGACAAGCCTTTTATTAGTCCATTTCTATTGACGTTGTTTCAGAGTGCAAAGTAGGTGATGGACATATGTTATTGATTTGACATGATTTTGTCGTCTGCATTTGAAAATGTAAATTTCTGTCACATCTGAATTAATGGCTTAAAGAATTGTACATCCTGTGGCAATGGATGAAAACATGCATATATTTTTTGGGGGGAGGGGGAGTGACATTTGTCCAAATTTCAAGATTTAGATTTAGTAGCATTTTAAATGAAATCACTCAGAAACCATTGCTGTTTTCATAATTTTTGTGTTCCCGAATCTATGCTGTGTTTTTCAGACTTCGTCAAGGAATCATCACACCTGCATCAGTTACTGATGTTTTGATACACATTTCTGAGAAGTCCAGGCACACAATATAAAGTAACTTTTAGCTGGAAAAATAAACATCCCTGGTAAAACATTTCATTATTTGCACAGGTTTCATGTTTAGCACTTACATTAACCGACTTATCTGTTTTCGTAATCTTCCAATGTATCAATTTTCCTTGCTATATTAATCCCCTTTGATGTTGCCAATTTGGTTTCTGTGAAGTGTTGTCACAGTTTATTAGTGATTTGCACTGAAAAAGTGAGGATAAAAGTCTATTGAAGGACTATGTGACAAAACAATTGAAAACTGGGCTAAGTCGCCCATTGTTAAAGCATGACGTCACAATTGACGTCATACTTTTGTTGCCTCAATTTGGTGATGGCGGTCTCTGTCGAGGTTTCTGTTGAGGGCCATTGTCAGATTTTATGTTGAGCCCTTTGTGGGAATTGTGTCGGAACCAGGCCACTTCTCTTAGTGCTTTGCGAGGCATTGCGGAGCTCATGGTGTTACGTTGAGCTCAGCTCATAACGTCGAGCGCCATCCTGCTCCTGTGATTTACATTAGACGGGTGATATTAGGCTGTGGATGGCTTCTCTTTGACACTTTATGGAGGTTCATCACCAGACTGCCTGGCAGACTGTGACTGTGTGTGACATCCTTGATGTGTGATGTACTGATATAGCCATCACGTAAGTGTGTCAATTTTCAATTTATCGTACAGCTACTTCGTTAGTTCTAGGGAAAAAGGGAACTTTTTTTGTCACTTGCACGGTAGAAAGTACAGTCGAGAAATGAAGAAGGTTAGTAGACCCTTATTGTGTTATGTTTTTGAGGAAAAAACCTCTCATATTCTATGAAATTGCATTATATATCGAGGGCCTTTATATTGAGAACGGTATTTTTCAATACGATGAACTGTTACCCAGTTGAGACCTACAGCAGAACAGAATATTGCAGCTGGACACCTGTGTCTGCTGTTAGTCTTGCGGCGTACAATTTGTATTGTATATTCTTCAGATTTGTTGATGGATTAAAACTGTTGTTTTAAGATTAACTGCCATAAAAGTAATGCAGCTGGTATTACAGTGTACATGACATTGTACAGCTTGTTGTGCTTCGTTCTGTATTTCTGCAATCATTACTGTACGATAATAATGGAAGTAATTACTACTAGATTGGAGTCAACTCGGTGCAGGGCTGAAAATGATATAGTTATCTGAGACTCTGTCAAGGCAACAGTAATGTCAAGAGAGAATCAGATCGACACTGACATTGACGCTTAATTCATTTAATTGGTAATGCACTCCTATTCATATCATGCTTCATGGCATTTGCGCATTGCTGGTGATTGGTGAATTGAACTTCAACTACTGATGCTTGAAGCTTTTCTGAATTGATTTAAAGCATTTAGCGTAATGCACAGTACTCCAAAACAACATCGCATTATTGGCGTTTTATCGGTTTTACTCCTCTATTTCTCTCTTGGTGTGTTTACTCCGACCTGTAGCCTCTAATAGCCCCTTGGTGTAAGTAGGTTAATCTCCAAACCTTCTTAAGATCCTTAATCCTTGAAAGATGAGCTTATAGCAAACAAGGTGCTGGATCCTGGGGGAATATAGAGCACATATGGGAGTTTCAGGTTACTTGATACAGTTGCTTGCGGTAAAATGGTCCCAATGAAATATTGAACGTCTATTGCCGTATTCCATCGGCCTCCTTCTTTATGGTGTTCAGTATACAGTGGTCTTTCTATTGTAAGAGCAGCTCAAGCTGGTCTCCTACTGCTGCAATGTTACCAAGCATTATAGAATAATATGTATCACAGGTTCAATTGACATTGTGATGACTTAGAAGTTTTGACATGAATTTTATCATATCTGATAACTAAGATTAGATGAAAAAAAAATAATTTTTTTTTGTCTGTCTCTCAGTCTGTCAATCCCCTATTCGGTGACCCATGATGTGGCTATATATTATGATGGCTGTCTTATGCATGGTTTATTCGCAGATGGGGAACTCAGGAATCTTCAATAGACCTTGCTGGATGCCATTCAGACAAGTTGTCAAATTGTCGAACCCATGTCTCTGTGTCTGTACATGGCAAGTAAAAGATCCCTCACATGGTGGGAATGTGTCATATGTTGAGGACTCTTACGCTCTCTCCCATCTCAATAATCAACACCTCTTGAGCTCCCAGAACCGGAAAGGGCCACAACATATCTATCGATAGATCTATCTTTGAAGTGGTCCTGTACGGTGGCCCTACTGTATAGTGGCCCTGTATAGTGGCCCTACTGTGGCTCGTGGCTATTGCATTGTGAGACCATTAGGTGTGCTGGTCCTGGCATATTGTATGAGGTGCACATAGTGGCCAGTCTGCTGCTTGCTTCTGTCCTGCCCTGATACTTGTCCAGAGCTGTCGGAAGGAGGGGGCTGCCTAGGGGCTGTGGTCTGTTATATAGCTTGGACGGTAGTCTCCATTGGTGGAATAGCCAGCTGTAAAGCCTTGAAGGGATATATAAAAGGGTAATATAAAAGATATTTGCTGTAATTTTTTAAAAATTGATATATTTTGTAACAATTCCGTTAGGTCTTTAAATTGATATATTCTGCAAGTTGTATAGGGTAAGGTGGGGGAAATCCGCCCCCCTTTTCACATATATTCCTTGCTCAGTCCCTCACCTTTATGAAAAACGTACCTTCTATTTCAGGGAATGATTGAATATATACATCTGAACATATCTGGAAACTTACATGCTTTAATTCGACACCTTTGAGCCAACATCACCATATGAAGGTTCAATCTCAGGGGTCGGATTTGCCCCAGAAGTGTGGGGCAAATCCGCCCCCCTTGAGTGTTGGCTACAAATGAAAAGAAACATTTGGCTTCTGAAGTAAATTATATTCTTGAATTAAGCCCTGGTTCTTCTGGGTGTACTTTCCAACATGTAAGGATCGTTTCATCAATTTATGTGTGAGAATAAAAAAAGTTTGCATATGGCATATTCAACATACACTAAAACATGGCAAAAATTCTTAAATTCATCTCAATTAAAATCATAATCACCATCAGTGGAACTTTATGACAAAATAGAGTGACTTACAAGGCATATCTCGTGTTTATATGTTTTTAACATGAGAATCAGAGGGGGCGGATTTGCCACATGGACAAGGGACGGAATTGCCCCGCCCACTAGAAATTATGTGGGTGTTATTTTCCAAATATGCATTTTACTTATTGGTGAAATCTCTTGCACATGTAAAGTCGTTGAATAAGCATTGCTATTATGATAATAAGTAATGTGTTTATACATCATGGACCTGTAAAACAACTCAGTTTTGAAAGTTTCAATTGCACGTTGAAATTGCTCAGTGATGAGATGTATGTCTTCTTTCTCAGTTGTAGTCCAAACAAAACTATGTAACAGCCTAATCTCTGTGTTTCAGTAGTCTCTAGACACAGTAGCACTAATCTGTATGAAAATTATTTATTGTCATTTATATTTGTGGTCATGAGGGAACTTTTTCTCCTCAAGGGGGCGGATTTGCCCCGGGGGCGGATTTCCCCCACCTTACCCTATTTCTAGGTTGAATTGCCTGCATGCATGAAGAAACTCAAAAAGGTAAATGTATTACAGTCCACTGCTTTAGTTCTGTGAGATAATCCTGGTATTATTGGAAACATTAAAAAGCAATAATCGACTGTATTGCACAGTTTGTTGTGTAAAATGTAACAGCAGAGTGGTTGCACAAACGAGACCTTAAAACATGTGTGTATATCCCAAACACCTCTACCACCATCCGTCTATCCTTTGACAATGTTTGTTATAGAGTTTTGCTGCCTGTATCCTTGCACTGATGTGTCTTAATATGAAGGCAAACAGACAACACTGATGAGGTTATTGCCACTCTTGGTACGAGATGACACATCTCAGATGTCCTGGACAGGAATTGAACCTCCATCTTTGCCCGCTGGCTATCAAGGCTCCAAGCGAGCCTCGAAGAATGTTCCACACTTTACTTCAAAGGTTTACAGTGTGTAACTGGAATAGCTAACTGGACTTAGTATTGTAGGGTACACACACCAACCACTCTGAAAGCAAAAAGCTTTTTGGCTGATCGTATTAGGGGAGTTTTTGCACACATTGCTGGGACCACTATCCTTAGTATCCTACCCTGGTGGACCAGCAGTTGTGGAAGTCCCAATTGAGTAAGGCAATGTTGCTGCTGCTACTGCTGTTGATGCTGCTCCTGCTGCTGCTGCTGATGTAGCCACTGAATTAGCATCTCATACACAAACACTGGTTCATTGTGTTTGATCACAGTCTGTGTTAGCTCGCTAGTCTTGTTTTGTGTGTGTGGTAGACTGTGGTGTGGCTATTGAGGAATTCGATGCTCCTGCTGTGCCTTGCGGGCAAGTTGCGGCCTGCGGCTAGAACCCCAATGGTAGTGCTTTGGGCTATACTAACCACAAGGACTCAAGTTTGATTCCTTGCCTGCCCAACATGGAAAGTGACACTGATTTAGGGTCTGAGCTCATCTTAACGACTTCCAGCTCATGACATTCCTAAAAAAACATATCTTTGGACTCATCAACCGGGCTTTGAATCCTTGCTGGTAGACACCTAAAAAAAATCTTCATCTGGAAAATAATGACACTATTCCTTTGGATACAATATGACAGTTGATGATTTGAGACAGACATGTCCTGCAACATGTTTTTCTCATATATTTTGACATGTCAATTGTAGTACTTTCAGTGTTGTGGAATACCCTGATGAATAAAAACAAACCGGAAGAGTACCATTAGGATGTCTGCAGTATTGAGCACTGGAGCCAGTAGAAATAGAAGGAGTAGCAACAAAAATGTCTCCCTTTATGTTGGAATTAGGCATAGAACTTCTGACAATACCATTTGAAAGTAGTTCAAAACAACAACAATTATAGTTTTTTCCCTCAGATGTTGAATTGATTGTTCTAGAGTGAGTCATATACAAGCCATTTAAGTGGGTGTTTACTTTGAAATGTAGTAAGCAATCACATTCACTTCTATGTGGAATGGAAAGGTCCTTGCCACCCTGTGTTTCCTTTGAAGTGTGTGTCAAACAATTATATAAAATTCTTGAGAATATGAATTAGTTTAAGTCGTGTGAAACAAATTAATCTTTCATCGGTATGCTTAATACAGTTTAAAGCAACAACACAAAGTATTTTATATTATTTTCAACAGATTCATACACATTGGTATGATAATTTCAAACCATCTATAGCTAGTCCTTCCGATCAAGGGATGAAATATTGGAATTGACATATGAGTTGAAAGCCACAACATAATTGGACTCATTTCGCACACACTCTCTCATTTAATTGTGTAGTTGTTGAGTAATGTCCAATGTCATTAATTTTGTCTCACAGCAAAGCATCTTTTGATGGTGTACATTCCTTCCTAGTGCTGTGGATACTTCATTTGCAAGGAATACTGAAAGGTGGTCAAAGATGTATCACAATACCTCAGGTGCAACCGTTCTATTTATGATACAGACTCTGAAGGTTTCTTTATTCTGTGGACATATAGACCTTGCCAATTAGTCTCTTTAATTACTTTCTGTACACAGCTACGGCCGAAACCATACGGTGCTGTAGTGAGTCTTTTTGTAGATATGTATACATTTTGTGTCTTGGTGTGTCGTAGCCTACCCTTCTATTAAGTCTAGGATGACATATTGTTGGAAGTGTGTTTGGCATACCAAATAAAAAAATGATGTTGAAGCTGGCAGTGTAGGAAGGACAACAAACATGTATGAGAATTACAGTAATTATCATGAGGTCAGGTACCATGAGGCAGTGTGCATTCACAGGCTAAATTAACATTTGGAGGTAAGAAATGCTTATGGTTGATGAACAATAGGGACTGAGGCATGGGCTTTTTATTCCAAACTTCCCTCTCAACAGAGTATTTGTAAGCAGTAAACAGTGCATCTCATACTTTTACATAGTAATAGTTTTTCTTTCATTAGTGTACTTTGGAAAGACCTGACTATCCTAGCAAATGGCCATCCCAGAGTGACCACTTTGTGATCAAATAACAAACACCACTTCCTGAGCAAATTTCTGTGGCCAATACAAGATTTTGGTTTTAGAGTAGCTGAGGCGAAATGGGATTGCCTTTTGTAAGGGGAGGATTTTCTGCTAAAAGTAGCAAAGCAGAGGCTTTCTAAGAATTTCCAAGATATTCCTAGCAAACCTGGCCATAAAAAGACTAAGAAGCCTTTAAATTAATTAAAAAAGGGCAGACCAGAGTGAGCTAGAATACTCTGTGAAATTTTGTTGTAATTTCTATAAAAAGTTTGTGTTAAGAGATTCTGCAAAGGTCAAGGCATAAAAGTTGCCATTTTCAAAATATGGTCAGCATATTCGTATAGTCTAGTTATGCTTACACTATCAAGGATTGGATAATGTGTGTATGTAAGAATGAATGTATCAATGTACAAATGGTTATGCAAATAAATAGTGTCTGTCTGTCTGTCTATCCTAGCGAGCCTCTGAGAATGTGCTAAACTTTACTGCAAAGGCTTACAGTGTGTAACTGGAATAGCTAACTGGACTTAGTATTGTATGATAGCAAAAAGCTTTTTGGCTGATCGTATTAAGGGAGTTTTTGCACACATTTCTGGGACCACTATCCTTAGTATCCCACCCTGGTGGACCAGCAGTTGTGGGAGTCCCAATTGAGTAAGGCAATGTTGCTGGTGCTGTTCCTGCTGCTGCTGCTGCTGATGTAGCCACTGAATTAGCATCTCATACACAAACACTGGTTCATTGTGTTTGCCCACAGTCTGTGTTAGCTCGCTAGTCTTGTTTTGTGTGTGTGGTAGACTGTGGTGTGGCTATTGAGGAATTCGATGCTCCTGCTGTGCCTTGCGGGCTAGTTGCGGCCGGAGACCAAAAGCCCAACATATTTGGTAGTGCTTTGGGCTATACTAACCACAAGGACTCAAGTTTGATTTCTTGCCTGCCCAACATGGACAATGACACTGATTTAGGGTCTGAGCTCATCTAAAGGACATCCATATTTTTGGACTCACCAACCTGGCTTTGAATCCTTGCTGGTAAACACTTAAAAAAAATCTTCATCTGGAAAATAATGACACTATTCCTTTGGTTACAATATGTCAGTTGGTAATTTGAGACAGACATGTCCTGCAACATGTTTTTCTCATATATTTTGACATGCCAATTGTTGTACTTTCTGTGTTGTGAAATATCCTGATAAACAAGCAAACCGGAAGTGCATCATTGGGATGTCTGCAGTATTGAACACTGGAGCCAGTAGATATAAAAGGAGCAGCAACAAAAATTTCTCTCTTTATGTTGGAATTAGGCGAAGAACAGCTTCTGACAATGCCATTTGAAAGTAGTTCAAAACAACAACAATTATCGTTTTTTCTTTCAGATGTTGAACTGATTGTTCTAGAGTGAGTCATATACAAGCCAGTTAGGTGTGTGTTTACTTTGAAATGTAGTAAGCAATCAAATTCACTACTACGTGGAATTAAAAGGTCCTTGCCACCCTGTGTTTCCTTTGAAGTGTGTGTCAAACAATTAAATAAAATTCTAGAGAATATGTAACAAATGAATCACTAATGGATTTTCCATGCTGTCTGAAATTATATAAAATGGTAATTAGGATAATACTTTTACAATGGTTAATAGAGTTTAAAGCAACAATGTAAAGTCTTTTATATTAGTATCAACAGATTCATAGACATTGGTTTGATCATTTCTAACAATAATATAGGTGAGTCCTTCAAGTCAAGAAATGAAATGATGGGATTTCGATGTGTATGAGTTGAAATCCACAACATTATCAGACTTACTTGGCATATACTCTCTCATTTCCAATGTCATTAATTTTGTCTCACAGCAAAGCATCTTTTGATGGTATATATTCCTTCCTAGCACTGTGGATAATTCATTAGCAAGGAATACTGAACAGTGCTCAAAGAAGTATCACAATGGCTCAGGTGCAACCGTTCTATATATGATACAGACTCTGTAGGTTTCTTTATTCTGTGGATATATAGACCTTGCCAACTAGTCCCCTTAATTACTTTCTGTACACAGCTAAGGCTGAAACCATACGGTGCTGTTGTGAGAGTCTTTTTTGGATAGATGTGTATACTTTGTGCCTCTTGGTGTGTCGTACTCTTCTATTAAGACTTGGGTGATATAATGTTGGAAGTATCTTTGGCATACAAAATTTATAAAAATGATGTTGAAAATGGCAATGTAGGAAGGACAACACACACATATGAGAATTACAGTAATTATCATGAGGTCAGGTACCATGAGGCAGTGTGCATTCACAGGCTAAACTAACATTTGGAATTAAGAAATACTTCTGCCTGATGAACAGTAGGGACTGAGGTGTGGGATTTTTATTCCAAACTTCCCTCTCAACAGAGTATGTTTTACTATGTCAGCAGTAAGCAATGCATTCCATACTTTTACACATAGTAGTAGCTTTTCTTTCATTAGTGTACTTTTGGAAAGACCTGACTATCCTTGCAAATGGTCATCCCAGAGTGACCATTTTGTGATCAAATAACAAACACCACTTCTTTAGCAAATTTCTGTGGTCAAGACAAGATTTTAGTTTTAGAGCAGCTGAGGCGAAATGGGATTGCCTTTTTTAAGGGGAGGATTTTCTGCTAAAGTAGGAAAGCAGAGGCTTTCTAAGAATTTCCAAGATTTTCCAAGCAAACTTGGCCATAAAAAGACTAAGCAGCCTTTAAATTAATTCAGAAAGGGCAGACCACTAGAGTGAGCTAGAATACTCTGTGAAAGTATGTCGTAATTTCTATATAAAGCTTGTGTGAACAGATTCTGCAAAGTGCAAGGCATAAAAGTTGCCATTTTTAAAATATGGTCAGCATATTCGAATAGTCTAGTTATGCTTACACAATCAAGGATTGGATAATGTGTGTATGTAAGAATGAATGTATCAATGTACAAATGGTTATGCAAATAAATAGTGTCTGTCCGTCTGTCTATCCAAGCGAGCCTCTGAGTATGTGCTAAACTTTACTGCAAAGACTTACAGTGTGTAACTGGAATAGCTAACTGGACTTAGTATTGCAAGGTACACACACCAACCACTCTGAAAGCAAAAAGCTTTTTGGCTGATCGTATTAAGGGAGTTTTTGCACACATTGCTGGGACCACTATCCTTAGTATCCCACCCTGGTGGACCAGCAGTTGTGGGAGTCCCAATTGAGTAAGGCAATGTTGCTGGTGCTGTTCTTGCTGCTGCTGCTGCTGCTGCTGCTGTAGCCACTGAATTAGCATCTCATACACAAACACTGGTTCATTGTGTTTGATCACAGTCTGTGTTAGCTCGCTAGTCTTGTTTTGTGTGTGTGGTAGACTGTGGAGTGGCTATTGAGGAATTCGATGCTCCTGCTGTGCCTTGCGGGCAAGTTGCGGCCTGCGACCAAAACCGCAATGGTGGTGTATTGGGTTATACTAACTGCCTGGACCTAAGTTTGATTTCTGACTTGGACTACCAATGTAGCAGTTAGATAGATATTTCAGATGCAACTCATCATAATTGTTTAGTTGGTGTGATTTCAATGATAAGTAATTGAGGGGGGGGGGGGGGGGGGTTATATGATGCCGTGCCCAAAATTGACAATGACACAATCAAGGTCCCTGATTTATTGTCTGAGCTCATCTTAACGACTTCCAGCTCATGACATTCCTAAAAAAACATATCTTTGGACTCACCAACCTGGCTTTGAATCATAGCAGGTAGACACTTAAAAAAGAAGACCTCAACATTAATCACACTGTTCCTTTTGTTACAATGCATCAGTTGGTAATTTGACAGACATGTCCTGCAACACGTTTTTCTTATAAATTTCGACATGCCATTTGTTGTACTTTCGGTGTTGTGAAATATCCTGATAAAAAAACAAGCCGGAAGCACACCATTAGAATTTCTGTATTATTGAGCACTGGAGCCAGTAGATATAGAAGAGTAGCAACAAAAATGTCTCTCTCTATGTTTGAATTAGGCAAAGAACAACTTCTTACACTACCATTTGAAACTAGTTCAAAACAACAACAATTTTATTTTCTTCTTTCAGGTGTTGAATTGATTGTTCTAGAGTGAGTCATGTACAAGCCAGCTAAGTGGGTGTTTACTTTGAAATGTAGTAAGCAATCACATTCACTTCCATGTGGAATAGAAAGGTACTTGCCACCTTTTATTTCCTTTGAAGTGTGTGTCAAACAATTATATAAAATTCTCGGGAATATGAATGAGTTTAATTCCTGTGAAAGGAAGAATCATTAATGGGTCATGCTGTTGGAAATTATCTTTATTATAATATTTAACATACACATTAGAATAATAATTTTAGAATGCTTAATACAGTTAAAAGTGATGAAATACCGTCTTTTATGTCATAATCAACAGATTCATAATCATTAGTATGATCTTTTCAGACCATCTATAGATGGTCAAGAAATGAAATTATGGGACTGAGGGGGGCAACGGGGTATGAGATAAAATCCATGACATAATCGGCTTAGTTGGCATGCTCTCTCTCATTTCATTGTGTAGTTGTCGAGTAAAGCATCTTTTGATATTGTACATTCCTTCCTACTGCTGTGGATAATTCATTAGCAAGGGATACTGAACTGTGCTCAAAGAAGTATCACAATGTCTCAGGTGCAACTGTTCTATTTAAGATACAGAATCTGTATGTTTCTGTATTCTGTGGACATATAGACCTTGCCAACTAGTGTCCTTAATTACTTTCTGTACATTGCCAAGGCCGAAACAATACGGTGCTGTTGTGAGAGTCTTTTGTAGATATGTATACTTTATGCCTCTTGGTGCTTCGTACTCTTCTAGGATGACATACAGTTGGAAGTATCTTTGGCATACCAGATATAAAAATGATTTTGAAACTGGCAGAGAAGTAAGGACAACACACACATATGAGAATTATGTTGTACAGTTGTTTCTGGATAAATTTAATTTGGAATTAAGAAATGCTTATGGGTAACAAACAATAGGGACTGAGGTGTGGGACTTTTTATTCCAAACTTCCCTCCCAACCGAGTATTTGTTAGCAGCAAACAGTGTATCTCATACTTTTATACATAGTAATAGTAATTGTTTTTGTTACATTAGTGAACTTTGGAAAGACCTGACTATCCCCGCAAATGGCCATCCCAGAGTGACCACTTTGTGATCAAATAACAAACACCACTTCCTTTGCAAATTTCTTTGGCCAAGACAAGATTTTGGTTTTAGAGTAGCTGAGGCGAAATGGGATTGCCTTTTGTAAGGGGAGGATTTTCTGTTAAAAGTAGCAAAGTAGAGGCTTTCTAAGAATTTCCAAGATTTTCCAAGCAAACTTGGCCATAAAAAGACTAAGCAGGCTTTAAGTTAATTCAGAAAGGGCAGACCAGAGCAAGCTAGAATACTCTGTGAAAGTGTGTAGTAATTCCTATGAAAAGTTTGTGTTAACTGATTCCGCAAGCCTCAGGGCATAAAAGTTGCCATTTTTAAGATATGGTCAGCGTATTCAATAGTTAAGTTATGCTTACACAATCAAGGGATGGATAATAAGATGACAGAACCAATTACAACAAGTTTGAGGCATTTTCCTTTCAGCGGCATGTATTATTAATGGTCAGAATGGTGTTCACTCACCTCACCGATAACACACCATTATTTGCACTACTTTAATGATTGATTTTTTGAGATCTAGGCCAATCAGAGCACTCAGAATCTCAAAAACCTCTAGTTACTAAATTCAAAAATGAAAACTAAGCTAGAGTGTTGACATTTTTCAGCAGACTTTTATGGCAACGCTTATACATTCAAGACAGGTTCTTGAAGTTATTTGGATAACAAGATATTATGTTCATTTTGCTGTCAATGTTTTACAATTCAGAAATCCTGCCGCAACAAGTAGTTGTGAAAGTCAACTCTTGTATGAATGTAAACAAGTCAGTGATGTTTAGTATGGGTGGCAGGGCTTCGCTGCAACACCGAACTTTAAAACCTAACTTTACTTTTGACTCGAGAACTTCAATTATGTTTGAATTGAGTGACAACTTCAGTGATACTTCAGGAGAATATTTTCTGAGATTGCTTTGGAATTAGCTGGAGAAAGCACTAGATACGATTACAGCTGCAGTTGTTAATATGTGCGAGGATGAGTCCATTACACCTTTCACTTCTTTTTGCTTCACTTATCCTTGGTCTAAACATGATTTTCACTCAGCCCAAAAGATGCAAGAGAATCCAATTAGTGTATGTTATCCAACTTCAAGAGAAGAAAGTGTCTAAGTGTATGATTATGTATGATAGCCTTTTAATTTAGTCTGATAATTTTTACACATATCCGGTATCACAAACCTTCAAAGGTTCATAAACTTCTTATATTAATGGCATATTTTGTTTTGATATAGTTTTTCGATACTAATTCCTGGACACTACTCGCACTTAAAGAAGCACTCAGCACCGAGCAGTTTTCTTCTCCTGTTTGCATGAACACACGTTGAATCAAAACGAACCTTGCTCAATCAATATGCGTAGCTTTTCTAACTATTTAACCATGTCATGCAGAGATCAATGCTCTGGTATCGGTCACTGGTGTTCAATTCCAGTTGTTTGAGGTGGAGCAGCAGAGGCAGTTTCAAAACATTGAGTTATTCATTTACTGGGGTCATTTTAGGACTGGAGCCATTTTTGCAGACCACAATTGATGAGCCTCAGGGAGCCAAATCTTACTGTCTGTTGGTTCTTTGGGCCGTGTGCCACCAATTAAGCCTAATTTCAAGTTTGAATGCTATATCAACCTTGATAATCGGCAAAGAACTTTGTCTGAAACAAAGCACAAGAAAAATCTCACAAAAACCAGTATCAAAGAGCAAGTTTGCATCCGATGACATTTTCCTTTATTCCAAATGAAGAAAAAGTTGATTAATTAATGACTTCAATTATGTGCATAAGGAGATTCCTTAATGACGCATTTAGGTATAACTTCAACCTCCCCAGAGCCTCACCCAAGGAGAATAATATATTTCAATTAATTCCAGATAATGGGACTGTCACCCTCATACCAAATCTATAGATTGTTACTACTGTTTTCCTGACCATCAAGAGATTATACTGCTTATACACTCATCCAGTGGCTATTTTTAGCACAAATCACACAGTTCTAGATTGGACTAGTCGGGTCATTTAAAAGTGTTAGTAGCAGGACTGGTTGGACATAGAATTAGAATTGAGGTGTCCTGTTACATGGAAAAGCAAATCTAAATGTCTAGTGACATTTGGAGGGAGTGCATAGGAAAACTAAAGCAGGAAGCAGTGGAACACTGGCAATCACAGGTTCACAGGATATTTGGATTCGTTTTTGATCTTACTTCGGCAGGTGGTAAAGCACCATTTTCTACATCTGCTTCAAGATGTCCTTGTAAGAAGCCGAATCAAAATTAATTTTCAAGATTTCCACATTAGAGTATCGGAAATGCTGCTCACTCTCTTTTGAACAGTTTACGAAGTCACTATAAAAAATCCCAAGCGTCCACATTAACGGTGTTTTTATAATGAAAGTGAACTCATAATTTAAACCAGTATCTTCTGACATGTAGCAGAGGATTCCATCAAATTCTAATACTGTCTTGTAAATGCATCTGTCACATGATATCTTTTTGACAATAAGATAGTATAATGTATTTATACTATTCTCTCCTTCAAACAACACCTATCTATCATGAATTTAAGACTATACTGAGGGGGCGTGAACATTTGGAAGTGTTGAATTATCAAAATCTGTTTTCAGATTTGAAAAGAAAAACAGATTAAAGAATATAATGAGAAAAGTAATTTGAAATATTTAAGCTATCTTATAATGGAATCATAGAAAGTGCTAGAGGGGAAAATATCCCTAGAAGGGATTTGCTCTAGATGCAGTGACCCTCAAAGAAATGAACTGCAATATTCTAAAGTCTTCTGTGATAGTATAGACTATGTTGGTGTCCCATCACCAGCCTTGACAACTGCCTTAATTACATGACTAATTGTATTATATGAAAAAGTGTTCTGAAAAGTATGTTTAAAGTATGTTAAAAGTTTTAATGAGACTTTGGTTCCTTTTTGTCTGAGTGACAACAAGAAATTAGACTTCCAGGCATAAGCCTTGAAATATGAAATTGGCTGCATTCTTTGAGAAAATCATCAATACTATTAGACAATGCAGATATTACATTCTTCTATCCTTGAATTCTTAATCTAACATTTTCTATATTGTGTTTGCTTGAGTAAGTATAATTCTTGGATGCTGGCAGTTTATCCAGAAAAGATAGGAATCTATATTAACACAACTCTTTTGCATATGAATATGATGTACTGTGTAACAAAAAGCAAGGCTAGAGGTGGAATCAACTCCAGGACCAGACTCTACGATTCCTCTTGAGTGAGGCATTGGCATGCAATGCCAAAGGGACTCTTGGATCTGGTGGGTAGGGGTGTGGCTTGACAAAGGTGTATCTTTTAGGGGTATCTAGCTGGTTGCTGTATGTCAGCTGCAGCTGGTCTTGTGACCTGTATGTCAGATGTAGCTGGACACCTGACCTGTGTCATCACTAAGAATCTAGAGACCCCAATAAATGTAAGCGCAGGGATCTGGTGATGGAAACGAGGATGGGGTCATATGACTTCATGCCCTTGCAGTAAAGGAGAATGCATACACAAATTATCTATTATTTTTTCTTAATTTTTTTACTGTGAAGTTTTCCCTGCCATTCAGTGGCCATTCATCCTATGTTATTAAATGAAGTGTGGAATTAAAGAGGACAGTTGTATGGAAAAGCTGACTAAAATTCCAGAGAGATATATTTAATTTAAAGAACTTTTCTAGGGGTTCGGAACAAAAGTTTCGATTTTGAAAATTTTTATCTTTTTATGAATCATAGCGCTAAAAAAAAAAGACTAGATAGAATTTTCTATTTCTTTGTCATCTGTTTCCAAATTAAGTGAGGAGCAATATAATGATAGTAACAAGACCGCCAACGGGCCCGGAAATTGATATAAAAATTTATTTATATAGCTGAGTCATTTTTGCGAAATTAAACATGCTTGCCGAAAATCGCTTGTAGAAATGTTCTTCTTAAAGCAGAAAGCTGAAAGTCCGTTGGTTTATAGTATTCGTCATAGCGCATCTAATGCATTAAACCAGAAGTCTCCAGCCCCAAGAGAAATGGCGCAAGTGGCAAACGAAGCGGCCGCAACATGAAATTCTCAGAATTTAAAATGACACTGAAAATGTCTCAGCAGAGCTGAGCTGCTGTGGTGACGTTACGATAGATAGGGCCTGCCTGGCTGCGCGTGAATGTGCGTTAACAACCATTTCACATGAGTAGCGAGCCACCTTAAAACCTTCATACAAATAGTACAGCCCTAAACGCATGGTTAGTTTAGTATAGTTTTGGAATTTATTTTTATACACAGCGATAATGTAAATTTTACACTTAATGCTCTACAGTTTGCAAAGCCTGCTGTAACAAGTTGTTGCTTAAGTCTACTCTGGTATGAGAGTCAACAAGCAATTGATGTTTAGTATGTGTGACAAGGCTTCACTACAACACTGAACTTTTAACTAACTTTACTTGTGACTCGAGAACTTCAATTAGTTTTGAAGTAGGTGACACCTTTCATTGAATACTTTAGGATACTTCAGATGAATATTTTTCGAGATTGCTTAGGATTTATCTCAAGAAAGCACTAAGTAGGATTACAATAGGTACTGTCAGGTGCTGGGATGATTCCATTACACTTTTCATTTCTTATTGCTTTAGATATCTTTAGTCCAATGTCATTTACACTCTTTTCTGAAAGATGCAAGATTATCAAATTAGTTTATTTGATCTTACTACAAAAGACGAAAGAGTCTATGTATATGATTATATAGGATAGCCTTTGAATTCAGTCTGATAATTGTTACACCTCTTCGGTTTCACAAAGCTTCAAAGGTTTGTTAAACTTCTTACATTAATGACATACTTGTTTTGATATCTTTTTTCTATGCTAATTCCAGGAGCACTGTCTGCACTTAAAGAAGCATCACTGAGCAGTTATTTTTCACTCGTTTTGCACAAACATACATGAATCAAAAGGAACCTTTCTGAATCAACATGAAAATATTTTCTAATTCGAAAAGAACCATATCATGCTGAGTTCATTACTCAGTTATGGGTCATTGGTGTCCAATTCCATGTGTTTGGGAAAGAGCAGGAGCAGAACAAGTTTCAAAACACTCAGGATACAGGTTCTATCAACTTGGGTATTCATTTACTATGTATATATGTATGTATGTATATATATTTTATTGTAGTGACATAGCACTCAAAACACAATTACAGGTACAACAAGAGTATACAAATGCGTGCCCAACCCATACGGGTCTATCAGTCACTTTTTTTAAAGAAATAGACAGATAAGTTTGAATTTACTGGTGAAATTTTAGAACTGGAGGGCCATGCACAATGTAAATTCTCAAGAATTTTCTCAATGACACATTAATAATTAGTGCTCTGTGCTCCATACCGACAAGGACACTTTTTTGCTTATGTAGGACAAAAGATGCAGAAGATTATGTAACCACATATAAATTCAAGACGCATTCCTACAAAATCTTTTATTCTTAATAGTTGGCCAATACAGGCTGCACTTGCTGATGGGTCACAACTTCTCATTCCTCTAGCTTGTTGACCTTCATAACCCACAAAACACACATCCATTCATCTGTCCTACAAAATCTGTACTGGTATATTATGTGAACATTACAGCGCAATTCCAGAGTAGGTTTCACAGAACTTACGCAGGACCAGTAGATGCGCGATCTCCCTGCAGAGACCCCAGGAGCCTGGCAGCTTTAGATTAACTGGGGCAGAATCCTAATTCCTACAGGACGTGCAGGAACAGCAATAAGGCCCTAGGACTAGACGGCTTCCATAAGGATTAGGTCTCTTGAGTCTTAGGAAACATTTGAGCTTGGATTAGTCTCCTATGCCTACAATGTCTGTGATTCTGTAATATTTCTTGTGAATGTGAAGCCTCACTTATCCCTGATTGGCATGCAGTGGCAGGTGTTGGACTGACATGCAGTGGCATATGTTACCCCATTCTCAGCAAAAAAGGTCATCTTCTAGGATGCCATATACGTCATATATAATGTCATGTGGATGACAACCATAATTCCATTCCATTGACTATCGAATCTACAGAACTCTTTAGCAATACAGTGAACTAATCTTATATTGTAAATGCTATTGTCCGAGAGTATCTGCCATATTAAAGAAACAACCACTTTGGTTGGTTTTTGTGACTAAAATGGCCTCCTCTCATTCATCCATCCATCAATCAATCCTTATAAGCTCATCTTATTCACCCACCAAAACTTGCTTTGCTAATAGGAGAAACTCGTTAAATGGAATTTGGATATTGCAGCAAGTAATAATCTCAGTAATACAATGGGTATACTATACATAAAGCAACATTGTCTACACAGAAGTAACAGCTGGGAAAAAACGATGTCATTACACAACAAAGATGAAAGAACGAGACTCATTAATGTCAATTTAGGCCAATTAAGCTTAATCAACTCTGGTCTATTACACCAGCAGTCTTCAGACCACACTTAATGAGCCTCAGGGAGCCAAATCTTACTGTCTGTTGGTTCTTTGGGCCTTGTGCTACCAAGTAAGCTTAATTGTAGTAAGTTTGAATGCTGCATCAACCTCAATAGTCTGCAAAGAAACTTTTCCCAAACATAACATTGGAAAAATCTCTCAAAACCCAATATCAAAACCACAAAGTTTGTATCTTATGAAGTTTTCCTTTTTCCCCAAAGATGAAAGAGTATATTGACTTAGTTACTTAAATTTGGATATTAATGTTCCAATTGGTATGACTTTTAAAAGCAGTGACAATGAAAAGATAAACTGGAAAGTAGAAAATGTATTTAAA
This sequence comes from Platynereis dumerilii, assembly GCA_026936325.1. Lineage (NCBI taxonomy): Eukaryota > Metazoa > Annelida > Polychaeta > Phyllodocida > Nereididae > Platynereis > Platynereis dumerilii. The sequence goes on from JAPTHN010000003.1 coordinate 14,434,747, forward strand.
TCGACTTCGAAGGAGAATCATCAAGAATTTTCAATCAATTCAGCATCATAGGCTTGCTAGCCAACCTTACACTAAAACTGTGAACTGTTATTATGTTTTCCTTGAACCACAAAAAGGAGTATAATCAAGGTCTCCTGTCTGCACTAGTTCCACACTCATCCAGTGGCTATTTTTAGCACAAAACACACAGTTCTAAATCGGACCGGTCGGCTCCTTTGAAAGTAAAGGGCGAGAAACAGGACTAGTTTGACACAGAACTAGAATAGAGTTGTCCTATTACATGGAAAAGCAGAACTAAATTTGTATTGACATTTGGAGGGAGTGTATGGAGCTTAAGGAAACTAAAACAGGATGCAGTGGAACACAGGCAACAACAGGTTCACAGGATATTGGGTTTAGTTCCTGATATTACTTCGGTAGGTGGCAAGGCACCATTTTAGACCTTTCAGGCTGCAAGATGTCTTTGTAACAAGATGAATCCAAATCACATTTCGGGTTGATTTCGACATTTATGTACCAGAAATGCAGCACACTTGTGAAGGGTATCTTTTGAATTGTTCAAAGAAGTGAAATTCATAATCCCTGACATCAACATTAATGGTTTCATCTTGAAAATGAACTTATTGTTTTAAAGCATACCTTCTGACTTGCGACGGAGGATTCGTTCAAATTTTGCTACTTTCTATTTAGTGCATTTGTCGTATGATACGTTTTGACTGTAAGATAGTATAATGCGGTTATACCATTCTATCCTTCAAACCTCACCTATCTATCCTGAATATATGACTGTACTAAGAGATGTAAACGCTTTGAAGTGTTGAATTTTCTTTGCAAAAAATACTTTCAGATTTGAAAAGAAAAACATATTAAAGAATATAATGAAAGAAGTAATTAGGAAAATCTAAGCTGTCTTAAAATGACAGTGTAAAAAGTGCTAGTGGGGAAAATATCTTTAGAAGTGATTTGCTGTAGAATGTAGTCACCCTCAAAGAAATGAACTGCAATATTCTAAAGTCTTCTCTGATAGTATAGACTATGTTGGCGTCCTCGACTGCCTTAATTACATGACTAATTGTATTATATTGAAAAATGTGCTGAAAAGTATGTTCAAAGTTTTAATGAGATATTGGTTACTTTTGTCAGAGCGACAACAAGAAATTCGACTTCCAGATAAAAGCCTTGAAATATGAATTTGAAAACATTCTCTGAGAAAATTGTTAGTATACTATGAGGCAATTCGGATTTTAAATCATTCCGTCTTTGAATTCTAAGTCTATTATTTGTTCATATGTTTGCTTGAATAATTCATGGATACTGGGAACTTATCCAGACAAGATAGGAATCTTTATTAACACAACTCTAGTGCATATGGATAATATACTGTGTGATGACAAGCCTGGATAGAGCTGGAATTTAGGCCGGGACCAAGCAATGGGAAGAACAGAGTGTTGGTGATAGCAGTGAGGGTTGGGATTGTAGACTTCATGTCCTTGCAGTATAAGAAAAGGGATACACACGTTATCCATGTCTTACAGTAAAGTCTTAGAAGGTGAATGAGCATACTTCGTACTGCCAAAGTGCTTCTTTGATTTCTCACCAAAGAGATTAAAGAAAGCTTGGGGCAGTGACATTTATGCGGAGGGTGTACTACATAGTTAAAAACAAAAATATTGGAGCTTATTATATTGATGAATCATGGATGTACCTTAAGACTATGAGAGGTTGTGGGGTGGGGGGGGGGGGGTGGGGGGGTGAGCAATAGTAGAACTTTGGTTGGCTGACACAGAACATGGAAATTGTGAATGAGTTTAAATTCAGAAGATATAACAGTTTGTAGTGTTGAAATAATCTATGATTGCAACATACGTTGTTGTGCATAAGAATAATTATAATTTCTATATGCATAAGACAGCTTTAAAAAAACAACAATATTCATTTATAATATCATCAAAGCATTCATACATGTTTGTATGATTATTTTGAACCATCAAGCTTCTCTTGAACCATCAAGCAGTTTACTGCTCGAACAATGAAATGATGAAATCGAGATGAGGATGAGTTGAAATCTACACCATGCTTTTACCCACTGAGCGTGAATACCTTTGTAGCGTATTCAAGGAGGAGTAATATCCTATATCATTTACTCTCACAGCAAAGTATCTTTTGATAGTGAGCATAACTTCTTGCAATGCTGTGGATTATTCATTACCAAGGAATAATACACAGTATACTCACAAATGTTTCACATTGTCTCAGGACGAACTTGTCCATAAAATGATACTGTCTCGCTGGTTTCCTTTATCCTGGGAATGTACAGACCTTTCCAACTAGTCTCTTAAATAACTTTCTGTACACAGCTAGTGCAGACACCATACTGTGCCATTGTCAAAGTATTTTTTGCAGATATTCTTTCCTTGCCCTTGTCACGATGCTGTGTTATTGTGTTACGTCTGGGATGAGGTAATCTTGGAAGCTTCTCTGTTGATCTATAGTTCCACAAGATTTTATACTTTCCTAAGAAAAAAAAACTCCCAAAATGTTGTTCAAACTGATTAGAATCACAACACATACCATAGAATTGCAGACCTAAGAGACAATAATTATGTAAAGTGTCTGTAACTATGAGGTAAATTCTATCTTGCATGAATGCACAAATTAATATTTGGAATTTCAAAATACTATGAATGATCAGGATGTGTATGCAGGTTTTATTCTAGACTTCCCCCTCTGCAAGTATGTGTTAGTAGTAAATAATGGTGTTTTTACATACTTTACACACAGTAATAGTTTTTCTTCCTTTAGTGTAATGTGGAAAGTCCTCACTATCCTTGCAAAGGGCCATCCCAAAGTGACCACTTTCTGATCAAATAACAAACACTACTTCCTTTGTAAATTTCCTTGGCCAAGAGAAGATTTTAGTTTTAGAGCAACTGGGCAAAATGGGATTGCCTTTATAAGGGGGGGATTTTCTTCTAAAAGTGGCTGCGCAGAAGCTTTCTAAGAATTTCTAAGATTTTCCATGGACTAGGAAGCCTTTAAGGTAATTCAGAAAGGGCAGACCAGTGGGAGTGGGAACACTCAGTGAAAGTTTGTAGCAACTTGTATGAATGTTGAAAACTTGACACAAACAGTCCAGTCGTCAAGGCATGTTTGCCCGATTAGATAGCAACCTGTTTAGTTTAGTATTGCTTTGGAAGTTTATTTTGTTACACAGAGATAATGTAAAGTTTACTGTTCATCTTTTACAGTTTAGAAAGTCCACTACTATGAGCTGTTGTGAAAGTTGACTATTGTATAAAAGTAAACAAGCTGGTGATGTTTAGTATGGGCAACAGGGCATCCCTACAACACTGAACTTTGAACTAACTTAACTTGCGGCTCAAGAACTTTCAATTAGGTTTGAAGTGAGTGACGCCTTTAATGGAATACTTTAGGATACTTCAGACGAATATTTTCTGAGATTTCTTGGGAATTATCTCAAGAAAGCACTAAGAAGTAGGATTACAACACTTATAGTCAGGTGCTGGGATGATTCCATTACACTTTTCACTTCTTTTTACTTAAGTTATCTTTAGTCCAATGTGATTTTCTCTCTGTTCTTAAAGATGCAAGGTAATCCAAATAGTTCATTTTTCTTATTACAAAAGATGAAAGAGTATATAGATGTATATGACTATAATGTATATAGGAAAGCCTTTGAATTCAGTCTGATAATTGTTACACCTCTACGGTATTACAAACTTTCAGGTTTATTAAACTTCTTGCATTTATATGACATTTTGGTTTTGATATCATTTTTCTATACTAATTCCAGGAGCACTGCCTGCACTTAAAAAACCAGCACTGAGCAGTTATTTTTCACCTGTTTCGCACAAACATACATATGATTCATTGAAAGTTAAATCAAAATGAAACTTTCTAAATAAACATGAATAGCTTTTCTAATTCGAAAAGAACCATGTCATGCAGAGATCATTACTCAGGTAAGGGTCATTGGTGTTCAATTCCTGGTGTTTTTAAAAGGAGGAGCAACAGAGGCAGTTGGAGACTTACGTACATTTACACAGGACCAGTAGATGCGCAATCTCCCTGCAGGGATCCCAGGAGCCTGGCAGCCTTAGATTAACTGTAGCAGGATCCTAATTCCTACAGGACGTGCAGGAACAGCAATAAGACCCTATGACTAGAGGGCTTCCATAAGGATTGGGTCTCTTGAGTCTTAGGAAACATTTGAGCTTGGATTAGTCTCCTATGCCTACAATGTCTGTGATTGTGTAATATTTCTTGTGAATGTGAAGCCTCACTTATCCTTGATTAGCATGCAGTGGCAGGTGTTGTCCCCTTTTTGGCAAACAAGTAATCATCTAGGTTGCCTAAGGTCATTCATGATTTTGTGATTATGTAATCAGATTATGCTCTTCCCTACTGACCTTTGCAGAATGTACAGACCATATTTTAAAATTTATAGCCTTGATTCATCACCAAGTAAATGACAATCAGCACTCTCACGTGTGGATGTTACCAAGAACACTGGGCTTGGCATATTTGTTTATGATTGTCTTCATAATTCTAATTGCTCTTTTTGTTCTTATTTCCTCTTTTAAAATTGAGACAAGATTGATTTTAGGAGTCATTTGATATCAGGAAACTGAGCATATGATGCAAGGAGCTCATGTGGCCACTTTAAAATAAGATAGTGTCATGTTCCTGGTGAACATGAACCCAATTTCACATGATGTTTGTATTTTGCATTTCTGAACTTGATATTTGAGATTTTGTTTCATACTTGATATCATGTTCTTTGTCTGCCAAACAACTATCATTGCCCCCTCACCTGTCGAAGCCTTCTGCACATCCATCAATATGGGCTCTTATGTTTTGCTTTTAGCTGTTTAGTACACACTCTGCATAAATGCCCCTGCCCCAAGCTTACTTAAATCTTTTGGCTGAGAAATCAAAGAAACACTTTAGCTGCTTGATGTATGTGGACGGGTGTGAGAGTGCAGGCAGGATATTCACTAATGGCATCTACTTGCGAGAAAAGTATGATTTGGATGTATTCATTGTTTTCTGTTGGGTTTTAGCTTTTGTAAGTTATTCTACTGTCGTCTCTGTCATCGCCAGTGTTCTGGGCATCAAAATGCATGGTCTTCCTGTTTGACTCAGGCTGTTATATTCAACCATGCAATTCAGAGGCAAATAGTGGAACCCAATGACATTCAATGACATTCACTTAAGCCCTTTAACAGCTTTTAACATGTATGTGGACATTGATTTCATTCAAGAGAATGTCTGTATGTGCATAGTATTATTTGCTTAGGACGTTGAGATGCCACACGCTGCGCACAGGTCATTGCTCTTGGTATTGAACGACCTTTTCAGAATTGTCGTACAGATTGTGGTTTCGTCTGTGGTCTTCTAATGTGGTTTTCCATTGTGTGGTGTTGCACAAAATTTACTTGGTGTCTTTTTTTTATTCGCGCAGTTGACCCCTTTGGTGTAGTATTTTTTAAATTTTATACTGCTCTTATAAAGGCAATGAAAAAAAAAGATAATTATCTAAATTAGCATAAGAAACACATTCAGGCAGTTTAAATTATAACATTAATATCTGATGGTTTTGGTTAATACAATTTCTGGTCTGTCACCAGAATCCACTGGGAATGTACTAAACATACATTCTCTGATGGGAGATCACCTATTGTGTGCAACCATCTAGCTTAAACTGCATGCAATAGCAATTTTAAAAGCACAACTGCACTTGCCTTTAATTGTGTATGGGTTTTTCATTACACAGTTTATCATTTCTAAATGTATTACATGCAAGAGTTGTGTTATAAAGATTCCAATATTATGCGGGTAAAAAAGAGTTATCCAGGAATTCATCTCATTGAAACAAAGTTTTGAGAAAATATTTGACAAGGAATTCAAGGATGGAAGGACATAATATCCGCATTGCCTCACATACATAGAAATACATAGAAGGGACATGAGGCTGTTTGATGCCACCTCAAGATGAGGAAACCAAATCCACCATATTGGAACTGCCCTGAGACATGACGTCACAATAGACTAATTATGATGTGACGTCATGCCATTGTTATAAGTGACATCACAGTTACTGGTGACGTCACAGTCCATTGTGCCAGTATTCAGGGCAGTTCCAAGATGGTGGATTTGGTTGCTTCATCTGCTAGAGCCTCATGTTCCTTCTATGTATTTCTATGCTCACATATTGACAATTTTCTCAAAGAATGTAATCAATTCGATATTTCAAGGCTTCTGTCTGGAAGTCTAATATCTGGTTGTCGTTCAAACAAAAATGTATAATCAATATCTCATTAAAACTTGAACATACTTTTCAACATATCTTTCCATGTTATACAATTACTTTTGTTATTTGGTAGTTGTCTATAGAACGTTGGTGACTTGATGCCAATATAGTTTGTCAGTCTTTAGAATATTGCAGCACATTTCTTTGAGGTTCACTACATTCTATAACAAGCAACTTCTAAGAATATATTCCCCTCTGGCACTTCTTACACTGTCATTATAAGACAGCTTAGATTTTCCAAATTACTTCTTTCATTATATTCTTTTATCTGTTTTTCTTTTCAAAATCTGAATTCATCCTGAGAAGCTATGATTGGCCGATGATGCAATTTTAATGCTTTAAATGTTCACACCCCCTCAAAATTGTCAAATAATTGATGCAAAATTGTTGAGGTTTTTAGTGACTGTGAACTACATCCCAAACCGTTGCCACAAATATCCTGTAAACTGGAGGGCACTAGCCTGGTTCAGCTGTCTTATTCCCTATACACTTCCTCCAAATGTCACAACACATTCACTTTCACAGTTCAATGTAACAGGACACCTCTTTCCCAATTCTATGCCCAACCAGTCCTGCTACTCAAACTTTTCAAAGGACCTTAGGAGTCCAACTTAAACCTGTTTGATGTGTGCTAAAGATACCTACTGGATGAGTGTATAAACAGTACTGACCGTACACATTGAATATAGGTTGAAGGAAAACATAGTAACAGTCTACAGCTTTAGTGTAAGGTGTTCAGGCCTGTGATGATGAATTGATTGGAAATTCTGTGATGATTCTCCTCTGGTGAAGGATTGAATACATTTCCAACTTTGCAGTTTATATATCTAAAATGCCATAATATTTTGAAGTGATACCAGTAGGAATGTTTATATCCAAATTGTATTGAGGTATCTGTCATTAAATTGAAGTCATTAATAAAAAAACTCTTTCAATATTAGGGATATTGGAAAACATCATTAGACGCAAACTTGTTGTTTTGAAAGTGGTTTTTGAGCAATTTTTTCTTCTGCTTTGTTTGGGACAAAGTTCTCCGCAGACTATCGAGGTTGATATTGCATTAAAACTTACTGCAATTAGGTCTAATTGGTGGCACACGGCCCAAAAGAACCAACAGACAGTAAAATTTGGCTCCCTGGGGCTCATCAAGTGTGGTCTGAAGACTTCAGAGGTAATAGACCAGAGTTGATTGGGATTAATTGGCCTAAATTAACATTAATGGGTCTCGTTCTTTCATCTTTCTTGGGTAATGACATTGTGCCTTCAAGCTGTTGCTTCTGTGTAGACAATGTTGTTTTGTGTATCACATTGTATTCCAGAAATTGTTGCTTTTTGTGCATCATGATATCCCAGTTCCATTTAACGAGTCTGTATAATTGGCAATGTAATATTGGTTGAGTGAATAACATGAGTTTATTAATGGATGAATGAGAGGATGCTATATTTTTTTGTTAAAAAAAAAAAGTAGTCACATTATATCAGTAATAAAGTTTGCAACAGACTGATTATGTTTCCGGAGATAAGAACTTCTAAATTTTTGATTATCCTGAAAAGCCATTTGCCTTGATTGAATGGATAGATGATTTGGACTTTATATCCTGTAATCCATGAGGAGCACATGGCTATAGAGTCAAGAACAATTGATCATCCATCAAAAGTAAAGCTTACCTGGTCAGGGACGAAGTCAAATTCCTAAATCCCGCCACTTGAATCTATTTTTGGAAAAGGAAGATTTGAAAAAATTATTGTTGTGTTGCACCTGCGTCATATTGACCAGGAATTAAATGCATTTTGCATATAAAATAAGCAACACAGGTTTATCATCTTCTTATGGCATGTAATAAGGTCAGTTTCATGCAACGAATGCTATATGAAACCACAAATAAATGGCATAGCTAGTTTTGCACATATGAAGACAGATGTAGAAGTACTAAAAAGCGAGTGTTCACATCGAATGAATCAACACAATCACATCACTTAAGCGCAAAAAAAATATTCTCAGTCACAGGTTTAACCAATCAACTGCATGTTTATATTGCAGCTTGTTCAGACCAGATAATATCCAAAAATAGCCGCACAAAGCCCAACGTGATGACACATTTTTATGATTTAATCACATTGTGACACAATTGTGACATCATTACATCATGAATGACATATGGCATCCAAGATGATGACCTGTTTGCTCAGAAGGGGGCAACACCTGCCACTGCATGTTAATTTAGGATAAGTGAGGCTTCACATTCACAAGAAATATTACACAATCACAGACATTGTAGGCATAGGAGACTAATCCCAGCTCAAATGTTTCCTAAGACTCAAGAGACCTAATCCTTATGGAAGACCCTAGAGTCCTTGGACCTTGTTGCTGTTCCTGCACGTCCTGAAGGAATTAGGATCCTGCCACAGTTAATCTAAGGCTGCCAGGCTCCTGGGGTCTGTGCAGGGAGATTGCACTTCTCTAGTTCCAGTCTAAGCTCAGTGGGTGGCATCTACTCACTGGAATCTACTCTGTAATTGTGATGTAATTTGTACATACATACCGGCACAGATTTTGCAGGATGGATGGGTTGATGTTTTTTATCTAATGACCCTGCAACCCTGTTTGGTTATGAAGGTCAACAAGGTAGAGGAATGAGAAGTTGTGACCAATCAGTCCCTGAAGCCTGAATTGGCCAACTAGGAAGAATAAACGATTTTGGGAATGCATATTGAATTAGTATGTGAATACATAATCTACAACATTGTAATGTATGCATAAGCGAAAAAGTGCTATGATGAGCAGGGAGCACAGAACAGGTAATGTCTCAATGAGAGAATTTTTATATTATGCTTGGTCCTCCGGTTCTAAAATGTGCATAAATATGCGGACAAGGTAGGTAATGTCCCTTGTAATTGACTAACAACTCAGTTGATAGAACCTGTATTTTGAGTGTTTTGAGACTGCCTCTGCTGCTCCTTCCCAATGAACTGGAAATGTACCTAAATAATGATCTCTGCATGACATGGTTTTTATGGAATTAGAAAACCTATTCATGTTGATTTAGAAAGGTTCGTTTTGATTAAATGTATTTTTGTGCCAAACAGATGTAAAATGACTGCTTAGTGCTGCAGCTTATCACTAACTTCCTTAAGTGCAAGAAGGGCCCCCAAAATTAGTATCGAAAAACTATATCAAAACAAATAAGCCATTAATATATGAAGTTTAAGAAACCTTTGAAGGTTTTTGATACCGGAGTGTGTAAAACTTATCAGACTGAATTAAAAGGCTATCATACATAATCATACACTCTCTTTTTTTGAAGTAAGATCAGATGAAACAATAGGATTCTCTCGCATCTTTAGGAGAAGAGAGAGAAAATCATGTTAGACTAGAGATAAGTAAAGCAAAAAGAAGTGAAAAGTTTAATGGACTTATCCCATCACCTGTCTACAACAGTTCTTTAATCCTACTTAGTGCTTTCTTCAGCTAATTCCAAAGCAATTTCGGATAATATTCTCATGAAATATCCTAAAGTATTTTTCCGTAGACGCATGTTAGACTACAGATAAGTAAAGCAAAAAGAAGTGAAAAGTTTAATGGACTTATCCCATCACCTGTCTACAACAGTTCTTTAATCCTACTTAGTGCTTTCTTCAGCTAATTCCAAAGCAATTTCGGATAATATTCTCATGAAATATCCTAAAGTATTTTTCCGTAACTGTCACTCCCTTGAAACCTAATTGAAGTTCTCGAGTCACAAGTAAGTCAATTTTTAAAGTTCAGTGTTGCAGCAAAGCCCTGCCATCCAGAAAAAACATCACTAATTGTTAACTTTCATACAAGAGAAGACTCTCACATACAGCTTGTTGCAGTAAAAATTTCTAAACTACAAAACATTAATTGTAAAATTTAAATTATGCATATCAAAATAACTTAAAACTATACTAAATTAAACAGGCTGCTATATCTAATTGCGCAGACATGCCTCGAGCGCTGCACTAGTTGTGTCACACAAATTGCTACAAACTGTCACTGAGTGTTCCAGCTCCCATTGGTCCGCCCTTTCTGAATAAACTTAAAGGCTGCTTAGTCCTTGGAAATCTTGGAAAGTCTTAGAAAGCCTCGGCTTTGCAACTTTTAGAAGAAAATCCGCCTCTTAAAAAAGGCAATCCCATTTTGCCCCAGCTGCACTAAAACTAAAAACTTGTCTCGGCCAGAGAAATTTACGAAGGAGTTGCTGTTTGTTATTTGAACAGAAAGTAGTCACTTAGGTATGGCCTTTTGCAAGGATAGTCAGGACTTCCCGAATAAGGCTTAAGGAAGAAAAACTATTACTATGTATAAAAGTATGGAAAGACACCATTTACTCCTGGCACATCCTTGCTCAGGGGAAACCTGGAAGAAAAAGTGCATATACTCATTCATTGTATTTTGAATTTCAAATATTAAGACAGGCTTTCATGCAGGGTAGAACTTACGTCATAGTGAAGGATACTATAATTATTGTCATTTAGGTCTGTAATTCTTAAGTGTGTAGTGATTCTTATCAGTTTGAACATAATTTTGGTAGATTGTTTCTAAGGATATAAAATCTTCCAGAATGGTTTTTCAGATCACCAGAGAGACTTTCAAATTACCTCATCTCAGAATCGCAACATAAAAATATGGCATCGTAACAAGCGTAAGCAAGGAATATCTACACAAAACACTCAGACAATAGCACAGTATGGTGTCTGCACTAGCTGTGTATAGAAAGTAATTTAAGAGACTAGTTGGCGAGGTCTTTACATTCACAGAATAAAGGAAGCCAGCAAGACTGTATCATTATATAGACCAGTTGGTCCTGAGATAATGTGACACTTTTGTGAGTATGCTGTGTAGTATTCCTTGGTAATGAGTAATCCACAGTACTGCAAGAGGTAATGTACACTGTCAGTATATACTTTGTTGTGAGAGTAAATGATAAGATATTACTCCTCCTTGAATACACAACAAAAAAGATGTGCGTACCCAGCCGGCAGAATATGTTGCAGATTTCAAGTCATTGTCATCTTGATTCCATCATTTCATCGTTCAAGCAGTAAAGATAATGATGCTACGAAATAATCACACAATCGTGTACACATGCATTGACGAAATAATAAATGACTAAGAGCTCACTATTGCTCCCCCTTCACCACCTCTCCTAGCCGAATGATTTTCAGTCATCCATCCAAATATGCTCTCATGTTTTGCTTTCAGCTTTCATAAACACCCTCTGCATAAAGGTCACTGACCAAGCTTTCCTAAAAGAAACACTTTGGTTGCATGAAGTATGTGGAAAGATGTGGAAAGATGCAAGTGTCCTGGTCATTCACCTTAGACATTAACTATAAGACATGGATAAATTTTCTTTTACTGCAAGGACATGAAGTCATATGACCCAAACCCTCGCTGCTATCACCAGCACTCTGGCCTTCTCATTGCTTGGTCCTGGCCTAGATTCCAGCTCTAGCTAGGCTTGTCATTACACAATACATCATATTCTTATGCATAATAGTTGTGTTAATAAAGATTCCTATCATGTCTGCATGTACTCCCAGTAGCCATGAATTACTCTTAATAAAACTAAGATGTATGAAAAAAATATTATACTAAGAATTCAAGGATAGAAGGATGTAATATCTACATTGCCTCCTAGTATATAGACAATTTTCTCAAAGAATGTTGTCAATTTTATGTTTCAAAGCTCATGTCTGGAAGTCTAATTTCTTGTTGTCACTCAGACAAAAAGTAACTGATATCTCATTAAAAATTTAAACATACTTTTCACCACATTTTTTCAATATAATGCAATTAGTCATGTAATTAAGACAGTTGAGCATGCTGATTGGACGCCAACAGAGTCTATACTATCAGAGAAGACTTCAGAATATTGTAGTTCATTTCTTTCAGGGTCACTGCATTCTACAGCAAATCACTACTATGGATATTGTATCCTCTAGAACTTTTTAGGCTGCTATTATAAGGTAGCTTAGATATCTCAAATTACCTCTTTCATTATATTCTTTAATCTGTTTTTCTGTTCTAATCTAAAAGCATTTTTTGCCTATAAACCAAATTCAACACTTCTAAATGTTCACATCTCCACAGTAGGGTGGGCTGAAAAAAACTTTTTTTGGAATTTCAATATGCCAGTGGTATAGAAAGTTGGCTATGGCCAAAAAATGAAAATTTGTGCAAAAAAAATTTTGTAGCATGCGACGTGTGCCGGGCCACTCCGGCTTTTATGAAAATGCATATTTTCATCCATTTCTCATGCCTTTTTAGACCATCTTTTGGCCTGAGTCAGCTTCCTTGGTTTCAGAAGGCTCAATGGCATACTTAAATCTTCTATGAAGGTGAAATGTCATCGTGTCGAATGTACTCAATACTACTCATGCGCTGTACGTTCGACACGATGACATTTCACCTTGTAGCTCAGCTCCTATTGCACTTGGAGCTTTGGTTGATGGCTTGTCTGATACCCCTATTACCTGGCCTCATCCCTATTTAACAATGAAATAACTGAGGTGTAATGGTAGGGCTCCACAAGCTGCTAAAGTGTCAAATCTGTAAATCTGACTTTACAGAATTGCCCCTATTTTCGAAACTGAAACCACAAATTGATGCAGGTAATGCGCTGGAAGTGTTTTTTAGGGCATTAGGGAGGACACGGGGTAATTACAATTCACTTGGAATAATTTTTTGTGCAGTCAATTCCGATATTTTTAATTTTTTCGGGCAATTTTTAGCAAAAAAAGCCAAATTCTGTTCCCCAACATTTACCCAGAAATGGCTATATCTTAAATATCAGGGACCTGTTTATGGCATTTCATATCCAAAATGGTCTTCATAGAAGATTTAAGTATGCCATTGAGCCTTCTGAAACCAAGGTTGCTGACTCAGGCCAAAAGATGGTCTAAAAAGGCATGCGAAATGGCTGAAAATATGCATTTTCATAAAAGCCGGAGTGGCCCGGCACAAGTCACATGCCACAAAATTTTTTTTTCACAAATTTTCATTTTTTGGCCACAACCAACTTTCTATACCACTGGCATATTGAAATTCCAAAAAAAGTTTTTTTCAGCCCACCCTACTCCACAGTATAGCCATAAATTCATGGTAGATAGGTGAGGTTTGAAGAGTGGAATGGTATAAACCCAATACGCTGTCTTATTGTCAAAATAAGTCATGGGACAAATGCACTTACAAGAAAGTAGTAAAATTTGAAGGAATCCTCCGCTGCAAGTCAGAAGATATTTCTTAAAACAATAAGCTCTTTTACGTGATGAAACCATTAATATGGAATTGTGGACGTCAAGGATTTTTGCATGTCGCTTCTTTAAAATCTATTTAAAAGATATCCTTCACAAACGTGCTGCATTTCTTGTATTTGAATGCGGAAATCAACCTGAAATATTATTTGAATTCAGCTTCTTATAAAAACGTGTTGCAGCAAAGGTCTAAGATGGTGCCTTACCACCTACCGAAGTAAGATCAGAAACGAATCCCAATATCCTGTGAACCTGTGATTGCCAGTGTTCCACTGCACCCCACTTTAGTTTTCTCATTCCCTATACACTCCCTCCAAATGTCACTAGACATTTAGTTTTGCTTTTCCAAATAACAGGACACCTCTATTTCAGTTATATGTCCGACTACTCCTGTTACTCACACTTTCAAAGGATCAGTCCAGTTTAGAACTGTGTGATTTGTGCTAAGAATAGCCACAGAATGAGTGTGGAACTTGTGCTGACAGAAGACCTCAAATGTATTCTGTTGACAGGTTCAAGGAAAACATAGTAACAGTTTATAGTTTAGTGTAGGGTTGACAAGATGATATAATGTTGAATTGATTGCAAATTGTACAATGATTCTCATTTGGAGAGGATTTAAATAGATTTTCTACTTTCCAGTTTATCTTTTCATTGTCACTGTTGTGAAAAGTGATACCAGATGGAACATTCATATCCAAATTTAAGTTACTGATCAATACACTCTTTCATTTTTGGGATAAAGGAAAGCATCTTTAGATACAAACTTTGTGGTTTTGATATTGGTTTTTGTGCAATTTTTCTGGTGTTTTGTTTGAAAAAAAAAATTCTTTGTTGACTGTCGAGGTTGATACAGCATTCAAACTCACTGCAATTAGGCTTTATTGGTGGCACAAAGCCCAAAGAACCAACAGATAGTAAGATTTGTTTTCCTGAGGATCATCACTAGTGCTCTTAAAGATCGCACAGGTAACAGACCACAAGAGTTGATTGGGATTAATTGGCCTAAATTGACATTATTGAGTCTAGTTTTTTCATATCTGTTGAGTAATGACATTGTACCTTCTAGCTGTTGCTTCTTCGTAGACATTGTTTTTCAGTGTGTACCCATTGTATTACTGACATTATTGCTTGTTGCAATGTCCGAGTTCCATTTAATGAGCTTCTCCTATTAGCAAAGTAATATTGGGTGGGCGGATAGCATGAGCTTCTGAGGATTGATTAATGGATGGATGAATGAGAGAAGGCCATTTCAGTCACAATACTAACTCAAGTAGTTGTTTCTGTAATATGGCAGAGACTCTCTGACACAATAGCATTTACACTACAAGATTAGTTCACTAGTTCACTGCATAGTTAAAAAGTTTCTATGGTCAAAGGAATGTAATTTTAGTTGTCATCTATGTGACATCATGAATGACATGTGGCATCCTGGACGATGGCATGTTTTCTGAGAAGGGTACAACACCTGCCTCTGCATGTTAATCAGGGATAGGTGAGGCTTCAGATTCACAAGAAATATTACGAAATCACAGACATTGTAGGCACAGGAGACTAATCCAAGCTCAAATGTTTCCTAAGACTCAAGAGACCTAATCCTTATGGAAGCCCTCTAGTCCCAGGGCCTTATTGCTGTTCCTGCATGTCCTGTAGGAATTAGGATCCTGCCCCAGTTAATCTAAGGCTGCCAAGCTCCTGGAGTCTCTGCAGGGAGATTGTGCATCTACTCGTCCAGTCTAAGCTCTGGAATCTACTCTGGAATTATGCTGTAATTTGTACATACATACAGATCTTAAAATGATGCAATTTAAATGTTATTAATTTTGACATTAAATACTGCCTGATCACGCTATGAGCTCTCATGTCATGTACTTGCCATGCTATTGCATTTGTGCCAGGTTTGTTTCCCTTCCAGTATTTTCAGTAGTCCAGTGCGGCTACTCCGGAAACACGCAAAATTGGGTAGAGTAGACTGACCATTAGTTCTGTGATGATGGGTAAATTGAGAATACAGACAGCTCGCAGCCATGTGATACCAAGGAGTTGTGAATATTATTATATTTACTTAGAAACTTTTGAAGTTTGATTCTCCTGCATCTTTTGGAGTTGAGAGTAAATCATATTAGACAAAAGATGTAGTTTAATGGATGCATCGCTGTGTCCTTCAGCACCAGTTGCAATTTCACTTAATTCTACCAAACTGTTTCCTGAGTTATCTCAGAGAATATTCTATAGTGTTCTTCTAAAGTATCCAAAGTTGCTCACTTCAAACCTAATTTTCAGTTTTCCTGTCACAAGTAAAGTTAGTATAAAGTTCATTCAGTGTTGTAGCAAAGCCCTGCCACGCATACTGAACACCAGTGGCTTGTTTACTTTCATATAAGAGTAGGTACACTACAAAAAAACTTGTTGCAGTAGCCTTTCTAACTGTAAAACATTCATTGTAAAATTTGCTGTATCGTAAAAATGGTGACGGATAAATTAACCACAACTTGAATCCAAGAACCATCAGGTGTAGAATTATGTGTGAATTATTTTAGAATAATTTGGTTGGTATACATTCATACTTGATGGTTCTTGGATTGGACAGGGTGAATGGCTTACTGTGCTTACATCTTCCATTTGGTCATTATTAGAGAGGTTTTGTCGCACGTTTTTGTGTGACTTGTACGTGGGGATTGTCATGACTACAATGTAATAAGATAGCACTTGCACACGTATACGTCACACGTGAACGTGTAGCAAAACCTCGCTATTATTAATTGAGACGGCATGAATGATGGAGTTCTTTGGTTCTGTCAATTTTCTAAAGTTCTTTAAGTTTGCGTTCACCATATATTATTTCAAAGTTCTTTTTATCCAAATTACTACAAAGTATTCTGGCTCGCTATGGTCTGGGCTCTTTGAATTAACTTTTATGCAGCTTAGTCTTTTTATAGCCAGCTTCCTTGGAAATTCCTCGGAAATTCATAGAAAGCCTCTGCTTTGCTACTTTTAACAGAAAATCCTCCCCTTACAAAAGGCAATCCCATTTCGCCTCAGCTGCTCTGAAACTAAAATCTTGTCCTGGCCACAGAAATTTGCAAAGGAAGTTGCGTTTGTTATTTGATCACAAAGGGGTCACTCTGGGATGGCCATTTGAGGGGACAGTCAGGACTTTCCGAAGTACCCTAATGAAAGATGTAGTACCACTACAATGCCACTATGTACAGTGTATACATTGTTAAGATGAGCTGATGAGCAGTTTGCTGAAATTAGTGCTATATAAATCCATATTATTAAGCCATCTATATAATTAATAATTTTGTCATGCGAAAGAGGGTTCTGAAAAGAAAATAGCCTTCAAAGATCAATAAAGAGTAGGTAGCCATGAGGGCAGAATGATAAAATAAAATCTTAGAGTGACAAAGGACTGAATTCCAAGCTGAAATTATATCAACATTATAATCGCACCACAAAACAATGGGTTAGCCACACTTGCATCTCCTGTACATCAAGCTACAAAATCGTGAAAGTGGTTCTTTCATTTGGCAGCCAAGACATATCAGAAAGCTCGAGGCTATGACATTTTTGCAAGAGATTGTACTCAACAGCTAAAAGTAAAACATAAGAACATATTGATGAAGCACTGCAGGCTGTACTTCACAAGGGCTTTTGATGAGGAGAGTTTTTCTCCATTTGGATTGGCAGAAAACATGACACACTTACATTGTATTTATAGTATTTATAACACATATGTAAAAGAAAGTATGGAGAGGGCATTTTCAGTGGTATTAAATTTTATTCAACTCAACATGGCCATAATTTACGAATCATGAAATTATTTTCCATGGAACATTTTTTAAAGTCTGTCTGTATAAAAGTCTATCTAAATAATTATCTGCCAATCTATTCAACAACCTCTAGTGTACCTTCTGAAACATAACACAACTGAACAACCCAGTCTATCACAATCGATCAGAAATGTTGGAAGTCCAGCAGAGATCCACATAATTAACTGTCAATCTTGATCCCCCTTCAACTAATAAACTTGAGAGTAAGGTTCTGTAAATAGTAACAAAAGAAACTCACAAGGTTGCTGCACAAGGCCACCAACTGAATGGATGGCCTCTCTGAGGGAATAACATTCTCTCTTCATTTCTTCCGACATTCATTCGTCATCAGACCCACAGCCTGGCAAGAGTTCAGTTCTTGACAACCCTGTCATTAGGCTAACAAACTAAAACTGACTTGTGACTCAATTATCATTTTTTCAGGCAACAACACAAACCATTAAGCATTTGTAGGTCGGACGCTTTTTTTGTTAGGCCTGCTGGTAATTTAGTGAGATGCTGGGGTTTCCATGACGACAGCATTTGTGACTAAAGGTGGAGGACTCTGTGTTGGTTGGATGGTGTTGACATATGCCTGACTGTAAACATGCTGGCTTCTGTAATTGTTTGGTCACACATAATATAGGTGGTCTTGCATTAATCAAAATTGTTGTCCATGCCCAGCAGTCTGTTCAATGATATATTCAAACTAGGGGGAATTACACTAACTTTTTCAGCTGAGTGTTTAATTCAATGACAATGTTTCTCTGACTATAGTGTTTCAATTACAACCGCAAGTTTCAATACTGGGAGGGATAATGTCAGATTATAATCTAAAGAAAGATGTTATGTACTATAATCTGTAGTCTGCTTGGCTGAGGGCAGAGTCAGCATGGAACTGCAGCCACTTTCACTGTTATGTCTTGTAATGAGGCCCATCAATGTCACTGCATTGTTGATCTTCTGGTGAAAGGAGAATGTTCCATTAGTCACGCACACTGTATGATCAGCCGATTGGTCTAGACATGCCTTGGAAATTGTGTCAGGTGCATGACGGTGCCATGTCAGTGTGTACAACTCGAATGAAGGTTGCCAACTTGCCATGCCAGGCTGCCAGCAAGACCCTGTTATAGGACATTGTGTATTTGCTAGTTTTCAATGAACTTGTCAACCACGGCATGAAATTTTCCCCTAACTTATCTCCAGACTCCCAAACAGAACACAGATTCCAGCACTGGATTACAGGTATACATGTATATGGATCTTCCTCTTTCTATGCATTGACTTTGCTCCATAATTATGAATCTAGTTATAAACAAATCCAGTCGGTGAGCTTCTGAATAACACATAGAAATATATGAGATGTAATTACCACCCACACAAGTGTTAAAAATGAAACTGAATCCAATCGAATTACAGCACAGGGAAGCAGAGCTTCTGGGCTGAACCACATTTAACAGAATTCCAACAGAGTAGCATTAACATCGCAACTACAGACTGGCCAGCATAGCACTGTGAGTGGCAATAGAAGAGCAGCCAGCAAGAGCAGCCAGCAAGAGCAGAGCAACGACATTAGAGCAGCAATAGCAGATCCTGAGTTGCTATCAATAGAGATCGATCGTTGATCATGGGAAGCGATCAGTCTTAGGGTGTGAGCAGTACCCTGTCCTTCTTGCCCAAGTTATTAATAGCCAAAGGGAAAAAGTAGTTGGTGACCTCGCTGCCCCCTATGGAAGGAAGAACATTGGACAGACATCTCAGTACATGTTATCCCCATAGTACATTTGTTATAAGATTACCAAGACTACATAACTGTACATCTATGGCAATCTTCATGAGTTATGTGAATATATCACCCACAACGATTCGTGTTGACCCATAGAGCCTACTAATAGCACAAATCAGTTGGGACAAATGATTACACCTGGAAAAGCCATGAATACATTCTCAGCGTTATAACAAAGTTTGAATACATCCTGATCAATTACGTATTGATGCCACACTAATTCAACAACAGTTTATTGCAACAAGTGCAATGAGTATTCTGGATGACCAGATTTAAATGAAGAATTCTGAAGTCATTTTGAATGATGTCGGCGATGCCTTTAGGTCTGTGGGATGAGTTTTGTTATGTTGCACCAAAACTATCAAGCATGAATGTCATCTTGCTATTCAGAGTAAAAGAGGAATGAATGTATGAGGAAATGAAGGTAGAATGTCATTCCTTTAGGGAGGTCATCCATTCAGTAAGCGGCCTTGTGTAGCAGCCTTGTGAATTTCCTTTTTACTATTTATATCATCTTACTTGCCAGTTTATTGGCCTGAGGCAATTGAGATTGGTAGTCAATTCTGCGGGTCTCTGTTGGACTTACGGCAGCTTTGGACAAATTGAGAAATATTGCTTCATTTGTTTTTACGTGTAGTGGCTGACGAGATAGAACGACTGAAAGATGGATGGATAGATGAACAGATAAATAGATATATGGATATATATTAGACTGAATTAAAATGCTCTCATTTACTTAGAAACTGTTCAGGTAAGACCAAAGTCCCTAATTGTTTTGTTTCGCATCATTTTTGAGTCAAGAGTAAATAATGTGGACTAAAGACGACTAAGGCAAAAAGATGTAAAGTTTAGTGGATGTATCTGTGTGTCCATCAACACCTGTTGCAAGCTCACTTAATTCTACCTAATTGTTTCCAGAGTCATCTCAGGGAATATTCTAAAGTGTTCTTCTAAAGTATCCCAAAGAACTCTTGTAGAGTTGTTGCTCACTTCAAACCTAATTGAAGTTTTCCCATTACAAGTATAAAGTTCAGTGTTGTAGCCAAGCCCTGTCACCCATGCTGAACATCAGTGGCTTGTTTACTTTTATGCAAGAGTAGGTAGACTTTAAAACAACACTTGTTGCAGCAGCCTTTTTGACTGTAAAAACATTCATTGTGAAATTTACACTACCTTAAAAACACTGACTGCTTAATTAACCACAACTTGAAGCAAGAGAGACATACCCAAAATGCTTCTTAAATTGAAATCTACACCACAACGAATATCGACTCTGAAATTTATAGCAGTCTTTACTGTCAAACATGACTGCCATGTGAGTCAAGTATGAATTCCCTAACAAAGTTACTCTAAAATAATGGAACACTCGATGGTTCTTTGTTTGGACAGGGCGAATGGCTAACTATGCTTTACATCTTATATTTAGCAATTGTGGTGGGCTGATGAAGACAGGAGCAGTACACACTGCTGCGAAAGATATAATTGGAACTACCAAGAAACATTGGCGCTGGTGACAATACATCAGAGCTGGAATACGACCTTGACCAGTGATTGAAGCACTTGCCTTTGAGGGCTGCACTCACAAATTATTATAGCCTTCTTTGAACTATAAAAAATCCTACGGAATGGAGTGTACATGTATAATGGAGCACTTTAGTTTTATTTTCTGAAGGTTCTTGGTGGTTGTTTTCACTATATGTTATAACAAAGTTCTTTACAACTCAATTACTGCAAAATTCTACAGAGTATTCTGGCTCACCATGGTCCGGGCTCTTTGAAATAACTTTAATGCAGCTTAGTCTTTTTATAGCCAGTTCCTTGGAAATTCTCGGAAATTCTTTGAAAGCGCCTGCGTTGCTACTTTTCACAGAAAATCCTCCCCTTACAAAAGGCAATCCCATTTCGCCTCAGCTGCTCTAAAACTAAAATCTTGTCCTGGCCACAGAAATTTGCTAAGGAAGAAGCGTCTGTTATTTGATCACAAAGTGGTTACTCTGGGATGGCCATTTGGTAGGACAGTCAGGACTTTCTGAATTACGCTTGTGATAGATGTAGTACCACTACACTGCCACAATATACGTACAGTGTATACATGGTTAAGACATCCATATTATTTTGTCAGGCAAAAGAGGGTTTCACTACATTTAATGTATTGAAAAGGAAAAATAGTCTTCAAAGATCCATAATGAGTAGATAGCCATGATAAAATCGAATATATTGGGAGTTGCCCTAGCAAACGAATGTGTTTGCCACACTTGCATCTCCTGCACATCAAGCTACAAAAGAGTGAAAGTGGACTTGGGGCTATGACATTTATGAAAGAGGTTGTACTAAACAGCTAAAAGCAAACATAAGAACATATTGATGGTTGGCTGCAGGGCAGTGCAGGCTGTACTTTGCAAGGGCTGGGGATAGGGAATGTTTTTCTCTCTGTGCATGGATTGGCAGAAACATGATGCATGTACATTACAAGAGTATATTTAGCATATGGCCTAGTTCAAAAATAATGAAGCCACACAGCATATTTTCTGTAGGGGTCTCAAAATATGAGAATGGCTGTATGTGACAACTTAATGGTACACCATTGCTTTATGTACATTCTTTTGCAAATTTCCTGAAAATTTCACGACATTCTGGTTCATAGTTATTGAGATAGAGTCCACTTACGTTGAAAAACGAGCATTTTATCACTAAAAAAACGTGACATAACATTTTTGACTACTTGAATTCTTTCAGTTTTACAAATTTGTATGTGTTCTAAGACAATTTCCCAACACTTTTTGGAATCTCTACATTCTCAGGCTTCATAAATCCATCAAATCAAGTACTTTGATTTGCCTGTGTTGACGTTATTGAGCTATTTGTGCTCAAAGGTTGACTTCCAAAAATTAAGTCAAATTTGTCACTTACTGATCTGGGACGCTCTAGTGTCCCTTTGACATGTGTCAGTTGAATCCTTTGGCCTCTGAGACTTAGTCTTATATCTGCTTACCAATTTTGGAGCTTCTTATGGTTGTGGAAAATTTATTTCACTAAAAAATTACGATGAATGGCAGAATCCGTCGCAAGCTTAACGCCCAGAATACTTTGTAGTGCCACAGAGCAATAAAAGCTCCTTTTAAAATCTGGTTTGGCTTGTAATATTGCAAAATCTGTGTAGTTTTGAGAAACAATCATTTAATCCAGGTGCGCAGCTGGTTTCTGGTGGTAAAATATAAAGATTTCTTAAATGGAGTTTTGTCGCAAGCGTAACGCTATGGAAAATATTGATCATATTTTCATGGTTTTCTAGTAAGGAGCAAAGCAATCATTCTAGTGTTACTTGTACTGATACTCAACACAATATTTCAATGGTTGGAGTATGTTTAATTGCTAAATTATCAAAATTTTGCTCTCTGTGAATCTTTCCTCATTAATGGGGCCAATTTTTCAAAAAAGGCAATAACCAATACAATTTTCACTTTAATTTTGTAATTACTCTTATGCTTCATCCAGTTATTACTGATAATGCATAATATTATAAGATCGATTTGGGACAAAACCAGAACACTTTTTTTACTTTTGTGTCTTGCCATTGGCCAAAATTGGCTTTTTGTCTGGAAAAATAGGCTAAAAAACACGCTTATATCTTGGTTTGCTCTGTTCATATTCACTTCGGTGGCACTTATTTTGTACCAATTCGAAGCCCACATACAGACGCATAACACAGGACAGGTGAAATCATTTTAGAGGAAAATATGAATATCTGGGGAGAAAATATGTATGTTTTTTCTTTAATATTACAACAAAATTTTGCAAAAATTCTGTTTTCCTCATATAATATGTGGTGAATTTGGATGAAAACAGCCATGGACACTTAAGAGTATATGAGTTTTGTCATCCATAAAAAAAATCGATTTAATTTGAAGATATATTACCATTTGGTCTACTTTTCTTTCACAACCACTGAAATAAAGATAAATTAAATTTGATAGTATTCGGCTTTTATCAGTTATTTCCGCAAACCACAGCAAAATGGTAAATAGAGTTTCTGGAACTTGGACATGTTTGTTACAATATTATGTGGTCATTTGATACATATAAACATTTTAAAATTTTGATGGTCATGTCACACTTTGGCTTCATTATTTTGAATTAGGCCATATGTAAAAGAAAACTCCAAAAAGTACAGTGACAGTAGTACAGAGAGGACAATGTATTTGATAATTCTGTTTCTTGATGAAATCATTTGCACAATTTGTTAATTGTGCAAATGATTTTCAGTCATAGGGAAAATTCCGTGTCAATTCAACAAATGGCTCCCACTCGACCGATTCAGAATGCCTTGGAAATCTACCAGAATGAAGGTGTCTTGCCTAAAAGCACAAATCCCAAGTAATACGATGATATCTTTAATAGTTTTCTGAAAAAAAAAATTCATGAACTGGAGAGCAAGATTCTGTAAATGGTAACAAAAAAAACTCACAAGGTTGCTGCACAAGGATATAACAACTGAATGGATGACCTCTCTGAGGGAATAACATTCTCTCTTCATTTCCTCTTGCATTCATTCCACAAATGGCATGAGTTCAGTTCTTGATAACTCTATCCCTCTAGGCTCAGAGACTAAAAACTGACATGTATGTGACTCAGTTACGAGATTTTTCAGGCAACAACACAAACCATTAAGCTATCGTAGGTCAGACGCTTGTTTTGTTGAGGTCTGACGCTTATATAATAGGCCTGCTGGTAATTTAGTGAGATGCTCAGGTTTCCATGACGACAGCATATGTGACTAAAGGTGGAGGACTCAGTGTTGGCAGGATGGTGTTGACATATGACTGATTGTAAACATGCTAGCTTCTGTGATTGTTTGATCAGACATAATATAGGCAGTCTTGCATAAATCACATTCTGTTGTCCTAGCAAAACAGTCTATTCAATGGCAAGTTCAAAGTAGTGGGAATTAAACTCACTTTTTCAGCTGCGGGTATAGGTAAATGACAGTGTTTCTCTGACTATCATGTCTCAATTGAGGCTGCAATTTTCAATACTGGGAGGGATCATATCAGATTATAATCTATTGCATGTGTTCTGTAGTCTGTTTGACTGGGGGCCAAGTTAGCATGGAGCTGCAGCCACATTCACTGTTATGTTGTGTAATGAGGAGCATCAATGTCACTGCATTGTGAATCTTCTGGTGAAAGGAGAATGTTCCATTAGTCACGCACACTGTGTGATCAGCTGATTGGTCCAGACATGTCCAGGAAATGTTGTCAGGGGCATGACAATTCCATGTCAGTGTGTACAACTAGAATGAATGTTGCCATGCCGGCAAGACACTGTTGTAGGATATTGTATATTTGCCATTATTATCAGTCTGTCATCCTTGTTCGATGAACTTGTCAACCATGACATGAAATTTTCTTCTCCCAAGAAAGCTCCCAAGAAAGCACAGAATACAGTACTTGATTACAGGTATATATTAGCTCCAGCCCAAAATGCATGCTTTTCTGGAGCCCTTTTTAATATACTTTTAAAATGAACTTACATACATACACACATGTAAATGGATCTTCCTCTTTTTATGCATTGACCTTGCTCTGTATTCTCTGATTACAAATAAGAGTCCGGTGGATGAGCTCATGGATAACACATTGGACTGTTAACCACTGGCTCTTACATTCAGACATTACCAACTATCATCTCTTCACGTCACATCAGCTGTTGCCAGTGTTACTTACATGCTTTGTTAGAAAAAAATACAGGAAGTAATTGCAGCCTACGCAATAGTTAGAAATGAAACTGAATCCAAACGAACATTAACAGAATTACAGCACGGCGAAGCAGGGCTTCTGAGCTGAACCACATTTAACAGAACTCCAACAGAGTAGCAATAACATCGCAACGGCAGACTGACTAGCATAGCACTGTGAGTGGCAATAGAAGAGCAGCAAGCAAGAGCGGCCAGCGACAGTAGAGCAGCATCAATAGAGCAGCAATAGCAGATCCTGAGCAGCTATCAATAGAGATCGATCGGTGATCATGGGAAGCTATCAGTCTTAGGGTGTGAGCAGTGCCCTGTCCTTCTTGCCAGAGTTATTAATAGCCCCAGGGTAGAAGCAGTCAGCGACCTCGCTGCCCCCTATGGAAGGAAGAACATTGACCAGACATCTCAGTACATGTTATCCCCATGGCAACAACACAAACCATTAAGCTATCGTAGGTCAGACGCTTGTTTTGTTGAGGTCTGATGCTTATATAATAGGCCTGCTGGTAATTTAGTGAGATGCTCAGGTTTCCATGACGACAGCATATGTGACTAAAGGTGGAGGACTCAGTGTTGGCAGGATGGTGTTGACATATGACTGATTGTAAACATGCTAGCTTCTGTGATTGTTTGATCAGACATAATATAGGCAGTCTTGCATAAATCACATTCTGTTGTCCTAGCAAAACAGTCTATTCAATGGCAAGTTCAAAGTAGTGGGAATTAAACTCACTTTTTCAGCTGCGGGTATAGGTAAATGACAGTGTTTCTCTGACTATCATGTCTCAATTGAGGCTGCAATTTTCAATACTGGGAGGGATCATATCAGATTATAATCTATTGCATGTGTTCTGTAGTCTGTTTGACTGGGGGCCAAGTTAGCATGGAGCTGCAGCCACATTCACTGTTATGTTGTGTAATGAGGAGCATCAATGTCACTGCATTGTGAATCTTCTGGTGAAAGGAGAATGTTCCATTAGTCACGCACACTGTGTGATCAGCTGATTGGTCCAGACATGTCCAGGAAATGTTGTCAGGGGCATGACAATTCCATGTCAGTGTGTACAACTAGAATGAATGTTGCCATGCCGGCAAGACACTGTTGTAGGATATTGTATATTTGCCATTATTATCAGTCTGTCATCCTTGTTCGATGAACTTGTCAACCATGACATGAAATTTTCTTCTCCCAAGAAAGCTCCCAAGAAAGCACAGAATACAGTACTTGATTACAGGTATATATTAGCTCCAGCCCAAAATGCATGCTTTTCTGGAGCCCTTTTTAATATACTTTTAAAATGAACTTACATACATACACACATGTAAATGGATCTTCCTCTTTTTATGCATTGACCTTGCTCTGTATTCTCTGATTACAAATAAGAGTCCGGTGGATGAGCTCATGGATAACACATTGGACTGTTAACCACTGGCTCTTACATTCAGACATTACCAACTATCATCTCTTCACGTCACATCAGCTGTTGCCAGTGTTACTTACATGCTTTGTTAGAAAAAAATACAGGAAGTAATTGCAGCCTACGCAATAGTTAGAAATGAAACTGAATCCAAACGAACATTAACAGAATTACAGCACGGCGAAGCAGGGCTTCTGAGCTGAACCACATTTAACAGAACTCCAACAGAGTAGCAATAACATCGCAACGGCAGACTGACTAGCATAGCACTGTGAGTGGCAATAGAAGAGCAGCAAGCAAGAGCAGCCAGCGACAGTAGAGCAGCATCAATAGAGCAGCAATAGCAGATCCTGAGCAGCTATCAATAGAGATCGATCGGTGATCATGGGAAGCTATCAGTCTTAGGGTGTGAGCAGTGCCCTGTCCTTCTTGCCAGAGTTATTAATAGCCCCAGGGTAGAAGCAGTCAGCGACCTCGCTGCCCCCTATGGAAGGAAGAACATTGACCAGACATCTCAGTACATGTTATCCCCATGGCAACAACACAAACCATTAAGCTATCGTAGGTCAGACGCTTGTTTTGTTGAGGTCTGATGCTTATATAATAGGCCTGCTGGTAATTTAGTGAGATGCTCAGGTTTCCATGACGACAGCATATGTGACTAAAGGTGGAGGACTCAGTGTTGGCAGGATGGTGTTGACATATGACTGATTGTAAACATGCTAGCTTCTGTGATTGTTTGATCAGACATAATATAGGCAGTCTTGCATAAATCACATTCTGTTGTCCTAGCAAAACAGTCTATTCAATGGCAAGTTCAAAGTAGTGGGAATTAAACTCACTTTTTCAGCTGCGGGTATAGGTAAATGACAGTGTTTCTCTGACTATCATGTCTCAATTGAGGCTGCAATTTTCAATACTGGGAGGGATCATATCAGATTATAATCTATTGCATGTGTTCTGTAGTCTGTTTGACTGGGGGCCAAGTTAGCATGGAGCTGCAGCCACATTCACTGTTATGTTGTGTAATGAGGAGCATCAATGTCACTGCATTGTGAATCTTCTGGTGAAAGGAGAATGTTCCATTAGTCACGCACACTGTGTGATCAGCTGATTGGTCCAGACATGTCCAGGAAATGTTGTCAGGGGCATGACAATTCCATGTCAGTGTGTACAACTAGAATGAATGTTGCCATGCCGGCAAGACACTGTTGTAGGATATTGTATATTTGCCATTATTATCAGTCTGTCATCCTTGTTCGATGAACTTGTCAACCATGACATGAAATTTTCTTCTCCCAAGAAAGCTCCCAAGAAAGCACAGAATACAGTACTTGATTACAGGTATATATTAGCTCCAGCCCAAAATGCATGCTTTTCTGGAGCCCTTTTTAATATACTTTTAAAATGAACTTACATACATACACACATGTAAATGGATCTTCCTCTTTTTATGCATTGACCTTGCTCTGTATTCTCTGATTACAAATAAGAGTCCGGTGGATGAGCTCATGGATAACACATTGGACTGTTAACCACTGGCTCTTACATTCAGACATTACCAACTATCATCTCTTCACGTCACATCAGCTGTTGCCAGTGTTACTTACATGCTTTGTTAGAAAAAAATACAGGAAGTAATTGCAGCCTACGCAATAGTTAGAAATGAAACTGAATCCAAACGAACATTAACAGAATTACAGCACGGCGAAGCAGGGCTTCTGAGCTGAACCACATTTAACAGAACTCCAACAGAGTAGCAATAACATCGCAACGGCAGACTGACTAGCATAGCACTGTGAGTGGCAATAGAAGAGCAGCAAGCAAGAGCGGCCAGCGACAGTAGAGCAGCATCAATAGAGCAGCAATAGCAGATCCTGAGCAGCTATCAATAGAGATCGATCGGTGATCATGGGAAGCTATCAGTCTTAGGGTGTGAGCAGTGCCCTGTCCTTCTTGCCAGAGTCATTAATAGCCCCAGGGTAGAAGCAGTCAGCGACCTCGCTGCCCCCTATGGAAGGAAGAACATTGAACAGACATCTCAGTACATGTTATCCCCATGGTACATTTATGATTAGATTACCTAGACTACATAACTATACATCTATGGCAATGTGCATGTGAATATATCACCCACATGGATTTGTGTTGACCCACAGAGATACGAGGGGTTTTCCAAAAGTTCTGTCCAACTTGCTATAACTTTTGCAATATTTAATACAGAATCATGATATTTGGGTCAGATAATATTGAAGTAATTTGCAAATGATCCTGAAAAAATCAGATCATAGAAACAAAAATAAATGGTTAATTTGTTGCCATGGAAACCAAAAGTCATGAAATGCGGCCCAGGGCACTATTAGGGACACATATTCATTATATCTTGTCAAAAAATGTAATTTTTACCAGGGTTACATGACAAGAAACATATTAAAAATAATCCCTAACATTTCACAAATTCTTGTAATAATGAACTTGACACTGAGTACATTTCCTATAACCTTATATCCCTTAAAAAATCAATGCCTCATAGTCCTTGTATTAAGATCACAGTTGGTGTTTCGCAGAATTTTTGTTCTTTACGATGGGTTTTCCATAAGTTCTGTCCAGCCTTTCACAACTTTTGCTAGATTTTCAATATAAAAATTATATTTGGGTCCGTTGATATTGAGATAATTTTCAAATGATCCCCAAAAAATCTGATCTTAGAGGTAAAAATAAATTGTTGATTTGTTGCTATGGAAACCAAAAGTCATGAAATGCGACCGAGAGCTTGTTAACAGACACATACTTGACATATCGTGTAAAATATGTAATTATTACAAGAGATATAGAACAGAATTTTTCCAAAACATTTATAGTCATTTCACAACTTCCAAAAATAATGACTGGGACCTTGTAAATACATTTTCTCATACTTTCTATCAATATCTGAGTATGATACCTCAGTCTTCATATTAAGGTCAGTTTTGGCATTTTCCAGTGTTATTTTCTAAGGTTTTCCATTGTGTCATTCAGAAAAAGTTTGTACAATATTTATTTCGTTCTGTCACTCATACTGTCTTCCTTGTATGTACGACAAAAGGTTCTTGCACTCTCTGCTAGTTTTACCCAATTAAAATGAAAAAATGTAACAGGTACATATGATGTGGATCACCGGGAGGCAAAGTGAACCAACCCTGAAATTAAAAATTTCGGGAAATGGCAAAAACAGTTTTGACCATATTTGTAATGCTCATGGTTTTGGAGTTATTTCAGTTGCATATTTTACAATGATAACAACCTGATTGGGGCTCTTGAAATTAACAATTTTTGAAAATAGATTGATGATCTAAATTTTTTACTCATGGAAAATGGCGATTTTAATGAATACATCCATCGCAAGGCAAAGTGAACCAACCCATATTTTGCTTGAAAATGCTGATGATTTTGGGTCAAATTGGCCTAATAAATAAATAATTTCACTTAGTTTAAGATCTTTCATGAGCATCACAACTTCAGGGTGGCACATGAGATCGTATTCTTCAGAGAAAGTTCAAAATATGGGTTGGTTCACTTTGCCGCAAAGTTATGGTTGTTTGGGTTGGTTCACTTTACCTTAATACTGAATCATCGACCCAATAAATGGCAATACCAACCAGGAATGGTACTTAAAGTCCATGGTTGAAAATTAATTAATCAGCCTCATTCTGAGGATGTGAATTGCTGCAATAATGATCAAAACTTGGGTTGGTTCACTTTGCCTTGAAATGTATGGGTTGGTTCACTTTGCCTTGAGATGTGTGGGTTGGTTCACTTTGCCTTGCGACTAAACTGAGTTTTGGCCACATTGGGTTGGTTCATCCTCCCATAAAAATAGCCTTCCTATTTGAAATTAAGGTAGATCACCTAACCATCAGATAGAGGACACAATTTTATGCCCAAAACCATTGAAACATGGAAATACCAAAATTCAGGGTTGGTTCACTTTGACTCCCGAGGATCCATGTCATCCATATCCAAAAAATTGCTCGTCTCGTAAAAAACTGAGAAACTGCATGAGTGATGGTAAACTAACTGAGATGCAACAAAAAATACCAGTTTCCATTGTTTTTAATGATTTTACAATTAACTGCTTATATTGATTGAAAAAAAATTATGAATATACTTCAATTTAATATTTCAAGACACAGATAATGCAAGCAGGTGTTCAGTTATTTTTAATGAGCACTACAAAGTCTGGGCCGCATTTCATGACTTCTGGTTTCCATGGCAACAGATTAAGCATTTATTTTTAATTTTATGATCTGATTTTTCAGGAGTTATTTGCAAATTACGTCAATATTATCTGACCAAAATATCAGGTTTCTATATCAAATCTAGCAAAATTTATGACTAGTTGGACAGAACTTATGGAAAACCCCTCGTACACGCCTCAATATGATTGCAGCACCCATGTTTGTGGTGGAAGTTGTTGACTGGTTTCCCGTCCAGCGGTTTAGTATCTACCGGATTCTATGATCAACATTTTAGTGTTAGGACAACATTTTAAATACACAAGTTACTCCTGTAAACGTTGGTTAGCTTAGTAAAAGATACAATGAACAAATTAATGCATCTTTCTGTTCATAAGAGCACTATTGCAATTAAAATGCGCAGAGGAAAAAATCAAATTAGATACAAATGCGGCAAAATCAGTTTGGCCAAATGGTTACAATTGTTTGGACAAGTGGTTGCACTGGGAAAAGCCATGAATACATTCTCAGAGTTTGAATACATTCTGATCAATTGCGTATTGATGCCGTACTAATTCAACAGCAGTTTATTGTAACAAGTGCTATGAGTATTCGAGACGACCAGATTGTGATGAGGAATTGTGAAGTTGTTTTGAAGGATGTCTGCGATGCCTTTAGGTCTGTGGGATGGGTTTTGTTTTGTTGCACCAGAGCGATCAAGCATGAATGTCATGTCGCTACTTGGAACGAATCAGGAAAGAATGTACGAGGAAATGAAGGAAGAATGTCATCCCTTTGGGGAGGTCATCCATTCAGTTAGTATCCTTGTGCAGCAGCCTTGTGAGCTTCTTTTGTTGCTATTTATAGCATCTTACTTGCCAGTTTATTAGCCTGAGGGAATAGAGATTGGTAGTAAATTCTGCAGATCTCAGCTGGACTTACAGCAGCTTTAGAGCAATTTAGATATATTGCAGTGTTTGGATATATAGTTGCCGGGGAGATAGATAGATTGTAGGCCTAATATAAATGGCTAGATACTAAAATAGCGAGGTGTGTAGATAAGCAGTAGTTCGATAGTTACAAATCTGTATATTATTATGTAGATGTAGTGAATGTAGTAAGATAGATACACTGACATGTAGACAGATAGAGAAATAAAGAGTGACACAAATAAACAGATGAATAAAACGTTTGACTGCATTGTGTCAATCTTTATGATCAAACATTGGTAATTTATCAAATTGCCCTCACCATCTCACCATTTTTCCTGCAATCTGCTAAAATAAGTGCTGCTCAATTTATTTAATGGATGGAGGTGGTAATCATAGTCATTTTCATTTATGGATGTTTCAGAGAGATACACATGAACTGCGTGTCAAAAATAATGAATATTTAGGGATGTATTTGATTGAAATTTAACTTCAAACACAGGATTTGAAACACCAATTCCTGCGGCAAAGGTTATTTGATATTTTGAGAGCATGAAGGGTTTGCGTGTCTCATGTTGAAGGAAGATTGTGCTACATTTTGAAAGGTATCATTCTAAAGAAAAAATA
Organism: Platynereis dumerilii; assembly: GCA_026936325.1. NCBI lineage: Eukaryota > Metazoa > Annelida > Polychaeta > Phyllodocida > Nereididae > Platynereis > Platynereis dumerilii. The sequence continues at coordinate 14,466,894 of JAPTHN010000003.1, forward strand.
TTATTTTAGAAAACAATTGAAAAGTTCAGCTTGAAGGACATTCGTATCAACATAGCAACTTTTCTAAGGCATGTGCAAAGATGTCTCAAATGATGAAATAAAAACTTTTTTTTTTTCCAATTTTTACAAGAAGACCATAATATTTGATAAATTAACACAAGGTACACTGTTCAATTGTAGTACGGGGACCATTTTCATCTAGATACTGAGATCATGTCTTAGAAAACATTATATTTTGTAGACTGTAAATTTGCATTTACCAGTCTCCATCTGGGCTTTTATCACTGGAATGTCCAGTTAATCAAACTAACACATCTTCAAACAGGAAAAGTGCCTGCCACACAATGCAATACAAAAGTCAGTTGGCATAGAAGCAGAGTGTTGACAAGGTCAGTGCAGAGGAACACGTGTGACCGAGGTGTCTCAAAGCTAACAAGAATGTAGGTGGCAGCAAGGTGGCCTGGTCGTTCACATCACAATTTAGAACAGTCACACCTAATTATTTCCCTGAGGATTCATGTAATTATTTCTGGTGGTAATGCCTACTTCTATGTCATGAGTTAGTCCTATTCAAGTACGAATGTGGACTGCTTTGGTATACCTAAAATGGTGGAAGTAGACTCTCTTTTCCATCTAAAGGAATAGATCTATAATGGTGCTTGCCTGACTATGTTGCTGCCAATTTTTAGAAGCTTCAGGTTTCAATACTGGCAGGGATCATATCACATAATAATCTAGATTATGATGTTCTGTAGTCTGCTCGGCTGAGGGCAGAGTCAACACAAACAGCAGCCACTTACATAGAATAGAATAAAACTTCAGTTAAAGTACACCATAATGAGGAGTATCAATGTCACTGCATTGTGGATCTTCTGGTGAAAGAAGAATGTGATCAGCCCAGTGGTCTACACATGTCTTGGTAATAGTATTAGTTTTTAATTTGTCATCCATTTTCAATGAATATATCAATAAGGACATGTAATTTTGCTCTGATTTATCAATTACTACAGACTTCCAGTGTGAGCTTAGTATACTGTAATATATAAAGTTTACTTCATGTTCTCTTGTTACAAACAAGAGGCCTGTGGCAGAGCTCACGGATATCACATGTCGACTTCTTACCACTGGCACCTAAATTAAAGATCATGCAACACATGCAATGGAATTTATATCAGACACTGCCAAGAGTCATCTTTCCACATGTTACATTGGTTCTTTCCAGTGTTGCTAACATTCTTTGAAAATTATGATATGTACATGTAATTACCACCCACACACCAGTGAGGAATTAAATTGAATCTAACTGAATGCTAATTGAATTATAGCGTGGCCACAGAGCTGCAAAGGCACCAACCAGAATCACATTTAACAGAACACCAACAGAGTAGCAATAACATCACTGCAACTGTTACAGACTGAGCTGTAGAGCACTGTGAGTGGCAATAGAAGAGCAACCAGCAAGGCTGAGCAGCAATAGCAGATCCTGAGCAGCTATCAATAGAGATCGATCGGTGATCATGGGAAGCTATCAGTCTTAGGGTGTGAGCAGTGCCCTGTCCTTCTTGCCAGAGTTATTAATAGCCCCAGGGTAGAAGCAGTCAGTGACCTTGCTGCCCCCTATGGCCCCTGTGGAGTCCTCTGGCAGTCCTGGGGTATTCCTGGGGCAGTCTTGGACAGCAGAACATTGACCAGACATCTCAGTACATATTAACCCCTCAGTACATCTTTGATGAGATTAGAAAGACTACATAACTCCTCATTCATGGTAATGTAGACGGGTTATTTGAATATAACCACCTATTGATATTGAATTTGGTCATATCGACCAGTTGGGATATGAATATCCTTGTAGTGTCTATGTTTCTTAATGGAACTGGTCAGAAATAGCCACTGTGTCCAGTGATTCACTGTGTCCCGGTTCCCCTTCTGTCAAGTTCTATCCGTAAACCAAAAACCAAGTTCATTTAAATCTAAAGTAGCACAGGTAACTTATTGAAACAGTTTCATATAGAAAGAGTTATGTAAATCCATATTCCGATTCTTTTACTGGTATGCTCACAATGCCAATATTTTATTGAGAAAAAAAAGATAAGAGAAAATAGTGGACTAAGAATTCAAGGATACAATGATGTAATATCCACATTTGCTCATATATTGGCAATTTTGTCAAGAATGTAATAAATCTGATATTTCAAGGTTTATGTCTGGAAGTCTACTAGCTGGTTTTTAAGTCAACAAAAGTAACCATTATCTCATTAAAACTTGAACATACCTACCTTTCAAGTTTCAACACAACTTTCAATAGAATACAATCCAGCGTGCAATTTAGTTAGTTGTCTGATAGACTGGTGATTTGATGCCAACATAGTCTATTAGAGAAGAATATTGCAGTTCATTTCTTTGAGGGTCATTACATTCTACAGCAAATCGGTTCTCGAAACCTATGGCCCTCCGGTTTAAAATTTTTTATGAAGGCATTACCAGAGAGTTGAGATTTTTCAAATTACTTCTTTCATGATACTCTTTAATCGGTTTTTTATTGAAAATTAAAAAGAATTATGAAGAAGTTTCCTTTTTGTCCATATTAAACAGCTCTTTAAAACTTTGAAAATATTACATCCTCTCATTACTGTCACAAACACGATAGAACATATATGAGCTTTAGAATGACTGGTCCTCCTGTCCGTTAGCTGAATGACATCCGTAACGGGCCTCAAATATCCTGCGAACATGAGGGCACCAGCATTCCATTGCATCCTGTTTTAGTTGTCTTTTTACTCATACACCTCCCTCCAAATGTCACTACACATTTGGTTTTGCTGTTCTGTGTACAAGACACCTCTTTTCCAATCTATACCTATTCACACTTTCTGAGCTTATACTAGTCCAATATAGTACTGTGCGATGTGTGCTAAAAAAAGCAACTCTATTGAACGGTCCAAGAAATACATAGTAACAGTTTACAGGTTTAGTGTGAGTTAGGCATAATAGGGAATTGGTTTGAATATTTATAAAAGTGAAGAAAAACAGAATCAGATGATATTGATTTCTTTTCTCTAGTTTGATGAATGCATGAATACCACAGTGGCACATTCTCTATGCATACAGTCTATCAGGGTACACTAATTAGATATTTATATTCCAACAACATCATTTAAAGCATTTGTCTTTGTGTACCAAATTAACATCATTAATCAAGATGTTCATTTTGTAGTGAGAACATCATTAACAGCGAACTAATGTTTCGATGTTGCTGTTTTCTTTTTTTAAGTTCCATGTTGACTATCAAGAGATTATAGCATTCAAACTCACAGCAATTAGGCTTAATTGGTGGCACAAGGCCCAAAGAACCAACAGACAGTAAGATTTGGCTCCCTGAAGCTCATCAATTGCGGTCTGAAGACTTCAGAGGTAATAGACCAGAGTTGATTGGGATTAATTGGCCTAAATTGACATTAATGAGCCTCGTTCTTTCATCGTCGTTTGGTAATGACATTTTGTCTTTTGGCTGTTGTGTCTAGTAAACAATATTGCATCTTTTATCCCATTGTATCTGAAGATTGTTGCTTATTGCGATAGATCATTTCATTTTACCGGTCTGAGAAAGCAAGTTAGCATTGAGTGGGTGGATAATAGATGATGTCTTGTGCTTTTGAGGGACGGTTGAATGATGGAAGATTAATAGCTTCTAGAGAGGGGTGCTCTTAAGTTACAGGACTTACGCTATACAACAAACTTGATTATGAGTATACCATAAAGATTAATGCAAAATTTAAGTTTTCATACTGTTAAAATCATCAACAAATATGATAATAATTATAATTGATGCCTTGTTTCACTGGCATTTTTTTCTAATGAACCCGATTATCTTTCCCAAAAAAACAATTAATTGTACTATTTAGGAAGACATCACCAAATCAAATGTTGAGGCTCATTTGTACCAATTTGATATATCCCACTTTGCCCCATGTATTGCATTCCACCATCAAACTCACTGCTCCTTCCCATTTCACAATAATTGCCATGGCAACCAAAAAAGGAATGATTGAAACAAAATAGATGCAGTAGATTTTGCAAAGACACACAAATATTTTGTGATCTTTTGATATCCATGTAACTCATCCTACTCTAGAATTTTTCTTGGGCCTAGAGAAAAAAAAATCTGACATTTGAATAAGTCATAAATACTTTTGGACATCAAACAACCCGTTAAGGCATAGGCATGCAGGTCAAACACATACATGTTCTGTAAACAACCCGTTAAGGCATAGGCAGGTCAAACACATGTTTTGTTGAGTACTGGTAGTTATATAATAGGCCTGTCATTATCTTAGTGAGATTATGGTTACCATGGTAACAGGATACGTGGAGGACTCTGTTGGCAGGTTGGTGACATATAACTTACTGTAAATATGCCTGCCTCTGGGATTGTTAGATCAGACATAATAGTCTTGCATTAATCACAAAATCACAATTGTTGGCCTTGCGTAACAGTTTCTTCAATAGTTTATAAAAATTAGATGCTATTGTGACCATGGCAACAGGATATGTGAATAAAGGTACAGTACTCTGTATTGACAATATGGTGCTGATATACACGACTGACTGTAAGCATGCCGACTTCTGTGATTGTTTTATCGGACATAATAGGCTTGTAAATCAAAGTTGTCATTACATGAGATTCCCTTCAATGAACTATCGAAAATAGTATAAATGTCGACTCACTCTATGGGCTACTGGAATATACCTGTAACAGTGATCGCCTGACTATGTTGCTGCCAATTAAAGCTACAGGTTTCAATACTGGGAGTGATCATATCAGATTGTAATCTAGAGCATGCTGTTCTGTAGTCTGCTTGGCTGAGGGCAGAGTCAACATGAAACTGCAGCCACTTTCACCATAATGAGGAGCATCAATGTCACTGCACTGTGGATCTTTTGGTGAAAGGAGAATGTCTATTAGTCACGCAGCCTCTGTGATCATGTCTTTGATATTGTGTTGGTGTTGGTTGCATGGCAGTGCCAAGTCTGTTGACATGTTCCAGTTCATGGCCAACGAGTGTCCTGTGTTAGAGCTCAGTGGTTGTCATCGGACTGTTTATTTCTGAGCCCTGTGTTCTATTTCTTAGTAAGGCAAAGTACGAATCTCAGCTGCTGCCAATTGTGGCCTTTCCACTTTTGGTCCTATTACCGCAACTTTACAGTCATAAGCAACACTGCAGTATCAACAAATGAAAATGTATCTAACAGAACACTAACAGAATTATAGCATGGTCGCAGAGCAGCAGAGCCACTGAGCTGAGCCTTCTTTAGTAGAACAAAAGCAAAGTAACAATGACATGGTCACAGCAGTCTGAGTAGTAGAGCACTGTGAGTGGCAATGGAAGAGCAGCCAGCAAGAGCAGAGCAGCAATAGCCAAGTGGCAATAGCAGATCCTGAGCAGCTATCAATAGAGATCGATTGGTGATCACGGGAAGCTATCAGTCTTAGGGTGTGAGTAGTGCCCTGTCCTTCTTGCCAGAGTTATTAAAAGCCCAAGGGTAGAAGCAGTCAGTGACTTTGGTGCCACCTATGGCCCCTGTGGAGTCCTCTGGCAGTACTGGACAGTCTTTGACAGCAGAACATTGGCCAGACATCTTTGTACATGTTACCCTCCAGTAAATCTGTGATAAGATTACAAAGACCACATAAAATCGCATTCACAGTAATGATACATTGAATCTATTTGTGTGGATCCATTGAGATATACATGTGTTAAAAAGACTGTATCACCAATGTCTGTAGTGGAATTGTTGACTGGTTTTCTGTCCTATGCTTTTGAATCCACTGGAATCCATAATCAATGTTTTGGCTTTATCAGAAAACAATTTAAAGAACCCCATTTTAAACTGATGTAAAAGCATGTTGGCTTTGTAATATGAAACAATCACATTTACACAATTTGAACACCTTTTGTGCTCATAAGGAGTGCAGCACGAGTGCAATTAATGCACAGTGTTGGCAATTAAAATCAAGCCTAGTGACAGCAATCAGTTTGGACAAATGATTACTTTTTGAAAAGCAGTGAATACATCAATAAAAGCTCTGTACTAAATTGTATTACCTATTGAAGCTGTACTAATTCTGCAAAAAGTTCTGTTATGAGTGCAATGAAGGTTCAGGATGAGCTGATTATAATGAGTTATTGTGAAGTCATTTTTATGATGTCTGCAATGCCTTTAGGTCTGTGGGATGAGTTTTGTTTCGTTGCAGCACAGCGATCAAGCATGAATGTCGTGTCGCTGCTTGGAACGATGAGGAATGAAAGTATGAGGAAATGACGGAAGAATGTCATCCCTTTGGGGAGGTCATCAATTCAATGGGCATCCTTGTGCAGCAGCCTTGTGAGCTTTTGTTGCTATTTATAGCATCTTACTTGCCAGTTTATTAGCCAGAGGGAATTGAGATTGGTTGTGAATTCTGTAGATCTCTGCTGGACTTACAGCAGCTTTAGAGAAATTGAGATAAATTGCTCTGTTTGTTTTTACTCGTAGTGACCAACTAGATAGATGATAATGACAATGACAATGAAGAACACTTTATTTAGGAGACCCACCGATGACCACTTGGTCGGTGATGGAGGGCCACCATGTACACAAAAAAAAAAGTAAATGTTTTCTCCTGTTTGGCGTTGCATTGTTGCCAAGGACGATACTAGTGACCACAAATATTGTAGTTTGATATTTTGCAACTTTCTTGGCAATTTTCAAAAACCTTAAATTTTATATGTCGTTGAAAACCTTCAAAAATGTGTATTTATTTTGTCTTTGTTACTTTGGCACATGTTATGATAAACTTTTGGGTACATGTATCTCATACCATATGTGACCTGCTCCACCAAAATGGGTTCAAAGTCGGCCTTTTATCATATTTAGTTGTGAAAATAACTTTATTCTATTGGAAATGGGCTTTAAAATGATGGTTCATATGTTATGATATCTCCATCCAATCCAAAGATATGGCACCTCAAACATTGATGATGCGAAACATCAAACTTGAGTAAACGGCATTTGAATTTCCCGCCTTTGCAATGAAAGAACTAAAAAAAATCAAGAAGAAGACCCATTTTAGATCATTTAAAATCAATTTCTCGTAAAATGGTCTTAACTATTCAAAGGAAATATCTTTTGCTAGAAAGTGGTACCAACAGGTAAAAACATTGAAATATGACCTTTTGTCGCATTTTGCTTATTTCTGGGAAATATAAATTGCCTACTTTGAACTCATTTTGGTGGAGCAGGTCACATATGTACAGCACGAACACAAAGATTATTTCGAGAATGATGTGTGGGATATGTATGTGATGGATTGAAAGATGGATAGATTGATGGATGGACATATAGATGGACATATAGATAGATAGATAGATATATAGATAGAAAGATAGAAAGATAGATAATGGCTGGAGTGGCTGATAAACATAATATATACAATTTCATCTTTAGTCTAATTGTTGCTGACAGTTTTTTTTAGCTCTTTTAATAACCTGTTTTCTTCATATCAACTGGCTACACAGCATATCACTATCAGTGGATTTGCTTATTAGCCAATGAGATTAAGCTATCTAGATATTGATATATGCAGTTAGAAAGTCATACTTATTAAAGCTGCCCTTGGCTCATTTCAATGTGAACAATGTGACTGTCTTTGCTTAATTTTACTTTGATGTTTTAAAATGTTCTCTCTAATCTCTATGAGCCCCTGGAAAAGTTCCTGAACTAAAGAATGAAGAAAAACAAATTTTTGAGGCGAAGATAATTTGATATTTTAAGAGCGTGAAGGGATTGCGTGTCTGATGTTAAGGAAAATACTACTACATTTTGCAAAGGTATCATTCCAAAGAAAAAAAGTAAATGAAAAAGACAAGTTTGAAGAAACTTCGTATCAACATTGCTTACTTTTCAAAAGCAAGAACTTTGTAAGATGTCTCAAATGATGACAAGAAAAATAAAACAAATTTTCATACAAGAAGTTCATAATATTTGACAAATTAACACAAGACACACTGTTCAAATATTGTATGGGGGACAATTTCCATTTTGATATTGAGATCATGTCTCAGACAGCATTATATCTTGTAGACTTTGACATTTACATTTACTGTTCTTCACCTCAGCTTTATCACTAGGTGGTCCAGTAAATCAAACAAAGACATCTGCAAACAGTAAAAGTGTAAGCCACACAACTGCGAGACAGAAGTCAGTTGCCATGGAAACAGGTTGTTGACAAGGTCATTGCAGAGGAACGGACGAGACCGAGGAGTCTCAAAGCTGACTAGAATGTAGGTGGCAGCACTGTTGCCTGGTCACTCACGTCCCAATTTAGAACGGTCACACTTTCATCCCTGAGGACTCTTGTAATTATTACTGGTGGTAATGCCTGCAACTTTTGGCTTCTATGTTGTAAGACCACTTCCAACATTGATGATGTGATGATAAATTTTGAACTATAACAGATGAAAGATGACAGCTTTCCATGTGCTGATATTGGAAGAATAATTATGGGACAATAATTAATTTTATATGATCATAAGTAATGTCACTTATTGGTGAATGCCAACAGCTCCACAAAGATACAAACGAATATGTTTCAAGCTAAAAAATAGATTATAAAAGACCATTTTAGCTGTAGTATGATAAATTACCATTCAATCCTGGCCTAATTTGAGAAACATTCAAATCGAGCCAGGAGGCTGGAAATCCGTGCAGATAATGAACTTATTATGGATCAATTTTTGCCAAACGAAATTTGAATCATGAAATTCAAGCAAGTATTGCTCGCCCTCCTAAAAGTCTCGGAGCAGTACGCCTCTTTGCTTGTCAATATTCACATGCCCCATTCCCTTCAACTCACTCAACAATAATCACAAAGCAAGGCATCCTTGGAAATGCGATCAATCTCTGGAAGTCTCAAGTTCAAAGAAAGGGAAAGGAAACAAAGCAAATGGCTGATTATACTTTTAAACATGGTGGAATGATTGCATTTATTTGTAATATCAGGTACAGATCATCCACGACAGCTTCTGTTCTAGTTCTACAACTGTCTCTGGACAGTTTGTCAGTCTTAAACTGCTTGCAGGTAAATAACATATCATGTGAACAGCTCTATTTATATGAAAGGTGCTTACAACTCTATTGTTGTAAGTGTCATCCAACAATGGTATTTAGAGAAATCAATGAACTCTGTATATAACACACACTGCTGCTAAAATCAGAATTTAGATTATAACCTTAACTCATGTTGGTTAAGATATGATTTCCATATATATCATAATTATCACAACATGGACCTTCATAGAAGTGAAGTGAATGATTATAACGTAAAGTCACCCTATTTCCGTTTAGTCATGCAGGGGTAATGATGAATAAAGTTTATTTAGAAATGCTGATTTTAAATAAAGCTAGTGGTCAACAATCTGTGACTTGTGATATAAGTTTGAAGACAAGGAAAGAAATCTTTTGATGTGAAAACGTAGTATTGCAATACTCCGTTTTATCAATAGTGAAAGTGCAGCCCTCTAAGCCCAGTTCTGGGCAGATTGGTGAAGTTTTCAACCTATTACACATTTACCCTGTGTGAGGGACCTTTTTAATTGCCCAACACAGACACTGATAAATATGTGACATCCCTTCTTGGCAACTTGTTTCTTGAGCTGCGAGTACGACATGGCACTGTCACAATGCTGACTCAAGACATGCCTAAACCAATCAGCTGATTAGACAGTCTGCGTGACTTGGGGACATTCTTGTCTTTTGGGCGGATACATTGATGCTCCTCATTGCACTGCTAATGGCTGCGACTTGAGATGTTGTTGATTCTGCTCTCAGCCATGCTGGCTACAGAAAGACAAGCTGTAGATTATTATCTGATATGATCCCACCCATTACTGAAACAAGAAGCTTGAATTGAAAACATGATAGTACAAGTGATACGATCGCTACTACCTTCTGGTGGCTTGGCAGTGGCATAGCTTAATGTTGCCACTTTGGCTGATATTCCAAGGAATAGCACCTGTTACGTGATGCTGAACAGTTGCTGTGATCTATATGGCACTGATCATACAATCACAGATGCCAGCTTGTTTACACTCACATATTCACATCAACTCCCCACCACTAACACACACACACACAGACCTCTCCACCTTTAGTCACATGGTAACCATAGCAACAGAGCATCTGACTGAAGCACTACCAGGCATATTATGTAACTGCTAGACTCAAACAAAACACTTGTCTGACCTCTCAATGCTCTATAAATAATAACAATGGCACAAATATATATACCATGATATAAATTTTGTGTGCAAAGCAAGATTTCAACTCTTTGAATAGTTTTTAAAGGTACGTATCTATACTCTTGATCAATGCTCATTATATATATGCAATTACCCTGTTAGCATGCCTCGGCGGTCCAACGTCGGCCTAGCGTCAGTCCGATGTCAGTAGCATTGGACCAGCTTCGGGCCGACGTTGGACCGCCGAGGCACGCTGATAGGGTATGGCATACTTTTAGGTAAAACATGGTCAGAAAAAGTATATTTTGTCTGAATGCTTGCAATGTCAAATACAAAGGCCTAGTTACCTTTCCTAATCACTCCTTGTGAGACTCACAGCAAGAATTTTGAAATTTTGTTGAGTGTTCCCCAGCTTCATAAACCCCCCCGAATTTCCATATTTAACTAATATGTAACTTCTGTCTGTCTCAGGTAAATTGTGCATGACATGAGTTTCTAATATGTGATCTTCCTTATGGCCGTCACTTGAAGCAGTTACAACTGAATCAGACTGTCATGTGCTCTAGCCGACGTAGCCAAAGTTATCAATTTTTATGGAGATTGTTGAACATATTTATAAGCATATTTGTATTCAGGGGTGTACTTCGTTCTGTTTCAACTGTCACATTCTAAATATTGACACTAAAACTAAAAAATAATATATGATAGCGCTTACGACATCCTTTGGCCACGATAAAGTTATTCCTTGAATCTTAAAATTTAGTTTCTTATGTTTCTTCAACTTTGATTATGCAACTGTTTCTGGGAATCATGTCTTTTATTCTGATTGGAAAAAGTTTACTTCTAGTAATCACACTCCCAGCTTCTAGAAGGTATCATTCTTGGAAATGATGACAAAACATATTATTGATAGGAGAAAAAAGATTGTCATGCCATGCACCGATCTGTAAAGTATTCTAAAATTTTTTGAAAACTTTTTTGATCTATACAATCTCTTAGATGATAAAAAGAATTTCTATCTAATCAGAAAGAAACTTATTCCAGAAACTTGCGGTTGCATTCCAATGGAAAATCTCTTATTTCCCAGCTTTACGGCAACTGTGTCTGCCAGGCAGGATGTGAAGCTAAACTGAAACAAGAAAAGATGTAGAGAATATTTTCAATGATTAGCAAAAATGTGTCCTTTTGAGGCAAAGACATAAACACAGGATAACATATACATCACTAGATTATAGTGAGCCTTATGGACCGAAAACAGTGATATGATTCAGATATAACATTTATAGGGCAACAAAACAATCCGATAGGGCACTGGCCATTCAGAAACCTGTTTTCTTGAGTGTTCGTAATATGCCTGTCAGTAACATTGTGGGATGCTATGGAAACCATGATAACAGGATAAGTGAATAAAGGCGGAGTACCCTGTGTTGACATTTGATATATGCCTGACTGTAAACATGCTGGCTTCTGTAATTGTTTGGTCACACATAATATAACAGTCTTGCATAAATCACAATTGTTGTCCTTGTGTGACGGTCTGTTCAATGGTATAATTATTCAAAGCAGTTCGGATGAAGACGCTCTTTTTATTCTGCTGGAATAGATCTATAACAGTGCTTGCCTGACTATGATGTTGCCAATAAAAGCTACAGGTTTCAATACTGGGAGGGATCATATCAGATTATAATCTAGAGCATGATGTTCTGTAGTCTGCCTGGCTGAGGGCAGAGTCAACATGGAACTACAACCACTTGCACTGTAATGTCTAATGAGGAGTATCAATGTCACTACATTGTGGATCTTCTGTTAATAAGAGATCGTCCATTAGTCACGCAGACTGTGTGATCAGCCGATTGTTCTACACATGTCTTGGAAATTGAACCAGTTGCATGACAGTGCCATGTCAAATTCACGTGTGCAAATGAAGCTTGCCGTGCTAATAGGAAAGGATAGGACATTTATTTTCAACTATCAGATTTTACATAGTTGTGGAAAATTACAAGGACTAGTTAGCCCCTGTCGTAATTACCTCGTAGTTTTTGCAAAAATAAAGGGAAAAAAATAAGGTATGCGCTTTATACGAGGGGTGTCCCAAAAGTTCTGACCAATTTTTTTGGCAGACCTTTCTATTTGAGATAGCTAAATGAAATTTTCACAGAATGAATTCCAGGTATTTGACCATCTATTTTGAAAAAATCAAGACTGTAAGTAGTGTTTAAGTAACTGTTCAGTTACCGTGGTCATGAGAGGTCAGTGCACCCAGCGCAGCTCAATTTCTCAGATGAAATTCAGCAAATCAGCTATATCAAAAGTCAGAGAATTTAAAGTAAAAAAGCAAATTATTGCAAGAAAACGTATTTTCTGATAAGCTTGCAGTCTTTCAAGATATCTTCCGTTAGATTACAAACATTCATTTATATTTCAACCTGATCAGCTGAGGCAATTACCAAAGGCTTTTTCCAGGAGTTGCCTAACAGCGCTTGAGACGGTTTGGCTGAAACAATCTGCTGTCAAGAGGCAGTGCTTAAGAACCTTAGGTTCAAAACCCAATCTCTTCTGCTTTAATTACCAGATTTGGCCTTCTGTAACTTTTCGTGATACTAAAATATATATACCAGTTCAAAAATTAAAGAAATAAAAGTCATAACAAGAAATGAAGCAGTCACCGCATACACTGAAATTCCACAATTTAGGAACAGCCCAGTTTGGAGGACCCAGGTGATCGCCTCAGCACATGAGTTAAACTGATTCACAGTGACTTTAAATGTAAATTAAAAACTTTGAGATACTGTTAGGTTTCAGAATAATATTTTTCATGATCATCCATTGCATATTTACAGTAAATTCCTTGGTTATTAACAAGCCTAGACACTTGGATTTGGCCTAAAAAATTGAGCTGCGCTGGATGCACTGACCTTCTGTTTCCATGGCAACAGAAAAGTTATTTAAAATGTTCGAACAAGTACCATATTTTCAAAATGGATAGTCAAATACCTGAAATAGGTTCTGTGGAAATTTCATACAGATACTTCAAATAGAAAGGTCTGCCAAAAAAAATTGGTCAGAACTTTTGGGACACCCCTCGTATATATAATAAGTCCATGTTTCTGTGTATTTATAATGTATTTTCAATCTGTCATCCATGAATATGCATTGTATTTTGCTCTGACTTATCACTAGGCTTCAAATGAGAACACGGTATCTACATGTAAAGTGACCGTGCTCTTTCTATGAATTGGCACAGCTAAATATTCTCAAGTTACAAAAGAGAGGCTTGTGAAAGAGCTTATTTGTATCACATGGGACTGCTAACCACTGCCATTCAATCCCTAGCCAAGATAACTCATGGCACACATGTCAGACATCGCTAAGTGTCATCTTTTCACATGACATTGGTTCTTGTCTGTGTTACCAGCATGCCTTGTTAGAAAAAAAATATGAGATGTAATTGCCACCTCACAGTTAGGAAATCAAATATTCTTTTCCACAAGAGACAGCATTGTGTATAAATAATATACAGACTAGACTCCATAGAATTTATACACATTTAAAATTTTTTTTTCTTTAGCACCTAGCGTTATCCAGAGCACCTGGCTTGTGTAAAAAATAGAACATTGGATATGGGGTCAACCACTTACTTATCCAACTTTAACTGACATGGAATAAAGTATGGACCTTCAGAAAACCAAATGGGTTTTCCAAGTCTGCAACAGAAATACAGATGTGAGGCACAATTGTCAGATATCCGGGACAAAACAGATGTTTTGTTGGAGTCTGGCAGTTACATTATGGGCCTGTTCGTGCTTTTGTGAGATGGTATGGTTGCCAAGGCAACACGATATGTGACTAAAGGTAAGGGACGCTTGGTTGGCAGGACCGTGTTGATATATGATCGAATGTAGACACTACTGCTTTCTTACCCATATCAAACCTTTGATGTAGTATATTTATGCTGAGATGAGTATACAAAAGATCATCAGCAGGAACATTGCTTTTTCCAAGTATGTTCTTTTCCCATTCAATCAGTTTCAAGTTAATCCCTGAAAGCTTTTTCATGCTTAACACATTGCTTTGAAGACAGAGCTATGTCTCTATAGATGGTCAAAAAGGTGTCCTTTCTATATTATCTCTTCTCATAATCCACCTACATTAGCAGAGTGAATCGCAACGGGAATTGACAAAAGTAGCTAGACACTCTTGAGAAAAAACAACAGAGAAAGGCTTATACACTCCCACATCTTTATAAAATCGATAGTTGATCTCAAAATCTACAAGGTAGTAGTTAAAAGGTTATGAAAATCTGTGGGAAAACAATGCTGCATATGATATGTTAACTACCATTTGGTATGCTTTATTTAATATGCAAAATATGTTTTCTCGTAAAAGTAATAAACCGAATGCAAACATTTAAAAGGGGAGCCACCAGTCCTAATACAGTTTACACCACAAGGTATTCCAGGGAGTACCAGTGTGATCATTCTTAATCAAGAAGTAAATAACATGAGTGACCAGGCCACAATCCCGCCACCTCCATTCAAGCTAGCTTCGTGGCTCTCCTGTCGCATCCGTTAAACTGAAATGACCTTGCAGACAATTGGATTCAATGGCAACTGAACTTTAAAGGTTTTTTGTAGACCAAATTAAGCTGAATAATAATAATAATTCTCAATGGAAAGCAAATGTTTCTTGGGAGAGGTTTTGTCTTATAAACAGTTTTATTTCAACTACATCGGACTCATCAACATCAGATTATTAAATTAGCCTATAAATTTCTTCTTACTTAAAAAACTACTTTCTTCTGATTCCTTTTTTTTGTCCAATCTTACTTCTTACTTAAAGTAAGGCAGAATATATAGAACTAATTAATGTAGATAATAACATACATTTTAGCTTAATGAGATACAGTAGTGATTTATATACTCTGACATATGCTATCTTAGACTTGTCTCAAGAGAATAAAAGAACTGGGAAAAATGTAATTAAGTTTCTTGAGTAAATTGGCTTCAGTTTTCTTGCCCAGATCATTACCACTTGTGATTATATTTATATAGCTTTACTGAAATCTATGAATTTAACTCTTAGTCAACACTTCATTCATCCTCGACCGATACCATGGCAATTTGCAACAGCAGTGGAACAATGAAGGGCTGATATGACAAGTGCTTAGGAGCAACCAATTATACCTAACCCCTGTCTACAAGTGGACTGCTCTTGCATTGCCACAGATCAGAACATATGCTGTCTTGTGTTGCCACCTAGTGACTAGTGTGCTATTCCGCGAGCTCCTGTGAGCGTCCACATACTTTCAACCAGAGGAACACACACATTTTGTCTGGAGGACACCGGGGCTGTTTCTGAGTGTGCTGATGGCCTTGTCTACTTCCTTAGAGAATGTGATTGCGGAGTCTGACTCAGGTATACATCGATGTTGAATAGAAATTTTGTGAATGTGCAATGAAATTGGAACTATTTCTTGGGACAGCAATGCTGTAGCATAGAAAATCAACTTTTGTGCCAGGTGGCAGCAGCATGCAGTTCTCATTTTCACCAGACTGACCTAACCAAATATACCATATCACCCAACTTCCCTGAGATTTTGACACTCTCCAGTCAAAATCTCACCTCAATGCCACCTGCCAACACGAGCGGGATTTCGAACTGGCTACCTATGTGTAGCCTTAGGCCGATGCAACATATAACACCTTCCCTTTTAGGGTCCACTATCAAACCAGTTGAGCTAAAGGGCTGGCCCCCAAGCCAAGTGCTTAGGAGCAACCTACTATACCTGACCAACTATACTATTTTACAACGTGATTCAAATTACCGGTTATTCTGCGCATAGAACGTCTCCAAAAAAAGTCTTCAGACAGGAACTTTGCTTCTTCCTGGTATTTTCTTTTTTGATTCATGCACTTTTAATCTAATCCCAGAAAGCTCTTTCACACTTCATACGTTACTTGGAAGACTGTCTCTGAAGATGCGGACTGAGGTAAAAAAACTCATCCTTTTTCCCTTATCTCATCT
Organism: Platynereis dumerilii; assembly: GCA_026936325.1. NCBI lineage: Eukaryota > Metazoa > Annelida > Polychaeta > Phyllodocida > Nereididae > Platynereis > Platynereis dumerilii. The sequence continues at coordinate 14,483,195 of JAPTHN010000003.1, forward strand.
CATATTCCGCCTGAACTGCAAAGTGAATCACACTGGGTTGACAAAAGTACATAAGTAGCCAGACACTCTTGAGAAAAATATCAGAGAGAAAACCTTACAGTTTTTCTATATTCCCAAAACATTTTACAATGATGGTCAATCTCAAAACCTGTGCATTAACTCTCAAAGAAGACTCATGAAAATTATTTCTGGAGGCAAAATAGGTACATCATACATTAGCTGTTATTCAGGTATGGCTGTGTTGAGAATACTTTATCAGAACTGTGACTTGCAGAGGTATCAAAGTTAAGGAATGATAATTTTGGGGCATAAACAGTACAGTGGTCCCTGCGTTATAAAACCCCCTGTTGTAAGACTGCCGTGTCTTATGAGACTGCCTTCCACCCGCACTAATTAGTATTTTTAGTACATTTTGCACACCAATAAGAGACCGCACCCCCACGAGAGACCGCTACATGACCGCAGAAGGGGGGTCTCATAACGCAGGGACCACTGTACTGATACTAATACACCACTAGGTATTCCATGTACTCTACAGGGAGTACCAATGTGATCATTCTTAATAAAGAAGTGAATTACATGAGTGACCTGGCCACAGTCCTGCCAAATCCATTCTACTTAGCTTCGAGGCTCTCCTGTCACATCCCTTGAAGTGCAATGACCTTGTCAACAGTTTGCTTCAAAGGCAACTGACGTTTTACTGCAGTTGTGTTGCTGACATGATTCTGTTTCGTTGACATTACAAGACTTAAAGAGAGTTTTGTCGAGAACAATTCTCATTGGTATGACTGATCTTCCCCTGTCGGATAAGGAGAGCTGTCTTGATGAACTAAAATCTACTGTATATACTTCAAAATTAAGGTAATGTTTTTTTTTAATCTACAAGGAAGGCTCTTCCCCCTTAGTTTGCCAAACATTCTATAATATTATGTGTGTGTTTTATTGTATGTCTGTATACCTGAAATTATTTGCTGCATTACATCATATTTATTGATAGATTGACTACTTTTGATCCCGAAGCAGCCATCCAATTATTGACCAAATTAAACGGTCCTGTGATAAAAGAGACATGATCCGTAGACCACAATCTTTTGATCTGTACTGTTTACATTTTGTTTTGATAATATTCATCAACAGCATAGTTATGAACTACATATTATGTAAGTTTCAGATGAGATAGAAATATTTTTTATCGTATGAGAGATTGTGTATTAAAAGTTTTGGCACATATTACAGATGCGCAATTGCGCATGGCATGACAATCTCTTTCCTCCTATCAATTTTATGTTTTGTAACAATTTCTAAGAATGATGGCTTCCAGAACCTGAGAGTGTGATCACCAGGAACAAACTTCTTCCCATCTGAATAAAAGACAAAATTCTCAGAAACAGTTGTTTATCAAAGTTGCAGAAACATATAAGAAACTAAAGTTTAAAATTCAAGGGATCACATCTTTGAGGCCGTAGGATTGCGTATAGGCTCTACAATAATGCACGCAGAAATAAAGATTTTGTGTATATCATTGATGATAAGAATACTGAAACAGAATATTATAGATGTCTGAGCTTCAAAAATGCCCAATAAGTTCCAGGCTTTTCAAATATGATACATATTTTTGCACTGTAAATATGAAATTTTGAGGAAGCTCAAATGATTGAGTGGGATGGTTGCACGATTTGTATGAGCTATCATAGCTTGTTGTTTTGAGTTATGATTATCTTTCAGTAGTTATAACTTACAAACAACAACTGTGCAACCATTTCACTCAATCATTCAAACTAATTCATAATTCAAATTTTACAGTGTGGCATTGTCGATAGACTTATGAGACACAAAGGAGCATCAGAGCATTGAGAGGTCCGAAAACTGTTTTTTCTGGCTGAAAATAATAGTCCTAGTCATACTTCAGTCAGATGCTCTGTTGCTATGGCAACACTATGTGTGACTAAAGGTGAAGAGGTCTGTGTTAGTGGTGTGGAGTTGATGGACATCAGTGATTGTTTGTCAGCATCAATAAATAGCAGCCACAGTAACTGTTAATCACCATTAGGACTATCCTTGTGAATTCACAGTGGTGTAACTACGCTAGAGTAGGTGCGATTTGATCTTCTTTTTGTGGTCGATTATTTGAATGCTTGTGTTGTCAGGAAGAGATCACTTGACTCTACGTATAACTTCTATCATTTTTAAGGCATTCTATTCACTTTTTCTGAATTTCAGAATTTTTCTGTCCATACATTTATTTTCTAATATTCTTTGCCCTGTTTCAATTTCAGCCAATTTTTTTTTCATTTCAGTTAGCTATTCGATCAAGATTTAAGGTAGAGTACACATTATTAAACGGTTCCTGAAGCAGCTTCGAGGCCTCAGTGAAGGGGGCCTCATGCCCCATACCATGTGGGGCCTGTCGCCCCAAACCCACATATTTTAATTTGACCTCTATATTTTGAGCTAAAACATGATTCAAATCGTATTTATCTGATGGTCATAAAGTAAAGCAATGCTGATATCCATTATACTTTATAAAATTTCCAAAGTTATTTCCATCAACCACTTTCAAAGAATTAATCAAAGTTACATAAGACATGCACCTTTTTTGTTTATTTAATTACTACTATGGTTTGGTGCTGTTTGCCCTGAAAATTGGTGATGTCACCTAAAAAGCCTCTAGCTTCAGTCCTATCAATAAGGAAACGCACCAAAAATGTAAGTTTAGATATAACCCTGGGGGGGCCTCTCACCTAACCCGGGCTTCTTGCCCCGACCTACTCTACATAGGTTATGGGGAGGCATCCTAAGAATTTGGACCAGTAACTGGATGTGACTTTAAATATTTTCGATACTAGTTATATCAGTGCCATGTTTTGCTATGACAAGGGCTATGCAATAACCCAACAGACCTCCCCCCCCCAATCGAAACTGGTACAGCAGGTTCCCCTCCAGAAAATTGTGTGGTACACTCTAAAAAATGTCGGGACAAAATTGGTTTTTTAGCTTCAAAATGGTTTTTTGAAAAACCAAATTTCAATGCAAAACCAAAATGGATTTTTAAAAAAATCCATTTTGATTTTCTGCATTGAAATTTGAAGAATGTCCCCAAGTCACGCAGACTGTCTAACCAGCTGAATGGTCTAGATATGTCCTGAGTCAACAGCATGACAGTGTGATGATGTCATTCATGCAGCTCAGAAAACAAGTTGCCAAAAAGGGATGTCACATTTTTATAAGTGTCTGTTCTGGGCAGTTAAAGAGTCCCTCATATTGAGTGAATGTGTAACATGCTTCAACACTCTCTCACCCTACTCACCAATCTGCCCCGCCACTGAGCAGACCAAGGCTTATAGGGCTGCACTTACCCTATCTGATTATCTATCTATCTATGCGATAAAACTGTGATAAAACTGCATTTTTACATCACAAAACCTTCCTTGTCTTCCAACTAATAAGACCACAAGGTGCAGACTTGACGTGTACACAGGGAAAGAAGGCCAATCAGTCAGATTGGCTACATTATTCAGAGTTCATTGACTTAACATTGACAACAACGGAGTTGTAAACACCTTTTACATAAATAGAACTTTTCACCTGATACGTTATTTACCTGCATGCAATTTTTGAAAGACCTACAAACTTGAGACAGCTGTAGAACTAGAGCAGAAGCTGTCCAGATTGATTTGTACCTGAGATGCCAAACAAAAGCAATTATTCCACCTTGTTAAGAAGTATAATTAGCCATTTCCTTGGTTTCCTTGGCCTTTCTTTGAACTTGAGAATTCCAGAGATTGACGGCATTTCCAAGGATGCCTGCTTTGTAATTACTGCTGAGGACAGTTCCAAATGAGTACAAGTGAATGGGGAATGTGAATATTGATGAGTACCAAGGCTTTCAGTAAACAGGCTTTTTTGGAAGGTGAGCAATGCTTGTTCACATTTCATAATTTCATTCCATTTCAATTGAAATTGCTTGGCAAAAATTGATTTCGATAATCAATCCATCATCTACCCGAATTTCCAACCAACTGGCCTGAATTTTTTAAAGCGTTTCCCAAAAATTTGCAGGGGTGCTGACGGCCTCCTAAACCTGCCGTTCCAGTATGCTTATGATTGACAAAAAACAAATGAGACTTTGTTTAAACATCTATAGGAATCAGACATGAAATTTAGTATCTTGTCTCCAAAGTACTGATTTATTTTAGAAGAAGGTATGTATGTTTCTGACCTATCTTTGACTGATCCTTCATGCTATGGTGACTTGTCATATGGCTGAAAAAATCGTTTAAAGTATATTGTTTGGCTTGAAAACGTATTTGCATGTATCGTTGTGGAATTTTGAGCTTTTGGTGGTCACCAATAAGTGACATTACTTGTGATTATTGTCCCGTAATTATTCTGCCAATATCAGCACTAGGGAAAACTGTTATAGCTCAACATTTTCTTCAGATCATCAATACCAGAACTGGAATTATGACATGGAAGCCAGTAGTTGCAGGCATTACCACCAGTAATAATTACACTAGTCCTCAGGGATGTAAGTGTGACCGTTCTAAATTGGGAGGTAGGCAGTGTGAGTGACCAGGCGACAGTGCTGCCACCTACATTCTAGTCAGCTTTGAGACTCCTTGGTCACGTCCGTTCCTCTGCAATGACCTTGTCAACAACCTGTTTCCATGGCAACTGACTTCTGTCTTGCAGTTGTGTGGCTAACACATTTCCTGTTTGCCAATGTCTTTGTTTGATTTACTGGACCACCTAGTGAATAAAGTGTAGGTGAAGAATGGTAAATGTAAATGTTGAAGTCTACTATACATAATGATGTCGGAGACATAATCTCAATATCTAGACAAAAATCGTCCCGTATACAATATTTGAACAGTGTGTCTTGTGCTAATTTGTCAAATATTTTGAACTTTGTATAAAATATCTGAGGCATCTTACAAAGTTCTTACTTTTGAGAAGTAAGCAATGTTGATACAAAGTTTCTTCCAACTTATCTTTTTCATTTACCTTTTTTTCTTTGGAATGATACCTTCGCAAAATGTAGTAGTATTTTCCTTAACACCAGACACGCAATCCCTTCATGCTCTCAAAATATCAAATTATCTTTCCTGCAGGATTTGTCTTTCATCATTCATGAGTACAGCAGCCTTTCCAGTGCACATAGAGATTAGAGAGAACTATTTTAAAACAGTAAAGTAAAATTAAGCAAAGACAGTCACATTGTTCACATTGAAATGAGCCAAGGGCAGCTTTAATAAACTCAGCAACATTAAAAACGCACACATTTTCAAAGTATCATAACTTTTGTAGCACTAAATTGATCTTGATGTAACTTGGCAAATTTGCTTATTAGCTTCTCAACGACAGATTGTTAACATTTGAACCGGATCCATGGATATATTTAAAAGAACCAGACATGCTTTTGTGGCATAATGTCTAATTTGGAATTTGCAAAATTGAAAAAGGGATTTGGAGGTAGAGTGCAGATGCTATCACTTTATTATTGATTTCAAATGGTCAAAACTGATGTCCAACAAGATTTCAGCTCAAAATTTGACCAAAAACAGGATAATTTCCGATGCTTATGATGCAAAAATGTTGAAAATGATGTGACAAACAAATGTGAAAAACACAGACTTGACAGAAAAATCAACAAAAAACTTGCAAAATCCCATGAAAAAGCACAATTGACCATCTTGATGATTTACACACTCCAAATATTGAGCTGTGACAGACTTTACAAGAAATCGATTTTGGGCCAATTTGCATTGGTTGTGATTTTGGTTTTTGGACATGTTGCACTAAAAGTGGCCTAATCCAGCCGTTTCATACTCTTTCTTTATGAAATTTTCTGGACTTTCACAAGAGATGTCGACTGACATCATTTTAAAGTTTCATGGAAATATCTACATAACAAATTAGTTTTTAAGCTGTTCAAATATGTGTGCGTTTTTAATGTTGCTGAGTTTAGTATGAGTTTCTGGCTGCGTATCAGGATAGCTTAATCTGATTGACTCCCAAACAAATCCACTGAGAGTGATAAGCTGTGTAGCAAGTATGAAAAAACTGTTATTAAAACAGCTATAAAAACTTTTTTTAGAACAATAATTATTAGACTAAACATAAAATATAACCAAGCTACATCGTACATATGTCTATCAATCACACTAGCCATTATCTATCTATCTTTCTATCTATCTACTTATTGATCTGTCGATCTTTATGTCTGTCCATCCGCCCATCCGCCCATCCATTCATCCATTCATCTTTCGATCTATTTATCTCATCAGCGACTACGAGTAGAAACAAACTGAGCAATATATCTCAATTTCTCTGAAGCTGCAGTAATCCAATGACCTGAAGAATATACTACCAATCTCAATTCCCTCTGGCTAATAAACTGGCAAGTAAGATGCTATAAATAGCAGCAAGAGAAACTCACAAGGCTGCTGCACAAGGATACTGACTGAATGGATGACCTCCCCAAAGGGATGACATTCTTCCTTCATTTCCTCGTACAATCATTTCTCTTTTGTTCCTGGTCTTGACGTGACATTCATGCTTGATCGCTCTGCTGTAACGAAACAAAACTCATCCCAGTGACCTCCGTCACTACACCGATCATTCAAAAAGACTTCATAATACCTCATGTTATCCACTAACCTTACTCTAGACATTTATTGTAACAGTTGTACTGACTTGTTAGAGCATCATAATTGATAAATGTACAATTGTGAGAGTTGAACTCAAACTTTATTCAATGCTTTCAATAACTTATTGTATCCATTGGTTTTCCAAGTGAGATCATTCAGCAAAATTGGTTGCTGCACCCATATGATTTAATTCAATTTGCCAAAACAGTACAAAAATTTTACTCGTGCAGAACGTTTCCCAGCACAAAAGCTGTTAAAATGGTGTAAATTTTTCAATTTAACATTCAGTGGCCCTGTGTTATATGACCCTTTGTGCAAAGAACGATTTTACATTTACCTCCCTCATATTATGTATGTCCATGCATTGTCTTTTCATTTAATGAAAATTTGGTAAGCAAACTGAATACGCAGGAATACACATGAGGAGGAAGAAAAACCGAGAGTATTATTTTTAGTGCATTTTCATTGGAACACCTCATGACAGCCGAAGACGCAGTCCACTGTAGTAATGTAACCTGCGGTATAGCAGGGAGTTGTTTTAAGCTTCTGAAAGCTTCAAAACACCTTAAAAAGAATTATAATTATTTTTTCTTGCATTCCTCACAGTTATAATAGTTATTGTGGAGTACAGAAGATACAGATATCTGGGGCGGAAAACCATTTCACTACTTTCCAATCAGAAACATGGACAGTGGACATCATATTGATATCTCACAGGTCAATATGACATTCAATGTAGGCAGTGATACTCACACATGACTCACATACATTGCCATAAATGTAGAGTTATGTAGTCGTTCTAATCTCAACAAAGATGTACTGAGGGGGTACCATGTACCGAGACGTCTGGTCAATGTTCTGCTGTCCAAGACTGCCCCAGGAATACCCCAGGACTGCCAGAGGACTCCACAGGGGCCATAGGGGGCAGCAAGGTCACTGACTGCTTTTACCCTGGGGCTATTAATAACTCTGGCAAGAAGGACAGGGCACTGCTCACACCCCAAGACTGATAGCTTCCCATGATCTCCGATCGATCTCTATTGATAGCAACTCAGGATCTGCTATTGCTGCTCTAATGTCGTTGCTCTGCTCTTGCTGGCTGCTCTTTCTGGCTGCTCTTCTTCTGCCACTCACAGTGCTCTAATGCTCAGTCTGTTGCAGTGATGTTATTGCTACTCTGTTGGTGTTCAGTTAAATGTAATTCTACTAGGTGCCTTTGTCGCTCTGTGGCCAAGGTATTATTTTGTTAGTGTAAAGTTAGATTCAGTTTCACTTGTTACTGGAGTGTGGGACTTTGGGTGTTTTACACAGCTTTTAAATCCTCTATTTCTTCACTGATAAGCTTCATATTGAGACCAGCTGAAACTGACATTGTCTAACAGGCATGTGCTGCTTAGACTGGGAATTGAATGTTGGTCTAACGATTGCCAGTCTAGCTTGGCCACAGGCTTCTTGGTTATAACTTGCTAGAGAATATCAAGGAACGAAAATTTGCTTGGTTTTTCATTTGAAAATAATGAACAAATGGAAAACAAACTGCAAATAAATACAATGTCCTGTGTACAACATGGATTTATTAGCATGGCAACCTTCATTCTTGTTGTACACACTGACATGGCACTGTCATGCACCTGACACAGTTTCCAAGACATGTCTAGACCAATCGGCTGATCACACAGGCTGCGTGACTAATAGACATTCTCCTTTCACCAGAAGATCCACTATGTAGTGACATTGATGCTCCTCATTACACAACATTACGGTGCAAGTGGCTTCAGTTCCATGTTGACTCTGCCCTCAGCCAAGCAGACTACAGAACATCATGCTCTAGATTATAATCTGATATGATCCCTCCCAGTATTGAAACCTGTAGCTTTTATTGGCAACAACATAGTCAGGCAAGCACTGTTATAGATCTGTTCTAGTAGCTCAAAGATAGAGTCTATATTTCCTCTATATGTTGCCCTGTCAGTGAACCGATGTTAAACAATGATAACAGTTATAATTTATGCAAGACTATTATGTCTGCTCAGGCAGTCACAGTAGCTATCATGTTTCCTATTACATAAGTGCTGCACCTCAAAAAAACATGCCTCCAGCCTGCTATTGCTTAATGAGTTGTTTTGTTTTCCAACAAATCTTACAACTGATTCACATGTCTGTTTTTAATCTACAGGCCCAGATCTCAAGAACGATTCTGGCTAGAGTATTGAGAAGTAGCATCGCCTTTATTGTGTTTTTTTGTTTGTTTGCAATTTCGGAGGAGAATGCGATGTTATCCTACAAGATCACCTATTTGCATGTCATTGAATTAATCCACTGCATCTATTTTTTTTTTTCAATTAAATCTTTCAATGCTGCCATGGCATGTGTTAAATGTATAATGGGAATGCATTTTTAAGTGAATCATCTGCTGAAATGCAGTACAAAGGACAATGCACCCTTTTCTGCAAATTGTGCTAGTCAATATTCACCAGACATGAAAGAACTAGGTCCACTCATGTCAATTTATGCCAATTAATCCTAATCAAGTCTGGTCTGTTACCTCTGACGTCTACAGACCACAATTGATGAGCCTCTGGGAGCCAAATCTTACAGTTTGTCGGTTCTTTGGGTCGTGTGCCACCTATTAAGCCTAATTGTAGTAAGTTTGAATGCTATTATCTCTTGATAGTAATCAAGGCATTTTATATCTCTTGATAGTAATCAAGGCATTTTATTTAAAAGGAGAACAACAATATCAAAACATCAAAAATGTTGCTAACGATGTTCCCATAACAAAAGGAATATCTTGATTAATGATGTTAATTTTGTACATAAAAAAAGGTGCTTTTATGATATGCTTGAATATGAATGTCTAATTAGTGTAACTTCAGGCTGTGACTGCTGCATGCATGGAGAATATGTGCCATAATGGCATTCAAGCATTCATCAAACTAAGAGAAAAGAAATCAATATAGGCTATTCGGATTCTGTTTTTCTTAACTTTTATAGGGGTTGTTTTTCAATCGGGGTACATAGTTTTGTCTCAAGGGGGTCAAAAATAAAGGTCTTTTTTTTCTGGCCAAATTGACTTTTTTCTGTTGCTATATACCATGCCGTGGAATTCTGAAAATTTTAGGGCTACAAGTATTCTGAATTTTTTTTATTTGACTTTTTGATAATTTGACCAAAGTCAATATTCTGCTCATCCCTCTATTACTGGATGTATAGAACACCCAGTTGTATGAGCTTGTGCTGAGTGGATAGACATGTATCTGACAATGAAAAATCATCTTACTTGCTTAATTTTGGCCAAGAACTTTTGTGCGTGTCAAGGAAAATAGATATTTTCGGAGAGGACGGAGAGGACAGTTTATTTGACGAAGCTGTTTTTGGTGTTTTCCGCTACGAGCATTGTGCAGTTCGCACAACTGAAGTGAAACACTTACCAAAACTTTGTCTAATCTATTGAAGGAGTATTTCTATAAAATAAAAATCCTCTTAATTTAATGTTATTGCTGTTTTGCTGACCCTATTTCGGAGAGGACAATATTTGCCGGAATTGACCTTCATGTGTTCAATGCAGGATTCTGAAGAGACTAATCATAGTTGTTGCATGTAATTCTAATGTTGAACTGTTGGGACCATGTTGAAAGCATTTTCACATTGTTTAAAACTTACTGTTAGGTCATGACTGAAAAATCTGAAGAGATATTTGCCTAATTTGCAAATGAGACAGTCAATTTTGGTCAAAGTGACACAAATACAGTTATCAACCGATTTGAATAATTTTTTCGTTACTGTAGGTCCGTCTCAGTATGTTTAATCTTTAGAACTATGTAACGTCTTTTTCACATATATGCATGGTATTTCTGGTATTTTGGATATCGTGTGACTTTCCAGAGCGTACCCCGATTGAAAACCCATAAATATTAAAATAAATCCATCATTATACCTACCTCAATTAAGTGTAAACAGTTACTATGTTTTCCTTGTACCAATCAACCAGACGGCTATCTTTAGCACACTTCACACAGTTCTAAACTGGACCAGTCAGGCGTCAGGGCATTTGAAAGTGTGAGTAACAGAACTGGTTGGGCAAAGAATTGGAAAACAGGTGTCTTGTTACATGTTGCAACAAAACCAAATGTGTAGTGACATTTGAAGGGAGGTGTACGGACAAAAGACAACTAAAACAGGATGCAGTGGAATGATGGTTTCGGATGTTATTTAGAGTTAGTTGCAGACAGGAGGACCAGTCATTCTAAAGCTCATATATGTTCTATCGTGTTTGTGACAGTAATGAGAGGATGTAATATTTTTAAAGTGTTTAAGAGCTGCGAAACATAGACTAAAAGACAACTTCTTAATAATTCCTTCAAATTTTCCATTAAAAAACGGATTAAATAATAAAATGAAAGCAGTAAATTGAAAAATCTAAGCTATCCTGTAGTGCCTTAATAAAAAAGCTTAAGGGCAATAAATTCTAAAAACGATTTGCTGTAGAATGTAATGACCCTCAAAGAAATGAACTGCAATATTCTAAAGTCTACTCTGATAGACTGTGTTGGCATCAAATCACCAGTCTGCCAGACAACTACTTCAATTGCATGCTGAATTGTATTCCATTGAAAGTTGTGTTGAAAGGTATGTCCAAGTTTTAATGAGATATTGGTTACTTTTTGTTTGACTTACTAACTTTTTTTCTTCCAGACATAAACCTTGAAATATCAGATTTATTACATTCTTGACAAAATTGCCAATATATGAGCAAATGTGGATATTACATCATTGTATCCTTGAATTCTTAGTCCACTATTTTCTCTTATCTTTTTTTTCTCAATAAAATATTGGCAATGCGAGCATTACCAAGACAAGAATTGGAATATTCATTTACATAAATCTTTGTAAATACGATGAAAAAAAATACATGGTGTGTAACTGTGTATACTATGATGACTATACAGTCTACATATGTGCTTTAAAATTGCAAATGCATCTTGAGCTAACTCTGCCTGACCAGATTGTGGATCTCTCTTAGCTATCTTACTTTATTGAACCAGAATGATCTGTCAAAATTTAGAAAAGTAACCCTCAGAAAATGCATGTTTATGAAAATTGCTTTAATATGTTACGTGCGTTACTTTTTTGAATGAATTTTGCTTTTCGTTTTATCAATAAAACTAAACAGCAACTGTTATGCAAAACTAAAATTAAATGCCGAAGGAGTTAACCACATCGATGAAAAACTACAAAAGAGTAAATTTTATCCAACACCACAATGAAAAACCACAATAGAAAACCACAATAAAAAACCACAATAGAAAACTATAATAGAAGACCAAAGAAGAAACCACAATCTGGACAAGGTCATATTCTTTGGTGGGTCATTCTATACCAAAGAGCAATGTCATTTGTGTAGTGCGTTGCCTCCTAATGTCCTAAGCAAATACAACTATGCACATACAGACATGCTCTTGAATGAAATCGATGTCCACATACATGTTAGAGGGCTTAGGGGAATACCATTGAATGTCATTGGATTTTGTTGTATGCCTCTGAATGGCACTATATTTGCGAGAATTACACTATGACAGTGGTCAGAAAATGTCCTGTCTTATGTGAATGTTTAAGATGACTGTTAAACTGTGAATATATCTTATGTTCAAGTTTTAAATGACTTACCTTTTTTTTTTGCTGTCATCTGATACATGTACAGTTGTACATAACTTGTACAAAAGTTCCTGATATAAAAGGTGATAAGTTTCATACAGCTTATCAAATTATAGTTCTTCATCAAGTATATTGTTTCTTTTCTTTAAATAAATCACTTTATCCCCATCAAAGTTACCATTAAAGGAAAGCTGAAGCAGATGTCTGGTACAGAAATATCAACCAAGTCCATTTGAAATATGGACACTACAACGATATTCATATCCCTACTAATTCAGCATCCATGGTTCACATATAATAACCAGTCTACATTGCCATGAATGAGGAGTTTTGTAGTCTCTCTAATCTCATCATGCATGTAGAAATCTGATGTACATAAGGGGTAACATGTACTGTGACGTCTGGTCAATGTTGTGCTGTCCAAGACTGCCACAGGAATATCTAGGGAGTGCCAGAGGACCCAACAGGGGCCATAGGGGGCAGCAAGGTCACTGACTGCTTCTACCCTGGGGCTATTAATAACTCTGGTAAGAAGGACAGGGCACTACTCACACCCTAAGACTGATAGCTTCCCGTGATCACGGATCGATCTCTATTGATAGCTGCTCAGGATCTGCTATTGCCGCTCTGCCTTGCTGCTCTTCTTGCTGGTTGCTCTTCTATTGCCACTCACAGTGCTCTAATGCTCAGTCTGTTGCAGTGATGTTATTGCTGCTCCGTTGCTTTTCTTAAAGGTGGTTTAGCTCAGCAGCTATGATTCTGCCTGGTCATACTATAATGATGTAAGCATCAAGTCGGATTCACTTTCATTCCTTAAGATTCGAACCAATATTATCCTTCTCCTAAAATGGTCTTAGAAGGTGCATGGCCAGATAAAGTTATGTAGGCGGAGCTCACCTTTGTCTTGGAAGTGCAAATAAGCTGTCACTTTTGCAAACTTTCCAGACATCTTTTTGTGCAAGAGGATGCCTCTAATGACAGCAGTTGTATTTTTGTCACAGAAGAACGAGTTATTTCTAAATAAAATTATTTTGGGATGGCTTTTTGCATGCAGATGCTGAAATTGCGTCTCTCGTTTCCCTGATTTTGTTAATAACTGAATTGAAAGGGATTATTGTCCTGTATTGAATGCAGGGTATCAGTCCAGTTATCAGCAGAGAATTGTGAACAATGCTGTAAACAAAGGCTATTGAGTGAAGTGACATATTTCCCCTTATAATACAGCCATGGAATAAAAAGTGATTACAATAGTCTGTCCAATTTATAGGCTCCTTGAGATATCATATATTTACCATTTTATTCCATGATGACTTATGAAAGCTAAATCATAATCATACATTTGCCATGTTATCAAAAGCCAGTGACTGAGCCACTGCAAATTAAAATTAAAATTAAAATTAAAATTTATTGACCAACTGACAAATTTTCGCAAACATATTGCATAAAGAAAATCATACTATAAATTAATAGTCACCATTGAGGTTATATGTTTCCAAAAGACAAATTCACAATTCATTTAAGTATATACGACAGACAAAATTTATCAAAAAAACTAAAGTAAAAAGTCAGTTGCCCTTGCACAAACTGTTGACTTGGTCATTGCCTCGAAGCTTTAGAACTAGAATGGAAGTGGCAGTAATGTAGCCTGGTCACTCTTGTAATTTACTTCTTGATTAAGAATGATCACACCAGTACTCCCTGGAGCGTACATGGAATACCAGTACTGTTGTATCAGTACTGTTTGCCCCCCATACAATCTCATTCCTGAACTTAAATACCACTGCAAGTCACTGTGCTGATTGGTTTGTTTGTTTGTGTTTTACGCCCCTGCAGCACCTTAGTGGGCTATATTGAGGCAGGCGATCGCCATATGATGATGAGATGAGAAGACGGTGAGTCTGGAACATACCCTAATAATTCAAGGATGTCCAGGGTCTTTCAGTTGCCCCAGCATAGAATACTGGATACAACCCGCCTCCATTTAATGTCCCTTGGGCTCGGACTAAAATGAGTTCCCGGGGTAAGATTTGAACCCACACCCTCAAAGCCAGTGGACAAGCAGTCTTGACCATTAGGCCACGGGGGAACTCATCACTGTTCTGATAAAGTATTCTCTGAAAAGACCTACCTGAATAAACACTAACATACGATACCTACTTTTCATAATGTTTTGAATTCTTTTTCACAGCTACCACACAGATTTTGAGATTGACCATACATTGAAGATGCAAATTTATGTGTGAGCATAGAACTTACTAGCTTTTCTTTCTGTCGTTTCTTCTCACGAGTGTCTAGCTACTTTTGTCAATCCCAGTGTGATGCACTCTGCTAATGGAGGTGGAATATGAGATGAGATGATGTGGAAAGGATGAGTTTTTTTTACCACCGTCTGCATCTATTGAGACCGTCTTCAAAGCAATGTATGAAGTGTGAAAGAGCTTTCCGGGATTAGCTTAAAACTGCATGAGTTGGAAAAGAACATCCCAGGAAGGAGCAACATTCCTGTCTCAAGATCCTTTGTACTCATTTCGACATAAAAATAGCACAAAACTTGCTCTACTCTGAGCCATTTTGCTATATCATTCACCTATTTTCAATGGCAATTTGGCCATAGCGACAATTGGTGAAACACTGTGACATAACCCTTAGATTACGTGATAACTGAAAGCAGTTGTATGTACATTCAGTCATACATCGGCACTGCTCAGCCGATACAACACAGAGTCTCCAAATTGTGTCGCCTTGGCAACCATACACCTTACAAAAGCACCAACATTCCATTATGTAACTGCTGGACCCCAACAAAAACAATTGTCCATCTCACAATGCTCTAATGCATCTTTTTTGTCCCAAAAATCTAACATTTGTGTCACCATCTGTGTGTCTGTCTGCAGACGAGGAAAACCCATTTGGCTTTCTGAAGGCACCTTACTTTATTTTGTGTCAGTTACATTTGGAGAAATAAGTAGTTGGCCTTCCGTCCAAAGTTCCATTTTTTACACAAGCCAGGTTCTGAATAGCCCCAAGTGTAAAACAGAAGATTTTTGCGGAAACGGAATTGGTCATAGAAGGTGCATTGCCAGATAAAACATGGAAGATGAAACTCACTTTAGTCTCAGAAGCTGTCACAGTTACAAACTTTCCAGAAATCTTTTTGTGCAAGAGGACGCCTTCGGTGACAGCAGTTATATTTCTGTCACAGCAGATAGTGTTACTTCTGGAAGTTGTCATTTTTGGATGACAATTCCATGCGGACGCTGACATCTTTATCATAATCAGATGGAATAATAATCTTTTCTTGATTCCGGATAATGAGTGTGTGTCTTGTTTGAAGAAATTTTCAGTTGACCTCCCCTGATCTGCTGTTGTTATGTTTTAACGAACCCTCTAAATCTAAGATGTTTGCGGTCTAGTTCAGAGCAAATGACTGTCAGAAAAAAGTCAGTTGACATGGAGAGGAATTATTGACAAGGTCATTGCAGAGGAACCGAACGTGACATGAGCGCCTCGAAGCTACGTAATTAGAATTTAGGTGGGGGCACTGTCACCTAGTTGCTCACGCTGCTTACATCTTAATTAAGAATAGTCACACTCATGCTCCCATGAGGGAATTGCATCAGTTCTACAAGTGCCCCTGTGGCACATTCTATTCTCCTTCCAATTAGGACTCAGAGTTGCATGTTTCAATAACTTTGTCTGTTCCTAAATTTGGAACCATTAATCCAATAGTTATGATTCTGTCAGTCAATTGTAGTAATTTTTTACAAACTCATTCACTTGTAATCCACTTATTGACTGCTCTCATATCCATTTTACTCATTCATACATGTATCAGCCTTTAATTCTTCTCTTGTTAAGTAAATTGTCTAATCATTGTTGCTTCCAGTCAGTTGATCAATGACCTGAATTAGAAACTAGAGCAAAGTGTCCTTGGAAATGCAATAAGTCTTGGCCAGTTTTTAGTTCAAAGGAAGGTTATGGAAACAAAGAAAGGACTAGTCATACTTTTAAACACAGAAGAATGGTGTCTTTATGTGGTATTTCTGGAACTAATCAATGTCAGTTGACTTGGCAGCATCCGTATTTTGTTGCGAGTTGCCATGGTATCAGTCAAGGACGGATCCAGAAAATTGTGTTCAGGGCGTGGGGGAGCGGGGTTGGAGTCTTCATAGCCCTCAACAGAATGCAACTATAATTAGCCTTTAAAAATATAAATCAGTTTGGAACTGGCCAACAGGGACATTCTTTGCTCAGATGCAAAAATTCAGGATTTTAACAATCATTTGGAATAATCACTGATTTGATATACAATCTGAAGCGAGATCCGTGGAAGAAGTGTTGACTTAGACTTAATTTCATAGATTTTCAGTGTCAGTGTCGCTATATAAATATATATCACTAGTGGTAATAATCTGGGCAAGAAAACTGAAACCAATTTACTCAAAAAAGGTAATTACATCTTTTTCCATGTTCTTTTATTCTCTTGAGACGAGTCTAAGATGGGATATGTCAGAGTATATAAATCACTACTTTATCTCATTAAGCTAAAATCCATGTTTTTCTCTCCATTAAGTAATTCTTTATATTCTGCCTGACTTTACGTAAGATTGGACAGGAAAAAAAATTAATTAGAAAAAAGTGGTTTTTTTGTTAGAGTAAATTTAGAGGCTAATTTATCATTCGGATGCAGTTGAAATAAAAACTATATATAAGACAAAATCTATCCTAGGAAGCTTTCGCTTTCCATGTAGAATTATTATTATTATTTAGTTTAATTTGGTCTACCAAACGATTTTTGAAGGTCAGTTGGCATTGAGACATCTGTTTACAAGGTCATTTCATTTTAACGGATATGACAGTAGAGACTCGAAGCTAGCTGGAAGGGAGGTGGTGGAACTGTGGCCTGGTCACTCATGTTATTTACTTCTTAATTAAGAATGATCACACTGGTACTCCCTGCAGCATACATGGCATACCTTGTGTTGTAGTATTAGGACTGGTAGCTATCCTTAAATTTACAGTTGGTTAGTTGATTTTTCCAGAGAGTGTATTTTGAACATGAT
Organism: Platynereis dumerilii; assembly: GCA_026936325.1. Classification (NCBI taxonomy): domain Eukaryota; kingdom Metazoa; phylum Annelida; class Polychaeta; order Phyllodocida; family Nereididae; genus Platynereis; species Platynereis dumerilii. Next base: position 14,500,563 of record JAPTHN010000003.1, read on the forward strand.
GTCATAAAGCATATCCGAATGGTAACAAAAATGTTATGCAGCTTTGCTTTTCCCACAGATTTTCATAACTTTTTCACTGCTACCTTGCAGATTTTGAGATCAACCATCGATGTAATGAAGATGTGGGCGTATATATACCTTTCTCTCAAATGTTTTTCTCAAGAGTATCTGGCTACTTTTGTCAATCCCCGTGCGATTCACTCCGCTAATGGAGGTGGAATACGAGATGAGATAATGTAGAGAGGACACCCTTTTGACCACAGTCTACTTCTATAGAGACATAGAGACAGTTTTCTAAGCAATATATTATTAATTATGAAAAAGCTCTCTGGGATTAACTTAAAAATGAATGAATGCATGGGAAAGAACATACCATAACGAAGCAATATTCCAGCCGGATATTTTGTGCTCATCTCAGCATAAATATACTACCTCGCAGGTTTGATAAAAAGGTTATTTCAAATGACAGATGAATTATAGAGTAACTCTATTCACCTGATATCCCAGGCATGAGTTGTTTAGCACAATGCCTATTCTAATCTGGGCCATTTTGATACGTGCATATCATCACCAGTGACCAATGCCAATTTGAACTGAAGGACACACTGTGATATAAGCCTTGCTTATACAATCACTGAAGCCAGAGCTGCCGTATAACAACACTGCCCAGCTAAGATATAGTCCTCCACCTTTAGTCACATAGAATGTTGCCTTGGCAACCTCAGCATCTCACAAAAGCTCCAAAAGGCCCATTATGTAATTGCCAGACTCCAACAAAACACGTGTCCATCTCACACTTGTCTGATGCATCTATTTTGTCCCGGAAATCTAATAATTGTGCTTCACATCTGTGTGTTTGTCTGCAGACTTGGAAAACCTATTTGGTTTTCTGAAGATCCCCACTTTATTTCATGTCAGTTACAGTTGGAGTAGTAAGTGGATGACCCCCTATCCAATGTTCCATTTTTTACATAAGCCAGGTATTCTGGATAACCCCAGATGCTAAAGCAAAATGTGTATAAATTCTATGGAGGCTAGTCTATCTATTTATATACAATGCTGTCTCCAAAAGTATAGTCGATTTCCTAAAAAATGAAGTTGTTATTTTGAAAACTGCTTTCATTACATTGAAAAACTTCTTTTTCATTTTTTTTTTTCAAGAATGAAAACAAAGTTACGATTTGAACCAATATATTATTTTTCTGCTAAAATGGTTTAAAAGCTGCATGGTCAGATAACTTTGTGTAGGCGGAACTCACCGTTGTCTTGAAGGTTTAAATAAGCTGTCACTGTTGCAAACTTTCCAGACATCTTTTTGTGCAAGAGGATGCCTCTAATGACAGCAGTTATATTTTTGTCACAACCGATTGTGTTACTTCTGAAAATAGTTTGCACGCAGACACTGAGATCGTGTCTGTAATCCTCAAGTTTGGCAAAAACAAGGATTTTTATCATAATCAACTGCAAAAATAGTTCTTTCTTGAATTGGATATTAAGTTTGCTTCTGGTTAGACTATCATCTGAACAGGTGTTACAGTAAGCTCAACAAACTGCAGACATTACGATTTAGCAGACCCTGTAAATCTAAGCTGTGTGTTAGTTGGTTCTAAGCAAACAACTGTCAGACAGAAGTCAGTTGCCATGGAGATGAATTGTTGACAAGGTCGTTTCAAAGGAACCGAACGTGACTTGAGAGCCTCGAAGCTAACTGAAGTCATAGTCGTCTTCCCCGGGGGAGTGCTGATGTTGTGCATGCCACTTTCGAATTATGAATCAGAGTTGCATGTTTCAAGAAGTTTCTTCCCTGCATTTTGTCATACTGGCCCATTGTCGGTATTTTGATATGCCATATACATTGTATATACAAGAAAATATTTTTCCATGAAGGTGTTTAATATATATTGATGTTTTTATGTGATCCAAAATATGGAAACATTTAATAATTCAAAAGTGATTGGTGTGTAGGTCAATTATAGTAACTTTGTTCAGGATATTACAGAGATTATAATACTACTATGGAAGGCAACTCAGTGTGAACATTTTGGAACAATCATTTGCTTATAATATTAGGAAATATAGTTACCCATTTTGTGTCGAGAAGGGCGAGCAAAGTTTTAGACAAGTTTTGAACGCCTGGAAGCTAGACAATATTTTCCATATAGGTGTTTTTCAGTCCATATGTTCACATTTGAATTTGATAAGTTGTACTCTCATTCATTTGCATCCATTATTGCACTCATTGACTGCACTCGTCAGTGAGTATGGTCAATAAGTGCATTCATACCAGCCTTTCATTATTCTTTTGTATGGTAAATTTGCTCCTCATTGTTACTCAAAGTCAGCTGATCAATGACTACCTGAGTTACAGAGCAAAGTATCCTTGGAAAATGCTATAAGCCTTGGGCAATTTGTAGTTCAAAGGAAGGCCAAGGAAACAAAGGAAAGGACTAATCATACTTTTAAACAAGGCAGAATGGTGTCTAAGTATGACATTTTTGGAACAAATCAATTCCATTGGCATGACAGCATGTGTATTTTGTTGCGAATAGCCATGGTATCAGTCAAGGAGGGATCCAGAAAATTCCGATTGGAGGGTGGGGGTCTATCAAGTTATTGTGTTGTCAAAAGAATAGCCCTCAACATAATGCAACTGTAATTAGCCTTTAAAAATATAAATCAGCTCAGGAACAGGCAAAATCTTTTCTCAGATACAAAAATTCAGGATTTTAAATACACTGTACAGTGAGATGGATGAAGTGTTGACTTGGACTTATTTTCAGTCTCAGTCTGGCTCTCTAGATAATATATATCACTAGTGATAATGATCTGGGCAAGAAAATTGAAGCCAATTTACTCAAGAAAGTTAATTACTTTCTTCCAAGTTCTTTTATTCTCTTGAGACTGGTCTAAGATTGGATTTGTCAAGGCATATAAGTCACTACTATATCTCATTAAGCTTTTTGATATTGATATATGTTTATTTGCAACAAGGGTTGTACATTGTTGAAATATGCAATTAAATTCATGTTGTTATCTTGATTAATTAGTTCTATATATATTCTGCCTTACTTAAAAAAAAAATTGAACTAAAAAAAGTAATTAGAAGACAGTAGTTTATTTTCTAAGAGTATATTTAGAGGCTAATTTATCTAAGCCAAAGTTGTTGATGACGCAGTTGAAATAAAACTATATTTAAGACCAACCTACCCAGAGAAATGTTTGCTTTCCATCGAGAATAATTTAGTAATCAGATATCTGTTTTTTTACTTCTAGAAGTGAGAAAATTCATCTTAAAAAATTTATTAAACACAACATATCGTAAAAATCTATAATTGTTTACTATTTCCTGATTTGCTTTATGCAGAACAAATTTTTTCAAATAAACACAGCGAGTCTCTGAAATTATCTATGGTTAACACCTCTCTTTGTCATTTTTGTTTGTAGATCAAGTTATTGTGTTGACAATAGTCAATAATCTTTATTTGCAATTTTCCATGCATTAAGACGACATAATTTCGATAAGAATGGTGACCAGCTAATCAATGTATCCATACCATAGGTCCATACATGCATAGCTAAGATATTGCAATAATACAACCAGGACATAGGCGTACGGTGCCCACAATTTTGGGTGGAGGGGCAAGCAACATTTGCCCGAATTTCAAGATCTAGATTTTTAATCATTTCAATTGAAATTGCTTGAAAATCATTAAAATTCAATAGTTCTATTTAATTATCTGCCCAAATTGTTGAGCCTTTTGCCCAAATCTTACTGTTTCCAGAACTTTTGGGGGCCGGGACGACCGCCCCCCCTGCCCCCATCCAATACGCCTATGGGGAAGGGTGTGTGATGACATTTGAGGCCATCAGTGAGGTCATAATCATTACATAACCCATCTCTTATGCTGAAATGAGAAGCCAATCTCTCATGGTCATTGAGAGGAATGAATGACATTGTGACTTCACTAGTGAGTCGTATGACTTGTTCACCGGGCTGTTTTGATAATCATTAACTGGATACTGTTATTAATCATGAAGTATAGCATGGCAAGTATAGGGACATGACCTCACAAGGAACATCTAATAATCACTGGTATTTCAATAAAGATAATAGTCTGACACCAAATCTCTGCACATAGTGTTGACGAAGACAGATAGATAAATAAACAGACAGAAATAACCCTTTTCTTGCTGTACATTGTAAGAAAATGGGAAGGGTTATATTAGGCATCCCTGTAGCAACCTCTTTCAAGGGAGAGAGAGCACTCAGGCCTGAAGAATATTAGGAGTTTATTGATCCTAGCCTTTTTTCTTCTATCCAGGCTCTTCAGGCCATATAGCTGCATTGATCCGCTAAAGAAAGTGAAGAAAAAATCTTAGCACAGCCTACAACATGTGTGGTATTGTGTCAGCAGCACCAGGGGTTTGAGAGTACAGGATATTTTACAACTGACAGAGAACTATATTACATCATAACAGACATGTATGAAAACACAAATTATTACCAAATGTTATTATTATAATAATGCTAATTGTCAGCGTCAATGTGCAGTAGCAGATCTGGGGGTACGTAAGCCCCCCCCCCCCCCCCGTTTGGCCTGTACATTTTAATGTAAAAAAATGTTATTCCGATATTTTTAATAAGCCTAGGTTTTCATTCGTAATCCTCCCCATCCGACATTAAATTTCTGGATCCACCAATGCAATGCGAGGTCATATCCCTATGCTTTCCATGTTATAATAATTATTGATCACTCATATCCAGTTAGTGAGGTCATGCCCTATACTTACCATGTTATGAGCACCTGTCAGTGAATGAGTCATGCCAATCACCACTGAAGTAACATTTCTCCCATTGACATATTTACTATCAATTTCATTGTAACAGAAGCGACATCGTTGATGTCCTCAGCCAGCATAATGTAATAACTGGTCGTTTCTCAGCAGTAATAAATTTATTTGTTTGAAGGTATAGAAATGTTTAGTTTCAAAAAGTTATTTTCTTTTTTGACCTGCAAATTAATTCTGATTCGTGTCAAAGTTTCTTGATTCATTTTACAACCCGGTTTATTTGCACTGGCCTACATGTGAGAGAATAGGCTTCAATATTACCTTTGTCTAATAGATTCTTGATAATAAAAACTGAAATAATTTTTGTCTGCAGTAATTGTAATTGCATGCCATAAATTTTCTTTTCTGCTCTTTTCAGATCCTATGGTTGAATAAATACAACCTTCAAAGGATTTCCAGAGCCAGGAGGGCAGAAAAAGTTCATTTTTGCAGGTGAGAAAGAATATATAAAATAATTCTTTGACTTGTTTAATATTGAAATAATTAATAAGTTGTTAATTAACCAACCTGTATGTTGAATAGCTGTGAGTTAAGCAGACTCTGGCACATGGTCCTATTAATTCAGGGATGGCCAGGTTTTTCAGTTATGGTTCGATCTATAAAATATCGTTCATATTTGATTAGCAACTTCTTTGATAGCAGTTAAAGTTATAGGGTTATCTGCCTGAAAATAGATACCCCCAGCACAGTGTAAAACATACAGTTTTCAAAATGAGGCTGAACATAGCGTTGGTTATTGTTGCTGGAAGCCAAACATATAACATAATTATCAGATGAAGAAAGAAGGGGGTAAAGTTCTACTGTTGTAATTCTCATCAATTCCCTTAATTGTGTGACTCCCAAGGCCATAGTTTCACACTGATCAAGGTTAAATTACCATCCTCCCCTATAAAAAGAAACAGTATAAAAGTGAGAAAGAAAAAAAGGAAGAATAGAAAATGATGTAAAAATCAGAAACACATCAGAAAGCGGCCAGAAGGCCGAGCGAAAAAGTGCTCTCAAGTCTCCATCTACTTCAAAAAGACTGCGGCCCAAGTGGCCTCTGTACATAATTGCTTGAGGCACTGTCAGCTTTCTATCAAATCTAATTTAGTAGCCACAATGTCAGACTCCTTTTTCAATCCAGATTTGCAGGATAGTCTGATATTGTCTGATTTTTTTTTCTTTTTCAAATATAAATTTCCAATGAAGCAAGGATTTAGGTAATCACAAGAATAGATAGATAGATAGATAGATAGATAGATGGAGAGATCTCAAGCAAAACAGGGACCTACGCGTATAAAAGACACTTTTATTGTTTTTATTTTTAGGGCATTCTGCCCTATTGTTATTGGTCTTCTCTGGAATCTTGTGGACCAATTTCGAGACAAAATACTGCAACAATTTCATTCAAACTTTCCACACATGGTTCAGTTTGCCTAAGATTGTGTTGATCAACTTTACAGAAATGTACAGTCGTGCACATTTTTGAAATACCATTTTAGAGACCCAGGAAAACCATGCTGAAAAACTGGGAAGTGGGAGTCCTGTGATGTCATTGAGGGACTTCCCTGCCCCAGGTCTATTTATAGCTCCCTGAGAATTTGTCAAAACAACAAGAGGTCAGCAATTAGGACAAAACACCACTGCATGCTTCATCATGTGTTGCTGAGAACTTCAGATGATGATGATAGATCAGTGCCTTATGCACGTTATTTTTTAGACTGCCAAAAGGTGATCCTGTAATTCAGAAAAAAAATTGCTCAGTTCGATTTTTGCTGTTCTTTTACATCAGCTATTCTATAGCTCTAATTTCTAATTTTATGCCTGTTTGAAATGTCTCTAAAAATTGCAATATGTCTGTGTGCCATGCCTGTGCAGCATCAAGTCAGAAGATCTGCCAAGTAGAACATGGCTGGATCCTCTTTGTGTGAATTTTTGAAGCCTGATCCGTAGCCAATCTGCAGCTCATTTGAAACAAAACATTTTAGATTTATTTTCTTTGAAACAGGCTTGATTTAGAAAAAAAACATTAGAAGAGATCTCAAAGAAATAGGAGCAAATATTGTCACATTTGCAGAACAGACAAGTCGGACAATGAGCCTAGGGGATTCATCAAATGTGAAATTGGACAAATGAAGATAGATTAGCCTCTTAATTGAAGAAGGTGAGACAACTTTTCTCGCCTTAATTCCTCAATTCTTAATGACATTTGAAGAGTCAATATATTTGATTGCACAATATAGACATTGTTGGAGATGAGGAGTCTGTATTTATTATCTCCACAAGACATTGCTTCCTGTACACAAATGATTGTAGAGGATATTTTAAGAAAAGTCATTATTGCCCTCTTAGTGTGCAAGTTCCAGAGGCTGTAAAATCAGACACTATTTCAAAAGCTTAATCAACCTCTTCCGTTTGATTGCAAAGCATATGGAGAAGGGAGCCTATATTTGCTATAACCAAAAAACAATAATTATTGTAGGGATGAGTAATTTTATCAGAAGGAATCATTACTGGCAATCTACCAGTATGTTAACCAGGCTATAGTAATAAAGTTTAGAGTAGATATATATGATCAAGGCTCCGATGTCCAGGTATGGCAGTTACGTCATGGACAGTTTGGTATCCTGCTTTTAAACTACCTTCAATATCATTGAAATCATAAGTGGAGGTAGACAGTACCATCTGCCATTTATATGTAATATTGCAAGATAATTGCTTTATTATCTTGGGAGATATTTAATTTTTTTATTTTCAAAAATTTGTGGACGTAACATGGACAGCACACTGAAATTGTGAAAAATCAGACAGCAAATAGCATCTGTCTACCACATTAAAGTACAAATGTACTTATCCTTCAAAAATAAACAATTACTTTCAATCTCTAGTGAAACCCAGTGAATCTTGTGGAATAAAATGGTAAAAATATTCCATGATGTAACAGGACACCATTTTAAAGTTTAAAATCATGTTGAAGAGGTTAGAACCTGACAGAGGCTAACAAAATTTATACTTTTTATAAATTATTTCAACAGAAGCAAAAATTGATGCAAGTATTGCATTGCTGTAAGGATTTTGAACTGAATATTCATGAAACAAAAAATTTATGATGTAACATTGGACACCAATGTTCAACAGGTGATACAATTTCTCACCTAGCTATAATATATTATGTGCATTTTGCATAAATTACCACCAATGATCTGTGAGACTACTATCTATCCCTCAAAATTTCATTTTCTTGCATTTTCATTAATTTTTACCGAAAGAAATTGCTGCTAAAACACCAAGCTAATTTTACTTTTTTTATGATTTGCAAAAGTTAGCACGCTTTATGCTTTTCTGTGACAATAAATGAAAATTTATCAAACATCCATTAAAGGCTGCATTTCTGCAGTGCAGTCCAACAATATTAGACATCTATTTCTGTAGGAAAATTGTTATTTCATGTGTTTAACCCCCCCACAGACTATAGCGTATGTTGATACAAGAGAAGTGGAGTTTGACTTGAGGTTTATGGATTGCTTTGTGGATTTCTTCCAATAAAAATGCAATTGAAATTAAATTTCCTATCCTGTGTATCCTTATTCTACCTGCCAGGTACAAATGAAGCACTGAAAATAAATTTTTTGACCAAAAGTAATCAGGATTTCAAATTGGTGTCTCGGTTACATCCTAGTCTTGAAAAGTTATGTCCTCAGAAATAATAGGATATCTTGTTATTGTCTTGCACGAAAAGTATCTAACATGAATTTATGAATGCTGGACTGTGAAAGTGTTCAAAGTAAAATGATAGAACAAGCCACGTTTTACTCCATTTTAGGGGCATTTTGATTTGATTTATGCCCATGATGTAACTTATGACACCACACATGCTGTCCATGTTACGTCATAGCCAGGATTTGGCTATTTACACTTACTTATAATATTAAATGAATAATGTGGGCCATCTTGGTATAACTCATGGCTAGTTTTTGAAATTTAAGTATGTATAACCTTCCATTCTGAGAAACTAAAAGAAATACATCTGCTTTTACCATGACATAACATGGACACAAGATAGGATGAAGTGAATTTGGTGTCTCAGTTACATCCAGTTGTATTTTCAAAACAAACTGAGAAAAAGTGTTCCAGTTGAAGGTTTTTAAAGCATTCAAATGTTAGAAATGATCCAGATTACAGATTTTGTCAAGATGACTGTCTTCAGTGCCAGAGGCTAACATCTGTACTAAAATATTAGGAGTATATGACTTGGATGTAACATGGACAGCGTAGATTACAAAGTGGAGCTGACTTTGGTCTGGATTTTCTCTTCCTATGAATGGTATGCATTGAAGAAATGTGGCCAAAACCTTTGCAAAATTAGTTGTGAGTCTGCAACAGATGGTTTCTACAACATCTCTGCTACTGTTAATTCAATATTATGAACTTTCTGTCTGCATGTCACTGCAGATTGTGGACGTAACGAATACCAGCCTCACTTTGGCACAACAGGATCCTCTCTTATGCTAATTCCAGTGGTGATGGCACCTGTTTTGGTGTCAGAAATTATGCACAAGAATATGGGGATGTTATGAAATGTCTAAAAATAGAATATCCTTTGGCCAATAACAAACCAGCAGGGATGTTAGGGACGTAACATTTGGACACCATCTGACATAATGATGTTTGATGAAGTATTCTGTGGTGCCATAGGGGCTCCTGTAATATATTCAGCCACTTTCCAAAGCCATTATAGATCTACTCAACATTGAGAGAAAGAAAATGAATTAGCTTGGTTAAATTTAGCTGTCAGGAGCCATGTCATGGATGTAACAAAATTGACACCAAATGTTACATCATGGTACCCACTGAAAATAGGCCTATATCTTATCAAATTTGGTCAAATTATGACTTTTTAAAATTTTGACACAATCTTCTGTTAAATGTCTATAAATTGCAGTCGAAATGATTGGAATTCAGTTACTTATGTCTAATATATAGTATAATCATTTTTGTCTCACCATTTGGACACCACAAAAGTGTCCAACTTTTTACCACTTTTGCAAGTGCCCTGTCTAAACCTTAATTAACAAGAGCAGTTATTGCCTTGGAGTTATCTCCCATAAAGGCATGTTTCATTTGTAAAAAAAGATAAGAGCAGAGAGCAACATATTTCCAGTGAAATGCATTTATTTATATTTTCCCATGACGTAACGGCCATACCTGGACATCGGAGCCTTGATCATATCAGGAAGAAAGATTAATCTTATCTGAGCATTTATAAGATATGCAGTTGGTTTGGCACATTGTTCTTTTAGTTCAGGGATGGTCAATGTCTTTCACTTGCCAGTTGTGGCCAGTGTCTTCATTCTTCGTGTTTGCAGTTCATTATTGGGGTTATCTTCCTGATATTTTATTGATTTTATTATTTATTATTAAATCAATCAATCAATCAATATCTTCCTGATAGGTAGGTACGTAGGTATTTATTGACATATATCAAATAGATATTCACATAAATTTAAATGTCCACAGATACAACTGGCATAAAACTTCATTTTATTTAATGCAACTGAGCACAACATGGGCTATTCCAGAAAACTGAACTTGTAATATAGTGCTGATCAGCAGACCATGGATGTTTGTCAGGCTTATGCAATATGGAAGATTATATTTGAGGTCATGTAGTTTATAGAGGGGAGGGATCCACACTATTGTTTAATGCTCATCAATTCTTTAAATGTGCGACTCGCAAGGCCATAGTTTCACACTGATCAAGGTTAAATTACCATCCTCCCCGATAAAAAGAAACAGTATAAAAGCAGAAAAAACAAAAAGGAGAAATGGATATTGATATAAAAATCAGAAACACACCAGAAAGCGGTCAGAAGGCTGAGCAAGAAAGTGCTCTCAAGTCACCCAGCACTTCAAAAAGACTTCACAGCCCAACTGGCCTCTGTACATAATTGCTTGGGGCACTGTCAGCTTTCCATCAAATCTAATTCAGCTGCCACAATGACAGACTGTCCTTTTCCATTTCAGATTTGCAAGGTTGTCTGATATTTTTGGAAAAAATTATTTTTAGGGGTAAAGAAGACTATATTGTATATTGTATAGTTTGAGCAGAGATATTTCAATATTCAAATGGAATGCTATTTAGATATGTAGATGGGTAAATAGATAGACAGATTGACTGATAGTTAAATAGGTAGATAGCTCTCAAATCAAGGCTTTTGGAATCATTTCACCATTTTCAATGACCGTGATCCCAGTATACAGAACAAAATGATCAGCTTGATTTTTGCTTTCCTTTGCAAAGAATGTCCCATATATCCTAGAATCTAGCTCTAGTTCCATCAATACCTCATGCCAGCGTTACATGTCTGAAAATTACATGTCTTAATTAGAAGTGGGTCACATGTCTCAGTATCATGTCTGTGGAGCATCAAGGCAGATGGTGCGAAGCAAAACAATGATTTTTACGGGAGCTTTGGAATATGGGCCATTTTGTATCGATCTGGCGCAGATTTGTAGGAAATATCTTCAGAATTGTGTTTTTGAGAGAACTTTGATTTGAGGAGAAGCATTGGAAGATCTTGAAAGAAACTGGAGCAAATATTGTCACATTGCAGAGCAGACAAGTCTGACAGGAGCCAGAAGATGCATCAATTGTCGAATTGGACAAATGAAGATAGATTAGCCTTTTGTGAAGAAGGGGGGACAACTTTTCTTGCCTGATGGTTGAAATTTAAAGGTGTTTATGTGTCTCCATCCTCCTTGTATTTGTTTGCACAGTATAGACATTATTGGAGATGATCAGTCCATATCAAGTTTGTAACAGTACAACCCATGTCACTAAAATGGTAACATTTAATTTTCACAGATAAATTTAGATATGTCATTGAAAATTGTTTTCAACATGACATATAAATGACCTTCCTTTAAAAAGTAGAGTTTTGGATATATTTTCCATATTTTGCTTAATTTAAGATGATTTACTTAGAGTGATCTGCTAAGAGAAGGTATAGAGGGGTGAGGGTTAGAATTGAAGGCTGTGGTCATTTATAATGGCAAGCATCTTCCTGAGGGAACGGGATTTAGGAACAGTTTTTGGCTTGTACTGTTTCTGCACAGAAACAATGTACAGTGCTATTAGAATTGGTGATTTCTTGAAGTATGTTATTTTTTTAGGGAGAAGCAGTAGGCTAATGCCCACTTAGCATGTAAATTCTCGTTCCAGGCTGACAAAGTAAAGTTTGGAATATGCAGCACGAATAGAAGAACTATAATATCATATAATGAAAAACCCTACTGTCACATGAAAGGCAGACTTATGATCACTGAATGATGGCCTTAAAATATGAGGTCAATAAAAACCAAATTTTTTTCCACAATTCCTTGTATCAAATAAAGTTTCTTGTTCTTGCTCTAATTCTATGAAAGTATCATGCAAGCTTTAAATGTCTCTGAGTATCGCAGCATGGCTAATTTGCATGCAAGTGGGTCACATGTCATGTTGAAGCATCAAGTCAGATGATCTGCAGAGTACAATCAGGCTAGATGGTTTTTATGGGAGCTTTGACGCTTGATTCGTATTCAGTCAAAAGCTGATTTTAAACAAATCTTTTTGGATTTATCTTTTTAAGAGAAGTTAGATTTTGAGAAAAGCATTAGAAGATCTCAAAAGAAACTGGAGCAAATATTGTCACATTTGCAGAGCAGACAAATCTGACAGAGAGACAGGGAGCCGGGGGATGCATCAGATGTGGAATTGGACAAATGAAGATAGATTAGCCTCTTAATTGAAGAAGGAGAGACAACTTTCTTGCCTTAATTCCTCAATTGTTAATGACATTTGATGAGTCAATATTTAAAATGCTTAATCTGCTATTAAGACAGACTCCAACCTCTTCACATTTAATTGCATAGTATATAGACATTGTTGGAGACAAGAGGGGTCGATATTTGTTGTCTCCACATTATAAATGATTTCTTGGGATATAAAGGCATGTTAAGAGAAAGCATTGATACTCATTTAGCATGTAAGTTGGCCAGCCAACAGAAATAAAGATAAAGGCATCATGAAGAAAGAGTAATCGATTCTGGTTATTAAAAGATATAAGGAAGCGTAATATTGAAAAGAAAAGTCAGTACTTCAAATGCTTAAGCTGCCCGAGACTGTCTTCAATCACTTCCATTTCATTGCACAGCGCAGGCATTGCTATTGTAATCTCCACAAAACAGTGTTTAATGTTTATAAATGATTTTGTAAAGAAGAAGGAATGCCAACTGAGTTGGTAAATTTTCCATGCTAACAAAATAAAAATGGAATTATTCTTCATGAAAACTGTAGTTCCACATAAAAGACCAATTCACAATCGCTGAAGGATGGTCTTAAAGTGTGGGACAATGATAGGAGGTATTTTTACAAAATTCTTTGCATCAAAAATGTAATCTTTGTATAATCTTCTATAATTCCATGAAAGTATCATGGGAGTCACACGTGTATCTGAAAATTGCAAAACGTCCGAATTACAAGTGAGTCACATATCAGTGTGCCATGCCTGCCAAGCATCAAGGCAGATGATCTGCCATGCAGAACAAGGCTTGGGTGTTTTTACGGGAGCTTTTGGAGCCTGAATCTAGTTCCTTTGGAACCAATCAAGCCAATTTCAAACAAATATCTTAAAATTTAAAAAGGTTTGACTTTGGGAAAAGCATTAGAAGATCTCAAAAGAAACTGGAGCAAATATTGTCACGTTTGCGGAGCAAACAAATCAGACAGGGAGCCAAGGGATTCATCAAATGTGGAATTGGACAAATGAAGGTAGATTAGCCTCTTGCGAGGAAGCCAAGACAATTTTCTTGCCTTAATTTGTCAATTGCTAATGACGTTTGATGAGTCAATATTTTGAAAGACTTAATCTGTCCTCCTCCATTTGATTTACAGTTTTTGGATTCGAGGAGTTTACAACAAGTATGAAACTTTTATTTTTACTCTGGCTGGGCATAGCACAGGCTATATTGGGAAACTAAACATTTAACATGGTGCTACATTTATGAATGAATGTATTAGGGGTATAGATACTCTATGAAGGAGGGAATGGTTAATAATATTGCAACATTTCTCATCAATTCCCTCAATTGTGTGACTCACAAGGCAAGAACAAGCCACAGGAATAAAGTGAATAAAGAAAAATGAAAATTGATAAAAAAGCGGTCAGAAGCCCGAGCTAGAAAGAGCTCTCAAGTCACCCCGCACTTCAAAAAGACTTCACAGCCCAATTGGCCGCTGCACATAATTGCTTGAGGCACTGTCAACTTTCCATCAAATCTAATTTTGTTGCCACAATGACAGACTGTCATTATCCCTTTCAGATTTGCAAGATTGTCTGATATTTTTGTAAAATGGATTCCTTGTGGGAAGAGGATACATTGTATATTGTATGGTTAGGACAGAGATAGAGTAATAACTAATTTAGTTGCCAGAATGACAGACGGTCGCAATTCCATTCAGATTTACAACATTGATACTTTTGGAAAATTGATTCCTGGGGAAAAAAAGTATACATTGTCTATTGTATAGCAAGTGCAAAGATAGACTGCTATTTAAATGGATAGATATTTAAATTGGTAGATTGGTGAATAGAAAGAGAGAGTGATTAATATATTAATAGATAGATACATCTTAGATAGATACATCTAAGGCAAGGCTCTCCTATGGGATTGTTTCATGGTGTCTTGAATCTGATCAAATGATGCAGAAAACATAACCGTTTAGTCAGATTTTTTTCCCTTTGCACAGACTATCTGATAATATATTGTAATCTAGAATCGAGCTCTATTTTCATCAATGCCTTATGCCAGTTTTACATGTTTGATAACTGTTACATGTCTAGTTACAAGTGGATTACATGTATGAGTACCATGCCAGTAAACCATCAAGGTCTGCCCAGCAAAATAGGTTGGGCTGAATGATTTTTATGGGAGCTTTTAAATCTAGGCGTATTCAATCTGTGAAGGATGACCTTAAAATACACAGACACAGTATGAATAATAGGTTTTTTACCATCATTCTTTGCAGTGAAAATGTAAAATATCCTCTTGCTCTAGTTCCATTGAAAGTGTCATGCCAGTTTTGCATACCTCAGATAGTTGTAACATACCTCATTTACAAGAAGGTCTGGCTGATCTTAATGGGAGCTTTTAAAGCCTGATTCCAGGCCAATTCGTAGCAAATACAGAGCAGATTTGTATCAAATCTCTTTAGATATGTTTTTGAGAGAGGTTTGATTTTGTGAAAAAGCTTTAGATGATCTCGGAAGAAAGTGGAGCAAATATTGTCACATTTGCAGAAAAGACAAGTCAGACAGGGAGCCAGGGGATTCTTCAAATGTGGAAATGGACAAACGAAGAGAGATTAGCCTCTTGTGAAGTAGTAGAGACAACTTTCTTGCCTCAATTCCTCAATTGATAATGATATTTGATGAGCCAATATTTCAAATGCTTAATCTGCAATTAAGACTGTCTCCAACCTCCTCACATTTCATAAGACAGACACTGTTGCGGAGAAGAGCAGTCTATGTTTGTTATCTCCACAAAACATTGCTTCCTGTTTATAAATGATTTCTTTGGATATAAACTTTTGTTAAGAAAAACATTGATGCTCATTTAGCATGTAAGTTAGCCAGCCTACAGAAATAAAGATAAAAGCATCATGAAAAAAGAGAAATCCTTTCTGGTTATTAAAAGATATAAGGAGGCATAATATTGAAAAGAAAAGTCAACATTTCAATTAATCAGCCCGAGTCTCTCTTCAACCACTTTCATTTCATTGCACAGAAACATTACTATAGATGAGGAGTCTATATTTGTTATCGCCACAAAACATTGCTTCCTGTTTATAAATGATTTCTTGGGATATAACAGTATGTTAAGAAAAAGCATTGGTGCTCATTTAGCATGTAAGTTAGCCAGCCTACAGAAATAAAGATAAAAGCATCATGAAAAGAGAGTAGTCTTATCTGGTTATTAAAAGATATATGGAAGCATAATATTGAAACGAAAAGTCAATACTTCAAATGCTTAACCTGCCCAAGATTGTCTTCAACCACTTCCATTTGATTGCACAGCATAGACATTGCTAAGGACAAGAGGTGCCTTTATTTTTAATCTCCACAAAACAGTGCTTCCTATTGATGAACGATTTCTTGGAATACTTTGAGAGAAGTATTACTACCCGCTTAGCATGTAAGTTGGCCAACCAACGGAAACAAAGATAAGAGCATCATGAAAAAAAAAGAGTTATCCATTCTCTATATTGAAAGATACAAGGAGGCATAATATTGCAAAGATAAGTCAACATTTCGATAGCTTAATCAGCCCGAGACCGTCTTCAACCACTTCCATTTGATTTCACAGAAACGGACATTACTATAGATGAAGAGTCTTATTTGTGATCGCCACAAAAATATTGCATCCTGTACATGAAATAGTTTTTGGGATATATTTACAAGAGCAGTTCTGCACAGTCGGCATGTAAGCTCTCTGTGTCAACAAAATTAAGGTGGGACAACTCGGACATGAAAAACTGCAATATAACGGGAAGAGCAATTCATGAGCTGTGAAGGATGGCATTGAAATACGAGGACCACAAATGTGATGTTTTTTTTTTCACTGTCTTTTGTTTCGAAAATATGCATGCTCTAATTCCAAGAAAGCATCAAGCCGGTTTTACATGTCTCTGGGAATTGCAACATGTCTGAATTACACGTGGATCACGTGTCTGTGTGCCATGCCTGCGGAGCATCAAGTCAGATGATCTGTCAAGTAGAACAGGATTGCATCATTTGCATGATAGCTTTTGAAGCCTGATTCTAGGCCATTCGTAGCCAATCTCCAGATTATTTGAAGCAAATTGTTTTGGATTTATCTTTTTAAGAGAAGTTAGATTTTGAGAAAAGCATTAGAAGATCTCAAAAGAAACTGGAGCAAATATTGTCACATTTGGCCTGGTGCACCTAAGACGTGACATTTGGTTAAAAAAAAAAGTTATTCGAAGGGGTTGATTTTAACATTGCTTTATGGTGGAGAACTTAAATTTTAATGTACCAAAGATTTTGGAGTGATATCTTCATTCATCTCTGAGAAACTCACGGTTCTATTCAAGAGATAAGAATCTGAAATTTTAAACGACTCTAACTAAAATGCTCACCATTGGCCTATTTATTAGTGTTAGAACTCCAAACAAACTTATTTTTGATGAATGGACAATGGCAAAATTTATACACTGGGTTAGGGTTAATTTAAGTTATTGGTGTATTGAAAAATAATTGATTTTAAATAAATTATAAAAAATAGAATATTCCTCAATTATAATTCTTGCAGCTAGAAAATAATTAAGTTTTATCGCACTTGAACCACTTAAATCTTTTGTTGAAATGCAACAGAATACTGTTGAAAAAGATTTTTTTTCTTCACTGGAAGAGAAACGTGAAAATTGACACAAAAATTCATTAAATTACTCGACAGAAAATACCTGAAATTAAGTGAAATTATGTGAAACCATAGCTTCCTACCATTCATTTGAAAGCTATTTTTCTGCTGATTTCAGAAATGTATATATTATTTATGTGGATTAAGAAAACGGCGTATTCTAACAGTAATTGGTAATTAGAAAGTTCAGATTTTTTTGAGAGCCACCTATATATCATTAGATCAAGCTAATATTCATCAAAATGCTTTTTTTCATTTAGTTTTACTGTTAAAATCTTTTATAAACATGATGCATTCAACTCTTTTAAATTAAAAGTCGATTTAAAAAAAAAAAATTAGTTTTCACTGCCAGGCATACCTACAAAATCTCTTGGTCTGAGAAATGTAAATGACATGGTTGTGTCGGACATACATAAGAACTTTTGAAAGACTCATTCATTATAATGAGCTGATGAGTAAAAATACTGTTTTGTGATATAACAAAGGTCACCACCTCGCCAGTGCAAAATGCCAGGATCTTCAGAGTCAACCTGTTTTCACAGCCTTTGACTGGATGATACCTATTTAAAATGCCCAATAGAAGTATTATACTTGATCTGCACATTTAGTATTGTCTTTAGTTACCAGACCTTTTAAAACACATTAAACTTGTAGTGATAGCCATTTGGATGAGGCGTTATGGTCGGGACAAAAACGTTATGGTTGGGACACTTCTCTCTTTACAGTACTGTGTGCCAAGTTTTCAGAGTATCTAAAAAAGCTGAAATGCAATGACCAGTGTATGGGTCAAGGAAACTCAACTGGGGAATATGGCTTTCCAAAGCATTTATCAGCGAAGTAGGGGCTGAGAATTCACCTTATAGTTTCAACCGTTATGGTTGGGACAATCAAAAATGGCTTTATAAAGTTGCATTTATAAGATATTAAGTTTAGTTAGAGGTGGTGAACAGGTATTATTTTATTAAAAGCAATAGCTAAGCAGGGTTCATACACAGTAGTGGGTCTCATAGTGTCAGTCATTCTTCACTTACAAGCCAACAATGACAATACTTCAAAAAGTTGAATTTTGGCTTCATTTGTTTCATTCTGCAAAATCTTTGGTTCCATGCTTATTTCCGAGTATCAAATAACCAAACTACCTCTGCTCCAAATAAATGTACTAATGGAATGATATAACATACAATATTGATGAAAAATGAGGGCATTATTTTGTTTTCTTCATAAAAAAAGTTGTTTTTGGGTCTGTCACGCCAAAATCGTGCATTTTAAGCACATTTTCCTGAATGTTTTGTGTACTATCTTGAGTGCAAATCATCCGATTTGGCTGAAATTTGAAAGGCAAATACATAACAATGTGATAGATCGATACCGATACTTAGCTGCTCTCAAAATGATATTTGGAAAACGTGGAAACCTCCGATTTTTGGCTTCAAAATTAAAAGTCACAAGGTGCACCAGGCCATTTGCGGAACAGACAAGTCAGATAGGAGCCTGAGGATTCATAAAATGTCAAACAGGACAAATGAAGATGGATTAGCCTCTTAATTGAAGAAGGAGAGGTAGAGATAACTTTTCTTGCCTTAATTCGTCAATTGCTACTGACATTTGATGAGTCAATAATCAATATTTCAAAGACTCAATCTGCCCTCCTCCATTTGGTATTTTGGATGGGCGGAGTTCACAAGTATGTTGCCTCTAAATGGCCCACACCGGTGCCGATAGGGTGTAAAACACAAACTCACCTACAAGTCACAACAAGTATAAAACTTCTTATTTTTACTGTGGCTGGCCATAACACAGGTTATCGTGGGAAACTAAACATGTAACGTAGCACTACATTCATGGATGAATGTATTAGGGATGTATACCCTGTAAAGGAGAGAATGGCTAAATATTGCAATATTTCTCATCAATTCCCTCAATTGTGTGACTCACAAGGCCACAACTTCACAACGATCATTGATCAAGGCTGCTGTGCCCCCTCCCCTCCTACCAAGGCAGACAAGAACAAGAAATGGAAATGGAAATGGATAAAAATCAGAAACACTTCAGAAAGCGGTCAGAAGCCCGAGCTAGAAAGAGCTCTCAAGTCACCCCGCACTTCAAAAAGACTTCACAGCCCAATTGGCCTGTGTACATAATTGCTTGAGTACTGTCAACTTTCCATCAAATCTAATTTTGTTGCCACAATGACAGACTGTCGTTATCCCTTTCAGATTTGCAAGATTGTCTGATATTTTTGTAAAATGGATTCCTAGGAAAAATGGCTGCATTGTATATGTATGTTTAAGGCAGAGACAAATATTTAAATGCATCTATATTTAGAAAGGTAGATTGGTAAATAGTTTGATTATAGATAAACAGATAGATATATCCTAATCAGATGAATAGATAGATACAGTAGATCTTATAATGCAAAACAAATATGTTCAGCTTGATTTTGCAAAGAATGGCCCATATATAGAATCTGGTTCCAATATCATCTTCACCTCATGCCAGTTATACAAGTCTGAAACTTGTAACACGTCTAAATCAGAATTGAGTCTCATGTCTCAGTATCATGTCTGTGAAGCATCCAGCAGTCGATGACAAAGCAAAACAGGTTAAAATTATGCTGGATGACTTTTATGGGAGCTTTGAAATCTAGGTCAAGTCATATTCAATCTGTGAAAGATGGCATTAAAATTTGCGAACAATTTATTAATAACAGGTTTTTATCGTCATTATTTGTAGTGAAAATATAAAATATGTTTTTGCTCTAATTACATTGAAGGCGTCATGCCAGTCTTACATCCCTCAGATAGTTGTGACATGCCTCAATTACAAGTGGGTCTCAGTATCATGTCTGTGAAACATCAAGGCAGATGATCTGCCATGAAAAAACAGGGCTGGCTGATCTTTATGGAAGCTTTTGATGCTGATTCTGGACCAATTCGTAGCATATCCAGAAAAGACTTTTATCAAATCTCTTTAGATTTGTATTTGAGAGAGCTATGATTTTGTGAAAAAGCATTAGAAGATTTCGAAAAAGAAACTGGAGCAAATATTGTCACATTGCAGAGCAGACAAGTCTGACAGGGAGCCTGAGGATTCATCAAATGTGGCATTGGACAAATGAAAACAGATTAGCGTCATGCGGAGATGGAGAGACAACTTTTCTTGCGTTAATTCCTCAATTGTTAATGATATTTGATGAGCCAATATTTCAAATGCTTAATCTGCCATTAAGACTGTCTCCAACCTCCTCACATTTGACTGCACAGTATATAGACACTGTTGGAGACAAGAGGAGTCTATATTTGTTATCTCCACAAAACATTGCTTCCTGTTTATAAATGATTTCTTGGGATATAAAGGTATGTTAAGAAAAAGCATTGATGCTCATTTAGCATGTAAGTTAGCCAGCCTACAGAAATAAAGATAAAAGCATCACGAAAAAAGAGAAATCCTTTCTGGTTATTAAAAGATATAAGAAGGCATAATATAGAAAAGAAAAGTAAATATCTTAAATGCTTGATTTGCCCGAAACTGTCTTCAACCACTTCCATTTGATTGCACAGCATAGACATTGCTATGGACAAGAGGTGCCTTTATTAGTAATCTCCATAAAACAGTGCTTCCAGTTTATAATTGATGTCTTCTGATATGTCAAGAAGAAGTAATGCCCACTTAGCAGGTAAATTCTCCTAGCTAACAAAACAAAATTGGAACTATTTATCATGAAAACTGTATTCCCTCAAAAAAGACCAACTAATGATCACTATAGGATGGTCTTAGAATACAGGACAATAAATAGCAAGTATTTTTTACAACATTCCTTCCATCGAAAATGTAATCTTTTAAAATCTTCTACACCGTTGCTCATAAATATAGAATACTTCAACATTCTCCATTGAAATTGACAACTTTAGCTGGAGCACATGATGGTCTGATTCAATGGTAGCTACTTCCAATGGCCACTAAAAGGAAAATCATGCTGTAGTTTAAAACGCATGTTGCAGCGTTAACTCCAGGAAAAGTTACAGCAGCACAAAATATGGAAATCACAGGGGTTTTTGGGTGAGGTGCATTAAACCAAAAATTTAAAATTCTTGCAAAAAATTTAGCTAAGGCTTTCAAAGAGTGATGAAAGAAGATGGCTTGACCTTTACAATGGACGTTGCTTGCATTCACACTCTGAAATGTATTTTTATTTCATACTTTTTTTTCCAAAAAAGTATTCCATATTTATGAGCAGGAGTGCAAAATTCCATGAAGGTATCATTCATGTCATTCATGTCTCTGAAAATTGCAGCATGTCCAAATTACAAGTGGGTCATGTGTCATTGTGCCATGCCTGCGAAGCATCAAGGCAGATGATTTTTCAAGTAGAACCGGACTTGGTTGTTCTTATGGGAGCTTTTTAAACCTAATTTTAGGGCATTTGGAACCAATCAAGCCGATTTCAAAGAAAAATCTTAAAATTTAACAAGGTTTGATTTTGAGAAAAGCATTATAAGATCTGGAAAGAAACTGCTGCAAATATTGTCACATTAGCAGAGCAGACAAGTCAGACAGGGAGCCTGGGGATGCATCAGATGTGGAATTGGACAGATGAAGATAGATCAGCCTCTTAATTGAAGAAGGAGAGACAACTTTCTTGCCTTAATTCCTCAATTCTTAATGACATTTAATGGATGAATATTACGAAGGTTTACTATTTCACCGCCTCCCACTTGTTTACACATTATATATAAATTGGCATCTCCGCAAAACATTGCTTCCTGTTGATGAACGATTTCTTGTTCTTGGAATACGTTAAGGTGACTCATGCGTGGAACACTGCACATACTTCTGAGCAGCCTGGTTGCCTAGCAACATAGCGTCACAACTGCTGCAGGCCCTGAAAAAGTTGTGGCGTCACCATTTTCTGCTCTCTTTTTTTTAACAGCATGGCGGCCAGTAATTTGCTATTTAAATGAGATCTAATGCAGCTAGAAGCATAATTATTTTGTTATTGAATGCAGTAACACCTCCTCTATGCTAGTTCAAAGTTTCAGCTTCTCATCTTCATCCAAACAATTTTCTCAACTAATTTCAGTCAACTGCGTCTAAAATTGTCTTTATTTCTTTAAATTGACATTGGCATAGTCATGATACTGCAGTTAAAAAACGACTCGGTGAAATTTTTTTTATTTTTGGCCATTTGTTTGACAATAACTTGTTTATGATATATGAAAATTTAAAAAAAAATCTGTATGATCGTTTTCCTAAAATTTGATTACAGCCAAAATTGATGCATACAAAATCAGCAATTAATTTGTGTATTGGTGCCCTTTGAGCTCTTACATAAAAAAGTATTTTAACCTTTTTCTTCAAATTTTTGGAAAATGTATTGGTTTACATCCATGGGAAGACATTTCTGACATTTTTGTGTGACAAATGCATGTAATGCTTTATTCTGTGGTACATAACCAAAAACTCAATTTATGACTTTTAAGCAGTCGTCAGGCCAAACATACTGTTGCCATGGCAACAAAACGAGTCGGTGACATTTTTTTGTTTTTCATTTTTGGAATGTATGGGTCCCATAGAGTAACTTTGCAAAATTTTAGAAAAATCTGTATGATCAAACCACCATAGTTGAGTCACCTTAAGCAGAAGCATTACTACCCACTTAGCATGTAAGTTAGCCAACCAACATTTAAAAAATGAGTAATTCTTTCTAATTCTGGTTATTAAAAGATATAAGAAGGCATATATTGCAAGGAAAAGGTAACATTTCAGTAGCGAAATCAGCCTGAGACTGTCTTGAACCACTTCCATGCCATTGCACAGAAATAGACATTACTATTGACGAGGAATCCATATTTGTTATCGCCACAAAAACATTGCATCCTGTACGTACATGAAATAGCTCTTGAAATATATTTAGAAGAGAGTCAGTTCTACATGCTTAGCATGTAAGCTCTCTATGTCAACAAAATGAAGGTGGGACAACCGGGACATGAAAAACTACAATATAACACAAAGAGCAATTCATGATCTGTAAAGGATGGCCTTAAAATACGAGGACAACAAATATTAGGGGCTCTATTTCACCGTTCTTTGTATCAAAAATATACATGCTTTAATTCCAAGAGAGAATCATGCCAGTTTTACATGTCTCTGGGAATTGCAGCGCGTCTCAATTACAAGTGGGTCACATGTCTGTGTTCCATGTCTGTGAAGCATCAAGGCAGATGATCTTCCAAGCAGAACAGGGCTCGCCGATTTCTATGGAGCATAGAAATACATAGAAGGGACATGAGGCTCTGGCAGATGAAGCAACCAAATCCACCATCTTGGAACTGCCCTGAATACTGGCACAATGGACTGTGACGTCACCAATAACTGTGATGTCACTTATAACAATGGCATGACGTTACATCATAATTATTCTATTGTGACGTCTTGTCTCAGGGCAGTTCCAATATGGCGGATTTGGTGACCTCATCTTGAGGTGGCATCATACAGCCTCATGTCCGTTCTATGTATTTCTATGCTATGGAGCTCTTGAATCATGAGGCTTGAGTGGTTCGAAGGTAATTTGAAGGTGATTTTGAGCAACTTTCTTTAGATTTGTCCTTTTGAGAGAGGTTTATTTTGAGAAAAGGCATTAGAAGATCTCAAAAGAATCTGGAGCAAATATTGTCACATTTGCAGAGCAGACGAATCAGACAATGTCGAACTGGACAGGTGAAGATAGATTAACCTCTTGCGAAGAAAGAGAGACAACTTTTCTTATTCGTCAATTACTAATGACATTTGATGAGTCAATATTTTGAAAGGCATTATCTGCCCTCCTCCATTTGATTGGACAGTATTTAGATGGGAGGAGTTTACAACAAGTATAAAACTTATTATATTACTGTGGCAGGGCAAAGCACAGGCTATGGTGGGAAACTAAGCATGTAACATAGCTTTATCTTTTTGAGAGAGGTTTGATTTTGAGAAAAAGTATTAGAAGATCTCGAAAGAATCTGGAGCAAATAGTGTCACATTTGCGGAACGGACAAGTCTGACAATGAGCCCAGAGCATTCATCAAATGTGGAATTTGACAAATGATGATAGATCAGCCTCTTGTGAAGAAGGGGAGACAACTCTTCTAGCTTTAATTCCTCAATTGTTGATGACATTTGATGAGCCATTATTTCAAAGGATTAATCTTCCATTAAGTCTCTTCCACCTCCTCCCATTTGACTGCATTGTATATAGAAATGTCGGAGATGAGGTGTCTTTACTTTTTATCTTTAAAAATCATTGGCATCCAGTTTATTTCTGCCCACTTAGCATATAAATTCACCAGGCTGACAAAGTAAAAGTGGGACTATGTATCTCGAAAATCTGTAGTATCACACGAAAGACCAATTTACACTCCTGCTCATAAATATGGAATACATTTTTGGAAAAAAATTGTCAAATAAAAGTAAATTTCAGAGTGTGCATGAAATCAAGGTCCATTGTAAAGGTCAAGTCATCTTCTCTAATCACTCTCTGAAAGCCTCAACTACATTCTTTTGCACAAATTTTTAATTTTTGGTTGAATGCGCCTCACCCAAAGAAACCCCCTGAATTTCCATATTTTGTGCTGCTGTAATTTTTCCCGGGGTTAACGCTGCAGCATGCGTTTTAAATGACAGCATGTTCTTCCCTTTGGCTGTCATTGGAAGTAGTTACCATTGAATATAAGACCATCATGTGCTCCAGCAGAAGTTGCTAAAGTTGCCAATTTCAATGGAAAATGTTGAAGTATTCCATATTTATGAGCAACGGTGTATAATCTTAGTGGGATGGCCTTAGAATACGAAGACAATAAACATCTTTTTTTTTCACCATTCTTTGTGTCGCAATGATATTCTTGCTTTAATTCCATGAAAGTATCATGCCAGTTTTACATGTCTCTGGGAATTGCAACCTGTCTGAATTACAAGTGGGTCACATGTCTGAGTGGCATGCCTGTGAAGCATCAAGGCACATGATCAACCTTGTAGAATTGGGCATGATGGTTTTTATGGGCGAATTTGAAGCCTGATTCTAGGCCGATTTGTATTCAATTCATAGCCAATACAGAGCAGGTTTTATCAAATCTCTTTAGATTTGTTTTTGAGAGAGGTTTGATTTTGTTAAAAAGCATTAGAAGATCTCGAAAGAAATTGGAGCAAATATTGCCGCATTTGCAGAGCAGACAAGTCAGACAGGGAGCCTGGGGATGCATCAGATGAGAAAATGGACAAATGAAGATAGATTAGCCTCTTGTGAAGAAGGAGAGACAACATTTCTTGCCTTAATTCCTCAATTGTTAATGACATTTGATGAGTCAAATTTTCAAATGCTTAATCTGCCATTAAGACACATCCACGTCCTTCCATTTGATTGCATAGTATATAGACATGCTGGAGATGAGGAGTCTTTACTTGTTATCTTCAGAAAACACTGCTTCCTGTTTTGAAGTGATCTCTGAGGATTTGTTGAGACGAATGATTACTGCTCACTCAGCATATATAGGCCTACATTTCATAGTCTAACAAAATGAGATAAAAGTATCATGAAAGCATTTGGAGCATTTAAAGAACTATATAAGTCAAATGGTCTAGTGACCATTGTTGAATGTGGCTTTGTGAATGTTAAACAGTATAACAAATTATACCTCATACAGCTTAACTTGGAGTAGTGGTTAACGCTGTGGAATGAAAAATGGTTTCCAAAATGCTTGTTGCAAAATCATATAAACTAGTCACATTGAGGGACATTGTGGCTTCAGCTGGATGGCTGAGTTGTTACAGTGTAGGCCTGCCCGCTGAAGTTCCTTGCCGGCATAGGTTCAAAGCTCAAACCCTGGGCTCTATTTGAACGACAGGCTCAGGTTTGAACCGGAGTGTGGAACATTTTGAGGACTCCCGCTGTCCCCCTATCTCATCAATTCAGCAACTGCCCTTGCCATATTTGTCCCTCTACATCACTGGTATATGGTGAGTGCTATGACTCATTCTTTGGTCAGTCTCTTTTCTTGACCTTGAACTTAATTTTACATTGTGCAGTAAAGGAACCTGGTGAGAGATTGATACCAGTGTAAACTAAAATTATATCATTCTCCAGGTCAGCCTTTGTTGAAATGAAAGCAAACCAGAAAAGAGAGAGAGAAGGGATGAGAATCTATATATGGAGCACAGAAATGGTTAGAACAGATTTTCGTCAGTGAAAAGGCCTATTCCATTCATCCTGGCCAGTTCAGTGTTGGTCCCATTGCATGTTATGAAGAGATGAATGTTTTCATTGCATGACTACAGGGGCGTGCCTATCACCGGAAGCGGATGTTGAAAGGCAGGCTGGGAGGTATATTAGGCCAGGGGGTTGCCAGGGGCAACGCACAGATTTGTGCTTTCAGGAAACATGGGATTACATGCGGCCCTTTGTGACAGGGGGCGGAGAAGGGTTGTGGTGAAAAGGGGGGGGGGTGGTTGAAAGGAGGGGGTTGGTTGAACCTGTAACGGTTGTTAGGTTGCTGTTGACATAATTCTGGTATCAAGGGCAGCTGCTCTCTGTGAGGTTACTTTAGGGCATTGAACCTGTCTTTTTCATTAGAACCTTCCTGATGATGCAGTAGAGCATTTGAACCTTTCTTGGTTTTGTGTTACAATCTTCCCTTTCGATGTTCCATGAGGTTTAACTTGTGTTGTAAAGATGTGAGATTTCAACCATTCATCAGCTAATTCATTGAATGAAATGTACAACTGAGGAATAACAAGTGCTTACATAATGGCACAAAAAAAATAAATGTTCTTTGTGAGGCCATATCCGTGCCCTAGCCATGTAATAAGACTCATACCCAGTTAGTGATACCTAGTTAGTGAGTCACAACACTCACCAGTGAGGTCACTAGCTACAAGTGATAAATTGACAAGTCGTTCGAATGTGAAAGACAGGGCCTATTATGACACCATTGATGTCCTGAAGCACCTAATTAATAAGTAACCATGCACTCTTAACACAATAGGTTCTTTAATTGTGTGTGTAAAGAACCCACAGCCGAAAAAAGGTTCTAAATCTTTTTAGGGTTCAATTGAATTGAAAAGGTTCAATACTTGGCCGGAAGGCCCTATGATAGGACCCTAGTACGCTCCCAACTTTAGAGAAAGTGTTTCCATTGTGGGAGTTCAGTGCAGCTGGATTATCTAAATGTTGTTTTTGTTTGCTGTTAGAACCTTTTTAAAGTTTGGTAATGAACCTTTTAGGGTTCCTTATCTATACTAGCTTATAGAACCCTTAAAGGTTCCATATAAAAAGGTTTTTAAGAGTGCATTTGTTTTTCATTATGGTTAATAATTATAGTTAATAATATCAACTTCTCTGCTGAAAAAATATTTCTTCTAAAAAAGACTTGCATGTTGTGGCTGTTTGTTTGGTGCATGCATACACTCTTTCAACCACATTATTTCAGGAATATAGACGGAGACACTTGTCATATTTCGGTGTTGCTGTTTTTTTGGGTTTTTTTTAAGAATTTCAATGAGGATGAAGGGTTGCATTACAGTAACTGTAGGCCTAATTGGGGAGTAGGCCTAATTGAAGAGTAGGCCCTATTGTGGAGTAGGTCCTATTGTGGAGTAGGAAATCCTTATTCTACAAAAGACCTCTTGTTTTGCTTTTTCCTTGAAGGTGTCATATCTCAGGGCTCAGACTTTTAAAACAATGAAGCTCTTTAAATGTCTTTTTTTATGTATGAGATTTCTTTTGTTGAAATGTGTAGGTGTAACGACACAGCAGGTGCGAATGGTATCTGTATGTGTCGTTCATTCTATACCTCCTCTGGAACATATTTTCCTGACAAACTATAGTGAAGTCCTGAATGACATCTTTATGTCTTAACATGACAATATCCTGCTTACCAAAAGATTTCCAAGCCAGGCATCCATCCCATGATTTCTGATTTGGCGCAAGTGGGGTAGTATTCAGTCGGTTGGTTGTATTCTGGGCTTTAATGCCATGTTAATGGTTGGGATCCTTTCCACGTAACTTTATCCAAATATACACATTAACGCTGATGATATTTTTTTAGCTTTACAAAAAATTCTTTTCTATATTATTGCCATGTTGATGGTGCTTGTAGGCCAGTATCATCATCTGTAGAGCCACCATCCCTTCCAATAGGCTATTACCACAATACCACATGCATCCCTAATTGGCACAAAATGCAGCTAGTTATGTCCCTGCCAATTTCATGCTTTCATGCTCAATGGCTTATTGTCCAATTGCTGGGCTGCGTAGGTAATAGCTAATTGTGGCTGCAGAGCATGCCTATTCAGATGCCACTGTATAGCCTGTATATTGCCTGTTCTGTGGAGCACTTCATGAATATTGTATCTGTCCATGGTCATTTCTATGCCACTGATTATAGGCCAATTTTATAAATGACTTTTTTTCTGTTAGAATAAAAAAAGATAGTGAAATTTTCTAAAACTGTATGCAGGGCCTATATGCTGTATATTTTCAACTACGAAAAAACCCAGCAAATTGAGCGGTATAATCTGGAGTAATTGTACAGCCAAAGCTAACAACTGCAATTTCACAAAAATCGTGTACTACCAATCCTTCCCGCACATGATTTATATGCTGGAAAGTGGTTGCCTGGAACATTCAATGATTATAATTTGTCATTTTATACTATTATATAGCGCCACTACCATTCAGTTTTTGTAAGCTTAGATCTGATTATTGCCTACCTCTCTCTTCCAACAAGGCAGATCAAATTCCTTATTTAAAATTATTAGTAAATGTATGCAGAACATAAGTATGGAAAACTTTAACTTTACCAATAGTAAGGCAATAACCACAAGTTTGACTTACGGTGCATGATACCACCCTTAAAAATCGGTGCATATAACGACCACTTATTTCTCGCTGTATAATACTTCTCTGGGGCTGTGAATGGTCTGTTATATGAAGTTCTATCTTGTTTACTTGCTTCCAGGCGGTCATGTTTGCGTCCATTTTGTGGGTTACATGGCGGGTAACAAGCGGCTTAATGGCAGTTATTTGTAACATTGTGTCAGAGAGAGACTAGCCCTGTTTGCATACTGCAGTAGCTACTGATTGGCAGACTTGAAGCCTTCTCTTTATCAAATATGGGTCCAGTGTTCATATATTGACAGTATTTGTGCACCAGCCAGCCACAACAACCATGGCTTATCATAATGGCTTGTGGCAATGGCACTGTAAAAGGCATTAGTGTGAATGTTTCAGGACAGCTGATAGGTTTTGCAATTCTCTAACCTGTTCTGATAAAATGTCCTGTGACTTTACCATTTTGGAAGCAATCTATTGGTAGATGTTAAATTTGTTAAGCAGCATCCGAGCTGGAAGTAAATTAAATGTTATGGTATGGCCATGCAGGACGTGACAATTTTTCAAAGAACGCTGAGTATTACAGTGAGCTTACAACTACTGCGGCAGCTATCATATCGATGGTTCTGTGTAAACCTGAACTCCATATACGGTTTGAACACCCTGATTGACACACTTGATACCATGACATTGTCTGGTTTTACCTACTGTCTTCATGCACATTGGGAGAAATAACATGCGATGAGCCAATAGCACTATTCAATGAACTGCTGAATACTGGACACCAGATAACTCACTTAGGCCAGCATATCTAATGGCCAGCCTATTCAGGCTGAAAGTCCAAATAAAATAAACTGAAATATTGAAGCACAGTAATATTGATAGTATTGGTAGATAAAGAGAGTAAAACTGGTGACGCAGACCTCTGAATAGCCGTATCGGCTGAATTGAATAATGCTGGATGTTGAAACAAGAAAATTTTTTTTGAAAAAAAAATAGGGCGATTTTACTTTGCCACCATAAGGCATTTTTGACAAATCTAAGCTTCATTTTACATGATTTAAGTGTATGTCTTTTTCTAACATATCAACCATTAATTAATCCACATCCATACATGTAATAAAATCTGTCTGTATACATCTATCTTAGAGGGTTCTTATTCAGCATAAAAGAACTATAATATATCCAGTTTCAGGTCTGCATGCTGTTAATTGCATAAATAGATGTGGCCTTAAATTGGGATTCTTCTGTATTTCTTGGAAGTGCTTCTGCCCATATTTTGATGATGTTTTTGCACACCTGTCGGCAGATTTTCTTTCAGGGGTGATGAACATACTGAGGGCTCCTTGCAAATAAAGAAAGTATTACAATACATAACAGCGATTGGCCTGTGCATCGCCCTAAAAAGTGATGGTTTGGACGATGTATTGAGAGAGTACTGTTAATTTGGATATTAGAGGATTTGGATTTCGCAGGTAAATATTCTCAAGTGAAAAATCTAAGAATGGACAAATGTTTACAAAGATAAATCGACAAGATATTGCAGAAAGATATATGGACCATCGAAGAACACCGGAAAAAATTTTAAAAACACAGCTTGACCAGACAAATGCATGAATGTCATACATGTATTGTACTTCAACAAGAAACTTTTCCACCCACCGTTTTCTTCCATCCTGTGTAGCATCATGGATTTCCTTCCTCATTCTGAGAATATTTCGATTTGTCACTCCTAGTACTTTATATACATTTCTGAGTAAATTGCTTTCTGTTGTTATTTTTGTTTGCGGTGAAATTTCTAGGAAGTACTTAATCATGGAAAGATGGAATATGACAGGATAAAGTTTCAGCGGTTTTGGTCACACTTTTGAGAATTGTTATTTAGATCTAAAGTTTTGTGAGTAAGTACAAACTTGCTTCCACGGAAATATTTAAATAATACCGGCATGTGTTTTTGGTTTCTAGACCTCAGATTTTCTTGGTAAACCTCACCTATTTCTGCTGCCTTATTAATATTTAACTTCCTGACAAGCTTTTGCAAAAGCTATTTAGATAAATCGAAAAAAAAGACATACTAAAGTCAAGACATTTATTTGGGCAGTAAGTTTTTTGCCAATAAAACAATCCATGAACATGTCTGAGGTTTAACTTTTGGTTTATTGGGGTGAGAACACCATGGCCAAGAATGATTTGGATTAAATATACAGTATATCAGCTAATCCCCCAGCTTCATCATACAGGCACTTGCAATGTTAAATTGCTGCTGCTCTTCAGCACATTAACAGCTATTTTTAGCCTCCCAGTGTGATGTCATCAGCATTATTGGCTCTGTGACATCACCGAAACAATGGTAATGTCACAACAGCAGCAATAGAAGCAGTAGAAGAAAATGGCTTCTTGAGTTGTGTTGACAGCAATGTTATTCTAATGGGACTACCTCAAAACTAGGGCTACAACATGCCAGAACTTCCAAATATTTATGAAATTGTTTGGTCAAGGTGTCAGGAACAGGAGGAGACAATTATTTTTGTCCATGTTTTTAATTATCAGCCAAAAACTTACTGCCACAAAAAAATGACTTGACTATAACTACCTTTACTCAGATAAACTCATTGTAGTCAAGATCAATCATAGTATATCATCTTAAGCAATTTTTGCAAAACATAAATTTAGATGATAGATAAGACAATAATTTGCTCATGGGTTTGCCAAAGATACACCTTTTGTTTGTCTCAAGACTAATCAATCTTGAAATGTGACTGATATTCATTTATTCTCCTTGTTTTTTCTGTCGGCAGTGACTAATTTGATTCTCTATTTATCACTCACCTACTTGATTGGCATATTATCAACCACCTATTTACTTCTCCTATTATCGCTCACCTAATTGGTTCTTCTATTATCACTCACCTGTTTGATCTGAGTCAAAATACCCATGACCACACCCTTTCACACCTCTTGCTAAAACATCTCATTGTTAATGGTTAAGGTCATGCTGTTAGGGAATAACATCTGAAGAATGGCTTGGTGACAAGTTTGTTTGATGTTATGTACTGTTGCAGTAATGAGGTCATCGTATTGAAATGATTCAGCGAATCAGAAAAAAGGTAATCCTTTCTTTTACTGCACAAGCCATACCCATGGACTCAGAAGTTGCTTAGGACACACAGTGTGATGCAGGTAAAGCATGCTGTGCACAGATATTTCTGAGGTTATACTTATGGCTGTTACTGTGAAATAAAAAAAAAAAATCATCAGTTTACAACATTCAGAATATTTCTGACCGCTTAGCACTCATAAAGAACACTCTTTTTTAAGGATTCATGTTTGTTATAGAACAACAAATACATCACAAAGAGACTTTTAGGATTGTGAAGATAACATGTAGGAAGGTATATATGGCTTTCTCATTCATAGAGTTCTCACAGATTTTATAGTGCCTTCTGTGAGCATTGAGTGAAATTCCATCTCTTTTGAAAATGGATATCTCAATCGTGTTTCAATTACATGTATAAAAGAAGTTTCCAGGATGTGTATGGTTAACATTCTGTAGACACATTGTGTTGTAAAAATGATGACCGATTTGGTTTCGTAGAATGCTTCTATAAATATCATGCTTTACAACTGTCACGAAAACTCAAGCACAGGATCGGTTTTGATTTTCAAGTAACAGTGGGCATACCAGTGGATTTTTTAGCATAGTAACTGGGAGACCAAATGGTCTCCCATTGAGCAGATTTGGTCTCCCAGTCATTGCCAAATTGGTATCACTTGGAGACCAATTTTCCCAGAGACTTGTTAGTGTTTTTGAGAGTCAGGCTTCTTCTCTCCGTATGAAAATATTCTTAAAATGCTCTTTACAACAAAACTGCAGCTTAATTTCATCTTTCTGATTTCCGATTTTCAAAAATTTATAATTTTTCAAACTTGTTGAAGTGGAGAAGTCCAGAATAATATTAGCAGCCAGGTTAAGATTTCAAACTCCCAAGCGCACCTTCATATTTTTATCTTATTGATCTCAGTGGGTCTTTAAATGCCGCGAATCACAGCTCTACATAGTGGTGTTGGTCTCCCAGTCGACAATTCTTAAAAAAGGCTCTGGGGCATACAGATGTTGAGAATTCTTGAAGAGATAATTTTGAGTTTTCAGAAAACAGGAATGTCTTCTTGTATGTTGTTTAATGCCAAATTGTTTGAACTATTTATATTTCTACCCTTTGACACATCTTTTAATTTGATCAGCTGAAGAATAAAATTTTTGCTATGGCTTGAAATGATTCAGTTGCAAGATTCAATTACATTCCCTCTGCTTCTATCTATCTCTGTCTCTGTCTCTGCCTCTCCTCTGTCTCTGCTTGTTTCCATATCTTATTCTCAGTCTGTGGCTATTTTTGTCTGTGTGTCTGTGTCTCCATGCTGCATCTTTCTTCCTATTTCCCCTTCACTGTCTTACTGCATTCTAACCTGCATCTCTTTATGATATAAATATTAAGGATTTTATTAGACACCGTAATATCATCAAAACATATGTGTCGTATGGAGCAGAGGGTGAGCTTAGTGATAGTGTATGTGCTTGGCTGTCAATCACTGAGTTCTACTTAGAATATATATAGTCACAAAAAAACAGGAAATAAAGCCCCAAGCATTCTTCCATCTTTATAATATAATATAAGGAGAGCATGGGTCTTGCTCATTGGTGGTATACTGGGCTGGGTTGCTAACATCTCAGTAACCCATGTTAGATGGATTCTTCAAGAATGCACCTCCCCTCATTATTGTGGACTCTGAAGCCTATCTCATTCGTAAATCCAGAATACCAAGCCCTATCACCAAATCTCAAGCCCCATCTCTTCATAAGTTTGACATGCATTTCACTGTCACTTTCTACCACAATGTAATGATAATAATTATAATCTCTCATCAAAATGATTGGTTTTGGGCCTACCTGGATTATGAAGGTGTGGTTGACAAAATGCTGTCTGCTTGTGTTATTGTTAAACGAGTGGGTGGAATGTAGAATGGATAACTCTCTGTTGACAAAACAAGCAAAATGCAGAGTCATCTGTGTCATTCTATAACAATAAAAGAAGCCTTAGTTGTGAGCTTAAGGCTTATTTTTGTATCTCATATTCCTTCCAAAATTTTGTATTGTCATTGCACTTTTTGAGAGACAGGAAGTAAAAAAGAGTGTCGCCAACGCACTATATTATATGTCAGCTTTTTGCGATGTATACATAAGCAGTTATTCACCGATAACATGTATACTTTTGATCAAAAAGCATTTATAGGCGCGGTAAATCACTTGCAATTGCATCAGTTACAGTCAAGATATCATACATATTTGCAAATTCCTTAACTTTATATGCTAAAAAATATCACGAAGAAGCAATTAAGTTTGTGTTTTGTGCTGGGGCAACTGGATTTTTCAAACATTCGATATACGGTACATTTTTGACACGATTTACAGATTTTCTGTCACTGATTTCACATAAATGGAATAATGAAATGATCCCAGAAATGTGAAACATTCAATGTATAATTGAATATGTACATGTATATAGGCAGGATAGTTTGGTTGAAGGCAGTTGAATGTATGATTAGGCGTTATTTCCCTGGGTCTCTGTATTGGATCAGTAATGTAGAATGCATTATTTATTTATTGGATTGTGTATAGAGTAGCACCTCAGATTTGGAGATAGTTTGATGCTTCGACTGTTGATTTGCATTTTCTGAATGATTATAATTTCTGAGTCAACCTGAAACAAAAGCATTATTTTCAGGGTTGATCACATGCCTCAAAATACCATAAAACTGAACCAAATCACCAACTAAGCAGCATTAAATATTACTTGTAAAACAATTGGCATCTGTTGGAGATACTGCCCAGTGTCCGTGCTATTTCTGTAATGTCTCTGTTTGTGCTAATGTTGTTGCAGACAGAATACACATCACGTACTCACGAGGGGCATATCACCCCTCACACGGCACTCCTCCACCCTGCCTTGATTAAGCCCTTTCCTGGCTTTCTTCAAAGCTTTTCATGTTAGCAAACCTAGACAAGTCTGGCAGACATTGCAAGATTTAACTTTTCCTTCTGTATCTCTCTGTAACTTCCCATTTTCCTATCTGCCCCTTTCCCATGAGCAATGCTGCCTCCTTCATCTCCCTATTAATTCTCCTTCATCTCCCTATTAATTCTCCTTCATCTCCCTATTAATTCTCCTTAATCTCCCTATTAATTCTCCTTCATCTCACTATTAATTCTCCTTCATCTCCCCTTTAATTCTCCTTCATCTCACTATTAATTCTCCTTCATCTCCCTATTAATTCTCCTTCATCTCCCTATTAATTCTCCTTCATCTCACTATTAATTTTCCTTCGCCTCCCTATTAATTCTATTTCATTTCACTTTCTTCCAGTTACTGACTTTCAAAGGTTCTGTAAAACAAGTCCTCCTACATACAGTGGGGTGCGAAAGTTTGGGCACCCTTGGAATGGGGTCACATTTTTTCAAATTTCAGACAAACCATTTGCGGAATCTTTCCAACGTGAATTGTGTGAGTGAAGGATATCCATGCACTCAATTTTACACAGAAAGAACAATGGAAGTATAAGAATGAAAAAAATATGGGTATTTTTGTCGGATTTTACATGTGCAAAAGTTTGGGCACCCCTACAGATGCTGGTCTTGATTTTTCTATAGCTCTACATCAAAGCAATATAAAAGCTCTAAAATGCTTTGGATAATGATGTAAGCATCCCAAAACTTCATTTTGCATAAATTTTACATTTTAACCCCTAACAGAATGACTCCAAACTTAGCGGATTTTATGTAACCAAGGTACGTCAGATTATTTAATAAAATTTCAATTATTTTGAGTCCAAGAGCTGACAAGGTTGATTTATTGTGTTTATTTGTCATTGCCTAAACATGACAGACTAATCTTTGATGAAATTATGGAGCAGCTCAGACCTATATCCAACGAAAATGCCAAAAAGGCCACAAAAGTTCAACTTTCTGGGCATCTATGTCGAGTACCTTGGCTTTTCCTGTAAAAATATTTCTGAAACCTGCTGTTTTTTAGTTGTGTTGTGTAGGAATGTCAATTTTGCAATTATTACAGCTGACTTCCATGATTCTTGGCCTGGCTATTCTTGTCCTTGGAGAGTCAAAATTGTTTGTCACATTCTGGTATATATCGGAGCGATTCCATTTCAGTGCATTTTTTGGCTCCATTGTCTCAAACACCACAGTGACTGATCCAGAATGCTTCCAAATAGCGAGATGGGTCCTTTGGCATGACTCTGACAGTCAGATTAAGCTGTTTAATTGTGATACCTTGTATAGCTTGGCTTTTGATATCTGCATGCTGACTGTGGATTGATGCACCAGTTGATCACATTCAGTGTCACAACTCTAGGCGTCTATGAGGTTGACATGTAAGATTTAATTGTTGCAAAATAGCAAAATTGACGAAATAGAAAGAAAATTAACACCAAACTGATTTTTTTTAGCAAAAATAGTCCCTGGCTGGCAACACAAAGTGGAACTGCATATTAATATTTTAATTTTGCTCAATATTAACCTAACTAAATAATAGAAATCTGAAATATTTTTGGTTATTTTAGATAAAATGTTAATTTTTTAGGTAAAGGAGAGGCTAACCGTGTCTCTTGGTCCAGAAATTTCCAAAACTTTCAATATAACTGGACATGTGAAATCGTGCCATAGGTACCACAAAGATGCAACCGTTGGAGTCACTCTCTGTGGGAGAACAATAAAAAAATGCACTAAAAATAAGTCCTTGGATGCCTACATTATTATCCAATGCAATTTAGAGCTTTTATATTGCTTTAATGTGGAGTTATATAAAAGTCAAGACGAGAATCTGCAGGGGTGCCCAAACTTTTGCACGTGTAAAATCAGACAAAAAGATCCATATTTTTTAAAATTTTTATATTTCCATTGTTCTTTCTGGGAAAGATTGAGTGCACGGGTATCCTTCACTCACACAATTCACATTGGAAACATTCTGCAAACGGTTTGTCTGAAATTTGAAAAAATGTGACCCCTCTCCAAGGGTGCCCAAACTTTTGCACCCCACTGTACCTTGTGTCAATCGCTGGAAATTTCACAGACCGGTACCGATTAGTGACATCAGTTTGATATTATTTGATGGCAAACAGAATAGAAGCATATTTTTAAAATTCTCTATTTCGAGCATTGAGTGAAATTAAACATCCCTTTTGAAAAAGGATGTTTGAATTGTGTTTCAATTACATGTATTAAAGAAAAGGTTTCTAGGATGTGGAAGGGTAACATCCTGTGGGCACATTTTGTTGTGAAAGTGATGAGCAATTTAGATTCGCAGAACATGTCTATGTATATCACGCTTTACAACTGTCACAAAAACAGGATGGGATTTGAATTTCAAGTAATCAGTGGGCAACAGATGTTGGGAGTTCTTGAAGAGTAGCATTGAGTATTAAGAAAACAGCAATGTCTACCTTCACATTGCTTAATGCTAAATTGTTCGAACTATTTATATTTCTACCTTTAACATATCTTTAACTTCGATCGGCTCAAGAATGAAATTATCACAAAATAGCTTGAATTGATTCAGTTGGAAGATTCAATCATACTCCCTCTGCTTGTCTCTGCCTCTGTCTCTGCCTCTGTCTCTGCCTCTGTCTCTGCCTCTGTCTCTGCCTCTGTCTCTGTCTCCGCCTCTCCTTCGGTCTCTGCCTCTTCCTCTGTCATTGTATAAATCTTTTTTTTTCTTTGTGTCAGACTCAGTCTGTCTATTGACATTTCAGTGTATTTCCATGCTACATCTTTTTTCCCGTTTCCCTTTCTTGTCGCACTGACTCCCAATCATCTCTTCATAATATGAAGAGGGTATGAATCTTGCTCAGTGATAATATGCTGGGTTGGGGTGCTTAACTCCGGGTTCAATTTCTGGTTCAGGGAACCTTGTGCGATAGATGTTTCATCCTGAGCCAAGAATGCACCAGTCTTAGTGACTGTTGTCCCTGAAGTTCTGATGGTTCAGAAATGTAGGACGCCAAATCTCCATGAGCTCGATATGCATTTCAATGATTGGTTTTGTGCCAGCTTATTACGAAGGTACTGTGTAACTATGTCTTGTTTGTTTTTCTTGCATGATTCATGTAACGCAAGTGGGTGGAATGTTGAAGGGATAAGTCTCTGTTGACAAAACAAGCAAAATGAAGAGTCATCTGTGTCATTCTACAACAATAGGAGAAGACTTAGTTGCGAGCTTTGCAGCTCATATTCCTTCCAAAATTTTGTATTGTCATGGCAATTTTTGAGCGACAGGAAGTTAAAATGAATTACGCCAACGCAGTGTATTATATGTCAGCTTTTAGCATTGTATACATCAGCCATTAAGCACCGATTACATGTACTTTTCTATCAAATTTTTTCTATTGGGTCGGTAAACCATTTGCTAGGGTATTAGTTACAGTCATGACATTATATGTTTTCTTTATTTGCTAAAAGATGTAATGGAGAAACAGTTAAATGTTTGTTGTTATGGCAACCATGATGGTTGCAAACATTTAATGTACATTTTTGCTGTGATATTCACACATATTCCGTGACCGATTTTATGTAAACAAACATTAATGTAACAGCTGCAAAATACAGAACATTAAATGTATAAATGAGCATCAATGCATGATATTTTGGAAGAATGTAGTTGAATGTATGATAAGATTTTATTTCCCAGGGTCTCTAAATTGGATCAGTATTGTAGATTCCATTATTTATTCATCTGATGATAAGTGGAGTAGCACCTAAGATATAGAGACTATTGACTTGCATTTTCTGAAATAACCCCTGTAGGCCTAGGAACCTGTGTGGGTGCTAATGTTGTTGTAGATAGAGTACACCACACTGACAACTGTGACAAGGGGCATATCACCAAAAGCTCACAAGGTGCTCCTCCCGCCTTCTTTTAATTAAGCCCTTTTCTGGTTATCTTCAAAGTATTTTATGTTAACAACCAAGAAATTTCTGGCAGACACTGCAAGATTCAATCACAACTTCTCTTTCTGTCTCCCTCTGTAACTTCCAAGATTTTCCCATTTGCTTCTTTCCCACACTTTCTGCTGCAGCTTCGCTCCGGGTCTTCTCTATTAGTTCCATTTCATTTCACCCTCTTCTGGCCTCTAAAATCCACAGCTTCTGTAAAAAAAAGGACTTCTAACTGGTGTCAATCAACTCCCAATTTCCCTCACTTGCCCTAATTGGTGACATCATCAGTGTGACGTCAGGGCGTGGCAGACAGAAGTGTAGCAGAACCATCTCGTAGCCATTAAAAAGACAAAATTTGTTACTCTGGCAAAATGGTGCCACTTTCTAAAATTCTAAACCTGAGGCACTGATAACCAAAACGTAGATAAAGTTGTGGAAGAAATAACAAACTAATGAGAACTGAATGTGTGAGGCTTAAGTTGCTATTTTGAAAAATAAAAATAATCGTTTGGCCAGTTTAACTGATGGACACAAAAAATAATTGTTATCACTTCAGGCAAGTGCTAGAAAGAACGATTTTATTCATACAATCTCAAAACAATCATACAGTGCACTTTATACATGTGTCTGTCAGCAAACTTTTCAAGGACTATGGGGAAGATTGCAGCAAATAAGAACTAAAGAAGTAAATATCTTTGCAATGAATATTTATTTGTAATACATCATCCATGCAAGCAAACTAAGATTGCATAAGATGTCGGTGGAGATAAAAAGGGAAAACGGGAAGTTCTCCCTCTTTTTGTTACGTTTTCTTATTGGCTGATGCAGATAATAATCATGTAATAGTCTGATGGAAGATCACAGAAGGTTACATGTAGATGTTTTTAATGGCAAGATGCATTTTCATTCCGTTTCAAGTGCTTCAATGAATTTTGTTAAAACTGGAGAATAGAACCAGCACATAAGGGGATTAATTAAAGGTTATGCCCATAAAGGTCTTGCGTATACATGTGTATTTTAAGAAAAAACTGTATCTGTTGCAGAATATACATAAATCTAGACTGGGAAATCAATCTTCGAACTTCTCAAAGGAGTTGCCTGTCATGTTTGGCATTTAAATCTTTGATGATCTGTCCCCGTTATAGCCAACAGCAATCAAATATTTGTCGACTTCCAAATTTCAAGAACCAATATTTACCATGCTAAATTATTCTAGGCTCACTAGAAGTGAAGTGTTTCCATTTATAAACATTGACTTCACCTAAGAATGGCTTCAGATCGACTGTATCTTAATTGGTTGAAGTTATGCTAGCGGCATCAAAGACATTTTCTTTTCTCTATGCCATTATGGCATCCCATGGGATAAGCTTGTCTTATTAACAGGCAGAATGCAAATATAGAAGCCATTATTGCATGTAATTGTAAAGTTTATTCTCAGGGATATTAAGTTCTTGCTCAAGTAGTCAGTGGCAATGAACAAAGAAGAAAATATTTCATATAAACAAAAAGTTAATGGCAAAATAGTCTTGGTTAGCAAGACTAATTCAATCTAAATTAGGTCACAAGTTAACAAAACAATGCCAAACTAATTGCTTTTTGCCTCTATTAGTTTGTTGACGTCTTTTTAATGAGGATTGCGAAACAATTTCAACAACCATGATAATATATGTGATTATAAATTATATGTCTTGCTGTTGATAGCAAATGTCTACCAAAGACATTTATCTTTACACTTTTGAATCTCAGCAACTATGATAGGCCGCAAAGCTGCCCAGGTTGACTGATTTGTACCTGAGATACCAAATAAAAGCAACAATTCCACCTTCTTTACAAGTATAATTAGCCATCTCCTCTGTTGCCTTGGCCTTTCTTTGATACATCCGTAGATTGATCGCATTTCCAAGGATGCTTTGCTTTGTAATTATTGCTTAGGACGGTTCTAAATGAATGAGTACTACAAGTGGAACGAGAATAAGAATGCAATGAGTAAGGACATTGGTCAAGTGTAAACGCAGAGCAACGAATCTGCACAGGCTGCAATTGACCTGCATTAAATATAATTCAAGATTGCACATCTCTAGGTAGAATGTATTATAATTACCTTTTTTTTAAAACCATCCCTGTCTGTTCCTGCAATGTAACAATATCAGAATTAATGATATTTTAATCTCTTAATGGAAAAGATCAGCTTCAGGCTCAATAAAAAAAAATATGGTTTTTTTGTCTTATGCGAGTGGGCGGAATATTGAATGGATAAAGCTCTGTTGACAAAACAAAGCAAAATGCAGAGTCATTATGTATCATAGTGTGCCAGTAGAAGCTTCCGGCTTACTTTTGAGCTTAGGCTTTGGTAATTTTTGTTGTGCATCCTTTTAAAAGTTTTATTGTCATGGTACTTTTTGAGAAACAGGAAGTACCAAAATGGGTAGCGCCAACGCACTGTATTGTGCTCTGTAAATTGCCTTGAACTGTATCATCTGGTGCTATGGCAATCCAATATACATTTTTGCCATGATTGCTATGATATCTGTGGCTAATTTACAAAACAGAACACATGAAATAATTTGACAATTCGGTGTATAACTGCATGGGTATGAATGCTTGATGTGCATGGGAATGGGTGAATAGTTCAGTTAGGTGTTAATTCCGCAGGTCTTTAAATTGGATCAGCATTGTAGAGTGCATTATTTATTTATTTGATTTTGTGAAGAGTAGTATCCAAGACATAGAGAGACTTTCATGCTTCAGTAATACATGTATAATAATGTTTTCTGAAATGATCATCATCAAATGCTGTGCAACAGTATAAACCTGAACTAAAGCTCCTGCAGATATTGCTGTTGAGCATCAATAAATTATTTTATTATTTATAACATAAGTGTCCAGAAGATAGTATGTCCATGCTCACGATTTAAAGCCCAATAGCAAACCAAAATATAAAAAATAACATCACTAGGTTTGCTACAAATAGAACTACATTCACATGGCGAATGTCTATTCCACATTAACACTAGCCAGCATGTTTCAGATTCATTGGATTGGGTCAGCTAGCATATATATATAACTGTCCTAATAATGTTACCCCAACCTAACCCCATAAGTGTGTGTGTGTGCTAATGTTTTTTTGAACAGAATACACATCACTCACAAGGAGAATATCACCCCTCACAAGGCGTTCCTACCGCATGCCTTAATTAAGCCCTTTCCAGGTTTTCTTCAAAACCTTTCATATTAGCAAACCAAGAGAGTTCTGGCAGACATTGCAAGATTCACTCACAAGACTGTTCTTTGGGACATTTGCAATTCAATCACAACTTCTCTTTATGTTTCCATCTGTTACTTCCAAATTTTCCATTTGCCCACTTCCGATGCTCACTGATGTCTCCTCCCCCACCATTAATTCGATTTCATTTCACCTTTTCCAGCTCTTGAAATTCAAAGCTTCAGTAAAAAAAGTACTTCTTACCGGGGCCAATCAGCTCCCAATTTCCCTCACTTGCCCTAATTGGTTACGATCAGTGGGACATCATGGCAAAGCGACGGAAGTGTAACAGAACCATCTCTTAGCCATTTTAAAAAAGCAATGGCACTCGTTATTCTTACAAAATCGTGCCATTTCTTTCTTCCTTTTATAATCCTTAGACACAGATAGCCAAAAAGTACACCAAAGATGTGGAAGAAATAACAAACTAATGAGAACGGAATGTTTGAGACTCTGGCAGGCATAGGTGGGTGATAGATACTAAAGATTTTAATGATTGTGAGCACTTCAGGCATACATATGAAAAATATATATATATATGACTCTCACCAAAATGCAGATAAAAGATGCGAGAGATATTGTGCTCTCTCTTTGTTCTATTTTCTTATAAATTGGTGGACAAAGATCATACTCACGGAATAGTCTGATGGAAGATGGCACACTGTCAGATGTTTGTAATGGCAAGATGCAAAATTTTTCATTCGGTTTCAAGTGCTTCAATGAATTTGTTAAAACAACAGAATAGTTCCAGCATGTTAAGGAATGCCAAGCGACAATTTTTAGGTTATTGTCTGCAAATGTCATGTGTACATGTATATTTTCAAAACACACTGCAACAGTCGCATAATCTATCTATATACTTAGACTGCAAACTCCATCATGTACCTCTTCCTAAGTAGCATCTGCCATGTGTAGCATTTAAATCTTTGATGATCTGTTCCTGTTATAGCCTGTGGCAATCAAATATTTGTTGACTGCCAAAGTTGTAGAAGTTTCAAGAACCAATATTTACCATGCTGAATTATTCTTGGCTCAGCAGAAGTGGAATGCTTCCATTTGTAAACATTGACTTCACTTAAGAATGGCTTCAGATAGACTGAATGTTAATTGGTTGAAGTTATGTTTTAGCTGCAAGTTAAGACATCTAATTTCCCTTTGCCATTCTGGCATCTCTTGGGATAAGCTTGTCTCATCAGTCAGGCAAAATACAAATATGGAAGTCATTATTTTATATAATCATAAAATTGATTCTCAGAAATTCATGTCATATTATCTTGTCCGTTGTTATAGAAGATAATTATAAAATTAATGAAAGAAATAGTCTTGGCTAACAAGCTGTGACATTTTCAATCTAAATTTGGCTACAAGAGAACAAAAATAAAGGCTTAGCTAATTGTTTTTTTCCTCTATTAGTATAGTGACGTATTTTCAATGTGATTTGTGAAGCAATTTCAACAGCCATGACAATATTAATATATGTGCTTTCAAATGATATGCCTTGCCTATGTTGATAACAAGTGTCTACCAAAGACATTTATCCTCACACTGTTGAATCTCACCAACCATGCAAGGCTGCAAAGCTGCCCTGGTTGACTGATTTGTACCTGAGATGCCAAATAAAAGCGATTATTCCACCTTGTTTGAAGGTATAAATAACCATGTCCATTGCTGTCTTGGCCTTTCTTTCAGACTTCCGGAGATTGATTGAATTTCCAAGGATGCCTGCTTTGTAATTACTGTTGAGGACAGCTCTAAATGAGTGAGTACAAGGAGAATAGGAATATTGATGAGTTCAATGAATGAGGACTAGGACCATGGTCAAGTGTAAACGCAGAGCAACAAATCTGCACAGACATCAATTGACTTGTATGAAAGATGAAACAAGATCGCACTCTTCAAGCAGATTGTTTTATAATTTATCTTTATTTTCAAACCACTGTCTGTCTGTTTCAGCAATATAACAATGATAGAATTAATGACATTATATTCTCTTAATGGAAAGGATCAATTTCAACCACACCTGTATTATAAAGGTGCTCAATATCAAATATATAATTGTCTATTTGTCTTACACGAGTGGGTGGAATATTGAATGGATAAAGCTCTGTTGACAAATCAAAGCAAAATGCAGAGTCATTTTGTGTCAAAGTATGCCTATAGAAGAGGATGATTTTGAGCTTGAGGGTTATTTTGTTGCTCACACTTGTAAAAGTTCATATTGTCACAGCGGTTTTTGAGAAACAGGAAGTAGAACATCGGTCTTGCCAATGCACTGTTTTATGTGTCAACATTTTATTTTTTACGCAAATCACCTGGAATGGTATCATTTGGTGCTATGGCAACCAATGTTACCCCCATCCAATATACATTTTTGTCATGATTGTTTGATTTCTGTGGCTGATTTATATAACAGA
Source organism: Platynereis dumerilii (assembly GCA_026936325.1). NCBI lineage: Eukaryota > Metazoa > Annelida > Polychaeta > Phyllodocida > Nereididae > Platynereis > Platynereis dumerilii. The sequence goes on from JAPTHN010000003.1 coordinate 14,545,412, forward strand.
ACAGAAGCAATAATTGGACAATTCAATGTGTAATTGGGTATGAATGCTTGATGTGCAGAATGGGTGAATAGTTCAGTCGGATGTATGTATATATATGTACACTGTAGTTTGGTGTTAATTCCTCAGGTGTCTAAATTGGATACGTTGCATAATGCATTATTTATTTATTAGATTTTGTAAAGAGTATGCTCAAATACATATTTGATGCTTCAACTATCGATTTGCATTTTCTGAAATTATTATTTTCACATATCTTGCAGCAGTATAAAACTGAAGCAGAGTATCAGAAGACACTTGCTGTTGAGTATGAAATTATTATTTTGTAACATAAGTGTATCTAGAAAATACACTGCCAAGCTCATATTGATTTATAACCCACTAGCAGACCACAACACTAAAAGGACATATAACATATTATTAAATTGTCTTCATCACCATGCTTGTTACAAGTAGAATTATGTTCATGTGGAGAATGTCTATTCCACTTTTACATTAACCAGCATGTAGATTCACTGGACTGGTACAGCTAGCCTGTATATAGCTGTCCATAACATTATACCCTAAACCTTATCCTCTATATGTGTGAGATAATGTTGTTGTGGACAGAATACATATCACTCATGAGGGGCATATACAACCCCTCAAAAGGCGCTCCTCCACCCTTCCTTAGTTAAGCCCCTTTTCTGGTTTTCTTCAAAGCCTTTCATGTTTGCAAACCAAGACAGTTGGTTCTGGCAAATCGCACTTCTCTTTATGTTTCCATATGTAACTTCCAATTTTTCATTTCCGATGCCGATGCCTCATCCGCCACCATTAATTCCATTTCATTTCACCTTCTTCCAGCTCTTGAAATTCAAAGCTTCGGTAGAAAAGTGCTCCCAATTTTCTTCACTTGTACTAATCGGTGACATCATCAGACAGAAGTGTAACAGAACAATCACTCGGCCATTAAAGCAATGGCACTCGTTATTCTGACAAAATGGTTCCACTTTCTTTCTTCCGACAAAACCTGAGGCACTGATGGCCGAAAGCAGAGAAACATTGAGGAAGGAATAGCAAACTAATGAGAACTGAATCTGCAAGACTTGAGCTGCAACTTTACTGAGCAACTAAATGGCTAGGATAGGTGACAGATGCTAAAGATTTTAATGATTGTGAGTACTATAGACAAATGACTGTCAGCAAAATTCAGATAAAAGAAGCGAGAGATATGAAATGCGCTGTCCCTCGGTGTTCTGTTTTCTTATAAATTGGTCAATGTAGATCGATATTATTGTGCAATAGTCTGATGGAAGATGGCACACTGTCAGATCTTTGTGATGTCAAGATTTCCTTGAATTTCTGAAACTAGAGAAAAGTCCTAGCAAGTAAGGGGATGACAAACATTAGGGACATTTCGGAGGTTATTACCCGTTAAGGTAATACTGTCAAATCTGTGTTAAGCAGCCAGTCAATGGAATGGACAAAATTGGATGCTTAAGGCAGGTGGTTGCTTAATGGAGATGTGGTTTTTGAGCTGGCAGAAATATGTCATTCATAGTGAAAGCATGTTGTAAATAAATGGGTATTTGGGGTTATAAACACTGGTATTTAACCACAGTCAGCATGTGGCTGCTTAATACAGGTTTAAAAAAATGCAAAATCAGTTTGGAAGATTGGAAGTGGCTGCTTACAGTAGGTAGCTGCTTAATAGAGATGGCTGATCGAACAGGTTTGACTGTACATAAAAAAACATACTGCAAGAATTGCAGAATCTATTTATATTTTGACACGCAAACTCCAGTATGGAACTCTTCTTCAGTAGCGTTTGCCATGTGTGGCATTTAAATCTTTGATGATCTGTGCCTGTTATAGCCAATGGCAATCAAATATTTGTTGACTGCCAAAGTTGAAGAAGTATCAAGAACCAATATTTACCAGGCTGAATTATTTTTGGCTAAGCAAAAGTGGAATATTTCCATTTATAAACATTGACTTCACTTAAAACCTGCTTCAGATTGACTGAATCTTAATTGGTTGAAGTTATGTTTTTGGCTGCAAGTTAAGACATCTAATTTCCCTTTGCCATTCTGGCATCTCCTGGGATTTGCTTGTCTATTAGTAAGGCAGATGCAATATAGAATTGTATACAAACATAAAATTGATTCTCTGAAATACATATAATAGCAAGTTGTCTGTTGTTATTTCAGATAATCATCAACTTAATGGAGAAATTGTCTTGGTTAATGAGCTGTGACATATTCAATCTAATTTAGGCCACAAGAGAAAATAAATTCAGAGCTACTTGTTTTTTCTCGATTAGTTTAGTGACATCTTTTTAATGAGGATTATGAAACAGTTTCTTCAAGCATATCAATTGGTTTGTCAATGCTATTCCATTCTTATGTTGACAAGAAGCGTATGCCAAATCCGCGTATCCTCAAACAGAAACTCGCCCACTATGCAAAACTGAAAAAACCTTCCAGATTGATTTGTACCTGAGATGCGAAACAAAAGCAATTATTTCACCATGTTTGAAGTAAAATTAGCCATTTCCTTTGTTTCCTTTCCCTTTGAGACTTCAAGAGATGGATCGCATTTCGAAGGACACCTGCTTTGTAATTACTGCTGAAGACAGTTCTAAATGAATATGTACAAGGAGAATAGGAATAATTGATTGAGTACAAGGAATGAGAACTAGGACACTGGTCAAGTGTAAATACAGAGCAGGTTACAGATGGAAAGACAACAATTGACATGCATTATAATGAAGATCATGCTTGATTCTTAACGGGAAGACCTGATGATTTATTGTTATTGTGTTGATTTTTCTTCATATCATCTTCTGTCCACTTCCTCAACAGAACAATCCAACAACACAATTCAAAACGATGTATAATACAATACAGTACAATACAAGTTATTCTACATATTTAATCGAAAATATATCTTAATTTTCCGACACTGCATAATAATTATGCATCTTTCATACATGTAGCTTTGACTTATTGCCGAAGAATGATCGATGTACAAATTTCAATGTCACTTTCTGGAAGCATTGTAAGCAAAATATAAGATTGGGACTTTGAGGAAAAATCTATTTGATATACTCTCTATTTGACTCTACAAAACTTCTATAATATAGGTGTCATTTTAAGGTATACAGATGGCGCAGATTAATATTGATGCACTTCCTGAGGGATACAAGTGTAACAATTCTTGATTGAGAAGTAAGCAGAGTGAGTGACCAGGCGGCAGTGCTGCCACCTACATTCTAGTTAGCTTCGAGACTCCTCGGTCACGTCCGTTTCTCTGCAATGACCTTGTCAACAACCTGTTGCCATGGCAACTGACTTCTGTCTTGCAGTTCAACAATTGTGCAGCCGACACTTATCTGTTAGCTGACATTCTTGTTTGATTTACTGGTCTGTTAGTATTGAGGAAAAAAAACCCAGACTACTAGATTTCAGTCTGTGAGGCTTTACGACATGAAACTTGAGATAAATTTTTCTGGATGTCTGAGGTGATATTTGGTGCTCTTTGAATAACTTTTTTCACCTTACGTGGCTTTCATCTACTGTTGACTTTCCTATTTTATCATTTAACTTTACAGATGTTATATTCTTACCTTGGAAAAACATTTTCCGTTATGTTAGCTTGCAACAATCAAATGTGGTGATATCCATGTGGATTACTTTCTTTTATCCCTTATTATCGTATCTAGCTATTTGCAGCATAAGCCGGTGCAAGGATTATCATAATATTATGTGGATTGAAGAAGGCAACTGTTCTATTTTAAGATTTTGTGCTTCATACATGATAATTTCCAAAAGATGGAGTGCTCCAAAAATTGACAGATACACTGTCATAATTAGAGACATCTTGTAACATTCGGAATAATGATGTCTGAAAAGTTTGCAAAGTTGTCTCTTGCATTTGATACAAAAATTGAGGAGTTGCTGCCCACTTACACTTTCTATATACTTTCGGATAAAATCTTCTGGAAAAATAGTTACCTTGAGGACTGAGAAGTACATATCTTTCACAGTATAGACTTGCAATCACTTTGAAACAGTCTTCAAATTGATGAAACAGCTCTCAGACAAAACCAAGAAACTAAAGTTTCTTGCTTACCAAGAATCAAGTTATCTTTGCCACAGGATGTAGCTACTTAATGTTGAGATGTTACGAGTACTTACATTTGCTGTATCTATTAACATCAATGACCTCACAACAGGCTCGTGCATCACTTTGAAATGAACTGTCAATTTGTCGTTGAATACTTGTGACCTCATTGGACGGTACTGTTACTGAGTAGGTGACTTGTTCTGATTGTGGCTAAATCCGTCCAGAGCCATACATTTGTTTGGCACCTTTGCCACCTTAGTTTGAATCACAGGGATCATAGGGTATTAATAATTGTTAATTTATGCAGTTTGATTTCTGCTGAACAACCATGACATTGTTATATGTATTGTTGCCAAATGTTAAAATGATGACCTCTGGTAAATTTTATTCCAAATGCTAATGACGGTAGTTTTACGACATCGCCATGGTACTTACGAATTGAAAATACACCATCTATAGGTTCTTATTTCCTTGTTCAAACATGTATTTTTATGCAGAGCAAGAATGCACACATGTGGAACCCTCATAGTTGCAATTTAATTACCACTTGCTCTGTTAATCAGTCTAAATGCTCTCTAGATCTAAAAGTCAATTATGAATTGAATATTCTTCTTCTTCCCAAAGTTACAAACACTGTTATCTCAAAAATTCGTTATAATACAGATATAAAGATTGTCATATTATAATCCAATGTGTTCTGACAAAACTGTTGCCAGGGCAACCAGGAAAAGGCCAGAATAAGGCTTAATTGAATAAAGAATAGATTCTACTCATCACAAGGTTCTCTTAAACGCATGCACATGTGTGATCTTCAGGGAATTTGCGACAATTTAACATGGGATAAGGTAGAGATGCCTCGAGAACTGGTAAATTAGTTTTCTGGGTTAACAAATTGACATTCAGTCACGTGACACACATGTTAGATTTATGAGACATAAAAATGCATCCAAGGATAGAGGTTGGATTCTTATTTTGTTGGAGACTGACAGTTACATAATGGGTCTGTGTGGATCTCATGAGATTCTACAGTTACCATGGCGACAATATGTATGTGACTGATTGTGCAGGGTTCTGTGTTGTATGAATGTGATGGTCATGTGTTTGTACATTTATATTGAGACTGATACGAAACAATTCTACAAGATCGTAGCACTCTTTAGAGTTTATAGGACCAACACCATTACAAACTAACAAAACAGTTTTGCATCAAAAAGGTTGTTAAAAGTAGCGCTTAATAAACTACATAAGCCTTCAGGGTTGAAAAGCCGAAATGTCTATCTTTGTGATCAAGTTTGTAACTGTATTCAAACAATCATACATTTAGCAGTTTAGGTTAAGGTCCCAATATGAGAGTGCCTGTTCACCTTTGCATAAATGGAATAATTTAGAAAACACATTTGGAGGCCCATCAACTTGTTTACCTAAGGTCTAATATGTTGCCAGTCCGCCCCTGGAGAAATCCTTCCAAGTGTGCCATTTGAGAGTCCACAGACTCCTAACCCTGTACCATGTCATCAGAGTTGATCACCTGTTTCTACATATGTATACTGACTGGGCAATGCGTTGTGATGTACAGCTGGATATATGCCAGTGACTAATTAACAATATTAATCATGTGGCTGTCACTCTACCATTTAAAGCAATTTCTCGAAGTGATTGGTAGTATCAAACGAGATAATAAGTTCTTAATATCAGTCTGTAGTCTTCAAAGTGGAGAGCAGAGTCAACATAGCATTGTAATTATAAAAGGAGCATACATGTCACTGCCGTATGTTCTTCTGGGAAAAGAAGAATGTCTCCAAGTTATACAGATTATCTAATTAGCCGATTGGCCTAGACATGAGCAACTCTTCTGGCGACATTTCTGTGTCCTAATAAGCCTACCAAGTGGATAAACACAGGACTTTTAAAAAGCTCCATCAATAAGTCTTTTTAGGATACATACAATGGCAAATTATAAGAATCAAATGCAGTTGTTTGTTCACGGGGAGGATGCTAATGGCAAAGGCTCTGTCATCCATATCATCCATTTTTGTATCACACACATATCTCTTGCTTCCTGTCTTTCTGTGTGTGTCTCTATGCAGCACCGAAATTCATCGACCCATACATTTGCCATTAAGCACTGATTACATGTACTTTTTAATCAAATTTTATCTATCGGGTCGGTAAACGATTTGCTACACTGTAAATTTTGAGTTTTGTGTTAGCTTAATTGATTGAGTGAGATGGTTGCGTAATTCCTTTGAGCCAAGATAGCTTGTTGTTTGCAAGTTATAACAACATAAAGATTATCATAACTCAAAACAGCAAGCTAGCGTGGCTCAAACAAATTGTGCTACCATCTCACTCAATCATTTGAGCTAACTCAAAATTTTAGAATTTACAGTGTAGGGTATTAATTACAGTCATGACGTTATATATTGTAACAATTTTGTTTTCTTTATTTGCCAAAAAAAAATAATGGAGAAGCAGTTAAATGTTTGTTGTTATGGCAACCATGATTGTTGCAACATTCAATATACATTTTTGCTGTGATATTCACGCATATTCCGTTGCTGATTTTATGTAGCCGAACAAATGTAATAGCTGCAAAACACAGAACACAAATGTATAAATGAGCATCAATGCATGATATTTTGGAAGAGTGTAGTTGAATGTATGATCAGGTGTTATTTCCCCAGGTCTCTAAATTGGATCAGTATTGTGGATTCCATTATTTATTCATTATATGATAAGCGGAGCAGCACCTAAGATATAGAGAAAGCGTACTACTTCCAACTATTGATTTGCAATTTCTGAAATGACCCCTGCTAGTGCATGTGTGTGTGCTAATGCTGTTGCAGGTCAGTCTACAGAATACACCACACTCACGTGGGGCATAATATCACCAAGGACTCACAAGGCGCTCCTCCACCTTCTTTTAATTAAGCCCTTTTCTGGTTTTCTTCAGGCCTTTCATGTTAGAAAACCAAGAAATTTCTGGCAGAAACTGCAAGCTTCAATCACAACTTCTCTTTCTGTCTCTCTCTGTAACTTCATAAATTTTCCCATTTGCTTCTTTCCCACACTCTCTGCTGCTTTGCTCACCATCTCCCCTATTAATTCCATTTCATTTCACCTTTTTCTGGCTGCTGAAATTTAAAGATTCTGTAAAAAAAATATTTCCAACTGGGTCAATCTCTCCAAATTTCTCTCACTTGTGCTGATTGGTGACATCATCAGTGTGACGTCAGGGCGTGGGAGACAGAAGTGTAGCAGAACCATCTTGTAGCCATTAAAAAGACAAAATTTGTTACTCTGGCAAAATGATGCCCCTTTCTTTCTTCCTATAATTCTAAAACTGAGGTACTGGTAGCCAAAAAAGTAGACAAAAGTTTTGGAAGAAATAGCAAACTAATGAGAACTGAATGTGTGAGGCTTAAGTTGCTACTTTGAAAAATAACCAGAATCATTTGACTAGTATAACTGATGGGCACCAAAATAATTGACAGCTCTCCAGGCATGTGCAGGAAAGAGAGATTTTATTCATGCAATCTCAAATCAAACAGACAACTGGTTCACTTAAGGCATGTGACTGTCTGCAAACTTTTCACGGACTGTGACGAAAATTACAAGGAATAGGAACTGAAGAAGTGAATATCTTTGCAATGAATATTTATTTGTAATACATGATCTGTTCAAGCAAACAAAGATTGCATAAGATGTCAATGGAGATAAAAAAGGTATATCCTTTCCACGGCTAGACTCATTCTGAACCCGCCAGCCATAGTGTGTCAATGTTGTTGGTCTGTGCAGGGCCAGAATTTTCTTCTCAGCTGCTCAACAGGCCAGCCATAGTGTGTCTATGCTGTCAGGTCTGACTTTGTCCTATGTGTGTTTTGTTGATTGCAGCAATCCCTAGTATTTTCTGTACATCATGTTACTGTTGATATTACTTCATAATTGTGTGCACTGATTAATAACTCTAGAGCTAATGTGTTAGCCAATTCTATATAAAATTCAACTTGCAGTCCAATATCATATACTGATAGATTTAAAGTATAGTATACACTTCCATGGCAATACAAATGTGTGTTTGTCATAGATAAGCCAGTTTTATTTTTTATAACATAAAATTACTTAATGGAAAGCCCTGTAATGTTTGATTGAATATTTTGTAAATAAAACAAGGGTTTTCCATGGCATGAAAACCCATTTCTTTATCTTAATAAAGGAATTTATATTCATATGTTGACCTGAGAATCAGTGTTAAGTCAATTTGGCAGGTAGAATATGTTAAATATTTTTTTATTCTGACAAATACTTGCTTAGATGAGACAAAATAAAGATATAGTTCAGGAAAAGAGTAAACTTATGTCAAATATCACTCACACATGTATGTTTCTGAAATGCAATTTGAGATTTATTGGCTGACTAACCTACATGGCTTGACCCAGTTGTAGATAGACCTTATGCTAGAGTTTTCTTCTGTATATAAAATCGACTTCTTCACTTGGCACTTTCATTCTTCAGTGGGTTGCACTTGCAATGCCTAGTTACAATCCAATATTATTAAAATATTGCTATTGATTTCTTAGAAAAATAATTGCATTTTAGGGCAAAAAAATAAAGTATAACATGCTTCTTCATTTTTCTTTTTACAGTGTATTATTACGATGTAGTTAGTTTCTGATCATCAACAATTAAGTAATTGATTTATACTTTCATTATTTATATATTTATATAGAATGTTATTTCATACAAATGACAATGAAGTTAATATAAGGTGTCAAATCCATGGCCTACAGATATATTTCAGTCATAATCAACATATTCTGAATAATAATTGACCTAATTGCCATGCTAGGTGCGATACATGAAGATGAACTTCTTTAAAATGGTTATAAAATCGATGAAGATTGCCTTTAGTTAGCTTTCAGCAAGAAGGAATGATTATAATTGTAAACACCACCTGGTAAAAAATGCTTTGGTGTCAAGGAGAAGACACTGCCTCATGAGTCACAAACACTGCTTAATTTGAATGATGCAACTGGCCAGGGTGCATCTATGACAGAAAAATCAACAAAACACACACTGGCTTGGGAGCATCCATGGCACGAATTTAGTGCTCTGATGTAGAGAATCAACAAAACGCACATTGGCCTGGGAGCATCTGTGGCAGTAAATCAACAAAACACACAATGGCCTGGGAGCATTTATGGCAAGGAAATCAACAAAACACACTATGGCCTGGGAGCATTCATGGCATTAATTTAGCCCTCTGATGCAGAGAATCAACAAAACACACAGTGGCCGGGGAGCATCTATGGCAATAAAATCAACATAACACACTATGGCTTGCTAGTTCCAAAAATGTGTCTGGCCACCAGAGTAAGGTTTTTGCCCACATTCCTTTCCTTTCTGAATGAGGAAATTTCAAGCAACATTGACACACTAAGGCCAAAGTCATGCCTAAAATTTCACAATTTTCATGTCTGCAAAAGGCACACACATTGACACACTATGGACAGGGAAAGGATATGGAAAATCCCCCCCCCCCTTTATTGCTAAGTTTTCTTGTTGGCTGATGCAGATAATAATCATGCAATAGTCTGGAAGATCACAGAGGGTTAGATGATTTTAATAGCAAGATGCAATTCCATTCCATTTCAAGTGCTTCAATGAATTTGTAAAAATTAGAGAATAGTTCCAGCATGTAAGGGGATAACAAGTGTTAGAGATTATTTAAAGGTTATGCCCATAACAGTCGTGGGTATGAGTAAATGTGTATTTTCAAAAACATACTGCATAATATAATATATATCTAAATCTAGACTTGGAACTACATCCTGGAACTTCTCCAAGGAGGTGGCTGTGATGTGTAGCATTTAATTCTTTGAAGATCTGTTCTCATTACAGCCAACGGCAACCAAATATTTGTCGACTTTAAAATTTCAAGAACCAATATTTACCATGCTGAATTATTCTTGGCTCACCAGAAGTGAAGTGTTTCCATTTATAGACACTGGCTTCACTTACAAATGGCTTCAGATTGACTGTATCTTAATTGGTTGAAGTTATGCTTGCATCTGCAAAAGACATTTTCTTTTCTCTATGCCATCATGGCATCCCATGGGATAAGCTTGTTTTATTACTCAGACAGAAAGCAAATATAGATGTCATTATTGCTTGTAATCATAAAGTTTATTTTAGAGATATTCAGTTTTTCCTTAAGTGATCCAAAAGTGAATGGAAAAAGAGTGCTGGTTAGTAAGCTGTGTTGTATTCAATCTAAAATAGGTCACAAGAGAACAAAACAATGACAAATTGCTTTGTTTCCTTTATTAGTTTGTTGACTTTTTTTTAATGAGGAGTTTCAAACAATTTCAACAACTTTGGCAATATGTGTGATTTTAAATTATATGCCTTGCCTGTGTTGATAGTAAATGTCTACCTAAGACATTTATTTTCAAACAGTTGAATCTTACAAACTTTGCAAGGCTGCAAAAAGCTGCCCAGGTTGACTGATTTGTACTTGAGATACCAAATAAAAGCAACAATTCCACCTTCTTTACAAGTATAATTAGCCATCTCCTCTGTTGCCTTGGCCTTTCTTTGAGACTTCCGTAGATTGGTCACATTTCCAAGGATGCTTTGCTTTGTAATTATTGCTTAGGACGGTTCTAAATGAATGAGTACTACACGCGGAAGGAGAATAAGAATGCAATGAGTAAGGACATTGGTCAAGTGTAAACGCAGAGCAACATATCTGCACAGGCTGCAATTGAACCGCATTATATATTATTCAAGATTGCACATCTCTAGGCAGAATGTATTATAATTACCTTTTTTTAAACCATCCCTTTCTGTCCCTGCAATGTAACAATATTAGAATTAATGATATTATAATCTCTTAATGGAAAAGATCAGCTTCAGGCTCCATAAAAAATATATATGGTTTTTTTGTCTTACACGAGTGGGCGGAATATTGAATGGATAAAGCTCTGTTGACAAAACAAAGCAAAATGCACAGTCATTATGTATCATAGTGTGCCAGTAGAAGCTTCCGGCTTACTTTTGAGCTTAAGCTTTGGTAATTTTTGTTGTGCATCCTTTTAAAAGTTTTATTGTCATGGTACTTTTTGAGAAACAGGAAGTACCAAAATGGGTAGCGCCAACGCACTGTATTAGGTTGATGCAGATTGCGCACAAAAAAATAAACTTTTGAATTTTCAGTGGGGCACCCCCCAAATATGTTCCAATATATGAAAAGAAAATTCAGCAAAAATTTGAGCCAAATCGGACAAATTTTAGAGGGTGCTACCGCAATTTGAAATATAACATTGTATTGCAACGGGCGAAATCCCAGTTTTATGGGTGATAGGTGAAGGAAGTTATCTTACCACTAGAGTGTTGGTAATTTTTTTCTTATTTAAGCTTTCCACTATTCTCATCACAAATCCAATCACATTTTGCCAATATCCGGTCATTTCAGGCAACAGGGCACTCCTAAAGCAACAATTTTTTTCTCAATTTTTACTATATTAACGTTATACGCGGTATTAAATAACATAACCAGGAATAAAGGCACACAAATTTAAGTTACACCATCTTATTAAGTAGGAAAAAAGCTTTAATTTGAATACCAACATTACTATGTTGCTATATTCTACAGTACTACAGCATTGCTTTGAATATTGAGAATTTTCGCAAATAATTGTTAATGACAAATAACCTAATTCAATGGGGTCAGATGGTCAGAGTATAGCAGTGTTTGTATTCAAATTAAAGCTCTTTTCATGCTCCATCTATTGAAGTAACTTTCATTTCTGTCCGATTGAGTTCAAATTTTTACTGAACTTTTTTTTCATATATTGGAACAACTCCAAGGGGTGCCCCATTAACATTTCAAAACTTCACTTTTTTGCATCACCCTAGCACTGTGTTGTGCTCTTTAAATTGCCTGGAACTGTATCATCTGCTGCTATGGCAATCCAATACACATTTTTGCCATGATTGCTATGATATCTGTGGCTAATTTACAAACAGAACACATGAAATAATTGGACAATTCGGTGTATAACTACATGGGTATGAATGCTTGAGATGCATGGGAATCGATGAATAATTCCTCAGGTCTTTAAATTGGATCAGCATTGTAGAGTGCACTATTTATTTATTTGATTTTGTTAAGAGTATTATCCAAGACATGGAGAGACTCGATTTAAAGCCCAATAGCAAACCAAAATATAAAAATAACATAACTAGGTTTGCTACAAGTAGAACTACGTTCACATGGCGAATGTCTATTCCACATTAACTCTAGCCAGCATGTCTACAAATTCATTGGATTGGGTCAGCTAGCCTGCAATGCCGCTTGCAAGTAAGTGAAACGCACGATGTTGTGCCATTGCATCAATGCTAAACATCCTCAACCAAACTGCTTGTGGAAGCATGAATTCTCATCCAATGAGAGGAAAACACCCTTCCCTATTAAATAACATTGGGCCTGTGTTTCACTAACTTATCAAAGACTTTGACCCATATCTAAGTCAGACTACAATAAAGAAAATTGGCTGCCATTGTTATCAGACATGCCTCACATATCAGCCTTTATGACCCAATATGTTTGCCTTTCATCGAATGAGAATTCATACTTCCACAAGCAGTTTGGTTGAGGACCTTTAGCATTGATGCAATGGCACAATATAATGTGCTTCACTGACTTACAGGCGGCACTGTATATATAACTGTCCAAATAACTTTACCCCCGACCTTAACCCCTGTAAGTGTCAGTATGTGTGCTTGTGTTGTTGTGGACAGAAGACACATCACTCACGAGGGCCATATCACCCCTTACAAGGCGCTCCTCCACCCTCCCTTAATTAAGCCCTTTTCCGGTTTTCTTCAAAGCCTTTCATGTTAGCAAACCAAGAGAGTTCTGGGAGACATTACAAGATTCAATCACAAGACTGTTCTTGGGGATATTCGCAATTCAATCACAACTTCTCTTTATGTTTCCATCTCTAACTTCCAATTTTTCCATTTGCCCACTTCCGATGCCCACTGATGTCTCCTCCCTCACCATTAATTCCATTTCATTTCACCTTTTTCCAGCTCTTGAAATTCAAAGCTTCTGTTAAAAAAGTTCTTCTTACCGGCGCCGATCAGTTCCCAATTTCCCTCACTTGCCCTAATTGGTGACGTCATCAGTGGGACATCACGGCAAAGCGACAGATGTGTAACAAAACCATCATGCGGCCATTAAAGCAATGACACTCGTTATTCTTACAAAATAGTGCTACTTTCTTTCTTCCTTTCTGAACCTGAGGCACTGATAGCCAGAAAGTTGGCAAATGTTGTGGAAGAAATAGGTGACTATAAATGAGAACTGAATGTGTAAAGCTAGCATTCATATATACTATGCTGAGCAAATAAATTGGATTGTTCAAAGGGAGAGTGACAGATACCAAAATGATTGTTAGCAAAATGCAAAGAGGCAAGATGTATATGAAATGAATTTTCTCTTGGTGTTTTGTTTTCTTATTTAAATTGGTTGATGTAGATCTTTATTATGCAATGGTTTGATGGAAGATAGCTTACTGTCAGATGTTTGTAATGGCCAGCTGCAATTTCATTTGATCCCAAGTACTTCAATTTCTGAAACTGCAAAAAAGTCCCAACAAATGGGGGGGTGAAAAACATTAGATTCCATTCTCAGGTTATTGTCCATAAAGGTCATGTGTATATATACGTATCATTTCAAAAGCATAATGTATCAGTCGCAGAATCTACGTATTATTTCAAAAGCATAATGTATCAGTCGCAGAATCTATCTTTATATTTAGAATGCGAACTCCATCATGCAACTCTCCTTCAATAGCATCTGCCATGTGTGGCATTTAAATCTTTGATGATCTGTTCCTGTTATAGCCAACAGTGCTCAATCAAATATTTGTTGACTGCCAAAGTAGGAGAAGTTGCAAGAACCAATATTTACCAGGCAAATTATTCTTGGCGAGCAGAAGTGGAATGCTTCCATTTATAAGCATTGACTTCACTTAAAAATGGCTTCAGATTGACTGAATCTTAATAGGTTGAAGTTATGCTTTGGCTGCAAGTTAAGACATCTAATTTCCCTTTGCCATTCCAGCGTCTCCTGGGATTTGCTTGTCCTACTAGTCGGGCAGATACAATATAGAAGTCGTTATTTTATGCAATCATAAAATTGATTCTCAGAAATTCGTATCATAAGTTGTCTGTTGTTATTGCAGATAATCATAAACTTAATGGAGAGTTGTCTTGGTTAATGAGCTGTGACATATCCAATCTAATTTAGGTCCCAAGAGAACAAAAGGAATGCAGTGCTAATTGTTTTTTCCTCTATTACTTTAGTGACGTCTTTTTAATGAGGATTATGAAAAAGTTTCTTCAAACGTACCAATTGCTTTATCAGTGCTATTTTTTACTTATGTTGAATAAAAGGGTATACATGCCTTATCTGTGTATCCTCAAACAGAACCCACTATGCAAAACTGAAAAGACTTTCCAGACTGATTTTTACCTGAGATGCCAAACAAAAGCACAACTTGTTTGAAAGTATAATGACCCATTTCCTTCGTTGCCTTGGCCTTTCTTTCTGAATGCCGTAGATTGATCGCATTTCCAAGGATGCCTTGCTTGTCATTACTGTAGAACGGAGTAAAGTTGGCAATCCGGGGGGAAGTTGGCTGGCTATTTTGACCCACTTAATGGAAGAAATGTCTACCTTTCTCACTTACACAGGCTTCTGCGACACGTTTGACACCTGTGACAATGAGGAAAGTTGACATTTCTGCCATTAAGTGGGTTAAAATAGGTTGCCAACTTTCCCCCGGATTACCAACTTTGACCCGTTTTACGGTAGTGTTGAAGACAGTTCTAAATTGATAGAAGGAGAATGGGACTATTGATGAGCGCAATGAATGTAGACTAGAACTCTGGTCAAATGCAGAGAGCAACAAATCTGTACAGTCTGCAATTGACCTGCATTAAAGATTATATAAGGTTGCCCACTTCAAGGCAGAATGTAACATAATTTACCTTTTTTCCAACCATCCGTCTATTTCTGAAATTTAGAAATGATAGAATAAATGATATTGTGATCTCTTAATGGAACAGCTTCAGGCACACCTGTAATTTAAAGGTGTTCCATATCATACATATAATATTGTGTGTTCGTCAGTTACTCTGACGTGCGTGGGTGGAATGTTGAATGGATTTAGCTCTGAAGACAAAACAAAGGAAAATGCATAGTCATTATGTGTCACAGCATGCCCATGAAAGAGGTTGCTTTTGAGCCTATGGGTTATTTTGTTGTTCATCCTTACAAAATGTTGTCATTGTCATGGCATTTTTTGAGAAACAGGAAGTAGAAGATGAGTCTCGCCAACGCACTGTATTATATGTCACAATTTTATATTCTACGCTCCGTAAATCACCTGTAATGGTATATTTGGTGCTATGGCAACCAATGTTACCCCCATTCAATAAACATTTTGTCATGATTGTTTGATTTCTGTGGCTAATTTACATAACAGAACACATGTAATGATTGGACAATTCCGTGTATAACTGGGTATGAATGCTTGATATGCATGGGAATGGGTGAATAGTGCAGTTGAATGTATGTAATGTAATTAGGTGTTAATTCCTCAGGTCTGTAAATTGGATCAGCATTGTAGAGTGCATTATTTATTTATTTGATTTTGTGAAGAGTAGTACCGAAGACATAGAGGGACTTTCATGCTTCTGTAAAACACGAAAAATCAATTTATGTTTTCTGAAACGATCATCATCACATGCTTTGCAACAGTATAAATCTGAACCAAAGCTTCTGCAGACATCGCTGTTGAGCAACAGTAAATTATTATTTGTAACATAAGTGTCCAGAAGATATACTGTCCATGCTCACGATTTAAAGCCCAATAGCAAACCAAAATATAAAAAGAACATAACTAGGTTTGCTACAAGTAGAACTACGTTCACATGGCGTATGTCTATTCCACATTAACACTAGCCAGCATGTCTACAAATTCATTGGATTGGGTCAGCTAGCCTACAGTGCCGCCTGTAAGTAAGTGAAACGCATGATGTTGTGCCATTGCATCAATGCTAAATATCCTCAACCAAACTGCTTGTTTTTAGTTGACCTTTTGTTTATTAACAATTTTGGCTCACTGAATCATCATTATTACCTCCTAAGTTGAAATTTTTAAAAATTTATATAAAATGTGTTTTTTTCTGTTTCATGACTAATTGCCTTTAAATCACATGAAACATGTTTGAATAACTTGTCTAAAATAACATTGAATAGTTTAGCCACCTTTCCGCTGATGCACAATGCCATTAAGGGCCTTTGTGGATGTAAGCAGCATCAGACGTAAGTTTAGACCACCTGAAATTTTGGTTTATCACGCATTAGGGTGGAGTGAAAATTGAAATTAAAAAAACAGCAGGTCTAGATACTTGGCAATTGGCACCAAACTGGCAATTCTATTTTTATTTTCGAGCTGTAGTGAAAATTGACGGTGCACTTCAGGATAAAAGATATGCCATAAAAGTGGGTTTCGGTAAATCCGCGGTTAGCTGTATTTTAGCCTAGGTTGAAGCTACAGCCATGAAAGTTATATATTTGAATTCAGAATAAAATTTCCTTCAAAATGAGTACCAACATGCCATACCTACTTATATTAGCAGTGGTCAGCAAATGCTGTCAGAACTGCATAAAAATGCTCCGCTCGGACAAACAGCCAAAAGGATTGTCCATTTAAAGACAAAAGCTTGAAACTTTCAAGATAGCTTCTATAGACTCTAAACTTCAATTCTAGATGTGCAAAAACTTTAAAGTTTGACCCCAAAGTAATCATTTGGGGAGAGAGGCACAGTCATATTGACCTCTTGTTTCAATAATATGATAGGTCAAAAACAGAGGTTTCATTCAATATGTTATCTACCCTAAATTTTGTAATTCAATCAGATGAGTGATATCATGTTGCTCAAATAATTAGTAAGATATCAAATTGTAGATAGATTTGGAGTATATTGAACATTAGGTGAATCATTTAACGTTTTGTAACACAATGAGCAACATAGTATGTACAATTTGTACATATCGGAAAGCAAAAATATATATTGTATTCTCTGACAAACCATTATTCACTAGCTTTTGACGTGTCAGTTTCAAGACTCTCCCTCAACAAATTTTTGACTTTAATTTAACTAATTCAAATTCTGAGATTGTGACAAGATGTTAGCTGCAATGATGGAGGAACTGAAATCATATCATTACTGATGGAACTGGAAGCTTTTAAATTGTACAATAGCGGAAGTGATAAGTCCCATTAAAGAGATTGCCGTCATTTTACTTGTTTCAAATCTATTTCATGTAACAACCATTCAATAATAAATTGATGAATCATTAAAGCTTTGATGCAGTAAGAGATATCAGGATGCATTAGACACAGTCACACATATTAGTTGGTGAGAAAATGGATACTGCTCTATAGTCCAGCAGTGAACATGGAATGTTCAAATTGGCCATGCAATTGAGACAATTTTGTGTATAATCCCCATGAGGGTAAAATAGAATATAATTTTTAATTATTCTCTTTTTGGTTAAATACCCATTGCAGTGAACATTTGAAACTACCTGTTCTTAACCACTTTTTGTTAAATCTGTGTGACTTCAGAAGTTTTACATTTTAAAAGATATTCCAACTGAGTACTTTACAGATATAATCTGCAAATTCATTTGTCACCTTTGTTAAGTATACTGTGCTGTATTAACACTATGGGATCCATTTTCTAAAAGCACATAATCATATAGAAATACACAATGGTAAAATAAAAGCATGAACTATAATACAAATGTCATCATGGACCCTAACCAGAACGAGTTTCAACTACATGTATATGTACGTTTATGTTATAAACTAATACATGTATAAAAAGAACAAGTGGCAATGCAAATAAGTTTTACATATTTTGTTACTATTAGCACTAGTGAAAACAACAAAAGGGAGTATCTGGCAATGGGTAATGATATTTTGTGGTAGAGAAGTCGAATTTTGAGTCATTTTATGAGTGGTAACAATTTATGACAATTTCAGGTTAATTTGAGTGGTTTGGACTAGCCTGAAACTGAAGATAAGTATATCATGTTGGTACTCATTTTGTGGGGAATTTTTCACTGATTCCAAATATGCAACCTATTTTGTTGTGTATTCCATATCCACTAAGATATGCGTAACCGCGACTTTGGCAAAAAGACATTTTCAGTGCTTTCTTTAATCTTGAAGTGCACCGTCAATTTGTATTGCAGCTCCCAAAAATCACTGAAAATGTGAGTTTTGGACCAATTGACAAGCATCTAGAACTGCTGTTTCTTAAATTTTTGACATTTTTCATTTTTCACTCCACCCTATCACGCATATTCAAGGAAGTGCTAAAAATAGATCAAGTTTTCTCTCTTGTAGAACTTCCCTGACACATAGGCAAGAAAATCCATGCAGAAATTTTTTCAGCTGAGCACCTATTTTCCCTAATATTGCCAAAAAATTGACGTGGCCTAAACTTTTGTCCGCTACTGTATAAATTTAGAAGTTGCGAACTCCACCATGTAACTCTCCCTCAGTAGTGTCTGAAATGTGTAGCATTTAAATCTTTTGATGATATGTTCCTGTTATAGCCTGTGGAGATCAAATATTTGTTGACTGCCAAAGTTGTAGAAGTTTCAAGAACCAATATTTACCAGGCTGAATTATTCTTGGCTAAGCAGAAGTGGAATGCTTCCATTTGTAAACATTGACTTCACTTAAGAATGGCTTCAGATTGACTGAATCTTAATTGGTTGAAGTTATGTTTTGGCTGCAAGTTAAGACATCTAATTTCCCTTTGCCATTCTGGCGTCTCTTTGGATTAGCTTGTCTTATTACTCAGGCAGATGGCAAATTGAGTAGTCATTATTTTGTATAATCATAAAATTGATTCCCAGAAATTCATGTCATATTAACATGTCCGTTTTTATTGTAGATAATCATAAAATTAATAGAGAAATTATCTTGGTTAACAAGCTAGAGAAATTATCTTGGTTAACAAGCTGTGACATATTCAATCTAATATTGGCCACAAGAGACCAAAAGAAATGCAGAGCTAATTGTTTTTTCCTATATTAGTTTAGTGACGTCTTTTTAGTGAGGATTATGAAACAGTTTCTTCGAGCATATCAATTGGTTTATCTATGCTATTCCGTACTTAGGTTGACAAAAAGTGTATGCCACATACTGCATCAGTGTATCCTCAAACAGAATCTCACCCACTATGCAAAACTGAAAAAACCTTCCAGATTGATTTGTACCTGAAATGCCAAACAAAAGCAATTATTCCACCTTGTTTGAAAGTGTAAGTAGCCATTTCCTTGGTTTCCTTGGCCTTTCTTTGAACTTGAAACTTCCAGAGATTGATCGCATTTCCAAGGATGCCTTGCTTTGTAATTACTGCTGAGGAGGGTTCTAAATGAATGAGTACAAGGAAAGAATATTGATTGAGTACAATGAATGAGAACTAGGACATTGGTCAAGTGTAAACACAGAGCAGAGCAATCCAGATGGACAGACAGCAATCGACATGCATTATACCGAAGGTTATGCTTGATTATTAACTGGAAGACAGAATGATTTATATTTGTTGTATTGCATTTTATTCATTTCATCTTCTGTCCACTTCCTCAACAGAACAATAGGACAATACAATACAAAACAAAACACTGTATATACAATACAATGCAGTACAATAAAATACAATACAATAAAATACAATACAATACAAAAGACTGTAAAATACAATACAATGCAACACAATACGATATAATACAATACAATACAACACTATTTATTCTTGACTGAAAATATATCTTCATTTTCCGATACTGCATAATAATTATGCATCTTTCATAGCTCTGTCCTTGTTAAACTTCGACTGATTACCAAAGGTTGATCAATGTTCTAATTTTAATGCCATTTTCTGGAAGCTTTGTGGGCAAAAAATAAAATAGGGCTCGTGGGCAAAAATTATATTTCATATACTTTCTATTTGACTCCATTTGTTTCCATGAAAAAACTTATGTAATACAGGTGTCATTTATTAGTTACACAGCTAGCGCAGACAGTGCCTACTGTAATATTGATGCAATTCCCGAGGGATACAAATGTAACAATTCTTAATTGAGAAGTAAGCAGCGTGAGAGACCAGGAGGCAGTGCTGCCACCTACATTCTACTTAGCTTCGAGACTCTTCAGTCACGTCCATTTTTTTGCACTGACCTTGTCAACAACCTGTTTCCATGGCAACTGACTTCTATCTTGGAGTTCAACAATTGTGCAGCCGACACTTATCTGTTAGCTGACATTGTTGTTTGATTTACTGGTCTGTTAGTATTGATGGAAAAAGACCTGGGCTACTAGATTTCAGTCTGTGAAGCTTTGTGAAACGGAACTTGAGATTGTTTTACCTCATGTGGAAGAAGTCAGCTGTTCTATTTTTAGATTTTGTGGATTATACCATGATAATTTGTGCAAAAGATGATGAGCCCTTTGCTTAACAGAAATACATTTATCATAAGAGACATCTTGTAACATTAAGAATAATGATGTCTGCAAAGTTTGCAAAGTCGTCTCTGAGTTTGATAGAAAAGTTGACAAGTTGCCTCCCACGCACACTTTCTAATAGAAAGTTCTATGCCTTTTCTATAAACTTTTAGATATCACCTTCTAGAAATATAGTTATACCTTGAGGAGTGCATATCTATCAAAAAACTAAAGTTTCGTGCCTTCAAAGAATCAACCTATCACCGCTGCATGCAGCATTTTACTGGGAGAGTATCGTGGCCAAACGCAGACATGATGAACCCTGAAAAAAATTTCATGATACGCCAAATGCAGCTGATAGTAGTTTTATGGCATCACCACAGTGCTTTTGAATTGGAAATACACCATGATTATGTAGGTTGTTATTCCCTTATTCTGAAATGCATTTTTATGATTTTGAAGAACATCCTGAAGAGGATAAAAAATTCACACAAGTGGAATTTGGTCGCATGTATACCACTTTCTCTGAATGCTGTCTGTCTGGAAAAAAATTATGTATGAAGCATCCACATATATATATAAATTATGTAATAATTGTGATATTGCATTCTGTTCTGTCTGAAAATCAACATTCCTATTTCTCCAAAACTGTTGCCATGGCAACCAAGAAAAGGTGAGGAAAGGCTTAATTGAATGAAGAATAGATTCCATGCACTACACTCTAAAAAAATTCAGACAAAATTGGTTTTTTAGATTCAAAATGGTTTTTTGAAAAACCAAATTTCAATGCAAAAAACCAACATGGATTTTGTAAAAAATCCATGTTGGTTTTGCATTGAAATTTGGTTTTTCAAAAAACCATTTTGAATCTAAAAAACCAATTTTGTCCCGACATTTTTTAGAGTGCACTACAAGGATCCTTAAACACATGCAAATGTGTGATCCTTGGGGAATTCACGACAGTTTAAAACGAGATAAGTCAGAGATCTATGTCTTCTGAACTTGCAAATGAGTTTTTTTGGTTAACGAATTGACTTTCAGACATGTGACACACTTGTTACATAATGGGCCTGTTGGTGCTTTTGTGAGATTCTGTAGGTATACCATGGCGACAATATACGTTGTGGGGTTTATATAATCTTTTTAGATGGGGGGAGGGTCAGCTATGTGGTGGTGTGATGGGCTGGCAATAGCTGGGTCCCCAGTTCCAATCCATCTCTTGCTAGATCAAATCCCTGATTATCATGTAGATCTACTTATTCACAACATTAGTCGGTGCAAGGCTTAACATATATGACGATTGACATAATCAATTGCTCTATTTTAAGATTTCTTGGATGATGCTATGATAATTGTCCCAAAAGATTCAAAGCTCTGCGATGGCCTTGACGGATATACATTTCTAATTATAGACATCTTTTAACATTTGGAATAATGATGTCTGAAAAGTTTGCAAAGTTTTCTCTTGAACTTGATACAAAACTTGACGAGTTGCAGCCTACCACACTTTCTATGTACTTTTGGATAACACCTTCTGGAAATATAGTTACCTTGAGGACTGAGAAATGTATATCTTTCAAGAGAAAGACATGCAATCACTTTGACACATTCTTCAAATTGCAGTAAAAGCTCTCAGATATATTCATCAAACCAAAGTTTCTTGCTTTCCAAGAATCAAGTTATCTTTGCCACAGGATGTAGCTACTTAGGAAAAAATGCAAGTACTTACATTCACTGTGTTTGTGGCCATCAATAACCTCACAACAGGCCGTGTCCATCACATTGAAATGAACTGTCAATTTGTCTTTGAATACTTGTGACCTCATTGGATGGTACTGTTACTCAGAATAATATAGATATAAAGTTTGTCATATTATAATCCACTATGTTCTGTCTGAAATTCAAATTCCTTTTTCACCAAAATTGTTGTCATGGCAACCAGCAAAAAGGCCAGGGTAAGGCTTCGAAAATTGTACAAAGAATAGGTTCTATGCACTGTGAGGTTTCTTAGACACATGCAAGTGTGTGATCTTCAGGGAATTTACGACAGCTTAACATGTAATGGGATAAGTTAGAGATGCCTCGAGAACTGATAAATGAGATTTCTGGGTTAACAAATTGACACTCAGACATGTGACACACTTGTTAGATTTATGGGACAAAAAGATGCATCAGAGCATAGAGACGTTGGACTCCTGTTTTGTTGGAGACTGACAGTTACATAATAGGTCTGTTGGTGCTTTTGTGTGATTCTACAGTTACCATGGCGACAATATATATGTGACTGAGGTTGTTGTAGGGCTCTGTGTTATGCTTTACTTGATGGTCGTGTGGTGTTTGTATATTGCGACTGATAAGAAATATGATCAACAAGATCGCAGCACTCTTGAGAGGCTCTCTGCTACTACAAGTTAATGTAACAGATTTACATCAAGAGATTGTTAAATGTATAGGGCCTAATAAACTACATAGGCCTTCACGGTTGAAAAAAGCCAAAATGTATATCTTTGCGATCAAGTTTATGACTGCATGAAACTATCTTACATTTAGCAGTTTATGTTAGGGTCCCAATATGAAAGGGGACTCACCACTACATTACATTAATTAAATGGATTACTGTAGAAAATGGCATTTGGAGGCCCATCGTCTTATATGCCACAGGTCTGATATGTTGCCACTAGGGTGGTCCAAAAACAATTTCTTTTAAATTTCTCCAATTTGAATATTGCATTCTGATCTTATATAGATACAAGAGATACAAGATACTGTGTACAAATTTCGGCAAAATCAATTAATATTTAGAGGTGGCACAAAGCAGTTGAAGTTTAACATGCGATTGCCCATCAGCAGACCTCAAAATTATCTGTATTTGCAAATCTTGCAATAACGGCCAATTATTTTGATCAATTAACCTTTTCTTCAGTGTGTCGAGATGTCCAATGCAGTTCTGATATTCTTTTTGACTTACAAAGTTTTCGCAACAGGTCAGCATAGATATTACATAGGTCAATTATCAAGCTTTTTTCATAAAAACATGTGCATATTTTATTTACTGTGAATGATAAATCAAAAATAACTCCCTGATATTACTTTGCCATGCAAACTTAATCATATACTAAAAAATCGCAAAAAAATATTCTCTTCTGAGGAATATCTGGGAAATTGGCCAGTTTTTCAGGTGCACGAATGAGGAATTACATTATAAATTTCAAAGGCCTTGTGCCACCTGTAAATATTAACCGATTTGGCTGAAATTTTTCATGAGGTAGTTTTACTTATGTGGTCATCAATTTCTACTTTCAAATTGGGTTTTTTTTTAGAGATTTGATTTTTCCCATTAAAATGTGGACCACCCTAGTTGCCACCCTTGATAAAATCCTTCCAAATGTGCAATTTGTGAGTCCACAGACGCCAAACCCTGAACAATATCATCAGAGTTGATCAGCTGATTCAACATCTGCATACTGACCAATGTGAAGTGATGCACAGCTGGACATATGCCAGTGATTTATTAACAATATGAATTATGTAGCTGTCACTTTACCAATTAAATCAATTTCTTGGAGTGATTGGTAGGATTAAACGAGATAATGAGTACTCGCACTTAATATCAATCTGTAGTCTTTAGAGTGGAGAGCATAGTAAAGGTAAAGGTACTATTATTTAACGTGGGTAGCCAAGCTAAGTCAATGACTTGTTTCCAGTTGGGCCCACGGCGCCTCCAATTTACATCTGATGCGAACGACGATGTCATTGAATGACATGATGGCCAGCCTGGGGATTGAACCCGGGTCCCTCACTTGTGAGGCGAGCGCTCTACTGACTGAGCTATCTGAGCTGACAGTCAACATGGCATTGCAATCATATAAGGAGCATCCATGTCACTGCAGTATGTTCTTCTGGGAAAAGTAGAATGCCTCCAAGTCACACAGATTATCTAATCAGCTGATTGGTACAGACATGAACAACTCTTCTGTCAATAAGAAATGTCTTTGACTAATGACTATGTTGGATGGCAGTTTCAATCATCCTTTGCCTCATTTCCATTTCATATTTAGCATACCAAGTGCATGAATACAGGACCCAATTCACTATCAAGGCATCCTTTTAGAATACAATGGCAAATTATAAGATGCAGTTGTTTGTTCATGTTGAGGATGCTAACGGCAAAGGCTCTATTATCCTTATCATCTATTTTTGTAAACCACACATATCTATCCCTTCCTGTCTTTCTGAATGTGTGTCTTTGCAGCACTGAATTGACATTGCGTTCATGTTTGGAGCGATTCAGTCTGTGTGCACTACGTGCTGAGCATGTGTGAGGTAATGTTTGGTGCGTTTTTAGCAACTCTCAAATGTTGACGTGCCAGGACAGTGAGAAATCTTTTTCACTTTCATTTCACTTTCCAGATGTTTCATTCCTACCTTGAGAAAACCACATTTTCTTTGATGCTAGCTTGCAACAATCAAATGTGGTGATATCCAGGTGGATTAAATTCCCTTTCATCCACGATATATCGTATCTAGTTATTTGCAACATTTGCCGATGCAAGGATTGCCATATGTGGATGTACGTAGTCAAGTGTTCTATTTTCAGATTTTGTGCTTCATACCTGATAATTTTCCCAAAGATAGAGTGCTCCAAGCTTGACAGATAATGAGATATGCTGTCATAATTAGAGAAATTTTGTAACATTTGGAATACTTATGTCTGAAAAGTTTGCAAAGTTGTCTTGTGCATTTGACAGAAAGATGACGAATTTCAACCCACTCACACTTTCTCTGTACTTTTGGATAACACCATCTGCAAATATAGTTACCTTGAGGACTGAGAAATGTATATCTTTCAAAAGAAAGACATGCAATCACTTTGACACATTCTTCAAACTGAAGTAACAGCTCTCAGATAAAACCATGAAACCAAAGTTCCTTGCTTTCCAAGAATCCAGTTATCTTTGCCACAGGATGTAGCTACTTAGGAATGATGCAAGTACTTCAAGTACACATTCACTGTGTTTGTGGCCATCAATGACCTCACAACAGGCCGCGTTACTCAGAATAATACATATAAAGTTTGTCCTATTTCACCAAAATTGTTGCCATGGCAACCAGCAAAAAGGCCAGGATAAGGCTTCTTAAATTGAATAAAGCATAGATTCTAGGCACTGCATGGTTCTCTTAAACGCATGCAAATGTGTGATCTTTAGGGAATTTAAGACCGTTTGTATAGGATAAGGTAGAGATGTCTTCAGAACTTTCGAATTAGTTTTCTGGGTTAACAAATTGACATTCAGACATGTGACACACTTGTTAGATTTATGGGACAAACAGATGCATCTGAGCATAGAGAGGTTGGACTCTAGTTCTGTTGGAGTCTGACAGTTACATAATAGGCCTGTTGGTGCTTTTGTGAGATTCTACAGTTACCACTGAGGTTGCAGGGCTTTGTGTTTTCTTCTACATGTATGTGACAGTCACATGGCATTTGTGCATTTATATTACGACGCATAGGAAACATATTCAACAAGCATTCTTTAGAGTGCATATGACCACCACCAAACCAACAAAACTGTTTTTCACCAAAAAGGTAATTAAGAGTGGGCCTAATTAACTACATAAGCCTTCGGGGTTGAAAAAAGCCAAAATGTCTATCTTTGCGATCAAGTTTGTGACTGCATGATACAATCATACATTTAACAGTCTAGGTTAGGGTCCCAATAATTATGAGAGGGCCCGCTCACTTTTGCATAAATGGAATAATGATAAAACCCTGTACAATTTCATCAGAGTTGATCACATGCTTTAACATGTGTTTACTGACCAGTGACCATAAAATGCATAGTGATGGACAGCTGCTGGACATATGCCAGTGACTAATTAACAATATTAATTATGACTTATATTATGTTTCTGTCACTTTACCAATTAAAGCAATATCATGGAGTAATTGGTTGGATCAAACGAGATAATGAGGACTGAATATCAATCTGTAGTCTTCAGAGTGGAGAGCAGAGTCAACATGTCTTTGCAATCATATAAGGAGCGTCCATGTCACTACAGCATGTTCTTCTGGGAAAAGGAGAATGCCACGAAGTCACACAGATTATATAGTCGGCCGACTGGCCTAGATATGAGCAACTTTTCTGGCAATAAGACATTCTTTGTTGGGGTCATATATCTTTTCAGTTGTGGGAGAGCTAGCCTTGTGGTAGTGTGTTTGGCCGCCAATCGCTGGGTGCCGGGTTCGAATCCAGGTCTTGCTTGGTCACTTGAGCCAATGTTGATGGGAGTTTCAAGTGCTCATCCTTCGCCTCATTGCCGCTTCCTCCTGCTGTCCTACATATAATTAGCCTACCAAGTGCATAAATACAGGACATAAAAACCCAATCTTCCATCAATGTGCCTTTTAAGAATACAATGACATCTTTTAAGAATCAAATGCAGTTGTTTGTTCATGTTGAGGATGTTAATGGCAGAGGCTCTATCATCTGTATCATTTATTTTTGTATCGCACATAATATATATCTCTTGCTTCCTGTCTTTCTGTGTGTGTGTCTATGCAGCACCGAAATTCATCGACCCATTCTTGATATCTCCCTTGGGCGTGACTTGACTTTGCGTTCATGTTTAGAGCGATTCAATCCGTGTGCGCTACGTGCGGAGCGTTAAGTGTACATTTGACAGACAGGTTGATTGTACTCATGCAATAGTGCAGTACCATAACAGGCAAACTTGCCATGGGTGAAAAGGCTTCCACTCGAACTAGTCCATTGTTGCGTTCAATATGGACGATCATTGGATGATTGGTGAATTTATCGAATTATGCCTCTGCCGAGTGCATTTCAGGTCAATCTAATGGCTCTCTGTACTTTCATGTTGAATGGAGGCTGACGGTACATTTGGTCTGAAGAAGTATGCTGTGTTTTGACTACCTGCATTCAATACTGAACTGCTCTTTTCAACTTAAAACAAAGGTGACACCCTTATAGCTGCAATATTTTGCTTTTTGGGGTCTCCTTGCTCAATTGGTTTTATATATATATATTTCTACTTAACCTACATACTATATCGTTTTTGTACCACGAGAAAATAAATAAATCAATAAATCAAATCAATCAAATCTCCAGTTTATATTAAGAGCTCCGCTCTCGTTCAAAATAAAATATGATGGTTCTTCCAAACAACCACCACTGGCATTTCACCATTAATGCTAAAGGTAACTTTAGGCCACAGCAGGTCTAATTATATTTTTGAATGGACTTGTCGTGGGAATCCAGTCCGACTCAAGATGACTAAAATGCTAAAGCAAACATGACAGCTAAAATTGAGCTTGAGTCCTCTTTATTGCAGGCTGACATTCTGACAACTGTTGATTTGAGCTATTTCTGATGTTTAAATAAATTCTTTTTAAATCTTTCTGTCCTAAAATACCAGAAAGATTCATCAATGTCATTGTACATCAGGCTTATAGTGATGTTATAGTGACGTTATTCCCTTCTTCAATATTCACTTGTTATTTTGTCTTACCATATACATCATCCTAACGTAACTTCTAGCGTCCTCTAAGCATAACAAGGCATTTTAACATTCACCGCTGTTCTGCGAGGGGCAGCTTTGTCACAAAGGGCAGCGTTCATTAGACTCACTTGATGAGTGAAACACTAGAAGCACGTGACCTGCCTGGGCCAATCAGCATCAGCAAGACAGCACGTGCTGTGGCGGAAGTGCGTGGGTGTGTAGTGGAGGATTCTGGGAGTTTTTGCCCACAATTCTGGATTCAATGGAGTTGGAGCGAGCGACGGAAGTGAGCTTTGGGTCAGGTGTCGCGGGAGCAGGCTTGGCGGTTGATGTCTATTTGGTCTTCAATCTTACTCAACTTATAACTCTCTTCATCGTCTGTTTCTACTGTCTGCCTTCCTTTCTGCATTGAATGTGCCTTCCTTTAGCGGTCCACTCTTCCTTCCTTTCTTCTCCTTTCTGGTCTTCATTATTTCTGCTTTCCTTTCTGGTTCTTGCTCTTTTGGCTTTAATGTCTGTCTGCATCTCTCTTTTGCTTTTTGCAATCCTTTTGTTTTGCTTTCTGCATTCCTTTCAGCTTTTCTTTCTGTTTTTGGAATTCCTTTCTGCATTTGTTTGAGGTTTCTTTCTGTCTTAGAGGTCCTTTCCTGCCCTACATTCTGTGATCCTTTCCTCCCTCCCATCTGTCTTCCTTTTTGTCTTACCTGCACTAATTTCCATTCTACCTTCCTTTTCTTTCCACTTTCCTTTTACCTTCCATTCTGTCTTCTTTTCAGCTTTTCTTTCTACATTTCTATCTATTTTGTGCATTCCTTTCTGCTTACCCGTCTGTTCTTGGCCCTTATGCGTCTTTGGTTCTTGCCGGGCTCCTTTCTGCTCTCCGGTTTTATTATGCATCCTCTCAGAAGTGCCATAGACCCCCTCTGCCATGTTTGCATCTCCATAGCAACAGAAGAATGTAATGGCAAGAGCCATGTATCTTTGCCTCCTGCATCACTGACATCACATGGAGGAGGTTGGGGGCTGATGGTTGGTGTGGAATTGGGAATAAGCTCATTCAAAACCCCAAATTGGTTTTTGGGCTGATAGCTGGCGTTGACTTGGATCTGCACATTCAGAAACCCTAATTGATTTTTGGACTGGAGACAGGTGTGTAAAATTTTTGGATATACACATTCAAAAACTCTTATTGGTTTTGGCCGATGGCTGGTGTAGAATTGGACCTGCACATTGAAAAATCCTTACTGGTTTTTTGACTGATGGCTTGTATGGAATAGGACATGCACATTCAAAACCCTTTTGGTTTTTGGGCTGATGGTTGGCGTGGAATTGGATTTGCATATTCAAAAACCCTTATTGGTTTTTAGCCTGATGGCTAGTGTTGAATTGGATCTGCGTATTATAAAACCCTTATTGGTTTTTGGACTGATGGCTGGAGTGGAATTGGATCTGCACATACAAAAACCGTTATTGGTTTTTGGCGGATGGCTGGAGTGAAATTGGATGTGCACATTCAATGACCCTGATTGGTTTTTGGGCAGATGGCTTTTGCGGAATTTGATCTGAACACTCAAAAACCCTTATTGGTTTTCGGACTGATGGCTAGTGTGGAATTTGATCTATGCATTCGAAAACCCTTATTGCTGTTCGGGCCGAAGACAGATGTGGAAATGGATGTGCACATTCGAAAAGCCTCCTTGGTTTTTGGACTGATGGTTAGTGTGGAATTGGATCTGCATACTCAAAAATCCGTATTGGTTTTTAGGCCGATGGCTAGTGTGGAATAGGATATGCACATTCAAAGACCGTTATTGGTTTTTTGGCTGGTGGCTGGTGTGGAATTGGGTCTATACATTTAAAAACCCTTGTTGATTTTTGGACTGATAGATGGTGTTGACTTGGATCTGCACATTCAAAAACCCTAATTGATTTTTGGGCTGAAGACAGGTGTGGAATTGGAGATGCACATTCAAAAACCGTTATTGGTCTTAGGGATGATGGCTGGTTGGGGTGTGGAATTGGATCTGCCTATGCAAAAACCTTCTTGGTTTTTGGGCTTATGGCTGCTGTGGAATTGGATCTGCACATTCAAAAACCCTTATTGGTTTTTGGGCTGATGGCTGCAGTGGAATTGGGTCTGCAGAATTCAAAAACCCTTATAGGTTTTCTGGCCATGGCTGGTGTTGAATTGAATCTGTTCTCTAAAAATAAAACTCATTCAAAGACCCTTATTGGTATTTGGGCTTTCCTGCATATCATTCCAATTTGCCTCCTGCATCACTGCCATCACATGGAGGCTGCTGGGGGCTGATGGCTGGTGTGGAATTGGATCTGTAGTAGTTGATCAGACTCTGGCCTTGCTCATGAGCTCAATATAGCCGATCGATTATACGACACTAATCTAATCTTCATATTGACAATGTCTGGACCGACACAACTATAGAACACACAGAGTTCTACAGCTGCTGAGCTTGTGTGATATATGAATATGTAATATGCCCCATCACACTGTATTGCCCAGCTAGGCCCTTTAAGGGGGGGGCACACACAGGGGACACAAGTGTTGCCTGAGGTACACCATTACCTGGCACTTTGCATGCACAGCTTTTCCTCTTTTAGGCCGGACTTTTTAAATTTTTAGCTTCTTGGTTCGACCGACGCAACAAATTTTCTGACTGCGAAAAAAGAAAAATTGAGCTTATCCAATATTTTGTTACAGTCAACCAAGACAAGTGCTTACATTCAGCTGTTGGTGTGCATCGATGACCTCACAACAACCCCTATCAAACATATTGAAATTAACTGTTAATGTGTCATTGGGTATCTTGTTACCTTATTGATGAGTGTTGTGACACTCTTCCTAGTAGCATTGCAAGTATAGGATATGACCTCACAAACTGCTTATTTAGATTCATACAGCATAACATGGCAGGGATAGGGATATGACCTCACAAGAAACATTCTAGTGCTTTTCTGTAAATTGACATCATAAAAGATTGAGATTAAGTCTTATTTTGTCATCTGGCTGAATGACCCAAGTAAAAGTACTCCGAGAATATGTATACGAGAAGCCAAAACTCAATTATGCTTGGCCTCAATGTGAACAAGTTGGAAGTAACTGGATGGCTGGTGTCCTGTGAATGGCTATGGAGGCTTGTGTGGTGTAGATCTTGGTCTATGGCTGCACTTAAGGCAGAGGGATTTTATACAGGTATAGGCCTATGACTAATACATTAGGGGCTTCCCCCTTGGGCCCTTGGGGTCTGCATGTTGGCCAAGGCTACTCGAAGCATATAACTCCTCTCTCCTCCACTCCACTTCATTGGCTCTCTGCTTATTAATGAAAACACAATCTGCTGCTTTATGGTCCCCCAGTTTCCTTGGTCCTTGGTCTTTGGTTCTCTGTCTTCCAAAATCCATAGGCCTTTCTTACAGAAGGTCCATTCTCTCAAAATAATGGTCCCCTTGAAATGGTCCATCGGACATGCGTAAATGTCCCTTTAAAAAGGACCATCCAATGAAAATCCCAGGCATGACCTGCTCTGTGGCCTATCCTTCCAAAATTGTCCTTTTCAAATGGTTCATTCACAACTAAATTTCAAATGACCTTCCAAAGACATGTTTTCTTTAAATTCCTTCTTTCAAAAGTCGATAAATTTATCAATTTTGGGAATCCTGTCGCATGGATTAACAATGTGAAGAATCTCGCAAAGAAATCATCCTCTTTAGTGGCCTGACCAAGAGGGTCTAGATTAGCACGCGAAAGTTATTTTTTCTTCTTCTGAAAAAAGTCCCATCAGTTGACACAAATGAAGTAGAAATTTATGGTTTGTGTAACCCAGAAAACAAAACTGATTTACAAAGGTGTACCTTACCAATCCACCTCAAAGCAGTCTAGTTCCTCCATCCACCCCATGGGCACATTAACGTTGCAGCAACGTTGCAACGACGTCACCCTTTTCGTCAAATAATGTAGAATTGTATGGTTGAAATTATGTTGTCACAACATTGTGAAGCAACGTCAAAGATATGACGTTAGCATGCAAGTTGTGGCGACGTTTTACAACATTGTGAGGCAATGTCGAGAGTTCGACGTTAGCTTGTGGGCGACACAGTCTCTATCATACATATCTACATCACCAACAGACCAGCCCTCCACCAACTAGCGATGTTGTGGTTTACGTCGTGTGCCCACTGGGCATTGGCTCTCTCGGCATGTGTATTTTGTCCATTAGCATACTTGCCACAGGATAAAGTTAACCTCGACAACTTGACCACTCTTCTGGTTCTCATTTGGAAAATATCTGAAGTCGCCCTGAGGTGAAGTGGCTCTGGTTGCAGTCTGGTGCATGAGGGGAATAGTATTGCTTCTTGTGTTTCCTCCCACAGCCCCAATGCTGTTCTACTCATCACATTCTCAAAATGTCAACCTGAATGCAGCTGTCCTTCACTTTTAGTTCAGTGTGTTGCACATTCATAATATATTTCACTGCACCGAAATTGCAAATCAACAGCCTTGCAATGTATTGCAAAGTTCTAATATGCACCAGAAATACTTTTTAAAAACTGCGCTACAAATTCAAAACTGCACCACAAATACTGAAAACTGCACCGCAAGCCGATAACTCCACTGCAAATGTCACGAACTGCACCACAAATGCCAGGATCTGCACAAGAAATACTTAAAACTGCACGAGAAATACTGAAAACTGCACCTGAAGCCAAGCACTGCACCAGAAATACCATGAACAATACCACAAGCCAAGAACTGTACCACTTATGCCAAATCTGTACCACAAATGCCAAGAAGTGTACCAAAATGCCAAAATCTACACCAAAATACTTAAAACTGCACGGCAAGCCAGGAACTGCTTCACAAATACCAAGAAATGCACTTCCAACTCTCTGCATCATCCCAGTTGCACCTCAATTGCACTTCCTGCATCATTTAGTAGCACTCTGCTCTCCCTCCCATTTACATCTTGATGTTCTACTTTACAGAGTTACTGTTTGCCTCAATCTTATGCAATCCCCACTCTGTGCATACCAACTACTATACAGGCCTATAGCAGAATAATCTAAGTCCTTCAACCTGGCTGGCTGTGTCCTTGCTAAGTAACTTTGTTGCCGTGCATACAGTGTGGAGGGACTAGATTTAGATTGCATTGAAGTTAATGATATCGAAATAAAATTAGATTAAAATAACCGAAAAATTACTTATAACATACTTGTAGAGTACACATTTGATAAGTATCTTATTGAACATATTGAAAGAGACTGATAACATTATTCTTCATTCAAATAAAGAATTTTAAAGTGATTAAAATGTCAGGCTTATGTACAATGATAATGTATGTTTGTTTAATTTTTTTTAAACTTTCTTTTAAAAATTGTGATTGTATTCTGATTGCATTTGCTACTGCTGGTATGAATGACCTTTGACTGGACAATATCTCAGCAGCAAAATAGCAAAACACAATATGCGATAATGTCCTATAGGTGAAATTATAATCAGAAAACAATTCTGGAAACACAGGTCAGCAAAAAAGCACTGGTACTACAACTAGTATGTGCAACTCGGTGCCTACTTTGCTAATAGTGGTGAAGATGTCTTGGAAGTACAGCCAGGCTGTCCTGAAGTAGTCAGGCTGTCCTGCAGAAATCAGGCAATCCATTACTGGCCATGCAGTCCTGCAGTGTTCAGCCAGCCCTGAAGTGGCAAGTCCTAAAGTGATAAGTGCTGAAGTGGCAAGTGCTGAAGTGGCAAGTCCTGAAGTGGCAAGTCCTGGAGGCAAGTCCTGGAGGAGATTTTCAGAGCAATGAGGCGAAGAAAGAGTATTCCTGGACAGTGTATAGACTTGCCTTAACTTGCCTTATGCATATAGTAGCAGTTCAGGGAGGCTTAGGTCTTGACCTGCTATTATTTGCTGCCTTTGGGCGTCAGATGAAGGGGGGGGGGTCAAGAGAGGGGGTGGATGGGGGGGGGTCGAATGCCCTCCTCGCAGCCACCAACACACTGTGCCAACAGCACTGAGGCATAGAAACTTAGTTAAGGCTAGTTGGTGGGAAATCGCATCAGGGATGGCTCTGGTCCTGGTATTCCCTGCTTGACCCTGATGTAAGAAGTCTGTTCTGCCAGTACAGAAGTGTGAATTGTTGGGAATGTGCAATTGGAATATGCTGAAAACAGGTCAATGCTAAAGCATGTCTGGGCTACTGAATGACACAACATTGCCACTATTGTTAATGCAGATATAGGTCTTATTAAATATACATTATTATTACATTTATTTACATCTATTTTATGATATGATTATTTTCGCCTATTAATAATCCTTTTACCTGCATGGATCCAAACCTCAGACGGCGAACTCGCAATATTTTCAGTGGACCTTCTTTTCAAGAGCACCTCCCATGCAGCTAAATTTATTTCCAATGAGATGTTAATTTAGTGGCCTTTTGTGATATCGTCTGGGCTTGGCTGGTAATTATAATCCATTTCATCAGGTAATTGTTTGATATGTTGACGACTCCTGCCCTCTCCCATCTCAACCATCAACCCTCACGAGGAGCCAGAACTGGGCTTAGAGGGCTGCACTTACCACATGCACTTACCATGTGCATCTTTATATCTACTGCAATGTATCTTGAACGTGCAATTTTGTTACCACATCAAAAGGGTTATAAATAAATTAATTGAGCTAAAGGGAAAAGGCTAAACAGAATAAGTGTATCATATAGGTCCTCCATTAGGTCCCTTATCTCATTAAATTCGAAGTATATTGGGGTTAATAAGGGTCAAGGATGCGTGTACAAAATATTCAAATAAGATGAAAATTATACGAAATTTGATAGAGTAATGCCAAAGCAACTTTGAAATGCAATAGCCACATCAAATGACACTGATATGGTTCAAGGCAAAACACACAGCTTTTATACATTTTCCAAAGCCCCAGGAAATATGGCGAATTGCGGTTCAAGGTTATGGAGTGTCACTTTTAATAGAGGTCAGAGTATGTCAAAGAGACCTGAATGTACAATGTATAAGGTCATAGGATCGATAATGTTAATTATAAAATAATACTAGGGGGAACCGGGGCACATTGGGACGCGGGGCACTGTGGGACAGTGGGGTTTTCTTGGATCCTGGCAAGGTATATTCATATGGTAGTGCCATCATATCTTGTAATTTCACATCCTGATGTTTTCATGGTTTTATAGACAAATTACAGCCACATGCAGAAGTATGGCAAGCAAAAGTTTGTTTTCCTACTACTAAAGTAAATATGGACGGGTTCAATTAGAACCATTCTGTGGACAAACCATGAACAATGAGAATTTTATATATCATATCGAACAGTTATGAATTGCTATGGTGATAAACACACTCACTGCATGGTGTCCGAGAAACTAGCATTTTGGTTTAAAAGTCATATCGGGGCTCATTGGGACAGTGAATTCGGGGCACATTGGGACGCACTTAATATGGCAGAATTTAAGTGTCGAAGGCAACTGAATGACCTGGGAGAGCACACAACAGGTATTCAGGCCACAGTGAATAGATGTATAGTGAATTACCATGCTCTGTGAACAAATTTGTCGCAAAGCAATATATGTGTTACTTACATCTATGTCCGCACCCAGGACAGTTATGTTAAATGTTTAAAACTGTTTAAAATTATGAATTATTGGCACTACAAGGTGTTAATGCACTGTATGTTGTCTTACGCACTACTTATATGTGATATCTATTGCACATGGAGTGTTAAAATGATTTTTTAATTGATGTCCTAATGTGCCCCGGCTGTGCACTGCCAGGGCACATTGGGACAGTAATTTTTACGACTCTCTGGCTGCAAAAGGGTAGGTGCAGTCAAGTTTATTATGCCTAGCATTTAAGCTCAATAGTATTGGTGATATTCATGCAAACTTCTGAGTTCTTCAGTGCTTTCAGCATTGAGCAAAATTAGTAGACGTTAAAAGCGTCCCAATGTGCCCCAGTTCCCCCTATATATGTATTGAAGGGATGAACCACAATAATTGAACACGGATGTCTAACACGAACATGCCGATTGAATGGATGACCTATTATGATATTAAGATAAACTATTGCGCATATAATTTATATGTCTATCATATCATGACAAAGAGTCCAATTAAACCATTTTGAATCCTATTTTGAATAATATAGCATCATGATTTCTTGCGTTCTTGTCACGTAACGTAGAACAGCAAGAGATGTTGTTCCTTATTATGATATTTTTAAATTGTCTAATTTTCACATTTAAATCAAATAAAAAGGTGCATTTTCATGTCATTGTTACAGAATATCTTATCCTGAAGCATGTGTTTTAGCAAAATTGCTGTGTGTACAGCAAATGAAGATGCATTGATAAATTTTACAGCTGCATCTGAGTTATTCTACAGTGGGCCACACTGACTGGTTGAGGGAATAAGACATCGATATCCATCGATTTAAACCCTGCATCAATATAAATGCCCACAGAAAGGAGGTTGGCTGATAAACTGTGGAATTAATTCATTATGCCTTTATGGAAATTGATTGTTTTCACACCGGGGAATGTTTGATTGAGAAATTGGGAACAGGCTGGAAATGCATTGACACATGTTTATTAATAAGGCAAGGAAATGTCAATTCCATAATGGAATATGGCCATTCAAGTCTATTTTGTGAAATTGTGAGCTAGAGTGGCTTTCTGTTCTATTCTATTCTGTTCTATTCTATTCTATTGTATTCTATTCTATAGGACCAAAGAGATCAATGACTGTTTTATCAAATTCTATTCATTCTCTTTAAATCTACTTCTGACAATCTGAAAATGTATGTGAAACATACAAAAGGTGTTCTCTTCTCCTCTCTCCTCGTAACGACTCATATCCTCCTTTTCTCCCCTGCTTCCCCTATTCTCCTCCTCTTCTTATTCTATCCTCTTCTTTTGTCTCCGTCTCTTCTTTGCTTCTGTGGGGTCTCCTCCACTTATGTTTTTGTGGTGAAATATCAATGTAATTGTCATAAACTAAATGGAAATAAATTCTACCTGAATCTGAATCCTTTCCATTCCATTCTTCTTCCTTCTTCTTTTCTTCTTCCCTTCTTCTTATTTATAATTTTGTTTTCTTCTTCTTTTCCCTTCTTCTCCTCTTCTCCTATTCTTCTTATATCTTCCCTCTCTTCTTGTTCCCCCCCCCTTTTCTCTTCTCTTTTCTTCACTTCTTCCCTTCTTCTCATCTTTTCTTCTTCTCCTCCCTTCTCTTCTCTCTTCTTTTTTCTTCCTTTCCCTTGTCTTCCTCTCTTCCCCTCTCCTCCAGGGCTGTAGTTGCACCTAATAAACCCGGATGTTCCTTAGGTGTGTCATCTTTAATTATTAATTAATTATTGATGATTATTTTGTTGTTATTATCAATGGAAACAATGCAAGTTAATTGCTTACATGTTTATTGATTATATAATGCCTGACATTTAATTGTCTGTATTTGCCAGTTAATTATGGAATACGGTTGGTATTTTTGCATTGTGGCTGATTTATTATTGTTACGGAGTCGTAAAAGTTGGACTGCTTGTGGATTTATGAGCGTATTGTCTGGCTGTCAATGGCAGTGTAAAGCAGGAAATGTTATATATGTAAATGCATTTACTCATGTAAAAGGGAACTATATCCAAAAAGATAAATTGAAATATCTGAATTTGATAAATGCACTGGCACTGTCTGCTGCAAAATATAGAAAATCAACAGATGTGAGTGTTCTGACAGAAAAAATGCAGGATTTTTTATAGTCAATTATACCGACAAAGTCAGTCTAAACAGACTTTACAATTACACCCTTGGGCCCTCGGGCCCTTGGCAAGCCTATTCAAGCATGAGCCTTTCTCAACTCCCCTGGGAGTATACAGCCAGGCAGCCGTTTCCTGCACACGCAATACT
This sequence comes from Platynereis dumerilii, assembly GCA_026936325.1. Lineage (NCBI taxonomy): Eukaryota > Metazoa > Annelida > Polychaeta > Phyllodocida > Nereididae > Platynereis > Platynereis dumerilii. The sequence goes on from JAPTHN010000003.1 coordinate 14,583,588, forward strand.
AAGTCACTCTACAATCTCCATCGCTGCCTATAGCTAAGAACCCATTTACACCTGGTCGAAGTGAAGCAAAGAGTTATGGCGGACCTGCTCAGTTCCTCCATGCCATGGTTGGGAGTCGAACCTGCGACGTACCAGGTTAGCACCTTATCCGCTTGGCCACAGCTCATGTTAGATTTAATATTTAACAAGTGTACACTGTAAAATTTGTAATTTTGAGTTAGCTCAAATTATTGAGTGAGATGGTTGCACAATTTGTTTGAGCCATGATAGCTTGCCGTTTTGAGTTATGATAATATTTATGTTGTTATAACTTGCAAACAACAAGCTATCTTGGCTCAAAGGAATTGTGCAACCATCTCACTCAATCAATTAAGCTAAGTCAAAATTCAAAATTTACAGTGTAGTAAAAATCACAGTGCATTCACCAGCTTATTATGCTTCGTTGACATTGCTATGTATTATGAACAGTACATTTTAAATTGTACAATTCACAGTTGCACACTTGTCATATTCATATTTGCTAACACAATAAGTGATTATAAAAACATTTACAAAAAGCCTTCAGACATTTAACCTTTACCTTTCGTATGAACAATCAATGATTTCTTCTTTTTTTAGCTGGCATTTTACAATACATTAATTTTTCAATTCGAGCCAGTCTTCTTCGTATTAGCTTGGAGCTTTCAAAAGGTTCACGAATACTTTCCCATAGCCTATTGAACAGCAAATGTTCGTATTAAGCCTATTGCTTATTTCATTATAATTTCATTTCCGCAAAATTATGAACGCATAAGCATTTGGCTTATCCGTCTTTAAATTTGATTTTTAACAAAGTCATCAATAAAAGAAAAATATATGTTTCCGATACATCCATTGCTTAGCATGCATTACATTTTCTTGTATTTTTTTTTTTACTTTAATTTCATTATATGTCTCTTCGATTTTGCTGGATTCACAAAAATTGGCTTCCGCGTGGTTTCGAAGAATCAACATTATCTCAAATTCCGCCTAGCTCTGCAAATACAAATGTCGCGTCGTGACAATTGAAAATACAATTGAAAATACCTTTCCTGGTGTGCGGCGGAACACAGAGGATTGGTTTACATATTCTAAAAACAGATTATGGAGTAGCTGTATCAAATTTCTACCAAGTACTTGCTTTGTTGTTAAAATCATGTTTATTTCATATCATCAGGTAACAGTATTTGAATCGGTAAATATTATTTGACACCTTACCTATACAATTACATAATATTACACTGCTGAATAGTTACTGCAGCTTGACAACATAATTTTAAAAGGCATGTAAGGCCAGAAAGATTTGAATTTTTGCTTCTCGTATCAAACAACCCAACACCTTTTTAGATAAATAGATAGATGGATAGATAGATAGATAGATAGATAGATAGATAGATAGATTGATAGATAGATAGATAGATAGATAGATAGATAGATATCTACTGTAGCGGATCCAGAGGGAGGGGTTTAGGGGGTTCAACCCCCCCCCCCCCCTTGGGCCTGTAGATTTTAATGTAAAAATAAATCTTGTTATTTTTAGTACATTTCCATTTGTAAACCCTCCATCCATCTATCCATCTATCTATCTATCTATCTATCTGTCTATCCATCCATCTCTCAAGATTGTCTCATGTCATGGAATGATGTGCTTACTTTGGTGCGGGGTACAATTTCTTGGCAGTTCTAGGAGTGGCATGAAATGCCTTCACAACCATGTAATCTTAATGCCTTTAAATAATGCCACTCCTCGTTTTTGTATTGAATTCCTGTTGTACTTATTTTTCCGAAATCGATGTAAATATGCTGACTGGAAAAAATACTAGGATCTTGGAGTGCTTGGCTTGTATCCTGTAGATAATCTTAAGAGTTGGAGAGATTTCGTACTGATACCAGTGTTGCCAAGTGTAACATAAGTCCCTGATGGGAGCAACCTGATAAAATTGCACTGATGCTGGTTGAATTGTTTACCAAGGTGGGTGTCTTTACCGATAAAGTGGTATAAAAATGAAGGGATTTTTATTCAGGTTGTTTTATGTGTCTCTATGTGTGGTAAGACATAGAATGTTTCTTACTTCATGAAACAAGACTTCATGGCTAGTTATTAAAAACAGACAAAATGGTTTTTCCTTTTTGATATATGAGATAGTACTGTAGAAAGATGAAAATAAAAGTCAAAACCTTGAAGATGGATTGATTGATTGATTGATATTTATTTGCCTGCCTGCTCCACTGAAGGTCTTTGCTACATGTGTTTGAACCCCGGATTGGGAAGCCAAATTTTTCAGTGGACCTTCATGAGCAAAATCCCAGTTGGATGTCGTTCAGATGAGAAATTAAATTGGCGGCCCCTTGCATCAGTGTCTGTGCTGGCCAAGTAAAAGATCCCTCACATGCGTAAATGTGTAATATGTTGAGGACTCCTGCTCCCTCTCCCATCTCATCAATCAATCCTTGTGAGCCCCTTGAACTGGGCTTAGAGGGCTGCACTTACCATATCTTCACTGATATCTAAATTAGATACATGTGTTTGTTCTCAACAGGTGTGTTAATCATTCGGCTCCTGACAGTACACGTTTTCTCATGAGCATCTTTCATAAAGAAATTTGAGAACCACAAAATCTCAAGATGTCATTGTTTTGTTTTATTTTGTTTCAATTTCCGAAAAATCTGATAAAAACTAAATTGCTTTTACCTGTCAGCTGTGATTTGAACACGAATTAGACCGATTTAGATAATGTATGCGATATACTTACAATTTTATTAATTATACGAGAAGCTGTGGCGTATTTAGGGGGGGGGCAATGGTGCCATGGCCCCCCGATCGGAAACGCCGCGGAGCGCCCTGTATTCACCCCAAGTAATGGCCCCCCTCAGGCCATTTCTAGATACGCCCCTGATTTTAAGAAATATGTTATCATATATTCTCCACTCGGATTGTGTCAGCCAATCACATGCGAGTATTCTTGGATAATATCCTTGCTGTATTAGGCAGAGAAAAAGTTATATTGGACAGTGAAAAGTTATATTGGACAGTGAGAAGTTATATTGTGCAGTGAGGAGTTTTATTGACATGTTATAGGTCTGTGAGGGAGGACCTGAGAGGAAACACCTTCTGCTGTGCCCTGCTGCAGCAACAGCAAGAAAAAAAATTGTGTTTTTCAATTTTAGTAAAAAATTAATTGCACGCCAATGGGAAGACACAGAAAAACACAAATGATGTCAAAAGTTGCGTATTGATCAGAACAACAACATTAAGCAAATGTAACATTGCTTACATAGGTTATGGGACCATGGTATGACATTGAGTGACAAAAAATGCACTTTTTCACCCATTTTTCGCATAAATGCCTATGTTTAAAGAAAAACATTGTGCTATAAAATTGAAATAAAAAATATCAATTATAAAGAAGCTTCTTGGTTATAGAATACAGAATCAGAATATGTGAATTTTATATTTTTGTGGCTACCCATTGCTGAAATAGGACGAGATACATTTTGAAGAGAATTCTGCAGTTAAACAAAAAGAAACACAAACTGGTTTTCCAGCACAGTCAAAGTGTTTAAACCTATTGCTTTAAAAGTGGGTTCGTGTATGGAGAATATAACAAATATTAGATGGTAAGTCGTCCAATATAGAGTATAATTGGACTCAGAAAAACTATATTGGACTCGGCGCAAGCGCCTCGTCCAATATAGCTTTTCTGAGTCCAATTATACTCTATATTGGACTCCTCACCATCAAATATTTATATAATATACATACTTCAGTTTTTGTCTGCTATTGCCATTTCACTCCTACACTATACAATATAATTCAATATGTGATTTTACAACCATAATCATGGATTTAATATGGTGTTTTATTACGTTTAAATCCTGATGATCGTATAAATTGACATTTGATAAGAAATCAATTTATATGGGCCTGTTTAAACACTACTGTTATTTGAGAGTAATATGTATTGATTAAAACACCTGATAATGCTATAGCTTATTTTAATCATTGATTAATGTCATGCTTGTAGGCCCAGATGGATTAATTTTCAAAATCTCTGCTGAAAAAATGTGTGTTAAGCCATATTTCAGTATTTTAAATAAGTCCAGATTTCAGCAAAATGATAACTGTACAAGCAAAAGATCCCTCACGTAGGGTAAATGTGTAACACGTTGAGGACTCCCGCTCTCTCTCTCTCATCTCATCAATGAATCCTTATGAGCGACAAGAATTGGGCTTAGAGGGCTGCACCTACCAAATTCATCTATCATTTTTCTATCAATTAAATTTTATGCATTCTTTACTGACCTCATTTTGATTATACTGTTGTCACTTAAATTATATCATTATAAAAAACATCATTTATCTTTTCTTTTAAATATCGTTATAAACTTCATTAATTTTTTCTTTGGGTGTAAAAATTGTTCAGGCTTCACTGTATAGGTCAATTTAAAAGCTATATAGAACTTTAGGACATACCTGTCCCATAAATACATACAACTGTACTAATAACCCAATCGAATGCACCATGTCCATCTAAAATAGCATAGATCATGAAATATGCACTTAGCACGCTGTTCACTGCGCTGGGAAATTCCAGCATGTTTCATTCGCCACAAGTGCGGTCAATTATTTAGAGCATTTTCAGACTGCATTTGAACTATAGGCTACAGTTGTGCAGAGCTATGTCATATCGTGAGAGTTTGAACTAGACTGTTTGTTTAATATCGATCTGTTTAACAGGCTGACATGATCATTTTCCATTTTATTGATGATATTGTATGACTCTCTCAGATTTTTTTGATAGTTTATATAGTCTATAATCTATGTACATACAATGTCAGTATATTACTTAATAGATGCAAATAGATGCAATTCTAAAGAAGTGCCTAGGTTCAGTATTTTATTATGCTGGTCATTAGACATTAGCACTGGATAAACATCTGTATTAGATCAAACGTCATTCTAATGTTCTCAACAAAAAGCAAAACCAGAATATCATTTACGTGTGCATTTTTGTCTTTCTTTTTGGGCATTTTGCCATTTGAAATGCCAATTTTAAAGTTTGAGAAAGCTGTTATTCTTAAAATGGCATTGTGGCTGATTCACCTCTTTTCATTGTTTGTGAGATTTTGCAAAGAATGCAAAACACCTAAAGATGTGAAATGGCAAAAAAAAAGCAACTGAACTCTTAAAAAAAAGGCAGAAATTCAAGTTACACCATGTATACAAAACAAAAACAAGCGTCACTTTGGTGTTTTGTTTGCAATGACGCTGCAACCCAAACGCAATGCCTTAATAAAAACCCTTAATAATGCCCTTAAATGACGTGGCATTAGATCAGGGCACTGTTATTGCATTAGAGGGGCTTTATATAATGCACCTGTCAAGTCAAAGGGCGTAATTGCATTTCTCGGTACTCAGGGATTGTTAATAATCACGTATATGCTGAGACAGGCTTAGAGTTGTGTGACAATTATAGCCAGAATAAGTTATTGTGCCTATTTCTCTGATGGAATTTTTAGACAGACAGATAGATAGATAGATAGATAGATAGATAGATAGATAGATAGATAGATAGATAGATAGATAGATGGATAGATGGATAGATAGATAGAGAGATGGATCGAGAGATGGATCGAGAGATGGATCGAGAGATGGATCGAGAGATGGATCTAGAGATGGATCGAGAGATGGATCGAGAGATGGATCGAGAGATGGATCGAGAGATGGATCGAGAGATGGATCGAGAGATGGATCGAGAGATAGATAGATAGATAGATAAATTCGTTATAAAGGTTTTAGACATTTTAAGGCTCTTTTCATGCAATCACAAATCAAAACTGTAAACTGAACTGCTAATCATTGAAGCTATGCTGCTAATTCGTGAAACTGCCAGCTTGGTCAATGTGCTTATATATCGTTGGAATTTCGAGTGAATTAATTGTAACCCAAGGAGTTGATAAAATATTATACTTTTTCTCCCTTTAGGTAACCTACAGGTGAATACATCTTAGCCTGACTTCATGTATGATTGAGGCAGTAAAGCATATTGAAATTTGCGTATATGTTATAGGGTCTGTTGTGCTAGCCAGTAGGTATTGGCAGGTGTTGATGGATAGCTCTATGCCCTTGGAGACATGGCTAAATCTAGAGAGAATAGTTATACGCTGGAGGGGGGGGGGAGGGGGTTAGGATAGGACCATTGTATTGTATTGGGTAACTCCAGATCTCCGAGGGATAGAGGTTCTAAGGCAGCCTGGGGGACCATTGTTCCTTGGCAGTGCAGTGGCTTGGCTGTGGCTAGCTGTGGTAGCTCTTAAGGCTAAGGCAGGGTAGATATCCTTGTTGTATTGAATGGCCACCTCATTATGCAACGGCCCAGTGCTATTTTCGCCGTTAGGGGGCGAGCCTGCGCACTGAGCACAGAGGAGGACGCCATACTGGATAGACCTGCAGCTAAGGACTTGTGTCTTTGATGGTCAGATATATGCCTCTTATGGAAATATTGTGATGATTTCTTAACCACAAATGCATGGATTATAATACGGAGCTTTTTGTGATACATGAATTTTGTTTTTTCCAGGTGCAAGGCAGAAGTAGAGGCCTCTGGAATAAGGGATGCTGAGACAAGGAAAGGTTCTGGCTGCTGCTGATGCTGCTGCTGACACTGCCGTGACGCCATGAATTCGATGGAGACAGCCTCAGCAGCTGCTGTGCTAGTCTGAGAGATGGCGGCTGCTAGTACCAGTGCTCTGCTCTTCTCAAAGCATTCGCTATTGAACCACCAGGATCCGAATCAACAACACCATTCTGTTGTGGGTGTTGTGTTTATGGAGTAAGCTAAGGATACTCTTAACCACCAGGATATAAACCAGGATTACCAAAAAGATTGGAGATTCGAATCGAATTGGAGCTTGTTGTGGAGAAAAAAGAAGGCTTCTGCTACTACAAGGTGGATTGGAAGCTATAGCTGCAGAAACACACAGCAGCTTAGAGGCAGACTCTTTTGAGGCCAACCATCCAGAGCAGCTCCAGTGACGAAGACGTTTACCTGAAATATATTGCTGGGCCTATTGATGAGCGAGTGCGCGAGCTAGGTAGTGCTGTCCTGAGTATCTCTGCTAAACACGGGGAGTAGCACACACCCTTGCAGTACACCATTTATACACCACCATGATTCTGGTAGGAGACCTTCGCAGGCCATTGTGGCCAAATGTAAAGTAGGTATCAAATAGGATTGTCAGAAGGCAAGGGTTCGGTGGAGGTGGCTGGTGTGGCTGTTGAACCTGGGCAGTGTAGCTTTGCTGCATTGTGCTAGCTGTTCCTGCCACCAGCAAGTGGGTGTATAGCATCGCCTACAACTGCCTCCGCCATTGCTAGATTCCCATTAAGGCTGAGCGGCCAACATACTCTCCCACATGGAGCCCTGTACAACTAAAGGCAGCAAGAAATATGCTGCCCGTTATCTATAAATTTCTCTCTTAGTGAATAGTTCTACGGGAGCTCTAACCAACAGTCAAGCTGGGTATGGATCGTCTTTTCAAGTCTATACTCTCGATTCGAGAGTTTAAGATCCGCATAGATGACGACTATGTGGATCGACTCAGCAGGCAATACTCTGTAGTATTACTGGTGACCTTCTCCTTCATTGTGAGTACAAAACAGTTTGTTGGGTCACCGATAGCCTGCTGGTGCCCTGCGCAATTTACAGCGTCGCACAGGGATTACGCCAACACAATATGTTGGGTAAGCAACACCTACTACTTACCCATGCCGGAGGACATCCCTCCGAGGGAGGAACTTATCACCTCCAAGCACAGGGCTCGAATCAGTTACTACCAGTGGGTCCCATTGATACTCATGTTTCAGTCACTACTCTCATTCACGCCTTGTCTCATCTGGCGTTTTCTCAACAAACGATCGGGTATAAACGTCTCCGCCATCATGGAAGCTGCCACGGTCTGCCAACATGCCTCCTACCTGGAGATCCGTGAAAAGACGGTTCGCTACATCGTAAACCAGGTAGACCGCTACCTTCTGGCCCAGAGGGACTACCGAACGGGGTGCTGCATCCGCCTCAAGCACACCCTGGCTAAAGTCTGCTGTGTCGTCGGCGGCAGGCTTTACGGAAATTACCTGACCACCGCTTACATCTTCGTCAAGTTTCTTTACATGAGCAATGCGGTGGGTCAGCTTTTCATGCTGGACATGTTCCTGGGCCATGATTTCCATCTTTACGGCATCTACATCATAGAGCGGCTCATGCGCGGTCTAGACTGGACGGCCTCGGACCGCTTTCCTCGCGTCACGCTGTGTGACTTCGAGATCCGCCACCAGGCTCGAATCCACTCGTACGTGGTGCAGTGTGTCTTGACTATTAATCTCTTCAATGAGAAGATTTTCATCTTCATTTGGTTCTGGTACGTGTTTGTGGCCATGATGACCATCATTTCCTGCGTCAAGTGGCTCTTCCGGGCACTCTACTGGCCCGGCCAGGTTCACTACGTCAAGAAGCAGCTGAGGGCCTTCGAAACAATGCAGAGGGAACCCGGAGTACTGGCCAAATTCACCGAAAACTATCTGCGCAGGGACGGCCTTTTCCTTTTAAGACTCATAGGCAATAACATAGGAGAGGTGGTGGCCGGCGAAACGCTGTGTGGACTCTGGAATAACTACAGCCCGGAGCGCCGCTTGATAGCGGAAAAGCCCGGAAGAAAACATGTCAATAAACAGACTAGACAAAATGGCCAGCAGCGGATGGAGGTTGTATGATTTTTAAATTGCTGTTTTATTACTTTTCCATTAATTCATAACTAAACCAGAGGGAGGCGGCTGGTCAGTGGTGTTGTTGTTAATTATACAATGGATGAAAGCGTTATCATATCTGGCGATGGAACATAAGAGCCTTAAATACACACATGTTAAAGGAGCAAGCGTTGGTAGCATTAAGGCTGCTGCTGTCGGTGTCTGCTGGGGCTGCTGGCTGCAGCGCTTGATGTGGTGATCATTGCTTTCCGAAGAAGCATCAGCTGCAGTAGCTGCGGCATCTACAGAGCAGCAGAGCAGTCAAACAGGGCAGCCGCAGAGAAGCATCAGCAGCTGCGCAGTTGCATGGTCTGCCACCAGAGGCGCCTCAGTACGGCAACACACAAAATGGCTGCTGCACAGAGCAGCTAACAGTCGCCATTTGCATGGATACAAGCAGACGAGACCTCACTGAGGCCTAATCTTCACGGTGGAATCATATATTCGGTCAAACTCAGTGAAATTCCTTTATTTCTGTCATGTGATTATCTGTATATCTCCAATAATTTATCACGACTGACCAAAAGTTGACCACGCTGCTTCAATCCAGATTTCGATCAAGATTTCAATCCAGATTTCAAACCAGTTCAACGGAATGTTTCGATGATATTTAAATCAAATTAAATGGCTGCCGGATGTAAGGTAGCCCTCTGGTTGTCGCCGGATGTACGATCTCTCTTATGACGTCATCTCACCTCGTCAAGTGCCCGGAGCTTAATTTCAGAACTTTGATGTTCAGGGACACTTTAGAATCTATAGCTGTGGCAAGGTGTAATGTGTACGTGTCCCAAGTGATTATTACGTTATACAGTTGTCTGGAGTGGGTGAGTGTGAATGCGAGTGTTTATATAATTCTAAAAGAAATTCTACGAGAGTGCTATTAATAGCACAATAAATGTAAGCATCGGACTGCCAGAGAGGTCAATGTGGGCTGAATAATATCACCTCATACAGATTTATATAAGTGGTTCACACAAATACATTCTATGACCTATCTATATATTATACCAAGCTTAACTGTACTGAACAAAATCAAGCCACCCATAGGTATCCATGGTATAAATAGATAAGGGTTAAAACATATATATGGCCCAACATTGACATGGATAGCTATGGGTAGCTAAGTTAGCCACTTGTATTGATCTGTATGACATGGCTCTAGATCTAAGTGTAGCGTTTGAGGACCCACCTTGCCTGAATGGTGCTATTTTGTTAGTCTGGATGATATAGATCCAAAACAAATATAAACCACCAATATGTACATATATCAAACAATCAGTTTAGTCAGTGGCATATATGACCAAGGTCATCTTGGTCATATATGCCACAAGGGTATTTTGACCCTGAGATATGGCATTTCACCTACTGCGCTGCATTTAGGCCTAGAGCCAACAGCCCGGATGAATGACCAGGAAGCATGAATTCAAAATTTGGGCATCTTTTTGTCATAATATGTGTCACCGTAGCTGGGCACTTAACATTAACTCAGGCACCGCTTTCATCTAGTAGAATAATTATTATCAAGGTGGCTCCTAGCTAGCCCATTAACTAAAAATATATGATACTTGTTATAATTTGCAACCTAAACTGTTCATTCCCAAAACTAGTCGTTCTAAATTGTTGAATCTCTATTTATCGTTATTTATTATTGACCTGTTTACATTGGTTTTGTTAATTTATCGTTTACAACTCTAGTCATTCCATTTCCAAATGATAACCATATAAATGATAACAGTAAACATTGTTATCAATCAGAGTGACTGTGGTGTTATCAATTATCATTCCTGTTATCTATTCCATTAGCAATTCCATTATAAATTATATACTCTATTACGAACTATATTATCTAGTCCTTTTTCAGTTATATTATCAATTCCATTAATCTATGAGAAATTCCATGATCTATTATCTATTCCGGTTTAGATTGTTGTTCAAGTTTGACAATCTCTTATTTACTGTTGATCTCTTGTTTACATCCGGGCACGTAGAGGCAATCTTGACTACGGTGGTCTCTCCATCGGACACCCTCCCTTGTAGAACTTCCTTGCGACTTGCAACCTCCTTGCGAAACTAAAATTTTCATATTGCGCTCATGGTATTGTCAACTGCCATTCCTGTTATCAATTCCATTATAATTTATGCTCATGGTTTTATCAACTACCATTACTGTTATTGATTCCATTCACGGGGGACTATCCATGCATGTCGCATAGGGCGGGGAGGCTGTTCGTTGTTCAGAACGCTGTAGTCACATGACCTAGGTCACCTAACTGTATTAAGTGAACCAAACATGAATAATCAAGAGTGCCTACTGCGCCAATTAAGTCCTGCAAAAAATTTTAAAACATGAAATTATGTTTTAGGGGGCATGGCTCTATCTTCACTGCATACTTCTTGCTGTCAATTTCCTGGGTCAAATATTCCAAATTGTACAAATTTCTTGGTGAAAAATGGATATATACTACTCTGAAATAACATAAAAAAAGATACTGGAAACATAAACTTGAAAATCTATTGTAAAGTACTAGTTTTCATAACAATTAACTCAAGATTTTACAGAGTTTCCCTGTAATTCCTAAAAAAATTACAGCAAATTGCTGTGATCCAAAAAGTTTGCACATTGCTATAATTGCTGTTTGGTTAATGTAAAATCATTTAAATTTATTTCTCTATTATTAGGGGTTCAAATAACTGAAGTTTTTCTTATTATTTTGGAGATTATCTGCATATATTTTATGGGACTGAGGTTATGTAATGGCAAGAAGTTTGGCAGTGAAGTTTAATGCTGTTTCAGACTTTATTGTGTTCTAAAGATTAATAAGTATTGTGAGATTGTTTTGACTCAGTGGCTGTTACCAGTTTTCTGAAAAAGTCACATGATAATTAAAGTCACTAGTTCAACTGTTGGATGTTTGGTGGCGCTGTGACAACCGCGCCTGCGCATCACACTCAATTGTGTAACATACTCTGTGATGCAAACTGTGTTAGTTTTATTTTTATGGTTGAAAAATAATAAATTATTGTTTTATTGGTTGAGTAATTGCATAAAATGGTTGAAAATGATGTTTAATGATGTTGAAGCAAGGTTGGTTGATTGAATGTTAGACGAACCGAACAAACGATGCATTGATATATGTATCAGTATTCACACCCCATCTGTAGAAAATCCCCTACATGTTTTTGTTGTTTATGGACCTTGCGTGATAATTTTATACAATCAGATATTGTCGAAGGTTGTCCAATCCTGCACTCTGAGAACTGTAACATTATGTAACATTACGTAACATGATGTCACATGATGTATCATTATACGTAACAAGATGGCTGCGGCCGTGTACTTAAATTGTACAAAGCGGGGAAGGGGGTATATAACGTGGGGAGGGACTCTTGTTGTAGAGTGCATAATGTTAATTGTCTCAACTGCGCTTTACTAGTTACTTATTGCTATAAAAAATGTGCATTCCTGTAACCCATGCACACAATTTGTAAATGTCTCTCTCTTCTGAACCTGTTAGAATGTGAACTATGTGATGATGATGGATGATATTTATAGCCTGATAATGTTTTTTTTTCTGAAGAGTTTAATTGTTAAGATTGAGGGCTCTTTGCACGAAAGAGCGGTGTGAAAACTGTGAACAAATAAATGAATGTTGAAGAAAAATAAACAATATGGGCGATATTATGGAGTTAGGTGCTGCCATCTGGTGTCTACCAATTATCGCCCATTTTTTTGTGTAAACAAACAGTGAAAAAGCTGTTAACAAACGTCATCATTCTATGCAAATGCTGATGACATTGGTTTGTTCTTTGTATGTATACATATAATGCTTTCTCCTATGTTTTTACTTGGAATAAAACACAATATGAAGGATTATGATATGTTGATCTCACACCGTCTTGTTGTTGTTTCACTTAGAAATCTATATTTATCGGTATCCAATAATTATTAATTGATCAACAATTCGGAGATATGATTTAATGAAACTGGAAAAGAAAATCTTGTCCATGTCATCTTTGCAGTAAATTTGTTTTGGTAAGCAATTTCCAAAAAAGAGTTTGGTCAATGGATAAATGGTCAACTATTTCACTGCTTATAGGCGAAATGCACAGCACACTCTTCGGATTATTATGCACCCTGTTTGGAAAAATTGAAATAAGAAACAAAAACTTTTGCTGGTTTTAGGATTCACCATATATTTAGAATTGATGTCATAATTTTTTTTTGCAACAAATAAACATGGCAGCAAATGTGTGTAACAAACAATTAGATTTTCAAGAGTGTAATGTGACAAATTATTTTAAAATATGTAATGGTGATAAATTGGTATACCAAGCTGATGTGACTTACTGGTGTGATATAAAAATGTGACAAATAATGGTAAATCAATGATGGTGTGATAAACTATAGCGCGATAAATGTTGGTGTGATATTAAGCTTGGAATAACTGTTTTTTTATGATTGTCAGAATATCTGTGACTGGTGTGTTTTTCAAACTATGATTTGTAATACCCTGGTTTGATAATTTTTTGCTATGTTATGTCAAGTTATGGCAAGATTTGGTTTGATGAATGTCGAATTTCAGCATAACTGATGAAGCAACACAAGGATGGATTAACAAAAATAATGGTAAGATATATCAGGTATGGCTGTTCCTTTAATGTGAGAGTTTTAAACAAGCATATTGAATGTGATTGGCGAAGTTGTGGGATGAAAGTTTGGTTTCTACTTAAAATATTGAAATCAAAATTTTCGGTAAAACATTGATGTATAATGCAGTGTTAGGATGGTCCACATGGACAATCTCTCTTTGATGTACAACCTCATAAATAATAATTTAAAATTCAACAAAAATAACTTTCATTAAATTAAGCTAAGTCGGTTGCTCTGAAACTAACCATAAGTTTGACCTAAATTTTGAAAATGTTTTTTAAATGGTCTTGGGAGTTTAAACTAAAAATGACAAGTTTCTTCGGAACCCTGCATTGAATACTTAAACGTCCTCTCTGACCAGCTAGGATGTGGGTAAAATTTTCATTTTTTAAAACACTCATTTAGTCAAAGTTTTGGCAAGTGTTAAATTGAAATTATGATACAAAGTCATCATTTCTTGTAAGTCAGAAAAAGAACAAAACATAATTCTGCCAAAAGCATACCTCTCCGTCAAACGAGAACAAACAATTTATTAGTGACCTTCCACACCGCATAAAGACAGATAGAAAGAAGGCATGACAGATATAGCCCTAAAATTTTCAGAATTGCTTAATATAGTAAATTTCTATGAAAAAAAAGTGCATTAGGTGAAAAGAAGTGTCCATATTTTTACCCTTCTGGTACCTACAGGGCCATGTACCTTGATTGAAAAATTACCTCTGGAACTACTGTATTAATTTACTCATCCCTAATTGCAAAACGTGCTGTGATCTACTTTTTTCTTTTATTTTTGGATAGTTATACACACATTTAGAACTACGATAGTCTGTGCCAGATTCAAGTATTCTATGCTCATAAGCCTTATGAAGATGATGATAGGGTAATAAGGGTATGGGGAAATATTTTGTTGCTTACAAATGCTAGGACCTGTTCACCAAATGTTTATGAGTCATTGATGCATTTAAGAATCGATGAAAAATAATAATAACGTGAGATTGTAACAATGATCAACTGCATGCAGTAGAATTGATCGGGTAAAAATTTGAAATAATATAAAATATGTGAAGAAAAGCGAATGAAAGAACAATTTACATCCATAGACCCCCTTTATCTGCGAGTGAAAAGACTTTAATTTAGACTTTTAACTCTACACAACCCTTCTAGAATATAAAACATTCCAAATTAACCCCCTGTTTTCAGAAGTCAGTCAGCCTCTCTTCGAATCCTAATATTTATGATGTAATTACTCGATGACAGTTATGATAATCTTATATTTGTTTTTCGTCGTTTACTTCATTGAAGCCACCAGTTAAGTTAATTAAGATCTCGGCCAATGTGAATTTATTCTAATATAGTGTTCATAGGCCCGAAATTACAATGGTGTCACACTCCATATCCGTCTAAAGTTGTTTGCTGAATTGATTATCAAAACCATGATTTTATAGTCGCAAAAAATCTTCAAAATACCTTTCCCTCATCTTTTCGATGTTCATTTTTGAAGATTCTTATTTTTTCTCTGTTGGGGTGCGATTGTATATAATATAGGCTTTCAAATGTGTGTAATAGGCACAGCTGGTCAACAATCTGACAGATTCAATAGCACACTGAATGGCCCAGCCAGCTGCAATCATAGCAAAATCGTGGCACAGTACATATGCATAGCTTATTTGTGAAGTCGCAACTGAGTAAATTTAGCAGTTGGCCAAACAGTGTCGATCATGAAAACACAAAAAATTTACGTTTCACTGAGGGATCCAGACACGTATAATAACTAAAAATAAACACCACAAATCAAACAAAGAAGAATGTCTTGTCAAAATTATAATAATCTGCTATATGAATGATTTCTGAATCTTGTTCGAATCATTAGGCCCTACATGTCAAGAACTGAAAACGCTGAATCATCCTTCAGAAAGAAATGGAGCCCTTTCTTTGACACTTTGAAGTTTGACATATAGGCCTACATACTGTGTCATTCTTTGAATTGAAAACGTGAATGTAATTTAAAACAATTGAAGGTTCCAAATATAGAGTAGGCTAGTTGACCCACTATAGCAATGTGGTCACTGTACTGGAGTTGTACACAGTGTCCAAATGTACATGTTCAGGTAATAAATATTTATGGATTAAATTCTAAATGAAGGCCTTGTTAGAACTTCAATGAGTAGAACTTCTTAAAATAATTCTAATTCGAACCCATAAAACGGTTGCGCATCATCATGGGGTTGTTCAGACAGTGGACTGAAGACGGTTAATTTTTATGTAATTCACTGCCTGCTTGTATTATTGATTTCATTTGCTGTGTGAGTGTGAATATTGCAATTTTGAATAAGGCAGTTGCCCATTTGGTGTGAATGTTGAAAAAGAAAAATGTTCGTGAAATGTCTGTTTTTTGAATCGTGCTAATCAGTTTTAAAACATTTGGCTTTGCAGAATATCACACCAATATCGTGAGTAAGTAGGTGGGTATCCTTACAACTGATAAACATCACCTTTTAAGATTTAAACAAAGCACACCACGTTTAACTTTAGTATGTGCATATAGTTCATCACTTTAGTATGTCTTGTGTTTAGAAAGTTTGTTGCACTTTTGAAAAATAGTATTTAGAAAACACAATTTTTCGTCTAAGTTCTGTATTAATCCAATAATTTTATTTTGATAATCTACACACTCCATGACAAAGATATTGGATGAATGCAGATACCATATTAGTCAGAATAATTAGCTGGAAGATAGTACAAGTTTATAACATTGCTCATAAATAAGGAATATTTACATGCTTTAATTTTAGTCAGCTATTCAGTTCTATAGGCCCTATATACCTTCAGATATTCCTTATTTAAGAGCAAAATGTTTTTTGTTGAAAAATTAGTACTTCTAAAACTTCTAAAATTGAAGAAACTGCAAAAGATAGTCACTAAAATAGACTCTGATTTGCCTGTTTCTTACTATTCATAAACACACGTTTTGCACAATCAGTCTGACAAACCTGAATTTTTAAATTTGCTGTTGAATTTCTCTTGATAACAACCATACTTCTTACTTCTCAGTCTGGGGTTCGATTTCAAGGCTAGCTACTGATGTCAGATGCAATTTCATCCTGTGCCAAAAGTGATTCTCACGTCATTAATGTGGCCCCTGCCTGTTTGATGGTCTCAATAATTACACAACATGCATGAATTGCCTGATATTCCACCTAATGCCAGATAGCACATATGACATGCATGCTCTATTGACTCTGGCTATGGCTAGGTCACCTGAACCTACATGCATCTTGAACAGCTGCAGTTTCAATCATCATTTGCCTCTTTGCTATGTCCTCCTCCTCTCCTAATTAGCCTACAAAATGCATTAATACAGGAAATAAAGCCCCAATCATCCACAAAATGGACACTTCCAGATATCTCTGATATTTTTGGTTAAGAAGTTTCTCTGAAAAATAATTATTGGCAGCTCAGTCATAGACCATCAAGGTTTATTGATTTTATTCCCCAAATAAAAATTCCATCCATGGTTCTTTGCTTTAATGCTGAGCTTACGTTAAAAAGCAAAGGTAAAGTCGATAGCTAATTGTATTTGTTAGAACATGACTTTTCTGGTTCGGGTAAAAAATCAACTTATAGAGTCTAGAGATTGGTAAGAGTTCCACAGCATTAGATCTGGAGTAAATAGGATGTTTTCAGTCAAGGCCTACATCTTCAAGATACACTCTAAAAAAATTCAGACAAAATTGGTTTTTTAGATTCAAAATGGTTTTTTGAAAAACCATATTTCAATGCAAAAAACCAACGTGGATTTTGAATCTAAAAAACCAATTTTGTCCCGACATTTTTTAGAGTGTACTTCACAAAAGGTTTTTTTAATTTTATGTAAAGACCCCAAGGCTGAGGCAAACTATCCAACCATCATAACTAATGGATTATTCTGAAATCTAACTAAATTAGATAAATAGTTTCTGAAAATGTTAGTGATCATAAACAATACGTAGGCCTATACATATCACTTATTGCAAAGAAAAACCCTGCGAAGTTATCGAATTCAAGAAAATTGAAATTCAGAAAGATGACATATATATATCAACATAAATTGTGTTCTTGACAAAACAATTTAAGAATATATTTGATATGGAAAGAAGAACGCCTATTCCAAATTAACATGAGAACTTAAAATTAAGACAAATAAATTGAATGAAGGTCTCCAAGTGATAACAACTTAGCAATGACTGAAAGACTACTTGGTTAATATGTTCAAAATGCAATGGTACACTTTGATCATGTGTATGCATGAAAAAATCAATCGATATTTTCGCATTTCAACCAACCTTTTAAACTTGAAAGAATTCAAACAGTTGATTAAACAATCTAAACAAAAGCTTTTGTGTGTACTGCTCCAGATTTTTTTCAAATGAATAATTAATTGGACACTTTCACCAAATTATTCTACTGTGAAAGTGTTATCCCACTTGATATAGTTACAAATATTGATTGATTTGGAGTGATATGTGCTGTTATATTTATTTTAAGAGCTTTTTTTCATTTTCTCTTGGTAAAATTAGTGACAGTCCTGTGTCGATAACAAAATATCTCTCAGTATTTCTACGTTATATTTAAATCTGACCTTTCATATTTGTCTGATGGATACTCACATAGCTTGTTGTTTTAAGTTATGATAGTCTGTCTGTAGGCATAATTTAAGCAACAAGCATCTCGCTCAATCATTTTTGCTTCAGGACTCAAAATTAAAATTTTTGTGTATTATATGGGCCCCATTTCTTTTTCTATTTTGTCATTGTGGGAAATATCTTATCTGAACAGTCTGCACAGTTTTGCTTTTTTCTGTTCATTCAGAATTCAATGAAAACTGTTTCACTCTTTTTTCATAACAATATTGACTGAATTGTCTGTTGCACCAGAACTTGAAATGCAGACAATGCAGGATGCTTGGTGAATTTCAACACAGCTCCCTAGGGGTGTGGTTCTATTTAATGTTCATAGTTCTGTTTTGCTTAAGCCTTGGGGGACTTTAAAGTAATTGTGTGTCATGCATAAAATATTGGCTGGTGCATTCCAGAATACAGAACAGAATTCTAACATAGGAGATAGGTGGGCTTTGTGATATGGTTCAAAGATGTAAGCTGTAGATATATCTTTACATTGTTTATGCATGGAAATTCGGATATACTGGCTGATTGGTGGATATGATATAAACAGGGCAATGTCAAACATGGTAACTGGGAGACCATTTGATGGACATATTTGGTTTCAAAGTCATTGCCAAATTGGTATCACTGGGAGACCAACTTTAAATTGATTTTAATTGATTTTCACAAATATAGAAATTATTTGGCTATTTTGGTGGAAATCAGTCATTAAAATACAGGGTGTCTACAGAAAAAGAGGACAGTCAACACAATTTTATTTGTATACAGTTTATTTTGTGCCAAGCATCAGTATTCAACAAAAAAAAGGATATTTGTAGGAGCAGTATTATCAGAACAGTCAAATTACCCATTATTTGTACCCCTTGCAGTGGTAACTTCCTGCAGATGAGACCGAAATGATGCGAAAGCATGTTTGATGCACTTCACCAACATTTTGCCCCATACAGACATGATGGAGGCCTTTAACTTTACTGGGAGGGTTGGGATTACTTGCTGGATTCTGTCTTCAAAGTTGCCCATACCAAATAATTCAGGGGGTCAATCTCAGGAGACAAGGGGTGGCACTCTGCCTTGCTGAGCAGGTTTGCTTTGAGGCACTCCTGAGCCTTCTATGCAGCATGAACAGGTGCTGCACCTTGTTGGAATATGATTTTGCCAACAAGAGAGTTTCTTGTCTGATACCACGGCATCACAAATTCTTTCAGAATGTTATTTTAAACATTTTGCATTGATTCCTGCGCTCTGATCAATTCATGACTATTTGAGACATTTTTGTGATTTTCTTGTCATCAGAAGACCAAGTGTTAGGTCCTGAATTGAATTATCGGCAGCTGGGGCATCAGCAGATGTCCCACTACTAACGAATGATTCATTCCTTCTCTTACAAGCACCATAAATTTCTTATCAACAATGAGGAAAACAGGACGACCGTGGCCAGGTTGGAGCAACGCAAGCACTTTTGCATATCATGCTTCCATTTTGCCTTTAGTAGTGATCTAATTCACAAATGAACTTATTTGCAATAGATCAAATATGGCTGACTATCAAATCCACTCTTATGTCAGACTTATCACCAAATTCTGAACTTATATGAGGTCAAAAAAGAAGACAAGTGAATGTCCTCTTTTTCTGTAGACACCCTGTAAGCAGTCAGTTCAAAATCCTTTTTGCACACATATCATGAGCCATAATATATACATTCCTCTTTTTGCTGATGTAAGGGTATCCAGTACTGTTTCTGTTGTTAGTATGGGAATGATGGTTTGCATTTAATAGGCAGATAAGGCACAAAGACATGTTTTGGTATGTTTCTACACTGTAAAATTTGAAATTTGGGTAAGCTTAAATAATTGAGATGGTTACATAATTTGTCTGAGCTCACATAGTTTGTCGTTTTAAGTTATAATAATCTGTCCATTGTCAATGACAATTTGTCATAACTTAAAACAACAAGCTGTGTTAGCTCAAAGGAATTGTGCTACCATCTCAATCATCATTTAACCTCAGTCAAAATTCAAATTTTACAATGTATGTTAGTCTGTTCTTGCTTTATTTTAAAAAAAAACTGTAGTGATGTTCTTCTTAATCTTAAGTCATTTATTGTGTTCCCTTTCAGAGAAGGTAAATCTAACATTTGATTCCCAATTCTAGTAGCAATTTCTAATAAAAGCAACCACTGAAAGTTTGAAAGCAAAAATCAATATCATAATAGCTCTAGATCAGATGAAGCGAATCCCATTTCAAAATTACTACTGTATCCCTCTAGAGACTGCCTTAAAAGCTCATGATAGCTTTTTTCATCATCATCTTTTTTTGCTTGTAATCCTTCAGGGCTTTGAGGCTGCAGTGTAAAAATATTGGCAGTAAAATGTTACAATAAGATGATCCAGATATGAAAATAATTTCTGAAAATTTCCTTGTGACAGAAAACAAAATGTCTACTTCTTCCAAAAATGGCTTAAGACTGCCAAATTTGTTACAATTTTCGTGTCCATTTTTGTGTCCATTTATTCAAATTTCACCGGCGTATAATGAATTTTAAAAAGTTGAACAATTGTCCTTCACCACTTCGCGACGTCTTCATCCAGTCCTAATAAGCTTACCAGAGCGCATATATACAGGACGTAAAGCCCCAATCATGCTCTATCTATAAGGGTTACTGTAATTTTGGGCACATTTTAACAAATATCACAGCACCATTTTACATGTAGTGATGAGGCAGCCATAGAAATCAATAGTGATGCTGGTGCAGCCTTCAGTAGCGGCCACCCTCCCTTCTTTACTTGCTATTCTGCGCCTTCCTAGATAATCATCGGCCTTTCTTCGAGTGTAGGGGGTCTGCCGCTGCACAGGCTATATTTAGCAAATTTAATCATACAGTCCATTAAGTCCAGTGAATAGGGAACAAGCCTTATTTTAAGTACACAGTTCTTTTATATTGATTAGAGTTTGTACTGGTGAAGAGTTCTATTGTAATAAAAGTTCAGTAATGGGCAAAAAATGAATAGTTTTAGAAGGGGAAATGTGTATTTTTAAAAACCATTTAGTCAGTACAGAAGGGTTGAATGTGGTGGACCTGATTTTTACTTTAAGTTACACAGTAAAGCCAGCTGAGTATCTTCAATGGCAACTACCATAATAATGAATAAAAATATTGTGGTTTTACGGTAGTAAACTGTTGTTTTTACGGCAGGTAACTATCTAGTTGTTTTTTATGGTAACTGCCATAAAAGTAATTGGAGGTGGTTTTTCAGTGTAGTTAAATCCAGAAAATTGTATTGTCGCTTTCAATAGTAACAGAAAAGGAAAGTACCAAAAGATAACTGAAAGGAAAGATAAACTATCATAAAGCTATATTGGCAAAATGACAGTTTAAGAAATAAGGATGCACGTATTGACGGTTGAAGCTTTGTGCTTTATGTTTTAAAATTTTTATGCACTAGGCTAATAAGGACAGGAACAGGACACATCAATGAGGAAAAGGATGATTGAAACTGCTGTCCAACATAGGTCAAGGCGACTCGGGCAAAGTTGGAATCGAACCCGGATCCTCGCATTAGTACAAGCTCAGAGTGCTAAAGACTGAGCTGAGCCCTTCCCTCAGGAAATGAGGTCTCAATAATTTACAATATGCCTGATATGCCACCGAATGCCAGATAGCACATTTGACATGCATGCTTTATTGATGGAAAGCCATCTCGTTATTGATCTGGGAATTGTCACGAAAACAAGAAACTTGGGCCCTGGACATGCAACCGAGGGAGAGAAAATTGGTTTTATCTAATTGAATGTACATGTATATACAAGCCAGGATGGACGCAGGGGGGGGGGTTGCAGGGGATGTATCCTCACCTACCAGATGAAAGTTTTTATATATTTACATTCTTGTTATATTAGAGCGTAGTCACATTATGTCGCGGGCTATTCGTTCCATGACACAGAAACACGATAGACCCCCCCACCAGAATTTCTGGATCCCCCTCTGACAAGAGTAACTTCAAAATTGTATATAATTGAAATATTTTTCTGAATTACAATGCAATGTCATTATAATTCAATGACATTTGCACATGAAAATATCTACTTACTCCTAATGGAAACAAGAAAGGTCAATGCCTTGATTCCATTGCATCACTGAAGTTTCAAGAGGTTGTTCAGAAAAAACAAAATATAGTAATTTCCTTATTGCAATAATTGTTTACCCATACTACTGAACAAGTTTTGTGATGAGTTTTTAAAGTCTTTCAGTGTGTTATGAAAATGATTTGCTTTCAATGATTTGCACTTTATTTTTGCTGTTGCAAAATTCACCTTGCCATGTAGGCCTACATATCTATTGCTTGTGAAGTTTCAGAATTTTGGTCTTGGAGCACGTGGGAACCTTCCTAATATTTAGTCCTTTGTGAATATTCATAGCATCCAGAAGTAATTAGTCGAATTTTACAGTAACATACTGAGCACTATGAATGGCCTTTTTGCTACTTAACCGATTTAAGTTAAATAATTATGACATTTAGCTTATTATGTCTGTCATTAGAGTTGGAAATAATTACAGAGATGTCAATCGAAAACAATTATTAATCCTGGAGATATATTTATGTTTACGATGATTGCAGGGCCAAAGTAAATTATATAATTGATTTCTTTCCAATGCTTTTGTTAATTTCTTTCAGGCCAATCAATCTGAGTCAGAATAATTTTGACCTTGGCTAGATATCACAATTGTATTGTGTATGGTATTAAGTTGTTTTTCTCTTCTTTTCTTATTCAGGTTATAATTAGAAAGGTCTAAGTGCTGTTTTTATGAAGTCCTGCATAATGGAAGCTAAATATTTAGCTTCCATTATGCAGGACTTCATAAAAACAGCACTTAGACCTTTCTAAAATATTTTCAGTGAGCTACTGTATGATTAAGGCACATATTCCATCCCATCATCAATTTCTATGACGCGGGCTTATCAGATCTATTTATAGCATCAATTACCATTTTTATTAGGCTTATCTTTCCTTGCCAGTAATAGATTCATATAAGCATAACAAAATGGCCTACTTCTGCCATTATGTGGGGCTACCATTCACAGAATGCCTTGTACTGCATCGTATGGCCATTGATGGAGCAGCAATAACCTTTGTGCTATGGTAGCTATAGTGGCCAGTGCTGGCTATAGGATCTGTACAGCTCACTTATTCATGTAGAGGCTGTGGAGCTCAGCTCTCTGAAGCAAAATCGATAGATTCAGTTCTGGCAGATACTTTATAATAGGCTACATAGCTCCTTTGTGAGGTATGTGAGCTTTAATTTGTGTAGAAATATGATATTATTGACAAATTCTGCTCTATAATTTACAAAAAAGATCGAAGTTGCAATGACTGTCGTCTGCCACTGACGCCATTTTGACTCTCCTCACAAGAAGGCAATCAATAACTTCGTCTGCTAGCTCAGGGGCGCCACCTGAAGGTTACCATAATCTCTCCATAATTCCCATACAGCACTGGTTTTATGTGAGGTATAGAAAGACATAGATATTGTAGAGGTGGATAGTTATTGAGGTATTGATATTCCACTAGGGGAGACTGAGCTAGGTTGGGCCACTGGGTAGGTTGAGACACCCACTGTAGGGGCTTAAAACATCCAAATAAATCAGGCTATTATCAAATCTATAGGGTAAATGTGGGTAATATCACGCACCTAGTGCGTGATATTACACCAGCCTGTTTGTGAATGACTGCTAGTTGTAAAGAATTATGCATGGCATTGCCTGCAGCACAGGTTTCGATTAACAATAAACTCAGCTAATACAAAAATATCAAATTCCATTGGTCGGCAGCATCTTAGAGCACTTTGCATTCAGTTAAAGTAACTGAGGTCATATTGTCAGTTTCTGTGGGTAATATCACGCACTTCTGTTTAATATCACGCAGCAGCAGGTGTTATATGACGCAAGCTAATTTCCTGATGAAAATGGGACTGTATTTTTGGTCCAGGAGCATTTCGTTTTACCCTAATAAAGTGTTGTAGGACCTCTTAAGCTTTCAAGGCTCGAATTCAACAACAATGATAAGTGTGCAATTATAAGGGGTAAATTGTATTACATAAGCCAAGATTATTAAATTGGGAGCAATTATCAAAACATTATATTTCCAACAGATGTGAATATATAAACAACTAATGAGCTATCTGATTTGACTATGCTCTGACTAGCATACAACCGTACATTGTTGGCTTAATTCTATTGGCATTTCATATTCCAAAAAATGGGAGTTTAATAGAGATGACATTTATTTCTGAAACCCCTCCCCCCTACATGCTAATAAATCAGATATGGCAAAATGGACCTAATGACTAATGACCATTGACCAATAAGAATCCAGTTAAGATTAGTTGGAGCTCCTATATGCAATCGATGAATTGTGGCCTGGACATTACTTTTGAGTTGATTCCAGTGCATGTTTCCAGTGCATTCTCTGAGGCCCCACTGTTATTCATCAGATTATGTCTTAAGTACTCGGCCCAACATGGCTCTCTTTTTTAAATTATGGAGTTCCATAAGCTACATGTATGCTTATATTAGGGATCATCAGCGGCCAAAGTAAGATGATCAACCATGGGAGTCACTTGGCCCTGCAGGTGTTGGATGGCAGTTTCAATTATCCTATGCCTCAATGCTGTGTCCTGCTTCAGTTCTAATTAGCCTACCAAGTGCATAATTATTATTATAAATATTTATTCAAACACTTTTACAATGTAAAAGGTTTAAGAGCACATACATGTCATAAAATTAAAAACAGTTGTATAAATATAAATATGTAAAATTGAATAATAAAAGTAATAAAGGACGTAAACGAAATCATCCATCCATCCCATGTACATCGAAATATACATGGTTTTACCGAGTACTCCAAGGCTGCTGGTTGATTTGGATCATCCTAATATTCCGGGGAATTATGAAAAATAGACATTTGGCAAATTAATTTTGTTGTTGAAATAGTTAAACTATTTTAACACAAACCAATGTCCCTGTTGCCCCTTACCAAAAAAAAAAAAAAGAACTGGCTGAAGAATCCAAATAGTGATTTTAAAAGTTCTGGCTGAGGCCAATTGATGCAACTGAAATTGAAGTTCTCCAACACCATGCGCTGTCCAAGTGATTCAAGTAAAACTTTGCTGCTTACTAAATTGGTTGTCGGGTGCTAATGGGTGCGTGATAATACCCAAATATGCGTGATATTACCCCCAAAATGTGCGTGATACAACCCCAGGATCATGAGTGATATTACCCCTGATGTATGCTCATTATATATACCTGTATACTACTGACATATTGAAGCCCAACATTCTGTAAATTGAACTTTTGAAAACCCATCTTGTGTCTTTCTCACATCATGATTCTCCACTCATTATATTACATGAACCACAGCAGTAATTGACTATCGTATACACTGAAAATTTTATATTAAAAAGCTTTAAAATTGGGCAAAAATACGCAAATTGCCTAAAACGATCCTGCAAACTTGTCAGTGCCAATTCAAAGCAAAATATACTATTGGGTAGGATCAATATTATCACATGCACGTTTTTCATTTCTTACATAGGAGATCTGAAATAATGCTGAAGATGTAATTAGCTATTAAGTTAGGTGCGTGATAATACCCACCTGCGTGATATTACCCACTTTTACCCTATGCCTCTGTGTATAGGTACAAACTGTACCAACATCGCTCTTGACCATGGCAAATACTGCCAAAATAGAAGTTGTGAAAAGCTATACTTCAGTGTCTTCTGTCAATCATTTGGTTTTGGATTTTGAAATTGTGGAAATGGAAAAGTATTGTTTATTACTGTAGAGTTGTAATAGATGACAATAGAGTATTTGTGAATGTCAGAAGGAAGTTCCTTCTAGTTCAATATTTTTAAAATTTTGTGTTTAATTATTTTTTATTCAAAGATTCATATTTAATTTTTAACCATCGTTGCATGAATGCTATTGTCTGTGTATGTCTATTGCACAGTGAATCAGTGAATCTCAATTTTCACATTGCATACATTGTTATCACAGTCTCACCAGTCACACCAGTCACATTGGTTTGGTTACACCATTTATCACATTGAGTAGATCAGTCACAATGCCACTGGTTACGTCAATGCCTAGATGATGGCTAGATCATTTGATTTGATTTGAAATATGTTTATTCAGGGTATACATGTTCAAGACAAGCTTGTTTTTCAACACGGCCCTGTTACAAATAGAATGAATATATATATGTACAACAGTTTAAAAATAGTTTAAAAACTAACACAATCCATTAATAAAACGTACCCAAAAAGTAAAAGATCATGATAGATGTTACTAAGATGTGTCACTTAAAGCACACCAAGTAACACCAGTCATTTACCAGCACGAAAATCACATTGTTTTCACTTCAATTTTGTTTCATCTTGCCTAATGGATCGGAATACATCTTTTGCAGAACAGGAGAAACATAAAATGTCTGGATGAAATTGGTAGGTGTCCTTGGGTGGTTATTCGAAAAAGGAAACAATTATGGAATATCTTACAGATCGAAAATTGCCTTTCAGACAATACCAAAATAGAGGTATAAACCCGATTTGCCGAGAAATGCAATGCTTTTTACACCATTTTTTCACTTACTTATTATAAATTTAACATCACAGCGAAATGGTCTTCACAGCGAAATGCTCTTCTCCAAAATATTAAAATTTCTGTGAAATTGCAGAAACAAAATGAAAACTGTAAGGTAAAATTAGGCATATAGGCCTACTCTGCAGTCTCAAAATCCCAGAGCTCTTTTAAAAGCATAAAGTGGTGGAATTGACATGTGAAACAAAAATTGAAAGAAATGATGTGCGTATGATCATGACACATTGTCATCACAACACGCAAAAATGACTGGCAAGCTGTCTTTTTCACAGCAAAATGGTCTTCTCCAAAATAATGAAATTTCTATGAAATTGCATATAAACAAAATCAAAACTGTAAGGTAAAATTAGGCTTATACTCGGTGGTCTCAAAATCCCAGAGCTCTTTTAAATTCATACACATTCGAATTGACATATGAAATAATGAAGCTGCTATCACTCCACATTAGGTCAACTGCTATCACCATATTTGGAGATTACCATATTTGGATATGAGAACGCAGAACGTCAGGATGAATTCATAGAACGTTATTTGCAGCTGCTGCGTTCTTCCTTTGATGTCATGAGGCACCGACTCCAATTTGGCATTTACCGACATCAGTCGAATTTCACCGACAGCAGTGCCATAGATCTACACGCAACAGGCCCAAGACAAATGATATTCCACTTCCGGTGCAGATGTCTATATTTGGATAAACGTTGATGACGTCACCATGACGTGGGTGTTCCCTTTGATGGCTCAACATTCTCCAAATAGAATAGACAGAAGAGCTTCTTACAAGTCACAAAGGCTCGTGATAGCTTAGCTTCATATCAATATAAAACTATGGTACAGAAACGGGAACAAAAAACAAATATATATACTTTATCAGAGAGAATGATTTCTTATTGTTCAAAGTATGTATGTTCCTTTGATTATGATATATTTCTCTCTATATGTATCAAACATTCAAAAGACAAATGTATGTGTTGCAACTTTAAGCTTAATCTGTACATGCATAGGATTAGAAGAAAGAAAAACACTCAAATCTAAAATAAAAGGGAGAACGGTTATAAGCATATTACTGAACTTGCATTTAAATGTGACTCGGTCATCATCCCCGAATAGAAAGAAAGAAGAAGAAGGATTGTAAAATTAAGCAAGAATTGGCAAATGGATACATTCAACAGCGAACTGCTAAATGCCATAAAATCATCTTGAAATTTAAGAACTTATAGTATCAAATAAAAAAGAACTTTTCAAACTTTGATATTTATGTTTGTCTTGATTTGGACATTACATAATTGTGTACAAGCAACATTACAGTGCCACCTGTACATAGGCGTACGGCACGCGCGATTTTTGGGGGGGGGGGAAGCGACATTTGCCCAAATTTCACGATCTAAATTTATAAACATTTAAAATTAAATAGCCTGGAAATCATTAATTTTCGGTAGTTTTTTTAATTTAATTATCTGCCCAAATTTTTTAACCATTTTGCCCGAATCTCACTGCTTCCCAAACTTTTGGGGAGGGGGGCAATCGCCCCCCTGCCCCCCCCCCCTCCGATACGCCTATGCACCTGTAAGTGAAATTGGCAATGTTTGCCACTGCATAGGTTAATGCAAAGCAACTTTAACCCAATTGCTCCTGGAAGTCGGGATAATCATCTGATGAGAAGAAAACGCATGAGGGTCATTCTCAAATTTTGGGACAATTTGCGTCACTGTAGCTCCCTGACATTAATTTGAATGCGATTAATATCTGAAGCATCACTCTGCATCTGTTATTCATATTTCTATTTAGGACCACTGCATTTGGAACAAAAAGTCATTCATTAGACCTTTTTTTTGTGCATTATGTACAGGAATTTGTGCAAAATCAATGGTTTTTCCATGTCACTGGACCTGACATGACAAAATCAAGCGTTTATTTTCCTCTTAATGTACCATTATATTCAAAGTTTCTTTGCACAATTCACGAGAATATAACTTTGAATTTATATTTAGTTCACATTCAAATTTTTTTTGGTCTTATTTCATTGATTAAATTGATACAATAAACGTGTCACTAATTTATGTCAATTTTTTTGTCCACTCCGTTACTTGCCATAGCTCGGTTTGTTGTTCTTTTTTATGAGCTATTTTCAATGAATATCATCAGACGCATGTGCGCAATAGTACCACTGCCTTGCAGACTTCATAAAACACGTATTCAATAAATTAAGACAAAATATTCATAGAAAATGTTTTTGGTCTCACCAAAATGTCCCCTCCGTTTCCTTCATTTCCAAGCTTACCAAATGATAGTTTTAAAGAGTGATTTCATGGATGTTTTGCTGAGTGTGACAGCTTTTAATAGTCTGCAATTATTTTATCTTATCTCCAAAATAAAAAGCAGTAATGAGCGAAAAGAAAAAAATTGTTCCCCTCCGTTACCGTCCACTCCGTTACCAGATCAAAATAAGAAATCGACATTTGAACCAAAAAATCTACTGATATGAGATGAAGTACTTCTGAAAATAATAGTAACACCAATATTTTATTGTTTTTCCTTTTGTTGTTGTTCCTGCAGTCAATTTATAACATCAAAATTCCCCTCCGTTACCACATTGTCCCCTCCGTTACAGGACATTTTTGCTATACCCTTTGTCCCAAAATTTGAGAATGGCCCATGAAGGCATAAAGGACAATATTTGAGGCATGTGGAATAAGAATGGCTGCCAATATACTTTGTTCCATAAACAGTTGCATATGGGTCAAAATCGTTGACATTAAGTAAACGAGCCCCTCTTTGCA
Source organism: Platynereis dumerilii (assembly GCA_026936325.1). Taxonomy (NCBI): domain Eukaryota; kingdom Metazoa; phylum Annelida; class Polychaeta; order Phyllodocida; family Nereididae; genus Platynereis; species Platynereis dumerilii. The sequence continues at coordinate 14,613,158 of JAPTHN010000003.1, forward strand.
TTTAAGTAAGTTCAAATAACATAATTAATATTGACCTTGTGTTTCACTTGTCAAAGACTTGATTTGACCTTAACTAACTCTGAGTAGCAGCAAAGAAAACTGGGAGGCATATGTATATCCTGTATGTAGCAAAAATATTATCCATTACGTATGAACCAAAATGTTTTTACCTCATTGGATGAGAGTTCATGCTTTCACAATCAGTTTGGTTGAGGATTTTAGCATTGACCCCACCAGTTTCACTAACTTGCAGGCAGCACTGTACAGTGCCGCCTGTAAGTAAGTGAAACGCATGACATTGTGCCATTGCATCAATGCTAAACATCCTCAGCCTAACTGCTTGTGGAGTCATGAATTCTCATCGGATGGAAGGGAAACAAAGTGGGTCATAAAGGCCGATGTGTGAGGCAAGTGGGATAAAAATAGCAGCCCATTTTCTTTGCTGTAGTTGGAGTTAGGTATGGGTCAAAGTCTTTGATAAGTAAATGAACCACCCTTTCCTATGTTTCAACATTGGGCCTGCGTTTCACTTATCAAAGACTTTGACCCATACCTAACTCCAACTACAGCAAAGAAAATTGGCTGCTATTTTTATCCCACATGCCTCACATATCGGCCTTTATGACCCAAACTGTTTTCCTCTCATCGGACGAGAATTCGTCCTTCCAGAAGCATTTTGGTTAAGGATGTTTAATATTGATGCAATGGCACAATGTCATGCGTTTCACTTACTTGCAGGCAGCACTGTACATGAAATACTGCCCCACTCTAAGCTCTATCTTATAGCTTCTAGATCTGAACAGAGCCACAATGCTTCCACACAGAAGAGCCTAACACAGAACTAAACATGTCTCTTGGGAATGGAGGAGAATAGATGCCAGCTAATCAATGGGTCCTCTGTTGTGTGGTAGTGTATGGATAGCAGCCTACATGTGGCCTGGCTGTATTAAAGAGGGTTTAGCTTAGGGTACCATGCTACACTGTTGCCACAGGAATCAATATCATTAATGGTACTATTACAAAGATTCAAATTCAGATCTCGTATATATAGCTCACAGTCCCAAAATATTTTTTAGTTCATTTGTATATACTTACTATAATAACATTTTATCTTTTATTTTTGTACTGAGTAGCATCACTTTCTTACTGCTGTTTTTATTGTTCTTTTTTTTATTTACATGAGTACACCAATTGTAAATTAAGAGTTAATAAAGTATATAAATAACAAGAATTTTGGAAGAAAGAAGAAATGAAATCCTTTCACAACATCTGATGCAGACGGAATTGTACAACACTAAAAGAAATATTTAAAAAATCATAAAAGTCAATTGCGAACAAATTCATGATTTATTATATAAAATTAATCAGTGGAAAATTTGGGTTAAATAATGTTATTTTGAAGTTGATCCCAGATACTAACACATATTGAACTTGAACTTTATTTGTACCAAAATGAATATCTATCGTAAACTTTATTATCAAAGCAAAATTATAGGCCTATTTATTATAATGTTCTACTAACTAGTATTAATCAAATTTGTCTGCAACCGAAATCATTTTAACCCACACGGCAGAGCTAAGTATCCTGCACTTGTGATTGTGCCTTTTTTGCGGTTGTAAGAATGAGTTAAAACATGAGTACAAGTGATTTTGCTCTTGGTGTAAAGTATTAGGACACATATACATAAATGTAAGTTGTTAGGCTAAAGCAAGTGAAACCCACATGACATTGTATGATAACACTTACAAATGTTATAGGCCTATATAATTTCAAGGCAGAAATGATGACTTGACTTACACTTAGAAGGCATAAGGACTTATTATCTAATTTACGGATGTTAAACTTTTAATAAAATGTCACCAAGGCAATATTAGCATGAGTTACAAACGGTTGTGCCAGTTACATCATTAAATAATTTAATGTATATTATAAAATATTTATAAGAATTGTATTAGGAATGATTTATTGAAGAAAAACACAAAAAAAAATTTAAATACAACTTGTCAAGAAAGAAATTAAGAATTGTTAAATGATGAATGGGCTTCTTGCTATTACAAATGACTCAAGGATATATATTTTTATCAGAACGATCTGTGGAGTTTCGGACAAGGCACGCGACAAGCATAAAATCAACCACAAGCCAACAAATTGTCTTTTGTAACCCATAATTTTGGTAAATAGGGTGCGTTGTGGACACAATCACTCATTTATTCTATTTCCTAAATGGAACACATGGTTGAGGTGAAAAATTTCTCGAATATCGCCTCCTGCAGGCCTCAAATCACTAATTCTGCTATTCGTGTCACCGTTCGTCACCCGGAAGTTATTCATAACTATATTTACTAAAATAACAACTATACTAGTGATGAATGCCCACTTGTTTATGAAGGCAGAAAAGCCTCTGTAACGATGCACAATGTCGTCCGAAAATATTGAGTGTGGCTTTACAACTTTGGAAATGTGATTTGTATTGGGCCTACAGTTCTGTACTTACTAATGATGGTCTTATGTTAGTTATATTAAGTGTAAACCTCGCCTTAAACTTGGGTGTTAAGTTTAAGTGCCAATCCACAGGCCAACATTGTGGGAATGCAAAATGTAGGGTAAGGTGGGGGAAATCCGCCCCCCTTTTCACATATATTCCTTGCTCAGTCCCTCACCTTTATAAAAAACACACATTCTGTTTCAGGGAACCTTGGAATATATACATCTGAACATATCTGGAAACTTAAATGCTTCAATTCGACACCTTTGAGCCAACATCACCAAATGAATATTCAGTCTTAGGGGTCAGAAGTGTGGGGCAAATCCACCCCCTTGAGTATTGGTTACAAATGACAAGAAACATTTGGCTTCTGAAGTAAATTCTATTCTTAAATTAAGCACTCGTTCTTGCGGGTGTACTTACCAATGTGTAAGGATCGTTTCATCAATTTATGTGTGAGAATAAAAAAAATTGCATATGGCATATTCAACATACCATAAAACATGGCAAAATTCTTAGTTCATCTCAATTAAAATCATAATCACCATCAATGGAGCTTTATGATAAAATAGAGTGACTTACAAAAATCTCATATGTTTGTATGTTTTTAACATGAGAATCAGAGGGGGCGGATTTGCCCCATCAACAAGGGTCAGAATTGCCCCGAACAGTAGAAATTATGAGGGTGTTATTTTCTAAATATGCATTTTATTGATTGGTGATATCTCTTGCACATGTAAAGTGGTTGAATAAACATTGCTATTAATGACAATTATAAGTAATGTGTTTCCACAACATGTACCTGTAAAACACCTCAGTTTTGAAAGTTTCAATTGCACATTGAAATCCCTTAGTGATCAGATGCATGTCTTCTTTCTCAGTTGTAGTCCAAACAAAATTATGTAACAGCTTAGTCTCTGTGTTTCAGTAGTCTCTAGACACAGTAGCACTAATCAGCATGAGAAATATTTATTGTCAATTATATTTTGGGTCATGAGGGAACTTCTTCTCCCCAACGGGACGGATTTGCCCCGGGGGCGGATTTTCCGCACCTTACCCTATTCAAAACTTTATGTTCAGTCTCCAAGAGAATCTTTGCTGAAGTGTATTCAGTTAACTTCAAGATCAAAAGTCATAGAAAAAGTCATGGATTGTGGTCATGCCCACCGAAGTTTCTTCAATGTCACTTACATGTCCTTCAGATACCACCCACAAGATGAAGGAAGTTCATTCAACATGGGAAAAGGCACGAAGAGTAAACAGTATTGGTAAAACCCAAACCAACCATAATTGAGACAAAAAGTTGAATACCATGCCCGGGATATATTATTAACTTACATCTGCTGATTTGTTTGCTGCATGACTTGTGGCTCTCATCACGGCTTGGTTGATGCTTATGGGAAAATTATTTTGTGAGCATAAAAGTATTACAGCAGGCCAGCATCAAGTTCTCCCACCAGATCTTTTTTCTCCTCCAAACTGCAATCATGGAGGACCTCCTTCATTTCTACCCCATAATCTTGAAATGTTTGTCTTGATAAGCATATATATGCACACCAGGGTTGGGTACAAAAAATGCAAATGCATGCATTTTAATGCTAAATATTATGTATTTGCATTTGCATTTGCATTTGAGTAAAAGCATTTGGCGTTTTGCTAATTTTTTATGAAATACACAAGTTATACTTTGAATAACGACGGTTACCTGATATATAAATTAAATATACACAATGTTGTGTTATTATATTTTTTGTTAAAACACATTTTTTATCTTTATGTAAGTCAGCAGTGCCTTTGCACATTGACCATGCAGGGACACATTGCCAATTTGGACCTATTGAATGTGGAACCTATTGTCTCTAAGCTTGTTCTAAGACTACTGAGTTCCTGTTGCTCGCCCTAGCTCAGACTCCACAGTATTCCTGCAGTATCGATCCAGGAGGCCAAGTCAGGTTGCTTGTGTGACCTGCCTGATACTGCAGGCTATTTTTAGCCACTCAGAAATAGACGGGTCACATGAGGTTGGGATTAAAGAGCAGTCTTAGACTGGTACAAGGTGTGATGGATGCACCAGTCGAAAATAGTGATGTATGACAGACACTCATGGAAGTCACACATTTTTTCTCTCATATTTTGTCTTTTTTTGGACTCCCAGTAATCAGTGGTTATCGATTTTGGGGGGTTGAAGGTGGTGGTGTGAGGTTGTGAGAAATAGTCGAAATCATCCACCCACTCACACTACTCATGCACCTCAATATTTCACGAAAGGACCGGATCTAAAAGGAAGAAGTAGGGAAGTGATGCATTTTTAACATGGTAACTTCCAGAAGTCTGCCTTGGCATTCCTGTTAAATATTGCTAAATTTAATCTTTGCAGGCCTAGTCAGTAATAAGTGCGCATGTCCTGATGGTTAGAGCAATTGACTGTGAATTCAATGGAACTTCAGGACGAGGCGTTTGAACCCCGGTCCTGGAACTCAACTAGAGTAACTTGGAGGTGGCGGTGGCCAGGGAGGGTGGCCACTTGTGTAGGCAGGGCTCACCCTCCTGTTGCATGGTATGTAGCAGCAACATGATAACATCTCCAGCCAGACTGGATGACTGGACCAGCGATATCAAGTGAAAACCACTGTAGGGAAAGGACTGTCACCCATACGCGTATTTCATGGCGGTCAGGGAACCAGGGCAAATGGAAAATGAGGGAAAATCCTGAACAATACAAGGGCAGATCATTGCCCTGGTCAAATTCACACCGTGTTAGAATTTCAGGGCAAAACACTGGCATCCCGCCGCGAATCGGCCGTCCCATATACTCCTATGCATGCTGTCACCGGTGTTATAATTCGTTGGCTTGTGGTTTGGTTAATAAATTGACTTCCAAGTTCAGAGCTGCAAAACTCCATGTGTTTATTCAATCGCCATCTTAAGAAGTACATTACATATGTCGCCACCAGAGGGATTCAAGTCTACTCTACACTCACGCTCCTGGTGGGCTCAATACTAACTAGCTATAATTGGATCTAGATAAAGATCCAAGATCACAACATCTTTCCTCCTAAGGAAGAAGTAAACGTTTACACAACTTTGAAATAAGTAAACTGTTACTCTAATTCAAAATTTACCTTAGTCTGAAAACTACATTTTGAACAACATGAGTTACACTGAAAATAGTAACTTGATGAACTATAAAGTTTTAAAAGTTAAGTAGCTTTACAAATAACCAGAACATTAACTTTAACTCGAAATACAACTTGTGCATATACCTTGCACATAAGTCATTACAACTTATTTTGAACATCTTAAATCTAACCATGTCTATATATGACATCTGTATAACTGGTAACTCTATACAACATGAATAATGTCTATACAACATATTTCTCCTCCAAAAACTTTAAATGAGAAAATCCTAGCTATTAAATTTTACTTGAAAATTTACACAATTTTACTTGAAAATTTTACACAATTTTACATGAAAATCTTTAGAATTTTACTTGAAAATCCTCACTGCACAATTTTACATGAAAATTTTAATTACAGTTGGCACAAAATGTAAAAATTTAGATTTCTATCAGCACATCATCAATCCAGTAATCATCAATCATCATTTAACTCTCAGAAATATGACATTCACAAAATTTATCATACATGTAGAAGATTATATTGACTTGAATAGTAAAATTGATTACGGAAATAAACAAAATGTGATCATATCAATTGTGAAATACAGCAAATAAACAACAAAATATCAAAATAATTGTTCATTGTTAATAACATTGATCAGTCACTTTGTAAAGTCTTTGAATTTCCTGGGGGTCTTCACGGTTCTTCCTGATCGGGTGGTTTTCACAGGGGAACGAGGGGCTGAAGAGGGGGCAGCAGGAATTGGGGGATTGTCTGCAGGACCTGCTGGAGGGTTTGTCACCGGGACAGGGGTACGTGTCACAGGGACTGGGGGGCAAGTCTCAAGGACAGGGGTACGAGGGGGTGGTCTAGGGGGGTCTTCTGCAGATTTCTTGAGATCGACACGATTTCTGCGTAGTATGTTTCCATTGAGATTAATGGTGTACGATCTTGCATCTAGGGGTTCTACTACCACAGCTTTCTTCCACACTTTGCTATTACTAACAAATGGCTTCACTCTGACAACATCTCCACGCTCTAATGGCTTCAGGGGTTTCCACTCATTTGTTGAAGTTTTTCTGTTGTCGTCTTTGGCTCTTCTTGGTCAGTTCTTTAGCACAGGTATGTAGTTCCGGTCGTAGCAACTGCTCGGTGGTTGGTAGCAGTGTCTTGGTTCTTCTTGCAAGAAATTTCTGGGCAGGTGACAGATTGCCTTCCGATGGGGTGTTTCTGTAGTCAAGAATCGCCAGATAGGTGTCTGAGCGATCCACAGCAGCTTTCCGTAGCAAGCACTTTGCTGTTTTCACCGCAGATTCCACTTTTCCGTTTCCTTTGCTGTTGTACGGACTTGTCGGTGTGTGCACAAATGACCATTTGTTTGCAAACTTTGTGAATTCACCACTGCTGAATTGGGGTCCATTATCTGACACAACCTGATCGGGTATTCCATACCTCGAAAAGTGAGATTTCAATTTCTTGATTACAGCTTTAGATGTGGTCGTTGTCAAATAGTCAATCTCCCAAAAGTTACTGTAGTAGTCAACAGTGCACAAGTACTCTCTGCCATCGGTTTCCGACTTGAACAAATCCACACCAACTTTAGCCCAAGGCCTGTCTGGAACTTCCTGCGACATGATTGGTTCAGCAGGGTTTGCCTTCTCAAAAGTTCTACACACAGAACACTTAGCAACCAACTCCTTGATGTCACTGTTCATACCAGGCCAGTAAAGGCATTCTTTTGCTCTTCTGCAACAACCTTCTGCACCAAGATGGGAAGAGTGCAAGCGTTCTTTCAGGATCTTTCGCTGGCTTGTCGGCACAACTACTCGGTTTCCTCTGAAGATCAATCCATCTTGCACTGTCATTTCGTGTCGAAACTGGAAGTACGGCCTGATTGAATCATCGAGATTCGTCTTGTCGTCTGGCCATCCTTCAAGTATGACCTTGCGCAGCAAGGCCATGTCATCATCATGTTTAGTTGCTTCACGCAACTCGGTTAATCTGTGCTCCTCGATCGGCACATAGTCAACTTCACGGACATCCACTGTGTCCTGCGACTTCACATCCTTGGGAAATGCTCTCGACAGAGTGTCGGCCAAGAACATCTTCTTTCCAGGATAGTACTTGATCACAACATCATACTTCTGCAATCTCATCAGCATGTTTTGAAGACGTTTTGGACACTTCACAAGATCTTTCTTCATGATGGACTCAAGAGGACGATGGTCACTCAGCACAGTCACACGGTTTCCAAATGTGTACTGATGAAAACGCTCACAGGAGTACACAATAGCAAGTAACTCCTTCTCGATTTGAGCGTATCGAGTCTCTGTGTCCGTAAGAGCACGGCTGATGTACGCTAATGGCTGTTCATCCTGGAGCAACGCAGCTCCCAGCCCAAATTCCGAAGCATCACACTGGATCGTTAGAGGCTTCTTGGCATCGTAATACCTCAACACAGGTGCCTCACTAACAATCTTCTTGATAGAGATGAACGACTTCTCTTGTTCTTCTGACCAATTCCATGGAACTCCTTTTCTCGTCAGATTTCGCATCGGAGCCATCACATCCGAAATCCTCGGCAGGAACTTGGCCAGATAGTTCACAAATCCAACCAGACGCTGCACAGCTTGAACATTCTGAGGCCGCTCAAAATCCTGTATGGCCTGAATTTTCGCTGGGTCTGGTCGTAGACCATCACTAGTAATCTGGTGGCCTAGAAACGATAGAGACTTCTGACGGAGCTTGAACTTCTCAGCATTCAGACGAATTCCTCGCTCACGACAGCGCAACAACAATCTTCGCAGCTTTGCATCATGATCTGCAACAGCTTCAGCCTCCGTCTCTCCTTTGCCATAGACAAGCAAGTCATCGGCCACATTCACAACTCCATCCAAATCACAGAAGTTGTTGAACACATGTCTCTGAAAAATTTCTGGAGACGTAGACAGTCCGAATGGTAAAACTTTCCACCGGTAACGTCCGTACGGGGTGACGAACGTAGTTAAGTCAGAACTTGCTTCATCCAACTTAAGATGCCAAAACCCATTTCTTAAGTCGAGCGTCGTGAATACTTTAGCAGCTGACAGATCAGGCAACACATCGTCAAGTATTGGTAGTTGAAAATGTTCTCTCTTCAACGCCTTGTTCAAAGGTCTCGGGTCGATACAAACTCTCAATTTTCCGTTCGGCTTGACAACCAATGCTAAGGCACTAACCCAGCTCGTAGGTTTAGCAACAGGCTCGATGACACCCTTCTGAACCATCTCTTGCAGTTCGGTCTTCAAGCGTGGCTTGAGTGCAACTGGCACTCTCCTAGTCGCCGCAACGGTCGGAGTCACATTCAAGTCGACCTTCAGCTTGACTACTCCGGGGAGCGATCCCAACTCCTCCGAGAATACATCCTGAAATTCAGTCACAAAATCACAATTTGGCGCATCATTTACTTTAGCAACCACTTTAAAGTTGTCGTCGTTTACAGTGATTAGACGCATCTTCTGGATAGCACTAGATCCAAGTAACGGGTTTAAGTCTTCCTCGACCACAACAAAGTTCACGGCAAATTTATCTCCGTTTTTCGGGTTCACAAGTTTTACCCTACTTTCACCAAGAGGCTTCATGCTCGATCCATTCCACATTACCAACGTTTTCGTAGATGGCACAATTTTCCGTCTGTCGACGTGCCTCACATTCAGCAAATTCACAGAGGCGCCAGAATCCAACTGGAACACAACAGGTTCATCAGCAATAAGCATCTCGGCTTTTATCGCATTACTCGAACTGCGAACACCAAAGATCACTTCATTGACAACATCAACATTTTCAAAGTCAGAGTCATAGTCACTCGATTCAGGGTCGTAACCCATGGCAACAGCATGAACACGTCGTTTCGAGGCCTTACATTTCGCCGCAAAATGCCCTTTGCCTTTACATTTCGAGCAGGTCTTGTTGTAGGCAGGACACACTCCTCTTTCCATCACATGTTTCGAAGTGCAGAACTTGCAATCTCTGACCTCCTTGCTGTCTCGACCATACGACTTATACGACTTGGACGACTTGTAGTCCTTGAATTTGGGTTTCTGCTTGGGGCGAGCTCCTTTCGATGACATCACCTTGTGAACAGTTTCAGCTTCTGAACGAAATTCCTTGGATTGACTAGTAGCATTTTCGTGTATTTTACACTGAGTAACACAGTCTTTCAGCGGAATGTTCCGTACTTTCAGCAACTGGTCTTGTAAGTCGGTGCTGTTAACACCCAGCACAATCTGATCACGCACAATAGAGTCAATGCAGTCCTTACAAAAATCACAAGTTTTCACCAGAACTCTCAGACCCGCAATAAAGTTATCAACAGACTCACTTTCGCCTTGTTTCCTTTTGTGAAAAACAAAACGCTCATACGTTACGTTTGTTTCACCAACAGCATACTCATCAAAAGTCTCAATAATTTCAGCAACAGTGAGATCTTTTTCTTCCTTTGCAAATTTGAAGCCATTGTACACAATCAGTGCCTCATCTGTCAGAGCATTCAGAAATGAGGCCCTCTGAAATTCTTTGGTCTTCTTGGCCATTCCCACAACAACAGAATAATTCGTCCATTTCTGTTTGAAAAGTTTCCAATTGGCACTGACATTACCTTCAGTAGAAAATCCTTTGGGTGCTTTCACACCAGATACAGGCTGGTCGTTTACAGCCATTGCAACCACGTGCGTTTTAACACTGTTAATCCAATAGAATGTCCCAATTCACTAAATTCACACACTTCCAACTGGCTAAAAATCGTAATCCAGCGGTTGACAGTGGTCCATCCTGGGTTCACTCCATGCAGGAACAGGTCCTTTAACACCTGACACCATGTTATAATTCGTTGGCTTGTGGTTTGGTTAATAAATTGACTTCCAAGTTCAGAGCTGCAAAACTCCATGTGTTTATTCAATCGCCATCTTAAGAAGTACATTACATATGTCGCCACCAGAGGGATTCAAGTCTACTCTACACTCACGCTCCTGGTGGGCTCAATACTAACTAGCTATAATTGGATCTAGATAAAGATCCAAGATCACAACAACCGGAAGTGCTGAAGAGCAACCATACCATGTGAATTTCAATTGTGAACCACACTAGAATAGTTGTCATTTGTTCAGATTGAGCTAGCTAACAGAAAGTATGTCATTTGAGGATTCGTCCAATCAGATATTTTCTTACAAATTTGACCTTTTTGAGAAATTTTCTGATTGGTGATGCATAGAAGTTGTTCAACTTACAACAGAGAAAAAAAAGAACTGCTGCTCGTTGGCAGTCCATGCCAACTTAATAAACTTCAAGTATTGTCAATTCATGCCAACAATATCAAAATTAATGCAGGATTAACACTGTTAACAATAGCAAACAAACAATCAGATTATTGTTTCTTTTGCACAAATTAGAAGTTAAAACGTAAAATAGAAGAAGCACATGGTGTCTAAGTCACTTAGACACCTCTTTGTTGGGTCCTAGCATGCATTTTGGTGTCAGTTAGATCCCGGACATAATGCGCACTGATATATAAATGCAGCAGCTTCACCATTTGCCAGCAGTGATCAATCTCTTTTGTTCCAGGTGTCAGCAGAAGCAAATAGCCATACCGAACTGCCATCTCCTGGAATTTGGTTGAAAAATGGAACTTCTTTTGGCAATAAAAACAGGCACTCATTTGGTTTCTCGAAGGGATTCCGTAACTCAGTCACACTCACATAGGCCAGGCTAATAAAAGAATAATGCCTTGAATTCTCTGACATTCTCTCATGGCCACGCGTCAATAAACGTTGCAACGGCCACCATAAACAGACTTATGCCAAGTGAATATATAACCACGCTGCTTCAGTACTCCTCATTATCTCTACGATGATCACAGTGCTGAACCTCGCAGGATACAACCTTTTTACGAAGTTCGAAGAAGGTATTGTAATCACTTTCGTAAAATGTTACACGTCCGCCGGACGCCCGGACGGTCGGGCATCCGGGCGGCGGGTGGATAGATAGTTTCCGGGCCATGACTCAGGCTCTATTGCATGTACATGGATGAAATTTGGTAAACATATAGCTTTTATGGTCCAGTTGTGCCTTTTGATGGTCTGCTTGATGGATATTGCATACTTTGTGAAATATTGAGAAAAAGTATAAAAAAAAGTATTTTTTGCGTTTCCGGACCAGGACTCAGTCCCTATGACATATACATGGATGAAATTTGGTGCACATTTAGCCTATATAGTCCAGTTGCATAGGTGGATCCAGGGGGGCACAAGGGGTGCGCCCCCTTTTTGTCAGATAAATCCTTCATATTGTTATTTGGAAAAAAAATTTTTTTAGAGACTCCAATATTATAAGTATTGCCGCGCCCCCCCCCCTTTCAAAAAATCTTGGATCCGCCCCTGAAACTGTTGTGCCTTTTGATGGTATGATTGATGGATATCTGATACCTTTTTCAAATATTGAGAAAAATGTAGTTTTTTTTAATTGTTTTATTCATTTATGGGCCAAAACTGGGCAACTATTGCATATAAACTCAGCAACATTAAAAACGCACACTTTTAAAAATACCGTGCAAGCACGTAAAGCCCTCAGGGGAAAAATTCATTTCAGCGGGCCTCCAAAGCTACAATCTAAACTTATTAACTATGCCAATGAATTGATCAACATACATTCACTCTTGCCCAATGAAACATTGTTAGCTTGCCTAACACTTGGCGTAACAATATAGGTAAGATACTGTATTAGTGCACAGCACTATTTAGTACAGCATTGTTTATTACAGCACTCTTTATTACAGCATTGTTTATTACAGCACTGCTTATTATATACAGCACTGTTTATTACAGCACTGTTTATTACAGCACTGTTTATTACAGCACTGTTTATTACAGCACTGTTTATTACAGCACTGTTTATTACAGCACTGCATTACAAGCTATTACAGCACTATGATCATTTTGATGTGATGCCTATGCCTATGGTTTGCAGCTGAGCAAATCAACTCTTTCCACGAGAGGGCAGCAGGAGTCAGTCTGTCTGGGCTGCATCACAGGGCAAAACCTTTTCTTCAAACAACATTTCAGTGGACTTATTCTGGCCAAAACTAGGCAATAAATGATGCTTTTCAATTAAATAATGCGACAGAAGATACTTCACAGGCAAATGGAACTGCCTATCATCCATATTCTGGTATGTTATTGTGATTTTCGGCGGGGAAAACATCGTTTTTTTCAATCTGAGGCACCTGTCAAATTTCTACACAGAATTGTTGGCAGAGGACGCCACCAGTCAGTGTCATTTTGGACCAATGAGAGGCAGCGAAAACGTTTGGTGCGGGGCAAGTAATGTTGCGATCAGATCAAAACATGTCGGAAGAGAGAGCAATGTGTAATGGAAATGCGTAACGAAATACGCTGTTTAGCATGGATTACAGATACACACATGGCTGAAAGCATGTCGTTCCCGAGTTTACTCCACAATAAAGGGACTAGTGTAAATTGAGAGGAATACGTTGGTTGCACAAAAATTTGTGCGAGATGAAAGAGACCAGACGCCAAACCGTATGGGTAGCTCGTGCACGATTGCAATAAGCCCCCTTCGGGCTTAAAAAGGCTAAAAAATAGTACTTTTTCTATAGATATCAAGATGAAAATTTTCACACATCTAGTAGTTGCCATCAGGTATATCCACGATATCCTACTTCACGCCTGGAAACGAAAAATAACAATTTCTATATTTTTTGCCAATAATGCAAAAAGTAAAGAATATCCATGAATCACACCAATAAAAGGAACGACTATATCAAGTAGGTGACTTGTGTAACAAATTTCATCCATGTAAACTCAGCAACATTAAAAACGCACACTTTTAAAAAGGCTAAAAATAGTACTTCCTCTAAAGATATCAAGATGAAAATTTGCCCACTTCTAGAAGTTGCCATCAGGTATATCCACGAAAACTTTCAAATCTCTAAGTGCAGTACTTTTGTGTCAAATTAAGTTGTCGTGGTCACTGTCGAAAAATGGAAGTCACAAACTGCACTTTAACACAAAACGCACAATTGAAAATATTGGTTTTGTGGCTTACTGGATGGGATTAATCTTATGAAATTTTCACATAACAGGCACAAGACTTCCAAAAGAGGTCCCACAGAAGTTTTTGAAAAAAAAAGTCAATGATAAAGCAGATTTTGAATTAAAAACTCAAAATTTACGAGTTCACATCTTCAAATGAAGCATGTGAACCAGAACTATTAAATAATGGGGGTTTTATGCATGCCCAGGGTAGAAACACACACACAGACAATCATTCCATATCAATTGCCTCAAAAATCTGAATAAAACATCATTTTTTAAGGTTTTGACAAAAGGCTCCAGTAGGGGGCGTGTCAGCATTGACACTTAATTTTTATTAAATTCATCCTCTTTAATTGTGGTTGGGTCAGATATCCCTTTTCGCTAACTCATCAAGGAAGGAAAATTATAAACTTTCCTGGCTTATCAAAAAAGTTTGTAGAAAGAACAGCTAAGTTGTTGAAATTAATGATCAGAGGAAATTGAAGTTTTGTGACTTCCATTTTCGACAGTGACCACGACAATTTAATTTGACAAAAAAGTACTGCACTTAGAGATTTGAAAGTTTTCGTGGATATACCTGATGGCAACTTCTAGAAGTGGGCAAATTTTCATCTTGATATCTTTAGAGGACGTACTATTTTTAGCCTTTTTAAAAGTGTGCGTTTTTAATGTTGCTGAGTTTACATGGATGAAATTTGTTACACAAGTCACCTACTTGATATAGTCGTTCCTTTTATTGGTGTGATTCATGGATATTCTTTACTTTTTGCATTATTGGCAAAAAATATAGAAATTGTTATTTTTCGTTTCCAGGCCAAAATTGAACGTCCATAGATTAAATTTTATTCAAATTACCTATATAATGCTTTAGTGCCTTCTGATGGTTTGATTGATAGGCCTTTTTTAATGCTTTTGGGAATATTGAGAAAAATTTACGCACTTTAAACAGAAAATTGGTTTATGCTTTAAACATTTGGTTGTCACTGTGACTAGCTTATGACTACTTTAGGGCAGTAATGATAGCAAAAATTTGGGAGTGGTACAGCTTACTAAACCAATATTTGGGACATTCTTCGCTAAGTGGTCAAAATGGTGTTACCGAAGTTAATAGTAACCTAGTTCTTTTAATATTAATGAAATTTATGTTGCTTCTTCGACGTGTCATTTCTACAACAGTTGCTGTTAAAACATAAAATTTTAACATGGGTTCAAGCTCATACTTTACCAGAAAAAAAAATCAGTAGCCTTATGGCCCTCCCATTTTTCGACCGTTACTGGTTGGAGTCTCCGGCAATTATTCATTCTAATACTGTGATTTTACGGAAATCCTATATAAATTTGCTCAAAATAATGAATTACTGTGCTGTAATTTATCAGTAAGTGAAATGTACTGTAACTCTCTCATTCCCTTATGCTTCATGATGACTTTTGTATGCGGTACCAATATTGATGTCAGTTGTGTTACTTCTTTGAAAATCGCTCGCCAGATACTAACAGCTCCCTGTTTTCTTGGAATAAACATCACCAGAGGGCCAGCAAGCATGTCTGCTGAGCAGTAGAGGCAAAGGTAAGCATATTTTTTGATATTTCTATGCTTTCACATGGTTTGTAGTCAACGAATAGTGGAGGTATCATTTAGGGGAGTCAGTGGTGTTTGCGCTACTATTACAAATTACTCTTTTACATTTTGAAATCCTATGATGGAATGGAATCTGTGAAAGGATTTTTTCAAGAATGTTGAAATAAAAGTGCAAATGGAAAGCAAATTAAGGGAGCATTTCATATTTGAAGGCTTTTGTCAGTGGTGTTAGTGTCAGTGGTGTTACTAAATAGTAAGGTACACCACTTACAATGTGGTAACACCACTGACAAATCTTGATATTTTTCCTCATTTGCTTAATGTATTTATGCTCAAGAAATTTTCCTTTGATTTTCAGAAAGCTTCCAAGAAAATTCTGAAAATCACTAATTGTACAGAGAATGCTGATACTGGTTGTTGTTGTGGAAAAGAGGCAAATAGCCTACATTGAAGACAAAGAAGTGAGGAAGATCGAGAAAGTTAATTGCACTGCTCTCAAAAAGGGATCAGATTCAGAGAAAAAGAAGAGAACTATGGGAGGACATTTTTTTTATTTCACAAAACTTTTGATACCATTGATTGCAACATACTTCTGCATACATAGGATAAATATAGATAAGAGGGCTGGGAAATGCATTGATTTGTTATTTGGATAACAGAAAATAATTTGTATCTTTTAATGGAATTTATTGTGAATGGATGTAAATAGGGGGGGGTGTTATTTTAAAAATTTCAGAAAATCATACCTGTGTGGATGGAATATGAAAATATAGGTCAAAAGAAACCCAAAGGTACCTCAATCGCATTATTTGGTTTTAAAAACCCATATGGACGGAGGCTTTGAAGATAACGGCTTTTGCGCCGACTGCAAAATTACCCGAAAATGCCATATCTCGAGAACGAATGCACATACAGACATCAAAATAGGCTCAAATTATTCACAATCCCTAAGTTTATATTCGTCTTTCATAGTAAATATATGCCTATCTACCTTATTTTTTAAGATATAGCCAAAAAACCTTGATTTTGTGCAAAACCTTATATTTTCGATTTTTTAGGAACTTTATAGGCTTAATTTGAAGAATGTTAGCTTTAAGAAATTTCTGCTCCACTTGTTCTATCATCCAAAAGTTAAAGTATCATCCTAAACATTGAAGATTGATGTTGCAGTTTCAGCCCAATCAGTCTTTCTGTGTAACAGTGTCTATCTTTGTCTTAGGTGATGTATGTGTTCTGGTTTTATCCTCGTCAGCACTATAATGACTTGGGATTTATTTGTCTTCAGTCATTTCCTCATATTTTTAAAGTAAGTGTGCACGTGTGTTTGGTGAAGAAAAGTAGGCCTAATTTTGTTTACCAATTTTCATGTAAGAAAAAGTAAGGAGTCTCCTAGCGACAGCACATTTCGCTATATTTGTAATTTTACTTTTTGGTTTGTTTCTTTTCTTAACGAGATGCACTGACAGGTTTTGCAAACTGAAGCAGCATTATCAAGTTGAAGCTGTGAATGTGTAAGTCTTAAGTATTCAGTGAGACATTTGTGTGGCTTCTTATGGTGGTGATGGATCAGATATTCTGATATACAAAGGTGATCTTAAATTTTCAAACCTAATATTGGTAAGCAGAAATATTTAGTTCCCGTTCACAAAAAAAGGCTTATGTTTATTCCAACTTCTGTAGAAACATGTCACAAATTCTAGGAACTGAGAACTTTTGTATTTTTGGCATGTTGTATCTCAAATTTTACAATCTGTCTATAATTCTATACATATGTGTAACATTTTTCTCTTTACTGTGCAGCCACATCCACTTTAAAGTGTAGCCATTTTTCAAACAGACTTGATTTGACTAAATAAATAACCTGACCTGACAATTTTTTTTAATTTTTAGTTTTTGCTTCTTTACAGAGATTGTCAACATCTCTATTGACTTGCATGGCTAACTTGTTAGAGAAGAAAGATTCTCAACATCCCAGTTTCATGCCTGATATTGTTTCTGAACAAGAAATTGATTGACTTGTTCTCCTCAAGTAGTACTTCCTGGTCATCTTTTGTCACATGTTGTCTGTGTAACTTGTGCTTTTCTTTGGTTACCTGTTCATTGGTCAAAAGTCAGTTGGTTCAACAAGATAAAGAGTGCTAAAAACAAAGTGCTCAGTCACAAGATGCTGGGGAATTCAATGTCACTGAAGGCATTCACCACAGAATTAAGCAAGGGGGTGTTGGAGAAAGAATTGTATTTTTTAAGAAGTCCCTGGGATTGGCACAAGGTCACTTGGCAGAGGCAGATGTTTCAGCTTAATCTTTCTCTCCTACAGAGAAACAGCTTACTCTATGTTCAGAGCTATATGCAAACCCAAACTTTGAGGGTATGGACCAATATTCCTGATAAAAAAATTTGTACATTAAGATGTCAGGCACAGTCAATACATGTAAATTGTTTTGTTTAGTCATACTACTGGTAAAAATGATTAGATCCAGTCTCATCTTCTTGTTTCTCTTAAGACTTCTTGCAAAATCCTCTATTTTCTTGTTATAATATATCATATCATTACTGCACAGTGGTGTCATTGTAGGTGGGGCTGGTGGGGCATTTGCATTTGTCCCACCACTTTTTGACCAAAGTATACATGTTTCTGAATCAAAAAAATATATAATTTTTCCCCTGACGTCTTGCACGGAGATGTGACGGCTACTTGCCCCACCACATCAAAATGAAACTGACGCCCCTGTTACTGCAAGATGTGCATAGGAAACAAATGAATGTGATCAACAATCAATTTTAGAGTTACTAGTCCATTAGGGATGTCATTTTCAGTATTGGACTTTTAGTATTAATAGATTCATTATTTATGCTATCCTCTTCAAGTTAATTTCAGGCCATTACTGTCATTACTGCTGTCTCACATGTGAAATAGAATTATTATGGTGTTGTGAATGTCACTTGTTTTATAAGCTCGTCAAAGATCTTGTCAGTGAACCTCAAGACTTTTAAAATAGCTGCACACAGAGTACCACGCAGTTATATGAAACTAAACATTAATGTTATTGTCATAAGTAAATCAAGTATCTCGCTGATCAAATCAATTTAGGCATAATCTATGCACGGTATACAACAACTTGGTATAGTATGATTCAGTAATTGATAATATTGAATAGAACTGTCAAATGCATATATATATTAAATGTAAACATAGATTGAGCAATTTTTGCAATTATTTAGACTCTAACACCACACACACAGTCTGCAATGCGAGTTTACGCTTGTATACTGTCGGAAAAGAGCAAAAAAACTGTTTTTGTCCAATAACAAAAAAAATATTGCACTTAGGCCTATAGTTACTATGAAACACTGATATAAAAGTGAGGATTCCGGTTAATTTGAGCCTATTCACAAGTCTCTAAGACCAATAGTTCTCGAGATATGATTTTTTTGGGTAATTTTCGTCATTATTTCGTCGCGTCAACCTTCAAAGGCTCCGTCCATATGGGTTTTCGGCTTATATTGACAAACGGAGGCAACCGTGTTGCCTAACTAGGTCCAGGTCACACAAAAAATGCCACACAGAAACATTTTGGAATTATCACCCCCCCCTAATGTAAATAAATTGCGATGTTCGACAGGGATCTATTTTGAATTTCTGTTATTATCTCTATATATAAATGCCATTTAGTTTCCATTGTGTTATGCCGATATTGTTTACAGATATGTCAAAATTAAAGAAAGGAGAAATCCCTGATATAAATGAAGACATATTTCTCCACTTGGCCACATACAGTGCTTGTGTCAGTCCGCCCCTGACAGTAACTTATAAATGCATCATAGATAATTTGTTGGTTTTTTATTTTTGTGTTCTGTTAGTGATTTAACTTTTTTTAGATTTCTGGGCTAGCCAATGCCACAGGTAACTAAATTTTTGTATCTGATTAAACATATGTCAATATCAAAACATACATTTTTTTGCATGGAAAATGTGATGTCAATTATATACAAAAATTTATATATTTATATTATGCATATATATTGTGTGTGTCATATAAGTATTGAAAAATTATTTTCCAATAGAGAACATCAACATGAAAATAAACACATGTCAGTTATGTTTAAGTTTCATTTCTTTTGGCCTTGAATTTGCCACTCCGTGAGTGCCACACTGTAGTGACAGGTATCAGGTCAGTATTCAACATTTTGGATTAGGGTTACATGCTGGTTGTGCCTACCTGTTGGATGGATAGTTAGCTATGGATTTGATGGTTGCACATTGACCTCATATTTTTGCAATTTATAGAACTAATCATCAAAACCTGAGCAAATGGTCAGTGGTGTTACTGCTTTGTCAGTGTGTTAATGTGATGTCAGTGGTGTTACTGGACACAAAAACGTCCATTCCACATGAACTAGCAGGTACCAGTGGTAATCTTCTGCATACCGTATTTCCTCGAATAGAAGCCTGGTCTCAAATAGAAGCCTGTCTCGTTTAGAGGCCGGGGGTAGGGCCCACGCTAAAATAATAGAAGCCTGGCTCAATTACACGCCGGGTCAGCTACTATAATTGACTGCCTTGCATGCTCCCCAGGTGTTTCCATGCAAGGCTTACTTATGTGCGTATCACTGCCTACCCTTGCATACCCAGATGTTACTTGATTGCTATGTTGTTTAAAACAATAAACGCCGGTCTCAAATAGACGCCAGGCTCGTATAAACGCCGGGTCAATTAGGCCCTGTAAAACAATAAACGCCCGGGCTTGTAATCGAGGAAATACGGTAGTATTTAAGAATAATAAATGCCCAAGTTTTTCTAATAGTATTTTTGACCCTAAAACAAAAATCACAAATGGTATGCTAATTATTTCATTGATTATGACAAGCTTTTTTGCATGCAGCTGCATAATGATTCCAAATATACAGTGTACAACTAAATATTTGGAATTCTTCACAATTCTTGTTTGGATTTGATGAGGTAACACGGAATGCACATGAAACACTATCACAAAATCATTTGTACTCATTCAAGTCTGTGAGTAACACCACTGATGGCATTATGGTGACATTATTCAAGTTTCTAGGGCAGTGGAAAACTAAAATCATCATTTAAGCTAGCATTTTTGTGTATAAATTTCTATTCTTTATAATATTCTTCATCAGTCAACTTAAGTACTGAGTTTCGTTGTCATGAGTACTTGCAAATTGAAAATTTTCCCAAGCCATTTTGACCACTTAGCAAAGAATGACCCATTTGTCACATTGACAACCTCTTAGTAATTTTGACTCAAGGAGTTGTCGGTTTAGGCACCAGGAATTACCACTTTTTTTTTTAGGTACACAGTGATTGAAAGCAGGGCCCAGACAATAATGTTAAATTTAGCGTTTTAAAATGTTGTCATTCATAATCATACCTTTTTGGACAATTTTCTTCTTTTTTAGGCCAGCAATTTGGGAAAGTGTACAATTTGGCTGGGACTGACATAGCAAAAATTGACTCTTCTGTTATCAAGGTTTTGAACTAGATTATTGCCTCAGGGGCTAATTAGGCCTAATTGACTTTTATTTGCCAACAAAAACTTGCACAAGATCATGTCATCAATTTGACATTGAATAAGCAAACTTTATTTATAGAATTTTTTTACCTTAAGCAATCAAATAGAATCAATCCACTGGACTTTAATTATATTTTTTAATTTATATAAAAATCAGCCTTGCATAGGCATAGGAACCTTAGAAGTCTGAGCCTCCCATTCACTATGTAGTACGCACAAAAAATTAAGTTAACTATCCCCCGCCCCCAGTCAATTTTCTACGCCCCTGGAGGAGCTTAGCCACAGCAAGCCAAGCCAGGCTGTTCTCGGAAGTGGCAACACCCCCTACGAAACTCGTAGCATGAGCAAGAAGAGCAGGGGGAGTGCGAGCAGACGATGGCACTAATGTTAATGGCGTCGGCTGGCTGGGTGCAGTGTGGATTGGCGGCTAAGCTGTCAATTTTCGTTGGCTGACAAGCTATTTCACACAAACTTCAACAAAAATCGTCTGATAATCTTTAAATGAGTTTGAAGAAAGATTTGGTGGTAAAAATGTAAGTACAAAACTTGTAACTCACGCAGAAGTGGCTGTTTTAGTTCGGCTGTTCAGCCAGGCTGCTGTCCATGTGTTTACAGAGCTCGATTCATGATTTTCATCTTATTTTGTGTTGTCAACTTTCACACATTTGCATGGCAGTCTATTTTAATCTAAAGTACGACGGCAAGCTAGGGGAAACACACAGATTGTTTTACTATTATTGAACACATCATGAAAATGCATCGTTCGCCTGTGTGCCTGTGCAGGCTGCAGTATTGACTGAGCCGTTGTGAGCTCCCAGCCGCCATTGTGGCCCTCAACACTGGAAGGGAGAGGGGGGCACTTCCATGTAATGTAGGGGGGCACTATCAAGGTGGGTTGGCGGCTTTGTCATTATCCCCCCCCCCCTACACCAGGGAGAATAACATGTTATTCTCTTGCGCTACACACAGGTTAAACCCCCTTGACACTGTATAGTATACTTATAAGGCTTATAAATCCAAAGTTAAAACTTTAGAAACCAGATTTTTTTTTTTACATTCTGCTTCAGTGCCAATAGGGGAGACCGGGGCTAGTTGTCACAATTTTTTTTACTTCAAGTTTGACTGTATCTGAGAGGTCTCTAGGTCTGGAAACTTCCAACCCTAGCTGTAACATTTTTGTTAATCTTGAGAAAGTTTTTATTTAGCTTTCGTCCTGATTTATCAACCATGTGTTTTCTTGTAGGTCATGTTGTAACTCAAAGTCATTTTTTAGTCCGACAAAGGCTGACTCAAAACGAAGTTTCCTACCGGCAGTCTTGATCCCGCCAGCATATTTCGGTCTAGTCATTTTTGTGAAAATGTGACAACCCCGGGGGGGGTACTTCGCGGACTTTTATATACGGATGCGCCCCGGCAATTCTGAAAACCGGAACCATTTTAATCCGGAATCAACGCCAAAACCACAAACCATTTTAATCCTTGAGAAAAAATTTTGGCAACCATTTTAATCTTTTTGATTCTGATACCATTGGAATTGTCTTTTCAAGCCGATTCTATCGATACCAAATACATAGGGGTGGCAAAACCAGGGACCAAATTAATCTGAATTGCCATAAAACCAAAACCATTTTAATCCAAAAAGGCCAAAAAACCATTACCATCCAGCGGCGCCTCTATATACGCCTTTTCATAGTAAGTACCCCCCCCCGGGGTGACAACTTGCCCCAAGCCCGGGGCAAGTTGTCACACTGATATAACCAATCTAATATCTCTTGACAGATTTTCTGTAATGCAAGCTTGCAATACATTAGGTCTGCGCGCTGTGTAACAGTGCAGACCTAGCAATACATCGGATTCCTTTTAAGAAACAAAAATACACATTTTGCGAAGACTTTGGATGAATGCCACCATAAATCAGGGCCTATTTCTACCAGAAAATGGCATTTCGAATCGAAGGACAATTAAATGGTTGTAAAATGTTTTTGTTGAAAAAGTCATGTTTAAGCATTTTTAAGAAGTCCACAAATCACATGAAAGATTATACTTTCTTGCAACCACATCATACAAAAAGCTTATATTAACAAACAAACAGATCTTAAAATTTATTTAATAACGACACAACTGCTGCCACCTAAAGCCAAGTTATAAGCACTGTGACAACTTGCTCCTGCGACAACTAGCCCCGGCGTTTCCTCGTCACAATCATGAAGTCAATCCGGAATCTCGGCAATCAAAGGAGAATATATTCTGGTTCCACTTAGAAAACACAGACACATTGTTCATGGAGACTATGAGTTAATCCCATCATGAATCAATGCCTTAATCTCCCAAAAATTGTCTCAAATTGGAAGACGATGAAATATTTGAAAATGGTGAAAAAAATTTAGTTTAAAGACTAATAAAGAGTCATTTTTAGAAATCTTCAAATAACACTTGACAGGCTGCACATTTTTGTGGTATCATCACAAAAAAATTTCACATGTTAAGGTAAAGGTAAAGGTGTTCTTATTTAACGTGGGTAGCCAACGAAAGTCCCCACCTGGAATGGATGGTACAACTTATTTCCAGTTGAGCCCACGGCACGTGTCAGTTACCTCCCCGACATCCAGACTAGGCTAGTACTGCTGGCAACAGTACCCAATTAAGCAATCACCCAGCACTGAATTGGCAGTTGGGAACTCGGCCGTGGCCGGGAGTTGGACCCGGGCCGCCGGCGCAGCAGTCCAGCGTGCTAACCACTGCTAACCACATCAAAATTGATTTAATTGCCACGCAGCTGCTACCACCCATAGCTGAGTAATCAGCATTGTGACAACTAGCCCTGGTCTCCCCTACCACATAGGGCCGATTGACATACTTTATCTTCCTAAGGAAATTATTTATTTCATGATAGCGGTGGCAGTAGGCCTAATTATTTATTTCAAGTGCACAAGTACTCAAATATTCAGTGCAATCAAGCAAACGTCTTGTTAAGAAATATCCCTGATCAGAAGACTGTCCATATGAAAAGAATTTATTCATTTCACCAAAGCTGAGCAAGAAATTATACATTTTGCAAAAACTCCAAGGATATAAAGTAAAATGATGCCCCTTAAAGCTAGTGATGCATGGATAGTGAAAATAGCCGCATACCAGATAATCCGGCAACACCAACTACCGGATACCGGATAGCAACCGGATAGTTGGAACCGGATAATAAACATACTAAAAAGGAAGTTTTTCATCATTCGCGGTTGATTATAAATATTTTTTTATAAGAGCCGAGAGATATCTGTCCAGAAGGAGGACTGTTCCTCTGATGGCATGTTTTTTCGGTATGTCCTGTAACTGAATTAAAATTTTGCAGATGGTTTCGCCATGTTTTTGACTGGTTTCTTGCAACATTCATTCATTTATTAACAAGTTTGTTTAGCTTTTTACTTATTATTGAGCATCTCAGATATCCGGTTCTGACCCCCTAATTCTGCCGGATACCGGATGTCCGGCAAATTCCACTATCCGGCCGGATACCGGATACTTTGCCGGATATCCGTGCATCCCTACTTAAAGCTATTAAGTCTGCATATATCGAAGACTGTCTATGGATAGTTTTCAATTATATGTTTAACAATTCCATTTGAAAAATTGACCAAGAATATAAATTGCTCTTCTCAGGGCAATATATGAAGTTTTTGATATATATATATATGAAAAATCCACTTTTTGTTTACAAAAAAGGCAATACAGAACTCCCCTGGAGTATGAAATGAACTTTTAAATTACTCAGTAACTGCTTCTAGAATAGACATAATGATAATTTCACTTAAAAATTGTAAGAATATGTTTGATTCAAGTAAAGTACATTTATAGGAACATTTTTAAAGTTTGTTTTAATCTGCTCATATATTAGCTTCAACATTTCTGTTGCACTCAGGGGCGTATAGATCTAGAAATGGCCTGAAGGGGGGGGGCGCATAACATGGGGTGAACACAATAACCCCCCCCCCCCAAATATGTCACTGACTGCACTGGGCCTAATCTTTTGTCACAACTCTGATTTTTTTAATGTTTTCAGGTACTCCGGTAGAAAGAGGAAGAACACAAATGTGTATGAGATACTGGCTCCCCACATCCCGTGCGTTACCAGCCTGACTGTGATCCCCAAGAGCAAATGCATGAAAAGTAACAGCAGCGTGTGGAAATACTATGGCCCTCTCTTTACATTGGAGGTACTAAACATGTTGAAAGAGAAAGACTATTGCAATTTTTTTTATTCAAAGACCATTTCATTTTATTCAAAGACCATTCCATTCTATCTATTCAAATTTTGTTTAATCATGTTAATCAAAGACTATTTCAGTGTTACCCATTTCAATTGAAATTATTTTTTTTTCACATTTTCATATTTTATCAATTTTAAGAAGTCTCAGATTTAAAAGCTTGTAAGCTTATGTGGGGAGGACTGATCTAGTGGTATCGTGCTTGGCTGTCAATCGCTGGGCCCAGGGTTTGGAATCCAGCAGTTGCCCGTTAATTTGACCTATGTTGGACGGCTGTTTCAGTCCTCCTTCACTTCATGGCCGTGTCCTCCTCTCTATCTAGCCTTCCAAATACATAAATACAGGACGTAAAACCCTAATCATCCATCCATGTCTTAGCTTATGTTGTCTTTTGTACTCCTCCACGAATAACTAAATTTGTATCTTGTATCTTTGTTTCTTGTAGGGTAACTTACTTGATGACACCCACTGGTATTGCCAGCCCTGTGTGGAAGCGGAGAAGGAGAAATTTCCAGATGGCGACATTTCGAACATTCACAACGTAGGTCAAGGTACGGCGACCGGCAACATGAAGACTCATCTTGTTAAATGTCACAAGATCGATGCCGACAGCGACAAGGATGTTCCAGCGTCTCCAAAACCTCAGGTGTCTGTAAAGCAGAAGCAGCTCTTTGCAGAAGCGGCTAAGACAAGTGCGGAACACAGAAAATTAACCCAAGCGGCGATGGATCTAGAGAGGGACATTGTGGTGTGGTTTTGCACGGACCTGGAGTCTTTCGATAAGGTCGAAAAACCAGGCATGAAAAAATTCTTCGAGAAACACGTAGACATCCAGTTACCGACTCGCTCTAGTTTGGAAGGGACTCTAGTGAACATGTACAAGGACGTGAAAAGCTTAGTCAAAGGACGGCTACAGGACAGTCCTTTCATGACGTTGATGTTCGACGGATGGATGGACCGTGCTCGGAGATTACCCTTCCTTGCGATAAGAGCGTCGACCATAACTCCGGAGTGGGATGCGGAGGTGTACACCCTGAGTGTGGTTCCTATCGAGGATCACAGCAGTACAAGAATCAGAGATCGTGTGAAAGATGTGATATATTCCTTCTCAAATAGGACATTTGAAGAAATGACCCTCCATACTGTCCACGACGGTGCTGCGGACATGTTTGCCGCTTCCCGACTTCTAAACGTTGCCGACCCCCAACACTGCACGGCCCACTCTCTCCATCTACTGCTCACCACAGATGGGTTTTCAAACTGCCCTGAAGTGTCTCGCATACTTGAAAAAGTCAAAGAAATCTTCAACGCCCTACACTACGGATCCTATGTGTTGTCTCAAGAGATGCTGTATTGCAATGACATGGATGCTTATGACAGGTTAGATAAGGTGACCGCAGTCCACGAAATGCTGCAATTGGACGATAGATTCAGCTTTTCTGCGGATATTTCTGATCTAAATGATTTCATGACTAACCACAACAGTGTCAAGGCAAGGATTCCTTTACGGTGGAATACATCGCTTGACATGCTAGAGTCCTACTTCGCCCTCCACGAAACTGCTTCGAACATGCTGAGAAAAATCGAAAAGGTCGACCTACTGATTGATGAGGATGAGCTCCTCTTAATTAAATCTTTGAAAGACTTTCTTGCTTCCTTCACAGAACTCACTGAAATCGTGAGCGATGCCACTAACTCACTGAGCGTCATTCCGCTGGTCAAGGCCAAAATCTGCGAGATATGTGTCAAAGAGGAGACTGATCGTGATGAGCTTAAGGTGCTGAAGAGTCAGATCGCCACTAACGTGGAGCACAGATTTGCGATCTCGGAAACTGCCAAGCTAGCGTCGACTCTCAATCCGGCTATTCGCGATGTGATGTTCGCCAAAGACGACGCCAAAGCCATCCTAAAGGCCAACCGACCCAACGTAGCCGTCGTAAGCGCCCCTCCGGACGAACCAGAAGAACCAAAATCGAAGTTACTCAAGTTAATGCAGTCCATGAAATCAACGTCACACTCTCAAGACGATTATGCCGATGAGGTAGACAGGTACCTCAGTCACCGCCCAGCCGTAGATGAACAAGAGAACTGCCTGCTTTTTTGGCAACGAAACGAGAGGATGTACCCGAGCTTAGCCTGTCTGGCTAAGGAATACCTTGCCATACCCTCGTCCAGCATGCCTGTCGAGGACATGTTCTCTACAAACGGATTATCGGTGAATGCCAAGCGCAGTTCTCTGAATGGTCTGACAATGAACATGATCTCTTTCATGCATGACAACATGAAACACACAGATTTATTGTATTGACCACAGTCTTGTCGTTTTGCCATTTTGTACATGTATTGCATTATCTCATAATGTGACATTGATGTTAAATTCTTGTTCAAATAATCTGAGATAAAGCCCTCTCTTGACTAGTATTGCAGGTTTTGTACATGTATTTTATATCGTAGAACGGGGTTAAGTTGGCATGCCAGGGCAAAGTTGGCCATCTAATTTACCCCACTAAATGGCAGAAATGCCAACTTTCATCACTGACAAAGATGGGCATATTCCAAAAGAAACATTTCTGCCATTTAGTTTAGTAAATTGGGTTGCTAACTTTCCCGGCTTGCCAACTTAACCGGTCTAGTACGGGTCTACTGTATCTCATTATGTCACATTGATGTTAAATTCTTGTGCTGTTACAGTGATACAGCCCTTTGTTGGCTTGTACTGCAGGTTTTATAACTAGGTTTAATGAATATGATAAATTTAATTTGGAGAGAGACTGATCAGTTATGTTCTGTATATAATATAGATCTATTGTTCATGATGTTAAGTGCATTTTCTGGTCAAGTTACATTTACACATTTGTTAAATGTTAGTCTACCATTTGTGTAGTTTTCTGGTCAAATTAAGACTTACTGTATACTCCAGATCTGTTTGAAAAATGATTTTTTAACATTGATAATTACTTCGTTGTAATTTTTTGAATGACAATAGGTATGCATTTTAAAAGTAAAATAGTTTGTAGGCCATCGTTTTGGGAGCCCATCGAGAAAGTAAAATCATACAACCTTTTTAATTTTGACAAATATTTTTGGAACTTTTATTATTAAACCATATATTAAAAGAAATTATGATTATATTCTTCACGTTATCAAATGACAACTTGTTTATTGAGTACACCCCTGTTATTACTTAAACGGTTCATGAAAGCTGGTTCACGAAGCATTGCTTGCGGTTCTTACTAAAATATGTGGGTTGAGATCTTTAGTTTTGTTCAAGATATTATTAAAATTTCGTCAAATTCGGTTTTGAAGATTTCGGTTTTCTGATTAAACAATTTTAAATAGATTAAATGGGCTTTGGGACTAATATCCCTGAACCCTGCAGTTTTCATCAAGTTTTGTTGTGTAGATTTCTGGTTCTCATGAAATAATTTAGAATAGATTAAAGGTGTTTTGGGATTTAATATCCCTGAACGCTGTGGTTTTCATCAAATTTGGTTTTTAAGAATTCTAGTTTGTGATTAAGTGACTTTGAATAGATTAAATGTGTTTTGGGATTTGATATCCCTGAACCCTGTGATTTTCATCAAATTCGGTTTGGAGATTTCTTTTTTCTGATAAAAAAAAAAAAGAAATTTGGTATTGAAGATTTCTCAACGTGGAATAATGAATCCGTTACTATGTGATTTTCATCAAATTAAGTTTTGAAGTGTCCGGTTTCTGATCAAATAACTCTTGTGTCATATTAAAACTCTGATTTTCATTAAATTTTTTTTTTTCAAGATTTCCTGTTTCCAATTATGTCACTTTGAATCTATTAATTACATTTTGGGATTTGATATTCCTGAACCTGGAGATTTTCATAAAATTTGGTTTCGAAGATTTCTGGGATCTGATTTTAAAAGTAACTTACAATATATATTAAGTGAGTTTTTGGAATTTAATATTCCAGAAGGCATTCGACTGTTGGTAAAGAACACATCAATCCAACTAGATGGCTCCCCAGTGTGGAATTCAAGAACTAGACTGCCATCTTGTGGGAACTTGGTTGACAATTTCTCTTTTTGGACATGTTGCCAGGCCGTAATAAGTAAATGTATAGTTTAATTCAAATCAATATACAGGAAAATTTGGTAAAAAATAATTGTGGCATTGTCTATTCTCTTTTTCAAGCATGCACAAGCATGCACGGGTCGAATATGACTTTAAATTATATAGAAAAAATTTAGATTACAAATGCTTTGGTCAAATTCTTTTTATTGTGTAAACTGCAGAAATTTGATAAATTATCAAAATGCTGATGTATAAGACATAATTGTAGATATAATGCAATATAAATATATGATAAACATTCGGACGGATTTCAAAAATGGAGATAATACATCATCAATTGAACGCCATGCAGGTTAAATTGTCTCTCGGTACATATCAAGTAAAATTGAAATTGGCCAATTCATCAATTTATCATGAGGTTTGGCAAAGATAACATTATTAACTACTTTACACATTATCTTGGAGAAGACAAAACATTTTCTATGAAGCCAAGAATATTTAATGTGTCAAAATTTTGTTAAATCTTTCTGAGTATCGAGTCATAAAATTTTTGGTATATAATAAGTCACACTGGTTCACTAATGAAAGTCTAAGTCTTCTGGAAAATGTCAATGTTGCGTCTCAGTGATCGCAATTGTCATATAAGTAGGGGAGCTAGTTTTTCATTGTTCTAAGCAAGCATGCTTGATATAAGGTTGAAAAACCTTCACTCAAAAAAATGTTCACATAATGCCTTTGATGAATGTTTGCAAATGGTCCATTCTTAGTAGCGTGCACATTTCAAAACTAATGAACGTTCGTATTTTTGTGTGAGAAATCGTAAAATATGATACATAATTCAAGACAAGATGTCCTTCGGGCTTATAACTCATCTTCCTGTTCCTCGGGGGCGCTAGGAACAAGTGGCCCCCTGGAGGATGTCAAGTCAATTGATGGAGTCTTTTCTCGATGGACGAGAACGTTACAGGTCACTCTGTTTTCTGGAGGAATGGAAGTTTTTTCGGAATCATTCAGATTTTGCGCTGCTGTCTGTTCTTCCGGCATCGTTGGAAAAACTTTGTTGCTTCTTTTGGTAATTGTTTTGCTGTGCGATATCTGGGACGTCATTTGGATGACGTTAGGATCAGATGGCGCCACTCTCCCACTGCCACTAGATGTCGACACTTTCTTTTTGGGCGTGCCAGGAGGTTGCGGCGCGACTTTATTTTTCAGAATTCCTTTCAACTTCCTTTCGGTTTTATCTTGTGATTCTCCAGTTTTTTGCGCTGTTTCATCTTCTACGTCATAAAAAACATCATTTTCTTCGTCTGCTTCATCACCTTTTTTACCAGGTGAATCAAGAATCGATTTGATGCCACTTTTCAAGGAAGCCAGAGAACCTTTACTTCTCAGTGATGTTACACTCTTTCGACCTGGAAATAAAAATCAGATGAATATATGTTTGTTCACTGAAAATTATGAAAGATTATTTTTAGATGGAGACTCTTGAAGGAGTCTACCTAGGGCAATTCATTTTTCATAGTCTTCACTTATTGTGACAAGAAAAATGACCGATTAATATTGTAGTTCAATAATGAGTGGCACTACAGGTCCTAAAATTCCAATCTGAAGTTGTATGGTTGAACTTACCATTACTTTCAAATTCGTCCATTTCGTCTGCAGTCAATGGTCGTTCAGTTTGCTCCACAATTAGAATTTCATCCTCTTCTTCATCAGCAATCTTGGACTAAGAAACACAAATTGCACATTTGAAATGATAATGATATATGTGTTAAAATGATTAAAAATTGTATCATATTAAGCAAATTATAAATATCTAGGCCCTGCAAAAGGCTGAAAGGCCCATGTCGGGACCTTGTTCAGTGTTTCACCAATTTTTTTACCTCCCGTAAGCCTATGATATTATTTCACACAATGTTATTCAAAAAACTTCTCAGGCCTAACATTTTTCAAATATTCAAGAATAAATTAAGTTGATGTACATTTTTGAAAAATTTCCAGAAATTAGATAATAGTTAATTTACACCTTATATTATTATACATAAAATTAGATCTACAATATATACAAACCTGTATGCTTTGGGCGTCCTTTAAGTCCTGAATGGATGGGGCCAGGCTTCCTCTTGGGGACTTCAGATAATTGTGGATGGCGGAGTCCTTGTCAACAATCTAAATGATAAAATATTTTCCAGAATTCTATGAGAGGTTGCAGCAGAAGAAAAAAATTATTCATATTCAAGCAAATCTGAACAGGTTTTTTATTTCATTAAATTTATGCTGCTTGCATAGTGTTCAATTACATATTTATATAATATTATATTTCAGGCAAATAAAATTATTTTGTGGGGTACACCATCACTGCCAAGCCACTGATCAGAATTGGAGACGATTTTTTTTGGACTTTTGTGTTTGTTTTCTTATGGAGAAGGTGTTCAGTTTTGTGTCAAGGGTACAAAAATCAAATTTCAGCCAACAATTGCAAATGTCTATTGACTCTGAATCAGGGTTTCAGTGTCTGAGTAGGGAGTCAGCTTTTTTCAGGTGAAGTCGGAGTCAAAAATATCTAGTAGCTCCTGACTATAAAAAAAAAGTAATCGCTTGACAAGAACACATTTCGGGCAATGTGAACTGTATTTCAAAGTAAATTTTTTAAACATCCTAGAACAAAATTATCTCAGAATGTGGAAACTTTGTGCAATATTTTTTCTTTTCCGCTGAGCTTATGACAATGCTAATAAGCTAAATGAATCATTAGTCGGGAGTCTGGATTGAGGAGACCTAAGGAGTTAGATTGAATGATCAATAAAACAAAAAAAATTGAATGATCAATAAAAAATAAGAATAAAAAGAAAAAATTTGATTTTCAGGAAACTCGGAAGAAAATGGAGACGGGAGTCAAAGTTAGGAATCTGAAGTTGAGAGTCTGCAATCAAGAATCAGTTCACTTGTAAAAGTTGTAATCCAACTCTGAAGGCCTGCTTGAAAGTAATTTTGAAGTAGCTGAATCTGTTTGATGATTGATAGATAGATTTATTTCCAACATACATTGTACATATTTGACATACTAGCATTACACCCGTGAAGAGCTGCATGTGAGAAGGGGGAAAATAAAGGGTGCTTCATAATGGCCTATAGTCAGATTGTGAGAAAACATCACGTCAGCTTCTGTGACTGTAATTTGAACATCAGACCCGGCTAAGGACATTGTAGAGAGTGTAGAGAAGCAGCATGCAAGTTTTCATAAGTGGGCAATCAGTAGTTTTGTTGGAGAAGCGTAAGGGGTCCGTGAATTAATAGTATGATATACTTAAGAATAGCTTTCCGCATGAAACTCAAGGGGGGGTACCAATTTTTGACGGGAAGTTCCAGCAAAACTCCCACCCCCCCAGTCATAAATTCTGAACGGTCCCTTACCTGAACGACAGTCTTGAGTAGCTTCGGAGTCTCTTCCTTTTTGATGACTTCTTCTGTCTCCGCCTTTGCATCATCTTCCTTCTTGGCGTTTTTGTTCAGGATTTTTCTAAAATTGAGAGATATAACTTTCAAAAAGTACATCAAACCAAGTGAGGACCTATTTTACCACTGAGGGGAATAAACTTAATTTCTAATGTGTCTTCCCTAGTCTCTCATTGAAAGGCTAATCTATACTATTATGCTATTTTAGCAAGTAATATTACCACTGTTATAAAGGCCCACAATTTCCATATTTCACCCTGTTGTTGCTGTTCCCAATGTTAATCCTAGAGCATTTGTTTGTAGTTGTGATAATAGATTTGTTGTAGTACTATTTCATACTTTGAAATTTACATCAAATTTGTTGACATAACAGCGTCGTGAGCACATAATGAATTGATGTTGTAAGAAAAGAATTTATCATTATCATATGCAGATTTCCGCTAATTGTCAGGAAGCAATCCT
Organism: Platynereis dumerilii; assembly: GCA_026936325.1. NCBI lineage: Eukaryota > Metazoa > Annelida > Polychaeta > Phyllodocida > Nereididae > Platynereis > Platynereis dumerilii. Next base: position 14,646,194 of record JAPTHN010000003.1, read on the forward strand.
CCACCATAAAATATCTTTTTAGATGTAAAAATAGTGATTGTCCTTTACTTTTGCACGAATGTTTATCTATTCAAATGCAATTGAATGATAAATGTGCGCCTTGTTGGCTCCCAAGAATCAGCAAAATAGCTGCAAGTGTTGGTATTGACTTGTTGAATTTTGACTTAAATAAATCAATTGCCCTAATGTTAGAATATCCAAATCTTAGAACATAACTGGATATATATATTTGAATTTAACCATATCTCAACCATAATCTTCCTAGAGCTATTTACGCTAATATAGCCTGCTTTGGGACTAAGTTATCATAACCTTAACAATGAACTAGGTAGGCACTAACGCCCTTATGTCCCAGCAAAAAATCAAATTTGCGAGAAATGCATTTTTTTCAATGTAGCATTTAAGTCGATCAACGGTTTTGTAGTACTCCCTCAATCTTAACAATTTCACCGATTAATGAAAAAGAAAGATCTCTATGTAGTTTCAGGGCTTGGTAAATTTGTGTACATTGCATTAAAAATCAATAACCAATCATAGCATAAGACATTTATTGCTCCTTGAATCTGAGCGTGATTAGAGGCATATTAATTGTGTTGCTTCCATGTGTTTGTGCTTTATACTGTACAATGCTGTATTGTTATCTTTGTACATATTCATTTTCTTAGAACCTCTAGTCCCTGTCCATGGGCCCCATTCTATGGCTGCCCTGAGCTGTATCATTGTGGAAGGCTTACCACGAATTTTGTGCCTGCATTGCAGTACATCATTGAGAGTATTTACAATTACAATATCAAAAAAACTTCTGCAGACATGTCATGTACATTTGTTATATATACAATGTATATCATTTACAAATGATGTTCTTGTACTAATAAAATGGTGCTGTAAAAATTGTATGATATGGTGCTTTAATGTATGACTAGTATTTTATGGTGCTCTGTATAATGGTATTTCTGTAATCTTTTCTGGTGCCTGTAATTCTAGTATTAGGTTATTATAGTGAACTTGAATTATAGTCTACGTAGCTGTAGCCTGGACACTTTGCATGGAATGCTTTGGTTTTACCCTGTGATTTTAATGTGTGGTTTTATATACATAGCTACATGTGCTCCTAGTCTTGTTAGTTGTTATCATGTTAATGCGGGCTCCAAGCCAAAACAGATTTGTACTGACATTGGATACTCAGTAAAACTTGTCAAACTTGACTTTAAGCGGTTCCCGCTGTTGATACTTGCCTTCTATTGATTCCATAATGCACATGAAAAACCATTGATCATTAATATTAACTTACCAAAAATTGTACTGATTTACGACAGATGTATCTATGTGAAATTCCGTTGTCAAATAAAAGTCTATAGCCTATATACATTTAAAAAATAATAATTTGGCCTAACCATCGTGTGCCAGTGTAAGCAGAAGGCATTGTCTTTTGTATTATTTTTCTGAAAAATTAAGATTAATTCGATATTTTTAATCAAAAGTGCACACTACATACTTTGCTTTTCTTTTTAGAATCTTGTGAGCTTCAGGGTAGTCACTCATGGCATTTTCAAAATCTTGTTTCGAGAGAATGAAGAGATTGGAAAAGCCTTTGGAGCGGACGTTTGCAGTTCTGCGATTTCCACCAGAGAGCGCCAGTAAACTGAAACAATTGACAGAGACATCTGGATTAATACAGCTTCAAAATGTGACATATTCAAAACCTGGGGGAGATCTCATGATTCGATATTTCCATATATATCGAATACAACTCATCAGAAATTACTGTTTCAAGTGATAAATTATGCGGCAGCTGGAAAATTTATATAATTTTGCTCTATTATGTGATGCAATTTTTTTTAGGGACAAGAGCAAGTTATTCTAATTTTTGACCACAGAATAGGTACTCAAAAATAACAAATTCTCATCGCCTTTCCAGCCAATGTTGCCTCTAAATAGCCAACACCGGTACTGATGGGGCGTAAAACACAAACTCAATAACTCATCGCCTTTCCAACCGTTAACCATTTACAACAATTTGTAGCAATTAACGCCATTTTCAAGTTTCAACGTTGACGAAAATAATTTCTGTACCTGATCTCTCCGAATACACTTCCCTCGTGGAGTGTGACAAACACGATGCTGTCGCTGGGACCTCCCACCACATCCACCTGTCCCTGCTGGATGATGTACATCTCTGTGCCTACTTCTCCCTGAAATCGAGTAAATCAGTTTGAATATTTTGAAAGAAAAGTGGTCGATTCCTGGCCTGGCAATCCATTGATAGGTGCTTCATCGAACGCAAGTCAAGAAAATACTTTTATTTTGGCCGGATGACATGTATAGCATCTGTTTTTACCCTGACTAGAATAACAATAATATAAGCGACAAGGGTAAATTGTACCAGCTTCAAGAGCCGCCTCATTACTGTGTCCAACGCTTGGCCCATGTATTAAGCCATCTCAATGCAAAAAAACATCGCAATACAGGATAAAAAGCTCACAAGGCCATCAAATATTATTACTAAACCAACCTTCCTGCAAATATAGTCGCCGGGTAAGAAGAGGACAGGCTTCAGTTTTAAAACCAAATCGTAAAGAAGGTTCTTTTCACAATCCTGAAGGAGAAGATAGTTTATTTGAGACACACAAGAACAACATGGCCTATTGTGGTATAAAATATCTTATCTACCAATGATAACTAATTAAATAAAAGTGACTCAGGATATATTATGTTTCTGAACACCCCATTTCTTTTGGGTTATAAACTTATAATATCATGGGGAACACAGCGAGATGAGCAACATAATTTTAAAAATCAGCTAATTGACAATTAAATAATATGATTCAGCTTTGCATGTACACTTCAATTACACAATTTTATTGACTTGTAAATAAAAAATTCACCTGAAAGAGCTGCACTTTGCTGAGGGTCTTAAGATGTACGCTGATGGCAATGTCACTCTTCAGGATCTTAGGCAGGACTTCAAGTAATGAGTTCTCATCTGGTAAAAAGTCAGAGTGATGAGTTTATGATAGGAATATGACATTCAGAGATTTAAATTGTATTTACCCAGATATACTTTATTTATCACTTTGAGAAACTTTTCTTCATACAGTTTATGGTATATGCTATACTTCTAATTCTCTAAAATTTGTGTCCTCTACGAGTGAAAAAATGAGCCATTTCAAGCTCTGGTTCAAAACTAACAATCTTTCTGGACATTAGTTATCATCAGTTCTAACCAAGCATACATGTATAAAAACAATTAAACCCTTAATCAAAATTACAAAATAGATCCCAGACTTCTACACATGATGTACAACAAGCCTGACTACTTGTAAAAGGCTGACCCGATTGTATTGGCCAACAGAAGTCTCAAATGAGATATATTCATAATTTGTTTATCTAAAACAACATCTTCCATCTCCACCATGCTTTGAATCCATGGATTCCTGTTAAATTCATGTTGCATACAACATTCTCCAAAAAAGTATTTCATATTAATGATTAAGAATGTCTGATGCTTACTCAGAGTCTTCTGGGTGTCCCAGTTGTACGTGAACCACACTCTCACTTTCTTCTGCAGTTCTCTTGGCAAATTCAGGTTCTGCATATAAGACAGAGTGTTGTCCATCGCTCTTCTGTAATTTGTCTTCGCTGCATCTGCAGACTGGAATATGTCCCTAATCTGAAATAAAGGAGAACAAATTGATCATTCATAAGAGTGTACCATTAGTTCTATGAGGAATGAAATGGAGAGAAACAATCAAAGTGATTCTTTAACATTTCTTATATTGATATTTTGAGTGATATATTTATGAAAATTCATATGGTGCTATTTGTGGAAAAACTTGCAGTGAACCCATACTTTTTTTCTTCAAATTACCATGATATTTTGAGTGATTTTAATAAGACTGTAGTATATCTTCTTCTTTTTTGTGCAAAATTCCCTATGATAAACAATTTTGGTCATGAGTCTGGTTTAAATAAAATAAATCTTTTAAAATATCGAAAAATTTGCTGTTAAATTTACCTGGCCAGTCAGAACAGCGAAAACGAAGACCCCGGACAACCAATAAAGAGTCATGAACATGTATTCCTCTTTGTTTTGGGGCTTTGGATTGTTGCCGATAGATGTGGACGTTTTGGTCGTCAAGTAGATGCATCTCACATATCTGTGGATAGAGAAAGTATAACTTACAGAGTGTACAGTTCAACCACTGCAAAGAGTGTGATGTGGACCACTGCAAAGAGTGTAACTGTTTTTTTACCTCAATATGATAATTTCAAGCTGTGAAAAGCTGGGTGTTGTCAACAGTTTTGTACGTTAACACGCGTCTACAAACTGTTTACTCAATAAACAGACATAAACAATTCTATGGGTTATTTTGCAAAAGGTGCAACTTAAAGATGAAGTTTCAGAAGCATATGAAGAACTAGGACAATAATTATAACTAGTATAACTGATATTGCCGTACGGCAATATCGGATAATCCCCCGCGGGCCCCTTATGACCCGAGCACTGCATACTCTTCTCTGCCAATTCATGTCCATCATTTATGTGTATTACCCTTGCCCGCTTTGTAGGGAATGAAGTTCTATTCCAAGAGTGAGCATAACATCATTACTGTAGGGCCTGTATGCCTTAATGAGTTTAATGCACAAATACAGGATGTAAAACCCAATGAGGAAACCCTTACGTATGATGCCCGCTCAATGAGCAATGTATATCATTCCAATGTGATTATAACACTCTACATGCATGGTTTTGTTGACATTAGATACGCTGCCTTGGCAGTACAGAGCGGCTAGCTGCGATTGTTGAAGAAGGTCAGCTGTTGGGAAAGGTGGCAGTGAGACAGAATATAAGACTGCTGACTAACATGCATCTGTGAAAGAATTTTGTTCTTTATTTTACCAGCAAAGTATTGGAGATAGGAGGATGTCCTTATATCACAAAATAGGCCAAAAAATTAGGAACATGTACATTGAGTTTTAAGTGATTTGAAATAACAATGCCCAAGTTATAATTGAATATATAAAATCATTTATGTTAAATTGGCTATGAAGAATAGGTTAATGCCCTTGGAGTACAGTGAAGTCCATAATTTTATGCATCTTTTGGTATTAATTTCATGAAATTTGAATGGGTAGAAGCAGAGCAATGTGCATTTCAATTTTGGATTTCAAAAAATTCTCTCGGAAAAACCATTTGATGCAGGCAAATTTCCTTTGAGGACAGTACGGCGGCATAACAAGGGAATAAGTAAAAAAATATTCATCAACATTCTCAAAGAACTTCATCGATTTTTCAGCCTAAAACGTTTCAAGGGGCGCAAAAAGTGACAAAAAATTTTCAATGTCTGACGCGATTCTACGTCGCGCGTCTGAGACTATACTGCTATACACCATTGGAAAGCTGACAAACAGACCTTTCTTGTGATATGTAATACTTTGCTGTAGGTGCAATAGGGACCGAGATATGGGCAGTTGAATATTGAGTTTTTGGACGTCCGTAGCGCCAAGACCGTTCGTCCGAGCGGTCCGTAACTTTGTGAAGTTGTTACACTAGGGTAGGTCTGTTAGTATACTTAGTTTCAGCTTTCTACGAGCTTTCCTTCCTGTTTTCCAAAAAAATTTCAGTCAATTTTCAGGATGTCCAATTTTCAAAAAATCATATCTTGAAGTGTATTGATGAAATCTCCATGAGACGCCTTTCTGCACTAGAAACTTAGTCAAGGTACCTTAGAAAAAATCAGCAAAGCCCAGGTTTCTTTGGTTCTCCTGGAAACTTTTCCAGTAATTGATTTTTTATTTCCTCGATAACTCAGAAGTATCATGAAATTTGACCATGAAATTTTGTGAGTAATAGCACGCACAGGAGTTGCATATCATCCTTGCTTTTCAAAACATTATCTCTAATAGTTTTGAAATGATTGCAGTTTTTCTGAGCTGAATAAGAATAATAAGAATAATAATAATAAGAATAATAACTAGTATAACTGATATTGCCGTACGGCAATATCGGATAATCCCCCGCGCCCCCCCTGTCTCCCCTGCCCTGCTTACTCTCCCCTTCCAATTCATGTCCTTCATGATGAATTCTTAAAAGCATGTTTGAACGCTGCAATGTTGTTGGAGCATATGCCTATCAAATATCTTGACTGCCAGACACACCTGTGGAGGCCAAGCGTACCATCATGCAGACAATGCATATTGAGTAAACCCTAACCCTAACCCTAATGGCCTGTTGCAGGCAAGCCATAAGAGTTGTGAGGTTGTGTCTACATAGAAAAATCAGGCAAAAAATTAGCGACATGTCATTTGAGTTTTAACTGATTTGAAACATTCACTTAGTAGCTATGATTGAATATATGAAATCATACATGTAAAATAGGTTATTAGAATCAGGGCCATGCCCTTGGAGAGCAGATAAGGCCATAATTTTACGCATCTTTTAGTGTAAATTTCATAAAATTTGGATAGTTAGAAGCTGAGCAATCTAATGTTAAAATGTGAAATTAAAAAAATTCTCTAGGAAAAACCATTTGATGTAGGCAAATTTCCTTTGAAGACAGTATGTAGGCCTAACAAAGGTATATTGAAAAAAATATTCACGGACATCCAAGAAGAACTTCATAGATTTTTTAGCCAAAAATATTTTGTTAGGCGCAAAAAGTGACATGAAATTTTCAATGCTACACGCGATTCTACGCCGCGCGTCTGATACTATGATGCTATACATCATTAGAAAGCTGAGAAACAGACCTTTCTTGTGATATGTGAAACTAGTCTGTAGCTTAAATAGGGACTGAGATATGGCCACTTGAAGTTTGAGTTTTTGTGCGTCCGTAGCGCAGAGACCGTTTTTCCGAGCGGTCCGTAACTTTGTGAAGTTGGTACACTTGAGTAGGTCTGAAAGTGTACCCATTTTCAGATTTCTACGAGCATTCCTTCCCTGTTTTTCAGAAAATTTTCCGTAAATTTTCGGGATGTTCAATTTTCAAAAAATCGTATCTTGAAATCTATTCATGAAATCTCCACAGGAGGCCTTTCTGCACTGGAGACTTTGTCAAGGTATCTTACAAAAAATCAACTGGTCTCAGTTATGCTTAGTTTCTCAGAAACCTGCGCCGGAAATTTTTTTTGTATTTTGCTCATAAATCATAAGTCTCTTGAAATTTGATCATGAAATTTCGTAAGCAGTAGCGCGCAATGGAGTCACATATTGTGTTTGAGGTTCCAGGATGTTATCTCTAATAGTTTTGCAGTAATCACAGTTTTCCTGAGCTGAATAATAATAATAATAATAATAATAATAAAACGAACAATATCAATATAATCCCCCGCAAGCGGCGGGGGATTATAATAAAAGGTAAAAGAAGAATATCAATATAATCCCCCGCCCGCAAGCGGCGGGGGATTATAATTAGGGACCTTTCAGAATTTATGACTGGGGGGTGGGAGTTTTGGCCGAGTGGGTACTAACTTTTCACATGTGTTTCTAGGGGGGGGGGGTACACATTTTTTACAACACTTCCACGGAGGAGGTAAGAAATTTTAACAAAGAAAAAATGTTTATAAAAACACGCATAAACTCATTTCATTTGGACTTTTTTACACGCTAAAGTCCCACCCACCCCCTTAATTAATTCTGAATGGTCCCTTAGACACCTATTTTGTGGGCACTAACATTCATTAGTGTCAATCAGATCCATAAACGACCACATAATCCATTTACATACACATCTATATTGGTTGGAACAACACAATTATGTGCTGTGAGTGTTTTGTTAGAAGACCTCCCCAACTGTAGTCAAAAAGTGTTCTCCTGTGGGGGTGCGAAATACACTACTAACACTTCTCAATATTTGTGCCGTTATTAGTTTACTTCATGGTCAAATAGACTATAAAGTAGAACGTCTAGACAAACTTACGCATTTCCATTTCCGGAGTAGACCCACTGATTTCTAGCCAAGCCCTCCCAAGCGGACATTGCATAATAACCACAGGCCTCAGCGTGGATCAGGTACAACATGTAGAAAAGTGTCCTTATCACTCTGAAATTAAACAAATTGACATTTTAGAAATATTGTTTGATAGAATAATTTCTTTTCTTACACTCGAATGGTATGCTGCAGACACAGGTCCCCAAAAATGTCAGATTGTGGGTTTACAAATAAAAGTTTACAGTAAACACCAGGGGTAATTTTGTTTTCATATTAAAATCTACACGCCTACGGGACGAAGCCCCAACCCCTCCAAACCTTCCGTGAATCTGCTGTGTAGTGTAAATTATACTACTTCGTAATTCTTCTAAAGAGCTGATATAATTACTACAGTTTTCAAATATAATAACTCCTTCACTTTCAAATTGGAGACAACTGCAAACTTACCTGATGATGTATCCAGATTTAGCCACCTGATCCAGACGGTCAAAGAATTCCCAGTAGATTTTAAACTACAAAGAAAAAAATAGCATGCAATGCATGCACCGTGTCTTCGAGCAATTTTTAAAATAATCCCTTATAATTCAATGGGATATGATCATTACATTGACACATCTCTATAAATTGTTAAAAGTTACATTCAATCTATCTATCTATCTATATGTCTATCTTGCGTAATTGGCTGAAGCATAAATCTCAGGTTGTGGTGCGCCCTGGAGGAAGAGCTGAACAGAAGAAGAAGATGCTTCTCAGAAATCCTCTGCTCAGCAAAGAGGAATATGGCGGATTAAAGCTAAAATATTCAGAGCCGTGAGACATAAGATTTAAACCAGGGCATCTTTGGCAGCAGTGTAAACACTGGGCATCATAACTTCGGGTGGTTCTTGCATCTGTGAAATGCTTGAGGATCTACATCAACTTTGACATGACAGTGCCATTGATGACAACAATAGGCCCGAGGCCCTGCTCTTGGACACAAAAACAAAATAATCTGGCATTATTATGCAAACTTGCCTATCCAATGATTGAATGTTCGCAAGCAACAGTAAATAACACCACTGCAGTGGTTGAAAGCTTTTTGATATGCTAAAAATTATCTAACAGAAGTTTAGTTTTGTTGCTTATAAAAAAATCATTTAGCATAACATCCATATGAGGCTGCCAGTTGTATATTTTCCAGGGGAGTCAGATCAATCCCCTATGATAAATTTCTGATGCTATACTCTTGAAAAAAGAAAAGGGATGATGCCATATTGCCCACTCAAAGATGCCTCTGTCTGTCAAACCACCATATTCAAGGCCACTTTAACATTTCGTCACAACATTCATCCGATGCATCTCATATATTCGCTTTAGGCCTATTTCCCTGACTTTTTACTTTCGCACAAAATATATGTCACTTACCCTAAACATCCGTGGAAATCTAACAATCGGATTAAACCTCACTTGTGGGATCAAATACAGCAAATCAAAGGGAATGAGGGAGGCTATGTCCAACTGTAAAACAAGAAAATAAATTTAACATTTTATAAATTTGCGAAGTATGATACCAAAAACACAAAATTTATGATAGGCTACTATAAGAAATATTCTGATCAAGCACATAACTTTCAAGCTCATTATTATGATAACAGTAGAAAAGATTGTAAATTAAATTATGTGTGGTAAAACAGTTTAATGCCACATCACTCCAACCTGAAAATCTCAGATTTACCTAAAAAATGAACATATGCTAAAATCTATTTCACTGGTGGATCCCAAATTTCTGGCGCCCATCCTGTAGTTTAAAGTTATGACCAATAATGTTAAACGATATATTTCTTGATAAGGTCAACTAATTTGACTTTTAACATACCCTGAATTGTTTTCCTTTGAAGTAATGCCTCATCGCCTCATGAACATCTTCCTGTAAAATTACAAACATGTTTTTTAAAGAGCTTAAGTGCATGAATGATATTTTTTATATAAAATGATTGTATAAATGTATGTACAGTTGTTCTGAAAAGTAAGCACACCCTTCAGTGGTTTGCTATTTAAATCAATGCTAAATTTGTGTGTATCACATTTATGGCTGTAACAGTAATTACTGATATTGAATGCATCATTGAATGCCTGCATCATAAAATGTGGTTTTCCTACTTCCGTTCATTTAAAAATTTTATTTGTGTGAGGGAATACTAAAGTCATAAATTTGTCGTACCAACTCATGACTCAATTAGTATACATCAGTAGTTAGTATACCCCCTTATTCAAATATAATATCCATAATACCCATGCCAATGGATGGAATAGGAAACCACAATCAAAGACCAGCAATAATGGATTAAATTTGTGATGTCTGTGCTAGGTCACTTAGGTATGCTGATTATGTCAAGTTACTGGCAGGTACTGATGTTGCAGTAAGAGTAGTGATCAGAATTTAAGAAAAATGTGCAAAATGTTTTAATTATTTGTTTTTTTAAAGTGGTAAATAGAGTAAGGTTATCATAATTCATATACTAGCCTAAAAATACTGGGCCACCATATCCTGGTTATGTTACAATTTTTAAGAGTTCCTAGAAATTCAAAGATAGCCAATGTGGGTAATGCTTTATGTACAGGAAATTTGAGGAAAATGTGTGTTTCATGGTAATTATAAATGTAAAATATAAAAGTATTCTGTATTTAATGGAAGTGAACTGGTATGCAAAGTATCTGTTGTGATTTGAGGTTGTTGCACCTTAAGTTTGGTATGTTGGTTCATGGTAACTTGGAAAGTTTTTGTCACATTTGTCTGGTTGTATTGAGTCTAGTCTATGTAAAATAATAATAAGAAGCATTAATTGAAATTTAAACTAGTTATACATGCACCATTTCTTTATTTATTTAGTATGTAAGAGAATATTTTTGTTGAATGTTGATTTGTAGCAAGCATTGGTTTATATGGCAACAACTCTGTCATTGGTTTAAATAATTTTTTTAGAGAGCTATATTGTCTTTGCATTTATGAAACAATAAAACAATGTAAACAAAAGCTTGTGTGATAATTATGATAATTACAATGTTGCAGAATAGATTTAAGACATTTATTCTAAGCTTGGGTGATAATTACAATGTTGCAAATCAAATAGATTTAAGAAGTTTACTCTAAGCTTGTATGATAATTACAATGTTGCAGAATATATTTAAGAATCTTGCTCTGGCATAATTTTAAATAAATTATCATGTTTTTATGGACAATGTGAGCATTTTTACATTGATGCTTTGTTGTTTATGATGTTGACATATGTACATTCATAATAAAGAATTTCATACAAACAGACTGTATCTCTGTGCAGCGACCACAAGAAATGAATCATATTACTTGGAAGTTCATCAGAGAAGACTGTTGCCACGTTAGATTGCTATTACAGCCCTCGTCATATTTAAGTGGAATCTCAAGTTCTTTTCTATGCTGTTGAACTGTGATGTCAGATTCCATGTAAATATGACGAGGACTGTAAATTGACCATGTTCACAAAGACATATTTTTTGTTAGAATCGCATTGGAGGTAAATTGACTGCTATTTCTGTCAACAGTGCAATCAGTTCAACCTTCAGAAGTGATAGTCACCTCGAGAGTAAATTTACATCACTGCTTCACGAAGTCAAATGACTCACTTCTTCACGTAGGTGTGCCGCAAGCTTTTTTTGGGCGGGAGCTAAACAGATTGCAATGATGCCGTTGTATCAGTCAACATTTAAATATTCTGTATTCTTCATATAAACAAAATGTTGTCACTCAATCCTTTTTCCTGGAGCTTTGACGAAAACTAATTTGTGATATTCGTCGAAGGAGTATTTTCAAATGCTTAAAATACTATTATCATTGTCATTTTCGTAATGTGTCAATTCAACAAAAAATTAGTGTATTAATGGAACATTATGTTATAGTTTAAAGCTGATTACTTTATTATATTATTACAAATACTATTCAATCAATTTCAGCTTTTTCTTCAGTTATTATCAGTTCTACATACTCATATACAGGTTGCACCTTGCATTTTTAATTCCAATATACTTGTCCATACTAGTATACAAGGATTCCTTTAAACATATCACAGATTACGTTAAAATATAGTTTGTATACTTACCACCAAGAGTCCATTTTCCAGATATTTGATTCTTCCCTGGACCAATAGGATGTCTAGGAGGTAGATGAAGTCAGCGACGTAATCAGCCGTCCACCAGATCCACCTGTTCTCGTCCGTTTCTATGGCTACAAAAATGATGACATCATGGCTACTTCTGGTAATGTTCAATAGTACACACCTTCTCTCCTAATTTTCATATAATATAACAATAATTTGATTATTTTATCGTTCCAATACCACAGTACCACTTTAAGAAATAAGACTTGTTATTTCAAATGTGCTATGCGATATCCTGGCCACCTGGGGATAAATCAAGTCAAACATACCTTCATAGAAATCTGTGAGGTTGGACAGAGTGACGTTCTCTTTGCGGACTGCGATGGTGCTCTCATAGCAGTTGGAGTACGAGATATTTGAGTTTGAGGAGTTGCAGCCAGGGGGGTCAAATACTGCAACTCTAAAAGGAAACAACGTGAAAAAAGTTAGAATTTCATTAACGGTGCTTTGTAGCGAGGATTGTATATTGTACAAGTGATTGCCAAAATATTCAGAATGAGTCGTAATCCAATACTTTCCATGTGAGGCACATGTACACTTATGACTCTGAAATGAGTCATATCCTGCACTAACTAAGTCAGAAATGAGTCATATTCTACTATCATCAAGTCAGAAATGAGTCATATCCTACACTCGCCAAGTCAGAAATGAGTCATATCCTACACTCTTCAAGTCAGAAATGAGTCATATCCGACACTCGCCAAGTCAGAAATGAGTCATATCCTACACTCGCCAAGTCAGAAATGAGTCATATCCTACACTCTTCAAGTCAGAAATGAGTCATATCCGACACTCGCCAAGTCAGAAATGAGTCATATCCTACACTCGCCAAGTCAGAAATGAGTCATATCCTACACTCACCAAGTCAGAAATGAGTCATATCTTACACTCACCAAGTCAGAAATGAGTCATATCGTACAGTCGCTAAGTCAGAAATGAGTCATATCCTACACTCACCAAGTCAGAATTGAGTCATATCCTACACTCACCAAATGAAATGAAATATGTCTCCCAATGAGTTATACATAACAGTTATCGCTTTTACTTCCCTGGCACTAAAACTGGGAAATGGATTTCGAAAAGTTTGGACACTAATTTCAATGGAATTCAAGATCCCATGTCACAATGCTAAAAACTTAAGTGAATGTGCTCACAAAATTCACATTGGTTCGTCGAATAATTCTTAAATGTTTTGAAAAAGACGAGTAAGTTACAACGTCAGGTGGATAACCTGTACTTACACATCAAAGAGGTCCTTAAAGTAGTAAGCTCTCCGGAAGGCGGCCCTGACTGGAATGGCCATGCTGTTGTACATGAAGGCCGAGGCAACCACAAACAGCCACACCAGGAAGATCTTGCCTGAAAATGATCACAGAATGTAATTTAGTCATTCATTTTGATTATCATACTTTCTTCCTCATAAATGGAATACTTCTACCGTCTCCTCAGAAATTGATAAATTTGGCAACTGCTCGAGCGTATGCGGGTCTAATTTGACAATAACTAATCCTAAGCCCGCCATAAGAAGAAAAAGTGACCATTTTAAAATCTCCAAAATTTGAAAGGCCCATTCTGATGTGAAAAATGAGCATGCAATCACAGACATCTGATAATATTGGATGGCTGCATGGTCTCTTATAAAAATACAAGACGGAATACACAAGTGCCCTCTTGTGAATAGCAAGAGAGACTAGTTTCAAAAAGGCATGACGTAACAATATTTAACGTGAATTTAATATTTTGCACTATTAGACCTTATTTTGGGCACAGTTGATAGTATAATTTACACAACAGCCCAAGGGGAACAAATGTAAAAACAACATTGCTAATTTGTGAAGGGCTCGTCTGGGGTCATTTTGAAATGTACGGTAGAAATTATGTTGCCACAACTTAAACACCAAGTTGTGATTTTTGTACAACTTTGCGACAGTGTTGCCACAATGTTGTCGGCTTGTCGCATGCTAACGTCATTATCTTGACATTGCTGCACAATTGTTGTGAAAACGTCTTTATAAACTCAGCAACATTAAAAACGCACACTTTTAAAAAGGCCAAAAACAATACTTCTTCTAAAGATATCGAGATGAAAATTTGCACACTTCTAGTAGTTGCCATCAGGTATAAATCTCTAAGTGCAGTACTTTTGTGTCAAATTAAATCGTCGTGCTCACTGTCGAAAATGGAAGTCACAAAACTTCAATTTCCTCTGATCATTAATTCCAGCAACTTAGCTGTTCTTTCTGCAAACTTTTTTGATAAGCCAAGAAAGTTTATAATTTTATGATTTTTTTTGTAATTTTAAAAGGGGATATTTGACCCAACCACAATTAAAGAGGATGAATTTGATAAAAATTAAGTGTCAATGCTGACACGCCCCCTATTGGAGGTTTTTGTCAAAACCTTAAAAAATTATGTTTTATTCAGATTTTTGAGACAATTGATATGGAATGATTGTCTGTGTGGGTGTTTCTACCCTGGGCATTCATAAAACCCCAATTATTTAACAGTTCTGGTTCACATGCTTCATTTGAAGATGCAAACTCGTAAATTTTGAGTTTTTAATTCAAAATCTGCTTTATCATTGACTTTTTTTTTCAAAAACTTCTGCGAGACAGCTTTCGGAAGTCTTGTGCCAGTTATGTGAAAATTTTATAAGATTAATCCCATCCAGTATGCCACAAACCAATATTTCCAATTGTGCGTTTTGTGTTGAAGTGCAGTTTGTGACTTCCATTTTCGACAGTGACCACGACGATTTAATTTGACACAAAAGTACTGCACTTAGAGATTTGAAAATTTTTGTGAATATACCTGATGGCAACTACTAGAAGTGTGCAAACTTTCATCTTGATACTTTTTGTGGAAGTACTATTTTTAGCTTTTTTGAAAGTGTGCGTTTTTAATGTTGCTGAGTTTACCATACAATTCAATGCAATTTTTACCAAAATTGCAATCTTGTCACAACGTTACTACACTGTGCAACTAGTGATACTGTTACTCCATGAATCTCTCTGGGGTGGCTTTTACTAAACTTACTCTGGGGTTCAATGGTGTCTGTGAATTTGGGAATGCGTTCCTTCCAGTTCTTGGGGATGCTGATTTTGCAGCATTTGAGGTCAATGACCTTCTTCTCTGCCTCCGCAAAATGGCCGTCGAGGTCCATGGCTTTCTCCGTTGGCTTTTCATCCGCCTGGTCTTCCGACACCTTGGATATTGCTAAAAGTATTTACAAGAAGTTAAGATAGTAAGTTCTTAATATTATTACAGTGCTGCCTGTAAATAAGTGAAACACATGAAATTGGGCCATTGCATCAATGCTAAACATCCTCAAAACCAAACTGCTTGTGGAAGAATGACTTCTTCGACCGGGTATATTTTATATTTGTTTTTTAGCTTCAGGGATCTAACGACCCTGCACATTTTCTACCAACAAGAAATAAATAGCTTACCCCTGATTTTATTAAATTGATTGACACAATGTAGAAGAGTTTTGTTTTTGACCTCAGAACGACCTTTGAAAAAAATCAATGTTAAACAAGATGGTGTGAGAAGCTTAAAGTCATTTACATGTATGTTTGTTTAATTTAGCTGACTCGGATGATACTAGTGTGTTAGGTTCCTGGAATTCTTCTCTAAATGACCAAACAAAACAAGTATAATCTAATTATCTGTGGCAGTACCTGATTTGGTTTCATCGGTAGAGGGCGTTGGTGGTTGGACAGTCCTCTCTTTGAACCTTTCTGTCCTTAAACTGAACCTTCTGGCCAGGTCTTTCAACTTAAGAGCAACATTTTCACTCACTCCACTGGTGCCATCACTTGTTTGTCTGTAAATGAAATAAAGTGTGCTAAATTTCTAGATTGGAAACACTAAAGTTACTGAACATAATAGTTCACTCTTGTCATAAATATTGAAGTTCATGATGGTAAACGCAATAGAAAATGTGTTGGAATAATCTCATTTTTTTGGTCGAAAAAACATCTTGTTGTAATTGCAAATTTAAACACATTAAATTAGCATCAACCTGAATTATAGTGCTTGTCTTGCTAAATTATTACGACTTCTCATTATTTGAAGCCTTTCCGGTTTGGTAATTGCGAAGTATATGTAATACATTTCCTTATAGAAAAATGAAAATGTCAGCTTTCTTATCAGTTGAGCAAAGGGACCGGTCCCCAATCAGATATACACTCATGATCAAAATGCTGGAATAATAGGATTTTCAACATTGCAGAGCTTCAAATTTTTAAAATTGATGATGTAAGGAATTCCAAAGACGTTTTCTTCAGACGTTAGATTTATATATAATTGACATTATAAACCATTTTTAGTGGCTGAGACTTATTTGAATATTTTCTTTGGAAGACCTGGAAAAATTGACCATTTTTGGTAAAAAATCATCAAAAATTGCATCATGGCTCAACAACATAGACACAAAATTTCAATATATGCAAAAAATGTTGTCGAGTCACCAATTTTAGAAATTTGAAGTTTTGACACCGTGAAAATCCATATTATTCCAGCATTTTGATCAAGAGTGTATTAAATTTTCTTCATCTTTTAATCAGCTCACCCATCACCAGAAACGACCAGGCTGGAGCCTCTTCTTTTCTCCAGGGCATCAATCTCATTCCAGAGACTCGGACTTGCAGGAGATAACAGATTCTTGGGTTGCTCTTGCTCCATCCTCTCTCGAACCGCATCTTCTCTGAGGGCATCTCCCAGACTGTGTCTTCTCGGTGCTGAAACAGGATTGAAAAGTAGTATTTTTACATCGCATGATGTAGCCACAAGAGACCGCCTTAAGTCCACGGAAATGGGGTGGTCCCATAATGCAGGGAAAATTGTTTACCACATTGGGTAAGATTTCTTTAGTCGGACACCGACAGGGTGTAACCTTGATTCGGACACTTTTTGTTGGGCTTTATGAAGCCTTTATCTATTCTTGATTGTTTCATGCTGATGTATGTCCTAGTTGACAATTAATAACCCACAGTCCAAGCAAGATATCCCTCTTTTAAAATGTACAGAATATAAGTGTCCGACTTACCCTATTAATTGTATATCCCAAAGATACTGGTGATTATGCAATGGAGTTTCAAGATGGAAAAGTGGGGCTTCACACTTTACATCCTGGATTAATTCCTTCTCATTCCATCTAGGAGGCCAATTGGGAAAGGAGGACGCAGCAATATGGGGAAGGATGATCGAAACCACAGGCCTATGGGAGGGGGGGGGGCAGGGGGGGCGACTGCCCCCCAAAAGTTTGGGAAACAGTTAGATTCGGGAAAAAAGGCTAAAAAATTTGGGCGGATGACTAAATAAAAACTATCGAAAATTAATGAATTCAATGCAATTTCATTGGAAATGGTTTTAAATCTAGATTTTGAAATTCGGGCAAATGTCGCTCGCCCTCCCAAAAATCGCGTCCACCATACGCCTATGATCGAAACTGCTGACATGGCCAGAGCTAGAAACAAATCAATCGTGAAAAATGACCCACCTGCCAGTGTGAGAGGCACAGCCAATTTATTAGCCGTCGTCAGGTTGTAGCTGTTCCTTCTTTGGTGCAGCCCTGTTGGCAGAATCGGTTCCTCTATCGGGGGAAGACTGACAGTATCTGGCTCTTCACCGAATACTTCATCATCTTCTTCCTCCTCATTCTTCTCAAAGGCCAAATTCTCATGGCCTTCTTCTTCTTCCTTCTTCTTTTCAGTCTTGTCAACTTTTATTAAAGGTTTAGAAGGATCTTGGTCCTCAAAATCAGGAGAACCTAAATTCTCCTTTTCCTCACTCATTATGAAGGTTGGGTTAGAGGTGAATTAACTGCAACAAAATATTTAAAAAAAGATTTAGAAATCAGTTGTTTTTTTTTATTCTTCATTCATGCGCCATATTGGATTTTCAAATAAGTTTCCTGATAATTCCACAACGGGGCTGAAGCAGACATCTACATTTATATTGGTTGATTTGTAAGTTTTCTTTCTCCCTTTCCTCTCAATCCCTGCATGTGGCTTGAAAATATTGTTTTCAGAGTACAGTGGTCCCTGCGTTGTAAGACCCCCTGTTAATACCGACTTGCCTTATGTGACCGCCTTCCTCCCGTAGTAATTTTAGTGTATTTGGTACCCCGACGAGAGACCGTACCCCCATGAGAAACCGCTTCATGACCGCAGAAGGGGTGGTCTTATAACGCAGGGACCACTTTAGTTCTTTTTATACCTATTAATTTTCTATGGGACTCTATGATTAAGGCAATGTCTCAAAATATAGTTTTACTTCTAAGATTTGAAGTAGTGAACTTGTAATTTCTGCTTTCCATTCAATATTTTAGAACTTTGGCATGTTTATACCTAATTTACTGTGATTTCCACGTGTAATATAATAATGAAAGATGTCTGGATTCATTTTGCATTTCTATATATTTTGATAGCATTTTTTTTTTGCATCTCAAATAAATTTTGAAGGACACCTTGATATTTGTCTTCTTTCTGCACTCTATTTGCTAACCATTGAAGTGAATGTTAAAATAAATAAACCACCAAGATGGCCAGCATATATGAAATTGCTGAAAACATATCATCCTGGTAAACAATTATCTTTTTGAGTACGTATCACATTTCAGAAAACTTGAATGCTCTCATCATCAATTTCTCGAATATTATCACAAAGTGTCATTTTTTATAAGATGATGACATTGTGATATATAAATTCGAAGATGATAGTTCTAGAACTTCTAAGTAAATAGTATTTGATGTCAAAAAATATCATGAAATCAGCCCACCTATTCAACTTGAGATAATTGCTTGCTTCCTCATGTTATTTTAGGGACAAACTGTGTTATTCTTATATGCATTCTTGTATCATTTTTCTGGCATCTGACAGAGTCATTGTGTCTGAGATCAACCTAGATTACATACTGTCAATATTACAATTTCAAGAACTGGAATTTTAGTCATAGAATGGTGAGCACTAAATAGAACCTAACAACTTTTAAATTGGTCTCTCCTTGCACTTATGTAATTTAATCAGAAAAAAAACAACACTTTGACATATTATAAATGCTGCATGACTTTGTGATAGCATCACCTATTAAGACCTTTTGAATAGATTGATCATTTTTCAAACCGTTTAGTTATATTTCAAGTAGTATGTCATCATTTAATTGTAAAAGAAGCTAAAGCTGGCCGATTTCCATTTAGATAATTAAATAACTGTCAGATGGCAATCCTATATGTATAGAGACGAATGATATAGTATTTGTTGAGTCTCCCGTTACCCAATTGTACTGCAAACACTAGTATTATACCTGTACTAAATACATACATACACATTTCAGCAAAACTGATAATGAAACAGGCTATATTGCAGTACAATACATGTAAAACTATGTATTGCAAACAAATCCACAAGTTCTGAAATCTAAGCTTGATACATAGCTATACATCTTGAACTTACCTTAAATTAAGAAGCAAAACGTCGCAGTTCCATCTGTTTATTGATAATCCTCCATGATATTTAGATTGCTTGTTTACCTGTAATTTCAGGTGAAAATCCTATGCCTAAGTAGCAGTGACAGTGGAGCGCCTAGCTGCTAGTTCCGCCAGGTATAGACAGGTGTGACAGTAGGCATGGTGGCTTGGACGGTGATCGAGAGGGGGGGGGGGTTACAGTGATTGTACATGTTTTAATAGGTATATAGACAGGTACATATTATAGGTACCTATCCAGTTTGCTATTATAACAGCCTTGCTTTTCTCTAGATTTCCTTATTTTGTATATATGGCATATTGATTATTTTATATAAAAGTTAGGCAGTTTCTATTTAATTGTGATAGGTATAAGTAGCCTTCTCTTATTGTGAGCTGCACAAGGTGGATTACTTACAAGCGCCACCTGGTGAATATACATATCTCAGCTATTACGTCAGCAGATTTCAACAAAATTTAAAACATTCCCTATTGTGATTTATTTTACTTATATATCTAACATAATGCTATTCTAATGAGAAAAACATGAATTTCATCTTCTATCAGCAATTTATGTGTAATTGAGTTTTATATTCAAGATATTGAAAACTATCTGTTTACACTTTCAAAGGAATCTATATTCCTCTATGGGGCATGAAGTGACATTTTAAAACATTTAACTGTTAGGGCCTACTAAGAGTTAAATATAGCTCTAATCTAAACTTTTGAATTGGGAGACAGTATAGCTTTAACTACATCTAAAATGGTATGAGTGCCTTGCAGTGCATTAAATTTGGTATACATGTAAATTTCAATTTAATTGACACATATAACCTTCCTGACACACACCTCTTGATAAATTTGTGTCTATAGCATTCATTGCAAGCTCTACCAAAGTAGATGTTCTTGCTAACTTGAGTTGACAAAGACTTATTTCACTAAACATGCCACATAACAAATCAAAACTCCTGAAACTTGCAGACAAGAAGGTTATTGCCAATCTGGACCATGTTGATTGGCTTTCACGGGAGTTCCTGATCATTTTGAGTCTTTTCCTCATTATGTCTAATGATTGTGTCATACACTAGGTGGTGTTCCAGTAATGTACCTTGTATTTATTTGTAAATAATTCAATGCAAATCTGTGATCAGACACCTGTGATTATGATTCAACTGCTCAGTTTAAAATAAACATTGTCAACTCGTATGCCTCCGTGGTACAGTGGGTAGCATCCCCGCCTTGTACACGTGAGAACATGGGCTCGATCCCCGCTCCGGCCATGTCCAGAGGTTATCGCTGTAATGATTGGTATGATTGCAGTTCAGTATGGTGAGTGCCGGTGAACAGATTTATCTAGAATGGGCGCTATATAAAATCATACTATATTATTACTTTATTAGAATACTTCCATGATTATCATGCAGAGTTCTCGCCAGGGCTTGACTTGGCATTGCTGTAGCATAATGCTATGCGATAAATAGCTCACTACCCTACACTCCTTCTCTGACCCAGCTATATGCAGTGCCCCAACACCTTGCCACTTGGCTAGTGGTAGCAATCTTTAGCTTAATTGTCTTTAATGAGGCTCATGATGGGGTTTTGTGTCCACTTGTCCCTTGGCCATATTACTTTTGAATTACCTGTCCCCTTACAACTTTACTTATGGTACTTTTGAATTCCCTGTCCCTCAGCGCTAAATGGAGTTTTATGTTCCCCCGTCCCTTTGCCATTTTACTTTTGAATTCCCTGTCCCTTTGCCATTTTACTTTTGAATTCCCTGTCCCTTGGCAATTTTACTTTTGAATTCCCTGTCCCCATGCGATTTTACTAATGGTACTTTTGAATTCCCTGTCCCTCAGCGCTAAATGGAGTTTTATGTCCCCCTGTCCCTTTGCCATTTTACTTTTGAATTACCTGTCCCTTGGCCATTTTACTTTTGAATTCCCGTCCCTTTGCAATTTTACTAATGGTACTTTTGAATTCCCTGTCCCTCAGCGCTAAATGGAGTTTTATGTCCCCCCGTCCCTTTGCCATTTTACTTTTGAATTCCCTGTCCCTTGGCCATTTTACTTTTGAAATCCCCGTCCCTTTGCAATTTTACTAATGGTACTTTTGAATTCCCTGGTCCCTCAGCGCTAAATGGAGTTTTATTTCCCCCCGTCCCTTTGCCATTTTACTTTTGAGTTCCCTGTCCCCCATATGCCCCCGTCCAGAGCCTCTTTCATAGGTTTTGGATGTTGGCAAAAATTGTCTCGGTGATAAAGAAACTTTTTGCTCAAAATAATACAAGCCCAACAAATGAGTAACTTAAATAAAATAGTATTTATTGCACAACTTAGCAACAGTAGGACACTACATAATCAGATTAAAGCAATACACGTAAGTACAATAAGATAAACAAGACAGGGTAATCCACATTTATGTAAAGTTAATCATTAACAAACTTTGATAAAAAAACCTATCACATTCCTAGGAGGCTCCATTTTAAATGGACTAATAAAGAGAAATTACAGTAATCGATTTTAAATACATGAAGAGGGTAATACATTTTGATCAATCATACATTTATGCATAGATTCGGACCTGCCACCAGACTATATAATAGCCTATTATTAAATCCCTGAAGATGGAGAATATATAAAATTCTACACATTTGTAACAGTCCAACATCTTCAGTGAAAGACTTGGTTTGTAAGTTATAATCCAAAAATAAAACCCATGAAGTTGTTGTCTGCAGAGATGATAGAAGAACTTTGGGAGACAGCAGCGCCCCTAGTGAGATTTGAGATTTAAAAATGTGCTGACACCTACTGGTGCTTCCCGTCAACAGGCAACACAGTCTGAAATGGGTAGTCCCACAGCTTTGAAGAAATGCCAAACCCTGAAAGAAAAAAACAATCATTATCAGTGTTGTGAATACTATCATTTTGCATATATTTAAGCCAGGCCTGCTCCGCTTGACTTGACTTGTGTTGTGCTGGTGTACCCCGGATCAGCCGGGCAGCTCAACCACCATCTTTGTGAAGGGAGCTGCACATTTATTTTATTGTTGACCGCCGTATGATGATGAGATGAGAAGACTGGGAGTCTGTAACATACCCTATTAATTCAGGGATGCCCAGGGTCTTTCAGTTGCCCCAACATAGAATACTGGATACAACCCGCCTCCATTTAATGTCCCATTTGCTCGGACTAAAGTAAGTTCCCGGAGTTAGATTTGAACCCACGCCCTCAAAGCCAGTGGACAAGCAGTCTTGAACATTAGGCTATGGGGACTTTGCTGCAAGCGCGGAGAACTCGAAATTTTCAGTGGATCTTCATGAGCTGAATCCCAGCTGGATGTCGTTTGCATGAGGTGTTAAATTGGCGGCCCCTTGTATCAGTGTCTGTGCTACGCAAGTAAAAGATTCCTCACATGGGGCAAATGTATAACACATTGAGGACTCCCACTCGTTCCCATGTCAACAATCAGCCCCAGTAAATGTCCAGAATTTGGCTTAGAAAAGAGCACTGACCACATTTATCTATCGCTATGCATTTTTTTCTACAGTGCCGCCTGTAAGTAAGTGAAACGCTTGATATTGTGTCATTGCATCAAGGCTTAACATCCTCAACCAAAATGATTGTGGAGGCATGAATTCTCATCCGATGAGAAAAAAAACATATTGGGTCATAAAGGCTGATATATGAGGCATGTGGGATAACAATAACAGCCAATTTTCGCTGTGGTCTGAGTTTAAGTATGGGTGAACCACTCTTCCCTATAAAAATATCATTGAGCCTGTGTTTCACTTACTTATCAAATACTTTGACCCATATCTAACTCCAACTACAGAAAAGAAAATTGGCTGTCATTCTTATCCCACATGCTTCACATACAATGTATCAGCCTTTATGACCCAATATGTTTTCCTCTCATTGGATTAGAATTCATGCTTCCACAAGCAGTTTTGCTGAGGATGTTTAGCATTGATGCAACTGCACCGTTTCATGCGTTTCACTTACTTACAGGCGGCACTGTATTTACAAGATACAACAGTTTAAATGTGCAGTAGCATTGTGATCACAGTCTGCACATTTTGCATGATTTAGGACTAAATAAGTTCTGAAATTTTAGTGTCATTCTGACAAACTAGCTTACAGCTGGAATGGACAAGTGATTACATTCACCTTCAATTACATCACTACAAGTACTGAGTGACCAAAGTATCATCGGTTGTCATTTGACCTCACTTGTGAGTGGTCGGACTCATTCACTGATTCGTGCTGATAACATTGTGCAGTCAAGTATAAATGTTCTGATGTGACTTATTGGCTACACATTCATGTTAGGTAATGGCATGGCGTAATTATACTCATTGTTTTAGAGACAAGCTGTAAGAAACTTCATCTTCACAATGTGGCATGACATAATATAGATAGAAGATAGACAGATATGATAAGTGCAGCCCCCTAAGCCCAGTTTTGAGCGCTAACAAGGGTTGATTGATTTAATAGGAGAGGGAGCGCGAGTCCTCAACATGTAACACATTTTCCCCCTTGTGAGTGATCTTTTAGTTGCCCAGCACAGACACTGATACAAGGGGCCACCAATTCAACATCTCATCCGAACGACATCCAGCTGGGATTTTGCTCATGAAGGTCCACTGAAAATTTTGTGTTCCCCACCCGGGGTTCGAACCCGTGCAGGCAAAAGCCTTCAGCGGAGGTGGCAGGCACCTAAGCCACTTGGCCACCCAGCTGCTAGTAAATACCCCCCTCAGTGATACATGCCATTTAATTCCTTGTTAGGCCTAAATGTACAGTGAACCAGAAAGTAATGGATATATAACAACACAGATATTGCTTGCATCATGGATGCGATGCTTGGGTCACCATGACATTAAGGTTTCCTACTACATTTATAAGCATGGCCTTTGGCCAAAGAATTCAAAGCAAAGGTTTTTATTAAAAAGATACGGACATGTAGCTTAAGATAGGATTTGTATACTGGTACCATCCCCTGAACCATTGGTCAGTTGGCCCTGGTGTGAGCTCAATTCAATAAGGTGTTATATCAAGCCACTAACATACAAGCCAGATTTTCGGTGTCAATCGAAAATTCCGTAAATTCACTATGGTAAGTGCAGCCCTCTAAGCCCAGTTCTGGGTTCTCACGAGCAGGGACGGACGCAGGGGGATGGGGGATGCACCAGACCAAAATTTTAATATTTTTATGTGTTAAATTATCATCGTGCGGTCGCGTGTTGCGAACTATCCGTTCCGCGACGCGAAAGCCCAATAGACCCCACCACCGGAATTTTCTGGATCCTCCCCTGCTCACGAGGGTTGATTGATGAGATGGGAGAGAGAGCGGGAGTCCTGAACATGTTACACATGCCTGACAATACTTTTATAAATCTTTTAAAAATCTTTAAATATTATACATATTTAAGTTTTAATATATTTTGTAAGAGTAAGACTGGATCAGCTACGGTGCTTTTTAACTGGGCTTCTAAATTGCATGCTCTAAGCTTTTTTCAGTTGGTATCGCTTCATAAACTTATAACATTAATTGGCACATGTATAACATAAGTTATCATTCTTCCACTGTGTACATAGCTGACTAAATTTGTATACTTCCTGGAAGGATGATAACTTGATATGTTATGTTCAAAAAATAAAACAACATTCTGAATTATTCTGCTCCGTCATTCTGCACAAGACTTAGCTTTTAATTTTTTCGTCCAATTTTCACGAACTAATGTAATTTTAAGATTTTACCTAATGTAACGTTAAGTCAGCACCAGTGTGCTTTTTTCTGTCAAGCTTTAAATTTTTTTTCTTTTTGAATACAGTTCTTTCGTCCCAGCAAAGTTACAAAACATACTTCAGTAGATCCAGTGTTTGGCCTATAAGTTTAGAAAGCAATGCTAACTGAAAAGCTCCTGGAGCAATTTTGAAGATTTGAAAATCACTGTAGGGTAGAATGATTTTACAGTTTTTGCGATTGACATATAAAATCTAAATTGTCCGTTAGCAGCTTCATACCTTATTGAATTGGGCTTACACCTGGGGCAACTGACCAATCGAACAGGAGGTGTACACACAACGTTTTTTCTGGACTAAAAAAAACTTGCAAAAATCTTGAAATTTTCTTGTTTCTCAGAAACTATTTAAGATATCACTGTATTACTTGGGATGTCTGCTTTTTTTGGCACAAAACCGTGATTCTGGTAGATTTTCAAGGCATTCTGAATCGGTCGAGTGGGAACATTTTGTTAAATTTGATTAAACACCACAGCATTACCCTCAAGTCAGTCAGTAAAACTCCTAAAATTGCAATCTTGATGAATGGATGATTGGGGCTTTCCGTCCTTGGTAGGCTAATTAGGACAGGAGGAGGGCACAGCAATGAGGCGAAGGATGATTGAAACAGCTGTCCAACATAGGTCCAGGAGACTAGGCAAGAGCTGGATTCGAACCCTGGACCCAGAGGTTGGCAGCCCAGCACGCTACCACTAGACCAACCCTCCCCCCAATTGCAATCTGGAACTCACCTTTTTGTTGATTGATGAAATGATGTTTGATGTGGTACTGCTTCAACCCTCTGAAGTAAGACAGGAATGGAGTACCATGGTGCAAGTAGTAATGAGTGCAGTCGTAGCAAATGTAACCGAACATCATCCCAGCCAGGATGCAGTATGCTAAAGCCGGGGCCATTAAGCTGTGCGCCAACATATAGAACCCGAAGACGAATATACAAGTCATGGCTGGTGGGAAAACGAGGCGGTACTTGTCAAAAGGCGCCTGAAAGAAAGAATAGTTTTACATTTATTGTAATTTCTTCAGTTGTTAATTTTAAGTTCTCATGCCTATTCAAAATGCCCCAGCTCCTAAAAGAAGTCATTTGCCTGAGGAACCTGTTCTCAAAATTGAGATACAACTATACCTTGTGAGATAAATTTGCATTCAAAGTTTTGATTATTATTTCAACCATTTTCGCAAATGTGCAGTTCCCCAAAACTGTTGGAAAGGTCTGAAACAGTACCTTAAATTTGCCTAGAAACATGAAAATAATTCAAAATTTTGAATCAAAATTAACCCTTAAAGGAATTATAGTCATATCTCTATTCCGAGGGCAGATTTTGATTAACCGGATAAAACCACAAGTTCATATTTTCGGCAAAAGGCTGTTTTGAACTTGAACAATTGACACATCCGATTTCTTCAGCATTATTGTGGACAATGCCATTTACTTCTGGCCCATTTTTGTGTCCGAGAGCAGGGCCTCGGGCCCTTTGTCGTCATCAATGGGATTGTCATATCAAAGTTGGTGTGGATCGAAAAGCATTTCACAGATGCAAGAACAACCCAAAGTTATGATGCCATTATGATGCCCAGTGTTTACACTGTTGCACTAGATGCCCTGGCTTTAATCTTATGTCTCACTGCTCTAAATAGTTAACTTTAATCCCTCAAATTCCTCCTTGCTCAGCAGACGATTTCTGAGAAGCATCTTCTTCTTCTTCCCTTTGGCCCTTCCGCCCTGAGACAAAGTTGGGTGCACCACAACCTAAGATTTATACTTCAGCCAATTACTAAAGATAGACAGATAGACAGATAGACACATAGATAGACAGATAGATAGATTGATAGGTAGATTGATAGATCTATAGATAGAATGCAACTTTTAACAATTTATAGAGATGTGTTAATGTAATGATCATATCCCATTGAGTTATAAGGGTTATTAAATTGCTCGAGGACACGGAGCATGCATTGCATGCTATTTTTATACCCTATTGTCATTAGTCTTCTCTGGAATCTTGTGGACCAATTTTGAGACAAAATACTGCACCAATTTCATTCAAACTTTGGACATGGAATTTTATTTGCCCAAGCTTGTGTTGATCAACTTTACAGGAACATGCACATTGTCTAAATACCATTTTAGAGACCCAGGAAAACCATCCAAGAAAAACTGGAAAGAGGGAGTCCTGTGATGTCATTGAGGGGGTTCCCCACCCCAGATCTATTTATAGCTCACTCAGAATTTGTCAAAACAACAAGAGGTCAGCAATTAGGACAAAACACCACTGCATGCTTCATCAATGTGTTGCTACCTTTTATGCCCTATTATGTAGTAGCAACAGTTACAAGACAATCAGGACTTCGGATCAGTAGTTAGTAGATGATGTGCAGAATGCCCTTTAAAGTGCCTTGTGCACGTAATTTTATAGTTAATGTTTTGGTCTATTTATAGCTCACCTTGTGATGCTGGCCATGGAGGAGGAAGTGAAGGGTGATGAGCACAGGAGAGTCCTCTGGTGGGGCGAGGTGGAACAACCATCGGTGGAGAGTGTATTCCGCGAGAGTCCAGCAAATTACTCCAGCGACTAAAGCAAACGGAATGTGATACAGAGTCATTGTGAACCCTCCGAAGAATATGGGAAGGTAGTGAAGGTCAGGATCAACCTTCATGTGGGATATGGCGGTCAAGATGAACAGACCAGTGACTGGCAACCATATTAGTGGTATGTACCACCAGTAGTTGTCGGCAAAATACTCTAAGGCGTTTGATTCGAACAATCGGACGTGCTTATCCACAGGAGAATGGACCCACTCTAAGTAATCTTTGCCGAGGCTTCCAACTTGCCATAACAAAGGTTTGTCCCAGTCGACCAGTTCCTCCTGAAAAAAAAAAATAGATATTTACAATAGAATAAACAAAAAGGTACACAGTGCAAATTAATGCAAAATAAGAGACTTGAACTTGGGGTGCCCATACTACTGCTCCTGTGGTCCCAGAGTCACTCCAACAAATTTCAAAATCTATCTACTTCAGTTTGATTTCTAATCATTTACTGCATTTTGACAAAAGCGTGTACTTTTTTCAGTGGGAACATTTTTTGACGTTGCGCTTCTGAGGGCTAACCAGAATCAGTTATTCCAAGTGAAAGTACATAAAATTCCAAACTCGTGTTTCAGATGACAATCTACAAAGTACAGACTTATTTGAGTGTAATTGTCTCATGAAGTATAGTTTTTGTTGTATTTGGGATAAAAGTCTTCCAAAATTCCTGTTAGCAAGCCCTAGAAGGAGTGATTTGATCAGTTCAAAAGCATGGTGCTTATTGTTTTAATAAATATTCAATGTAAATTGGTTTAAAAGTGCTATATTAACGCTGGATTAAAAAATTGCCTTTATAGGTGCCAATCCGACCTCATGCACATCACATCTTTTCGTGTTATGCAAAAATTTATATAATTGCATTCTAAAAATCCAGGACATCTAAATTACAGAACATAATCCCAATAAAAGCCATGCTAAATTTTCTTTAAATCTTTTTTGAAGATCGTGTTGCATTTAGAAAATATCTATGTTTACATAATATAAATGAGTGCATACATTTTGTTTGCTTTTCAGACTGAGGAGAAAAATACTTTCCTAGTTATTTATATTACACACCCTATTGCACATACAAACATGGGCGTCACAATAAGAACTAAATTTTTCACCAAAATTAATTGTCAGACACCTTTTCCTCATGGTTGTACCAAGCTACCAACACTTCTTTCTGTAGTTATAGTACCATGCGTGAGGAATTACAAATGACATAAGGTGAAAAAAAAGTACTGTAAAAAGTGGCATCACTTTTTTCTACAGTGCATAAAGTTCCACAGAGCATTTTATTACTGGTTTTTATATATAACTTACAAATGTATAAACTAAATCTAGTTGACCCATTAAAACAGTGTTTCCAAATTTAACAAGTTTTCTAGCGAGTTGGTTCTGAAGACAAAAAGAGCAATGCAAACTGCAAAAAGTAATGAACTACATAATGTCTCGTGGCGCGTGAATTAAGGAGTCCTTCTAGCATTTTTTTTCGTCTATGGACAGGCAGTGTTCACATGCTTTGCCCTTATTCTGTTATATTATACCAAGGTGTATTGCTCAAGCTCCCCCTATGGGAAAATGACAGTCGTCGTGTGCGGTCATATTTGCGGAAGTTGCCATAAATAGTATTCTTGGGATATCCCATGGCCACCAGTCCTGTTTTGTGGTGGCTGGGAAACAGGCTATAGTATGCTCACCAAAGGGCAGACTGAGGTTCCAATTTAATCAAGAGATGGCTCTGTGGTCTCCTAAATTCTGATTGGCTGTCAAAGGGAATTCCCTTGCGATGTATGCTTATATGGGTGCACACATAGGTAAGATTGGCCAAACAAGGTTTAATGCGCGTCTAAATGCAGTGTAGTGGGTGAAAATCATCTCTAAGTGTAGCTGAAAGACTATTATCTCACAGAACCAACAAGAATGTTGTGAAAGGCTGCTCCTGGAGCAGTTTTAATCAATTTTCTATATTTGCACTCCACCAGGCGGCACTTGAGCCATACACCTTCCTCTCTATCTCTAGAACTGCTATGCCATTGTGATCACTCCGCCTGTGGTCTATGACACAGTGTCAGAGGGACTCCTTAAATTGGATAGTTGAAATCATACCCTTAATTCGTGGATGCTTTACGCTACTCCTCCAAAACTACTCAATGCCCACAACTAAAAATTTGCAAGCAACACTATTTGACGTCTTACAACAACCATAAGTGGGTGTGCTTTCTCAAACTGTTCATATTATACCACTGCACCTATTAATCATTTATGCACGACTTCCAATAGCTATCAATCGTCTCAAATATAGTGGTATTTGTTGTGTTTTCCCTGGACTCCAATGGAGGGAGACAGGGCCCACTGTCTTGAAACACTGGAAGGATAGGCCTACATGTATACCTACAATTCCCTCTCTATCTGCCATTCTTACTCTCATTATACCCATTATCACGGGTACTATGCTAGTTCTCCAAAATTGTCAACTGATCAGAAATGTAAGCCTACAACTTTTCATGAAAGTTCATTTTTGTTTATGTCCGAAAACATCTTGTGTGATTAATTATCAAAACTTGTTGCTGCGTCACTTTGCTTTGATTCCCCCATTCTCACCATATAACTTGCAGAGGTACTGATAACTTAAAAGTATAAACATTATTTTTTTAGTCCAATGTTATTGTTATTAATCTATAAAGATCCCCACAGTATGAATGAAAACAATTTTGTTTCAAGTAAACTCTGCCTTATCTCGCTGCAGACTGACTTTTTCTGGGACGTATTGACCAAGATCTAAAAAGAGAATGTCCCTTTAAGGGTTCTCTTTATTTATAGGATTTTTGGATAGAATGGACAGGTTAATTTTGTGTAAATATCAAAATAGTGTGGGACAATATGCATTAAGTGCTACTTTCAGTAACCTGCTTGCTCAGTCTGTTTACAATTTTTTTTTGTACAGGATATAATTTTGTAGCATGAAATGGGTGCCACCTGTTGATATTGTGAAGTCATATGGCAGCATTTTTGATAAATTGCCCTGTCACTTATAGTCAACTTGTTTACTATCTTAACAATGATTCCCATTGTTGTGTACATTTGCCAACACCTTGAAAATAAATTTATTTTACAATAGCTGGATTGTTGTCTATGAATAGAAATAAATAAGTAAAATAACCCTCTGTTGGGTTTCAGTGCTCTATACGACAACGCATGTTTCGCGAGTAAAACATAAACATTACTGAAGATACAAGTAGAAGAGTTAAATTTTGTTCTTTTTATTCCCAAAAAATGCCAGATCAGTCAGAGAGACTCTAGACAATGATATTGAGCACAACTCCTGAATACATTGAATGTAAGGTAGAAATGTGTATGCTATAAGACTGAAATATATTTCATCGATTTCAGAATTTGTAGATGACCAAATACAGGTGACCGTATTTGTCCTGAGAAAAACAATTTTTTCCAGAGCCGCACTCTAAAAAAATTCAGACAAAATTGGTTTTTTGGTTTCAAAATGGTTTTTTGAAAAACCTAATTTCAATGCAAAAAACCAACATGGATTTTTAGAACAAGGTGCTCATATTTGATCGGTTTCATGAAGACAATGACCTTTTATTGTGACGTCAAAGAAAAAAGGGAAATTGATCTCGAAAAAGGCCCACTTTGCAAACCATGAACCGTGAAAAAGTCTGTTGTTATGAAAAAGGACAATTGTTGTTAAGGAAAGAGGTATATATAGTACCCAAACTGAGTGCAAGGTCAACCTGGTTCCTTTGGAGTCAGTACCTTGGTTGTGCAACAAGCCCAAACATTCACCCAACTTACGAAACTTCCAATGCTACAGGTTCAACTGAGGTTAGACTGCTCAGGTTGGGAAAGAAATCTCAGTTTTCCAAACTTAGGTAAGATCCATGGTAAACTGGAACACATTCAACAAACTTTACCTGCTTGTATAAGATGGTAAACTGGGACATGTTCAACGCATTTTCCCATGTTGTATAAGAAAAATGTAAGAGATATAAATATTTGCTCAAGTTCCAAGTATTCCTTGAGCCTAAACTTGAATACTTGCCACGAAAAGTAAGAATGAACGCCTTTTGCCAAGTTCACCCTTTCGGATCGTATCAGTATCACGATCTGCAAATTCAACCCGATCCACAATTAACGGCAAAGTCGGTAATATCTGCTGCACGAGTTGCAACCTGGGAGAAGATCCATTAATGTCTCGGCTGCAATTTTTGTAATTTACTCTCTTAATAAAGTCATTTTTTTACCCTTTACATGGAAATTAAGCATGCGGAGAGTAGAATTGGATCGAACCAAAAGAGTATTTCATTGATTTCGGATATAAAACTGGCGGAAAAAAACGGTGCGACCAGTATGTATTGTGACATGAGTTTGCAAGAAATGGCATAAAAAACAAATTTACCAAATTATTTAATGACATGCAAGAAAATTTCAAGACTAAGATTTTTACACATAGTTTTAATGGATACAAAAACTACATCAAAATTAAATTATTAGATAATTATGATCCAAATTGTTTAATTCCTCATTGTTATATATGTAACAGAAATTAATTTATTACAAGATAGTCCCTTCTTCACTGTTGCAGACCCTCTTGTCTCAGCCCGTCAGCTCTAAAACTGCGTTTTATTTTCTATACTTGATCTATGATTCTTCCTTTTTTTGTCTCTTTCTTACCTGTCATATTGGATTGATAAGTTCGAGCCATCTGTTGTGCCTTGATACTTTTCTCAACATTGGGGATCCTCAGCAGCGGCAAATTTTTTTGCCATCGAGGGTTCCCTTTGTTCTTTATTCTTTTTTTACCTTCAGCGAACGAAGTTCGAAGAAGGTATTGTAATCACTTGGGTAAAAATGCTGTCCGTCCGCCGGGCGGGCGGGCGGGCGGGCGGTCGGGCGGCGGGCGGATAGATCGTTTCCGGCCCGGCACTCGGCCTCTATTGAATGTATGGGGATGAAATTTGGTACACATCTAGCCTGTATGGTCTAGTTGTGCCTTTTGATGGTCTGATGAATAGATCTTAAATACTTTTTGAAATCATTAACAAAATAAAAAAATAATTTTTTTTTCGTTTCCGGGCCAAGGCTCAGTCACTATTGCATGTGCATGGATGAAATTTGGTACACACGTGGCCTATATGGTCTAGTTGTGCCTTTTGATGGTCTCATTGACAGATATTCTATACTTTCTGAAAAAATGAGAAAAGACATAAAAACATATTTTTTTGTTTTTTGGGCTAAGACTCGCTCACTATTGCATGTACATGGATAAACTTTGGTACACATATGGTCAATATGGTCTAGTTGTGCCTTTTGAAAGGCCTGATGGAAAATATTATATACTTTTTCAAATATTGAAAAAACATAAAAATTATTATTTTTGTTTCTGGCCCAACATCCGGTCACTATTCCATATACATGGATGAAGTTTGGTACACATATGGCTTGTATGGTCTACTTGTGCCTTTTCATGGTCTGACAGATGGCTATTCTATAGTTTTTGTAATATTGAGAAAAAATATTTAAAAGAATTTTTTTATATCGGAGCCAAAACTTCCCCACTATTGCGTATACAGTAATGCATTTTTCTAAACAAATCACCTATGCGATTAATTTAGCAGTGCTTTTTGATGCGTATAACACTTTATGAATCATTGGAAAAATAGAGATAATGGAAGGCCACTACTCGACCGCTATTGCATACCTATAAGCAATTTCGGGAATACACCAATTTTATGATATTATTGTAATCTTCTAAAGGTGTCATTCGCTGAAGGTTTGCTGCTGCGCAGCCTATGTTTTTGTATATTGGTAATATATGTGTTTTGTATATTTTATGAGCAAAAAATAAACGAGTCTGAGTCTGAGTCTGAGCTGGTGGGCATCCGCAATGAAAGAGATACAATGATGTCTGAATTTTAAAATCCCTTGTTATGGGCCAATTGGAATCCAAAATAAGGATTCCCTGATTTTTGCCTCTTCAAAGCAAGACTGTCTTTTTTCTAGACCACCCTGTACAAGGTTGAGGTGACCGAAAAGATAAAATGCCAAGTTTTTGGTCTGGATCAACCATACTTCTGCATTAGAGAAACATGTAAAATTATGTTGTAAAGAGGAGTGGCCCTGAAAAGTATCTAAACTTTTTCCTATGTTCTTCGGACTATTGAAGGCGTAAGACCTTTTCGTACCTCTGATTTCACAATTGAGAGACTTTCTTAGAGACAATTTTTCGTTCCCAAACTTTACGAATGTTTTCCTTTTCACGTTTTTGCTTTAAAAGTGAAGCAAAGAAAACATATTTTATATTACAACTTCTTTAAGCATGAAGATGTAAGCTGTAATCAAACAAACGGATTCATTTCCAACTTTCGATCACGCAATTAAAGGAAAAAAAGTGCAATGCCTCTGTTTTTGTAGTTACGCACTACTGGTTTTGACTCATTGGTGCATTCATTGGAAAAAATATATAAAATATAAATCAACAACAAAAAATTATTCTCAAAAGTCTTCCTTATGAAACAAATCTATTTGGATTATGATTTACTGACACAAAGTCAAACGTGGTAAGCTATAAGCTAGCAAATAAATTCTAAAATTCAGCCCTTGTGGGTGGACAGCAATCAAATAATTGATGAGGAGATTTATTTGAATAGTTGTCGTTGTATAACAACATGTCACACAACAAGTAATCAACTGATGCACGGACAAATAAAACGAGTAATTTGTAATGAATAATGACAAAGATAACTAGCGAATCAATGACCGTGAGCGATCAAACGAGTAGTGTGGGTCATGTTGGTCTTCTCAACTTTCGAGGTACCATCTAACCGTCTGTTTTGGGTCAATTATTGGAAAACTTATGTGAAAAAAGGCATGAATTAACTCTTCGTACAAGTAGAAGCATACCTTTTTATCTTTTAAGAAATCTAAGTTATGGACATTTTTGCAAGAAAAGGCAACCTTCGGAAAGAGACTACTATATTATAAGCCCCCTTTTTTTTCAGGCGCATTCAGCTTTGGAACTCTTTTGGGCTTCTACTGTTTTGTTAAGAAACTTTTTTTCGGGCGCATTCAGCTTTGGAACTCTTTTGGGCTTCTACTGTTTTGTTAAGAAACTTCCTATTTACTTTTCTTAGTTCCTTCATTTCTGGTGGGCTACAGACTTTCATGAAAATAGTGTGACTGTGTTATGGCGCTGTTTGCTTTGCAAACTTGTGACGTCATCCTTAAAGGCACTAGTTACCGGTTACCCTCAAAAATTAAAAGCACAGTTGTTTTTTCTTTACTCTTATAGAGTGTCTGTTTTCCTTTCGCACGGTCTCACACAGATAGAGTGGGTTATACTCTTGCTAAACTCATTTTCAATGATTGAATTTTTCTACTCTTTGTTGACTTAGCACGGGGAAGTATGGGATTGATGATGCATTTCTGAAGGAAGATATGACAGAAAATTGAAGACCACTCCAGGGGGTGTATGCTTCTGCAACTGTAGCATCATTAATCCAGTGATCATGCAGTTCATAAGATCTATGTTGCTCTGTTGGATAAACAGTAATTACATTCCCATTTAAAGCTATAATCAATTTGAAATAAATTAAATACTACAATGCTGAATAATGTGAACTGGAAAGTAATAATTCCCTTAGTTTTTGTCATTTGAATAATTATTATTGAATCAAGCATAATAATCTGTGTAGAAGTCAATATAATTCCACGCTGTACATCAACGGATGAAAATATTGAAAGAAAGATTGGTTGTGGGTGTTACAGGAGTTTACGAGAAATTGACTTCTGACTTTTCGTACCATGGGATTTTTCTTTCTGCTCATTTTTTGCTCTTTCTCTCACAGATCATTGATCATCTATTCAGTTCGGTACGGCATAATTTGTCACATCTTGCACTTCGGTAGATTGAATCAATGAGATAAAGAAGCTAAATATCAAATCAATTATGAAATTGACAATGAAACACTGTCAACAACAGTGAAAACTATGAAAACAACTTCTCATCACATTCGTAAACATATTGTTTTAGACTACTGAATCAAACATCAGTACATATACTTGAGTGGTTATATTCTAAGAGGTTATTACATTGCTGAATTTTTGCCCTTCCTGTATCTTCACTCTCAACATGTATCCTCCCCACACCCCAAGAGCAGAGATGCAGGGAAGGATAGTAATTCAGCCATGTTATATTCTGGTTGTCCCACACCATTTCTTCTGTAAGTTTTGTATCTCGATCTATACTGTCAAGAAGCTTTAGTAGCTTAAAGATTAACTAACAAGTAGAGGCAGAAATGGTAATGCTATGCTAAAGATGGAATTTCACAGTTAAATTTTTTTCTTTCTTAGGACCTTTAAAAGGAAGACATAAATTGCCTCAAAGATAGCAATACAAATCCATTTTCTCTTGGAACATGGCAGTTGTAATTAAAATCTTTCGCTTCACAAATTATTTAAAATTTAATTTAATTACAGACACTGGGGGCCTCTTATTTCATGGTGGTACTGTTAAAATGATATACACTCAAGTTAATCTACATACAACAGGAAGTTTTAAAAGCAAACGAAACACTTGACTATCACGTCACGCTTCGTAAATATTCGCATCGCAGAGCTATTATTCTGGGGATGCATTACATTTAATTTACAATGGCACCAAAAAGGAGGACATTCACTTACACAGAAAAGAATTGATGTAATTTTTCTTTAATATCAGAATCAAATGAAAAAAGACATAATTTCCTTATGATTGAAATAAAAGTCATTATACATGTACATTCTGATTTTCTGTACAGCACAAGTCAAGAAAAAGTTGATGTGTACTACATTTTACCAAATCGATTCTAAAGCTTAAACTATTTCTGAACTGAAGAGCCACTCCTCTACATGACAGACTAAGAAAGAAATCTTCACAGCCATTGACAAAAACCATGCTCTGCTGCAATTTTAGGACACTCTATTGACTACATGTAAAATCAAGGAAAGATGAACCCACAGGCTTTTTTGGTTACAGGTTCGAATATCCACTCGTGTATTCGAGATCTACCCTTCGAGTGTATTGGGCCTTACAAACCATAAACGAAGGTCTTTTTTTTCCGAGGGAGTTTTAAAAACTATCAACTAATCTCAGATCAACAGAATATATCACAGTCTGTCGCTTTGATATAAAAACAGAGTGGACTGTTGCACTGTGAAAATTACACTTCTTGTTCATCATTCTGAGGATTTGTCATGACCATACTCAATACTTTCAATTTTAATTTTGACTTAAGGAGACATATCCCACTTGTTGTTGACAGCGAAACGAAAGGATTGTGCATCTGATTTTCGCTCGAAAATCAGTTATGACAAGTCAAATGGCCTACTCTTGATCATAACTAATCAAACAGCCTGTATGTTTCCCATGTTTAAAGTAGAGAAGATGACACTTCATCATGACTCATGAAGTGCTTTTTTCACGGTGAACTGGCCCTCATTTTCTCTATATCAAAGTGACAGACTGTAATTGGATGGCTGTATTGTTATTTACTTTTAAAGACTTTCACATCTATTTCTCTCTAGTGAGAACATAAATGATGACATACGCAAGCAATTTTCTAAAAGCGGAAACGCAAGAAGATCTTAAGGAAATTTGAACAAGGAAAAAAATAAGTAAATACACAGGACATCTTTTGTGCTTTAAATTAAGAGACTTCAACACCTCCTTACTCAAACATAATTACAGGTGTAAAAAATGGCGCAAACAAAATTCTTTAGAATGTTTGGACGAACCAATATTTTTCCGGGCAAAATTATTTAAAGAAAAATTTCAGGAAGTTTGTCTGACACACTGCATGTATATCAGTAATTTGTTATTCGCAAATTAAAAATATTGTCAAATGTTGACTTTTCAACCACAACTGCAGGCTCTAGCCTAAAGATACATTTGTAAAGCACAATAGTAAATTATAAACAAGGTATGACAATTGACAAAAAGTCATATTATTTCGGCAATATGAAGTGAAATAAATATTATGATTTTGTACATGAGAGCCAGAAAATTTCAGATTATTTTACTTGTGAAAATGCTGATGACACATTTGGTATTACTTGCTGCAGTTGAAATAAGTGTGAAAGGGAAAATTTAATGGAAATTCAAATACTGCACAGATGAGCAGAAATTAATGTACATGTAGGTTATTCAGGGCAGCACAGGAGAAGGAATATGTGATTCATCAACTGATGCCTTTAGCCCGAGGTGTGATAAAGACATATTCTCCATCCCATGGTGAATAACAGAGGTGTGATAAAGACATATTCCTGATCCCATAGCGAATAACCACGAGTGGCACGAGACAACGAACAGTTAGACATGGCAGGACAAGTGGACAACAATTATGGGAATCATCGCAATGAAATTTGGGCTGGTAATTGGCTGACAGAATTGTCAAATGAGAAAATGTCAAAACTATCCAAGTATCCATGTGGGACACTGGGAGTCACCATGCATATATTCTAGTAATGACCAGAATCTTCTCCCAGAAGCACTAAGCATAACTAAATTAATGACGCACCCATGCGACCCACTTTATGCCATATGTATCAATATACCGTTGTATGGTTACTCAAGGGTGATTTTACACATGAAATATTATGAGGAATTTCTTATGTTCACGTTTTATACGTCTCCAATTTCAATTTTTTCTGCAAGTAAATGACACTGATTAATGGTGGAATTGGTGGATGGTAAGTTGTCCAATATGTATCACTATCCAATGTTTTATACTAATGGCAGACATTATTATGTTCCAGTGCTAAGTTATATAATGAAGTCAAGTTGACCTAGATTTTTTTATTAATTGTACAATGTACTAATAAAAGGTTATATTTTTAATATAAAATGAATGATATACTTACTCTGCTGAACAGAAAATCAGTCAAGCAATGCTGATAATGTTCTGAAATTAACAGACCTTGAAGTGCATAACACTGTGCCTACCAGAGATGTCTCCAAGGACATCAATGGCATTATCTTATTCAGAAAAAATGGAAGTTGAATAGTATTGATGGATGGATGAGTGGGGCTTTACGTCCTGTATTTATGCACTTTGTAGGCTAATTAGGACAGGAGGAGGACACGGCAATGAGGTGAAGGATGATTGAAACAGCCGTCCAACATAGGCCCAGGTGACCTGGAAAGGGCTGGATTCCAACCCTGGACCCAGCGATTGGCAGTCCAGCATGCTACAAATAGACCAACCCTCCCGCCGGAAATTGAATGGTACATCTTTAAAAGGTGTTTGTTTTCCTCATAAGCATAGACAAGATGAACAAGATGTACATCAAATCATTAATGTATTAAATAATATCATATTTCTGATAACATTTTAGGTACATTCAAACTGGCAGTGACTTGTTTTCCTTCAACGTTCTTCGTTTCCCAGTGCAGCACTCCTTTTCGAAACTCTTATTACTTCCCGCTGCTAAAATAATTCCACTGTAAAATTTGAATTTTGAGTGAGCTCAAATGATTGAGTGAGATGGTTTCGCAATTTCTTGGAGCTGACAAAGCTTGTCGTTTTGAGTTATGATAATCTTCCTGTTGTCATAACTTGAAGCAACAAGGTCTGTCAGCTCACAGGAATTGTGTAACCATCTCACACAATCATCTAAGCTGACTCAAAATTCAAATTTTACAGTGTGAAGATAGTGTGCCAACTGTCTATTCATCTATCTTTTTTTAGTTAACAAAAGAATTGGGAGCAGGCTTCAAATGAGGTGTATTTCGTACAAATGTTGTAACACCTATTTTTTTAAATCATGTATTTTGTTGAGATAAATCAAATTCAGTATTAGCACTATAGCGGGGCAGGTATGTAAAAAAAATTGTGCATTTATACATAGAAGCATGAAACTTGGAACACACTTAAAAACATCTATATGAATATATTCGGATAGGGAGCCACCTCAAATGTAGCTTAGGTGGCTACTGGCAGCCATTTTCCAAAATGGCGGCCAATTCTTCCATTTTGCTGCTTTCTGTGTAGTTCCTGCAAATAGAATGCATGCAAATTGTGTTTTTTATTCCTTCTCTAGGTGTTCAGTACATAACTATACAATTTTTTGGTAGCCTGGACTGTTTTCCGCCTTTTTGGACTCCATTTTGATAGAAATATTGATTGAAATGCTGGATTTCGCGGTTACGCATGGTTACCCATATTCTTAATAAATCTCAAAATTAGTTAACATATTTGAATTCCTTGCAAAAAGAGCTTTCAAATGAGTACCCGCATCAATGAGTTTCGAAAATTTGGTATGCAAATGGAAAAAATGAAAATAAAATGTTTTTTGAAGATTTCGGTTTTTGTTTAATCTTGACAAAAAATTAAGGTAATCTATTGATGCTACCATTCATTTGAAAGCTCTTCTGACAAGGAATTCAAATATGTAGATGATTAAATATCAATTGAGATCCCACGAAAATATGGGAAATCGCGAAAATGCTGCATTTTCTTCAACAGTTCTGACAAAATAGACCCTGACTACACTAATATCCCTTTAATAGTTCAATTCACAAATCAATTGATAATGTATTTAGATCTGTAGAAGGAATAATTAGCACTTTTTCATACAGTCAAATTATAGGCACTTCACAGAAAGCAGGAAAATGAGAAAATTAGCTGCCATTTTGGAAAATTGCTGCGTTGGGTCAACCAGGTCAAATCTGAAGTGGCTCCCTATCTAAATATTTTCTTTAAAATGTTTTTTAACTGTGTGCCAAGTTTCATGCTTCTATGTATAAATGCAATATTACTTCCCTATTCATGACAAATCTGTCCTGCTACTAGTGCAGAGGCGGATACAGGGGGGGGGGGCTGGGGGGCCCGGGCCCCCCTAGACCACCAAGATTAATAGTAGCATTTTGAAGAAAAATCGCGATTACGCAAGCCCGCGACTGCCGAAACAGTCTGGGCTCCCCCTAGACTATCGTGTATGGATCCGCCACTGCTAGTGTACTTTACAAACAAATTGAATGTCACTTTTTCAATATAACTATTATTCGGCGGGCTCCAGATCAGATGTTTCTACCCTCTGAGGAGTATTGCGCCTAATACAATAGTCTTTGTCAACCTCTCGCTATTTGTAAACAATTTCATTATTATCTGGCATGTTGATTCTTATTATGCTTTGTAGTTTACACAGTATGTGATGCACGAAATTACATTATAAGCACCCAAAAGTTAATATTTAGGTATGGGAATGAAATTGTGTCATTTCCATGCCAAAATATCACAGTCTGGTCTGCTGCATCTGTAGGCTCATAGTCAATTATAGACGAATAATACCACAACAACATATGGTTCTTGACTCCATTCATTGTGTCCACTCTTTAGTACTCCCCCAATAAAGTGCTATTTCTACATCGTTGCTCAAACATTGTGTACCATTTAGACACACAATTTTGTTACATTATATGAAAAATACACTTTTGGTAAAAGGGTTGTTTTCTTTCCCTTCCCTTTATGTCAAAATTGAAAAACCTCTCTCCGACACTTCGACGGATGAATGACTCACTGATAAAATATAAAATACACACCCTTTTAAAAGTTATACAGGAAATTATTCATGCGGTACAAATATTACTTGAAGGAAATGAGTTTTTAACTTGTGGAGAAAACGGTAGGGCAGCTGAGCTGGGTGTTTTAGTCCGCTGACTTTCTCGGAAGAAACTAAAATATGATGAGGGCTATGACCAAGACAACATCATTTGGTAAATGTGGACATTGTCCATAAAACAGGAGGATTTGAAGGGCTTGTGCAAGGGCGAAGGATCCCAGAGCTTTCTATTCATGAAGACATTACCAAGAAATTCAAAACAGGGCAGCCAATGTCATATGGCCATCTTTTTTCAATAGATTGGGCCAAAATTGCCCAAAAACTACGAGACGTCAAACACGTGTCTGTGTTATGTACATTTTATGGCTTGAAATTGCGAAATCATCAATCGGAACACTGTTGAGTTTTACGTAAACCTTTAAATGTTGACTCGTCCAGTTATCCATGACACTTTTGGTAAAAGGGTTGTTTTCTTTCCCTTCCCTTTATGTCAAAATTGGAAAACCTCTCTCTGACACTTCGACGGATGAATGTGTCACTTGTAAAATATAACATACATACCCTTTCAAAAGTTACACAGGAAATTATTCATGCGGTAGGTAGGCAAGTAAGTATTTATTGTTGCACCGACCAATGTTTAAAAACATATATACAATTAAGCAGTGTAAAACATCAAAGCAAAACGGAGAAGTCTTCAGAGAAAAATTCAAAAAAGGCTAACAAATAATACTTGAAGGAAATGAGTTTTTAATTTGTGGAGAAAACTGAAGGGCTGCAGAGCTGGGTGTTTAGTCCGCTGACTTTCTTGGAAGAAAATAAAATATGATGAGGGCTATGACCAAGGCAACATCATTTGGTAAATGAGGACACTGTCCATAAAAACAGGAGGATTTGAAGGGCTTGTGCAAGGGCGAAGGATCCCAGAGCTTTCTATTCATGAAGAAATTACCAAGAAATTCAGAACAGGGCAGCCAATGTCATATGGCCATCTTTTCTTAAATAGATTGGGCCAAAATTGCCCAAAAACTACGAGACGTCAAACACGTGTCTGTGTTATGTACATTTTATGGTCGGAAAATCGCGAAATCATCAATCGGAACACTGTTGAGTTTTACGTAAACCTTTAAATGTTGACTCGTCCAGTCATCCATGACATATAGTAAAATTTACTGAAGAGAATGAAAAGCTTTGCACTTGATTTTGAACATACGAAGAAGTCAATATTTGCGAAGCCAAAACTGGTGCTTCAATCCGTGACCTGAGATGACTTGTGATATTGGGTGCCATCACACTTACAGGGAAAAAGGGTAACAAGGGGGTCATGAGAAGTTGCCTTGAAAGGTCATCATGACACATGGACATGTTTTCCGTCGTCGTACGATTTCTTTTAAAACCTCATTTGTGTGGATTGATGGATTTGACTGGCCAAGCGTGTAAATGCGCCTTCTTCCGATAGACTGACTGGAAATGTCCTTGTGATATTTCAAGGCTCCTCACAGAGTGAAAAGATTGTGAAAAAACTTAATTTCTGCAGATTCCTTGGGTTGAAAAAGTATGTTGAACTAAAGAACTGTACCAGCAAGGTGGGAATGTTTATGGAGTTCTCTAAGAAAGTTGTCAAAATAACAATTTTCCTTTTTAAGATCTCCATCTTGGCGATGCCACAAAATTGACAAAGCATGCTTTCGACTCAAGAGACCATCATGCGGAGTTCTCGTGATTTGGCATTCGAAAGTTTGCTCACTTTAACCAGAACATTCTGCGACGTCATCATTGTTTGTGCTCACAGTCACATGACATGGTTGGATCATGTGATGGCATTCATGTTGTCACGAGTGCATAAAAAAATACACAAAAAATTGCCAAAAACTCCACGATTGCACAACTTCGACAATGTTTGTTCTTGTCTCAGTTGTCTGAGGACTGAATTTGTATCGGTAAGTATTCGACAAGGTTTATGGAATGTTGTGCTGTTAAGCTACACTGTTTGATAAATGTTAACTCTCATGAGCTATGCTATATATATGCCATTCAGGCACATATCTTTCTGCTCATTTTGGGCTTCAGTTTCCAGATAGTTTTCAAGTGAATTTTACAATTTTCAGCAACACATACTTTTTTTCGGTGGAATCAGGTTATCATTTGAATAGTCCAATCATTATATAATTATAGCATCACTGATATTTTCTCGACAATGGCTTGAACGGGCTTTTCATGGCACATTCCATACGTGCTAGATGGATTATCATCTCCAGAAGAATTCCATTATCTTAGAGCACACAGGACAGACATGTATTCTGCTAATACAATCATCTTTACTCACCTCTCTCCAACCCAACATGGTTTTGCCTCCTGTTTCTGATTCAGCTCGCTGTGTGCCTCGGTCCTTTTTCCGATGAATTACGCCATTTGCGAATCCATTGCTTACACCGTTTACTCCGTTTGGCTTGCCATTGGACATGCCATTGGACATGCCATTGGCCACCCCATTTGCTTTGCCATTGGCTACACCATTGTGTGAAATCTGAAAATATAGAATAAATAATTTTAACTGAGACCAGTTATAACAAGCAAGATGAAGAAAATAAATTGGGGAAGCCATTTGGAGCAGAAACATTTCTGAAGAAGCTGCAAAATGACAAAATGAACAATGACAATGGCAATAAGAGCTCAAGGAAAAGGGAAAATTCATGAAAGAAGAAGAAAAAAATAAATAAGGAAGGAGACAAAGAAGACAAGAGTAACATAGGCGTAGGAGGTAGGAGGTCTGGGGGGCCTACAGCCCCCCAAAAACTTTGGAAAATAATTTTTTGGGGTAATTTGGGCATTATTTTATGGGTAGCCCCCCTCCATCAAAGTGATTGACCTCCTACAGAAAGGAACACTTTAAAAACAGAAGAAGAAGAAAGAGGATGGAATGACCATGGACAGAAAAAGATGGCTGAATTTAGAACGTAACACTTTCAATGGCTGTTTTGGCTGGTAAGTGGTGACGCAAATACAGACGTTTTATTTTATTTAATGCCGATGTAAAAAAGTTTTTTCAAAGGCAGTGAAGCATTGACTGTCCTTATAAGCGAACTGCCTATCCACAATATTGCTGTATTTGCACTTTAACAATTTGCATATATAAGGGAACACAAGCAAAAAGCAGAGTTATTTGCACCAAAATTCGATTTCCTTTGGCCTAATGTTTGAGAGCACTTGTTTGTTCAACCACTGGTTCTGAGGTCGTGGGTTCGAATCCCACTCCAGAAGTGATTTTAGTCTCAGTCGATCTATATTTAGAAAATTA
Organism: Platynereis dumerilii; assembly: GCA_026936325.1. Lineage (NCBI taxonomy): Eukaryota > Metazoa > Annelida > Polychaeta > Phyllodocida > Nereididae > Platynereis > Platynereis dumerilii. The sequence goes on from JAPTHN010000003.1 coordinate 14,691,052, forward strand.
CGTAATTGGAGTGAAATTGTACACCGTACTGCCTAATTTATTTAAAGGAAGAAAGACCCAACCAATTGAATAAAGGGCACTTAAACTCTTTTTTTAAAACACATTTCCAGGAAACCAATCTTTTTTTGTCTACCCGCAATTATGTAAACGTGTACGCCAAGCATGGTTTACAAGAAAATATTTGAACCATAAAGTTATAATAAAAAAAGGACAAAGAACACGAAAACCACCTAACTGTAAACTTCAGTACTCTTTTTTCGCAAGCTAAGTTTCAAGAAAAGTGCATGATGTTTTATGTACAACAGACATTTGCCTCTTATTTCAACATTTCTATAAACAGCATTGAAAATTGAGAATTAAGGCTAGTGATAACTATGATTAGGCCTGTAGGCCCCATTGCTCCTGGTGACTGAGTGGCCCGTGGCATATTGATGCGTTGTTCCTTGTGTTTGACATTGTTTTTACTGTCACTAATGTACATAATTAAAATGCATATTTTCTCTTGTATATAACATACACAATGTATTATTGGTGCTTCCATTTATTGTGATGTTTATTCTGTCTGTACATAATTGTGTACCTTTTGCTTTTTATACCACTTTTTGTGCTGTAGATAGTATTACCAAGATTAACATGCTTCATTTACTGCTGTTCTATTGCGAATCAGTCATCACTAGATTGTAGAATTGCAAATATGGTGCTTTATTATATTCTAACTTTTAATATGTGCTATAAATTATTCATAAGTTAGTAATCTTTTTGATGCTCATGTATCTACATTAGTGTATCGTAATGAATTATTCTATGAATTTGACCTAACCTATATTTTATATTGTTAGTTTCGATTTCATTCTATTGCATTACATATTTCATAATTACTCCTTCTTAGTTGTAGTTAGGTACTATCCCTCTTTTGTACATACTTCCTATCTTATTTGATGTTTTTTTTTTTTTTTCTATGGATTTACGTGACACGTGTATCTTGATGATATTCCGTTGTCCAATAAAATTCTATATATATATATATCGATATTTCATTTCAAGACCATTTGAAAATATGAAATGGAATTTATTCCGGAATTCTACCCCAGATGATTCAATTATAATAATGGTGAATAAGCTTATAAGTGTTAGGGATTTGCTTCCTGTATTTTTGCTCTGACAAGGCAAAATATACACCTGCCCACCCACACTCTAAGAAATTTCAGACAAAATTGGTTTTTTAGATTCAAAATGGTTTTTTGAAAAACCAAATTTCAATGCAAAAAACCAACATGGATTTTTTAAAAAAAATTTAAAAAAATCCATGTTGGTTTGCATTGAAATTTGGTTTTTCAAAAAACCATTTTGAATCTAAAAAACCAATTTTGTTCTGACATTTTTTAGAGTGCATTGCCCGACGGACAGACAATATTTAACCCAAGTGATTACAATACCTTCTTCCAACTTCATTGGCTGAGTGCTTCCTGTAAGTAAGTGGAACGCATGATATTGTGCCATTGCATCAATACTAAAAATCCTCAACGAAACTGCTTGTGGAAGCATGAATTTTCATCCGATGAGAGGAAAACATATAGGGTCATAAAGGCTGATATGTGAGACATGTGGGATAACAATGGCAGCCAATTTTCTTTGCTGTAGTCGAAGTTAGGTGCGGGTCAAAGTCTTTGATAACTAAGTGAACCACCTTTCCCTATTAAATAACATTGGGCTTGTGTTTCACTTACTTATCAATGACTTTGATCCATACCTAAACCTTTCCCTATTAAATAACATTGAGCCTTTGTTTCACTTACTTATCAATGACTTTGAGCCATACCTAACTACAACTAGAGCAAAGAAAAATGGCTGACATTGTTATCCTACACATATCAGCCTTTATGACCCTATATGTTTTCCTCTCATTGGATGAGAATTTGTGCTTCCACAAACAGTTTGGCTGAGGATGTGTAGCACAATATCATGCGTTTCACTCATAAATTTACAGGCGGCACTGTAATAAGTGTCAGACCTATCTGTCACCCTATCCGCCTGTCTATCAAGCTACGTGGAAGGAAGTATATAAAATGCCAAACTTAAAGGAAAACGTCCTAAATATGAGTTCATGCAAATCAAATGCATTAGAATGTAATTTATAGGCCTTCAGAAATAATGCTTCTGTGATGTTATTCTATGGTATTGGACATTTTAAATTAGGTATTAATATCATTATAAAAGGAATTGATACCACCTTAAGAGCAGGTTCTGATTGTCATGAATATACATGGTATATAAGAGTCTTTATAAAGTGTTACATAAAATGGCTCTACAACAAATGAAACCATTCTTGTTTCTCTGAATTATTTGGTTTCAAAATGGCATTCTCTGTAAGTGTCTTTGTATTTACAGTCACTGACCCATGAAATTTCCCTATTCATTTTTATATACACTTTTATTTTGTAATATCATTTTATGCTACCTCTTTTTTTTTAATCTATGGTGCGGCATTGGTGCCACTTTTATTTAGTTTCAATGGAGTTTTATGTGTCTGCATCACATACTAAACTTTTTCCAATCGATGGGTGCAAGGTCATCTGCGCCTGTTTTGGACAGCATTTCCAAATGACCTTCACTTAATTGCTGTGTCCTTCTGTCCAAATTTTCCCCCTAGGTGGATAAATACAGGAATTACAGCCCAAACTATCCACCGTCCATCAACCATACAGTTCCGCCAGTAAGTAAGTGAAACAGACTATGTTTTGCCATTGAGTCAATGCTTGACATTTTCCACCGAACTGCCCCTGGAAGCACAAATTCTCTTCGAATGAGTTGAAACGAAATTGGGTCAAAAAGGATGACATTTGAGGCACAGCGGATAACAATGGCTGCCAATTTTTTTGGCTGTAAGCAGAGTTAAGTATGGGTCAAGGTCTTTGATAACTAATGCCAATGCTATTTCAATGGGCAGGGGGATTCACTTACTTATCAAAGAGTTTGACCCATATGTAACTGTTTTCAGAGCAAAAACAAATGGCTGTTATTTGTATACAACATGGCTCAAATAATTATAGTCCTTTATGGCCCATATGTTTTCTTTTCATCTGACGAAACTCCTTGCTTCCACAAGCAAATTAGTTGAGGAGGTTTAGCATTGACCCAGTGGCAAAACATCACTCATTTCACTTATTTACAGGCAGCATTGTACTCATTTAGAAGCTGGTTCTCAAACACAGGCCTGTATCAAATGCAAGCCGGACCAGCACAGAATTCATGTCAATTTTGACTATACCAGCTGTGTCTTAGAGATTATTCATGATGATGTCTGGTACAAACATAACATGACAGGGTGCAGAACCTAAAGTATTTAAAGTTAATCACCGTGAAGTGTACATCAAAGACACCTATTGTTTGTTTGTTGCTATGAACACAGCCAACAGAATCACATGACTGTCTGTTGTTCAATTGTGATGTCACCACGGCTGATGGGGTAATAGAGGCCAACTCCCATTATCATCACCTCAGTCATGAGATAAGTAGGGTATTATCATTAGATAACCCATGCAACAACCGCCCATAAGGCCCTCATTTGCAGGGCCGACAATGATTTTGAGGGCGGACAATGATTTTGAGGGCCGACAATGGTATTGTCGGCCCTGTGATGACGTCATGACTCATGCTGCCTAGCAACCATGAGCATCTGAATCTATAAATAGATTGTGACGTCATGATTTTCAAGGGCCTGCAAGTGGTAGCGTCACAAGTTTTGTTGAAATCTTTAATACTGACTCAGTCTTGGTTGTTTCTTTTGTTCTCAGTCCCTATTTACCTGACAACTTTGAAATTTTTACAGGATTTTGAATACTGTATTATACACCAGCACTGCAAAGTACATTAAAGTGCATAAATTGATTGTGACTTTAAAGCTCTGTAATTAAGAAGTGCTGAAAAGTTTTACTAGTCCAGTTCTTAGTGTCTACAGAGTTTTTACAAGGAATTCAGGAATTGTCCTGTATAATCAATGCTGGCCATTGCCAGGTAACCTAATCGCTTGGGTGAAAATTTTTACAATCTAATTTATTGAGAAAAAAAATTGTGATGGTACTTAAAAATCGAATTTGTATCACAGATAGGTCAGGGCGGCAGATGAATTATTTGAGTAAGAGGTAATGATAATAGTAATATCATGACCTGAGTCAGGCATTATGGGTGGTTGACAGCCCTCGGGCTTACTTGTCATCCCTACGATTGTCAGCCCTCGTTCCTCGGGCTGACAAGAATTCGTAGGGCTGACAAGCAATCCCTTGGGCTGTCAACCACCCATAACGCCCTCCACAGGTCATGTTATTGTTATATTGTGACGTCATGCCCCTAATGAATTAGAGACAGAACAGCTAAATTTGCCTGTTGTGTGCAGCTTTGACTGACCACAGCTCAAAAATGGATGCAGATGGACCACTTCATTTTTACCAATTTACAGTTAAGGAAGCAAGGATCATCTGGTTAGAAATTTTAAAACACGGTAATACTCTAGCTATTTTTTTTATTCGTAAAAACTAATAATTTAAGTATTTTTATTAACATTTTAATGTAAATTGTATTGTAGTATTTAGGCCCAGTAATAAAATACTGCAATTTCAGAAATATGGTAATACTTCGGGACTTTAGGGTGATTACCTTTAAAGTACAAAAAAAAAAGACACTAAAACAGTTTTTTAAAGCACAGCATGACTGGCAGACTGGCAGTGTCTGGCACTAACACTAATTTATAAAAAGTTATTAAAACATGTCATTAAGGTGAAGTCTTTTACGTCACTTAATTACTTATTTTATTAGTACATCTAGTTTGGTGTCCTATATTACAAGCTTTAAAAGACTTACATAGTACATTTCAAGAACTGCTTTCTATTATCTCACAGTATCGAAAGAAAAAGTGTGTGATTGGTTTATTAAACCCTAGAAAAATGTTCAATTTAGCTGTCAATACCCTCTGTAACACTGACACCATATGTTACCAGTGCACAATTTAGGTGTGTGGAGGCCCCTGTGCTGAGAAGTTGTGGGGGCACCCGAAATGCGTTACGTTCAGATGTTTCTGTAACTTTCAGAAGGGTCATGTAGACTCTGTCCTGGCATGTGCATGTAATTTGGCTAAATCGAAAAAATACTAAAACCATTCTATACGTTTACAGAGATAGATGGGAGACCTTTTTTGAAGGGCTCTCTGTCTCGTTACAGGCGATTTCATTACCATGCGATTCTGGTCATTCACAGTTGCCTGTGAGGGATCAATGCAATGTATATACTTGCTACGTTTTATATATTAGCTGTGTGACGTTCTGTTGTTTCTAAACCAATCAGATGAAGCAAAAATGCTATGTATTTAGTGTGTAAAGAGTCTTAAAATCGCGTACTAATGAAATTGCCTGTAATGTTGTTAAATACCTGGAAGGGAGCAGGTAGTGTAGCAATTTCTCCCACAAACCCGACTGATGAAGTACATACATTTGTGTTTTTACTTTATCCTAGAGTAAATACAGAAAGAATTGTCTCATCATGTCCTGCTGAATTTAAACGTTTTTACTGGCCTGTCTGAATATGATGACCTTTTCTTTTATGTATTTTCTTAATTGTACATGATGCTTTTTAAAAAGTCAGAAATTTCAGAATCCATGTATACGCAACAGCAAAATACAAATCTGAGAACCCCTTTGACAAAAATAACAAAAAATTTGAAGTGACATATATATATTAAACCTAGGGCACCTGAAGGAGGACTGAAGCCAAAGTGGGAGGGGCCCCCAAAGTAGGAGGGGCCCCAGAGAGGGAGGGCCCCCAGAATAGGAGGGGCCCCCAGAGTAGGAGAGGTCTGCCAGAATGGGATGGGGCTCCCAGATTAAGAGGGGCCCCCAGAATGGGAGGGGGCCCCAAATTTGGAGGCCCCCAGAGTGGGAGTGGGGCCCCAGAGTGAGAAGGGCCCAGAGTGGGTGGGGCCCCCAGAACGGCTGGGGTCCAACAGTAAGTTGGCCCCCCCCAGAGGCGGAGGCCCGGCAGGGTAGGGGGCCCAGAGAGGAAATGAGGAGCTTAGGAGGCCTTGGGCCAGAGGAGAAGTGGGGACCCCAGAGGGGCAAGAGGGAATAAGGAAGAGGACCCCTGAGCAGGGCCCCCCACATATTAACCACAATTTTCCGCTGGTTTGACAGATCACCTGTTCACACCTACATTTTTGAAAAAAAAAATCCACAATTTTGCAATGTAACCTCAAGAAGTTTGGGGCCCCCAAATTTTAATTATTCATGAAGCTCTACTTGTTGCACAAATAGGTTGTCTCAGATCGGCATTCGCGAATTTCGCGTGAACTGTAATAAAATAATTTATAAATATTGCGCATGATCTGCTTGTGTGGGGGCCCCCTCAAATGTGGGGGCCCTGTGCAGCCGCACACTCCGCACACTCCTAAATCGGGCACTGTATGTTACATTAATGATTCTGATTATGAAGGTAGGATTACAGGACCAGTAACAATGAGGCAGAAATAGCTATTGGTAAATATGTTGGCAAATAGTAGGATAAATAGCTTCCAGGTGACTATTTAAATATACATAGAATACAAACACGACCTACACAGGACTGTACTTTAAATAATTACTAATGTAACAGAATTTACCAATAATAAATAATTCATGCAAACTGTGGCAGATAGACTGGGTCAATGGGATATCCAGTCACAAAAATGTTACAAGATTAAGATACCATCATCATATCACAGCACCACTAGATGAATTTAATATCGAAGCAGCTAGGTGGCTGAGTGGTTATAAGGTCAGGTTTGCCTTGCTGAAAATCTTTTCCTGCATGGGTTTGAAGGCTGGGCGGACATTAATTTTTCAGTGTACCTTCAAGGGCAAAGTCTGAGCAGGAAGTAATCATATGAGATATTATAATCACTGGCGGCCCCTTGTACCAGTGTCTGTGTGTATGTATGTATGTATGTATGTATGTATGTATGTATGTATGTATGTATGTATGTATGTATGTATGTATGTATGTATGTATGTATGTATGTATGTATGTATGTATGTATCTGTCTATCTATCTATCTATCTATCTATCTATCTATCTATCTATCTATCTATCTATCCATCCATCTATCCATCTATCTATCTATCTATCTATCTATCTATCTATCTATCTATCTATCTATCTATCTATTAATGATGGAACTTACATAGCCTGATGCATTAATTTATAGCTACATTCTGATATTAACTAAACATTGTTTAGAAAGTCATAGTTCTTAGTTTTAAATATCATATGCATTCTATTGCCACTATACTTGTAGTAAAAATTATCAAATTATCATTGTATGACTTTGATTTTGGCAATTATGCTTGTCTTGTTATCACTAGAAATGGAGATAAAGATTATCTATAATGTTATCCATGAAATTAACTGATAAGTTTTGATAACAAAGTCCTACATTTTATCAGTGCCTAACACCACTTGATTCTTTAACTTGCTACTAATAGACATTTCACTTAGAGGAAAGTCTGACTTGAAAACTGAACTTTGTCTTTGATATCTTAATTGCTTCAGGTAAAATAATAAACAACATATATATTGCCCTCGGCGTCGCTTCAGTCAAAATTAATGCTTCGGGCAATGGACTTATCGAGTTCAATTTTCCCTCAGTCAAATTATATAGTGCGCAATTTCCACATTAGAAACATAAAGCTGATGGTCTCAGATTTTATGTAAAGCAAACATTATGGTCTCAGAACTTTGTGAATCTGGGGAAAGTGAAACAATATTGCACCTTCAGTTACATTGGACCGTCGCTACACCTCCGAGCTCTGAGTGATGCATGTATTATTTGATTTTAATTGTATTTTTTATCATAAAAATCTATAAAATTGAGTGGCATACCAGGAAGTCAAATTTAGACCAAGCTGTGATAAACACATGTTCGTGATAACATGGTGAATAGCCTGACCATCTTAATACAATGAGATAATTACTCAAACATCTAAACATAAAAGCAGAATAAGTGGAAAAAGGGAATAATATTATGGGATTTATTACACTGAAATACAACTTTGTGATTAGCTAACAGAGGTGTAAAATGGTGTAGAGTTGGAGCGATATTGGGGCCACTGTGACATATTGGACCACTGTGACGTCTAATATTGGGTAAAGGCCATGAGAACCCCACTGATCAAATGTACTCCAATTTCCCCTACTTTTCCATATATACCTAAGTCGGAGTTGCAGAATAATTTCAATGGAAAGTAGTTTAGTGATGAATTCGCATGAATAATAATCACATTATATTTATATTTCTTTCTTCGTTGTCGTCCAGTATTTGCAATTGTTTTCTTGTGATTTAAAAAAAGAATTGTCATAAAACTGCTGATTTTGTGTAATTTACTAATATATGTACCATCGGACACATTTGAACCAACTTCAAGTAAAATATTTTGAAATCCTTAATAATGCTTTTACATGAGAAATAATCGTGACATTGATTTCAAAAATAGTTTCCTTAAACCAAGTACTTTAATGCATGCAAACTTTAAAACCCTACCTTAATTAAGTGCTATTACGTAATCATTTTACATAATCATTTATACAAGGTTGTTCAATAATAATCAAGGTTGAATATTTAACTATTTTAATGAACTTCCTTGATTCTACAGAATACTATTTTATGGCATGCTTTTGATCATTATGAAATAAATATAGATGTAAATGTATAACATAAGTGAGGGGTAAGCGGGGGCAAGCGGATGGCAAGTGGGGGTAAGTGGGGGGAAAGGGGATCAGTTGGAGCAAGTGGGGGCTAGCCGGAGGCAAGTGGGGATAAACGTGAGATAAACAGAGGCAATCGAGGGGTAAGTGGGGACTAGCGGGAGGTAAGTGGGAGGCAACTGGGGGCTAGGCGGGGGCAAGCAGGGGCAATTGGGGGGTAAGCGGGGGCATTGAGGGCTAGAGGGTGGCAAGTGGGGGTAAGTGGGGGAAGCTGGGAGAAGCTGGGGCAGGTTGGGGGTAAAATTGGGGGTAACTCATATTGCGGGAATAAGAAAAGGGAGCAAGGGGTGTATCCTGTCATGAGGCTATGTGGTCCATGGTTGACACTGCTTTGCTTCCTTTATTTAATCATCAGCTTGGCTTCTCAGGTCAGGCAAGGACCAGCATATTCGGGTTATCGCATTGGGAACGCATATTGGTCAACATAATATCATGATGTGCTGATGTAATTAGCATGTAAAATATTTGCTCCCCCCACTGTCTATGAAATTCACTCAGTTGATTACAGCCTCCTTCAGAACACATTGTATAGGGTGATCAGAAAAAGTTAGATAGATAGATAGATAGATAGATAGATAGATAGATAGATAGATAGATAGATAGATAGATAGATAGATAGATAGATAGATAGATAGATATGGTAAGTGCAGCCCTCTAAGCCAAGTTCTGGCCACTCACGAGGGTTGATTGATGAGATGGGAGAGAGAGCAGGAGTCCTCAACATGTTACACATTTACCCCTTGTGAGGGATTTTTTACTTGCCCAGCATAAATACTGATACAAGGTTAAATTAATATATATATATTTATATATATATTTATAAAAACCTGGTCATCAAGAGACGACACACCAGAATAGCCTTACTATTGTATAATATATGAAATATTGATAAATATAGGCTTGCTTTTTAAAATAACAAAGTATAGGTTGCAATGAATAGGAAATTGATCAGAAATTTACAAAAAGATGACAACTGAGCATCAATCCTGAATTCTTATATCAAATACTTTGTTTATTTTACCAAAAAGACTGGTGGTGTGTTTGGGGAGACTATTTAATTTCTGGGGGGGGGGGTGGAGTTTTCGTCGGCGGTAAATTATTTTATTCATGGTGACGGCAACGACCTTTTTTTTCAAGCGTGCGAAGTCCCCCGATATTCATTCCTAAATCAAGCAATGCCTTATTAAGAAATAACCCTGCAGAAATGATTTGTTTCAAGACTGCCAAAAAAAGAATTTATTTATTACACCAAAACTGAATAAGAAATTGTTTATTAAGAAAAAAAAAACTCCAAGCCCCCCTCCCATGGTAGTAAATGGTCTCCCATTTATAGATTTATAAGGAAGTGGGTCATTATTTATGAGTTCGAGTTTATGCAACCATGCTTGAAAAATTGTACATTTTATATAACACATTGTGCCAAATTACCAAAGTTATAGGATTTTACATTTAACTTGCAATTCAGCTATTTTGAACCAGTAATTATAAAAGTCTAGAACTTTTAAAGTAACTCACGATTTCTGGAATATAATAATATCATTAGATCCAACAAGATTATTGTTATTAGAAATTATTAGTGTAAGTTGGATTTCATTAAAAACGTTTAAAGACATGCCTATAACTGATATAAATTTGCTGAATAAACCTTCTGACATTCATGGAATTTAAAATGATTTGATATGTATGGGCTCTCATCATAAAAAGTTGTGAAGATTTTAGATACAGTTTAGTTTTTTAAAGTCTCGCTTTAATGGTAAAAAGGTATTAGGCACTCGTTTTGTGGAAACGTTTCGTATTTCTAAAATTAATAATAGATCATATGTGCAAATGTATACAATGCTTGAGTTGATCTATCTAGTATCAAATCTGGTATTAGGACAGACATTGGCTCGTTTTAACATGTTTAATGCATAAATCTATAAATTTACAAGCATTATTTTCCATGAAATGTTGACTTTATAATACTTTGAAATGTGTGTAAAATGTTAGAATGCAAAGCTAGAAAGCTGGATCATAGAGCATTGATGAATTTTCACCAAGAATGCTATGAAAAGGTGGTAATAATGTTTAAACTTTTTGGTGAAGATTATGGTATAAAAATTAAAAAAGATTTTTCAAAGCTGTCTTGGATAAAAACTTTAAAAAAAACTACAAAATTGTTATAAAATAACAATAAGAGTACAAAAATAAACTGGGTTTATGAGTATCTTTTAGATAGATATTACAAACTTATTGCAAAATGATTCTAAAGGTATGTTGTAATTTACATTCATAACAATTTCAAAAATAAAAGTCACTTGATATCACAAGTGAGAAATGCCTGTTTTGGTAATCGATAAACATAAAATTAATACAATTTGGAGAATATGATGTATAGCTAAAATATATAACATTATCATCGAAAACTTAAGAATATGGGGTTGTATAACAGTACCATATAAACCTTAATTCAAACTTGAAGTTACTTAACATGGAGTGGGGCAGTCAACCTTTACTGCCTAAGTACTCAATGTGTATTGAGTAGTGTAAATATACTAAATATGTAATTTCATGTTCAATTGGCTATCAAATATCATTACAAATAAGATCACTGGTTAATTTGATTTGTACAGATCTTATTTAGCCTGTCACAGCCCAATAGTTATACAGCTCAAGTTATTGATTTATTTGAAAGGTCTGTGTGTGATTTAAATATGCTTATTAATTGGCTATTAATGACATGAATATCAATAGCTACAATCACTGTTGGCTGTAGGATATCATTGAACTGAGCTGAGCTGTTACTTTATAATATGGGTAGATAATGATAGATAGAAATTTGTTTCTTATGTAAGTCACCATGCCATGTGTGTAAGAAGTAAAACCACTTTGGATCATCATATGTGAAAAATACATAATTGACGACAATTCCAAGTCACAAAATGTCATAATTACAAGAAAATGATATTATAAAATGATGAAATCACCCACCTTAGTGTTATTATTGTCAATAAGCTCTCCAATGTAGAATTTGTTCATGATCTGATATGCAAATTTAGAGTGGGCATGGCTTTTTGGATCCCTCATGAAATCTGAGATCTCCTGTCCTCCCTTGTCTAGTAATAAGTTAGCGCCTCCGGGATGTCTCCCAGCAAAGTCTGTAACTTCATAAACTTTGTTTTCGTGAACTATCCAAAGATCGTCTCTACTTCTGTGCTGTAAAACTTCGTCCATAGTCAGGGAAGCCATTTTTGGTGTGTGTAGCTTGGACTGGCACCCCTTCCACAGTCATAAAATGAATATACTATCCACGGGGCGTGAATAAATAGTGTTCAGCATGGTGGGGCAGCTAGCTCTCCGCTCTGATTCCCATAAACTATCATCCACAGTCACATAACCAATAGCTTGCAATGTGCGATTGGCGGTTGCTCGAACTGCTCAACTTAAAATAGGTCACACTCGACACACGTGCTTTCAATCAGCTGACTGCTGGCTCGATTTATTTATAACAACTACCTGTACAACAACATCAATCTATTGACGACATCACTTTAGTGATTGCAGATGCGAGCCATCAACACAATTGCTTATGTGATGATACACAGCTGAAGACAGAGTGTACAAAAGTCCAGGCTAATAGATTATGATATCATTTAGTCCACAGTAAATATATATGGTGTGTTGTCGAAGACTTGTATAGCATTACTAATTATAAGTTCACCAAGTTTGCCTAATTTACTGCACTATATTAGAAAACTTAATCCAAAGTGAAAGACTTCGAAAATAGAACAATTCTATCCATTCACAATGCAGCAACGTTGCTTCAACACTAGGTGCTACTTGTACTATCTAGAATGGTTATGCATATCATTTCTTATCAACTGACCCTCTTATCGAAATAGGACACTCAAGTTGTCCCATGATTGCTCAACTCCCATAAATTACGGTGTAATTAACACAAAAATAGTTTTTTTTCAACAAGAAAAAACATTCTTTAAAAAATATCTTAAAGTGTTGTGTGAACTTATGAAACGAACTAGTTAATCAATACCATTCGTTTTTTTTATCACATTGAATTACAAATTGACAAAAATATTATGCTAGTATCTATCTGGTGTTTTTTAAGGTTATTTGTCAGATATCAATCTTAAAACTATGTTATACAAAATGACACTTTACAAGAGAGAGTCTGTCACTCTGTGGATACACTGTATCCAATTTTATTGAAAAAAGCCTAGATTTAAAAAATAGCACATCAATTAGTTAAAGCTTATCCGTTGGTTATGCAAAAAGAGTGAACCAGTTCACTGTGAAAAATGCACTTTGCATGTGACTCATGATAGCCGATGAAGTGTCATCTTCTCTACATTCAACATGGGAAACATAAAGGCTGTTTGATAGTCATATTAAGCAAAGGCCATTTGACTTTTCATAACTGATTTTAGAGTGACAGGCAAACAAAAGGATTATGCAACCAATTTTACACTAAATTCAGTTATGACACGTCAAATGGCCTTCTCTTGATCATGACTAATAATCAAACAGCCTCTATGTTTCCCATGTTGAAAGTAGAGAAGATGACACTTCATCGGCTATTATGACTCACACAGTTCCAAAATCTGAATGAAGCAACACTCATCGTTTGTATATCAAGTTTTCAGGCTGTACTATGGAAACCTTAGAGACTGTCTGAGGAGTCTTTTGATATGTTTGTGCCTAAAAGACCAAAGGATTGTAAATAAGGTTCTTGTAAATAAGGTTCTTACACTACCGGCCAAAATCAGTTAGGGACCGTTCAGAATTTATGAATGGGGGGAGGTGGGAGTTTTGCCAGAACTTCCCGTCAAAAATTGATACCCCCCTTTGAGATTCATGCGGATTTTTAGTACCCCACCCCTAGGTTTCAAGCATATTTTTAGTACCCCCCCCTCGACATATGAACGAATACACACATATTTAGTGTTATACATGGTCACGCAGTACAGATTCGCGCCATTTCGCGGACTTTTGCGCGTAAAAAAGCGCGGATAAAGTTAGTTTATGCGGGTCTTATAAAAAATTTCTTTATTAGAATTTATTAACCCCCCCTTGGAAGTGTTGTAAAAAATTAATACCCCCCCCTTGAAACACGTGTGAAAAGTTAGTTCCCCCTCGGGCAAAACTCCCACCCCCCCCAGTCATAAATTCTGAACGGTCCCTTATATGACAAATCACGTTGATTATGATTCATCAAACGGCCTCTATGTTTCCCATGCTAAAAGTTTGATGATGACATTTCATCAGTTACCACGAATAAAAGATACTGTGTAAGCACTTTATATCTACCCCTTTGCCTGTCACCTGCACAAGGGTATCTGGCATGTGAGACCTGCACAAGGTTATTTGTCACTAAGACCTGCTGGAGGGTATATGGCCTGTGACCTACTTTTGGTGATTGACTTTTGACCTGCAGAAACTCAGCCTGTTTGTTTTCTTTATTAATTTATTCATCTCAGAAAGACACCAAAAGTTTATCAACACAATATAAAATTCCATTGAGACTGTATGCAAAGTTTTAATGACAGAGATGAAACAGCATGACCAAGGCAGTTGTCATAAGTTTCAGAGCCTTCCTCCCACAATAGAGATGCCGCTTGCAAGCAAGCAAGCATCTCTAAAAAGTAAGACTTTCACACAAAATCACTGCGGAAACCTTTCAGCTTGTATGCCAAAAGTACTCCATATGTAGGCCTATGCATAAAGAGTGAAGGGCAAGTTTCTGATCAATTGCATGGACAATGTGTTACCTGATCAATCCTAAAACTTCTGAACTGGAGATATTTGTGATGAATTCAACTGTACTAGCTTTGTGTGCATTATATTTTTAGAGTTTTTTTTTTTTTTTGCTTTTACACCCTGTAAAGTTAATATGCAAAAAATGAGTGTTGGTTCATACACATTTTACCACTGTGTGATAGTGTTAGCCATAATAGCCGATGAAGTGTAATCTTCTCTACATTCAACTAGGAAAACATAGAAGCTGTTCGATTAGTCTTGCAGGAGGCCATTTGATTTGTTAGAACTGATTTTAGAGGAAAACTCAGATGCATAATCCTTTTTTTTTGCCTGTCACCAACAAGTCTGATTGATCTCCTCAAAACAAATTAACATTAGAAGTATTTGTAATGATCATGACAAATCATCAGTATAATGATGCACAAAGTTCCATTTTCACATTGCAGCAGTCCACTCTTTATGCATATCTCAAGTTTAAAGGCTGTAATGTAGAAGAAAATGACCAAATCAAATCATGAGCCATTACCTCTGTAAGTTGGACGTGGTAATTTAAATAGTAGTTACACTTGAGTAGATATCTACCATGACAGTGTCACGTACACGTACAAGCAATTTGCAAGAAAAACGTATGGAAAAGTGAACTGCAAGAAAAACTTGTGGATGTCCAATTGTCCTTTTCAGAAACACAACAATAGAAAAATGTCAAAACCCCATAATTATTAATAGGTTAATGTATCAGTAACAAAGACAATCACCAACTAATCAAAGAAGCCATTGTTGTGACATGGGAGAAGAGAGCATTTTGTGAACTTTCTCACATCATTTAAGTCACAAAATGTCATAAATTCTGAACTAGCTTTAAGGAAATAGGGAGTACTTCCAATAGCCTTAAGTTAGGGTGGATATATACTATATTGTTTTCTTGCCCCTTTCCTTCCTTATTTGTCATTTTCACAGGTCTAGTCTTTCCATGCATTGTAAAATCAAGGGCTACTTCTTTGGCTTCTTGACAAATACTCCGACTCCTTAGGTTTCCTGAATCCTGACTCTGGCCCTTGACTCTAGACCCTGGAGTCAGTCGAATAAGTTGAAAAAGTCAGTTGAATTTCATTTTAACTAGTCAGTCACAATTGGATCAACTAGTCACTAGTGTGTTTTGCCAAAGTCAGTTGGCATTTTTCAACTAAGTCTTGATTGAGAAAACATATCCAAGGACAAAAATCACTTTGATTTAATCATTTCGAAAGTGAATCAGAGTTTGATCTTTTGTCTTTATTGATTTTTTTAGAACTTTTTTTTAGATAATTGTAATTTTGAAAATGAGAGTCAAATGTTTGTAAATCTTGCCTTTTGACCTTTTCAAAAATTATTTTTTGAAAAGTTGGACTAAGTCAGTTATAATTCATGGTTGGAGTTGAATTCTGCCAAATAGTTGAATTAATCAGTTGAATTCCTGTTCTAAGGTCAGTCATGATTTGATTTTCAACTGACTCCTGGGTCTACCTGACTCCTCTTATCAATGCGAATGCTTACAAATTTCAAGAAATTAATAGGAAGCAACTTTTAATTCAACAATGTGTCCATATCATTTGATTCTTGAATACTTAAAAAAAATACTACAAAAAAGTTCCTACAACTGCCAAAGTCAGAATGATTTCAAATAATTTTTAGTCGTAGATGAACCATGAGCGGCCTACATGGGAGCGCGCAATATTTTTAACGTTCACCTAATTTTTTTTTTTGGGGGGGGGGGGGTGATTGCCCCATGCCCATACCTTGACTCTGGTAAATTTTGCTGCATCATATTACAACTCTTTTTTAAGCATACTAGATTTAGGAAGACTTTTTTAAAGTTCCTCAACCAAATTCAAATGTTACTTAATGTTTGTATATATATATATATACAACTTCAAGGACCATTCATGTCTAAATGTGAGTTGCACTTCACATCCCACAAAAAAATTGGTGTTCCTTAAAATTTGCGTATTCAGCCAAATTTCGAACATCCTTAGTAGGCCTATTCAAATTAACAAAATGAAAATAGGGTTCCAAATGTTGCTACTACAAAATTCCAAAACTTGTATGCCCAGTTCTCTCTGATAATGTGACTATTGCTGCCAACATATTTGGCCCGGATTTGCTGTTTCATAATGTTCATATAACCTTGTGTCACTGCACTTAAATATTTTTGGCCGAATTTCCTCCTTAAGAAAATCATAACCATTAACCAGTCCCTAGTCCTGTCTTGAAAGAGAAAATTTCAGATATCAAATATTAAATTTTAATTTTGTTGGAAAAAAAAACTTGTATGATTAGTATCATAGGTTCCATGTTATCATGAAGTCGTTTAGATATTTATTTGCTCTCAATCATTTTAATAGTTTGTATTTTGTCATTGAATAAGTGGAATTGGCCAAAAAATTGTTTATGTATGAATTGTTGTTCAATTCTATATTCGATTAAAAATAATCTGCTAATAAATTATATGATTAAAGTCCACCTACATGAATTCTTAGAGTTATTTTGGATAATCGAAAATTGTACTTGCACATGTTTATAAAAATGCAATGCTGAAATTCATGTTTATACTTGTAAATAATTTGAATAATTGGAGAAGAATCTGTTGCTTTACTTTTAATTGAAAAAGAAAAATACATCCTAAAATCCAATGTTTCAGGGCGTGCAGTACATTATTTCCAACATTGCACCTGATTATGTTTTTTTTCATGGTATGTCTCATTAATTTTATGCAGTATTGCAGTTTCTTCCAAGTATATCCACATAAGGCTTATTGACTTGTTCCATAAATAGACAAATCATCTTCATTTGTATAGAGTTATTTTTTCTTCTTCAGATAATGTGCTCCTGTGAGTCATTGCTGATATTGAAAATCTTGAAAATATTTCATCAAATAAATTTGTTCAGAATTCTGAAAGACTTTTTTATGCAACTCATTTGAAGACTTTCGATATTTGCGCAACGCCATGTGACTGCATTTATTTGTATTTATTGTACGTGCCAGATATCACGAACTCTGAAATATAGAAATGTCTTTGGCTTAAAGTGTTCTTGGAGAATATGGACTTCGATCTATTTCATGTCCTATTAAAATGTTTGGTATCTCAGAAGTTTTGGTGGCTCAGGGATGGCCTATTGAATGCAGTGTTGATTCTTTTACAAAAATATAATGATACTAACTGACTCCTAAATAGCTACTGCTATAAAAATGAACCGATATTTTACTAGGATATGTGCTCCGGTACATCGTTTGACATCATTCCGGTTATTTTTCTTAGGCCTAACAATTTGTGTTTATTGCCAAAGTTCACTTAAAAATTAAAAATAGTGTTTAATCACCCAAATTGTGCTTGGAAAAATCATATTTTGTATACTGAAAAACGGCAATCGGCCGTTTTTCGACGCTGTGTCGTAAAATTCTGCATGACCGCCGGAAGTTCACTGAAAAAAATTGCGAAAACTTGTTGAGATCCCAATAAATGTTGGTAAATCTATATCACAACAATTTTATGGAAGAGCTGATTACACATTCAAAGATATATATTTAGTATTTAGGACTTTTCAAGGGGCTCAGAATAGAAATTTTGATTTTGACAACTCTGACATTTTTATAAACCACGGTGCCAAAAAAATTGACAAGATAGAACTTCTTTGCCATTTATTCCCAAAACTAGTGAGGAACGATATAATGCATATGAGAAGGGTTCCTTTGGGCTACTGCGGAAGGTAAATGATCCATTATATGAAAATAGAGTTGGAACAGTTTTTTTTTTAACGGACACTTGTTGCATGGGCTGCCATACTAATCATTGAGAGACATGAAGTATCAGGGCTGGCAAATGGATTCAGCACACCTATAATCCAGCATATGACAAATCAAAGAAATGCCCAAGCTTTTTGATATATTTGTCACAGATTCAATCCAATTTGACAGTTGATTATGAAAAACATTCTCTCAAAATTCACAGTTATTGTTGGGTGTTGTGGTTCTTTAAGTTGTAGATTTGTATCTGCTTCTCTCTCAGATCTAACTGCTAAAAGCACAAATAGTAACAAACAATGCATAACAGTTTTTGATCACTTCTGTTGATGTATGTTAATTAGAATTTGTCATGTGATTTTGGAATAGGCTGCCACTATTTATGTATTTCTTCAAAATATGCAAATACTATAAAGGATAAAATGATTTGCATGCAGCAACATTATCAAAATAAGTTAGATTTAAAAGGTTAACTATTGCATTTGCACCATATCTGTATGATATTTGCTAAATGACCCTGCTTCTGCAATGTCGAAATTCGAATTGCATGCGCTTGTACCTATTGTCTTAAATAGGTTATTATATGGTATGCATGCGCGTGACTTGTTGCACATGTTTTGCTGCTTTCATCCAACTCTTCTTTTACAAAGAATAATAGGACTCAAAACTCCCAAGGTGAAAAGGAAGTTGAAAATATGTGAGAATCTAACAAATATTTACTGCACCCAGAAACCTGGAGAATTTCAAATACTCAAAAACTGACTAAATATTGACCCAAGGAGACAACATGGGATTGGTTAAGATAACTCAAACTTTAGGATATTATAAGAGGTCCCCATTCCCATCTTCTTTCTTTTTAAAAAAAATCTCTGACCATTTTTAACGAAAAAGCTGAAACAGTAATTTTTTGAAAGGTTAAGCATGGCTCTGGGGACTGTGAAATATTTTTCATGTAGGCCTACACTGCATCTGCTGAAAGTATGCAAGTAGGGTATCTCAAAACACTGTGAAAACTTTTGAGTCCAATTTGTATCTAATTAAAATTAATTATGAGGGAATTGGGTCGAGACATCTTCTATGTAACTGTCACCAAATTTGGTTGCAGTTCAGTATAACAATTATAAATTCACATATTCATTTTTTTTTGGTTACTGACAAAATTGTGCAAAAATAATATATTGAGTAGAAGGACTGTGAGACTTTAATATTTTCAAGTCACTTTCCACAAAATATCTGCCTCGCATGATCATTTAAGGTGGCTCGCTACTCATGGACCAGCAATGGC
The DNA here is from genome assembly GCA_026936325.1 of Platynereis dumerilii. Lineage (NCBI taxonomy): Eukaryota > Metazoa > Annelida > Polychaeta > Phyllodocida > Nereididae > Platynereis > Platynereis dumerilii. Next base: position 14,710,653 of record JAPTHN010000003.1, read on the forward strand.
GACATCACCATAGCAACAACAGCCTGCTGAGCTCTGTGGATTGCTTTTTTGTTTTTTTATCATTCCGTGCGATGGCCGTTTCATTTGCCATTTATGCCACTTCTATTAGGGTTAGCGACTTCTGGTTTGAAGTGCATTAGATGGGCTATAAAAAGGACTAAAATCTGAATTGGGGATATAAATACACTTTTATTACAATTTCCACCGCGGTAGGAAACCTTCTCTCATGCATTACATTGTTCCTCACTATTTTTGGAACTAAATAGCAAAGAAATAAGAAATCCTATCTCGTCAATATTTTTTAAGCATCATGGTTTATAAAAAAACTTAAAATTGTAAAAATCAAAACTTTTATTCCCAGCCCCTTGGAAAGTCCTTTGAACTAAATATATCTCTTTGAAATTGTAGTGAGATTTTAGATAAAATTGTCTTCTTCAATTTCATGCTTCATTACATAATATGGAATACATAGTACTACTGAATGGCAGGGAAAACTTTACAGTAAAAAAATTAAGAAAAAAATTTAGTTTTTCAGGTTTCGGTGAACTGAATTTCTTTTATATATCCTCTAATATTTTGAAAAAAAAAGGCTGGTAGCGACCACTTTTGTTCATATATCCTTGCTATAAACTATATTTTGGATCATTTTGGACAATAAATAAAAAATGCTATCTTGGAAAGTTCACGAAGAGTATCGAGCCACCTAAAACAACAATTCGTATAAAAAAAGTTTTCATAAGCCTGGTTACCACTTTGCGTACAGTCTTCAATCTCTGTCACAAATGCATTCATTGTTGCACCTGTCTCAAATCTGTAGTTACCCAGTTAGCATCTGATCCCTGTAGGTCTATGTACTATTTATTTATTTAATCTGGCAGTATCTATAGTTACCCTTACTGAAACTGTGCATGGAAAATGCATGGATGCTAAAAATATGCATGGATATTGCAAGGATCTGGACTCTTTTTATATGCCTGGAACATGCAAGATTAGCCAAGCAGTCATGGAATCTGCATGGATTTTGCATGGGATTTGCATGACTTCATTCCATGATCATGGAATCTGCAAGAATTTTGCAAGGATTCCGCATGACTTCTGTACAAAAATTAAAGTCCAACGCAAGAGTTTTGCATGAATAGGAGTAAAAAATAAACTCCAACGCAAGAAATTTGCAAGAGAATGTCAGAGACTAAGTCTGATGCAAGATATTTGCAAGAATTTTACAAGACTCATCAAGAGAGACAAAGTTCAATGCATGGATTTTGCAAGTCTCTTCCCAGAGGAGCTCTCCTGTAAAGAAGATGCAAAAACTTATTATGATGTCATCAACAAAGGGCGGGCTTTCTCAACTGTCGGCTGCTTCTCTCAATGTTTGTTGTGTCAGTGAAAAGCTTGTCATTATGAAGGTGATTGAAACTTGGATTGTGATATATTTGCTAAGGTAAGACCTTCAACATGTTCAATTGTTCAACTATATATTCAGGCATCATAAGAGGCTCAAAAATCAATATTTCTTCCGATTGGTAAATTGATTTGGACTCCGAAAGTTCTGTCAAAGAAGTGTAGTGTCCGAGTGGAGTATAGGCCTACATGAAGTTTTGGACTTCGTCATTATGAAGGTGATATGTTTTGCAAATATATATTGTATAGGCCTATAGTTCTCTACTCCTAATGCCTTGATAGCTGAGGGGCCGAAGAGAGGGGCTATGGATTTTTGTTTAAAAAAAAAAAAAGTTTGTTTCCCACTTGACACTGAAAAAAAAAGTTCAGCACAAATTTTGTTTCCACCTGTAGCTAGGGTACTGTATTTAATGTTAAATTGCGATAAAAAGTTTGTCCGCATGCGAAAAAATAGTTTGTTGACGCTTTTGCAACTTAAGAAAGAAGTTTGTCCCGAGGGTAAAATCCATAGCCCTCCCCAGCTTTCTTATGGTCAGCCCTATTAGAATTGTCTTTTTTGAGCCGACCTAACAATACCAAAGAGGCCTATGCTTGGGTTGCAAAAACGAGAACCAAATTAATCAGAGTTGTCAAAAAACCAGAAGGAATTCATGCTAAAAAAGCAGTACCATCCAATGGCGCCTCTATATACCCTTTCATAGTGAGTAACCCCGGCCTTTGAGGGGGTCTATTAATTTTTGACAAGGGAAATTTTGTTCGTCCCTCTTACTGGACCCAAAAAAAATTTGTTTGCAGGGGGAGTAAGGAGGGGCTGTAGCCCCTAGCATCAAGGCAAATGGCAATTCAGGGCAAATCCTCACCAATAACAGGGCAGATCCACTGTCCTGGCCACATCTGTTACACGTTAGAATTTCAGAGCAAAATTGCAACTGCCGTCCCGTGCAAGAAATGTGCAAGATTTATGCAAGGAGTGCGCAAGATTCAGGTCATGCGGATTCCATGCATATACCATGCATATCTCATGCATTTTCCATGCATGCAAGAGCAATTCTTACACTTTCCATGCATGCATGGAAGCACCATAAAATCCATACATTTTCCATGTAGTCCAGGAGCTTATGGGGATAATTGTGCATATTTGTCTACAAGCATGAAATTCGGCACAAATGTTGCTCAGGGTATATAGATTCAAATTTTTGAGGGCGCCGGAGCGGGCGCTCGTCTTGGTTGCCATAGCAACAAATTCAAAATGGCCGCCGCTCGATATCTAATTTTGAGTATAACTCAGTAACAAAAGGTCATAGGATGGCAAATAATAGCTCTAAATATATGTTTTTGATGCCAGGGATTCTGATTCTGCCATTATTTTTCCTGTCAAATACATACTTTGGTCTATAGAGCCAGAATTGCCTGTATATTGGGATTATAGAGCTAATTTTATCGAAATTCACCACAAATCTTCAGCTTAAACTATTACAAATTGTTCCAAGTAGCAATTCATCAAGTTATGACAACAAAAATAAACACCAGCTTTATGTAATAGAAATACATCAACATATCATCTGTACGATAATACTAAAGTAACCAAACAAATGTTGCAGAAATGGGTATTCTCAATGCAGCTGCCTTACCCACATCTACAGGTTCTTTTGCGCATGCAGTCCTCTCCACAAAATCTGTCAAATCCATAGCCCTACATGTTGCATGCCGATAATTTATATTGTATACCAAAAGTAACCTGTTGCTGTTTCAAGTATTGGCCAGTATGACATCTATTATGTACTTACCCTCTACTGTTTTGCATCCCCTTCCATTGAAATCTTGGATTTTCTAAAGATACAATGGCAATTGATTTGAATAAGAAATCCTGGCTGACAACAGGCTACTGTAGAGGCAGGCGAACTAGCAAGGCTGCAGACTGAAGATATTCACTTCGAATTGGGTATGGAATTGGCATCTGGGGCACTAGTGCAGTTGCTTTTCAGGTTCACGCTCAGCAGAACTCCGCAGAACTGTGCTGGGCTGCCTCAAAAATTCATGTATGCATACACAGACATGAAATACAACGCCTCTACTGAAATGTTTTAGCCCACTCCCTCCTGTCAAAATGGAACAGATGGCTGTAGCATGCAAGAAACCAAGTCAAATCAATGTCAAGACTTGTGAGATGTGACTGAAGTTAATCAAACAAGACAGTCTGTGCAAAGTCACTGCACATATGAAACAAATATCTTGGTAGTGTGATAGTATCCCTCCAACATATACCCAAGAAGCATCTACATGTATTACTGAGCACAAATAAAGGTTGTATTACCGTTGTAACTAAAAAAAAGTATTTTTTCGAATCAATCGCCATTGTATGTTAAAAAAATTCAGGATTTCGAAGTATGGGGATGGCAAACAGAAGTGGATAAGTACATCATAGAGTTCATACGGGCCAACACACAAAGACAGCAACAGGTTTCTTTTAGTATACTACACAACTTATTGGCTAGCATCATGTAGTGCTGTGATATTTGAAAGATTTAGATTTGGGAACTGCGTGTGCAAAAGAACAGGAGTGCAAAGATGCAGCTGCATTAACAATACCCTTGTCTGATACATTCATTTGGCTACTTTGGTATCTATGTACAATATATATATAAATAATTGATAATTTGGTTCTTGTTAGAGTGAACTGTTATCAGGAAATTGAAAATATGTTGATAGTTTCGATAAACTAGGCTCTATAACCCCAATATACAGGCAATTTTGGCTCTATAGACCAAAATATGTGTTTGACATTAAAAATAATGGCAGAATCAGAATCCCTGGCATCAAAAACATATATTTAGAGCTATTATTTGCAATCCTATGACCTTGAGTTATACTCAAAATTAGATATCGAGTGGCGGCCATTTTGAATTTGTTGCTATGGCAACCAAGACAAGCGCCTGCTCCGGCGCCCTCAAAAATTTGAATCTATATACCCTGAGCAACATTTGTGCCAAATTTCATGCTTGTAGACAAACCTGCACAATACACCCCTTATTTCCCCATAAGCTCCTGGACTAATGCGTATTCCTGACGACGCCTGGATAGCAGCTAGATCCTTGAGTTTTCCATACATAATCCATGCGTGGATGCATGGCATATGCATGGAATTGCCCATGCATATACCATGCATTTTCCATGCATTTGCCATGCATCTACCATGCATGCAAGAAAAATGCAAGAACAAGTCTTACACTGTTCTTGCATGCAAGGAATATGCAAGAGCAATTCTTACACTTTCCATGCGCCTGGATAGCAGCTAGATCCTTAAGTTTTTCATGCATAAATCCATGCATGGTTCAAGAAAAATGCATGGATCCATCCTTGCAAAAATGTTACATAAACCTTGCAAAATCCATGCATATTTTCAGTAAGGGTAGCCCTGGGACCCATGCGTGAGCATGGGTCATGGGTCATTCCATACAAAATCATGAGAAATTAACATGTTGTTGGGAGAATTGGTCTAAAATTTAATACCACAATCTTTTTCAGAATTTTATGAAATGTTGGATTTGAGCAGCCCACGTATTTTACTACTGACGGCACTAGTTTTGGTTGCATTTTCACAAAGATGGGCATGGTAAAAATTACTTTTAAATAAGAGAAATGTCAAAAATAATTGAAAGACAGCCATCAGCCTCACTTTGGCGTGTGATGTCACCATTCTAACGTCACTAAAATAACCTATGACATCATAAACAGTTGGTGTGACATCACTCTCTCTAACCCAATGGGAAGACGCCATTTGTTCAATGTATAAAGAAAAATATAATTTCTTGAACTTCACAGGGTGAGTGTTCAATTATATATTTTCACATGTAGCCTACAGATAAAGAAATAGGTGCCGTCAGTGGCAAATTTTGTATACTTTTAGGTGGTATAATTGAAATGTATATGCTTAACATATTTTTTTAGATATCTTGATTCTCCCAAACCCTATCTTTCAAATCTCATGATTTTCCAATGGGAGGATCCATGACCCCTGTCCCCGGGGGTCCAGGGCTAATCTATAGTCATTGTAAGCTTGCATCTTCTGGGTGCATGGTAGCCAATTGCGTGACCATCACTGACCAACTTCTGAGTGACGTATGGCACAAAGACTCTGCCAGAATTCACATACAGCAAGCAACCGAATGAGAAAACCACTGTTCCATCAGATAAGCTAGCACTCTCAGCTGGTAGTTGAAACAGACACCTGAAGTTTTGTGTGTTTGCTTTTTATTAGTGTCAAAATCACACACTGATTTACTTAAAGCTGTTTATTCAGCACTGTTTGTTTGATTTTAGGCTGTCAGTAACATGAGTGTCAAAAATACAGGCTGATTTTACACAGCAAATGACTGGATGTAATCATGCATGGAATTAGGTCATTGAAATCCATCAGTCTCCTCCAGCTGAAGCTGATCATCAAAGTAGTTCGAATTCTTTTCCAATTCTTCAAATATGCCGTAGATGTAAGTTCCCTTATTCCATCCATTTTACTCAGTGCTTTTTATTTGAATTTTTGCCAAGTGATGTTTGGAAAATGTCCGGTGTAAAATGATTTGACAATACTATTTCCTTATTATGCAGGTTAATCCCAGGGAGGAGACGCAACACTAATCAGAAGTGTGATTCTGTGAAAGGACATCTTCCCGCTGCAATGCATTCTGGAAAACTTGTTCTGTGACAGCACAGATCATACTGCCGTAGGTTGCTATGGTGTCCTTATGGTGACTTCACATGGTTTGAAGCCTGCACCAATTACAGAGCAGTAAAATGTAAACAGGAAGCAGCTAGTGTACAAAATGAGAATTCTTGGAGCCTTGTTGCACCTTCTCATAGTATATCATCTAACCATAGTACCTTCAAGCGCATGGGATCTTTGTGGTTAATCCTCAATTACTTTTGCATTTTGACATATTGAGGATTTTCATCTCATCAGGCTTCCTACCCCAAGAGTGGCCAAAATCGGCTTCAGGAACGGGTCAAGCCAAACTGCCAACCGATAAAAATTCTGACGCAGGGAAGTCAGAAGCTTATAAAATGGTCTATTTGACCACAAGATGGCCAAAATGTTGTATGCATACATTGTTACTCCCTCTAGTGTTGATAAGAAATCTCATTTTCCCAGATGGTCATGGTTAATTTTACTATCCTGATGTCGATGAAGCCTTAACATAGGCAATGATCCTAGCCTCCGGCTGACCGACCCATAAGATTTACAAGGAGCCAATCAAATGATGATACTTGGGGCAACAGGGCGGGGAGGGGTATAGATGCCCACGTAGGATTTTGTCTAGGGACAAACTTTTTTCGCATGACATGTGAAGCAACAGTTACAGGTGATTTCATTAGTACACGAAGTTCTAGACCCACCAAATACATGTCATTTTCAGTGAACCTGATTGGCTTAGAAACAGCAGAACGTCACATATTTGATTTATCAAACGTAGTAAGTGCTGGTTTAGCATTGATTCTTCACAGCCAAGTGTGAATGACAAGAATCGCATGGTAATGAAAACACCTGTAACAAGCTGCATGCATGCGAAGGAGTGACACTATTTCTAATCGCAACAAGAACATTACCTCTCCCTAATTACTAGTGGAAACAATTTTTATATTTTAATTTTTGTGTCAAATAAACTTTTTAAAAATCCACAGCTCCCCTTCCCTGAATTATAAACTGGTTGGCCCCGTATGCCATGTTACACACAGAACAGTTCAGGTCAAAATGGTGTAATTTTTATTTTTCAAAAAGTTTTATTCCATTTTTAACATTTTAGATGATAAACTTCAGACACTCATCCTGTCAAGAGGATGTACTTTTTTCAGTGTTATCCAGTTTTTTCCCATTTTCACTTTTCTTGCCAGTCTCATTATCTATTTTCGTGCAAGCAAAATATTTAGACAGTTCTTTGCTTGAACTTGTCCCTATCTCTCTGAGAGCTATTGTCTCAGGTTTTCTTGTTATATCGTTCCCTTGGTATACGACCGTTCCAACTTCCATGGTTGGCCAGAGTTTGGCATACAGCCGTCCCTGTGAGCACCACTGGCCTTCGATCCTACTGGAATCTGTAAGGAAAAAACACAACAATAAGTACAGGTTATTCACTATGCGGGAGACGGAATACGTGATTTAGGTGTGATGAACACATATTCCCGATCCCATGGTGAATAACCGGCTTATACCATGAGACACACACTCAAACATGAGACGATAAGTGGACAATGAAGAATATGGGAATTATCGCCCAGAAATACTGGCATGCATGTGATTGGCTGACAGAGATGTAGAATAGTATAATATCATTTATACTTTACAGCATACAGAGACCTCTAGTCATGAACATAGGCATACCCCAAATTTTTTGGGAAAGTCCAAAATTCGGACAAGGAGACTAACAATTTGGGCAGATGATAAAATAAACATTATAGAAAATCAGCAGATGCCAATTTATTTAATTTGACATACACTGTAAAATTTTAAATTTTGAGTTAGCTCAAATGATTGGGTGAGATGGTTGCACAATTTGTTTGAGCCATGATAGCTTGCCGTTTTGAGTTATGATAATCTTTATGTTGTTATAACTTCAGTGGCGTAGCTACAGGGCGGGGTAGGGGGGGCGTTCGCCCCCCCTGGATCCATCCTGACCAGGAAAGATATGATTACATTGTCATCAAACGTTGCATTTTGCCGATGGCGCGCCTCTAACGCGACAGCGATAATAGCTCCCCGACAAAAATGTTCCATTTCCATCGCTGACTTGAATATTTTGCACCCCCTGGAAAATTTCCTAGCTACGATTCAGAGACATATTATAATATTTCATACTTACTTTTGCTATGGGTGCCTCGTTTCTTCTTCTTGCTAATCAACTTCTCCGCCGTCGAAAGAATGAAGATCATTATGCAGACAAAAGCCAGAAGAGAACACACAGTTGTAATGATGACGCTGAAAGTGAACATGACGCCAAACCCAAACGGTCTGTTGTATGACGTGTCCTCCCACACATCACATGACGCCTCATCACTGGAATCACCGCACTGATCCTGACCATCACAAACCATTTCTTGGTTGATGCAAAGCCCGTTGCCACATTTGTATTGGCCGTATGAGGAACACGCTGCAAATAACAAAGAAATGCTTAAACAAACAGCCAAGCTATCAGGTTGTTATTTTGCTGGGAATGAAGGTAATGACACTCTACATCAGCTCTTCAGGTACTTCTGGTAAAGGGATCATAGCGGTATAACTGAGATCTCTATATTTTTGGCAACTTGCATGGAAATACCGGACTTTGAAAGTTACAAATGTTTATCAATTTTGATGCATCAGTCACCCAATAACTAAACTCCAGTGGACAATAGCAATAAAACAGCATTGTAGGCCCATCAGACCTATTTACCACAATCTCCTGCACTGTAAAATTTTAATTTTGAGTTAGCTTAAATGATTGAGTGAGATGGTTGCACAATTCCTTTGAGCTATCATAGCTTGATATTTTAAGTTATAACAACAGAAAGATTAATATCATAACTCACAACATGAAGCCATGTTAGCTCAAACAAATTGTGCAACCATCTCACTCAATCATTTGAGCTGAATGAAAATTTCAAATTTTACAGTGTGCTTTTATTTGGCAGATTACACATTATGATATACAACATACAATTTTACAAACTGAACTGAAACGTTAATAATTTAGTCGGCCATTTAGTTAGTTCATTTAATTAATTTCTTTAGAATCGGACTACAATGTAAATAGACAACATAAATAATTTCAAAGAGCATAATTATCATTGTTGTTTGAACAAAATTTGATATTATGTAATATTATAAGTACTCACGACACTCCCAAGTCGGCGGAATACACTCTCCATTGCATAATTGTGAGAAGACAAAATCATGGCTACAGTCAACACGTCGGCCCTTTCCTGGAGCTGAAACATATTTCAAAGATCTTTTGGGGCCACTTCATCACTGGTATAGTAGGAGTGATGTCTATGGCTTTAATTTTGTCCCTGTTGACAATAATACGGCATACGGCCAATTGGTCCACAAGCTGCCTTTGATTTTTTCAAACCTCAACAAGGGTGGGGGGGGGGCTAAATTAAATGGAACGTATATGCTCCTCTTACCGGTGCAGTAAACATTTCTCCCTTGTGCATTTATCACTAAAGATACATTTATCACTAAAGATACATTTATCACTAAAGATACATTTATCACTAAAGATACATTTATCACTAAAGATACATTTATCACTAAAGATACATTTATCACTAAAGATACATTTATCACAAAAAGAATTACAATTGGGACATATTTTACCAAGCTCTTAGGGACCGTTCAGAATTTATGACTGGTGGGGTTGGACTTTAGCTGGAACTTCCTGTCAAAAAGTACCCCATCTTTAGGTTTAACGTGTGTTTTTATTACCCCCCCCCCTTGAGTCCTCGACTTACAAAACAATACACACATATACACTTACACGGCCACACGTACAGATTCGCATAATTTCGCAGAATTTTGCACGTAAAAAAGTCCAAATAAGATGAGTTTATGCATGTTTTTTAACATTTTTTCTTTGTTAAAATTTCTTACCCCCCCTGGAAGTGTTGTCAAAAATTAATACCCCCCTTGAAACATGTGTGAAAAGTTAGTACCCCCTCGGCCAAAACTTTCACCTGCCCTTCCCCAAAAGTTCTGCACCGTGTTGAACGTACCCCGTGTTGTCGATAAAATTTTGGGGAAATCCAGGGTCATTTGCCCCCCCAGAGAAAAATCCTAGCTACGCCACTGCCCCTCCCCCAGTCATATATTCTGAACGGTCCCTTACTTTGTATGAATTTGTAAGTGGCCCTGATGCCTGTGTAGTTTTCATTGGCAGGTCCGCAACATCCTGTTTCAAACTCAAGACGCAAGCAGCAAGTGTCCGTCGTAATAACACTAGGGGGCACTCTTGTGTGGTCATATCTTCCAATAACGCGGCCGATGTAGCCACCATATTTTGAATCACGCACCTGTCAGGAAAAAGAACAGGAAAGGACATGAAGAGTGCACTTCAAGGTGAGATTAGTGTGCTTTGGTTATCAAGCAATCAACACAATATTTTTAGTACACCTCCCAGTGTTGTCTTCCCATGTCCATTCCCTGCTCTCATTGGCTAAACCAGGGTCAACTGACATGGAATAGAAAGCACTGCTGGACTGAGAGGTCAATAGTCTGCTTGGATAGTGCCCTTAGGACAGGGAGGTGATGTAACAATAATATGAAGTGTGATTCTGCGAAAGGACTTCTTCCTGCTGCAATGCGTTCTGGACAACTTATGCTACAATCTCACGGCACGTTACGGAGCACTTTAGACGTCGGCGCGATGGTATTTCCTGGTAATTTGGATGAATTTGGGTGATCCGCCTCCGACTTTTCACATCCCCCCAGGGGAAGTTTTTGTTCCCCTCAGGGGTTCCTAGAAATGCAAAAACTGCACCGTGGATGTCAAAAAAGATTCAACAGGTACAAACTTTTTTTTCATGACGGCGGAACAGAGCCCAAAATTTTCTTGATTTTTGGATGTCCGGCGGGGATTTTTTCAGTGAGAACGTCTCAAAAACATCTCCGGCGGGATATTAGGACATCCCCTGCCCCAGAGGGGACCTCTCCTGCCCCCGCGGGGACCTCTCCTGCCCCTGGGGGGGACATTTGAAGCCTCGCCGGCAGTTTTTGACATCCCACCGCGGTGAAATAGCTTCCCTGAGGGGCAGTTATAGGTTCCCTGAGGGGTACTTTTTATATCTCGGGGTGATATAAAGTATCCCTCAGGAGGAGGAAATTCCTTTCTCCCGGCGAACTTTTGGGGGCGGCGTACAACTTTTCTTCCCTGCAGGGAACAAAAAGAACCCTGCCGTGATATGCTTTTAATTAATTATGTAATGGTTTTATAAACATTGTATGTCGCCGGGATGGTAATTTTTTTCCTAGAATTCAACTCAAGCTACCCCTCAGTGGTAAAAAGTTCTCCGTAACGTGCCGTGAGAACTGGGCATTATTCTGTGACATCACAGATCATACTGTCACAGGTTGCTATGGTGTCATGTATGGTGACATCACCTGGTGTGAAGCCTGCACCAATCACAGAGCAGTAAAATATAAACAGGAAGCAGAGCTCTGATGTATGAAACGAGAATTCTTGGAGCCTTGTTGCATCTTCTGTTGCTTAGTATAGATGTACGATTGTACCTTCAAGTGCATGGGATCACCGTGCCTCAGAACTGGGCAGACTTTTTAAACTAGCGGTTGCCGTGACGTCAAAAGCTAGGCTAAATGGTGATGCCATGACTTTCTGAGCTGAGCTTTTTTCCCCCAAATATGATAGGGGAGAGCGGGGCATGATGGGCACCTTAACTTCGAAGGTCCACCATCATCATCATACCCTTAATTCATGGATGCTTTACGCTACTCCTAGACTACTCATTGCCCATAGCTAACAATTTGCAAGCAACATTATTTCATGTCATACAACCACCATAAGTGGGTCTCCTATCTCAAACTCATCATATTAGGCCTATACCACTCCACTTATTACTCATTTATGCACGACTATCAATGGGCTATTCTCCAATGATGTTGGTTGTTTGGTGATTCTCCCTGGACTCCGAAGAGACTTTTCAATCACCATTTATCCTTCATCCTTTTCTCATTCCCCTTTCATGGGTACTGTGCTAGTGTCATTAATATGCCAACAAAAATCACTATTTGTAGCTGACTGGTTTTGCATTAGGTTCTACTTTAAGCATAGAAAATCTTGTGTAGCTCAATGAAATAGTGCTTGAGTTATAAGCACATTTAATTTTTGGCAGCTGCCCATCATGCCCCACAAGGGTGGGCATGATGGGCACCTTGTTGGGGCATGATGGGCAGCTTCAAATGTTGGTCAATACTTACGGCATTATAGTGGTAAAACTGAAATAATTCCAATATTCTTAATAAAAAATCACATTACACGATAAATGGTATAGTTATTGAACCAACTCAGCAAATCATAATCACTTTTTCATCTAAAAAATGCAGGTAACAATCCAAAAAACGTAAATTTAACATCATAAAAGGTGATTTGGTACACAAATAATGTTCTTAATTCTATACCTGAATAAGATAATACCAATAGGTATTGAAATAGGCAGAATTGTCCATTCTCACCACTCTTCAACTATTGTATTGCAATCATCATCATACCCTTAATTCATGGATGCTTTACGCTACTCCACCTAAACTACTCATTGCCCATAGCTAACAATTTGCAAGCAACATTATTTCATGTCATACAAAAACCATAAGTGGGTCTCCTATCTCAAACTCATCATATTAGGCCTATACCACTCCACTTATTACTCATTTATGCACGACTATCAATGGGCTATTCTCCAATGATGTTGGTTGTTTGGTGATTCTCCCTGGACTCCGAAGAGACTTTTCAATCACAATTTATCCTTCATCCTTTTCTCATTCCCCTTTCATGGGTACTGTGCTAGTGTCATTAATATGCCAACAAAAATCACTATTTGTAGCTGACTGGTTTTGCATTAGGTTCTACTTTAAGCATAGAAAATCTTGTTTAGCTCAATGAAATAGTGCTTGAGTTATAAGCACATTTAATTTTTGGCAGCTGCCCATCATGCCCCACAAGGGTGGGCATAATGGGCACCTTGTTGGGGCATGATGGGCAGCTTCAAATGTTGGTCAATACTTACGGCATTATAGTGGTAAAACTAAAAAATAATTCCAATATTCTTAATAAAAAACTTGCATTACACGATAAATGGTATAGTTATTGAACCAAATCAGCAAATCATAATCACTTTTTCCTCTAAAAAATGCAAGTAACAATCCAAAAAACGTAAATTTAACATCATAAAAGGTGATTTGGTACACAAATAATGTTCTTAATTCTATACCTGAATAAGCATGTATATATTTTTCACTATTTGGCATGTTCACGAATTCGTGGAGGTGCAAAAACGAGCATGTACGAATTTGTGGACATGAAAAAACGAGCATAGGTGCTCGTGTACATGTAATAACTAACACTCGTGAATGTGCTTTATTATTCATTCGTGTATCTGCCAATACTAACATTCGTGGAAGTGCCATATCATTAGGGTTTAGTGTTGAAATTAGGTTTAGAGTAGGTTCTGGCCAATTTTGAGATTGCAATGTTCGTAATCACACTTACACAAATTCGTGAAAAGCAGTATTTGACATGTACACAAATGCCCTGTTCGTGTACATGTTCGTTTTTACAGGTTCACAAATTCGTCTACATGCCAAATAATGAAAAATATATACCTCGAATAAGATAATACCAATAGGTATTGAAATAGGCAGAATTGTCCATTCTCACCACTCTTCAACTATTGTATTGCAAGAAATACATATGCTTAGTTCATCATGCCCCAAACTTCATTTTTCATAAATGCCCTCAGACGCCAGTCTCCAAGAATAAAGTCAAATCAAAGAGTTTTCATGCAAAATGTTGAGATATCTCTTTGTGAAATTAAAACAAGACAGCTGTTTAAAAAATATCACCTACGCATAATCACAACTCACTTGGAAAATCAGGCAAAAAAGTTGTTAGGGCTTCAAAATCCTAGAAAGGGCAGTATCTGCTAAAGTATTGGTATCTGAACCATGCAATATTTCTTCAATAAAGGCTCTCCTCTACATGTAACTTTAAAGCCATGACACTCTGTAACTATTAATTATAATATTGTTATTGTATAATTCATTTCCAATTGTTTTATTGTCTTTCAAAAGCTTTGCTTTGGTACTGCGTTACCACATGATTTAAAACGACATTAAATAAAGTATTACCATAGGCCTACCATATTGCTAGAACAATCTTCAATTTTGGAGGGTATTTCAGCCAACACTTGATATTTTTCCAAAGTTTTTAAAATTGTGATTGAGGCTATTCTAAACACTGAAAAGTGCTCTAGTCTGGGCACATAAAAAATGTAAAGTTTTGCATGATGAACATCGGAGGTGTACTAAGACAATAATTGACTGGTTTTTATTTGGGCACTAGTGCAAAAATATTTGGTCCTCAGGCAATAGTAGCCAATCTCACTCCCTTTGGCCAAGTAGTTTGCACCAGGGCTTCGGAGTCGGAGTCGGAGTTGTGGAATCGGAGGTTTTTGGGTGGAGTCTGAGTCGGAGTCGAACTTTGATTTTCAGGTGGAGTCGGAGTCGGAGTCGAAAATTAATTCGGTGACTCCTGACTCCTTAAAAATAATTAATATAAATCACAAAACACAGTTACAAAAGTGAAGTGAACCTTGAATTTTAATAGAAATTTAATGAACAGATATGCAAGTACAAACCCAGTGGAAAATTTCTAGAAGTCTTGTTTGCTTGATGTTAATCATGAAATATTTGTGTGAAATAATGCCGATAAGAGGAGTCGGGAGTCGGAGTCGGTATTTAGGAGACCTAAGGAGTCGGAGTCGGAGTCGGAGTCGCTTTTCAGAAACCCAAAGGAGTCGGGAGTCGGAGTCGGTTCATTTACTACCAAAGCCCTGGTTTGCACTAGTGCCCTCATGCCCAGTCAATGATTCTATAATAATGCATCAGTGGCCGATCCAGGGGTACAATAAACTGGTCCTCTCTTTTTACATAACTAATGGATAGGCTGAAAAACGCGTTCAGCAAAATGCTACTAAGGGATAGGCTGAAAAACGCGTTCAGCAAAATGCTACTAAGGGATAGGCTGAAAAACGCGTTCAGCAAAATGCTACTAAGGGATAGGCTGAAAAACGCGTTCAGCAAAATGCTACTAAGGGATAGGCTGAAAAACGCGTTCAGCAAAATGCTACTAAGGGATAGGCTGAAAAACGCGTTCAGCAAAATGCTACTAAGGGATAGGCTGAAAAACGCGTTCAGCAAAATGCTACTAAGGGATAGGCTGAAAAACGCGTTCAGCAAAATGCTACTGGTCGTTCGGTAAATGGTCAGTCTGCTTTATTTCTAAAATTTCAACATTGTCAAATAAATGATAAGATCCAGCACCCAAAAGTGATAATTTGATATAACTTGCACATTTATTGTACGTACATTGTGACATTGTTTGTGATTGGATTTATATCTAATAACTATGTTGCAATAAAGAAAATAGTCCTATTCTTTATCATTATCACCTTTGACACAAATAGTTCACCCTGACATATATTTAAACTTCTGAATTATCAAGATTCAATATGTCAGGATAAGTATCTGAACATCATCTTGACATAGATGACACATTTTGTTATCTTTAAATGGTCTGAAAACTGCAAGATAACACCTCATCACTACACCATCATACACTCAGACACAACACTTCCACTCCAAACATGAGCGAAGGAGATGTTTTGGTGTTCTACTGCAATTGGAAAAAGGTAATGAAAGCAAACACTTGTACTGATACATTTTTGGTCTAGTCCAGATTTTTATGACAAATATACCCTTGCCCACAATTTTATTTAATTTGGACACTAAATAGATATGTGAAAAAGATACTGAAAGCATTACACTTATGTTGATAAGCTCTTTGCCTGGGTCAGACAATAATAGATTTTTCGACCGACTGAATATAGGCCTATTTTCTGTAGACAAAAAGTAGGCTTTTCCACAATTTTCTTTAACGCTGACACTATAAAGATTTTTGTTACTTCTTGTTTTTGTCATACCAACCAACCTTAAAAAGATTGCTTCAAGAAAATTTGAGAAGCTAGAAATTAAGTATGCCAGGTCTAACTAAATATCGAACTCATTTTTTGAAGGCTAAGTAGTACACTACAATTACAATGGCTGCTATAAACAGTTGTTTGTATTTTAGCTCGAAACTTACTTCAAAGGCTCAGTCATCCTTTCTCACCTCTCTTTTCAAATGGTTAATTTATTTACAACTTCAGTGGGCATCTAAATAATCATGTTTTAGCTACTACATTTAAAATAATTTAATTGTATGAATTTTTTGTTCAAACAGATCGAGGAAAGAAATCCAGACCCGGAATGTTCCCTTGCATCTTATTTGAGAGTTAACTGTATCCTACAAAACATTACTTTAAACATGAAGGTTAAAATGAGCCATCTCATCTGTGGCCATGAAGAAGTACAACATTCCACTGAAGGTGCCTTAAAAAGTCTAGAATCCCTGCCCAAATGCAAATATTGCACAATGCATTTGAGCCTTATTCAACTTTTTAAAAATACACCAAACTTAATCATATGGCTCATGTAATGACTGCAGTGTCCACCAGGACCCCCATATTGGTGATTTCCTTCAGAAATTTTACAAATCTGCAACAAGGTGATGGATTGCATTTGATATATGGGATAGCACAGGGGAAAGTTAAAGTAAATTCAAGAAACATAAGAAAATTTAAATGAGATGTGTAAATTGAATTGGACAGCATTAGAATAAAGGTCAATCAAAGTAGTCTTTTTTTAATGCCCATGCCTTTCAGAATTATACAGGATAATTCAGCTACTGTAGAACGGGGTGACTTTGAACAGCCGGGGTGGGGTGACTTTGAACACTTTTCTGAAAAAGATTGCTCCTCGATGAATGCAAAGCTAAATGAGATACTGGAAGTATTTGACTTCTGATTTTAGTCTTCTGAAGCCTAGTTTCTTTCTACATCAAGTTATTGTGACTGGAATATTTTTTTCATGATTTTGATGAATAAACTTAGCATACTTCTTTTTGCAAGATACCATAGCCTGTGAACTTCTGTGCCCACAACAGTACTGAATGGCCCTGGCCTTCTAAATACTTGCCTTGTTACAATGTCACTCGAGTACTTCCAAAATCCACCAGAAATTTGTTGGAGGCTATTCAGAAAGACCGACAACAAAGAATATAAGAGGATGATGTTGAATTGTAACAAACTTCGGGGTGACTTTGAACATCACATTGTGATGATGAGCGCGGAGACCATCACCTTTTCCTGTAAGCTATATTCACAGATATATCATATTTCATAATACAATGCATATAATTCAATGTCTGAATGCATATTTCACTATATTAGGCAATCATTTAGCTCCAAAGGCATGGAAGTAGATCAAGAATAACAAAGTCACAAAACATAAAAAAAAACCAGTGGCAACATTTCAGGAAAAGTCAATCAAGCCCTGCAAAATTCATAAATACAGATAAATATTTGTCTTCTGAGAATTGATGATTTTCTTTCATTGAAACTCACTCTGTTCAAAGTTTGTGCCCATTTATCCACTTACACAGGCATATACATGATGTCTATCTCAAAATGCCTATGCACAGGTTAACTACATGCCAGTGGCCAACATTTTATCCCATTAAATAATATTCAACATTTAGTTTTAATTCACACACAATTCTTATTTGTTACATAAATCTTGTGATCAAATTACTTTCAAATTATGTTCTGGTTATAAGTTCATACGACATGATGAGGTGTTTTCGGTGGACCAGAGCAGCATTTTGTTAGTCAGAATCCTTAATACAAACCAGTGCGCCTAACAGGAACGAAGATCTCCTGTGGGCAAGGAGGATGTGGGGCCTGTACTGTCATGCTCTCATCCTACTCTCCTGAGACAAAACAGATCAGCCACATAGCAGTCAATGCTTGCCTGATGCCAGTATGCGCTGTTCATGGAAAATCAGTGACAACTATAGAAGCACTAGGAAGTGTGGACAAAAGGCTACATCCAATACAGGTAAGTTGGATCTTATAGATGGATAAACAATTATTAAACAAACACGTGTGACGTCCCTGTACAGTGCCGCCTGTAAGTATGTGAAACGCATGACAAGTAAGTGAACCACCCTTCCCTATCTTTTAACATTGGGCCAGCGTTTCACTTACTTATCAAAGACTTTGACCCATACCTAACTCCAACTACGGCAAAGAAAATTGGCTGCTATTTTTATCCCGCATGCCTCACATATCGGCCTTTATGACCCAAAATGTTTTCCTCTCATTGGATGAGAATTCGTCCTTCCAGAAGCATTTTGATTAAGGATGTTTAACATTGATGCAATGGCACAATATCGTGCGTTTCACTTACTTACAGGCGGCACTGTAGGTCCTACCTTTTACATAATTTTCTTAAAGACATCACTAGGAGGCTCAGTGGTGTAGTGGTTAGCGCGCTGGACTGCTGCGCCAGCGGCCAAGGTTCAACTCCTGACCCCTGCTGAGTTCCCAACTGACAGTTCAGTGCTGGGTGATTGCTTAATTGGGTACAGTT
This sequence comes from Platynereis dumerilii, assembly GCA_026936325.1. Lineage (NCBI taxonomy): Eukaryota > Metazoa > Annelida > Polychaeta > Phyllodocida > Nereididae > Platynereis > Platynereis dumerilii. Next base: position 14,729,341 of record JAPTHN010000003.1, read on the forward strand.
GTCAGCAGCACTAGCCTGGCTAGTCTGAATGTTGGGGAGGCAAATGACACATGCCATAAGCTCAATTGGAAATAAGGTGCATTGGGACTTTCGCTGACTACCCATGTTAAATAAGAACACCTTTACCCTTTACCCTTTACTAGTGACAATGGTGAGAGGGAAGATCATGATGTGACAGTAAGTACAAAGTAGGGCATGACTCACTTGCACTATCCTTTACATTTGTAAATGGTCAATGCATCTAAAAAACATTGGTGACAATGGTGAGTGGGATGTTCATAGGCTGATAGTATTGTACAATGTAAGCCTATATCATACTTATGGGGAAGTATAATTTCATGGATTTATTATTCATTAATTGCAATGTGTATAAAATGTGCATTATTTTTTAAGATAAAGTTTAATAAACAATATCGTTATAACATCATCTACCTTACTAATAACAGAAAGAAGTTTGAGTCATCACAGTGATTGCATTACTCTTGACATATTCAAATTTTAAATTTATATACAGATGCTTCATACTACGGAGCATGTACTCCTTTCGTGCAAATTTGGTTAGATGGTCAAAATTTCTTGAACCATGCCTGAAAAAATGCAAAATGATGGAATACATTAAAAAGGAAATAGTTTTCCTGGTCAATATTTTTACATTTTGCTTGAGCAGGAACGCATTGCCAAATTCCATGGAACTCAATGTGGCTTTTGCACCCCCGGAATGGTCATGTCAATGTACACCCTGCTGAGGAATAACCCTGAACCCACTAAAGAAGAAATAGAGACCGTTTTACAAGGTGAGACAAGAAAACACACATTCTGTAATCGCTGATTTATTGCACTTTCAGCAAGACTTTAATATCTTTGTGACATTTTGGTTATGATTATTTTGTCCTAACTTATACTGAGCATTTCAAATACCTTACTTGCCCTTCAAGAAAGTGGCCACTGGATCCAATGTTATCGATGTGAGAATATTTTTTAATAACTTTTGAAAATTATAACTGAATGGAAACAGTTGCATAACTAAATTTACTATATAATCAGATCAAGGACAAACTGAAATTTATCTGCAACAAATTCAATTATACGTTCCTGGCATATTCGTTTATGTGTTTATTTTTTTACACATATTTGAGCTAAATTGATCTTATCCTGAAAAAGACTTCATCAAATTGGCCCGCATCAAAGAAACTATAATGAAGATTGAAAAAATGTTGCACAAAGAGTAGATTTAAAGATATTTTGTAATATTTTGTTTTTCTTGTCAGGCAACCTATGCAGATGCACCGGCTATAGACCTATACTCAATGCATTTAACACCTTCACACAGGTATGAAAAAAAAAAAGGCTTACCTAAACCTTTAGTTATTTAGAGCCATTACAGAAGTTGTCACTGGTATTGACTTTTCTATTGAGTATTCAAGCTACATGCATAATTAATAATTATAAGTTGTGTGGTAAATTATTACTCAAATGTAACTAATATTTCTCAAAGTGGCCAATGAAGTTGTTATTATTCATGTGACTTTACGTGACTTTAAAATGTTTTTTTTTTCATCGGTGTATGAGCTTCTTTTCTCATTAGTATTTATGTAAAAAATTATCTGAATACAAGATGTCACTGATTGTTTCATCACTTCCTTCCAATATTAGCTCAATTCATATTTCTGCAACATTTCTATCAGTTGTATAATAGGGTGGCCCAAAAAATAAAATTTATGATTTTCTATTTGCACACCCCCTCATTTTAGAAGAAATAGTGAAAAAAGCACCCCGGAAAAAATTCCAAGAAAATCGGTCAAGTCTCTGTGGTCTCTCTAGGCCTGTCCATTCTCAGCAAAAAGCAAAATTTCAACCATTTTCGCCAATACGCGGTTCCTTATAACTTAGTCAGTTTGTACAATACTGCATTTTGATTGCCATGGTTGGATAGGTCTCAAAAAGAGCTTCAATTTGCATACCAACATTATTGGTCTAAGATAATATCTCAACTCCCATAGGCTCTTCAGTTTACACTTTTCACGAAAGAAATTGTTGCTGAATGACCGATCCTGATAAAAGAAAGGCTTTTAATTTTTTTTCACTGGTAATTGCTGTGATTCTTATTTTCCAAGTTCCAGAATGACCAAATATTTAAAAAAAAGATTTTTGACCATGGGAATACCCGGTTTATGACTGATGAAATTTTATGTTGAAGTTTGTCGCAAACTCATGAAATATCAGGGGGGTATTGTAGTATTTCCAATTCATATCTTCATCCAAATTTATTACAGGGAAACATGATGGGTACCACTTGAAAGACAATATTCTTATGCTTCACATGGTATAAATCATGTTGTGCTATATTTAACTCTTACGAAGTTAAAATATGAAATGAAACAGCCCCTCTCCGATGTTTTCAGAACTTTAGACAAAATATAACATTAAAACTTTACAGCTCAAAAGCGGGTTTCTCCAATGTAAAAAAAAATTGTGTAATGTTTTATCTGGTCATCCTGCACTTTTGGCGAATAAGAACATGTTAATTGACAGTGAAATTAAATGGAAAGCTTTTCTTGAACAGGTTTAATCATTCAGCAACATTTTCGCATGTAAGCACTGTTAGATGAAGAGTCCATAGGAGTTAAGATATCATCCTAGACCATTAATGTTGGTATGCAAATTGAAGCTAATTTTGAGACCTTTCCAACCATGGCAATTAGAATGTGGTACATTGCATATTGACAAAGTTCTGGCAAACCGCGTATTGGCGAAAAAGGTTGAAATGTTTCTTTTTGGTGAGAATTGAGGGGCCTTGAGAGACCACTTAGACTTGACTGATTTTCATGAAATTTTAACAAGGTGCTTTTTTCACCTTTTCTCCTAAAATGAGGGGGTGTGCGAGGTGAATTTTGGAAAAAAAATATTTTCCTGTACATTTTTAGGCCACCCTATTGTATAAATCCTGTTCAATGTCTTTGAGAAACTGTCTAGTCTCCATTCAACAGGACTTCAAATGCTCTATGGGAGAAAACTGTTGCAGCAAACAACCCAAGCCATTTAGTTTGGAAACACTCCAACGACTGTCTTCAGAAACAGTCAAGGTTTGTTGTTTATAAAATAATAATAAATATAGTATACTATTTGCTAATATACATGTTTGTCGTTTAAATGCAAATGCATTTCTATTTTCACCCAACCCTGATATATATATGTGTGACAACACTACTTCACAAACTTCTCACGAGCTCTTGGTGAGAGAAGAGTTTACTTGTTTTGATATTACATTATTTGTAACATTTCTAATGAATACATTTCCCTGAAGGTCTAAATCAAAATATAAGAACTTTAAGAATCACAGCTGTAACTTATAAACCTTTAAGTATGTTTTTTTTTTCGGATATCATTAAGGTAAAAGTGATAGCCAATGAAGAGCGAAATGTACAACCCTACGACCCGACCCAAGAACTGATATTTCCAAATGAGCTGCAGATTAACGCAGAATGGTATGCACAAGCAGTCAAGTTCATAGGACCAAGAGTAATATGGATACGACCAACAACATCAGACAACTTCCTAAATATGACAAAAGAATATCCTGAAGCAAAATTAATTGCAGGAAATTGTGGATCAGGTGAGTGTACATGCATCTTAAAATTAAAATTTTTCATAATTTTATTTTTTGTCCATTTTGCTCATTGGTTTATCGTGAGAATGTGACATCATACATGTTGTTATGTATAACTGCATACATGAAAGACACAAAGTTCGAGCAACAGTATCAAATGTTTTCACACGACGCTTACCTTTGATAACTCTCCCTACAGTAGGCGCAGAAGGTCAGGAGGAGTTACAGCTACCCCAAAAAATTTTGGAAAAGGGCAATTCCGTAAAGTCCGATTTACAGATTTGGCACTCTAGCAGCTTGTGTAGCCCTACCATTTTATCTCAGTTATTTCATTGTTAAATAGGGATGAGGCCAGGTAATAAGGGTATCAGATAAGCCACCAACCGAAGCTCTAAGAGCTGAGCTACATCAAAATATCAGCGTTTTGGATGTACATCGTGTGAGAACGTCCGAAACAACAACATTTTGCCTTGTAGCTCAGCTCCTGTTACACTTGGAGCTTTGGTCACATAAGGCAAGACGGTCTTACAACAGGGGGTCTTACAATGCAGGTACCACTGTAATTGATCCTAACAGAGACTTTATCTTCAAAAACCCAAAATACAACAATAAGTTTAAGAGTGATTCGAAACTAGATTTTTCTTCATGGTGCTTAGTTATGTAATAGCTGTGAAGGTATGATGACGAGTTCTCTGGGCCTAGTTGAAATCTAGTTCTTTATTTGAAATTAAACTTAAGAGGTGTTGCAACCGAAATAAGTAATTTAGAATTATGTGTTCTTAATCTCAGGACTAGGTTCTTGGTTCAACCCCCTGAATAACATAAAAAAAGAAGTGGTTATTTATGTCAATGACATGAAAGGAAGTTATGGCTGGGGACAATGGAAGCATTTGAAGAACACAACTTCAGATTCAACAGGGATTACACTGGGAGCAGCGCTTACACTTACGGAGGTTCACAACGAATTGACACGAATGATCAAAAAAAGCCCCGGTGAGCATTATTTTATTATTTGCATGCATTTTCTTTGTGAGTGTTTTTCTAATGACTTTGACATATATATGTGTACTAGTGCTGGTCATTGTTTCTACCATTGAGATTTAACACAAATGTTCATAAAATGTGCTGAAAATGCACGATTTTGGCATGACAGACTCAAACACTATTCTTTCAAATGAAGAAAACAAAAATAATACCCATATCTTTCATCACTGTTGTATGTTGCATCATTCAACAAGTAAATCTCTTTAGAGCAGAGGTAGTTTGGTCATCTAATACACAAAATTAGTCATAGAAACAATGACTTTGTTAAATGACACAAATGAAGCCAAAATTCAACTTTTTTGAAGTTTCGTCTTTCTTTGGTAGTGCGTGAAGAAGAAATGTCACTAAGAAACCCACTTCTGCATATGAACGCTGCTCAGGCATTACTTTTAACCATACAATATTTGTTCACCACCCCTAAATAACTTGATATCTGATAAATGCAACTTTATTACACCAGGAATTTTTTAAAATACCGAATGTCACGTCTTAGGTTCACCAGGCCTTATTAGGTCTTACAAACCAAGTAATATCAAAATTTTGCAGACTTGATGAAAAAAAAACCAGGCCCTTGGGCCATGCATTTGAAAATTTATGTTTTTGAAAATAAGAAAAAAAATTAAATCATCCTGTATCTTGGTAACTCAAGCAGATAGAAACATGTTATTGGTGCCAAAATCCCCGGAATACCCACATTCATATTCATCTTCAAAACATTTCAGGGCTGTTAACCTATGAACTTATTGAGTTATTTACAGAAAACCATATATTTGCCTTTATTTTCATAAAAATCGTCAGTCAAAACACATTTAATATTTAGCCTAAATCATTGAAGACAACTATCTGCTTAAAATCATATTTTACATATCGGAGCCTAAACTAGCATACCGCCTATACAATGCAGCAATGCTTTTTGATGTATATAAATATAACACTATTGAGTGATTAGAAAAGCTTAAGAAAAATATAACAGGGTTACACTTTGTGGTTTCCAACCGACAACTCATAACCTATACTTTGTACATGCATGAAACACCACCATAAAATGTGTAAATTAGTCTTATAAGGCCTTTCTCTGGTTTTACAAAACCCCGCTAAGCAGATGGGTAGATCTATGACAGGGCAGCAGGCAAATAGAGATCTATAACTACAGGCCACACTACTGGACCACTATTACACACCTATTTTGTAATTTGGCAAACACACCAATTTTATGGTGTAATTGCATCTTCCAATGGTCGTATTCGCTGATGGTTTGCTTTTTCGCTGCCTATGTTTTTAAATAATGATGCTTATATTTTCTAGCACCAGCCACAAGGAACTTGTCTGCTCTGACATCGATTATAGACAGATTTGCCGGAAATCAGATGAGAAATGTTGTGGTATGTAATTGAATGGTTATCTAGCCAATTTAGGTCTGTTTTTAGATGTGCTGGATCTTATAATATTATTGGTCCATTTTAAAGTAATTTTTTCCCTGATGGCAGAGGTGTCTTTTACAAATGATGATAATCAATAGGGTGGTCCAAAAAAATGTATGTCTTAATTTCATTGACGGTAGCCCCTAACCTTTTTCCTTTGACCATGTGGAAGAAGTGTGCACAATTTCAGCCAAATTGATTTACAGTAGTGGACAAAAGTTTAGGCCATATTAATTTTTTGGCAATATTAGGGAAAATAGATGCTCAGCTAAAAAAATTCTGCATGGATTTTCTTGCCTATGTGTCAGGGAAGTTCTACAAGAGAGAAAACTTGATCTTTTTTTATCACTTCCTTGAATATGTGTGATTAACAAGAATTTCAGGTGATCTAAACTTACATCTGATGCTTGCTTACATCCACAAAGGCCCTTAATTGCATTGTGCATTAGCAGAAAGGTGGCTAAATTATTCAATGTTATTTTAGACAAGTTATTCAAACATGTTTCATGTGATTTAAAGGCAATAAGTCATGAAACAGAAAAAAAACACATTTTTTAATAATTTTTAAAAATTTCAACATAGGAGGTAATAATGGTGATTCAATGAGCCAAAATTGTTAATAAATAAAAGGTCAACTAAAAACAACTATGAAAATATGTGTCTGACACATTTTCATCCTTCTAATGGAGTATGATATGAATACCCTTGACACCCAGACATACTGCAAAAATGGTGTTTTTGCCCGGTTTTGTCTAAGAGACTCCTATTTTAAGCATAATAAAACAGTGAAAGGAGAGTTTTCAATCACCTGAGTATGTGTTCTGATAAAATCAAACAACTTTTGCTTGTTCGCTTTACTTATGATCAAACTACAGCCACTTTTATGGAAGGCGTAAAACTGGCCCATTCATTAACATTGCATTTCAGTACACTTTCCAGAGTGGTGTCTGTAATTTTTTCTGTACTGTGGGAAAATAGCAAAAGTTTGTTGATTTTATCAGGACACATACTCAGGTGAATGAAAACTCTCCTTTCACTGTTTTATTATGCTTCAAATAGGAGTCTCTTAGACAAAACCAGGCACAGACACCATTTTTGCAGTATGACCGTGTGTCAAGAGTATTCATACTCCATTAGAATGCGTCAGACATATATTTTTTTAGTTGTTTTTAGTTGACCTTTTATACATTAACAATTTTGGCTCATTGAATCACCATTATTACCTCCTTAGTTGATTTTTTTTCAAAATTATTAAAAAATGTGTTTTTTCCTGTTTCATGACTTATTGCCTTTAAATCACATGAAACATGTTTGAACAAAATTGTCTAAAATAACATTGAATAATTTAGCCACCTTTCCACAAAATGTACAATGCCATTAAGGGCCTTTGTGGATGTAAGCAAGCATCAGACGTAAGTTTAGACCACCTGAAATTTTTGTTTATCACACATATTCAAGGAAGTGATAAAAATAGATCAAGTTTTCTCTCTTATAGAACTTACCTGACACATAGGCAAGAAAATCCATGCAGACATTTTTCAGCTGAGCACTTATTTTTCCTAATATTGCCAAAAAATTAATGTGGCCTAAACTTTTGTCCGCTACTGTATATTTAGAGGTAGCTCATCAAGGTTGTAGTTTTGCTATATTTTGCATTAAAACGCCTATATCTGTATAGTGAGAATATAGTGTAAAATCATATTTTCCTTTCATTTGAGGCCTATTACATGTAAGGCACTAACCAACTGAGGAAAAAGCAATATAACATTTGTTTGTATATCTTCCTCTCAGAGTTAAAAAAACCATTATTTGTCACTTATATCATTTATTGTGTAATTGTAATCTTCTAACGGTGTTATTCACTGAAGGTTTGCTGATGCGCAGCCTATGTTTTACCTATATGGGGTCAACAATTTGAACCAACCCTATATAACTCTTAGTAAAACTGTTTTGCGGCAAAATATATAGCAATATAATTCAAAGGTCATCGATTGATATTCTTTCTTTCATATTATTTTCAGACACTAGGAGGAATTATAGCCGACGCAAATCCAGCATCTGATGTCAACACAGTTCTTGTAGCTGCCAGAGCTTCAATACGAGTGTTTCGAAGAGGTAAAGATAAGTATTTCGATACATTTTCGCTCAGTTGCCATTTGGAAATAGCTATTTGCCTTACGTATCTGCAATTTAAAAAAAGAGCAGCAATGCAATATCTTGACAGTTTCATAAATTTTTATTCCAGATTTTATTTGATGTGTAAGCTTTAATAAATATTAATTTTTTGACCATTTTCATCTTTGTACACTTTTATGTGATGTCGTGAACTTGCGAATGTAATTCATATTACCTACCATATTTGCATACGTCACGCTCATCTGAACACCAGAGATCATATGCCCTCTTCATATTTCACTGTATTATCTTCTTCTTAGAAAGCCAGCATATCTATGGTACTAACATTGATATCCCATTGGATGAGGGTTTCTTCCATGGCTCAAAGAGGACAGCACTAAAACCACAAGACCTCATATTATGGGTTCGCATACCAAGCACAAACACAGTAAGTAAAATATCTCAGCCTTTGCACATGTTTCTTTGCATGCGAATTACAATGACAATGTGTCTCCCTTCAATTTTAAAGGTTTCTTGGTCGTATCTGCCGTCATTTGCCATTTTACCATATTAGTAATAGGTCTAACTACTTTAAGCTAAATTGATTAAAATGTGGAAAAATTTGTTGGCAGGGTAATGGCAAACTTTTATTTTATTGCTGCTTTCATAGAACAGGGTTAAGTTGAAAGCCGGGGGAGGGGGTAATCAGCCACCTATTTTAACCCACTTTATGTGTCACTGACGTAGGTTTCTTTTGGAAAGTTGCACCTGTGTCAGTGAGGAAAGTTGGCATTTCCACTATTAAGCGAGCCAAAATAGGTGGCCGACTTTCCCTCGGCTTACAAACTTTACCCGGTTTTATGATACAGAATACGTACGTCCTCAGTTACAAGCAAGGCAGAAAACTACACAATGACAGTGCGATTGTCAATAGCTGCTTCAGTGTCGACATAAATGAGTTGGGAGTGACGGAAAAGGCTATTCTCGTATATGGTGGAGTCTCTGACAGAACTATTGTAGCCAGAAAGACAGCCAGCATCATGATAGGAAAGTGAGTACATTTCCTTCCAGTCAAAAAGTTATGATCAGTTTTTTCAAACAAATTTAGTGTGTGCATATATATCAAAAGAAGGAACTCTATACAGCCCAGCATGTGATTTGTGTTATCCAAAATTTCCAAATTCAAACTATCATTTAAGTATATGATGATTCACAGATATGACTGAAGTTTTCAGATTTCTTTTGTAATATGAATGACAACGCAATATATATTTTAGGAATCAGTGATAAGTGCTCATCTTGCAAATGTCCTCCCCCTTACTTTAACATACACCATTTCAGCAAGATATAATTCTATATATATATTTATTTCATACTCTAGGTACATATTTGTAAATGTGAAAATCATAAATTCATATTAATAAATGGACAGTTACATTGTACATAAATAGTCAATTAGCTGTTTTGTCTCAGCATAACTGAGAAAGTCTATTTCCATTCTTTGCTGGAGTACCATTTTCAGTTCAGCAATCAGTGCTATGTGCGCTTCATCAGCATAGCTACATCCATGTTGAAGACTTCTGGAACCGAATAAATTTTCCTTAGGGATGCCATATTCCTTACTGAGATGGCATAGGTTGCGACCAATAACTGAGCTGACATCTCTGACACTGGATACCTAATTTTCTGATTTGGATTGTTTGTCATCGACTTCAGCAAGGTAATGAAACGTTCTGCGGCTTTATCTCTTGCACTGACGGTCTTGGCTAGAGATGGCAAAAATCTGCAATGAGTTGCTGGGTGTAACCTTAAGAGAATCCGAACATACCTGTTCCAAGCTGTCCAGTACCGTTTAACATGTTTGCTGTCAAGACTCCAGGCCTCACAGCCATACATGTGGCAACATTTTGCGGAGAACAGTGGCATTTTCACTTCCTCGGGTGCAGACGAGATATGAGACTCCAGCAAATTCAATCTTCCAAACAAATCACCCCTTTTGTGCTGTATTTCATCTTCATCATTGAGTCTGCGGTTCAGATAGTTTCCTAAATGTCGCACTGAAGTTTTCCACATGAGTTGTTTGTCACCAAGTGTAACCATTGGTACATGTACAGTCTCTGCATCTTTGCCAAATTTAATGCATTCAGATTTTGTGGGGTTAAACTTCATTCCAAGGGTACTTCCAACAGTCTCACATAGATGGAGCGTACGTCTTAATCCTTTAATTGAAGGGCAGAGAAGAACCAAATCATCAGCATACCCAATTGCACCCATGTAGTGAGGGCCCTTCCAGCATCCTGTACCATCCAGCTCCAGTTTGTCCAGCAGCTCATCCATATAGATGCTAAAAAGTGAAGGTGATGCAATAGAGCCCTGCCGAATGCCATTTGTGGCAGCAAAACAGTGTGAGAAGGTGTTTCTCCACACAGTCCTAAGCTTTTGGCGGTTTAGTTATACATATCAAGAAGAGCACGTTTATCTACTGGTGCCACTCCTCTATGTATTAATTGCTTAAAGAGTTTATCAAACCGGACACGGTCAAAAGCCTTGGTTAGATCCACCAGACAACCATATACAACAGAGCCATGGCGCAAGTAGTAATCCACAACATCTTTTACCACTGTGGTGCACATAGTGGTTCCATGGTACTTCTTAAAAGCAAACTGCAAATTTGATGTTTTCAAGCAGCGTTCATTTCTGATGAGGAAGATCTTGTCGAGTACCTTGCCAATAGCTGATCCAAGCGCTATACCTCTATAATTGGATTCATCGCACAGGTTACCACGTCGGTCCTTCGGAATAGAGCTAATAGTTGCTAAAAGTATACTGCTTGGCTGATGACCATGGGTCAGAATAGCTGTGGCCAATTTAGCAATATATGGACTGACTGTCTATCTGGCAATAATCAAGTGGCTCGATGAAAGTCCTTTATCTCCATCATTTTTCTCTCTCCTCACCTTGCTGATAGCTTTTTCAACCATACTGCTACTGATGACACATGTTTCGTGTGAAGTACTTTGGATTTGTTGTGAAACATCATTTTTAACCTGTTGCATAAGATCAGGATCGGAGACAACACTATTATAAAGAAGTCTGTATTTCATGGAAAATGCTCTGCTATGTCCTTGGGGTCCGTTTTGCCAGCAATGTTGGGTGCAGTGACTGTACGAGGTGACATCTTCTTCAGCTCTCTGAAAAAGTCTCTGGAATTATTTTGGCTAACTGCTTCTGCCATATGACGATGTCTGAGTTCAGTCTCTTGTTTTTTGGCGGCTCTTACGGCATATTTCACACATGACATCAAATACCACACCTTGTTTGGGTTTACCCATTTGTATCCAGCGTTTGTGCCACAAGAGGTTGTCTTGCTGGTAAGGCTTGACATTTGTATTCCATCCTGGAAGGTGTTTCACTTTTGTACGACATCTTGGTAGTACATCTCCTGCCTGCAAGCAGCAGTCAATAATGTCATCACACAGTTTGTCGATCATAGTCCTATGTCCAGTGTGTTCACATGTTTTAAAAGTCATTACACTGAAAGAGCTCATCGTAATCCAAATTGCATAGTAGGCTATCCAATTTCTGGTTATATAATTTAATAATTTTGTCATCATTGTAGATTTCGTGCCAAAGTGGGGGCTTTTTAGTATCTCCATGCAGTTTACTGCTCTGACAGAATCCAACATTTAAGTCAATTTCTAAGACAACAGGGCTATGATTTGACAGGTTCATGTCACTGCAATATATATATATAATATATCTCAAGTCTTGAGTCCTGTTATTTTCACATTCAGGCAGTGGAATTACAAACTGGTGGACACTGTCATAAGATCCCTTCACGAAGAGATACAGATTCCCATTGGATCACATGCAGGGAAGGAAGAGTATAAGAGATCGCTGGTTCTAAGTCTTTTCTTCAAGTTCTACATGTCTGTCCAGGCTGAACTGAAAACTGAGGTAATGGAATAATTTAAAGTGATCAAGGAGATTAATAATATTTCAGACAAATTCAAAAGAAAAGCCATTGATAGACATTCATGGACAATTTCTTGGTATTGTGAGAAATTTCAATGTAAGGAAATGAAGGGAACACCGTAAATTTCACTGTGAAAGGTACCAGAAATTATTTTGGTGAGCACCAAAATCTGACAGCCATACATGTCATTTAAACTCTAACCGTTAGGGACAAGTATAATGATTATGTGACAAGAGTTTACAGGATTGCAGTCAATTTTTAGTTTTCAAGCAATAAATTCAGACAGTGTTGGAAATAAAACATGATATTTTCCTAGAAGGAATGTATTTAGGTCCTCGTGCTACTTTAAATCATCCCGTTTAAATATTTTTAATGTCAAATTTCCTTAAATTCCCATTCTACGATCATATCATATGCCACTTTCAAAGTATAAAGTGCATGAAAAACCCTGTTCAGTCTTTAGGCATTATGTGATTCCAAATCAGGGTTTCTGCATTGAAAAACGTTGTGGTCGTATTTTCATAAATTTATGCCGTACATTTGGGAAAACCAAGCTTCTATATGCATGAAACCAATATACATGTAGCTGTTTTCAGAAAGCATATTTTGTCCACTTTTTTTAGTGTAGTCAATTTGAAAGTAGTAGCTTCAATGAAATGTCCAGGCTGTAGAGGTGCATATCATTGGAAGCAATTAATTATGGTAATTATTGCAGGAGTATGCAACATATAAGGACACCACTCCAAGAAAGCCCTGCAAAGGTACTCAAGTGATAGTGGAAGTTCCAGATCAAGACATCAATGATCCAATCGGAAGACCTCTGGAACATCTTTCGGCTTTCAAGAATGCCACAGGGGAAGCCAGGTTCCTTGATGACACCCCGGTATATCAGAGTATGTTTTTCAAGTAATTTGTTGTAAATTAAAGGCATGCCAAGAGTTGGTGGTACCATAAGAAATCAAGGACAAATGCCAGTTCCCTGAAAATTATAGAAACTTTTTGCTGATAACTCTCCTATTTTAAAAATTTTACAAAGATGCGAAGAAAAATAAAAAGATCTGATTAATACACAAAAAACAAATACCCGAAATGTTGCTGACCAATTTTCCCAGATTTTTAAGTTGCAACATCAAGGCAATTCTGCCGGACACATCAGTGACACTAAAGTGAAGTAGTAAATTACTTGCAAAATGTTTCATCGTCACCTTACACTTCATCAGTTATGTGCGTTAACAGAGACTCCATTTTCAAATATCATACCTTCCTTTTTTTTTTACATCAGATGAGCTGCACATGGCATTGGTACTGAGTTCTGAAGCACATGCTTTGATAAAGAGGATTGATGCCAGGAAAGCGTATGCGCTACCTGGCGTTGTAGCATTCTATACCCATAAGAGTGTCAGAAAGGAGTATTTTGAAGAGGAGGGATTTCCTGACGACAAGATGTTTGCCAAGGACAAGGTACTTTGTTTAATGTTATGATCTACAATGGTCTCTGTGTTGTAAGACCGCCCCTTCTGTGAACATGAAGCGGTCTCTCGTGGGGGTGCGGTCTCTCATTGGGATTCAAAATGCAATAAAAAGACTTATGGTGGGAGAAAGGCGGTCACATAAGGCGCGTTGGTCTTACAAAAGGGGGTTTTACAAAGCAGGTACCACTGTACTTCTGATTATTCGTATTCAACTCTGGGTACATCCATCTAAAGCTCTGGAAAGCATTTGCATTAGTTTTACAAGAACAGATAACATTACTCATGGAGCACAGTATAATTTTGTGACCAATTAATTAACTACAATAATTTAGTTTAGTTTATTGCTTTTGGTGACTGCAACATAGAGAAATTTATGATTATTAGTATTTTTGTTTGTAATTTTATTTGATATAGATAATTATAGAACATTATTTGGCCATAAATTATTTTTACAGGTAACATGCGAAGGACAACCCATAGGTGCGATTGTGGCCGAATCTCATGCTTTGGCTCAAAAAGCAGCGAAACTAGTTGAGGTGGAATATGACCCTTTGCCAGCAATTGTTACAATTAAGGTAAGTGTCATCATAAACCAATTATAAATATACATAATGAAACAAACTAAACTAATAAAATATCTTTAAATTTTCGATGCTTTGAGAGTTAAAATAAAAGATCTGAGTCTGAAATCTGAAATCTATGCGAACATTAAATAAGAACTGTCCTCATCTTTGCTGGGTTATCTCACATGCACAATGCCCTCTTTTCCATCAGGAGGCTATTGCAGAAGAGAGTGTACTTGGAGACAAGATCATTATTCCATCAGATGATACGGAAATATGGACGGAGAATTCCGACCGAATTTTAGTGGGCGAAGTTCAAATCGGAGGCCAGAAACACTTCTACTTGGAAACACAATCATGTCTAGTGGTCCCACGAGGAGAGGACAATGCCCTGGACATTTACTCCAGCACACAATGGCCTCACATTGTGCAGGTACGCTGACGAAAAAGTTTTTTCAAAAACAAAATGAGACAAATTTTAAGGTGAAATAATTGTGGCGACTTTGTTTGCAGCCAGATGCTTTTTAATTTCAAAAATTTCCCAGGTAGTAAGGTATGACAGGCCCTTCTTTTAATAGAAAGTCTTTGAACTGGCAGTATATGACATGTTATTATTGGTGTGGTTACGGTTCTCCAACATTGCGGTCACATTTCTGTGGTGTGACGTCACGCAAGCCACCGACCTGATGATGTTTTATCATGGCCAGATATTCAATTTGCTATCAAAGTCACATGACTGTCAATGTGGTCAATATAATTATCAGAGGTATTCCGCACAGTGAAGAGTCACTAAACCTATAAACAGTGTTAAGGCGGATGCAATGTCTCAAAGAGTAGCTTAAATATGCCGGAAATGACAAATCCACAGAAATATCCATGATTTTCTTCTAACATCTTACTCTGTGCTATCCTAACTTCCAAGCTCTCATTTCCCCGATTTGATATTAATTGACATGAATGCCAACTTATGTTGTGCATGATCTGTCATCTGACAGCACTTTCCCAGTAGATTAAAGTCATTCTTCAACTAAATACCCACTTTGAATAATTATTTGATGGAACATCAAAGCGTCATTCAATTTTCGCCGAGCCATCTCTTTAATTCTCCTATCTACCTCTACCTACACTTGAATGATCATATTCTTATTTTACTGATGGAATGTGTGAATATGTGGAAGTGCGTTGTTGTAAGTATGAGTGGTATGTAATACTATGGTAGAAACAAATAAAATCAATCAAACAATTAATCCTTCCAGGATACTTCTTGCTGTCTCATCGTCTTAAGATCAATGACACGAAAACAGAATTTATGTTGCTAGGAACTGGTCATCAACTGGCCAAGGTGAACATCCAAGAAATAGCAGTTGCAGATGGAAGATCATGTAAACTCCGTGTGTAAAAAAGGGTACCTTCAGCACCGACTTATACGCCAAATTCGTAAATATCTGGACAGAACTGCCACTGAGGAGATTGTCCACGCTTTTGTGACATCACACATTGACTATTGCAATGCCTTACTATACAATGCTCCCAAATATGTAATAGGCAAACTGCAGAAGCTTCAGAATGCGGCAGCGAGAGTCATTCTTGGGGCTAGAAAGTACGATCATGCAACTCCACTCCTTCGAGACCTTCATTGGTTGCCTGTGTCCCACAGAATCGACTATAAAATAGCATTGCTCACATACAAGTGTGTTACAGGTACTGCTCCTGATTACCTCAGAGAACTGATAGATGTTGTCATCCCGCAGCACGAGCTACGATCCAGTGCCAGAGTGACACTGAGAATACCAAAGTGCAGGACAAACACTGGGTCCAGGGCATTCACTTGGGCAGCGCCCAAGGTCTGGAACAATCTGCCCCACGATATTACATCTGCCCCCAGTGTGAACATTTTCAAGTCTAAATTAAAGACTCTGTTTTATAAGAAAGCTTTTAAATTTTATTCAATGCTTTCATTGATCAAGTTTTACTGTTTTTATTGTAATTTTATACTTGAATCTCCCCTCTAGTCTATCTATTATCAATTTACTATATTAATATATTTTAATCATATTATTTTTATTACTATATTTGTACGTGCATTTGAGAATATTTATTTTATGTGCACTAAATCAATAAAACTGTTAAAACTGTTAAACTGTTCTTATATAAACATTTATAAATTTATGTTATATGTATCACTTTTATTGACATTTCACAATATCATAATTGATACGTATGTCAAAAAAATAGAATAAACATTGTTAAAGGGTTAATTATATGGAAATACACATTATACCGAGACGAAGCTGATTACATGAAGTGTGAGCAAATGTAAGGTCAATACGAATACTAACATGTTACTAACTATGTTCTTACAATGTAGTGCTCGTTGAAATGGGAAAGGTGTTTTTAATCCCTTTTTACATTTTCAGATGGGAACCGCGTCTGCTTTAGGCATACAAGCCAGTAAAATCGAGGTGCACAGCAAGAGAATGGGTGAGGGTGATGTTCAATTAGATAAAACAATAAACAACACATGCCTGTTTGGTTTGCCATAAGCACAACTGATGCCTCTTTATGTGTTTATGGCTCTTTGCCAACTCAAATTGTCCTTTAAAAAGCATTGATTTTACTGCTCCTAAAGTACAAACTTCCTGATGTCTATCAAATGACATTCTAAAGAGCCTTTGAACTATGGTTAAACTTTTTTGTCAGTTGGCTAAATATCATTAATAAAAATTTGATTAGGATAATTATCATATTTGAAAATATATTACTACTCAAACCTCATCAAATGAGCTTAGAATAAGAATCTTCATTGTGTCTTCAGGAGGAGCATTTGGAGGAAAAAGCGAGAAAGCCTTGATTCCAGTTTTGCCGGCGGCACTGGCAGCTACCAAGTGAGGAATTTCGCTGTTTACTTTTCTGTCTCATAATGTTTATTTTTCTGTCTCATAATGTTAGATTTTTTCAATGTTGATTTCAGGGTATGAAATAGGCATGCAACAATCCCAAAACGTGCAGTGATCGATCTGAAATGTGCAGTGATCAATCAGAATTTGTGCAGGCATCAAATTCACCCTTTTTGTGCTAAATTATGCTGAACGTTTGAATACCCACAACATGCTTAATATTTCAACCAATTTGATACTTTTGTCTGTCTGATGATGGTCAATTGGTCATCTTTTGGAAATCTTAATGCTTTATATCACAATGCCAGCCCTTAAGAAAACTAATTGGTTATCGTATTAATAGCTATAGTTTGCACAAGATAATATGCACAGTGATCAAATTTTCTTATTTTATACCCTGGTTAAATAGGTAGAGATTTTGTTTTCCTTAATCCATAACATTGTGAGGGTGTACGAGGGGTTTTCCATAAGTTCTGTCCAACTAGTCATAACTTTTGCTAGATTTGATGTAGAAAAATGATATTTGGGTCAGATAATATTCACGTAATTTGATTCCCAAAAAATCAGATCATAAAATTAAAAATAAATGCTTAATCTGTTGCCATGGAAACCAGAAGTCATGAAATGCGGCCCAGACTTTGTAGTGCTCACTTAAAATGAAATGAGCACTTGCTTACATTATCTGTGTCTTTAGATATTGAATTGAAGTATATTCATAATTTTTTTTCATGAAATATAATCAGTGAATTGTAAAATCATTAATAACAGTGGAAACTGGTACTTTTGTTACATCTTAGTTACTTTACCATCACTCATGTAGCTTTTCAGTTTTTTACGAGATGAGCAATTTTTTTTATATGGATGACATCATATATACCTGTTTAATTGTTAAATTTTAATTGGATAAAAACTGGCAGAGAAAGTAATAACCTCTTATCATACATACAAGGAGGACAGTGTGAGTGACAGAAGCAAATAAAGATTGTACAAACTTTATCTGAATGAAGAGAAGACACATCGGAAAACCTAAGAAAAGAAGACTGGAAAATGCCAAAACTGACCTTAACGTGAAGACTGAGGTATCATACTTAGAGACGGATAGAAAGTTTGAGAAAGCGTGTTTACAAGGTCCCAGTCATTATTTTTGGAATTTGTGAAATTACTACGAATGTTTTGAAAAAACTCTGTTCTATATCTCTTGTAATAACTACATATTTTATGCAATATGTCAAGTATGTGTCTGTTAACAAGCTCTCGTCGCATCTCATGACTTTTGCTTTCCATAGCAACAAACCAACAATTTATTTTTACCTCTATGATCTGATTTTTTGGGGGTCATTTGCAAATTATCTCAATATCAAGTGGCCCAAATATCATTTTTCTGTTTAAAATCTAGCAAAAGTTATGACAGGTTGGACAGAACTTATGGAAAATCCATTGTAAAGAACAAAACGTCGGCGAAACACCAACTGTGATCTTAATATAAGGACTGTGAGGCATTGACTTTTTAAGGGAAGTAAGGCTATAGGAAATGTACTCAGTATCAAGTTTATTCTTACAAGAAATTGTGAAATGTTAAGGATTATTTTTAGTAGGTTTCTTGTCCTGTTACCCTGGTAAAAAATTAATTTTTTGACAAGATATGATGAATCTGTATCTCTAAAGGTGCCCTGGGCCGCATTGCATGACTTTTGGTTTCCATGGCAACAAATTAACCATTTTATTTTTGTTCCCATGATCTGATTTTTTCAGAAACATTTGCAAATTACTTCAATATTATCTGACCCAAATATCATGTTTCTGTATTAAATATTGCAAAAGTTATGGCAAGTTGGACAGAACTTTTGGAAAACCCCTCGTATCTAGGCATAAGCCATTTACAACTAAAAAAATTATTCGACACTTCAAGCTGTTATTATAGAAGCTGATTCACCAAAATTAAAAGAGGATATTTTTCTCCCTCAAATAAAGTTGTCTGTGCAAATATTCCAACTGAAATATCATAAGAAGTTCTGACAAACTTTGAATTTGCAAAGCATGCCAGCTCAAGTATAGTATCATCAACCAGTACCCCCTCCCCTGACATTGACTGAATAAACCACATGACTGGCTTTAAAGATGTCAGCAACTGTTAATAAGCTAATCTCTGGTTTATTCAGTCGAATACGACAAACTTGAGCATGTCAAAGCAGAATGTCTGAATTTCTGCGATATGATTGGAGAGGGTTCAATATATTGTATCAATGCAAAGTTATTTGAATATTGGATGATGACGTCATTTCTCCGTTTCTACTATCGATCATCTACCTTTTTTGACCAAATGATCTATTGCCGTGTATTGATTTTAGGCTGAAAAGACCGATAAGATGTGTCCTGTCTATGGATGATGATATGATCTATTGCCGTATATTGATTTTAGACCGAAAAGACCGATAAGATGTGTCCTGTCTATGGATGATGATATGATCTATTGCTGTATATTGATTTTAGACTGAAAAGACCGATAAGATGTGTCCTGTCTTTGGATAATGACATGATCTATTGCCGTATATTGATTTTAGGCTGAATAGACCGATAAAATGTGTCCTGTTATGGATGATGATATGATCTATTGCCGTATATTGATTTTAGGCTGAATAGACCGATAAGATGTGTCCTGTTTATGGATGATGATATGATCTATTGCCGTATATTGATTTTAGACTGAATTGACCGATAAAATGTGTCCTGTCTATGGATGATGATATGATCTATTGCCGTATATTGATTTTAGGCTGAATAGACCGATAAGATGTGTCCTGTCTATGGAGGATGATGTGATCTATTGCCATATATTGATTTTAGCCTGAATAGACCAATAAGATGTGTCCTGTCTATGGAGGATGATATGATCTATTCCGGTATATTGATTTTAGGCTGAATAGACCGATAAGATGTGTCCTGTCTATGGATGATGACATGATCGCCATCGGATCACGCCACACTGTATACGCGCAGTACAAGGTAGGTATTATGTCTGTGCATGAATACAAAATTGTTCGTATGAACTAATATATAATAGTAATAATATCCATTTTGACAAAACTTAGAATTGAGAGAATACCAAATTAGAGACAAGAGCAAAAGCTGTCAACTCTTCCATTATAAGAAACAGTTCTCAGCACTCAAATAAATTAACTCTAAATCCTAAAATGTTTGTATTACAATAAATTGAAAATAATTTATTAATGAGTTAGGCCTATATTTTTTACCATTTTTTTGACAGTGTCATATTTTCTTTGTCAGAGATAGTTTTTTTGGGTAAAGAATCATACGACTCTATATAAGAGTCCGAATATACAGCTTTGAAAACCCCCTTTTTTACAACATGTTTATCACCAGAATATTCTCATGTCTCTTTGGTAGTATTCCATAAAAAGTGTTTTGTAGGTTGGTTGCAAAAACGATGGAAAAATCACAGGCGTAAACTACAAGATTTTTTCGAATGGAGGCCACAAACGCGGATGTACTCCAAATGTAAGTACTTATAAATATGAAGGAAAACGTAGTTGATATAATAAATTAGTATTAATTCTGTGTTTCCTTGTTTGTGGTGACTACATCTAAAGAAATGCCGAAAATTCAAATACCATCATAACTTCCGCAAATCCTCCCCCCTTTTTTTTTTTTTTGTCATATTTGATAAATGCCCCCAGGTAACAATTACGATTTACAAATTTGCTAAAATACAATAAACATGAGTTTGTATATGATAATAAAGAACTTTCTGACCTCTGAATCTGCTTTAATTTTCAATTGTTACTGGCATACAAATAAATTACCATGTATGGAGATCAATAAAATATAACTTGACTTTAAAATAGTGACAAAACATATTTCAGATGTTGTTTGTTTGTAAACCTTCCCTTTGGTCACATTGCATCTTGGTTTACCAAGTTCCAGTTTCATGAATTTGAGAAAATTATTAAGGTCTCTCCTATTCTAAAAAGGCCTTCGGTCTGTTCCGTGACTTTCTTCAGTGTTGTGAAGATGAGTCAGGATCAAAATTTACAAGGATAGAGTTGGTTGTGTATCTGAGTTTTGTTTTTCACTCTTAAATCCAGGTCTTGCAAATGACATTAGTCTACTCCGACAACAGCTATAAATTTGAGAATATGATGGTTGAAGGGGTCCCTTTGATGACTAACACCCCATCCAACACAGCTTGCAGAAGTTCAGGAAGTTTCCAAGGAGTGTTTCTGGCTGAAAATCTGATCCACCATGTTGCTACTGAACTTAATTTAGACCCTCTTAAGGTGAGTTCTTAATTGTTTACTCTTAAACTTCTAAACCAGAAACAGTATATTTGTGGATGTCTCCAATCTTAGCACCTCCATAATATTATTATAAGTTATTCATTCCAATTAAAAGATAAATCATTATGTTATTGCAAAGTGAGCAAGCTCAATGTAGTCATGAAATATCTTTAGTGGAAATGATAATCCCTGATCTGTAAATAGCTACTTGAAAATTTACTGTTTGACCGGTATGTAAAATTCTCAAAAAGGAAATTATCTATGCATAAGTGTGTTAAGTATGGTTTCCAATGTACTCGAGTCCAAGTACAAGTACAGTACTTGTAAAAGCCACGAGTACTGAGTACATACGAGTACTTGAATTTATACTTTGTACTCGAGTACACGAGTACTCAGGTACTCGTGCCCATCCCTGGTTTCCAGCCTTATAAGCATTCTTGCTTTGTCTTGAATCCCATATTCAAAAAAAGTCATACAAAATCATATCAAGCTCTAGCGTAACTCACACAATTTTATCAAACTGTTTTCAATAGATCCGAGAGATGCACCTCTATAAGGATGATGACGTCACACACTATGGACAGAAAATGGAAAATGTGACTGTTAGAAAATGCTGGGAAGAAGTCATGACGTCCGCTGATGTTGAAAAAAGAAAGAAGGATATAGAAGACTACAACAGGTTAGGATACCATGCATAGTGTCCCTGCATTACAAGACCCCCTGTTATAAGCATGAGTTGCCTTATGGAACCAGTTCTCTCACAGGGACAGCTTCACGACTGCGGAAAGGGAGTCTGATATTACGGACTACTGTACATGTAGGCCTATAGTCACGGTGTAGATTCATCTCTGTCTGTTTGTAAATCCATTTGAATATTAAACTTTTCATCAGACATAAGAAATTGCTCACCTTGAGCTTTCAGCTACTTCACATAGCCTTGTTCACAAGTTAATGGTGACGAACTGGGTTGGCATTGGCCAACACAGCCAGTCACCTATGTGAAGTAGCTGAAAGCTCAAGGTGAGCAATTTCAAATGTCTGATGAAAAGTTTGATATTCAAATAGGCCTATAGTGTTTTGTTATTATTTGCAAACATACAGTCAAGTATCCCAACAAAAAAGAGCTAGGCACTTGTTTCATTATGTCCATAAAATTACCATGGAATGATCTACTGATGCAATGTTTGCAAGCACCAACTTGTGTGTCCTACTCAATTTGTGATGTTATTTTTTCATTTGTTATTGTGTCAATATTTAATGATTGAAATAGATGAAGATATTAACTTCAGACTGCCATCAAAAGTTAATGATAAATTTGGAGCTCTTCAAAGATTTTTCTAATGTGTACACAGATGCCTCTTCTGTAGGCACTGGTTCATGAATTGCCCAACTTTTGATTCTGCCTATTTAAGAATGAAGTTTTGGTTATGATTATTGCAGGGATCACAAATTTACGAAACGAGGCATAGCTATGGTTCCTGTGAAGTACGGAATTGGATTTCCAGCTTTGGTTCCTAGTCAGGTTGGCATTATTCGTATTCAATTAATTTTGCACAGTAAACTTGTCTGTATATTTGTATAATTATCTTGTTTGCAGAAACTTTGTTATTTGTGTGGAATTCCTTTCCTAATTGAAGTTCTGGATGGGGACCAAAACATGACTGTGGGATTGGTTGCAAATTGTGTGCCCCCTCCATGGTTCCATCCTGTAAAGTGTACTTCTGTTGTTCTTTGATGGGATATTAAATTCACATGTTATTTAAATTCTAACATCCAGTTCCTCCTTCCCTATATAGGCCCAAGGGTGGCAGCTACAAAAGGATAGCCGCCAGTTAACTGAATCAATGGTTGACAACCGAAAAGAATCTTCTGGTCTTCTCCAGATAAAAGAGTTACAATTTTTAGCATCTCTATTGATACTGTATTTGATCATAAAAGGAAATAATTATATCAATGATCTGTGATATCCAGGCAGGGGCTCTTCTCCAAGTGTACCTGGATGGCACTGTTCTGGTCTCTCACGGAGGAACTGAATACGGTCAAGGAATTAACACCAAGATGACTCAGGTTTGTAACACTATGTATACTGTCAAGGGAAATCTCAACAGATAAACTGGAATTTCCTTTATAATATGTGACAAAGTAAATACTGTGGATCATCATCGGATGTAAAAAAAAAAGATTTTTTTCAAAATTTTCCATTTATCAATTGGGAGACATTAGCTGAAAAAAAAAATCGGAATTATTTTGTTTGTATAACATTACGAAAAAATGCCTTATATAGCAAAATTTGTATATATAGCATTTCTTTGGCCCAGTCCATGATTTTGAGCAGTCAGGAATGGGAGGTTGTTGGGGAAATCATAGTTAGGCCTAAATGAAATTAATCTTTCTCTTTCTTAGTTGTTTCTTAAACATGTGTTTTTCATTTTATTTGTTTTCAGATTGTGAGCAGGGCTCTTGGGATTCGAATGGACCTCATTTACATAAATGAAACAACTACAAGCAAAGTTCCAAATGCCAGTGCAACAGGTGGCAGCACAAACACAGATCTCTATGGTGCAGCACTGCTGGTGAGAATTCATGAATGAGAATTTTCACACAGATTACTTTTTGACACCTCATTACCAAATTCTTTTAACTTAATGCGTTAAATTTACTACTCCAGAATGCCTGCAATGAACTGAATGACAGACTAAAGTTAATAAAAGAAAAAAACCCGGAAGGAACTTGGCTGGCTTGGGTGAGCAGCATAGATGACTGATTATTTTTTTAGATAAATAAAAATATCACAAAAAAATCATCATTTTATATCATACATTGGCAGTACTTTCTTTTTATACTTGCTCCATTCATACGCAGATCAAAGAAGCCTATGCAGAGAGGATCAGTCTGTCTGTATTTGGATTTTACAGGTAACATTGTATCAATATCAATTTACCATCTATAGACATCTATCTGTCAATATCTTTATAGGCCGATATGCATAATGGTATATAATTATGTTATTTGTCTATCTACTGTCTCTCTATACATTTCTCAGTCCTTATGTCTTCCTCCTCGTTTATTCATCTATACCTTGCACTCCATATCATGACCACATGTATGCATCAGTATATTTTCCAGTATATCCAACCTGTATTGTATGTACACAATCTGCAAAGTGGTTAAACACGTATGTATCAACATGATCAACTTTAGGCTGAATGGAATAACAGACATCGATTGGAAAACAGGCAGAGGGAGCCCTTTCCCTTACTACACCTTCGGAGCAGCCTGTTCGGAAGTTGAAATAGACGCACTCACCGGAGCTCACACCGTAAGACTATCCCACTTCTGACACCCTTGCATCTGACTTGGCTATTTTTCGGAGTATCTACTATTTCGGATACGATGTATCTGTGTCCCAGTATTAGTTGGACACTGATTTGGAGGGTTTTAACATGCATTTTTGTCAGTTAAATCCCGACCGGAGGGAGACAAAGAGGCGTCTAACTGACTTAGTCATCATATGCTTCACCTATTATACGTTTTAACTTATAATTTTTGCAAAATAAACAACAATCTGATTGTTTGTTTGCTGTTGTAAACAGTGTTAACCCTTAGCAGGGCGCTAACGTGCAAAATTGTCAGTTAGATACCGGTTTTCTAATGGTAAATTTTCTTGGTGATGATTTACCAGGCACCGATTAATGATACCATTGACCATCCATTCATCCAACTTGTGAATTAATACCAGCCCATTCGCAAATCTTGACATAAATCTAGAATATATATCTGCATTTTCCAAGAAATTGCAAATGAGATATATATATTTTTAGGTCTAATGTAATCCCTATTTCTCTATATGTTCCAGATAATCCGCACGGACATGGTGATCGACATTGGTCAGACTTTGAATCCAGCAATTGATGTCGGACAGATAGAAGGGGCTTTTGTTATGGTAACTCCAATATAATATTATATTATATATATATATTTTTTTTTTTATTTGAAATATATTTATTCAGGGTAAACATGTTCAAGACAAGCTTGTTTTTCAACATGGCCCTGTTAAAATAGAATGCAATATATATACATTATAAATGTGTTACAAATAGTTTAAAAACAGCTATATATACATATATTATATAAAAGACAATTCATTAATAAAACTTACTCAATTCATTAATAAAATTTACTCAATTCATTAATAAAATTTACTCAAAAAATAATCTTTAGCTTTTTTCTTAAAATGTTCAATGTTTGTGCACTCCTTAATACAATTTGGTAAACCATTCCATATAATAGGTCCTTGATAAGAAAAAGAATTTTTTGCTATCTCAGTTTTGACATTAGGCACAAAAATATCATTTTCATTAACATGCCTCATTGATCTGTCATTAACTTCAATTTTCATTATAATTTCATTACTTAAATAATCTGGTGCTAGACCATAAATGCTCTTGAAAACTAACAAAGCCATAAAGTAGTCCCTTCTTTGTTTCACATTCATAACTTTCATATCAATCAATAAGTCCATTCCTCTTACATTTACATAATCATAATTACCATATATAGCTCTAACAGCTCTATTTTGCATTCGTTGTATTTTGTAAATATTAATTTCAGATGTATAACCCCAAACAGTAATGGCATAATCAATCTTAGGTTGAATGTAACTTTTATATAATTGAGTTAGAGAATGGCGGGGTAAAAATGAGCTTAACCTTGATAACATCCAGACTTTTTTACATAGCTGTTTACTTAATGAATCTACATAGGTATGCCAAGACAAATTTTTATCAATATTCAATCCTAGATAATCACAACAGTCGACATCATCTAGTTTTACATCACCAAGATACAATTTCATTTCATCAATTAAGAAAATCTCCTTCTGTCTAGTAGTTACCAACATTGAATTAGATTTTCTATCATACCATAGTTTTACATTATTTAAGGAAAATTGTAACTGATCATTAACATCTCGGACATTCTCACCACTACAATAAATCAATACATCATCTGCATACAGATTGCAAATAGCTGATCCTAAATAATTATTGATATCATTGATATAAATTAAAAACAATGTTGGTCCGAGGACAGAACCCTGAGGGACCCCTATATTAGTATGTTTAACATCAGAGAATTCGCCATCGGAAAAAACTTTACTACCTCTACTAAACAAGTAGGAACTAAACCATTGCAATACATCATCATTGAATCCATACATTTTCATTTTATTAATAAGAATTTCGTGATTAATAGTATCAAAACATTTCTTAATATCAAGACTACACATTGCAGTAACTAGGCCATCATCTATGTTAACTAACCAGTCATCCACAACTCGATGTAAAGAAGTTTGAGTATTGTGATTTTTTAGATAAGCGGACTGATCCGAAGTGATTAATTGATGGTCATCCAAATATTTCATTACTTGACTTTGTACAACTTTTTCGAGAATTTTTGCCACATGGCTTATTACACTAATGGGTCTATAATTTGTGAGGTCTTCCATGTCACCCTTACCCTTATATATAGGTGTCACACGCGACATTTTCCAGTCTTCTAATACAATCTTTGAATCTATAGATACATTAATAAGCTTGCATACAATTGGAGCTATAACTTCTCGTGCATAGCACAATAATTTTTTATCAAAGCCCAATACATCCATTGAAGAGTCGTGTCCAAAATTCAGAAGTTTTTTTAATACAATATCGTAAGTAGTATGATGAAAAGTGAAATTATACAAACATTCAGGACTTCTCCAATAAAAACTTTCAGGTGAATCGTTAACAATATTTGCAACAGTATTAGAACCAATTGAAGAGAAAAACTCATTGAAATCTTGGGCACTAATGTTTGGATGTGAATATATGATATATCCCGTCTATAAAAATCTTACTAACGATAATAACCACGCAAAGATTGCGAAACCCAGTGTTTGAATCCTTAGATTCTTGTTTGTGTCATTTATAAAACACAAGATAATAGGATTACAATGTGCTCCGTTTAGAATGAAACTAGAAAGTTAAATGTTTTAAAAGTGTGTATATATGTTAAAAAACCAATTGTCAAATCTTGAGTTTTTTCAAAAACCTATACATATACATCAAAACTTTTTTTGGGCAAAAATGGTCCCTTGGATAAAATGTACTAAACTGCTCAAGCAAATGTCTGTTGTTGAAATTACAAAACACCTTCTTTCTGTAACTGCTTTATCGTATAGGGTCTTGGATTGGTGCTTTACGAAGAAAGGTTGTACACCGTAGCTGGCAAATTAGCCACACGAGGTCCTCTCAACTACAAGATTCCCGGCTGCACTGACATTCCCTCAGAATTCAACGTTTCTCTCCTCAAAGGGTCGTCTAATCCGAAAGCTGTCTACTCCTCTAAGGTACCTCTATAGATTGTCTATGCTGGGCAAGTAAAAGATCCCTCACATGGGGTAAATGCGTAACATGTTGAGGACTCCCGCTCTCTCTCCCATCTCATCAATCAACCCTCATGAGCGCCCAGAACTGGGCTTAGAGGGATGCACTTACCATATCCATCTATCTATCTATCTATTGTATTGTTTTGTATTTGCTATAAGTCATGCATTGCAGTGTAGGAACGAAATTCGTGGTGAACCTTCCACAATGATACAGCACGGTGCAGCCACAGAACGGCACCCAAGGGCAGAGACAAAGGGAACATTGCCCCAAGGTTCTCATGCCGTAGCATGCTCCAGTGTCCGTAACCGCCGTGCAATGATTACCCTATCAGCGTGCCTCGGCGGCCCAACGTCGGCCCACAGCCGGACCAATGCTGCTGACATCGGACCGACGCTGGGCCGACGCCGGACCACCGAGGCACGCTGACAGGGTAGTGATGAGAAGGCTGTTATTCTGGCACATACCCTATTCATTCAGTGATGTCCAGGGTCTTTCAGTTGCCCATGTACAGAACGCTGGATACAACCCGCCTCCATTTAATGTCCCATGGGTTCGGAAGAAATTGATTTCCTTGAGTGGATGTCAAACCAACGACCTCCCAGCCGGAGTGGGAGCACAAACAAATGCCTTTAACCATTGGGCCAAGGGGAACTCTTGATGAGATTTGATTGAAAACTTACTAACTAAAACATAAATTATGTATCGCAAAGAATGCAACTCTCAATATTGTGTGAATATATATAGTGAATATTTGTTGTTGATTTTTTAAGAGAAATATTCTTTGTCGACAGGGAATTGGAGAACCAACCATGCACTGCTCCCTTTCTGTATTTTTTGCCATCAAAGAAGCAATCCGGGCGGCCCGTATCCAAAATGGACTTGGTCCGGGACACTTCCGACTCAATAGTCCCGCAACATCTGAGGCTATCAGGCTTGCGTGTGGGGACAATTTCGCAAAAATGGTACTTGAAAATCGAACGTAACTTTTTTACGCAATTCTTCCAGAGTTCACCATCTATCTGTCTGTTTATCTATTTGTCTATTTACAAAGTGTATTTTCCTATGTTTTTATCCTGACTGTAATTTATCAGAACGTAAATAAATTGAATTACTGATCCATCTCAATCTTCTACATGTCTGTAATTATATTTGTCCATTGACTTTTAAAAGAAACTGAGATATATTTTTGTCTCTTGCAGAGTCAAGAACAGAGAAACCCAAATCAGACCGTCTGTATTTGAATATCTGGTTCCGCACGCAGTCTTAATAATTATTGACCTTCACTATAGAACAGGACAGTGATATCGTATATACATGGGCCAGTGCTTTGCCATGTGACATATTTAACTTTTAAAATTTTCTGATTCGTGCATGAGATATCAGTTTTGTTAATGGCTTGTCATTACTGTGAAAGAGCTTCAGCATGCAACTGAATAACAAATCATTACTAGGGGCATGCTTGCTTTCAAGAGCAGCTGTACATAAATTTTTATATTATATGATGTAACATTTAAAAAATGTCAATGAAAACTTGTGTATGTGATGGAGGGCACATAAGAAATGAATTTACCTCGATATGATTTAAATGATATTGAAGTTTTTATCGAATGACCTGGAATAAAGGACTATGACTTACCGTCAGCCAGCTTAGCGGTTGAATATTATACGTTTCCATAGTTACTTCAACCGATCCTTCAAACATGGCATTTTCCAAAACGAATATGTAAGAAGTTGCGTCTAAGGCATAATTTTCATCTGGAAAGCCAGGAGGAGCCACTAGTTCACCCTCCTTTTCTGAATTTTTAGTCCCCAAGATGACTCGCTCAATTTCTGAAATTAGAACCTTTCTCATTCAGCGCAAGGATCAAAATTAATGACACATGCTTAACATAAAAAAATTCCAAAATCTAGGTGCAGATGTCATTGTGTTATTAGCAGTAACTTGCCAGTAGTTCTTTTATTTTGTATATTTGTGTGAAATCTATACTTGTTTCCATTTTGTTGATGTGTCATGTCACGTGAGGACTCAGTGTCCCCAGCATTCTAATGTACATGTAACATGTTAAACAGGTATCACTTATTACTCACTCTATATGTTCATTAAATTGATTTATAGCAGCTAGCTTCAGTACTCGGTCTTGAGGGGGTATTGAAATTGTTTACAGAGCTAAGAAATACGGTTGAAATAAACTGGCTGTACACACCTCCCTTTGTTTAATATTGAGCTTTCCACCAATGTGCACACCTCATGTTCAGACTTAGTAGACTGCAGATAAATGAATAACTGCACTTCCAGAATAAAGAAAGTTGTTAGAGATTATTGCTCACTGCCAATTATGCAACCTGTTCCCAAACAACCCTCTCTCTTTGTAAATAAACAAACGAGACCTTGCCAGATTCTAACAGGTCTTTTTCTTTTGCAATATTAGGCTACTATCTATCCATATATCTGTATTTCTATCTATCTATCTATCTATCTATCTATCTATCTATCTATCTATCTATCTATCTATCTATCTATCTATCTATCGGTCTAGCTATCTGTCTATCTACCTTTCTGTTTATCTACTTGTTTATGTATAAGTCTGCATGTTTGTTTATCTCTCAATCTATCTGTAAATCTATCTGAAAATCTATCTGCTAATCTCTCTGCCAATGACAGTTTCCATGAACCAACATAAACTGATAAGGGCCAGCACCAGATTTTATCAATGCTTGACATGGGGTATCCGAAAGTGGTCAAGTCATTTTACTGATATCGTGTCAAAGCTAAACATTAGTTTGGTAACTTTTGACACTCTGAGTCCATTTTTTAAATTGACTCAATTATTTTTCAAGTATGGTAACCCTATAAGAAATGCATGATTTATATTATATAGTTGTTGTTTTTTTTTCGTTCATAGTCACATGAACAATGTAAAATATAATTTTGGGTTACTATACATGTACATATAGAATTCAGTAAAAAAATTAATATCATGAATGTCAAAATTATTAAATTCAATGTCATTTTCTATACACTGTACATGAATTAACCAGATTAGGTTACACCAGGTTAAATGTTTTGGTCAAAATTTCAATGGAAAAATGAAAGCTGCTGAAACCCCAAATTTGAAAGTAGATATATTGATGACCACATAAGTAAAACAAACACATACAAAATTTCAGTCAAATCGGTAAATATTTAGAGGTTACTCTTGAAGTTTATAATGTAATTCCTCATTCACACAACTGAAAAATTGGTCAATTTCCCAGATCCTTCTCAGAAGAGAATAGTTTTTTAAATTTTTTTAGTATGCGATAAAGTTGGCATGGCATAGTAATATCTGTGGTTTTTTTTAAATATTACTCGTAGTAAGTGAAATATGTGTCTTTTTTAATGAAAAAAAAAGCTTGATAATTGACCTATGTAGGCCTAATAATATCTGACCTGCTATGAAACTTTTTTTGGTCAAAAAGAATATCAGAACTTTATTGGGCATCCTGGACATACTAAAAAAATGTTATATGATAAAAATAATTGATGGTAATTGCAAGTTTGGCAAATATCGATGATTTTGAGGTAGACCTGCTGATGGGCAATCGCATGTAAAATTTCGATGGCTTAGTGCAACAACCCCTAAATAATAATGATTTCGTTAAAATTTTTACACAAATACTCTTGTCTATATAAGATCGTAACACAAGATTCAAATCAGAGAGATTTAGAAAAACAGCTTTTTGGACCACCCGGGGGGGTATGTTTTTTACCCCCAAAAAGTGGTGTTTTTTTTTTTCACTTGTGTAGCAACAACAAATTTTTTAGGCCTAGCATCGGCATGAGCGAAAAACTTTTTTTGCATAATTTCATTTTATTATTACAAGTGAAAACAAAGCCAAAAAAAAAAAAAGATTCGCTTTATCCCTGTGTCCTTCTTCTGTCCTGTTCAGATCCGTCTGTCTCTCGTCTAGGCTATTTGTGTATGTTTCTCTGTCTATAGGCTATGTGTTGATCTATCGCTATTTTGTCTAAAACAAAATTGAACAGTACAGTACTGACCTTTGGGTTTGGGATTGCCCCAGATGATGTTTGACGTCATCAAAATTAATACAACAGTCCAGCCACCTACACAGCCAGGAAACCCCATCACGTGGCCTTTGTTTTGAGAAGGCTGCAGAGAAAACAGTTATCATGAGTTTGACAGCCACTTATAACAAAACAAAGTATTTCAGCTGCTGGAAATCTTGAAGACGCTTGACTGAGTTGAAGATAAACAGAACGGATGCCAAATAGGTTGCAGCTGAGTTTATCAAGTAGACATAATTTTCATGAGGCATGAAATAGAATTACAAAAATGCATCAGTCAATACTTTATAGCTTTTTGCAGATTAGCGGTCCAAACAGTTGCAAAATTAACTTTGAACTTGGACATGTGCTGTCACTGGCTTAAAAATGTTTTGTTACTCTCAGTTATGGTAAATTAGTCTATTCAGTGCTTATCTAGCAGCACAGGTGACAATAAACAAACTAATTAAACTTAAGGTACTTCATCAAGTAACAAAATTAGTGGATCAACAGGAAACTGTCAATGACGTGCCAAAGCCAGTTTGCAAATTGAAATAAGAAAATTAATTTTAGCAGTGGACCGCCAATATGCAAAGAGCTCTAATAAGGAAAAGCTTGAACTTAGTATTGGAATATCAGCAAATACTATCTCCACTGTTTATATTTTAAGCATAAATTGGAATGTGTTTTAGAAAATGAATTCAAGACCAGCCATCAGCAGATTTGTACAAAAGTTGCAAGACGTGACGTTTTTACCCTGCTTTATTCACCCTAACTGATCAACATTTACATTACAGATGTAGTTTAAAGTCAAACAAAGCGAAAGCAATAATATTATTTTCATGAAAAACAGAATAATTTTAACTACATGTACATTTCTTTAAAATTACAGCAAATGCAGGTTTCTCCTGCAAGAAACCTAACCTTTATTGCAAAGTAATGAAGGAAAAATGGAGACCTGTATTAAAACATAAGTTCTGTTATTGCTTACCTTATTTTTCAGCTTTATATTAGTTTATCACAAGGTTATCCTTTTTGGTATCCTTTTTATTGGTTATTTATTTGGTTTCATAATCCAATAATGATCGGATTATCCAATTCAAAATCTGAGTATATTTTTCTATATTCATCCATCTTTGCCTCTTCTTAAAGTCTTACTCATAATAAGATCTGTATTTCTCTTAATTGAAACCTCCCTATCATTCATAAAATATAATTTCTCATATTTCTTCGTTTTAAATCCTTATATCTTTCTTCTAAAGCTAATTTCTTTTCTGCGGCGGGCCGGCGGCTTATTTCATGTGGCTAATCCTTTCTTAATTAAAATGTTACAATCATTAACTTGTGTGATGTACATACTTAGTGCTATTAATCTTTACCAATTTGTGTATGCATCCCTCTCATTAATCCAATCCGAAAATGGCTTGTCTTGGTAATCAGTCCTTTCTTAATCCATTTCTCTGCCTCTTTAATCCATGTAATGGCTTATCTCTCAGTTATAATCCTTATCCTTTTGTTTCTCAACCCTTTTTCCTTCATGGAATAATCCTTTTCCTGTTTAATTGTTATGCTAATATATCATTAGATTTTTATCTGCCATAATATTAGACTGGTATATAGGCCTATATTAACTCCCTGGCTTTTTCCACTTTTTTGCTTAATTCCATAGACTTATTACTGGGATCCTCTTCCTAATCTCCATCCTTCATCTCCTATCTTGTTTCTGCTATCTTCCTCTGATGCCCCACACAGTTGTTATCACAACAAAAGCCCATGTGCATACTGCAAATGCTGTATTTATATATAAATACTAGATAAATATGCATAATATATACCTCAGGCACACATGCAATACATCAGGTCAAACACAATATATCATCAGTATTTTATAAATGTAATGTATCATATCAAATACACAGTATCTTAAAATACAGTTTCTCAGATGAATATCTTGTATATTAGGTTCGTTTCAGTATCTCAGATGAATATCCAGTATATCAGACGAATATCCAGTATATCAGATGAATATCCAATATATCAGATGAATATCCAGTATATCAGATGAATATCCAGTGTATCAATTGAATATCCAGTACACGTACATATCGGTTGAATATCCAAAATCTTTTTGAATATCCAATATCTCAGAGAAACATCCAGTATCTAAGATAAATATCCAGTATCTTACTTAGCTATCCAGTATCCCATGTGAATATATCCAATAACACTAATGAAATCTTTGTGTATCTCATGTATATATATTCGGAATACAATATCCCATCACAGGGCAAAGGGCAAAATGCAAGGGCATAGTACAGCTCCCTGCTGGGGCAGTTATTCACCCCACCTTGCTTATTACCCCTCTGGCATGAGCTTGCTGTTGTTGAGGGGTATCTGCATCGCAACCTGTTGCATCACAATCTCACCCCCTCAAGCTACCCTGGAACTCTACAGGGTAAAGAAAAGGCTGGGGTATTCCATTGTTTGGGATAACTTAGATCGAGAAATCTGGCTGTACTACTTTTGTTTTCATGTTATAATGTTTAGATGTCTGGTAACCCGACCAGTCTCCGCTAGACTGCAAGAGAAACTCATACTAAATGAAGCTGAGAAAAGAGGGGATTTCTCTAATTTAATTGTATAGATTATTAAAAATTCATCAGAAGGTCGGAAAAGTGGACAGGTGGCAGCTACCTTTTAGATAAATTTAAGTGCAACACAATGTCAGAAAATTGTATTTATTCAAAAGGCAATATTTTCATTAAAAAATGCAATAAAAACCAAATCACAGCAGTTACATAATATTTATAAATACAGTGGTTCTTGTGAGAAACATCATTCATTGAACATCCTTCCCTTGAGCAGTGATAATTTTCTTTTTAAAGCTAATAAGCGCACACAATGTTATTAAAATTATTAAAAAAGTACAGAGACTGCACACAAAATATAAATACTTATAATGGTAAATCATGAATGAGTTTCAAGAGTAGCTGAACAACTAAATCAGAATATATTGTATGATTCTACAGCAAATTACAGTACAGATGAAGCATTTCAACCATTTAGAGCAAATTCGACAAGAGTCGATATGAGTTTCTCAAAAGGATTACAAAATGTAGCAAATGTAGTTCATGACTGTGATTGGTTGAGGCACTGAATTACATAGAATAAATCTAAATCGAATACCTTACAAACGTGTTATAAAGCCACTGACATGTCTGGTGGTGGTTCTCTCTGATGGTCTTTCCCTGCTAATCGTATTATACTAAAATTTAAAACTAAGCTGCTCACTGAAGCAGAATGTTCATTTTTGCACTGCTTCCTGCGTCCAGCTGAGGGATTTGGAGAACTTTTTTTTTTTGCTTACAAGTTTATAAAACAAGTCAGAGAAACTCATACTAAATGAATCTGTAATGCACATAAAATTGACAGGCACATTCACGTTGTATATATATTGCATAATAACTAGAAAATCACTGACAAAATATTTGTCAGTATATTTTCAATGAGAATTTAAATATCAAGCAGGCTAAACAATGCCGTTCATGGAAAGTTACAATAATACTACATAAAATATCCTTAAAATTTCTTTTTGCTGTGCCTGATAATTTCAGCAAAATAGTAGTTGCATGAATACTGTGAGGCAACAGAATTAATCTTCTTAACATGACTTTTTCCCATTTTCAAATTACAGCAGTTTCATTGAAATCCGCACATCGCGAGTCATGAAGCTAACGATTCATCAATATCTAACCATTAGTTTTTATAGCATATTTAGGAAAGTTATATTGCATGTTAGTGAACGAAAAAGAGGAAATTTTGAATTGGATTCCAACAATCAGTTATAACATCACATTTCATGATTTCAATCATGACTAAGTAAATATATTTTCCATAGTTCCCAAGCTAAAACTTATATCTACTGGTTCTATGGCTAGGGACGGACGCAGGGGGGGGGGATGGGGGGGATGCATCCCCCCCACCAGACCAATTTATATATTTTTACATGTTAATTTTATCGTCGTGCAGTCGCATTATGTAGCGAGGTGTGCGTTCCGCGACGCGATAGCCCGATAGACCCCCCCACCGGAATTTCCTGGATCCCCCCTGTCTATGGCTGTCATCATCATAAAAGTACAATGACTCAAAAAATTAAAATTTTACCATTCAACAATCTCCAAAAAATGTTTCTTCCATAACTGACTGAGAAAAAGTACCATAATTGCTTTCTGTAATTAGGTCGACACACAGCGTAAAATGTGGTTTTTTTTTTCAAAATATCCTGCATCTCCTGCTAAAATGACTTGTCTAAAATGTATTTGATTTATTTTTTATTCAATTAGAAGGATCAATGAACGGCTTTCTTTCATGATCGTTCAGATCCAATTCACTCTCACTAGACAAGGCATCTAAATATTCCTTAATACTTCCATTGTGGACACCATTTCCATTTAAAACGTGTTTACCATTTCTGTATTGCTGCATATTAACACCAGGTGGAGCCCCAACTAATAAACTACAGGTGGCAGCACCCGCATGATGAATTTGTTGGCGGTACATTAGAGAGACAAATATGAGGGTAAATATGACTGGAATGGTTATTACAAGAGCCAGTAAGTTGAGGCTCTTTTCTGCTTCTTCTTCCATTGCTTCTGTAAAAAGAAAAGAGAACATTTTGTTAATGATTCGACTGACTGTAATTAAACCAGAAGACTTGTATACTCTTAGACTTTTATTTACAACTACTGGCATGTCGTAATGCAAGGACAAGCTTTCGGTTAAGGCCGCCTATGTCTTGAAATGAGTTCGAAACTTCTTTTTTGAAGAAAATACTTATTGTCTGTTTGATTGTGTCCTACTTTGAAAAATAAAGAGCCATAAACAACAATCTCTCAAGCACAGAGAGTTCTAAAATTTCTACTGAATAGTAAAATCATTAGTAACGAAAACCTTCAGAAACTTCTTATGTAACAATATACATTTTGTACTCTAGCATAAATACTTTATTTCCTTGTGCCTTTTTCACTTTTAAAAATAACATTTTCTCACCTAAGTAAGAGTCAGGGAGTCGTCGATGTCGGCCGCCATAATCGAAGTTGTCATAGTCGTAACCAAGGGAACGGGTGTCTGTAAAATACCAGCGGTGGTAATGGCGAGGAAACATAGGCACCACAGCAGCATCCCTATGGTGTCCTACTGGACCCCCAAACTCTGGCATCTAAAATGAAACATGAACTTTTCAGATATAATTTATTGCTGGTAATGGTAGTAATTAGCATTGGTTTTTGTGAAACTCTACCACTCACACTCTCAGTTTAATTATCATTTTCTGTTTGACCTTGTAATGTCACTGATTATGTCAATTGATGTGTACTTTTTAACAAAAGAGATCTGTTTGTACCAAGGAAATGTTAAGTCAGAGTTTATTATCCATATGAAATGTAAACAAATAGAGTTAATGGTGTAATAATGTAAACATGAACCAGTTCATTTGTTGATGGTAACACAATAAAAAATGTCATGCTTTTCATAAAATATGTCTACAATTATGAAAAATAGCAGTTGTTGTATCATCTCAAGATCTTCAATATGTAGGCCTAAGCCTACATTCATTATAAATGATTATATGACACAACCAGCTAAACGATGTATACATACAGCTGTAAACAATGAAAGTATGCTTTAGCAATAAATGTATGCTAAACATGTCTGTTACCATTGTACCGATACTGACCTGTGTGGTATGGTGCTTGTGCATTCTCATCCATCTTTCGAACAGTTTGTCTATCATGGCGTGGTGAACGAGAAATAAGGGGTCATTGGTGGATGTTGTTACCCCCGATAATGTACCATTGAACCACGCATGGACCTGCAAAAAAAAGAGACATTGTTATAATTTTTACATAGAATAATATAGAAAAGGAAGTTTATTTGTTGTTGATTATATGGCTGATTCCCATCTGACATGGAATCTGGAAAAAAAAACGTGATTAAACACATTTCACAAGTGAAATACAGTAATTTTAATATATGTGGGGGAATGACCCATCCTGACTTCTCAGCGTGGTCAATTTGAGCCCACCACTGGCCAGCTTTTCACAAAGAAACAGCTAAAAGATTTATAAACCTGTCTCCCAGTCTGGTGAAAATAAGAACTGCATGCAGCTGCCACCTAGCACTAACGTTTACTTTGTATGCTACAGCATTGCTGTCCCAAGAAACAGTTCCAATTTCATTTCACATTCACAAAATTTCTATTCAGCATTGATTTATACCGGAGTCAGACTCGGCAATCACATTCTCTAAGGAAGTAGACAAGGCCATCAACACACTCAGAAACAGCCTCGGTTTCTTCCAGACAAAATTGTGTGAGTTCCTCAGACTGAAATGATGTGGACCACTCGCAGGTGCTCGCGGAATAGCACACTAGTCACTAGGTGGGAACACATGACAGCATATGTTCTGATCTGCCAAGGCTGGAAAAAGAAGTGTGACAGTGGTCCACTCGTAGACAGCCTGTCTCCTGTGTGATAAATACAATTCGCAGTTTAGCAAAACTCAAAGCAATTCATTGACTGCTTGCTTCGTGTTTCACTGTTGTCTGTTATTTGTTTCAATTAGTTTCTTTGCAGAAATCAAAAAACAACCCCCAGATATTACTTTTCTGCCCCAGGTTTGTCATATACCAAATATAACACAAAATATTCACTTCAGAGAAAGAGCCTGGAAATTGACCAATTTGTTCAGTTGTGTGAATGAGGAATTACTTTATAAACTTCGAATTCTTTGTGCAACCTCTAAATATTAACCGATTTGGCAAAAATTTTGCATGTGTTTGTTTTGCTTAATATGCGGTCATCAATATCTATTTTCAAATTGGGGGTATATTAGAAGATTGGATTCTTCCCCCGTGACCCACCAAATTGTG
This sequence comes from Platynereis dumerilii, assembly GCA_026936325.1. Taxonomy (NCBI): domain Eukaryota; kingdom Metazoa; phylum Annelida; class Polychaeta; order Phyllodocida; family Nereididae; genus Platynereis; species Platynereis dumerilii. The sequence goes on from JAPTHN010000003.1 coordinate 14,768,132, forward strand.
AATGCTGAACTTCTGTCCTGGCATGGGGCAGTTTCCTTCAAAGCAGTTTCTGAAGACGTTTTTTCCTGCTGTTTCGTCATACGGTGAATGGTCATAGTTTTTGAAGGCTAGAATGCGATCAACCTCTTCTACGGTTGGAAACCGGAAATTTTTTACAGGTTTGCGGATGATGCCAGGAAATCTGAAAGTGAAAAATAATTTAGTGCATCTCCTTATAAGGCCAGTTCTGATTTTTCAGACGAGCAGGTTGGAGACTGGGAGTCCTTTATAGTGACTGTTGTCATTGTGATAAACATATATGTTCTTCTTCCTTTCAATGTTGTGTTCTGTTGAAGACCAACAATTCATTATCAACAGTTGAAGGTGAAAGGTATGGATATTCACCACTTCATGTAGTTCACTGTAAACACATTAATATAAGCGGGCTTCCCCATTGACCAAAATAGTCTTATTATTAAAAGGTAAAACACTGCCATCTGCCAAAGGGACCAATAATGTTGCTAATTTGTTGATGGCTAGTCTTTAATCAAGTAAATGTTGGTACTAATTATGTTACCACAACGTGAAGATAACATTTAGATTTTTTTCACAATCATGTCATATGCCTCATGACAATATTGCCACAATGTTTTATGCTGGCGTTATATCATGACGTTGTGACAACATTATCTCTACCACACAATGCAACGTTGTCATAATGTTGCTGCAATGTAGAAGTAACACACAGTTACAAGTATCTTTGCGCTAATAAGGAGAAAATTATTTGTAAAACACAAACCTTTCTACGGGGTCACAAAACCTGCACCCGGATCCATTGACGTATTTGATTTGACACATGGTGTACCATTTTGAGAAACGAGATCTGCAAATTACCAAAAAAGACATAAGTAATTAACTTACGAACATTGATTACAGCGATGCACTTTGATAAAGAAAAAATGACGATCAGTTCACTGTGAAAAATGCACTTCATGATTCATGATAGCTGATGAAGTGTCATCTGCTATACTTTCAACATGGGAAACATAGAGGCAGTTTGATTAGTCATGATCAAGAGAAGGCCATTTGACTTGTCATAACTGATTTTGGATTGAAAATCAGATGCATGATCCTTTTGTTTGGCTGTCACCAACAAGAGGGCTAAGTCTCCTTAAATCAAATTAACATTGAAAGTATTGGGTATGATCATGACAAATCATCTGTATGATGACACATGAAGTGCCATTTTCACATTGCAACAGTACACTCTTTTTCAGTATCAAAGTGCATCGCTTTAAGCACAAACAACCAACTGGCTCTGCCAGACAAAAATGCATGTTCGGACCAGAAAATGAAAAAGACAATTTTATAAAAGGGAAAGAGAACAGCTTCTAATACCTTTTTGAAAAATGCAGTGTTTGGTTCAGTCTAAATAAAGGATTTTGAATTTTTTTTTACAATGTTTTCCCTCTTAGTTTTGTAGTTTTCTGGTTGTTCACTGTTTGATATTTTTTCACTGTTTTTATAAAGCAATGGGCCTTACATATTCGCCCTTGGGCAAATAAGCGAACAACATGAAATATATATAATGAGTGAAATTTGTGAAATTCAAAATTCTTGTCTCCAGTGTTTAACACTAATTTACATGGACAGGAGGGACTTCAAACAATTTGCTGTTATTTGTCTAGACCAGGGTATCAGAAAAGTATTACACATAAAATATGTGACAGATAACTTTCATCCCATCCAAAAAGGGAACTCAGGTGGCCAGCAACCCGGAAAAAAGCCCATACATCACCAATATATATTTTTTGAAAGATCATCCTACAATAATTACTAAGGGATCTCAATTCAAATTCAACATCACTTCAGCCATTGGTCTCTTGATTTGAAAAAGTTGTGACCAATCTCCATGTGAGGAGAAACTAGATTTATATTAAAGGTACTGTAGTGGAAACAGTCAACGTTATTCAGTCTGCTGAATTGACATCATCGTACATTGGTTTTTCTGTAAAAATCAGAGACACAGCATTGTATCTGATTTTGTCTGAAAACCCTAGAAACCACGCAACTACTCTTTATCATCAATTTAAACCACAATTTTTTCATAATATTTCCGAATTATGTCTAGTAAGTTGTCCTATCTGACATAGGCGTACGGTGCGCACGATTTTTGGGGGGGGGGGCGAGCGACATTTGCCCGAATTTCAAGATCTAGATTTGATACCATTTCAAATGAAATTGCCAGGAGATCATTCATTTTCAATAGTGATTATTTAATCATCTGCCCAAATCTTTTAGCATTTTTGCCCGAATCTTACTGTTTCCCAAACATTTGGGAGGGCGATCGCCCCCCCTGCCCCCCCCCCCTCAGATAAGCCCATATGCTAGTATCGGATTTTGTTATAAGCAACTGTCTTTGTGTGCTATTTTGAATAAATATTCTGGACCAGACTCACTATAGGAGGTTATTTTATGCATATAATTTCAAGACAGTCATTTTAAAAGGCTCTTGCAGCAATAAGCATTTGTACCTACACTGTTGCTCATAAATATGGAATACTAGCTTCAACATTCTCCATTGAAAAGTGATAACTTTAGCAACTTATGCTGGAGCACATGATAGTCTGATTCAATGGTAACTACTTCTAATGACCGCTAAAGAGAGGAGCATGCCCTAGTGTAAAATGCATGCTGCAGCGTTAGACCCGGGAAAAGTTACAGCAGCACAAAATATGGAAATTCAGGGGGTTTTTTAGGGTGAGGTGGATTCAACCAAAAATTTAATATTCTTGCAAAAAAGGCAGTTGAGACTTTCAAAGAGTGATTAGAGAAGATGACTTCACCTTTACAATGAACCTTAATTGCTTGCATTCAAACGGAAATTAATTTTTATTTGACACTTTTTTTTGGGCAAAAAAGTATTCCATATTTATGAGCAGGAGTTTAAATTGTCATTTGCATCGTCACACTGTCATTAGCACGGCAACATGTATGTCTTATAGCCTTTACATCACCAATTTTTATGTTCCTTGAAAATAATTTTATAATATATTTATAAACTCCATCAAAATCTTATTTAATTTTTAGCAAGTCGTTCTACCATATAAAATCGTATTTTATAAAATTTTGAAATTTACATCAATGTTAGACATTTTGAACAGACCCCATAATATTTCACATGCACAAGAGTCATAAATAATTACGTTTTTACTGCTCACGGAAGAACAATGGTGTGTTTTTGCACTGACAGGTATTGTGTCTGGCATTAATGTATGTAAGTAGGTCAAAAGAAACATGCATTGCAGGTTGAAGGCCTTAGGTTATTTTGCCCCAGGCAATAATAATTAAGGTTACCAACTGAGTGATAATTTCATGCTGAAGCCACATACTTAATCAACATCTTAAATACTATTCGAATATGCTAATGTGGTGTTTTGATTCCAAAGATTTGACTTCAAGCAAATATGGATATGAAGCTATAGAAAAGTGTTCATAAAAAAAAAACGCTTTGATTAATCCATCCTTATTATGAAGTCACCAATTGGAATCATTCACATGGAAAGTAACTAACAGCTTTTGATATAATAACCTGTTAGGAAATAAAATGGGGTTGAATTGTCTAAGATAAATTTTACTACTAAAGATGACCACACCTGACAACAGTTTATACACTTGTTACATGTGCTGCCAATATTCATTTAACAAATCAAGGTTGTCTATATTCCTTCCAAGAAACAAGTCAAATGGTCAATGTAATAATAATATTATATTCAATTAAAGAAATAACATACCTTTTGTCAATGAACCCTTTGGGATCGGTGTAGTTGATAGCCCCAAATAATTCATTCGTACACACTTGGCACTCGTGACCGTTGCCAACCCAATCCCAGTAAGGAAACATAAAAGTGTCGTCTCTGGCCAATTTCTGGAATTCCCTTTCCCATAAGAGAATCAGTAGTCTGTGGAAAGTAGGGAATCCTGATCCTTCGTGAGAGAAGTCAAAATGGCTACGTCCGGGGTCGCACGTTTTATTTTCCATGTAAGTGTGTCTCGCGGAATAAAAGTGGATGTAAATGAAGAAATCGTAAACAGTCAAGTTGATGAATTGGTGATTTAAATCAACGGGGTCATGATGCTCTGATTTGAGTGCAACATAATCACTCATTGTTGTCTTTGATTTCTCTATGAGGTTCATAAATCGAAGTTGTTCTGCTTTTGATAAGGAGAAGATATTACGTCGTTTTTGGATTCGGCGATTTTCGCACTCTCGACCGTGAAAGCCAAATTTACACTCATGGCAGGCGAATCCCATCCTGTTGCCAAAGCAGTGGCAAACTTTGGTGAAAAACTTCTTAGGCCAATTTAAGCGGTCGTCATTCATGTGTTTTGGCTTCGCAGGAAAGAATGTTTCGTGAGCATCAGTTATAGTGAGACAGACTCCTCGATTGAGACCACCGCATGGAGGATCCCAGGCTGAAATAACAATAACACACATGCATAAATTAATACAGAATGCCTACGTATGTACAATCTTCAAAATGTTTGTGAAAAGGACAGTTTGAAGCAAACATTAGCTGCTGGTTTCGGTCCACATTCTTTGCATTTAATCAGACAAAGCCTCACTAAAAGGCTTTTCTTATTTTGTCATTAGCTTGATCAAAATTGAATTATACATTGATCAGGTTTGACATTTTTATTGCTATTTCATGTAAACATTTTACTAGATAGACGTTCTAAATATTTTAGGATCGCCCAAATAAAAGGTTTTTTTTACTGTTATGTACAAACTTCTGTATATTATACCAATTCTGACTGCTTGATATAATTATTTAAAATACGTTTTCGTTTTCGGACTCAAAAATAAGCAATCGACATACGTCTGTATCCTGGGCAGCAGACACCGGTCCTGGCAGTGATGTTCTGGGCACACACCCTGGGGAATTGGGCCCTGGCAGACTCCAGAACGAGGCTGAGGAGAACCACCAGGAAGGGCACAAGGCACCTCATGGCTGTAATAAAATTTGAAATATTAATTTACTTTGTATAGATATAGTTCAATAAGGCTAACTGTCTCATCCACATCCAGCCTCTACAAGCTTGTGCAACGTTATCAGTAATCTGCTTTTTCTTCGCATTACACACTAGGACTTTTCCAATACCAGTAGCGGATCCAGGGCGAGGGGGGGGGGGTGGTTTAGGGGATTCAACCCCCCCCACCCCCTTTTGGCTAGTAAATTTTCATTTGTAACCCCCCCCCCCCCCCGCGTCCGACATTTTCTGGACCCGCCCCTGAATACATGTGCTGGCTTTTCAATTTTGTGTGGAGATTTTTTCAGGAAAGGGTCCTTTTTGGATTTTTCCTTAAAATTAAACCTGGCTTCATACTTTAATTCTTTAGTAAGACTTATACCTTTACATAATTAATTTTGTATATATAACGAATGGAGGCCTGAGGTGTGGGATAATAGACATTGTGTCTTCACGAAAAATTCGCATTAAAAACTAATGTCACTTAAATTTTATAAAAAAATTCCAAACAATATAAGATAGCATCAGAAACTCAGACTTGCAAATTATGACCAGCATGCACTCCAAAAAAGCTAATTGAATAGCCATAAATCTGGTGCCCTGGATTAAGGTCACGTAGATCACCAGTTTTTATTGGCCCTTAGGTAATAAGTGTCACTACCTGAGATTGTAAATTTGATGGATTTATAATCTATGCTGCATGCAGCACTAATTTAGATGTGTCACAAAATTTGAATATCAAATTATAGTGATGCTAAGTATTTACAAGTCTGATAATATATAATTATCATGGAGACATTTCCCTTTAGTAAATTCCAATGTTATTATATACCTGCTTAAATAAAATGGTTGATTAACTATAATTATAAAATGTATTCAGAATTGCAGATTAAAAACATAATAATTTGACTACCTCCCCTCAATAGAATTGGACACCTCACCTGTAGATTTCTTTCAAATATAAAAAATTAAGACTATTACAAATTCAAATGAACGGACAGCTAATTGAACATTTCTTATTAATTTTGAAATAATCTAAACTCTTAGTTAGAAAAGAAAGCAAGCATTAAACTTTATACCAGTTGCATATCTAACTGCCAAATTAATTTGTCTTTATTCAATATACCTAATTAATCTTGGAGAATTGATTTAATTGAGTTAAATTGACTAATTGGTCTTGGAGGATTGAGTTCATTTTATCACTGTACTCTCTGTACTGGCCTGATTCAATTTGAAAATTATACCCATGTACTTAAAGATATAACCACCTTAAAATCTCATTAAGTAAGAGTACCTTGATTAAAAAGACAAAATATTGTGGAAAAATATGTACACTGACCTGCTGCTAAATGAGGACCTACAGCTCTGCAAGCACCTATCAAACCGGAAGTACTCAGTGGGCATGTGCAGACAGTTTCACTCTGTAGTCTGGTCCCTGGTGGAGTGAAATAGCTTGGAGCACAGTCGTAAATTTTTGCATGTCCATTTCTATTTTGACATAAAGATGGGCACTATGTTTTATGATTGATTGTCTGAAAAGTGATTTTTTTTTTCTCTTTTTGTGAATTGTTGATGAATTCCAACAGCCATTGTGTACATTAGTGTAATTAATGATTGTTACAGCAGAACAATATGAAAAGGTCCTTACAGTCTGTCTCATTTCTAGCAAGCAATTGAATGAAACAAACAAGTTCTTTGACATTTTGAACAATTAAATTGCAGTGGCGGATACAGGGGGGGCCTAGGGCCCCCCCCCCCCCAGACGAAGCATTAATATGAGCATTTTGAAGAAAAATTGAGATAACGAGGACCAGCGAATGCCGAAACCCATCAAGGCCCCACCTAGACTTTCGTGTCTGGATCCGCCACTGAATTGTCTCGATTAGACAATCACAATAAAGCTGAACTTGAACTTGATTTGAACGTGAACTTGGTGAGAAACATATTAGACATTGATTGTCTGATATCAGACAATCCTTTTCTTCAGTGTAGTTCGCATGTTGTGAGGCAAACTGTGGTAACTGATGTAAGAATCCCTCACATAGGATAAATGCGTTACAATACTATCACGTTGAGGACTCCCTACTTTCTCTTCCATAGATCTAATCAATTACCAATCGATCCTCAAAAGTGTCCAGAACTCCGTTTAGAGTTCTTGTGTCCTTATGGTAAGCATGACTGTGTTGAACGTGTCAATGTATAATACCATTTCGCATTGGAGTTCATTACTGAAGAGCAGATTAAAACGCCCAATGGGCACATCAATGTGGTAGCAACATTGCGAAAAATGTAATGGTGAAAATTACATCGAATTGTACTGTAGAAATGATGTTGTCGAGACGTTGTGACGCTGTGGCAACATTGTCACAATACTGTGACAAGTTCTCATAATTTCTACCCTACGTTACTACGTTGCAACAGATGAGTCCTCCGCCAAAATTTATTAGTAACTTTCAACTTTGTGTTGACATTGTGTGCCCCTCTGGCAGGGACTAAGATTACCTCCTTGGAGAACCCCTGCCTTCTTAAAGTTTGTTCTTGGTTTTGTGGAAAGTCACTTACCGGTACGAGGACTGTTTACCTAAGGTTGAACTAGAAAATTCCCATTAAGAATGGAAGAAAGAAAAAGAATAATAATGTGAGCAAGCTGTCAGATCTGTAAGATATAAGTTCCCATGACGACAGGGCTAATAGGCTTTAGGTTTTGTACCTATTTATGAACTTAAAGGGTTTTGTATTTATGAACTTAAAGGGTTTTGTATTTATGAACTTAAAGGGTTTTGTATTTATGAACTTAAAGGGTTTTGTATTTATGAACTTAAAGGGTTTTGTATTTATGAACTTAAAGGGTTTTGTATTTATGAACTTAAAGGGTTTTGTATTTATGAACTTAAAGGGTTTTGTATTTATGAACTTAAAGGGTTTGTATTTATGAACTTAAAGGGTTTTGTATTTATGAACTTAAAGGGTTTTGTATTTATGAACTTAAAGGGTTTTGTATTTATGAACTTAAAGGGTTTTGTATTTATGAACTTAAAGGGTTTGGTATTTATGAACTTAAAGGGTTTTGTATTTATGAACTTAAAGGGTTTTGTATTTATGAACTTAAAGGGTTTTGTATTTATGAACTTAAAGGGTTTTGTATTTATGAACTTAAAGGGTTTTGTATTTATGAACTTAAAGGGTTTTGTATTTATGAACTTAAAGGGTTTTGTATTTATGAACTTAAAGGGTTTTGTATTTATGAACTTAAAGGGTTTTGTATTTATGAACTTAAAGGGTTTTGTATTTATGAACTTAAAGGGTTTTGTATTTATGAACTTAAAGGGTTTTGTATTTATGAACTTAAAGGGTTTTGTATTTATGAACTTAAAGGGTTTTGTATTTATGAACTTAAAGGGTTTTGTATTTATGAACTTAAAGGGTTTTGTATTTATGAACTTAAAGGGTTTTGTATTTATGAACTTAAAGGGTTTTGTATTTATGAACTTAAAGGGTTTTGTATTTATGAACTTAAAGGGTTTGTATTTATGAACTTAAAGGGTTTTGTATTTATGAACTTAAAGGGTTTTGTATTTATGAACTTAAAGGGTTTTGTATTTATGAACTTAAAGGGTTTTGTATTTATGAACTTAAAGGGTTTGGTATTTATGAACTTAAAGGGTTTTGTATTTATGAACTTAAAGGGTTTTGTATTTATGAACTTAAAGGGTTTTGTATTTATGAACTTAAAGGGTTTTGTATTTATGAACTTAAAGGGTTTTGTATTTATGAACTTAAAGGGTTTTGTATTTATGAACTTAAAGGGTTTTGTATTTATGAACTTAAAGGGTTTTGTATTTATGAACTTAAAGGGTTTTGTATTTATGAACTTAAAGGGTTTTGTATTTATGAACTTAAAGGGTTTTGTATTTATGAACTTAAAGGGTTTTGTATTTATGAACTTAAAGGGTTTTGTATTTATGAACTTAAAGGGTTTTGTATTTATGAACTTAAAGGGTTTTGTATTTATGAACTTAAAGGGTTTGTATTTATGAACTTAAAGGGTTTTGTATTTATGAACTTAAAGGGTTTTGTATTTATGAACTTAAAGGGTTTTTAGGACAGGAGGAAACATGATTGAGGCGAAGGATAGTTGAAAGCACTAACTGCATGGGGTGGTGGAAAACAATAGATCTGTGTCAAGTTATGAGATGTAGGGAAGAGCAGGGCATATACAGTGCCGCCTGTAAGTAAGTGAAACGCATGACATTGTGCCATTGCATCAATGCTAAACATCCTCAGCCAAACTGCTTGTTGAGGCATGAATTCTCATCGGATGAAAGGGAAACAAAGTGGGTCATAAAGGCCAATGTGTGAGGCAAGTGGGATAAAAATAGCAGCCCATTTTCTTCGCTGTAGTGGGAGTTAGGTATGGGTCAAGTCTTTGATAAGTAAGTGAACCACCCTTCCCTATGTTTTAATATTGGGCCTGCGTTTCACTTACTTATCAAAGACTTTGACCCATACCTAACTCCAACTACAGCAAAGAAAATTGACTGCAATTTTTATCCCACATGCCTCACATATCGGCCTTTATGACCCAGCATGTTAGCTCTTATCGGATGAGAATTCATGCTTCCACAAGCAGTATTGCTGAGGATATTTAGCATTGATGCAATGGCACAATTTCATGCGTTTCACTTACTTACAGGCGGCACTGTATAGTGAGACACTTTTTTATTTACAAGTGTTCCAAAATGTTGGCAGTTAAGAGTAAAATGAGTTCAGGCCCACATTATAGATAATGAAGTTGGGTATATTGTCCAGTAGTTTCAGGTTCCTACCTTTTACAGGTTTGGAGAAACTTTGAATTGCGTCCATGCTCGTCAAGTGTCTCACTGTGCCCCTTGGGTGGGGCACAGTGAGACAGCAGGTGGGGCACATTGAGACAGGGCATCTGCTGCCATAACCGCCGATCCTCTGGAACTGCGGAATTTTTCTCTCAATTGTTGCTACACAAACTACTATACCCTAATAGGAGTAGGTGGCTAGGCGATTTTTGAAGTTCTTTTTCACTCACTAACTTACTTTTTGTACTGCACAAAAGAGGGTTAATCTGTAAACAGTACCATTTAGACGCTACTGGCTTTGTCGCAGTGTGCCTGCCATCTCACTGTGCCCCGCTCTGCCCTATACAGAAGGCCTTGCATGTGTCGTCCCCTGGTGGAAATGGAGAGAAATTCACAATACAGCAAGTTAGAGAAAGAATTATGGAAGAAAAAGAGCTCAGTAGAAGAAAACAGAATGAGAAGTGGTTAAAAAGTGTCAGCATTTGATGAGGACACGACTCAGATTGAGTGTTTAACAAGTGGGAATGGCAGGAGAGAGACAGGGATAACAAAGACCTCGGACAAAGCAAGGCAGTACCCTGGTGATACTCTTCTTATATACATAGAGATATGAGATACTCTTTTTATATACATAGAGATATATACATAATATATATATATATATATACCAAAATGTATTTTTTGAATTTGAATGTTTGATTGTTTTAACTTCATATATAGTTATATCATATGGCTAGCGGAAATACTCGCTTCTCATTGGCTGACAGCCGTGCAATATTCTACGATATTGCACGCATTATATTGCACGCTCATTTTAACATGTGAAAGATTGGACGGACCTGAGAGGAAGCACCACGTTTCAGTGCTGCAGCCACAGACTGACAAAGAATTTGTGTTTTCCCATTTTAGTAAAAAGTGCACTGTACAACAACGGAGGCAGTTAGAAAGCTGGTTTTAGCGGCAGAAGATGCGTCTATTAAAGGGCTATTGGGATATAAACTTTTCGTATTGATTATTTTATTTGCTTGATCAGAATAAAGCAATAAGTGACCGAAAAACAGCGTTTTTGCCAATTTTTCCGTGATTTTTTAGTGTTTAGAGGTCTAAAGTCTGCTATAAAGTTTCAGAAAAAAATCTAAAATAAAATCCATCATCAACTAAACCATTTTTCCATTCCGAAAGTGTGAACATTTTTTTTGTGAGTGAAATATTTATTGCCTTTTGACGAGATACATTTTAAAAAAGCGGATCAAAAGAAACACAAAAAGAGTTTGGACAAGGAATTACAGCCCTTTTCTTTGCATTTGACACAAAAAAACCATATGATATAACAGTTATTGCACATCACCTCGTGCAATATCAGTTATTATGGCACCTCGGTGACTAATATTGCACTCGGGCTGCGCCCTCGTGCAATATTAGTCACCTCGGTGCCATAAAAACTGATATTGCACTCGGTGCTGTGCGATAACTGTATAATACTATATAATTGTTATTATATTTATCACAATTGTACATTATTTTTTATACAGGGACAGATTTAAAAACAGTGATTTCGCTGAATCTGTCACCCTGCCTAAAGACATTCTAAAAAATATAGATAGATAGATATATAATACTGGAAGCATTATGGATTTATTCCAAGACAATGAGAATGTAGCATAACAGGGTAAGTAACTCTTCAGACCATTACACAGCTTTATTGAAACTATAACAAAGCTATAGTACACAATAATTGTATCATACGTCTTCTAAATACATCATGTATGTGTAAAAATTCACATTTACTATTTCCATTATCTATATCTATATCCCTTACTAAAATTGCTTCCCATGCATCCTTTGTCACGCAGGATCTCAGCTATGACTAATCTCACATACATAATCTTCTGTCATACCTTTCCTATATACCTGCTCTGTGTTTTTAATGTCTCGAAATTATTGTAAATGCCACCATTTTCATTTACTAGGAACTCAAAGTTTCCTATCTTTTAGCATTGAGCCCCCAACCTCCCCACTTTGCGTAATAACAGCAGCAGCCAGCCACAGTGAGTGTTATATATGTTTATTCTTAAAAAGCTTAATTAACACAAGAAAATATATAGAAGCAAGGAAGACAGGAGGAAAGCAGGGAAGGAATGAAGGAAGGAAAATTACAGGATGGCCCTGGATGGGTAAAGGTGGACAACAGTATGGATCAAAGAAGATATTGGTGATTGCTTTGAAGACAAGACATTATATATATGCATGGGATGACAAGAGGATGGAGACAGCATAGATGGATATTGAGCCTTCCTGCATTTGTACAAAGGTTACTTGGGACAGGGGGACCACACTCAGACGAGGCACTGGACCATCAAAACTTTAGGAGCGCGTGGCCTTCAGGAGTAGAAATTTTGTTTAAATTCACCAATCACCATGAACAATTATTAGTCAGATCATTCTGTCGAAATCTAAAAACACTGTAGAAGGAAGTAAGGAAGGAATGGATGAAGGAATTAAGGAATTCGGGAGGGAATAAGGAAGGAATTATACAAGGAATAGGGAGAGAATTAAGGAAAGGGGGGGATGTATGAATGAAGGAAGCAAGGCAAGAATGAATGCTTAAAAGGAAGCAAGGGATGAAAGAAGTCAAAAAGGAGAAAAAAAAAGTGAGGAGTTAGGTCTAAAAATACGGAAGAAGTGGTGAACATGACAAAAACTATATGCGGGAACAACTGCAGGGTTAAGGGGGCCACTGTTTAATCTCAACGGGGGGCCTTGGAGTCTTTTTTACATGTATAAATAATGTGTTGCTTACTTTTGGTGAAATAAATAAATTTTCTTCAGGCAGTCTTTAAATAAATAATTTCTGGTGGGGTTTTTCTTAAAAAGGTGTTGCTTGATTTGGCAATGAATCTTCGGGGACTTTACGCTTGAAATAAATTATCACTGCCACTATATTACACTGAAATAAATAATTTCCCGCTGAGGACAAAGGTAAGACCCCCATGGAAATTAAATGGCCCCAAACAGGGACAACACTTTGACTAAGAATATGGAAGATTACTTTGACGACCAGTAAGAAAAATATTTACAAAGCCAACATTAATACAAAAGAACACTATTGGACGACAAGAGGAATGGACAGCACATGCATGCATGATTGAGCCTTTGCAGTTTGCACGATTGAAACTTTCTTTCCACAAGTATTACACAGATCATGTTGCGATACATACACACAACTGCTGATTGGGTAAATTAACAATACACTGTCAATGCACCCTCTACCCGTCTTTAGACGGGTACTCTGCTAGTATTAATGCTAAAAACGTTACAACATAATAGAGTGATACTAAGATAATACTGAAGCTTGTAGTAAATATCACAGGCAGTTTTTAATCTCAAATTGAAGTAAGTAAAAAAGGAACATAAATGTCAAATCAACACATCTTAGCAGCTTTTCAAAAAATATATATATATATATGTAAAATTTCCACCCAAGATATTTATCATCCTGGTTGATAAAAATGTCCAAGAATAGTGATTTGAGAAGTTAATTTTTTCCTCTAGATGGCATGTATATCCTGTATCCATTGTACTGGGAGACATCTAGTGGATTCAGATGTAAATGCTGCCTCAAGCAATAAAGTTGGTGAGCCTGTGAGTCAGTAGCAGTTTAGGAACCCACCAGATGATCTTTGGGGTTGATTTTTGGTTTAAAAAAAGTCTGTTTCTCACTTAACACTGGAAGTTTGTTCAGAACATGAGAAAAAATGGTAATGTTAAAATTGCGATTAATAGTTTGTCACATGTCCGCATGCGAAAAAAATTGTTTGTTGACGCTCCGCGAAACAAAAAATAGTTCATCCTTGGGTTAAATTCCGTAGCCTCTCCAACTATCGTCTGGTCAGCCCCTTATGGGTAGATATTGAGCACTGAGTGTAATCATACACAATAAAATCAGAAGTAGTCACACAAATTCCACAACTATATTTGAGTCAGGATTACTTAAAGGTTCATAGATCCTTCTTGAATAACGTTTGTTGAAATAAAATGTAAATATGAGTGATAATACACCAATTGCAATTAAAATTGGTCCAATCAATATAGCTAGAACCACAGATGAGCTGTAAGAATGTAATTTTGTGACGCTGTATCTGGACCAGACTGACAGAACTGTGATCTGAAAAATAAAAATAAGAATTAGCTACAATAAAAAAAAAAGGAACTTATATCTAGATACAACCATTCCTAAAATATAAGCAAGTAAGACATTAGTAGGTAGTAAGTAAGTAGTAAGTAAGTAAGTAAGTAGCAAGTAAGTAAGTAAGTAAGTAAGTAAGTAAGTAAGTAAGTGAGAAAGTAAAACTTAATTTAATGTTACAAATAGTTCTAAGCCAGTACAAAAAGAAGAAACCAAAGCAAACTCACCAATCCAGACAGAGCGACCACACAAGATAGACACACCACGACGCCGGTGTTGCGCAGCCTGTGACGTCTTGTTTTAGTAGGCTCGGTGACATCATATTCCAAAAATGTTACGATTTTGCTTCTACTGGAGGTCATACCATTGCCTGAAGCTGATGTCATTTTGCTGATTCAGGAATTCTGGAAAGAGTATATTTTTTATCTATACATGTATATTTTTCATCAATCAGCAAAATATGAATGCCATTTCCGGTAGCCATTTAAAATTTAAAAAAATTAATAAAATAAGAAGGTTGCATAATTATTAAAATCATATTTTGTTTTGACTCTTCATTTCTGCGTGTTCCAAATCATTTTCTGATCTACCTTCCCCTGCTGCCGTTTCTTCAGATTTCCTTTTTCCCATTTGAAGTTATCTATGTTGTGCTACTGAAAGTTTTCCCAGCAGGTGACAAATTGTGTGCACCATAAATAATTAAATTGTTTGATAATACTAATTTAAGTAGCATCAGGATATGAACAGTACCCAAGAAAAGTGGCTGCATTTTTTTAGAGTAACTAAGCCTTACTTTGGATTATGTAACAGTCGGTAGAAAAAGCCCACGGCATATGTTGTTATTTGTAAAACAATCGAATCAAAATTAAATTTCTTTGACTTTGACATATTTAAGCACTATAATGCCGATAAGCTGATTTGGGTGTCAGAGTCATAATTTAGGAGACCCAAGGAGTCGAAGTCGGAGTCGCTTTTCAAAAGTCAAAGGAGTCGGGAGTCAGAGTCAGTTCACTTACTACCCGATTCTGAAGCCATGATATTTTTTTAGGCCCACCCCCTCTCTCAGGCCCAAAATTTTAAAACCACCAATTTCTATGCAGTTTCTTGATAGGCCTCGGTTAGACAATTATCATAACATCGAAAATATTTTTATGGCACCTTGAAAATATAAATGTCGTAAGCGGTGTAGATGTTTACCTCAAATTCATGGAAGAGTTCTCTTAAAACCAGATGTCTTCATATTTTGTTAATTTTTCTCCTGATCATGTTAAAGAGGTCATGCGACATTCTTCTTGCTCTGAAATATACAGAGAAAATACATCACATTGAAAAGAGCACATCAACTTTAAAAAAATGAATCTCAATTTGTTTAGTGTTATTCACTTGAGGGTGGTAGCAAATTTTATTTTTTCCTCCTCAGCACAATATGCTTGGACGTTGGTGACCAGTCATTGATTATGGACACACACACTTTTCACTCAACATGGACTATATGACATATGTAAAAGAGAGCGCAGTGCAATTATATTGTCTTGTGCTGGCCTTACAATACATACAATACATTATATTATAGTCATATATATTTAAGAAGAACACAAATTTCAATACAAAACGACTTTAGAATATTGTCAAATGCTTGTCCCAATAATTTCCAATATTAATAAACACCTGACAGGTCACAGGTGTTAAAATCCCCATTCTCATTAACCTCATAGATTTAAAGTAATTAAACTAAAATTGCCAATAATTCTTCAATAACATTAGAATCTATCACCCTCAATTAATTAATGCATGTACAACACAAGTAAGGAATTGATTATCAACAATAAAATAGAAAAGATCACTTACTGCACAATGTCCCCTTTTCTGTGATATCAACAACAACTTTCCTGTGTTCACTGAAGCGTGACATGACACACCTGAGGTCACAGACAGGAAGTGAGGTCAGGTAGGTCACTGGGTAACCCAAAAAGACTGTTGTTGTTGCTATGGCAACACAGGAATCTTGAAATAGTTACTAGCATAATAATATAGCTACAAGCATAATAAAAGTGTATTAAAATGATATCATAAAAAATATAATGTGTTAATTGATAGATTAAAGGTCTTTACATAACACATTTGACTAAAATGTCGAAAAAAAAAAGAAGTAAATTCATATCAAATTGTGGGAAAAAAGAAAAAACTATCTGATGAAGGTCTTGTGATAGTACTTTATAAAAATAAGAACAGTATTTAAAAATATGCATCTCAAGAACTATCACTTGGCAAAACAGGGGCGTATCTAGATATGGCCTTGGGGGGGGGGGGCATTACATGGAGTGAATATGGGGCGCTCGGCAGAATTTCTTATCTCTTCCATGTTAATTTTGGGCCAGGCAGGGGGGAGCATAGCTCAATGGCCCCCCTAATTACGCCACTGTCGGTAGTGCATTTATGCAAGTCTCTATTCAGAACTGTATTTTTCTTCAAAATTTGTTGACCACGACGAGACTCGAAATCTTCTGATTCGAAGTCAGACGCCTTATCCATTGGGCCACGCGGCCACCCATTGATATTATATTGTAGTATCAATAGATTAAATTTCGCATAAAATGGCATTCAATAGAATTTTGCAAAAAAATTGTCCATCAATGTGTGACGGATGTCAAGTGTATCATGGCCCAGAATATTGTTATGTAATGTTGTATATATATGTTTTTCTCTTTCTCTTACAGTAGCATTCAAAACACTAAATGACTGTGCAAAACAATTCTGCTGATGTCATATAAAATTGATTGACCACGACGAGACTCGAACTCGCAATCTTCTGATTTTAAGTCAGACGCCTTATCTATTGGGCCAAGCAGCCATCCGATTATACATATTTTCGCTAAATTTTAAATTCTTCGGCTTGGCGCACAATTTGAGCTATTATGGTATTCTGTATTTTGAAATAATGTAACAGATGCATAGCAATCAATTATATTTTGTTGCTCTATGGAACGTTTTGGTAAAATATGAATTTTATTTTATTATCGCTTTATCTGGTCTATATGCTGTATCCAATGACCAGATCTTTACTAGATTCTAACAAGCTCCTTATTGTGGTAACCATCAGTCCCATCCTTGGCAGAGTCCAGAAAGTAAAAATAAATTTATTGTGAATAACTTTCACTTCAAACTCTGCCTTTTTTGTCTTACAATAACGTTAACTCACAAAGCACAAAAAAAGGCGAATGGCAGAAATTGTTAAAGATGGACTTGAAATGAAACAAATTGAGAAGTTTTGTACCCAAATTAAAACAGACTCCTCAAATTTGGGTAAGCGAAGCCCATCACTTGTCTCGAATTGTTCCCAGAATCCAGGTATCTGGGTTTCTCTTTCATCTTTTCTATTTATAGATCTTTTGTTTTGTTCAAAACTATCACTGGAATTTTTAAGGTTTGTTATCAAGTTTCCTTTTGTTTCAAATAAAAAGTCAGTTGGATCAAATTTATCTGCTCAGTGCATCACAATGTGCAGAATAGCATGGTACTCATAATGTAATCATCTGTTATTAATCCTAATCTGGGCACGTACTCCCCCCAAACATACAATTGGTATAGTGGATGCCCCCCTTCTAGGAATTGTGTGCCCGGATTAATTTAGACCCACGGAGGGCTTAGGAGTTTTCTTCAATGCGAAAGCAATTATTTCACGGCAACGGTGGTCGCAATTATTTATTTCAAGCTCTTGAATATTCACACCTAAATCAAGCATCGGCTTCTACCCAGAAAGAATTTTTTTATTTCATTAAAACTGAGCGAGATATTATTTATAAACAAGAACTCCTAATCCCCCCTCCTTGAGATGAAATGGTGACCCCCTTAGGGACCGTTCAGAATTTATGACTGGGGGGGTGGGAGTTTTGCTGGAACTTCCCGTCAAAAATTGATACCCCCCCTTGAGTTTCATGCGGATTTTTAGTACCCCACCCCTAGGTTTCACGCGTATTTTTAGTACCCCCCCCCTCGACATACAAAGCAATACACACATATATACTGTTATACACAGGTACGCGTACAGATTCGCGTCATTTCGCGGACTTTTGTGCGTAAAAAAATCCAAATAGAATGAGTTTATGCGTGTTTTTAAACAATTTTTCTTTGTTAAAATTTCTTACCTCCCCCTTGGAAGTGTTTTCAAAAATTAATACCCCCCCCTTGCAACATGTGTGAAAAGTTAGTACCCCCTCGGCCAAAACTCCCACCCCCCCAGTCATAAATTCTGAGCGGTCCCTTACACCACTGAGTGCGTATGAGGATGACAATGTCACGACAGTATACGTTGTATCAAAATTAATGTTAATGACCACAGTCCAGGTCTATTTTTGGAAGCACTTTTCTTTTGAGGACACCATGAGTAATTGACGGAAGCAACTGTCACCTGCAGGATACCTGTGCTAATGGAATCAGGTGGCAAACAACAAAAATACAACAATTTTGTGGCTTCTGGATGCGCTCATTGTCAGTCAGGCTTCTTGGAAGCCATAAGATATTGACTCTCCATCTCCCTGCAGCAGGAAGCAAGAACAGTGAATTTTAGGGCTGATTTCAGTTTGTGCTAATATTTGTGTAATATGTGTCCAATCAAAGTGGTTCTCTTTAGAATCCAGACAATTGATTTGTTTGAAATGTTGCAGAATTTGTTAATTTCATTCAATTGATTGTTTAAACCAGATAATCAACAGAACGAAATAGTTCTTTGACATTTTGAACAATTCAATTGTCTGGATTAGACAACCGCTTGATCAGACACATGTTAGAAAATCATTGTCTGATTCAGACAATCCTTTTTCAGTGCAGTTCTGAGACTGCGGGTTCAAATCCCAAACCTGGAACATAATTTTGCTCCGAGCTCATGGGATATTACAGTAGACGAATCTCAAGTGCTTACAAATTTATGCCCTACATTCAGCGGTTTTCAGAGCGTCAATGATGTCATTGGAGGTGTTGCTGCTATCTCCAACATTGAAATAAGCTGTGTTTTCATTGACTCATAGAGCACCCAGTGATGTGTATAAAACCCAGTGACATGTATCACTGCTATGCTAAAGATAGAGCAGATGGGATGTGAGTCAGAAGCAGTGCAGTAGATGTGTCATAATTTTGAGACATTGCTCTGTCGATGTGATGAAGTGTTGAGATATTCTGCGCAATAAAGCTTGTCTACAAGAACTTGGGGGACTGGTTCAGATTTCGTTTGTGTGTTTTTTATACATTTTGCAGGTTGAGAAAAGTCGGTTTTCTTTGGGTAGTGTTTGGGCCTGGGGGGTTGAAAGTGTTTATTTTTTTTATTTTTAGGAGGGGATTTGTTTTGCAGGGAGTGCGTCTTTGCAGGGGGGGGGATTGGCTTTGGAAATTGTTCTTTTTGTGGGGGGGGAGGGGTTGCATGGGGGTCGGGACTGAAACTAAAAATTATTTGCAAGGTTGGACATATCGTGATTAAATTAGGCATTTTTGTTGAAGATCTCAGATCTCAAATTGCTACTTCAAGCCATCTTACAACAATTCTCATTTCTACATGTGTGATTCCATTATGGCATCATGTCAATTTCAAAAGCATATATATATATAATGTGATCTTTCTTCTGTAAGTAGTTTTGCATCATCCCAAGTCATACTATGACAAAATGGCCCATAACCTTTGCTAATTCATGAATACTTAATTAACTGACCCAGTTTTGGCTACATCACAGTTTGAAATTGTTGCTTCTGTTTCACACAGTTACAAATGGAGAAATTGTGTATTGTTGAAAGGTGCTATCACAGTTCCGAAAATTCCATTGAAATATGTATTTTCACAGTTCTGAAATGAAACTGTTTGAAAGTTTGCTTGTTTTACACTGTTTTTCTTAGTTGCCAGTAATCCTCTAGGTGTCCATAATTGGACTAAATCTGCCTGCAAAATGCTTATGACCTAAATAAGCAGCCAATCACAGAAGAGGTTGGAAATAGCAGAAAGCCCTGTCCATTTTAGCAGGGCTTGCGTGGGGAGGATGGTAGTTTTGTAAACTGTCAAATTCATCTTGCTGATGTTTCTTTTGTGTGAAACCAGAAACAACAATTATTATAATCCTACATGATTTACTAATTATTAAAGTTTGGTAAAACTGTGAAATGTTTGGGATTCTGTTTGCTCCCATGCCCTGACATTCCTGTGAGACTAATTACTCATATGCTTTTGCATGGTATGTAAAGGCAATGAGTCAGTCTCACGTTTATGAGTAATAACAAGCATTGGCATTTAGCATGCCAAGTATAGGGACTGACATCACAGGCAGCATACAAGATCATTTCTTGTAAGCACTTGAAGTTCATCTAAGTACTGTAAGTGGAGGCAGGTTGTATCCAGTGTTTTATGCTGGGGCAACATTAAGATGTTGGGACAGCTGAATGAATACAGGATTATGTAAGACTTCCAGTTTCTCATCTCATCATATGGCTGTGACCAAATATATGCAGCTTTGAGAAAAACCTTTGAGAATCGGCCCTCATATCCGCATCTTAGAGAGATGTTGAGTCTAAATTTGATGATTCCCTTTACCAGTGTACCATGGTGTTACACAATTTCAATCTGTTAAAAGTAAAACCTGCACCCCATGGCCCTATGCTGATCATAGCACCTGTGTAAGAAGCGTTTTCTATTTCTGCCTTTAGAAGCAGACAACAACTACCTGGTATATTCTGAACTTCAATGTGACTGTTAAAAAAGCTATCCAAAGCAGTAGCACTACCTGTATCTCCCTGTCCGTTACTTCTACTCATATCGCACATCTGAACTCGATCCTGTAAGAGCTAATTTAGCATATAATGAACAGTCTGGCCAGTTCATATATTGGCGTCCAAGCTCCGGAAATTGGACAATGGGTTGTCACGTTGCATCCAGACAGGGACAGGAGTAAGATGTCTGACTCACTTCTTTATATAATATTATATTGCCTTTTACACTTTGTTGCCATGGTTGTGATAACAGAGGTGCACGAGTGAATCGGAGTAATGCTCTTTAACTTTCTCATTCAATAATTCAGCCATACAAGACAAAGAAGAACACATTAGTTGATGTGACATAGCTGGTAAAGTAATCCAGGATAATAATTGCTTGCAAGCAAGAACACAGTTTTAGCCTAACAATTGATCTTCCATTGACACCAATACCAGATTAAGCCATTCATTCAGATAGCTAATGCATCAAGTGTTTACCTCTTCCTCCCTTTATAGCACCACGCTTGTTGTAACTTGTCAGATCAGTGTCACCAGATCACGGATGGCGTGAGAACCAGCACATGTCTGCAAATATGGAGCCTTAAGACAATAGCCAGCTCTGTAAATGAATGAAAGATATGGACCATGGAAGACTATTTTTGCAGAAAAGATCAATTGAAACTTTCTCTATTTGCATAAATTGACCAATACCAATTACTTTGCAAATGGAGTGCATAGAAAAATAATTTGTTCTAGTGACAACATAATATTAAGAGTCTTGAGTTTGCCATAATATTACATAATGTCTCATGTTTCAAGAAACCTGCTTTTCAGTAGTTGTCTAGGCTGAAGTGTTGAGTCCATCCATGGCAACAGGATTAAATAATGCAGAATCTTTTTTACAGATGCTTAATTACATGTTAGTCAGTGTTATTGATGTGGCAGAGGTAAGCTCTTTTGTAAATACATATAAGAATCAACCGACAAACAATCAAAAACAAACAAGAACATAGTACCAAGAGGAAAATACAAGTACAGCCATGGCCGTAAGTTTGCACTCAGCAGCCATGCTTCTCTATGGTGCTATAATTTTGACCAATCATAACAAAGCAAATACTTGCTCAATCTTCACCAAAATGTCAGGAATTATAGTTAGTATGTACTTGGAGGAGTTCTGACAAAAATTGTTGATTGAAATAATGTTACATAATAGCTGCGAGGCAAAGTACTGAATTAGTTGAAATTTAAGCATATGATCAGTTCTGATCCTATATTATCATTCACATGATAGTAATATTCACTAAAGTGTCTGGATGTGTTGGGCACACACCAAATTAAACATTCATTACAAAATTACGATTAAATATGCGACTTTGACGTTGCTTCATCGGGTTTTCCTTGTTTTGTTTATGTTAGAAAAATTGTTAATTTCTGATGTAAGAATAAAGTAGTAAATTATTTTTCTTATTATGAAATTTAATTTGTTTCATGAAATTCCACATCTATGGAAAACATTTGACACAATTTCGTTTCAAAAGAGGAGGTGCAGTTATTTCCTACACCTAAATACATTTTTGCCATATTTCAAAGAAAAAAACAGTTCTAATAAAACCCGATGAACGAAAAATACAACCATGTATTTTATAGTAATTTTGTCATGAATGCTTAAATTTATATATACACAACACATCCACAAACTTTGGTGGCTGTTACTACCATGAGAATAACATAATTATAGCATCATAATTGATTTTATGCTAGAAATTTAACTTATTCATTATTTTGCTTCACTATTACTGTGCAAAAATCATTTTTAAAATGCAATTACTTCTACCAGAACACCTTCTACTTTGTATAAACTATAATTGCTCACGATTTAGTGAAGATTGAGCAAGTATTTGCATTGTTATGATCAGATTGGTCACAATAATTGCACCGTAGTGCAGCATTGCAGATGAGTGAAAACTTACGGCCATATTTTTTGCGTGTGAAACGTCATCAAAGATTGTGTACATCATCTTCAATGCAAAACTTGCCATAAAAACCTTAATAGACGTCCGATTTTCAAAATTTAAAAACCTGTGTATATCAAATAAACTCCCCCGCATTCAATGCACTCATTCATGTTGCTATATTTTGCAATATTAAGCTCCGTAATGCGTTTCGGCGCATAAGGGTGTGAGGATGCAAAATTTCTAAAACCAGTGAGAACAACAAACTTTCTTCTTTTATTTGCAAATCCAAGATTATTTTTGGAGGGGAGATATTTCCTAATTTTTTTTTAAAGAAACCAAGTTTACTTTTTTAGGTTGCAGAAATAACTGAAGTTTACTTTTATTTCACAAATCCTTATAGTTGTGTCAGATTTTCATAAAACAAAGGGAGGGGTCTTGGAATTTTTTTCTGTGGCCAACCATTCATAGAAATGCCTACTTTGAGATTTCAAAACTTTTTATTACATGCCTTATGCCCTCAGGTTCATGGTAAGATCGATACAGTAACCTTTTTTTAAGGGTACTTTTCTTGTTATTTCCAAGTTCTCCAAAATCTTGGCAGTAACAAGTTAAATGAGTTCAGGTCCACATTATAGATATTGACGTTTGGTATATTGTCCAGTAGATTCAAGTTCCTGCCTTTTACAGGTTTGGAGAAATTATGAGTAACGTCCATGCTTTTTAAGTGTCTCACTGTACCCGTGGGCGGGGCACAGTGAGACAGTAGGCGGGGCACAGTGGGACAGGGCATCTGCTGCCATAACCGCCAATCATCAGGACCTGCGGAGTTGTTCTATCAATTGTTGCTACAAAACTACTGTTGATTTTGAAAAAGCAGCTGGCTAGGTGATCTTTTAGGTCCTTTTTTGAGCATGTTTCGAAACTTCATCGCACAGGACACATGCACAACTTATTTAACATGCCCCACCAGCCACGTACTAATCAAAATTCTTTTGGATGCTTCCCTTTGGATATGACTCACTAAAATCAGTAGTTTATAGCAGGCATTCTGTTGCTAATGGTGAATTGTGAGCTATGCATTACATTCAGGTAGTTTCGAGTGTATTTTGTAATGTCTCACTGTGCCCCGCCTTAAACTGTCTCACTGTGCCCCAGGCGGCCCTCTTTATAAAATTTTTTTAATCCTGCAGACTGGATGCCTGTAGTGTGGTTCTTTATGCTTTATGTCACTAAACTAAGAAAAAAAATAATCAAGGTTTGAATCCCTGGCAATATATTTGCATTATACCATTTCTCTTGGGAATTAAAACAAAAAGACGTTTGGCAAAATTATTTACTGTTGCATGCTAAAAACCAAAATATTGTAAATCCACTCTCGAAATGCTGTGTAGACATTCAGGATATAGGACAGTCTCTCACTTACTTACCTTTTGGACTATACGAAAGAGGGTTGATCTGTAAACAGTATCAGCTAGATGCTACGGGCTTTGTCTCACTGTGCCCCGCTCTCCCCTACTGTAACTGTAAATCTTTATGTATGTTCACCTCATAGGCCAGGGTACACCTCCCATCACATTTTCCTACATGTTTTCCTGTAATTGATATACATTACCTCGATTTTATCCCTCAATTCCCTCCCCCTTCCCCCACCTAGCTCCCGCTTCCAACCACTTCCCCTGCCTTACCCCCTCCTTTCCTTCAATTCCTATGACTTTCCCGCCTGCTCTCCGTCATTGCCCCAACTAACATTAATTATTTTTGTCATTTTTGTGTTACCTCATAGGGCGTGGCAGGGGGTATCCTGTCATCAGGCCTGTACATATGTACAGATTTCAAAATTGCCTTCAAGAAACTGACCATCACACCGAGTGGTTTTGCCTGACATGACTGTTCAAATACTACCACACTGGATTTGTTTGTTTTATTACAGATCTCTTATTAGTGTGCCATGTTCTTTTCAATTGCCACAGTGCTCTTGTGATGTCAGTATCAGCATAATGATTTCACAGTTGGTATATTCGCAGTTTCAGTTGTGTCACTTGGAACCCATACTGATCACACCATTACAAATCCACAATAAGCTGTTAGATTGTTGCTCAACATTGATTATTCAGTTTGATATTTTGAATAAATCCAAAAGTTACAATAACCAGCTATATATGATTCATGGATTTTGTGTATAACTGCTATCAGTTTTAGCACTTTTACATGGAACATGGCACACTTATACGAGATCTGTAATAAGTATGGCCAAGATTACCAGCAGTATATGGCAATGAATGAGCACCGGTAAATAACAATGGTGCTACCACTAAATGGAACATTTATTGCTGATAACTACCATGACAGCAGAGCCATTGAGATTGTTTATCACAACTCCCTTTTAATGTCTCTTCTTCGGTAGGTACAATGAGTGGCATTTACAACATCATTAGAGATATCTGGCTGCTTGGCAACAACAGAAGGGAAAACAGCTGAGCAATTACATTTACTGTAAGAAAGATAAAAATAGAAGGAACAACTTTAAAGGTCTTTAATATAAAAACCAAACTTTCATCTGGTTATGAGCTGTCTGCTTTCGTTGTAATGTAAATGAGCTGCTTTGGAAAAATAGAACTTGAAAATTAAGTGAAATTATATCATCGAAACAACAACTTTTAGATTTACATGGACTTTGCTGCTAACAATCCCTTACAGTTGTCATAGCTTTTGTAAGCAACCTCTACAGAATGTATATACCATTCGAAACCTCTGTCAGCCAATCACATGCCAGTATTTCAAGACCATGATTCTCCATATTCTTTGATGTCCAGTTATCGTCTCATGTTTGAAAGTTTGTCTCATGGTATACGCTGGTTATTCACTGTGGGATCAGGAATATGTGTTTATTACGCTTCCGATGATAAGTCTCATATTCGTTCTCCCGTAGTGAATAACCTATACGTGTCTAAGCTTTTAACTTATAAATACGTGTCAACGCTTTTAACTTACCATATCTATCTATCAATCTATCTATCAATCTATCAGTCTATCTATCAATCTATCTATATGTAGTTTCGATACAAATTGTGAGAAAATAATACTGTTATAAATTTCTGACATGCATGAAATTGCATGATATATTCAAATGAAATTGCTCATATCAATGAAGCAAACATGTTACAAAATCAAATTGAATGTGGCTTATCAGCCTTCAGCAGAAATTACACAATTCAATGAGTTGACTTGCTATAAACTTCCTTAACTGTTACCGTTAACTGCCTCGGATAAAATAGCAGTCACTGCTAATGTTTATTGTTGTAACTCCGAGATTAAATAAAATTTTGTATCTTTTTTTTTGTATCAGTGAATTAAGAGATAATTATTTTCTGTAATCAATGGAATTGCTCTTGTTACTGTCAATTTGATGAAAATGAGTCCATGTTATTGGTCAAGGAGGCAAAAGAACCTTGTTGTTTTGGCTCTACGTTTGGGATATTGATTGTATACCATGCAAATTTAAGGCCATTTTCTTTGACGCCATACGTAATGTTGTTGTTCTTGGTGGATTTTTATCTGTCTTTAGCTTAGGATAGGATAGGATAAATTTATTTTCGCAACATATGTACACACAGCATATAAACATAAATATCACAATTTGATAACAATTTCATTAAATGTTGACTTGAAGGCGGTACACTGTCGGTGATGAAAGTAACTAATTGATTTGAGGAGATGACTTCGTAGCCACATAAACCGCTTGACCATTGATATGCTTCCTATGAAAGCCAGCCCAAGCTGTTCAGGAAAGTAAATCAGCATAAAAGGATCTTTCCCTCAGTTAAACAACCCCCTCAGTTCAGGAAGTGATTAGTCTCTTCTCTAATGTGATAATGCTGTTCACGTTTCTACTACTGATTTGTGCTACCATCAGGGGCGGACAAACTAATATATATAAAATAAAGATTATATACATATTAGTTTTTTTCCACCTGCCTAAAGTACTTCAGAGTTTTTGCCTAAACAAGCTGAATGCTCCTTTACATTCTCTTGTCACTTGAAGACAAGTGTATTGGGCCGCCAAGGCAAATTACTTTGTTCTCAACAAACATATTGGCAATGTAAGCTGGAGCAGCTACTTCGATGAGTATATGGCCTTAAGATTTTCCATGTTTTTCTTTGGTCAATAATAGTGAAAAGTAGCATATGTTTTACGGCATCAATATCTCCTTGGTAATGGGTTGCAGATATATAAAAATGTTTGAATGGTACTTGAAAAGAAAATGTCTAGAAATAAGTGTAGGTGAAGTTCATAGAGCATAAAATAAATGCTCTTAAATCTGATGGCCGAGTGAGCAATGAAGCATCCTTGCCAGAGTTTTCCCTGGTTCGTTTCTTCAACCGAGCCTCCAGATGTGCTCATCAGGCTTTAAGCAGCTGTTGCTGTAGCAGACTGCGCTCAGGCTGACTAGGCTGTGATTGGCTGGAAGGTGGGCCGAAGATAAGATGCCAGTGCTTATAAGCCAGAGCGGTGGTGAATGTGCCTACAGCCTTCTCCTGCTGGGAGGAGGAAACTACTGGGATCTAAATTTTTGTAAACTGTCTGTTATGCATGTGAGACACACCTGTTGCTATATTGTGTACATTGTGTACATATGGGACTCCGGTTGCTGCTAAAATCACTGTGCTTATTAGCATACTTAGTACAGTCTCTGGACTAATTTAGCAGCGGTCATGAAATGTGTACAGTTGTTGCATCATGTGGATCAGAGCTAAAAAAGTTATCTGCAATTACTACAAACCTGACATACCAAGATGTGTAAGGACTGACATCAGGTTTATTGACCACTGGATGTCAAAGACTGGTTAGTTGAAAATGGCCAGTGAAAAGAGTAGAACGGAATGCAAACCTGTGTGCAAAAAGAGATGGTTACGATAAGTTAAAATATGAATAACAAAGGATGGAGACACACAAGCTGTTAACTTTCTGAAATCTTGAATGGGAATTTTACGTCAGGTGCTTTTTCTGGCAATTCAGTCGGAGTTCCCGAGTGATGACTTTGTATCCTTCGCTGACGTTATTGCTTTGGATATTCCTGGTCTCGGAGATCCAGATCTTGTGTCATGCCATTACTATTCCTTTTACAGAACCTATAAACATAAGTAAGTATAGCTTGTATAATGTACAGGTAGGGCTATAGCTGATTTTTGAGTTTGACCTAAAATCCTGACATAAAAAATGCTCTATTTATAAGAGTGGTGAGACTCATCTAAAAGCAGTTATGAAGAGATGCTCATTTTCTTTGCTGTCCTGACTCGATCTTAAGGATATTTTGTCGTCATGGCAAACTATTACAACAACTCTACTCTTACACCGAAACTGAGTAAGTCTTCATGACAAAATAAGTTCAATCACTTCCAACAGCAAATGTCCACAATTTCCCTGGATGATGATTACTGCAGCTTACTTTCAAAATACTTTTGGAGAAGAAAGATGTGACACATCAATTAGTTAGTTTTGAATACACTTGCTCGAATAGTTCGTTAAAAGAGCAATTTAATTTTGAGTTTTAATGTAACATATCTTCAACCCTGTTTCTCTCTTATTTTACAAGGTGTTAATAAAACAAGAATATGAAAGATAATTGTGGATCAGTATTGCTTTTGATTTCAGGGGCATGTAACCAATCTGCAATTCTTCCACCTTACTCGTTTGGTAATCTCAGCATGGGATCAAACAACAGCCGCAATGTTTTGTATTGCATCATCAAACTACACGTGGATGACTACAGTTTTCGAATAAGACTGACTTTGCATGACAGAACAGAATCTACAGATAGTAAAGCATCAAATCGGTCTGTTATACGGCAAGATCTTGATTTGAAAAATGGTGCGACTCTTGCAGAGCCAAATAATTCTTTGCTTAAAGACAAAGATGTTGGAAATGTGACACCAAATACTTCATCCTTTCAGGTGACTCATAATGAAAGTACTTTTGACAACCATACCAAAAAATTCATTAGCCCAGGATTGCTAGACTGTGATGCCAATTACCTCCACATCGGAAATAACATGCATGCAATTGACATTGAAAGCCTCTCTTCATACAAGATATGCAAGAAAGAATTCCCTTTTGCTGAATTTGTGTCAAGAGGATCTTCCGTTTGGATTGCATACAAAACGGAATTCAGAGAAGACGACTTGGTGTTTTCTTTTGAAGTTTTGCCGGAAGGTGAGAATGCTATTGATTCCCATGTAAGATTACTCAAAAAGTCATGCGCTCACTTCATTGAAGTAAAATACACTTGCTCTTCAAGATAATATAGTATGCTGACCAAAGATAATCAATATTTTATTTTATTCAGAAGGTTTCCTGATAGTGTAAAGTTCATTTTAAATTTGGCTAAAGAAAGATAATGCACCACATCAATCATTTTTAGTTTGCTGATGCAGAAATGACATTATCTCACTCCGTTAGTTTGTCGATGGAGTTTAAACATTATCTCTTTCTATTACAGTGCCTTGCAAAAACAAATCCCAGTTTTCCTGTTCCGCTGTTCAATGCATTGACCGAGATCAAGTCTGTGATGGTATATTCCAGTGTACAAATGGGCTTGATGAGTATTGTGGTAGGTAAAAATGTTCTCAAAGAGTAACTTTGGATTCTATATAATTTCATTGTACCTCTTTTTATTTAATTGTGTTACATCTGTATACATATAAACTTATTGTCTCAGTTTGGTATGCTGCATAGCTTAAAAACCTTTTTTTACGTAGATATTTGCGATACCCCAGCTTCAACTAACAAAAAAGCTTGAGTAACTTCTCATATGAAACGTCTCCCATCTCATTTTACCAATTTTATAGTAGAAAGTTTTTCACATCAATATACATGTATCATGTCTCATATTTCAGCTTCCATTGACAGAATTATAAAAATGTAGAATTTTCTTCATTGTGGAGTCTATGTGAAATGTCATGTTCTGTTTATATCAATCACCTCATGAGTCAAGACTGAATAACTGCATGTGCCAAATGGGCTATAGAAAAATGAAAACCTCATTCATACTTTGACATTTCTGTCTTTTAGGAGTACCCCCAGAAGGAAAGTCTTGTTTCTTGTGTTTTGATGGCCAATGCATTCACCCTCGTTTACCTGACTACAGCCCAGACAAGGGCAAGAAGTGGTGGTGGCTGTGTGACTCTTACCCCCACTGCCAGGATTCCACAGATGAAATACTGGGTAGGATGAACTTTTGTAACAATATAAACTGCCTGTATATGATAGAATGATGTTAAAATGTTGTGAAAATGTAATGCGATAGTTTGTGAAATCATATACATGTAATTATCTGCTATCATTCACCTCAATGAGTGCATGTTTTGTGTTCTTATGTGTTATTATATTGCAACTCATATTAAAGAGATATTTAAGGGATAATACATCTACGTTTATGTAATTATGAGCAATTTTGAAAGTAATCACTGATTTCAGCTGCATTAGAAAAAATCATGCTACCCACCTGGATGGAATCTCTTGTTGCAGGTGTTTGTCTTGGGTTGCAAAGCCGATCTGATGAGCTTTTTGAATGTCAGCCTCATCTGTCAATTGAAACACCGAAAAACCATTCTCTCATTTCAATCTTGACAACTCAGTTGTGTGACGGGATTTCTCAATGCAAATTTGATGAGGATGAGGAACATCCAAAGTGCTTTCCTGCAAAAGGTTGGTTCTGATATCCAGCGTAAAAAATTAGTATTTAAACTTCTGTGATTGTTATGGAATTATATAGAAGTCATCATTTTGTCAGAATAAAAATGGCATGTTTTTTTCTAAACACAGGTGAACCATTCATCAAACCTGAAGTTGTTTATATTCCTCTTACAGCAATGGCTATATTTGCAACAATCATGTTCATAGTAGGTGAGAGATTAATTTATTCTTAGATATTAAGACTTCAGAAAAATATGATAGAAAGAAAGATTGAGCTGTTTTACTTGATCCTGATACCCAAAGTGAGTTTCCAATTAATAAGGAAATTACATTGACACTTGATTTATTCCCCTTTAATTTTAGTATATATTGGTTTCAATTGTGTAGCCAGTGAATAATCCTGCACCGACAACCAACAAACATATAACATGTTATGGGTGGTCATTCTGTCTGTGTTGCTCTTGTTCTCTCTCTCAGCAACGTTACTATGTTAAATGTAAGTTCTATAGGGTTTCACTATTAACTCTTTTTTCAATTGGTTTTGTGTTGAAATTTTCAGGAAGATGTGTTGGGAGGAAAGACGGACAGTCAGGCACCGAAGGAAGCCTAGGAAATGCTTCTTTGATTGAAGACAGAGAAGCTTCTTTACTTTCTCAATCGGCGTCTACAGCAAATCAGTCAGATCGGTCATTGCTACGAAGCTCGAGTAAAAAGATTTCCTGGAAACCAAACACAATTACTGAAGTATGACAAACCACTTTTGTAGATGTTACCCTTCTATTTAATATACCAAAATATGCCGGAAGTGCCAAGAAATTAACCAGATGTATCGTTTAGTTTGATCTGAAAACAAAATATCAAAGTGAGTGATATTGCCTTCACCATTAAGCTTCTCTGAAGTCTATGTGTGTCATTGTGTGAATGTTAATTCATTCTCCTAGGATCCAGTTTGCTGTTTAGGTACTTTGTGTCTTTGGAGCGAACACGAGAACACATGTTTTCTCAGCACATGGCTCTATCATATCATGATTTGTATATTTTTTAATAAAAATAAATAAATGTGGTCAATGGGTTCAAAACGCATAGTATCATGATTTTGTTTGACTTCTTTTTATATGGCATGGTTACATTCAATTAACCTGGTGAGAAGGTAAACATTTATTGATCTTTCCCAGTGATGGAAAATGCAAACAAAAATTGACTTCCGCAAATGCAAACAGCTAACCAGAATAGTGTTTCCAATGAGTCTCGATCGACACCTCTCGAGAATGAAATGGTCTAGTGCACGAGAATCGAGAATTTCTCGAGAAATCTAGGACCCTGTCCTGCCATTGGCACAATGATAAAACAAGAGAGATTTAATCTTGCAATTGATCACATTTTTTGGCTTTTATGACATCCTTTATAGTTTTAATGTTAATCTGTGTGTTTTGTTTCCTATAAATCACAGCTAAACATCCAGATATTATACAATTTTAAAACATTTGTACAAGTTCAACTTCAGCATTTATCAGGTATACAATGGGGATTATCATCAACAGATATTTAAATTGAACAATGGAGCAATTACACAATAACAATAATATCAAGCAAAACAAAACAACATCCCAATGGTCTGTAACTGTTATCAACATTAAACACATGAACACCATGTTAAACAATGATCAACATTTCAATTCTCGAGACTCGCTCGGCGAGACGAGAAAATGCTGAGCCATTGCTGATCTCGAGACTTCTCGAGAACTCTTTTTCTCATTGGAAACTCTAAACCAGAATTACCGTGACAAAATCTTAACATGATATTATATACTATGTACACATAAGTTATTTCTTATGAATGGACTGCAATTATTCAGCAAGGATTGGAAAAAAACACACATGTGAACTAGGAAAGTAGATTGTATCTAAATTCTATGCATATGCCTACCAATTGTTTGAAATATGAAGAATTGCTTAACAGAGTGGTTGATGAATTGCTAAACAGAGTGAAGAATTGCTTAACAGAGTGATTAAAGAATTGCTTAACAGAGTGAAGAATTGCTTAACAGAGTGGTTGATGAATTGCTAAACAGAGTGAAGAATTGCTTAACAGAGTGATTGAAGAATTGCTTAACAGAGTGAAGAATTGCTCAACAGAATGACTGTTGCACTGGACTCATCACACAGCGATGTGTTTGATTGATCACTTGTCCAATCCAGGCACATTCAACAGCCACATTCAACAGTCCCTTTCAACTTGCCAATTAATTGCATGGGTTTTTCATATGGATGACCTTCAGAGGAATTCCATTTCCATGCACATGCCACTCAGTCTCAGTGAAAGCGAAACATTCCTGCTGAGCTGGTGGACTGCTGCAAATGAAATCACTTTAAGGAATCGGCTAGTTGAATGTGGATTCGACATGGGCTCGATCAACCTAAATTGCCAAATGATGATGACATCCAATGAAAGACCTAGCTTGCAAAGTAATTTCCCTGGTTGCTCTGTATAATGGCAATAAAATGCTCAATTGCTCGTACAAGAAGTGAAATCTACAATCTAATTATATTCACTCATAAATTCATTAATGGCTGCGTCCTAGAATTTTTACATGGCAGTTACTTTTAGTCAAAGATTTTCAGTGTAGTTTTATCACTCACACAGTAGATGCAAAGACTATAAACTTGGCATGGATTAAAAGAATGGTATCAGCTTTCCTGTCCAGAAGTCTCTTTGGTTTTGGAAATGACTTAGTTATGCAATGAGCAGAGGAGTGAATGGTTGTTGATTTTGGCTATGACAGGAAGATTTTGAGAGTTTTTTGAATCCCGCTTACACATCATTCAGATGTATTTTTGTAAGAATAGAAAAACTGCATATATTGAAATATATAACAAATTTCAATGAACTTCCTTCATCTAATTAGCTGATATCATGACAAGGCATGTGAATTTTCCGTCTTTCATAGAAAATATAGACTTTTCCACCATGATGATATGAATTGTGACGTTTGAGAATTCGCATTATTATCCCTCCATCTCATGAAGAAACTTCTCCTGAGAAGGTCATGCTTATGATGTGAGCAATAGGATATATCCTGATACAATGCATGTCTCAATGTATTTTTCTCCAAGAAAAGTCTAGCATAATGGTGAATATCAATGTACTACATGAAATGGATATTCAATAAGAAATTTTAAATTATCCTTGTTGGTGGATCCCACCTAGT